>JANUYF010000001.1:69241029-70597279 GCA_026167975.1 Phrynosoma blainvillii
AAAAAACCCAAGTGATTTATGGCATCACTAGCTAGGAAAGGACCATTTCCCATATTTGAGAACTGCTGGTTTCAAAGCGATCTTTGCTATGTAAATGAAGAGAGTGAAGTAAACAACCTTTTGCCTGAAGCCAGTTTTTGGCTATTTAAGGACTCCAAAATCCTTTGTTCTCTGAGCTAGCATGGAAGGCAAGAGGGACTTTTATGTCTCTCTAAAATTCTTTGCTACTCTCCCTCATGTTGCCCTCCCAAGCACCATTCCAATGAGCAGCTGAGAAAAATCTCCATCATGAAAGGAGCACCACACAATGGTAACTATATATGAGTGAAGCCTTTCTTAGCAATCCCTAGCCCTTGTAACCATGCATGTGGGTACTTATATTAAATAACCTGGTGTGTGTGTGTTTGCATGACTGATTGACTTTCCCCTAAATAGCCTAGTGTGTATATGTGTGTGCGCTTGCATGACTGATTGGTTTCCTCCCAAAATAAAAATACAATTCATTGGAAGAATTTTGTCTCTGTTAATCCTCTGTTCTATCACCCTGCATATAAATAGGGATGATCCCAGAGGTAATTAATTGAGCTAATTAAAATTCCCCAAGTCCAAGTTCATTCATAATAACAACATATATTAGGCTAAATCTCAAACAGTATTAGTCAACATGCCAATTCATTCCATGGTACCACTTTAATGGACAATGAGAAAAATTGAACAGAAGAGTTCTTTAAAAATCCAATTAAACTGAACAGTACAAAATCTGAAACAGTTGGGATTTGTTTTCTGATGTTCATGAGAGACTGAAAGGAAAAGAGCAATGGAGCACTCAAGCCTTTTGTTGTTGTTGTTGTTGTTGTTGTTAGGGAAGGACACATGTAGACACCACAACACAAAAAACTGTTTTTGGTCACCAGTCATCTTTACCAATAATTAACTAGCTTAATCAGTCTGTAAATATATTGATCACAGCTCAAAATGGAGCAAAGAAACACTTAAAATAGCACATCTAAATGTAAAAGAACATAGCAACAAAGAAAGCAAAATCAATGAATGGAACAGAATAACATTGTGCTCAAGATTTTATTGTGTTTTAATTAATGTATTTCATTAATTGGCTAATTAGTTGAAAGCAATCTACATGTATAATTGAAAATTGTTATCAGTTGACAATCCAAAGCAAAGGCACATCATTATGAATGTCATGTCACTCTAAAAGTTAGCAGAAGGGGAGATGGACAAATTATTAGAGGAATGGAAGGCAAATGTAAAGGAATGTGTTTATATGCAGTGCAAATATAAATCTGTGGCTAATGATCTTAAGGAAAAGAGTTGCATGGGATGTGGGATACTATTCAGCACATTTTGTAATTTTTAGCTTCCTTGCCCCTTCCCCTTATCAAACCTGTTTCAGGTTTATCTTAATCTTCATTTCTGTCAAGAACTAATAACTTTCCTCAGATTTGTTTTATTTATTGAAACTGAAAGGCTTGAAAATTCAAAATGGTGATATTATTCCATATTCTTGGAATTTCTAGTTTAGCAGAATAGAATAATGTTCAGTGGAAAGATAAAACACACAAACAATTCAGAATAATAGATGCCGTACAACTACATAGAATAAGCCATGTATGTATTTGGTATTGACAACATTAATACAATACCACAGTGCTAAACCAATGGCTGGATTTGGGCTGCGGTCTGTCAGTCGCTCACTTTTGGGCCTGGATTTCAGAGGATATTGGCATTTTTGACTTTTCTTCATGTCAGGAGAAAATGCTCTTTCACTTTTGTTCAGCAAATAAATATAATTATACATTAGATTTCCCCCACCCTAGAATGTAACAGAGAGACATTTCAGATTTGAATAAACCACCTAAACAACTGTATTATGGTCAGTTTGCTTATGTGAACTCTTCATCCTGCCATAACTAATAAATGTTGAGGGTGTGGAAAGGAAATGAGGAAATATTGAGCAAGAAATTTGCTGAGTAAAACCCACTGGGACATTTGTGCATTATCAATCCATCCACACCTACCTATATCTGAATATGGAGAGAAAAGCTGAGTAGCTGCTGGGAGAGCCAAGAAAAACATTTATTTTGGATCCTGCCTTTTTAGAACTGATGGCTTTGCTAAATTTTAGAAATGTGTTTGAAATCAGAAAGGTCTGTTTATTGGTAGAATATAAAAAAATAGATGGGAAAAGAAATGACTTAGATGATTTCAAGTCTCTCTGTCCAACAGCTGCCCTTTCTACAGCCCTGACCTTTCATTCCATCACGCCAAAAGTTCCTTAAATATTTGTTCAGATATTTTGGGAATAGGCAGGTAATAGCTATGTTCTCTGCCCTGATCAGTTACCAAGCTGAAGAATACGATATTATGGAAAATGGAAAGATCTGTGGAAAAATTTGTGGAAAGATTTGTGGAAAAATGGAACCTTCTGTATGGAAAAAAGTAATTCATGGCTTCAAGCACCAACAGCTTGAAAATATTTTAAAAGTATACAAATTCTCAAAAGCAAACCTTGATCTTGCCATTTTATATCAGGGACATCATTTTACTATTCCACTGTTTAATGGGACGAGCATTCATGGATTTTGATATCCATGGGGGTGGGGTTTGGTTCCAGGACCCACCCAATATTCTTTTAAAATCTAACGATAAATCTTCTACAACTACTACATGATGTGCAGTGGGCCCCAGATTTTAAAAGAATATTTCTTCATAACTGGTACTTAGAAAAATATTACATTGTTTTAAACCATCTCTCCATCTTTATTTCCTAGGACTTTATTACACTAGCCTATTGAGTTACTTTGGAATGCATGGTCTCACACTACTCTTCTGCATTACTTCACTAATCCAACCTTCCTCCCCATGCATGAATGCCTACTTGGGAATAGTGAGGAGGAGGGGGGGAGGGAGGCAGAGAGTAGGAGAATCACAACCATTCACTTCACATGACTGTCAGTATATTGGCAGTGGAAGGGACCTATTGTACTACCTATCCCAGGGGTCAGCAACCTACGGCCTGTGGGCTGGGTCTGCCCCCCCGAGGCCTTTGGACTGGCCCCTGCCGCCCCCTGCATCCCCCTGCCACCCCCCGCCGCCGCACGCATTGTGGCCACCATTTTGTTTTCCAAAATGGCAGCCGTGACTCGTTTGTGCATGTACAGTACTTCTGTGCATGCATGACCAAGTCGTGGCCGCCATTTTGGAAAACATAATGGCGGCCGTGACTAGTTTACGCATGCCCAGTACTCGGCGCATGCGCAAATGAGTCGTGGCCACCATTTTGTTTTCCAAAATGGTGGTCGCAACTTGCTCGCACATGCACAGTACTCTGGAAGTACTGTGCATGTGCGAGCAAGTGTGCGTGCCGCCATTCCCCCCCCCCCCAATTGGCCCGCAGAAGACCCGGCCCAGCCCCAGGTAAGGGGAACTTGCCGACCTCTGACCTATCCTATGGAAAAGCAATGATATTGAAAGCTATTGCTAGATTTTCCATCAATGAAAAGGTGCACTCCAACAATGATTGAAATGCAAAGTGGCAACAGGAGAGACACAACACTGTGTGATAAGCAGTGGTCAAAGATGCTATTATCCTACTATAATTTACTAGCCTCTTGTGATAAAATACTTAGTTGTCATGAGTACTTAGGTCTGAGCACTATAATTAGCAGGACAGATATTCAAGTGTTCACAGTTGCACAAATATTTGTTGTATTGAGAATTCATGGCCTTAACAGTGGGTGCCTGGTGTGCCCATGCTGAAAGTAATAGGTTTCACACATGTAGCCTGGAGACATTCAGTTATGACAGCAACATCTGATTCTATTAATATCCAGTGTTGCCACACATCCATCTTCCAAATGCTATTTAGCATTTGCACCAAGGTCTTTAGTATAATGACCAGTGGGAAATAAGCATACTCAGTTTCTCTCTCAGCAGTCTGGGGGAAAGCAGCAGCTGCTTTAGAGAGATAAACATATACACAGCTGGCTTTGAAGCTGACACAGTTGTCCTCTAAACTACTAATTTGATGTCAGCATATCCAAGTAATGGATATCCCCAGACTGTTATCCACTTGGAAATTATGCAGATAGAAATGGAATCATGCTAAGTCACGAAAGGATGCATGAGAGCTACCAACCAAATGGCTTTTTCTATCCATACTCCATCACATTCTGTAAACATAACTAGGAACATTTTCTGTTGGCTTTGTATAAGACTGTAAAGTTTGCTGAGCTGAATAAAGGGCTCTCTAGTCCAGCATTTGCTCTCCAACCATGAGCAACTCTAGAAAAGTGTAGAATGCTCCCAAGCAAAACACAGTGCCCAGAATCCTGCTGCAATGTTCCATTGCCCGGATATATGTACTTTTTTTTTTTTGTTTATTATGGAAAAAAAGTATTTCCTCTCATATAACCTCATCTTGTTGACATCATAGCTCGACCCTTTTCCTAGCTACACAACTGCAGCTGGCCACTGCTTAGTTGTGGATGCAGAGTTTAAGATCACCAAGCTCTGTTGTGCAGCCAACACAGCAGAAACCCAGCATACATAAACTGATGGAGATTTATGCTCTGCTAGAACTTGGACAGGACCTTGGCCTACAATGACTATCAGTATTGCTGTTTGCTTTCTACATGTGACAGTATGACTACCATGTAGATAATATGTCTACCATGTTAACAGAAGACTTCTATACTTGTTCAAAGAAGTGTACATCTTTTGGTTTTGCCATTATGGTTACTTCCATGTCTACATGTTCATTGTTCCAGACTCTCTCTCTCTCACTTTGTGTATGCTTGGATCTGCACTAGAGCTCTTCCAAAGGTTTTTTTTTAACAGCCCATGGTTTCCTAAGGCTATCCTATAATGTGGAGGTCAAATTTTCCCCTCTCTGATTTTTTTTTAAATTATAGATAGCATTATAGGTTTGTACAAAGGTTTGACTTCACTGCTGAATTGCTACAGGTAACTATAACTAAAACTATAACTAATGAAAAATTAGAAAGAAAAATGTAAAGAGAAAGGGAGAGGAGAAGATATATTTTTTGTTTTGACATGAATGGAATTAAAGAGGATAAAAATAAAATGTTGCAGCTAGTAATTACCAAAAGATTGTCTGGGAGACTAGAAATGTCACTTGTATATTAATTAAAAAATAACAAGAAGTAAAGTAACAAATACAACTTCCTTCAGCAACCTCCCATAAATAGACAAATGGCCTTCATGGCTAGCATATGATCATTTCTCTCTTCCTTTCCTTGGAAACCTCTCAAAGTGTGGTACCCTTTCAGAGCCTGGAATACTTACCTTTGGGGGCTACTTGGTACTTTAGAATGCCTTAGAATCCCAGCCTGTCATGATATGGGACTATAGTCCAAAAATTCACTTTTCTAAAGCTCAGTGTCTCTGTAGGCTGATTTGAGTAGATATATGTAGGTTGGTGTAAGCCAGTGTTTGATTTACAATCTGTTTATAGTGCATTCATTTACAGTTGGCTCTTCACATCCACTGACTCTGCATCCATGGATCTAACTATCCACAACTACACACACACACACACACACACACACACAATTTTTCCCCAAAAAAGGAAAAAGGATTTTGGCATTTTATATAAGGGACACCATTTTATTATGCCATTGTATATAATGGGATTTGAGAATCTATGGATTTTGCTATCCACAGGAGGTCCTGGAACCAAACCCCAGTGGGTACCAAGGGTCCACTGTATTGAGTATGTAACTTAGGGGGGATGCAGACCAGGGACGCCCTGGGACGGTGCGCCACTGGAGCTCCTTTCAGAAGTCAGGGAAAGTGCGCCCTAAACACGTCGGGTGCACTTTCCCTGACTTTTCCGCCGCAGCATGTGAGGACGCTGCGGAGGGAGGTTGCTCTGGGAGCGCCGGCTATGCGGAGGGCCGGCAGCTCCGAGGGCAACCTCGGGAGGAGGAAGGGGCGCCGCTTGTATGGCTGACCCTCCTCTTCCTTGCCTCGGAGACGACCCAATTAGTCGTCTGCCGAACTCTCACAGCGGTGAAAACAAATTTCTCCCCATTTATCCTTGGTCTATGTCCAGTATTCTTTCTCCACTCAGGCCATCCTTTCAACAGTTAAAATTTAACAAGGTTTATGGAAAGTATTTTCTAAAGTCTAATTTCATTGTAATTCAACCCTAGCACTAACCCTAACCCTAAAAGTGGACTCAATTTGCACTATGCTTCAGGTATGGTGAAGAATGATAAAGCAGCTATCACCTGTATTAAAGTAACTTTAACAAAGCAGTTCAGTTTAACTGCAACACAGGGTACCAGAGAGTAGCTCTGACTGAACATTAGGACAGACTTCTTGACATTAAGAGCAATTTGGCAATTGGACCAGTTGCTAAGAGAGGTGGTGGGGTTTCTTTCTCTGGAGGTCTTCAAAAAGAGTCTGGACAGCTATTTCCTGGGGATGCTTTAGCTAGAGATCCTGCATTGAGCAGGAGTTTGGACTCAATGGCCCATGAGGCCCGTTCCAACTCTATGGTTCCACAAGGGCATTCATTGCCTTCTGAAATAAGAATTCTGTACCCTCCATGACTTTTCCTTTTAGTCCTCAAATTTCTAACATTTCAGAGAGTAAGACACTGAAAACTGTTCACAGCTCTTACATTTGCTGTGCTTGCGTTCCCTTGGTCACTTTGCCAGGCCTTTTTTTGTGGAGCCCTACAGCAATTATAGAAATTTGGGGACTGGAACAAAATTTAATGGGAAGGGGCAAAATACTTATTCGGATGGGCAAGTGACCCTATGCTCCTCCCTCTGTAGCTATACAATGGCAGGCACCATTGGGCCCTTAGCCTCAGGCAGCAAAATGTCTCATGCCAACTGTGACACTGGCCACAGTGTTCACTGCAAAGTTGAACACCATAGGATTTAGATGCAGATTTTATTGAACTGAATGAGACCTGGATGGATTCTAACATCACTTGTAAGTAGATTGCATTCATTTTAAGGAGAAAAAATTGATTGAGAAAGACAGCAACCTGCAAAAGAAAGGGCATAATATGAATTTGAGATGAATTCTTTTGGTAAGAATCCAGTCTCTCAAGCCACTGAGAAGCAAAAATATTTTTGTAAACATTGTAAAGCTGAAGAGTGCCTTGTCTTTCACAAATCACATATAAAAATGTTAATCTTTTTGCCAATTAATTTTCTTCCTTCCCAAGATTGCTGTTCAAATATGTTGCAGAGATAGCATGATAGAATCAAAACAAGCACTGAGTCTCATTTTTTTTTTTAAAAAATGGCAAAAGTATAGATCTCCAGGCCAAAGTAGTTTCCCAATATGAGAACTACAGTTTCATTTCAAAGTGTTTGTGTTGTTATTATTATCTCACCCTTTTCCCAAAGCTGAGACTCAGAGCAGCTTACAAGATTAAAAGTGCTACAATTAAAAACTTAGGAGTTTATCACATGGGAGACAATCCCACGAATAAAGCACATTTAAAGCTCATTTAATCCCATCAATATCCCACAAGAGCAGGATGATTTTCAGATGATGTCCCCAACATTGCCATTATACAGCAATTAACCTGTGAATAAAGTGGCAAAATCGCACTGCTTTTAATTTTGGGGATTTTCACATAAAAAAGCAGCACAATTTTGCTGCTTTATTCATGGGTTAATTGCGGGATAATGATGATGTCGGGGGACATCGTCTGAAAATTGTCCTGCTCTTTTGGGATATATACGGGATCAAATGCACTTTATTCACAGGAGGAGGATGCTTCCGTCCTGTGTGATAATGTGTTACATGAAAACAGAATTAAATTATTACAATATTAAACAGATTGCATATTAAAAATGAAATATAGTTTAAAAGATACAAGTGTTTAAAATACTTTAAAAAGAATACAAGCTTTGTTGGAAAACTTTGGCATAGGAGAGTCTGAGCAAGAAAAGTAAAAATTAATAAACAATCCTTTAAGGACTCAGGAACTGGGAAGTGAAACAGGAAGAGGGCACTGTATATTTTGCTTTATTATAAATAAAACAAATCCAAAGTTAGAATCTTTTAGTACTGATCAGTTGGTGCCATGGTGTAGGTATGGGAGAGGGAAAATGAGGGCACTGCCCACTCAAATAGCCCCCTCCAATTTTCCTTCAGTTGCAAAATTTCTACCTTTGCAGCAAGTAAGAGATTAAAAATTGTGCACATCTAGTAATCTTATCCTATATTGTGTTTGCATTCTTTTGGTAACTTTGCCTGCCTCTTTTCTTTGGATGTCTAAACTGTATTGCTAAAACTGAAATTTTAAATTACTGCACTACTAGAAATTCAGAGTCTGAAGAAAAAAATCATTTTGTGTGGGGGCAGAGTTCTTACTTAAGGTTCAATGCCCTTTTTGTTTCCCTTGTAGCAATACCCCTGATCAACCCTATAAAATAGCCTTCCAGATGTTGTTGAACTGTAGGATCCTTTTGTTAAAATCATTTTATTGAATTTAAAAACAACCACAAACAAATCGTATACATATATTCAAAACACAAACATTAACAGAACAAACCAAACTAAACTACTGAACAAAACTAAACATACACTACTGACTCACCCCATCAACTAATGGATGTATACCACTATTTTCTACTTCCTTATATATGATAATATACTTATGCCTCTATAATGTACAACTCTGTTTATTTTACAAAACCTATAGCTGATTCATATCCCCAATGAAAATGCAAGTATGTAATAAACAATTCCCAATCTTTTAAAGAATTATTGAGAGATCTCTCTTTGATCAACATTTTCAATTTGTCCATTTCAGCAAATTCAATCATCTTCATCAGCCAGTCTTCTTGTGTTGGATTGTCAATGTCCTTCCATATCTGTGTATATGCTATTCTTGCTGCCATGATAATATATTGTAAAGTCTTTCCATACTTGTTTTTGATTTGATCAGTAAGCATCCCAAGCAAAAAAAAAAAAGTTGCTGGTTTAAACTAAACTACAACATTCTACAGCTCAGACAGCATAGCGAATGGTTTGAAATGCTAAAAGTTGCAGTTAAACAATATTTTGTGAGTTCCATGATTCCCATCTCCTTTTTAAAATGTTAACCTTAGGACAAAAGAAATACTTTAATAATATCTAGAATAATCCATAGTTCATAAGTACAATTAGTATAATTCCATGAATGCTTACTCTGATGTACATCCCACTGTGCTCAGTGAAGTTGAGTGCTAGGTAAATATATAAGGGTTTATAGCCTTATTGTGGCAAATATGAAAATATACAAGCCTTACTGCAGTTCTTCTACTTTAGCAGTGACATTTGGCAAGGAAGGGAGGAAAGACAATTTTAAAATTACTTTTTCAGTTGATGTTTCTTCAGTAGTGTTTTCTTAATAAAGTAATGTTAAAATTTGCACTGGGACATCTTTTTTGTTTACACTGAAATAATCAAAATATTTGTACATAATTTCTTAAAACAGAGGAGCATTTTAACAAACACTTAAAATTATTAACTGATACTCTTCATTGGCCACTTAGTTATATCTGTGTAACTGACATCCCTTGGCTCAATCTTCCAGCCTCTCTTAACAGCCAACAGCTAGATTGGGCAAAGGAGGTCCACTCAGCTTCCAATCAGGGTGTAAGGATGGTGATATTTCCACACACACCCTCCCACCAACTAATGAGATTGTGACAAGGACTTGTGTGAGGGCTCACTGGGATCCCCTCCTGCATCTGCCTGAGCTGGGTGGGACCCACTGAGACCACCTTTCTTCTAATTCACCTCCACCACCCATTGATTTAAATCCCCTCTCTTTATCAATTCAGCAGGACATCACTGAGATTCTACTGCCACTTCCATTGCCAACCCTAGGGAAGATCTAAGCCAAGCCAAGGCACATGAAAAAGGAGTGTGGGAGAGACAGAGTACTTTTTTTATAAAAAGGGCTTTATTCTAAGTAAGGAATTTCTATAGCAAAAGGTATCTCTTAATGAAGGACATCTTTCTTTCAAGCACAGATTACAAGTTACAGACAGATTAGATCAATTCAGACAAATCAAAAACTAATTCAAAAACCTGACATGGCTGGATAGTATATTTTCCTAATCTACTCACAGATCAGATGGGGTTTGTAGTCCTTGATGTTCAGGAAGTAGCTGGAAGTCTGGGATCCCTTGTCCAGCTTCAACCAGTTACTCAGGAGGACAAGAGTGTCCATCTCCCAAACTCCCTTTGTTGGAGCTCACCTCATGGTCTGAACAGAAAGAGTCAAAGACCAAGAGACCTCATTGAGTCTACTTAGAGAGATGCCCTGTGGTGCTTTCAGGCTTTTTGTAACCTCTGCTCTGAAGCATCTTGAAGTTTCATGAGTCAGCCCATCTGGTCATCCTATTGAGCAATTGCTATCTTGTTACCTGTGACAGTGAATCTCATCAAAATGTAACAGTACCCTTCACACATTTAACCCTTTGTTTTTTGGAGGGAAGGCTCTGATAATAGGAAAGACTCAGATTTATCACAACATGTTTGGCAGGGCCCCCTGCTTCTAGTTGTTGTAGTCTTGCTCGCTGGCGGGAGGGGGTTGGAAATCTCCTCTTTCTTTCCAATCAGAAGCTGAATAGATCTCCTTTAACTGATCCAGCTGTGGGCTGTTAAGGTGGACTGTGGTGGCATTTATATAGTTTTACAGTAAAACTACATAGTCTTACTGAATAAAGAGCAGTTATGAATCTGTAACTCTACATTTTGGATCCCAAACTGAAATACTGAACCGAGATTTTTTTTTTTTAAATAAACCATTGTATTATTATGGTTCCCCTGGTTACATTATTATATTATATACAGCAGTGTGTACAGTCAGATAGTGAGAACCAAGAATTTTCAGCAAGGGAGGCAAGAGACAGCAAGTACTAAAAAGCCTTGCACTTGGATGCAGTAAAAGCAGTGGTGGCTGGTGGTTTCCATGTCAATGGGGCAGTGAATCTGGTATGGGCGCTTGGACCCATTCCCATACCAGATTCACTGTCCAAATGACCCAACTTTAAAGGCACTATCCCTATCCCCAAATAGAATAAGCCCTGTCCTTTTAAAGTTTGGATCATTCACTCTGGCATGGGATGTGCCATTGCAGTCCAACCTCCTCTCCATGCATGGATGACAGGGATAGGGTTTCATGGATGCAACCTTGCACCACACCACTTGATATCAATTACATGGTTTTTAGTGTCCAAATAGGGTTTTGGCGTTTCATTCTTCAGCTGGTGACTATCACAAAAATGAAACACAAGTGTTGGAATCCAGCTTTGCCTTTGTTGGCAAGAGCAGCCCCTGGCCTGGATACCCTGGCCCATGGGAAAGTGGAGGAAATATTCACTAAGCCCTTGTTATCACAACCCCCCCCCCCCCAAGCTTAGAAATGTTAATGTCAGGGACTGCAAGAGTCACTGTCTGTACTCATTGGGGAATTCTGGGAATATTTCAATACTAACAGACCAGCTACTTGAAAGACCTTACACAACTCTTTGAAGATTTATAGCCAAGCTCACAACTTGCATCTTTCTATATTCTATTACATTCTATCTCACTCCCACAACTGTGTAAATATGCTTTAATACCTATGGCTTTAATATCACTCCATCAGTACATCTAAAAAAGTGGTTTGACATCAATGAAAGTCATCTGTAATATCCGAATCTCCATAAAATACATCAGTTTGGTTCAAAGGTGCTGCTAAATCTGCCCTTTTTTTCTTTTTAGTCTTAGAAAGTTACTTCCCCAAGTTCTCTACCTCTCATACTGTTCCAAATGTTCCCATCAGAAAAGATTTTGGGTAGAAAGCATAATATAGGACTGCAGGAAAAAAGGGGGAATTGATGAAGATCACCTTCCGCTCCATGGTGCCAGAGGAAAATTTCCTCTGGATTAAAAGTCTTTTGCTGAGGCAGGGAGCCATTCCATTCATGGCTGAGAGACTCCACAGGCTAGGCAAGAAAACATTATGAAAATAAAAGTCAGAAGACTATGTATGAAAAGTAATCTTTAAAGTAAAGAGAGGGTATGCAAAGTAAACTTCTATTTTCAACTTACAAATGGAGAAATAAAATGAGTACACAAAATCCATAATATTAAGCAGCATGATTTTCTTGGCACTTAAACATTCCTGCTTGGTCCTGACATTGGCTGTCTCCAAAGTCAAGGCTTTGGCACTTAATCTTAACAGAGGTGAGGAACTCTACTGAAATGTTTCCATTTCATTTTTGGCAGCAAGTCACTTTGTTAGATTAAAGTTTTAGTGAGTCTTATTCATTTGTTTGTTTGTTTTACTTGTTCTAGTTATATCCTGCCTTTCATCCAAGGAAATATAGGTGGGCTTTCTCTTCTCCCTGTTTTTACAACAAACTTGTAAGGTATGTCAGACTGAGACAGAGAGACTGTCCCCAGGTCACTTGGATGAGTTTCATGGCTCAGTGAGGACTAACCACGCAAATGTTAATCCTAAATACCTCTGCTGCACTGGCTCTCACTGGGAGGTGGAGGCTGGGAACTGCAGTCCAAAAAAACCTTTCCCAAGCTCTGGTATTGCAAAATCACAACAGTTCATGCCTTGCCTTGTCTCTGATGACTGTCATGCTCTTCCTCAGGTCTCAGGTCCCACATCTTATATCTATGCATTTCATTTTTTTGCCCCAAGTACCTTAAATTTCTCTGTGTTGAAATTCATTTTGTTCCTTGTGGCATATTCTTGCTATTAGCCTCACCATTTCTTACTCAGTACAAAGGATTGAGCTTTAATTGTGACAAACATGGGATATATACAGTAGGAAGATAAAATCTAGTAGGTCTTTCTATATGCCTCCCCCCCCTCTTTTTTTTTTTTTGATCACAGTTAAACCTCAGTTGGATGCTGAGTCATACCTCTGGCCCAGTAATGTTCTTTGAAGCTACAGTGGCATATGTTGTGTGGATCTGTCCTTCTTCCACTTCCAGATACAGAATGACAACATAAGCATTTTGCTCTGAATTTCCAGTGAATCATCAGTGTATACAAAATGAAACAAACAGCTATGATGGTGCTTTTGCATAATCAAAAAAGCAAGGTTGATTCCTCTTAGTAAAAAAAAAACACAATAATGTAGCCACAACATAAAACTAAATGCTGGAGTATATTCAGAAGAGGGCAAAGAAACATAACTCAAAAAGTACAGACTCATCTTGTGCATCTCAAATGCCATGTCTCAGGTCCAACCTTTGTAACAAGTATGGTGGCAATGTTTGAAAGCTATATATCTTGCAGAGATTATAGCTGGTCTTGGCTCAATGACACATATTGCTGATGTACACAACATAATAACAGAGATGCCAGATGGCAGTTCTCCCCTCAATCAATGTCTTGAAGCGGTAATGGACTGGATGAGGAAAAACTGACTCAAACTGAATCCAGACAAAATGGAGGTACTTACGGTAGGGGCCCCCAAACTAGAGATTGGATCGCGACCGCCAGTTCTGGATGGGGTCTTAAGGACTGTGTCCACAATTCTGGGGGTGCTCCTAGACTCATCACTTCACATAACAGATCAGGTGAATGCGACAGTCAGGAGTGCCTGTTATCAGCTTCGGCTGATATGCCAGTTGCGCCCTTTCCTGGAAGTAAGGGACCTAGAAACCGTAGTACATGCACTGGTAACCTCACAACTCGACTTCTTCAATGCACTCTACATGGGACTACCCTAACTTGGAAACTGCAGCTGGTACAAAACATGGCAGCCAGGTTGATCACTGGTACATCGAGAAGTGATCACATTACACCGATTCTAAAATCTCTCCACTGGCTGCCTATAGGTTTCTGAGCACAGTATAAGGTGTTGGTAATGACCTTTAAAGCACTACATGGCTTGGGCCCAGCTTACCTTAATATGTGCACATATTATTTGTTATTTTAAATTTATATTAAATTTATACTAATGTTGTTTCTTTGTTAATTGTTGTTGTCCACTGCCTTGGTGCATGTGGAGAAGCAGGTAAGTATTATTATTACTATTGGTATTGATATTATTGTAGTCTAAAAAGTGACTTTTCCAAGCTCTTGATTTTAATGTATGTAAAGTGTCCATTTGAAACCATAGTGTCAAAAAGGATTATAATTACTCATGAGAAAGTCATAAGTGTGCCAAGGGGCTTATAGTAATAATGGCTTTCTCAGAATAATCAATAGATGGAAAAGGAAAAAAAATGGAAAAGGCAGTTTTTTTGTTTTTGTTTTTTCATTTGTTAAATGCTGGAATAGAAACTAAGTGGAGATGAAGGTATAAAACCTGAACTGGGCAATGATGTATAGGACTTTGGTATGGAAGGCTTGGGTCACAAATTTTCTGTAAAAAGAGAAGGCCGTCTTTAGAAGGAAGTGGGTGGTTACTTTATTAACACAAAAAAGTGCTAGATTTATTTTGGATAAGCCTATGGAGGTGGAAGAAATAAGATACACAGAGAAAAAAAGGCTATGTCACATATGACCAAATTGTTTATTTCAGAGTTGTCCCAATGAATAAGGTTCTTCCAAATGCAAATTTAACCAAAGATTCTTCTAGGTGAAGCTTTAATATATTTAATATATCATGACAATTAGAATGATGAATTCAATGTAACGTATGACCATGGGACGGTTTGACATGTTATGCACCTCTGCATATCCTGCACTGCATTTTGGGATCCTCATATTATGATATCTCATATTTGGAGACAGAATGTTTTTAGAGATGGATGACCTTTCAGGAATAATGAAAGGTTAGGTTCCCAGGCAAAAAATAAAAATAAAAAAAAATAAAAATAAAAAAAAATCATTTCCCTAGGCATATGGAAATCCAAGTAAACAAAATGATCAAATCTAAAGTGCTTCATCCTTCCCCCAAATATTCTGCACTTTGAAACCTGAGATAAAGGAACTCTTTGTACCTCAAGCAGTAAGCCAGCCTCTCTGCCTATCCCATGTTATGGTCCCTATCCCAATCTATTCTTCCAAGAGCAATCCTGATTACATTTACTTTTTTAAAAATAATCATCCAATCCAGAATCCATTTGAAGATTCTTTTTTTTAAACCTTTATTATAATATAAAAATATAATCCATAGCTCAAACAAATTTGAATAGCTTACAATAACAGTACAATACAAAATTGTTGTTATGCAATAAAAAAACATGAAATAACCTTATACCAGTTTTGGGGTGGTTACCTTCAACTTCAAATGGTTATCTTCTTAACTTATGTTCCTTCTTTCTCATAAAATGCTCTGATTACAATATTTGTATGTTTCTCTCCATTTCCTTTCATATTGCTGAGTTGTTTTACCTGCGGCATACATCGATAATCTATCCATTGCAGCTAAGTCTAACAATTTTACTTTCCAATCCTGTATTGTAGGTATTTTATGTAATTTCCAGTAATGTGCATATGCTAGCCGTGCCACTGTTACCATATAAAGTATTACGCTTCTCTCTTCCTGTTTTAATTTGGAGTCAACCACGTCTGTTATATTTAGTAAAAATAATTCTGGTTTTAATGGTATGCTTATCTGTAGAATTTTGCACATACTTCTATGAATGTTTATCCAATTTCCTACTACAGTGCCACCACATGTGGTACATGGTACCTATTTTATCCTTACATTTCCAACATTTGTTGTTACTTTGTTTCTTCATTTTTGCTAATCTTGTTGGAGTCATGTACCATCTATGAAAAATTTTATGGAAATTTTCCTGTAAAGTATTACATTTCGTGAACTTCATGTTATTTTTCCATGCTTTTCCCCAACTTTGTAGAGGTATTGGATATCCTATAGTCTGCATCCATTTCATCATATTGTCTTTCACTGTTTCCTCCTCTAGTTATATTTGTAGTAATAATTTATTTGTTTTCTTTATCCAGTGCTGGTCACCTTCCTTCAATATTTTATCAAAAGTTTTTAATTCAGATTCTATTCCTGGATCTATCATATCTCTTTTAAAGTCTTCTTTTATTTGTAAATATTTAAGCCAATTGACTGCTATCCCTTATTGTTGGAGTTCTTCTCTCTTTTTTATTTTTGTTCCCCCAGTTGATGTCCGAGAAAGCTGCCGAGTAACTGATAAGAGCCAGCACACCAATGTAAGTCTAAAACACAAAGGCAGTTCACAAAGTACAATGCCAGTCCAAATGTTCCAAGAAGCAAAATCAGGAGCAAGCCAAGGGTTCAAGAATCCAGAGAGCAAGTCCAGGGTCAAGGGTTCTAGCAAGCAGGTCATCGAGTCCAGTCCAAAGGTCCAGTCCAAAGGGGTTTCAAGCCAATCCAAGGTCTATGAAGCCAAGGAGTCAGAATCTGATGCTTTCTCCAGAGAACGCAGATAAGCTCTGACAGAGGAGCTCAGCATTTCCCAGCTGTTTATATTGCCCAGCTCCCAATCACAGCTGTTTGGACCTAGCAGAGCGTTTCTCATATAATCTCAGAGAACGCCGGAGGCATGCCCTTTCTGTCCTTCTCTGTCTAAAGATAGGTACCTCCTCATCCTGCTCCTCTTTATCTCCCAGGCCTGGAACCTCTGCTGGGGGTGGCTCTCTGCTGGGGGGAGGCTAGGCTGCTGAGGCAGGGGCTGTGCTTCAGTGGGTACAACAGAGCTAGGTCCAGACTCAGCCAACTCCACTGGAACTGGTAGAGCAAAGCTAGGACCTGGCTCAGCCTCCTCATCCTCTGAGTCCTCCATGTCCTCAGCCTGGCTGGTCATGACAGTTGATTTCATCAACAGATTTTCATAAGTAATCCAGATTTCTTTTATTGGAGCTTCATTTCTATGAAATGCTTCTTGTGAGGATGTCCATATTGGTAATCTAGAGTAAAAATGTTTTTTATATCTTTTCCATACCTTGAATAAAGCCTTTCTTATACAGTGATTATTAAATTCTTCATCTGGCTTCCATTTTTCATAACATAAATAAGCATGCCATCCTAAGTTCATTGATAAACCTCTTATTTCTAACAATTTAAATTATTTAAACAATATCCAGTCCTTTGTCCACAATAATGCCAAAGCATTATAGTATATTTCCAAATTTGGGAGTCCCAGTCCACCTTTTTCTTTCTAATCTTGTAGGGCTGAAGCTTTAATTCTGGGTTTCCTCCCTTGTCATATAAATTTGGCAATTTCTTGCTTCCAAGTTTTAAATGGTTGCCTGTTCATCAAAATAGGTATAGTTTGGAATAAAAATAACATTCTTGGCAGAACATTCATTTGTATTGTTGCTATCCTGCCTATCATGGAGAGGTGTTGTTTGTCCCATGTCGCCAAATCTTTTTTGATGTTATTCCATGTACCTGGTAATTATTTTTGTATAAGTCTGAGTTTTTTTGCGTGATAGTTATTCCTAAATACTTCACTTTTTGTGTTATCTGATATCTCGTTTTCTTTTTTAATTCTTTTATTTCTTCATTTGAGATATTTTTGGTTAGAATACCACTCTTATATTTGTTTATTTTAGTCCTGCTAGTTCACTAAACTCTTCCAGTATTCCTTCCAATCTTGCTATATTCTTTGTCGGGTTTTCCAAGAATATTACCACGTCATCTGCAAATGCTCGAAGTCTATAACTGCATTTGTTTATTTCCGGAGTCTGTATCTTTTTGTCTTTCCTGAGTTTCTTGTTCAAAATTTCTATTATCATGTAAGGGGGAGAGAGGACATCCCTGACGGGTACTTTTCTCTATCCTGCATCTTTCTGTTTTTTCTCCATTTACTAATATTTGAGTATTCTGGATATTCTAAATGTTCCTAATCCAATTTATAAATCTCCCTCTTACCCCGCTTTCTTCCAAGACTATATCTAGAAAGTCCCAATTTACATTATCAAACACTTTCTCTAAGTCTAAGAATACCATACCCAGCTTACTATTTTCATGATGTTCATAGTATTCTAAGACATTCAGAACAAATCTTATGTTATCCTTTATATGTCTTGGAAGAAAGCCCACTTGATCTTCATGTATCCACATTAATAAAATCTTCTTTAATCTTCCAGCTAGTATTGATGTGTAGATTTTGTAATCAAGATTTAACAGAGTAATTGGATGATAGTTACTTATACCTTCAGGGTCCTTGTTCTCTTTATGTATTAAAGTGGTTAGAGATTGTCTTCACGATTCTGGATATTTACCAAAATTTATTTCCTAAATTGTTTTGTGCAGCATTGGTGCTAATTCATTCTTAAAAACTTTGTAGTATTTACCTGACAATCCATCAGGACCCGGTGCTTTATTATCTTTCAGATTCATTATTGCCAAGTCTATCTCTGCCATTGAAATTGGAGCACTTAGATCTTCTACACATTGGTTTGTAAATTTGGTAATTTCCACTTCCCTTATATATTCTCTCATTTTTATATTTTTTTTCTTGTGAGATGAGAATAGATTTTTATAATATTTCTGAACTATGTGTTTTATTTCATTTTGCATAGTATATTCTTTGTCCTTAGTACAAAGTTTTAGAATCACTTTTTTCTTTCACTTTTTTCAATCTAGAAGCTAACCATCTTCCAACTTTATTTGCATTCTTGAAATGATAATGCTTTATATATTTGATTTTATTAGTTATATCTTGCACCATAATTTTATTTAATTGGTTCTTTATTGTTTGAATTTCTTGATATATCTTTTTGTCTTTGGGGCTTCTTTTGTGTTCTTGCTCTTTGGTTTTTAATTTTCTTGTCGGTTCTCTTTGTTTTTCTTTCATTTTCTTCTTTCTACTTTCTTGCTGCATCAATAAGCCCCTTACCACCACTTTACTTGCATCCCATACTAGATGCATCGGTGTCTCTTTATTAATATTTTCTTGGAAATAAAGCTTTAAATTGAGTCTTATCTTCCCCACTATTTTCTCATCTGATAATATAGATTCTTTTAAACACCATGAAAACTTTCTTTTCTTTAAGTTGATTGACAATAGAATTGGGCTATGGTCTGATAAGGTCATTGGTAATATTTCAATATTAGATATTTCTTTACTTATTATTTTAGATGTAAATATCATCTCTGTTCTTGACCATGTATTATATTTTGCTGAGAAGAAGGTATAATCTCTCGCTCCAATATGCTTCATTCTCCATACATCAATCAATTTTTGTTCCTCTATAACAGGGGCCGGCAACCTACGGCCCCTGGGCTGGTTCCGGCCCAGGGCCCCATGCTTACCGGCCCAGGCAGACCCCTGCCACCGCCGCCACCACCGCCTGCCACTGTCACCGTGTGTTTTGGTCGCTGCGTGGCCACGCGCACCACGACCGCCATTTTGTTTTCCAAAATGGCAGCCGTGACTCGTTTGCGCATGTGCAGGAGTACTGCACATGTGCAAACACGTTGCGGCCACCATTTTGGAGAACAAAATGGTGGCTGTGACATGCACAGAGGTGGCTGTGGCAGTGTGCGCAGTGGTGGCGCCGGCAGCAGAGGTGGCGGCAGCGCGCGCAGGGGGGTCGTGCACAGCAGCGGGGGTTGCACACGCACGCATGAGCGTGCACGCCGCTATTCCCCCCCGGGCCCACCAGAAAGGATGAGTTTGGGGGATCAGCCCCTGGCTCAAAAAGGTTGCCTACCCCTGCTCTATAAGGTCAAATGCCATAATTGGCAATTTTCCTTTATAAGTCCCCCTGGGATAATTTGTAGATCTGTCTTCATCTGGATTAAGTACACCATTCCAATCATCCACTATTATTGTCCTTTCATAGTTGACTTCCCTTATTTTCTTTAGTAGATCTTTAAAAAATCTAGATTTATTTACCTGAGGGACATATATATTGATTAATAATATTATTCCAGAGTGCGTTTCTATTTCAATTGCTAAATAATGTCCTTGCTTATCTTTAAATACCTCCATTACCTTTGTATAGTTTCTAACATATATTGCTACACCTTTTTTCTTATGTAGTTCATTTGAAGCAGTAAACAATTTGCCCAGTTTTATATTTTCCAATGGATAAGTATCTTTATTTTTTATGTGAGCTTCCTGTATACAAACTATGGGCCTTTACAGACTGCCAGAAATAATGCAGCTTGAGGTCACTTTAACTGTCCTGGCTCAGTGCCAAGGAATCATGGGAACTGCAGTTTATTGTGGTACCAGAGCTCTCTGACAGAGAAAGCTCAATGTCCCAGAAAAAATACAATTCCCATGATTCCCTAGCACTGAGCCAGGACAGTTAAAGTAGCCTCAAGCTGCATTATTTCTGGCAGTCTGTAAAGGCCATACGTCACTTTTTTGTTTAATCAAATAATGAGAAATTTTACTATGTTTTGTTTTAGAATTCAAACTTTTAACATTCCAGGAAATTATTAGCCCTCATTTTATGTTTACTATCAAATCTATTATTTATACTTAACATTTTGTGCTAATTCTTTCCCCTTTCCTTGCTGTTGAGATGGTTTGTATATGCTTTTTTCTCTTTTGCTTTACCTTTTTAATCTTTATTTTCCAATGTTTTTTGTTTTCATATTTTCTCTTTCTTTTCTGTCCTTGTGTCTCTCTTCTTCTGTTTCTCTGTCTGTCTGGTTTCCTTCCTCTTCTTCTTTGGTTTCTATTCCTTCCTCTATATCAGGGGTAGGCAACCTTTCCCCTTTAAAGGCCGAGGGACTTCAGCTCCCAGAAGCCTCAGCCATGTTGACCAATAGTCCCATGTTGGCCAATAGCTCCTGGGATTCTGGGAGCTGAAGTCCCTCCGCTCTTAGGGGAAAGGTTGCCTACCCCTGCTCTATATGTTCTGATTTGGTTATGTGGTTCTCTAGTTCCTCTAATTCATCTTCGTCTTGTTCTTTTTTCCATCTTAGTCTTTTTTCCATTTGCCTTCACTCTCGTTTCCATCCTTTCCTCTTCTTTTCTTCCTTCTGGGCGTGTGGTTTCTTGTTCTTTGGATGACTGATCCTCTCTTGTTTTGCCTCTTTGTAAGAACTCGTTAGCTTTCTTTTGTGTATCTATCAGGTATTTCCTTTTCCCTATTGAAAAGATGATGCCTTTTAATTTTCCCCATTTATATTTTATATTATTCTGTTTAAGATATTGTATTATTTCTGAATAATCTTTCTTCTTCCGTAGAATCTGTGAGGAGAGATCTTTAAATATTTTTATTTCCTGATCCTCAATATAACATTTTTTATGGTAGTTTGTTTCAAGAATTAAATCTCAAACTCTTTTATGCACAAAATGGATTATTCTATCCCTGGGGAGGTTCCTGTTTGTTGACGCCAAAGAATTGATTCTGAAGAGCTTATCCTCCTCTATATCCAGTTGTTCAATTGGCCAATTGACAAATTGGGCCAATGCTGGAATAACTCTTGCCCCTAGATCTTCATTATAGTTTTCCTGTAATCCTCTTAGTTTTAAAGCTTTTCCTTTAAGTCTCATTTCTACTGATTTTTAATAACCTTCTTCCTGTTGGTGGGTTTTTTCTAAAGAGCTTGTTTATTTTCTAAATTCTCTGTTCTGGCTTCAATTTCTGTAACTTTACTGTAACTTTATTCCTGTTATCATTTTTTGTAAACTGTCTTTGAATTCATGTAGTTCTTCATGGATCTCTGCCTTTATTTCTTCTTTCCACTCTTTTATTTCTGCTCTTATTTCTGCCCGGATTTCAGGCCTTATATCTGCTCTTAACTTCTTGATTTCTTTTAGAATACTTATGTTGGGGTCAGCTGTTACTATTCCATCCCTTGTTGATGTTTCTTGGATTAAACTTTGTTCTTGGTTTTCTATTTCATCTGCCATTCTTAACCATATCAACTGAAATCTATATTTTAACTAATTTTTTAAATTTAATAAAAAATATTGAAAGATTAATACAAAAACATAAATACATAAATACATAAATACATAAACTCACAAACATAAACATACATACATAAACACAACTACATCAACATAGATAGAAAATATAAATACGACTAAAAGAGAAAGGATCTAGACTACAAAACAGAAAAAAACAGGAATAAAATAGAAAGAAACCACAAAGAAGTCGACAAAGAGATACTTCCTAGTTGTCACTGTGAAGATGTATGATCTATCTGTCTTATCCATATAGCTCATTTTTAATCCCTCATTCAGTTCTACATCTAGACCTTACATTTTCCAAATACTTTTCCAAAGGGATTTATATTTCATGATGATTACATATATTCCAAAAAAGACCATCCTTCCCTTTTTCTGTTTCAACCTGTTGTAGTCTGTCACTTTATAGCAACTCAACTCAACATGTATTAATATTTTTCTACTCTTAACTTAACCTATTTCTCTAAATTATAATATGTTTTTGTTTTTTATTTTTTTAATGGACAAGACCACTAAAATTTCCCTTCCAACACAATATAAATAATTACACTAAAGAAATTAAAGTTTGTACATAAGAAATCCATAGCTGCCATTCTCTATTACATCCTGTTATGTTCTTGTTCTTTATCGAGTATGATAATTTATCAATTTCATAAATATCCATACCTTTTAATTTCCATTCTTGCAAAGAGGGGATTTCTCTCTGTTTCCAGTACCTTGTGTATATGATCCTGGCTGATATGATGATCAAAAATAATAATCTTCTTTTTCCTACTTCCACTTGTTTATCTTCTACAATATTCAATAGATATAATTTTTAATCTGGTCGACTTTGTAAATTATTATTTTTTTATTTCTCCATGAATCATTTTTCAGTAACTAGTTGCCGCAGTACACTTCCACCACACTAAATTTAATTTTTAACTGAGTTGTCTTCAGTTATTATTATCCTGACTGAAAAATTGAGTCCTTTCCCAGCACGTTATATAACAGAAATCAATCAACATAATATAGAGTGTGTATGTTTCCACCCCAATCTGACCATGCACCAACACTTTCTTATTATAATTTAAATACAGTTCTATCAAGAATTAGCAGTGACAAAGGAAAGCTAACTTTGTTTTTTAGCTTTTTCAAAATATTAGCTCAGTGTACACAAACTCTATGAACTTTTAAATAAGATGCATCAAATAAGAAACCAAATGAGAAGGATAACAAACTTTCTCTTTATCCCCACTATACCTTCTGCTGCTCTGTCATTAATCTCTCTCTAAACCACATCTCTTAAATTCTTCTCTTTTCCAGTTACACTATTGCCTTCTTCCCTCTGACTCTTTTTCCTTTCCCATTCTCTTTAATTCTGCAAGACTTTCTCCTTCACTTATAACCACTCCTTTTCATCCAGTGACCACTGTATTCTCTAACTCCTTCAGATTAACTCTTTGTTTCAGCCCTGTGTTTTTGGGGCTGTTTCCCCCGATGCCACTGCTGCTCCACCACCAGGAAGTGGTGTTGACAGGTGGGCTAGTGGCATCAACCAGAAGGTTTGTAAAGCTCCGTCCAGGCCTCCTTTGCAGACAAAGCTACCGGTCAGTGACTCAGCTGTTTCTCTTTCTTTTGTCTATTCGTGTAACATGCTGCAACTGTTGAGCTTGCTTTCCACTCCTCCCCTCCAAGAAGTGGATTCTCTTCACTTTAGTTTCTGAGTTCTCCTCTTTTTTCATTTATTTCTAAATTTAAAAGGTGGTGGGCCTGCTCTTGCCTTTTGTTTTTAGGCTATGGCTCCCAAATAGAGAAGTCAAAGCTCCACTCTTCTCTATATTTCAATCTGTTCGCTCCTCCACTTTCCCTTGGAACTGGGAACTCTTTTACTCCTTCAGTCGGTCTTCTCCAACCCCCGTTCTTTCTTTCAGGGGGATTTCTATTATTCTTATTCTTATTCTATTACTCTTTTGTTCTATTAACCTTCATTTGGGTTTACTTTAGGTTTTTAACTTCGCTATTGAAGCTGGGTTTCAGTGGAGCAGTCATTGAGCCCTGCTAGATGCAACTCTGTTCACCACCGGAAGTTCATTGAGTTGTTTGAAGATGCTAGCATAATAGATAGAGAAACTACCCTGTGAATTTTGTCCTGGTTTTCCCTTTTGTGGCTTAAAACCCCCTTGGTGTGATTTTAGTTTGCAGATAAGGGAGAAATGGATCTCCTTTCCCCCTTTGAAGATTCCTGAGATGAGTCATTCAGCCTTTGTTACCTTTAGATAGCCCTTCATCTCAGGCTACTTTTAAGGTATAAATATGTCCTCAAAACCTGAATGCTTTTCACACAATCCAGCCCACATACCTGCCAACACTCTGTGTATGTTCTGTGTTACACTAAGGGCCTTTACAGACTGCAGAAATAGTGCAGCTTGAGGCCAATTTAATTGTCCTGGCTCAGTGCTAGGAAATCATGGGAATTGTATTTTTTGCTGGGACATTGAGCTTTCTGTCAGAGAGCTCTGGTGCCACAATAAACTACACTTCCCATGATTCCTTAGCCCTGAGCCAGGACAGTTAAAGTGGACTCAATTTGCACTATTTCTGGCAGTCTGCAAAGGCCCTAAGACTCCCCTGTCTGAGTCACTCCAGCCTAACATGGTCTTCTCTCCAGACATGTAGATATAACCCCATTGCAACTCCTAAAACTCTGGTATCCACTTTCACTTTTCCATTTCAATCAACTCTGTATGCTGATCACTTGCGTGTGTGTTTACACTGCATATCTTACAAATAAAGATTCCTTAATTTACCAAAAATCTAGAGTTCTCTCAGTTAGTACTGGTATATATTGGTGTTTCCCAATCTAAAAGGTTTCCCAAGCCTCTTGCAAAGCTAATTTCTCCAACTTTTGAAGTACTGCTGACAGCTCACAGGGACCTCCAATCCCCCCACCTATTCTTTTGGTAATAGCCAAGAAAAAAATGAGTAAATGGAGAATGACAAGAGAAGGAGAAATATTAGAAAGATAGGGTGTTCAGCATTAGAAGAGTGAGTTTCATCTTGTGGGCGGACATCCGTGGATTCATGCCAGATGAACAGCTGGCAATGTTAGATTGGTTAGAGGGCAAAATTTTTGATTCCTAGCTTCCCTCTCACCATTAATTTAAATGTCATCTTTACATTTGTGTACAGGCAACAATACTGTAGTTTCTAAGAGGCTGAGCTACACATCAAGAAGCCCTTGGTTTGAATTCTACCTCAGTCATGACAATGATCTCTGCAGGTGTTACTTTCTCTGAACTTCACTCCATCCACCATATGGAAAAATAAAGTTGTATTGAATTGATGAGGTAGACCATTTCACCCCCACTACAATTATGCTTTATTTTGTCTGCATTTCATGGATTAGAGAATTTTTCTGTGCATGAGGGAATAAACTTAGATTGTCTCCATTTGTTTTCCCCAGAAAGTTGTGTTCTAAGATGCCTTTTGAATGTGGGGAAATTCAAAAGGTTTGCTGGCATATAAAATGGCTGCCTTCTCTGTCCCTCCTCCTCCTCCTCCTCCTCCTCCTCCTCCTCCTCCTCCTCCTCCTCCTCCTCCTCCTCCTCCATTTACTTATCACTTCTCCCCCCCAAAATTGGAACTCAAATTTAAAATTAAAAACATATAAAAGTGAACATTAAAGTAGAATTAAACTGTTGTAATATTACAACATATCACTTATTCAAAGAAAAAAAGCAGTTTAAAAAGATAAAAGTACTTTAAAACAGTACAATTTAAATAATACAACAATACAAGACTTTCTGTTTTAAAAGCCTGAATAAAAATGCTGGAAGGACAATGAGAACAGGGCCATTCTGACCTCCCTGGGAAGAGAGTTCTGGAGTCTGGGGGCAGTCACCAAGAAGATTCTCTTTCATTGACATGAGAGACACCACCTTTCACTGAGTGTGATTCATAAAAATAAAGTCAGGAAAGGGGACATGCCAGAAAACTATTTGTTCTTGAGTTATTGGATCACTTTTATGATGGCTTGATTGAACCCCCAGTTGTAACAATAACAATAACATTTTACTTCACAGAAACTCACAGATTACATCTAGATAAGGTATGTGAACAGCTCTGAACACTTAGTGATGATGACTAATGAAATAATTGGGGAATTTATTGTGACTTCAAGGACCACACACTAGAAAGGTTTGTGAAGAACGTTAGGACTCTGTATTGCTTGGGGTTCAGTTAATGGTGAAGGAGCAAAAGTACAAAGAATTCTTTGCTGGCTTTCATTGTCAGAGTCACAGATGACTTTTTTGTGTATGGCTGTGGTACTAATAGACAGAACCATAACCATATAGTTCTTCCTGCTAGCTAGAGCAAATAACTGATATGAGCCTTGGAAATCTTGATTCTCTGTAGGTGTGCAGAATAGGACACTATGCAGCAGTTCTACAATATTAATAGTCTACAAAGGCTATTTTCTATTATTTCTCTCCCAACTTTCTCCTGGCATTAAAACTGTGGCTACTCACAACATGAATTAAACCAAGGTATATCTAATAAAATACTAATGAAATAACTTCCAACATTTCACAGATGAAAACCAGGACGTTTGAGTCTTGCCAAGATGGAAAAAGTTATTAATGGGCCTGTACAGACTGGCCACAAGGGCCGGCCTGGGGGTGGAGTTAGGTTGGGGCGATCACATGCTGGCTGCCACAACTCTGCCCTGGCACTGCTGTCACACTATACACCCCACCGAATGGCTTGGGGAGTCAGGGCGCTTCCTTGGCGCAGTGTGTAGACATGCTGCACAAAGGGGTGCAGAAGAGCCACAGCAATGGCAGTAAGGTCGGCTTTTTATTGCTCCAAAAAGGAGCTGCATTTGCCAGTTCTTTTTGGAGTGTTAAAAAGCAGGATCAGGGCTGCGACATGTGGTTGCTGCAGCCCCGATCTGGGGTTCCCAGGGGCGGCATGGAGCCACCCCTTAGGGGCTGTCTGTATGGCCCCAATGAGGCACAGCACACAGGTTAGGAGATGGTGCAGCAGTTTGCTTTTGGCTGAGCTTCCTGCAAAGAGCAAGATTCTGCCCCCTATTCTTCTCCCTCCCTATCAAGTTATTTGGGTGCAAACTACTCTTGTACTTTGAACTCAAATTGCAGTGATTGAAATAAAATGAGGATGCAGGGTTTATCACATTGCTTTGGATCCCATTGCCTTGGATCCTCTTTTGGGAGAAAGATGGGACATATGTCCTCTCTCTCTTTCTCTAATAAAATGGGAAGAGGAGAAAGAAACTGGGACACTTTAAAAGCAGGTAAAGAAATGAGATGATAGAGGATTAATGAGGACTGTCTCTGCCAAATCAGGACAGTTGAAGCATGTGTAATTATAGCATATATATATATATATATATATATATATATACATACACACATAAATGTGTAATTATAGCATATATATATATATATATATATATATACATATACACACATAAATGACCATACTAAAACATTAGGTACTTTAAAACAGTTTAACATCATTTAAAAATGTAACAATGGCAATAAAAATAGTTAACAGCTAAAAGTTAACAGCTAAAAGAGTTAACAGCTAAAAGAGTTAAAAAATATAAATGACAATGCTAAAACATTAGTACTTTAAAACAGTTTAACATCATTTAAAAATGTAACAATGACAATAAAAGTGCACTCCCCCTTTAAAACACTCTTCTGTAACAACCAGTTAACAGTTAAAAGAGAAAGGGGACCAACTCAGCTGCCATTGGAAGGGAATTGCAGAGCCTGGGAGCAGCCATTAACACCCTCTCCTCAAGTCTTCCTATGATGGTGGTGGGACCAAACATAAAGCCCTCAGATCTTAAAATTTGAGAAGGCTCGTGTAAGAAGATACAAAATAATCTGGACCTAAGCCATATAGGAGAGCCAGCGTGATGTAGCGGTTTGAGCATTGGACTATGACTTTAGAGACCAGGGTTTGATTCCCAGCTTGGCCATGAAACCCACTGGCTGATCTTGGGCAAATCACATGCTTTCAGCCTCAGGGGAAGGCAATTGCAAACCTCCTCTGAACAAATCTTGCCAAGAAAATCCCATTATAGTTTTGCCTCAGGGTTGCATAAGTCGGAACCATAGAATCATAGAATCATAGAATCACTGAATAGAGTTGGAAGAGACCACAAGGACCATCTAGTCCAACCCTCTGCCATGCAGGACCTCAAAATTAAAGCATCCCCGACTGATGGCCATCCAGCCTCTGTTTAAAGACCTCCAAAGAAGGAGACTGTACCACACTCCAAGGGAGTGTGTTCTACTGTTGAACAGCTCTCACTGTCAGGAAGGTCCTCCTAATATTAAGATGGAATCTCTTTTCCTGCAGCTTGCATCCATTGTTCCAGGTCCTGTTCTCTGGAGAAGCAGAAAACAAGCTAGCTCCCTCCTCAATATGACATCCCTTGATATGGGTTGTCAATATGACAACCGACTTGAAGGTACACAACACATACACACACACGTTGTATAGGGATGCATAGATCATAACCAACATTTTGAATTATGCCTAGAAACAGCCTGGTAACCAGTGAAGCTTTTGCAACATGAAATTTATACGTTCCCTATATCTTGCTCCAGCCATCAGTCTGGCTGCAGCAGTTTTGGACTTACTGAAGTTTCCAAAAGTAACTCCACACAGAGAGCATTAACAGTAACCCAGGATGTAATCAAGACATCTGTCACCATGAACATGTTTAGGAAGATGCACAATTGAAGCACTAGCAAAGAACGGGAACAGTCCTGCTATTTCCTAGAATCCAATGGCAGAGCACGGAGCTGTGATGTATAGCATCAAATGACTCACCCATACCTTATGATTCTGGCTATTTATATCAATGGAACTGGGATCTAAGCTGGTTTTGAGAGATCGATTTGAAGTGTGACTGTATTCAGATCCAGCTCACAGATGCAGTTATATTTCAGAATAATTATTTTCGCCATCGTTTCCTGAAATTTTAAATTTTAGATGTTGTTGCTTCATTCAGGGGCATCAGTTAGCTTCAGACTAGGTTTCTGTCACAAACTATTGGCTGTAGGTCACAATGTTGCCTTCTGTTGAATAGAAGATGTGGTGTCATTTCTTCTCAATGTGCTTTAGCTTTGCTCCCCTCATTATAGGGAATGAGTCAGTTCTCTAGCTTCTCACTCGGTCTCCAGGCAGTACAGTAACAAGGAGGGGTGGAGGGAAAGAAAGAATGAGAGGAAAATAAAAATAAAAAATGGAGTGTAATACCAACCAGCTTCACATTTAGAATACAACATGTACATCTGCTTCAGAAAGCTCATAGAAATTACTTCCTCTTAAGCTTTAACACTGTGTGTGTGTTGTGTGCCTTCAAGTCATTTCCAAGTTATGGTGACCCTAAGGAGAACCTATCACAGGCTTTCTTGGCAAGTCAGAGGTTCAGAGTGTGTGAGTTGTGCAAGGTCACCCAGTGCGTTTTCATGTCTGAGTGCGGTTTCAAACCCTGGTCTCCAGAGTCATAGTCTAACACTCAAACCACTACACCACACTGGCTTTTTGGTTTTTACAAAAGTCAAAACCTTTTCATTTCATCATAGGGTTTGGGGTGGTTTGGAAGCAATTTGGGGCTAATAATCTCTAACCAATTTTTGTTTTTTAAATAGTGGGATTGAGGAGGGGCTTCATGGGCTGTAAAATGGGATCCCAAGGGCCATGTGTGGCCTACAGGTCACATTTCCCCCACTCCTGTTTAAAAGGCTTAGGAGTGGGACCTTACCACACTACACAATTATGACAAAACAGTTCCATTTAAACTGCTGTGGCAACAACCTATTAAATCTTGGGATTTGCAGTTTAGGGAGGAGCATTTAGAATTCTTAGCCAGAGAGCTTTAGACTCTCAACAGACTACAAATCCCAGGAATCCATAGGATGGAATGGCAGTTAGATTATATACTATAATTGTGTACTGTGAAAGGATCCTAGGTTACCTTAAAGTCTGCCTTATTAGAACCTTATCAGATATCTTCCTTTGAGTGTTTCAATGAATGAGCATGTACCGGTTAAAAAAACAATAAAAACTTTCCTCCAGAGGATCATTTGATGCTTCTTCTACATGAGACTCTTTTTATTTATCCAGGCTTTTAAATAATATGTTTTAGCTGAGTCTTCTCAGCCTAGGTTTAACATTTCATTTCCTAACTACATTTTAGTATTAGGAGATTTCATTGCTTTATACGTTATTTTAATGTAGTATTTGCTCATGATCCGAGAAGGTCTGTTCAGGGGAATGGTGTTTTTTTTTTTTGTGGGGGGGGGGAATACCAAAATAAAGCAGGTAAATTTACTAGACTACAAGCTGGTGTTTGGTGCAAATACATGGACCTCAGGGATTAGGTTTGGGTAGAATAATCCCATTTAACATATCACTTATTAGGCCAATAAACTATTTGTAGAGGAGGTTTCTCCACTGCTGAACCTTCTTCCTATCTTCTGCTGACAGTGACGTGGACAGGAGTAAAAGTGGTGTCACATCTGAGTAGGAAAAAGGTGTAATGGACAGGAAGGCCATGCTTGGCATTTGTCTATCCATGTTACCAGACCTCCCATTCAATGACGTAAACCATATCACACTGCACTATTTATAGTGCTATTATTCCACTTTAACTGTAATGGCTGTCTCCTGTGGAATCCTGGGATTTGTAGTTCAAGAAGGGACATTTAGAATTCTCAGCCAGAGAGCTCTTAGGCTGCACTAAGCTGCATATCCCAGAATTCCACAGGAGACAGTTAAAATGAAATAATAGTGTTATAAAAGTGTAGTATGATACTGTCCTAGAGTAATATCTATGATTGGACCAGCTTTTGTTGGAGAATCTGTGGTAGCTGTACCACCTTAAACAGCATGATACATCTGTGTAACCAAAAGGGATGGATAACTTTCAAAATATTTGATGCCGACATTTAAAAATAAGAACACATTTTTAGGATAAGATTAGAGCCAGCGATTCCAACAAGAAGTAGAGGAGAAGGTCTATTTGGAAGTGTCCATCTTTATTTTGACTGCCAAGCTTTTGCCTATACCACAATAAATGCAAGCTGTAGACTGATTGTTTTTCTATTACTATTTTATTGTGTATATAGCACTTTTAATTTGCAAAGTGCTTTATTGTGTCTGCCCTCCCAAAGCCCTGAAAACCATTAGTACTGTTTTACAAATGTGGAACTGAACTTGTAAGATGAAGAGTCCATTTTCAAATATACTCTGCTGACTCTAGTTGGTCATCTTATCACAACAAAAAATGAATTAAACCCTTATGTTACCATTTATTTTTAATGAATCATTCATCTACAAAATGCATTCCAAAAAGTCAAATGTGTTTTTAAAAAAGAATCCAGAGACCAGAGGTAAAGATGAGAGGTAAATTACATATTTTAAAGTACAGTACAGTAGCCTCTCCTAATTCATGGGGGAGTCTGTTCTGGACCCTCTCGTGAAAATGGCAACTCACACATATTTGAGTCCCATAGGAAATAATGGGGTGCATGCCCGCGGTGGGTGCCAGTGGTGGCATGTGGGTGCATGCCACCATTATAGCAATAGGCACTTGTCCCTCACTTGAAGAGCAAGACTGCAGATTCCAAGTCCGTGAAAAGGGAGGGACAATTGTATACTGGTGCTGCAATCCTAAAATAATTTCCTGGAGAGTGAATTATCTTAAATTTAGTGGTTTGAGTGTTGGACTACTACCCTAGAGATCAGAGTTTGAGTCTGTGTTTGAGCATAAAAACTCACTGGGTGTCCTTTAATAAGTCACACTCTCTCAAGGCCTAAGCAGACTGTCAGAAATAGTGCACATTAAATTGAGGCACTGCCCTGGCTCAGTGCTAGGGAATCATGGGAACTGTAATTTATTGTGGCACCAAAGCTCTCTGACAGAGAAGGCTCAATGTCCCAGAAAAAAATACAGTTCCCATGATTCCCTAGCATTGAGCCAGGGCAGTGCCTCAATTTAATGTGCACTATTTCTGACAGTCTGCTTAGGCCTTCAGTCTCAGAAAATGGCAATGGCAACCCCCTCTGAAGAAACTTGCCAAGAAAACCCTCTGAAAGGTTTTGAAGAAACTTGCCAAGAAAACCCTCTGAAAGGTTCATTATGAAATTTTTGATTTCATAAATCAAAAATGACTTGGAGGCACACAACAACAACAACAACAACAACAACTTATGAATAAACAATTATAGGATTGTCCATAACAGCACAACAAACATGTCAAAATCAGCATCTATAGCCTTAAACAAAACCAGCTTTATATACAGAAAAACAAACAAATTTAGTTATGGAATTAGTCCAGTGTTGGCTGCAATTAGGCCTCCAGCAGGTAGGCATTCCATAACTGAGGCAACACAGCAGAGATGGCTTTTCCCCATGTATCCATACAATGCATTGCAACATATAAACACAGAGGAAGGCTTTGCTGGTCCATCTTGGTTCATATGCAGCTACATATAGGGACAAGTGCTTCTTCCAATATTTAGGTCTCAAGTCACTTAGGGTGTTAAATCTCATCACCAGCACATTGAACTCAAAGTGGGAACATATTGATTAGTCAAACTGTTGTTAAGAGAGCCACTATGGCATAGTGGCTTGAGATTTGGAACAGGACTCTGTGAGACCAAGGTTCAAATCCCCAGTCAGCCATAGAAGCCCTTTGGGTAACCTTGGATGAGTTCCAAACTCTCAGCCTAAGGGGAAGGCCATCTGAATAAATCTTGCCAAGAAAAGCCAAGGACAGGATTGCCATGAGTCAGAGTCAACATGAAGGCACATCAGAAAAGGTGAGACAAGAGTAAATTTTCAAGGACTTGTACTTGAAAGTATTTGAAATTAAATTGCAAAATAGATTGAAGAAGGTTGCCTTCTTAACTAAAACCATTCACACAGAAGCCCCCCCCCCAGCATAGAGGAAAGCAATGGCAAACTTTTTTGAATAAACCTCACCATAAAACCCTATGATAGGACTGCCATAAACTACCAGACTTGAGGGTATAAAGCAACAAAGAAAGTGATGTCATGGGGTTTCTGTAAGGCAGGGGTCGGCAACATTAGCTTACCTGGGGCCAGTTGCCGGTCCCCAGGTCTTCCGGTGGGCCGGGGGGGGGGGGAAATGGTGCCGTGCATGCTCACGTGCGTGCTCACCACCGCCACCACCGCCACCGCGCACGCTGCCGCCATCGCCGCCCACGCTGCCACCGCTGCTGCCACACGTGCTGCTGCCACCGGGCCTTTGTTTGCCAGGAGTACTGCACATGTGCAAACGAGTTGCGGCCACCATTTTGGCAAAAAAATGGCAGCCAAGCTGCGCACGGTGGCGCAGCAGTGGGAGCGTGTGGCAGTGGCGGCAGGGGTCAGCGGGGGCCGGTCAGCGGGGGTCGGCAGGCCGGGTGCAGCCCATGGGCCATAGGTTGCCAACCCCTGCTGTAAGGTATTCTTCCAAACAATTTAACTGTTACATATTGCACTAGCTGCAACTTCCATGTCATCTTCAACAGCAACCCCACATAGAGTACATTGCAGCAGTGGTGTCACTAGGGTTGCTGTCAGCCATTGCGGTAAACTCACGTGTCATCCTCCAATTGACCTCCCCACATACCATACCATACCAAATCCCTGATACAAAATGGTCTTTAGAACGGAACAGGCATATCTGTGGGCAGAGGTAATAAAAACCTCCACATTGTCATGGATGGATCATTTCCTGGTCAAGACTGAACTAAGAGTCTCTATCCACCTCACCGGGGGTGGTGGACCTATTAGAATGGTCCGTCCTCGAAGGCTAATGGAACCAATTGGATTCCAGAAACCTTGGAGGGTTTAATGGCTGGTAACGCCAGTGACCCTCTTGAAGCTTTGGTTAATACTTGGAACACCGATCTTACCAAGGCTGTGGACATGATTGCTCCCAAGCATCCTTTCCAACCCGCTCCAAACCAGAAGTAATGGTATACACCAGAGCTTAGGAAAATGAAGTGGGTTGGACAACAACTAGAATGCTCCTGGCGGAAAACTCGACTCTTATCTGACAAGACTCATCATAGGAACTTTCTTTGGTCCTATCGAGAGGCAATACGTGCAGCACAAAGATTCTTCTGTTCTGCACATATTGCATCTGCAGAATCCCGTCCAGCAGAGCTGTTCAGGGTGGTAAGGGAGCTGACACAGGTACCTCCTGTGCAGAACCCATTACTTAACCCAACAACAGCCTGCTGTGACACGTTTAACAACTTTTTTTGCAGATAAAATCTCTCAGATAAGAATCGAATTAGACACCAGTGTTTTGACAGAAACAACTGACGATATGCCCAGCGACTCCGTTAATGAAATTATCCTGGATCAGTTTCAATCTGTGAGTACCGATGATGTGGACAAGCTCCTTGGCAGAGTGAGGAAAACGACCTGCCCTCTCGATCCTTGCCCATCATGGCTGGCTGTCCGGGGGAGGGGATGCATTGAGGGTGTTCCTTATGGACATCATCAGTGCATCTCTCAGGGAAGGTCATATGCCATCTTGTCTGAAGGAGTGGCTGTTAGGCCGCTTCTGAAAAAACCTTCCCTGGACCCCCTGGATATGAACAACTATAGGCCAGTCTCTTTGCTACCATTTCTGAGCAAGGTAATCGAAAGGGCGGTTGCTCTTCAACCCCAAGCTGTTTTGGATGAAACCGATTATCTAGACCCATTTCAAACTGGCTTTAGGACAGGATTTGGAGTTGAGACTGGCATGGTTGCTTTGACCAACAACCTGCATCTGGGCATCGACGGGGGTAGTGTGACCCTGTTGGTGCTTTTAGACCTCTCAGCTTTTGATATGCTAGATCATGGCATCCTCTTGGATTGCCTGAGTGGGTTAGGAATCGGAGGCACTGCGTTGCAGTGGTTCCGTTCCTTCCTCTTGGGCAGATCCCAGAGGCTGCTGTTCAGGGACAGTCGCTCTGGTAAAAAGGAGCTCACCTGCAGCATTCCTCAAGGTGCCATTCTGTCCGTGATGCTGTTTAACATCTATATAAAGCAGCTGGGTGAGATCATTTGGAGTTATGGGGCTGGGTGTTATCAGTACACTATTTCTCCATGTCCTGATTGTCGGCCTCGAACACCAATGGTATCTCTTCTCTTAATAAATGTCTTAAGGCAGTAATGGGCTGGATGAGGAAAAACAGATTGAGAATGAATCCAGATAAAACGGAGGTGCTCACAGTAGTGGCCCCGAAACCAAGAATCAGGTTGCAACCTCCGGTCCTGGATGGGGTCACACTCTCCATAAAGGACTGTGTTCGCAGTCTGGGGGTGCTCCTTGACTCATCGCTTCTGATGACAAAACAGGTAAATGCGACGGTCAGGAGTGCCTGTTATCAGCTTTGGCTGATACGCCAGCTGTGCCCTTTTCTGGAAGTAAGAGACCTTGAGACTGTGGTGCACGCTCTGGTAACCTCCCGTCTGGATTTCTGTAATGTGCTCTACATGGGGCTACCCTCGTGCTTGGTCCGGAAACTTCAGTTAGTACAAAACATGGTAGCCAGAGTGGTTTCTGGAACATCTAGGAGGGACCACATAACCCCAGTGCTAAAGTCCCTCCACAGCTGCCTATCAGTTTTCGGTCCCAGTATAAAGTGTTGGTTATTACATTTAAAGCCCTAAATGGCTTGGGTCCAACCTACCTTCGGGACCGCCTCCTCCCATATAATCCTCGCACGCACTCCGGTCCTCTGGGATGAACTCGCTCCAGCCATTAAAATCTAGGCTGTCTGCAACCTCCCAGAGGGCATTTTCAGAAATCACCCCCAGATTATGGAACGGCCTGCCAGACGAGATCCATCAGATTACAATGCTAAACAGCTCTAAAAAGGCTGTTAATACAGATCTCATTCGCAGGCCTTTCCAGAATTCCCAGGCCGGGGCGGCCGCTCCCTGGGTTGGCAGTGCTGTCTAAGATGGCGGATTTCCTGCCGTCGCAGTCACCGCTGGTGGTCTGTTTCCCGGGCTGCCTGCTGAACAGCAGCGAGGCCGAGCAGCAGCGCAAGTCCAAGGAGATCGACAAGTGCCTCTACCGCGAGAAGACCTACGTCAAGCGGCTGGTGAAGATCCTGCTGCTGGGCGCGGGCGAGAGTGGCAAGAGCACCTTCCTCAAGCAGATGCGCATCATCCACAGCCAGGACTGGGACCGGGCCGCCCACGAGGAGTTCAGGGCCACCATCTACAGCAACGTCATCAAGGGTGTAAGAGTTCTTGTAGATGCTTGAGAGAAACTTCATATTTCTTGGGGAAATCCTGCTAACCAAACAAATGGTGACAAGCTGATGGCCTTTGATACCCGCTCAGGAGTGGCAGTACAGGGGATGGTGGAGACCCAGGTTTTTTTACAGTACCTTCCAGCAATAAAAGCTTTGTGGGCAGATAGTGGTATCCAGCATGCCTATGACAGACGCAGAGAATTTCAGTTGCGGCGTTTGGGGCTGCGGAGGACTGTCTGGCCCCGTCCTGCAGCCCTTGGAGGACCATCAAAGGCAGCCTGAACTGCATCAGCTGTGGGAGCTGGGAGGAGCGCCAGCGGGAATAAAATCCCTGCCAGAGTCCATCTCTCCCCCGGCAACCCTGCAGCGGCATTTGGGGCTGCGGAGGACTGTCTGGCCCCGTCCTGCAGCCCTCGGAGGACCATCAAAGGCAGCCTGAACTGCATCAGCTGTGGGAGCTGGGAGGAGCACCAGCGGGAATAAAATCCCCGCCAGAGTCCATCTCTCCCCCGGCAACCCTGCAGCGGCGTTTGGGGCTGCGGAGGACTGTTTGGCCCCATCCTGCAGCACTCAGAGGACCATCAAGGCGGCTTGAACCGCGGCAGCTTTGGGAGCCGGGAGGAGCCACGGCAGGGAGAGGACATTTACACTTGGCCTCCAAGGGCCTGAAGCCCTCCAGAACCGGCGTGCCAGCGGCGTAATGCGGCGGGACCAACTGGGCCCATAAAGCGGCCCCCTTTGCCCAGCAAAAGCGGCGAGAGACAGCGCCTGAGGCCCGGACTTACCATCCAGCTCCGGAGGCCAGCTGTAGCCGGTAGCGCAGCTGAGCACCCCCAGTCGACACATCCCCGTAGGGCAGAGGGAGCAGGACTACCATTGGACCCACTCAGGGCCCTAATGTTCCCGAGGGCATCAGTGGCGTCCCGTGGTCATGGAGGACTGCTTTTCCATCTACAGTCCTGGAGTACAACCTGAGCGACCTGAGCCGCCGCTCCTGCGAGGTGACCGGGAGGAGCGCCGGCGGTTTAAAAACCCGCCGTTTACCATCTTCCACCGGCACCAAGCAGCGGGCGGCGGCGATCTATGGCCGCGGAGGACTGCTTTGCCATCTGCGGTCCTTGGAGTATTATAATGATATAGAATTTGTATTTTAAAATTGTATATTTTATTATTGTTATTGATTTTATTTTATTATTGTTATTAATTGATTATTGTTATTGATTTTGCTGATTTGTTGTTTATAACTTTGTACTGCTGTGCGCCGCCCCGATTGCTTGGCAGAGGGGCGGGATACAAATAAAAAGTATTATTATTATTATTATTAGAATAGATTTCCTGGCCTCAGGAACCCGCCTACTATGCTCCCTCCCAAATTGGATGCTGCCGCTATGCTTGTTGCTCTATTATATTTTTTGTTGTTCTGGTTTGATTATTGTATGTTATTTTAGCCTATGATGTTTTAATTAGTGTTGGTTTAATACTTTTTAAAGGGGGGGGGTATTGGGTTTTCTTGGATTATACTGTATGTACTTTTAATTGTTGTCAGCCACCCGGATTGTGCTCAGAGGGGCGGGGTATACATAAAATTATTATTATTATTAATGTTTTTGTACTATTGTTACTCACAAATCGTAATTCCCATATATCATTGAATATAATGGTAGTAGTTGCAACATAAACAACTAGCAAGATTAAAATTGCACCTTTAAATTACAATATCATACACACAGCCTAAATTTATATAGTTTTATGTGGTTGAAGTGAATATTTGGTAAGATGTGATGTTTCTAAAGAAAATTTTAAAAGAATATTTAAAAATGTAAAAATTATTTTTTAAAAACATATTTTTTTAAAAAATACATACACCTGTCTCCTCCCACTGAGCCTCACTCCACTCACCTCTCTCAAGCATTTTAAAGGGACACAGACAAACAACACAGCCTATTTCTGCCCAAAGGCAGATGTTTGGAGAGCAATGGTGTTACCCCACCCCCTTAGGGTGTCACCTGCCATGGTCTGCATTCCCTGCACCCCTTAGTGATACCTCTGCATTGCAATAGTCTAAATGGGAGTTACTTGTGCATAAACTATTTTGATAAAACTAATCTGCCATTGGTGGCTGGAAAAAGAAATGTGTATTCCTGTGGCCTGTGGCAGAAGTTACTCATAGTAGTAACCTATGGATTTCTCCATGGTGGAGCATTTCCAAATGCTTTACACTCCAGTTGCTCAGTAAACAAGCAAGCAAATGCACACCTATTGACTGAGGGCTTTTAAGTAGTGATTATTACATTGAATTTGATGTGAAAGCTAACTGGTAAGACAGTGTGGATGACCCTTATCTGGAAGACAATGGTCACCATGTCATATTTTTGTTGACATCACTGTGAATAAAGCACCTGACACAAAAGCAATTAGTTTTAAGTTGTATGTGACTCAAGGTTGATATAAGGCATTTTGTTACCTTGGAATGCAATATGGCTCCCTATTTAGTTCCATATACAAAAACCTTGAGGACCACAGTTGACTCATTCTTCAGCTCTGTCCATTTACTTATCACCAAAGAGTGCTCAGCAATGGCTCCTCTTCATCCTGGAAAGACGTGACCAGTGGGGTGCCACAGGGTTCTTTCCTGGGCCCAGTGCTATTCAACATCTTTTATCAATGACTTGGATGAAAGAATTTGCAGATGACACCAAATTAGGAGGAATAGCTAATACCCCAGAAGACAGGATGAAAATTCAAAATTACCTTAATAGATTAGAAAGCAGGGCCAAAGCTAACAAAATGAATTTCAACACAGAGAAATGTAAGTGCTTTTCTTAGGGCAAAAAATTGAAATGAATAATAATAATAATAATAATAATAATAATAATAAGTTGTATTTTTAACCCGCCCCTCTGCTCAGCAACCAGGATGGCGTACAACAAGATTAAAACAGATAACAACTTAAAACTCTCCTTCAACCCAATTCTTAACCCTCGCCCTGGCTTAACGAGACTACGTGTGAAAGGGATCTAGGAGTCCTAGTAGACCACAAGTTGAACATGAGTCAACAGTGTGATGCTGCAGCTAAAAAGGCCAATGCAATTTTAGGCTGCATCAATAGAAGTATAGTATTGAGATCAAGGGAAGTAATAGTGCCACTGTATTCTGCTTTGGTCAGGCCCCACCTGGAATACTGTGTCCAGTTCTGGGCACCATAATTTAAAAAGGATGTTGAAAAACTGGAGAGTGTCCAGAGGAGGGCGACTAAAATGGTGAAGTTTCTGGAAACCATGCCCTATGAGGAACGACTTAGGGAACTGGTTATTAGAAATTTACAACCTGGAGAAGAGACGGTTAAGAGGGGATATGATAGCCCTCTTTAAATATTTGAAGGAATGTCATATTGAAGAGGGAACTAGCTTGTTTTCTGCTGCTCTAGGGAATAGGACCTGGAACAATGGATGCAAGCTACAGGAAAAGAGATTCCACCTCAACATTTGGAGGAACTTCCTGACAGTGAGAGCTGTTTGACAGTGGAACAAACTCCCTCGGAGAGTGGTGGAGTCCCTTTTTTGGGAGGTCTTTAAACAAAGGCTGGATGGCTATCTATCGAGGATGCTTCAATTTTGAGTTCTTGCATGGCAGGAGGTTGGACTGGATGGCCCTTGTGGTCTCTTCCAACTCTATGATTCTATGATCTTGCATTTAATATCTATTTAGACTCCATATTAGACACTCACAGGAAGAGGTGAAGTCTTTCCCTCCTCCTCCTCCTCCTCCTCCTCCTCCCTTTTTAAATTTATCTCTCACTCAGCAGGGAGCAGAAACTGGGGGGGGGGGGAATCCATCTTTTCAATGACTTAATGAGTATGCTGGCTGGAAAGTTAAACTAAAAAAGAAGAAAAAGAAGAAAAAGAAAAAGAGGACTTTTCCAATCTCTGAAAAGGGAGTAACAGTCAGGTGCAGGGACAGCAGGGGTAGTGCTCAATGATACTGATTTTGCCCCTCCTTTGGTCTTTAGAATGATTTTATACTTGGATGGACGAAATGCATTTCTCAGTTACAAAAGGCTATATCTAGAAATCGCCTCTACATTTATTATTGCCTGTGGATATGCACATTGCTCCAGGTGTTCTCCTTAACCAGAGGTAAGCACTCCCCTTTTGAGATAAATTAGAAACCAATTTTCAATATCAGCAGAGGTCATTCTCTAATGTACATAAGGAAATGAAGTTGTAGAAGCAAAATATTTCCTTTGGAATTTATTAAATTGTTTGGCTTTTTAATAATTAAAGAAACCTCATTATTAGACAAACAAGAACAGGTTGGCTATTCACCTTAGAAAGATGGTATTTGGTAATTCCATAATAACAGAGCAGGACTTGAAAAACGAATGAAGATGCATAAAAAATGCAAATTATTGCAGCTAATTGGTTCTATCTCCTTATATTCTCTGAATTATTAATTTATAGTGCCATAAATCTGCCCCTTAGCTTTGCCATATACAACTGTTTGCTTATTAACTAAGGGCCTTTACAGACTGCCAGAAATAATGCAACTTGAGTCCACTTTAACTGTCCTGGCTCAGTGCTAGGGAATCATGGGAATTGTAGTTTTTTTCTGAGACACTGAGCCTTCTCTGTCAGAGAGCTTTGGTGCCACAATAAATTACAGTTCCCATGATTCCCTAGCACTGAGCCAGGACATGATTCCCTAGCACTGAGCCAGGACACTTAAAGTGGACTCAAGTTGCATTATTTCTGGCAGTCTGTAAAGGCCCTAAGTGCCATTGTTATATTTCTTCCATTTTTTGGGGGAAATAAAGAGATAAAAAGTATTGCGATGATTACAGATTGGGCATTGACAACTTTTATTTTCACATAAAAACAAAACCTTGAAACTTATTAGGATTAGAAGCAGGTGCATACTCTCCCACATGTCATACATGAAAACAGGGACATGTGTGTCCAAGAAACATCAGAATGTGGACAAGATGGCAAAAGTTATGAACTAGGAAGAATACATATGTTGGGAAAGGCTAGGGCACTTTGCTTTTGCCTGAGACAACTGGAAAAGGCAAGCTTCCTCTGCCTCCCTTCCTCTCTCTGCTTCTGGATTAAAGGAATGCAACCTTCATTTGTATTTTGAATTCAGTTTGACCAAATTGAAGTAGGCTGAGAACAAATGGGACAGTGGAAGGTGGAGGGGGAAACTTGTTTTAAAAGTGGCTGAAAACGTTCAAGAAGAAGATTAATTGGAACTGTCCTTGCCAAATTGAGACAACTGGAAGGTATGCAATTAGTTATGTGCTTGGTATTGTAATGGAATGACCTGAATATCCTACAGGCACCAGATCTCATCTGATCTTGGAAGCTAAGCAGGGTCACTCCTGGTTAGTACTTGGATGGCAAACCATCAGTGAATACCAGGTGCTGTATGCTATATTTCTGAGGCAGGAACAGGCAAAACCACCACTGAGTATTCTTTGCCTAAGAAAGCCCTATGAAATTCATGGGGTTGCTATAAGTTGAGAGGCAACTTGAAAGCACACATACACACTGTACTAAAAGTGATTTGAATACAGAGATCATTTGGAGGCTATGACTCATTCCTGGAACACAGACACATTTCACTGTGCCAAGGAAAATCTAAAACAACCACTCAGCATCTCTGGATCTATTTTGATGCATTAACATAGGAAATAATGACTTAACGGATCCTAGGCAAGGTCTAGATATGGGATGGACAAAGTGAGGTCTGTGGGCTACATGAAGCCCTGCAGGGACCCTCACAGTTCCCACTTTTAAAGTAAAAGAGGCCTCTTGTATCTTCTAGGTCAATGCTTCTCAAATAGTCCTCCAAGTGTTTGGAGCTTTAGCTCCTAGAAGTGCCAGGGAGCTTAGCCAATACTGAGGCTTTGCCCAAAGCATCTGTAAGATGAAAGATTAAGAAGTACTCTTCTAGGTGCCATGAGGGAATAAATTCCATGAACTTTCCCTTTGTGAACTGTATTGGGCCCAGGGAGAGGAGAAGTTCAAAAGCAAATGTGACTTTAAAGAAAAAGTCCCTTCCTGAACCTAAGATCATACCAGCTTCCCTGAAAACCTGGCGTAGTCTCCTCCATGTTCCCCAGAGGATGTGAGGAGCCTTTTCAGATTTGTCTTAAAAATTCAAGTGAGTAAGCAGTATGATAATAACAATAATATTTATTTATGACATTCTTTCCACCAAAAAGCGGTACATCAGAACATATACAATCCAAAACTAATGATAGAACACCACACTGTAAAATGCTAAAATACAAAAATAATATACTAATCTGGCGAATTGAAAAGGAAGATCTTCAACCCTTTATGAAAGCAGATCAGATCCTCCTCCAGCCAGAGGTGCAAAGGAAGACTGTTCCACAAATGAAGAGCCAGATCCTCAAAGGCTCGCAGCCTTGATAGAACCTTGGTGGAACCACCAATAGTTCTTTGTCTGCAGATCTTAAATTTCTAGATGATACATAATATGCTAGCTGAGCTGCCAAATGGGAGGGGGTGCAGGGCCTTAAATATTAGGATCAAAATCTTATAATGAGCCCTGGCCTGAACTGGAAGCCAGTGGAGGGATCTACAAGGGATGTATGGTCCTCCCAGGTTCAGTGTGGTATGGAACATGGATGGCTCCCAGTCTTCAGGAAGTTGTTCACCCATGATCTAGATATTCTAAAAGTTTGTATGATATTCCCCTCTCTAATCTGGCCCAGTGCAAAGAGTTTATAGAGACTACATGCCCCTTCCTACCTTCTGAGCAGTGGCTGCTTGTTACAAATGGCATTTCTCTTACAAAGAGTGTTAAGAATATCATTATCACTTTCCTGATGTAGCTATTTTAGGTTTCTTCTTTCATTATCAGCCAGGCAGGTTCATTCAAAATCTTAGAGGAGGAGAGGCCTTTCCCTGTTTATTTCCAGCACCCACATCAAGGTGTCTTTAGACCATATGTTTTCTATTTTTAAATAATTATTACCATATTGTTTCTATAGATTTGTAATTTGCATTTTATTGCATTGTTTCAATGTCATATGCTTCTGTGAGGTACCTTGCAGGCCTTTTTGGCCAAAAGACAGAATAGAAATAAACTATAACTGTGGTGGCGAACCTATGGCACATGTGTCAGAGATGACACGTGAAGCCATTTGTTGTGGAATGCGGATGGTGGGGAAGAGGAGGAAAAGGCATGTTCCGTCTCCTTTCTGGCTATCCCAGGCCTTCAGCTGCCTTGGGAGAGGCAACTGAAGGCCCAGGAGGGTGCAAAGGGAGGAGGCGGAACAGACGTGTTCCTGGTAGTCTTCTTCTCCTGCTCACCCTCCCAGGGCCTTCAGTTGTCTCTGGAGAGGCATCTGAAGGGTGGGAGGAAGAAGTCCTGCCCCAGACATCCAGCCCCTAGAGCAGGGGTAGGCAACCTTTCCCCTTTAAGGGCCGAGGGACTTCAGCTCCCAGAATCCCAGGAGCTATTGGCCAACATGGGACTATTGGCCAACATGGCTGAGGCTTCTGGGAGCTGAAGTCCCTCGGCCCTTAAAGGGGAAAGGTTGCCTACTCCTGCCCTAGAGGATGGAAGTCCCACCCCAGAAGTCCCACCCCTTGGAAGTCTCCATCCCCAGCACTGGGTATCACCCAGTGCTGGAAGTCCTTTTAGTTTGGGCACTTAGTCCCTAAAAGACAACAACAATAGCCTTTATTCCAGCCAATAGGCCATTAGGCAGAAAAGGAAACCAATATAAAAAACTTAAAAGCATTTGTACATAAACTCAATAAATAAATGGATTTAAAAATAGTTCACAGTAAGATTTACAAAATAAGCTGATATAAATTTACAAAATAAGTGCTCAAAACAGGAAGAGAGATTAGGCTAATCAGTTAGATTGAATCATAACTTTGCGTGTTTTAACTGCAGAAAAGAGAAACTTAGCCACTGATTCTGTTTTACTTTTTAGAGAATCATTTAACAAATGCTCCACATACCAGCTGTTTGGCCTACCGGGGAACTTGGACAAAAGAGGAGAGATTAATTTTAACCTCTCATCTTTATAGAAATTGCAAGTAAGCAGAACATGTTCTAGAGACTCGACAGAGCCGTCACCACAAGGACATAGTCCCTAAAAGGTTCACCATCACTGAACTATAACATAACTCAAGCTTAGAAGCCTTACTTTTTTGGAGTACAATTCAAACAATAATGATAATTGTAACATGTATTTTAAAAAATTCTGAGCTTTGAAGAGAGCAGAACATAACAACATCTGTTATAGTTGTTTTACTGACTTTTGGGATATCAGTTTTTCATAAACCTATGAAATGTATAAGCTTATCGCACTAGTACCTGTAATGTTCCCATTGAGTCCCTGGAACATAACGATATGGGAACGGGTGTTACCACATTAGACTATTGAATAATTTTTTAAGGGGGGGAGGGGGGAATTGTTCTTAAACTGTTATGTGATGATTTTTATGATGTAAGCCGCCCCGATTGTTCCCAGAGGGGCGGGGTATTAAATAAAAATTATTATTATTATTATTATTATTATTATTGACAACACGATAGTAACATTATGAGAACACATATTATCGCACAGCATTTGCTGTTGTACCAGTACCAGTGCTATAGCAGTTCCTCAGCCATCCCTCATTGGCGCATGCTCACTGTTGCAAAAATCCCTATGTCTGCATTGGAAAGAATGCTACCGAGAGGTTTAGGTAGCGAGCATTCATTGTTTTTTCTTGTAAACACAACGCAATTCAATCTACAAAAATTATAATAAAAAAATTAAATTGCCTGTGGCACTTTCCTTGCATCAACACCTGAAGCGTTGAGTTGAGTTTGTGGATGTTCTAGTATGGGAGGGGAGGAGGTTGTCTTAGCCAATCAGAACACGAGGACAGATTGAGACCGGTAGGATTCTTGCACACACATCATCTGAAATGGTCTGAAAGCGTTCTTGCTGGCTGAGACGCATTTTTACAGTTCTCCTGCTGGGACTGTCAGAGCACAGAATGGGAATCATACTGTGCGATAAAATATGTTCCGTTCCATTCTCATCACATTCTCATCACGTTCAGAGAACACATTGCGATAAGCTTAGTAGTTAGGGTTCTCAGATTTCAGGGCATAGTCCTGAGCCTTAAGTCCTGGACCATCTTCATTGGTCTTCCAGGAGAAGAATCTCAGGGGGAGAGTGCTGCCTTGATAATGAGTGTATATATTCAAAGACATAGCTGTGTTAGTCTGTACAAGCATGCAAAGGAACCTTGTAGGATTCTTTGAGACTAGGTGGAAGAAAGAAGTTTGTGGCATAAGCTTTGTAAACTTTTTTCTCCCAGTTAGTCTCAAATGTGCTACAAGATTCCTTTGCATCCATGTATAATTCTGACTGGTTTGCCTTTGCATTTTTTATTTGAATGACATACTCTGCAACTCCAGTTGACACATCAGCTGTCATACTTAATTACCTCACCAGGGGCTTCCTCTTTTAAGATCATCATTATGTCACCAGGTTCTGTCCCTGTGTGACTTCATTCCTATGTCTCAGGTTTTAGCTTCCAAATCTCAGGGCCTGCATACCCTCCCACTGTCCCAAATTGGCAGGGGCAGTCCTGATTAATGTCCTGCCCTTCCCAGTAGGTTCAAGCAAAAGCAAACCACTGAAGTCTCTCTTGCCTTATCTGTTCTTCCTCATTAATAACTTTTGCCATCTTGACCAATATTGGCCAATATACCTCTGCTTTTATCTGTGAAGTGTTGGAGGGTATTGGCCTGGGATAGACCTCATCTGGAAACCCCAATAGTAGTAGATGCTATTCTCTGAAGTAGTAAGTTAATTACATGTTGTGTGGAGGTCTCTTTTGTTAGTTCTGAAGCCATGTGAGCTTCATTGCCTGGCTCTGAGGTACCCTCAAACAGCTATTTCAATGACACCTTTTAAATAAAGTCTAAATGGTTGCAGGTTCAATCTCTTAGATGACAGACTGCAGAAAAAAGTGGAGTTTGGAAGTAAGATGTTCAATTTCTAGGCACGTTTTTGATCAAGGAGAGACAGACAGTTATGTGCAGTCTAAGCAATCTAGGTCAATGTATGCTGGCAAGGCTGAGGAGAAAGGAGAAGTCAATCAAGATCAGTGAGCAAGACAGGAGCATGCAAGAGTGGGTAGATTTATTAGAGCAACACATAGGTCATGCACAGACAGAGGCTATAAGAAAGAAGAAATGGCATATAGTGACAAGCAACTGGACAGTTACCAACCAGGTGAAAGACTGCAGAGGCAAGGACCAATGACACTGCTTGGGCATAAGAAGCTCATACTCTGAAAGGCCCACGAGCTGTCAAAAGGAGCCAGGGAATGGCCTGACTTTCTGAAGCTGAAGACTCTGACAGAAGTTTGAAAAATAGTTAAGGAGTTGACTTGACAGAAAGAAAAAAACCCTGACTGGTCTCAGTGTAATTAAGAACCAATTACTATGAAGCCTGCAGAAGTACAAGAAACTGGTGGTGTGTAACTCCTCTATAGTGCAACCTGTGTATCTTATTTGTGGTTAGACACAGACTGCATGATGTTGACTGCAGATGTGATCTGGGGCACCTTTCTTTAGAATCTTAGGGTTTGACAGTGGAGACTGGAAATCAAAAATGTACACTGTTTTGCATTTTGATGGTTACTTAAAGTAGTGAAAGGCAAATTGGTTGTTAATTTTCTCAAGTGCAAGTATTCTGATATAACTGGTGCCTGGATTAAAATTCAACATGGGGGAAGAGACACCTTTCTTAGCCCACCAGATCATGAGAATTTATGGGGAAAAATTCTGGCCCCCAATTTACCAGGAATGCTGGTTTGCAGGGCTGTTTTACTGGTGTAGGGCAGTAGGGAGTAACCATCTTCTCTCAATACCACTGATATTCTTCCTCAACACCACTAATATTCTTCCTGGGCTTTGTATTGATTTTAAGGGAGGCCAGGAGGGTGTCGGTCCCACAGGAGTGAAGTCGTAGGTTTCACTCAAGTCCACCCCAGGATGATAAAATGTATTCCCTTGCTGCACTTCCAGTAATTTGGCTTTTGTTGCCTTCCTACCCAACCACCCTTATTCCTTTAATAGTTGATTCTGTGATGCTGTTATAATGTGGTAGAATTTGTCTTCTCCAGCATTACAGGTTTGACTGTCTGGCATGGTGGAGGAGACAGAACTGGCCTGGTTTCTCAGTCCCTCTTTTCTGAAACTCTCTTTTAGGCCAGGTTGGCAACTAGGGGGCCACCCAGTTGGGGTATGCAGACAGGTAGAATCTATCATACATACATGCAGAGTTGAAGCACATAGGCAGAAATGCCCAGGAGATGGTCTTCTGTGAAGAATCTTGCTCCAGATGGCACAGAAAAAATCCTCTCACATGCAGGCTGCTGCTTTCAGCTTGGAGAAATGAATAGCTGGACAGCGAGACTTCACTCAGTGAGGGCTTTAATTTTTGTTGAAAATATTTACAAAGATACATAGAGTATCAGACATCCATCTTGAATACTCACAGCTATACAGACCAACAAAGTGCTTCACCAATCACAACTAACCAACAACGGAGATTCTGACTCTCTCCCATATATAGGTTTCGTCCCCAGTGCCCATTGCATCAGACCTCCCATGATGCACAGCTTTCCAAATGCTGACTCATGCACCTGCCACTTGAACTGTAGTAACCCTGTTACTACTGCTTCAGTTCCTTTCAGTGGCCAAATCCATGTCATTTTTCCAGAACAGGGCGCCACATGGTCTTGACACACCCACCCAAAATCAAATCCCCCAATATCTTTTGTTCACTTCCTGTTTTGAAAAGGGATTTCCTGGGCCTAAAATGACTGGAAGAGAGAACTTGGTGAAAACACCTCCCCATGTCTCTAGAGAATTCCAGGTTCAAATTCTGTTTTTTGACCCCCTTTGTTTTGGGAGCACAAAATCAGCTCTTGGGGTGTATGTACTTTGCCCATCCCTGGCTGAAGGGGCCAAATGGTTCAGAGAACTTGGCTCAGGCCCAGTTGAAGGTCTGTTTGACATTCTTCACTCTCAGGTGGCAGTATCCATGTGGATTCCTCAGCTGTCATTCTAGATTTCCATATCCTCCATCGTCTCACAAACGAAAACTGGGACATGTGTGGCCAAGCAACATCAGAGTGTGGTCAAGAAGGCAAAAGTTATTGTTAAGGAAGAACACATAAGTTGGGAGAGACTGCAGCAGTTTGTTTTTGCCTGGACCTATTGGGAAAGGCTCAATAGAAATGAGTACTCCTGTGAGTCAAGAAGCTATGTTAACAGTAATGCTGCTGGTAGGCTCTCTCATCTCAGACAGATGATTGCTGAGGAGCTGTTCTAAATGTGTCAGACATCTACTGGGCAGCAGCAGTAGTATGTGTGGGCATGACATTGGTAGAGGATCTCTCAGGAATGCTTGTTAGTGTTGTACAGAAGGAGGAACAGTAAACTCCCTTTGAATGTCTTTTACTACAAAAACCCTATGATGGGACAGTAAAAAATGAAACAAGAGATACTGCCAGAAGATGAAACTCCCAGGTCGAATGGTGCTTAATATGTTACTGGGGTAGAAAAGAGAACAACTATGAGTAGCACTGTGGTTAATGATGGATTCAAGCCCAAAGGACTTTCAACTGTTGATGTGTCCAGTGGTGAAAGGAAGGTCCAAAGCTGTATAACATATATTATAGGAACTTGGAGTGTGAGATGCATGAATCAGCAGAAGCTAGATACAGTAAACACAGAATGGAATGTATAAACATTGTAATACTTGAGATATGCAAGATAAAATGAACACGAGTAGTGCATTTTGAGTCAGATAATTACAGTGTTCTATTCAGTAAATTAATAAAAGAGGAAATGGGGTGGCATTAATAGTAAGAAGAGATGCAGCAAAGCCAGTCAAAGGATATAATGCCAGGACAGGCTGAATCATATCAATAGGACCCATCAATATACATAATCCAAGTTTATGCTCCAATCTAAGAGGCAGAATAACAATTTTTTTTGAAGGATTCTATCCTGAAGCCCAAGAGGAAATTGATCACACAGCAAAACAAGATTTCTTGTTAATCATAGGCAATTGGAATGCAAAAGTAGGAAATTGAGCAGAATCAAACATTGGGTGAAAATTTGGCCTAGGATCAAGAAAAGAGACTGCTTGACTGAATTTTGTGAGGCCAACAGTTTGCTCATTTCAAACACATTCTTCAAGCAACCAAAGAAGTGACTAATATGGACATCTCCTGATGGCCAATATAGAAACCAAAAGAGATTGCATAATTGGAAGCAGAAGATGGAGGAGTTCCATTCTCCCTGATAAAACAAAAACAGGAGCAGTGTGGCACAGACCATGAACTACTAATATAAAAAATTAGAGTAAAGCTAAAGAAGACTGCTAAACAAACAACTGTACCAAAATACAACCTGAAGAGCATCCCCATAGAATTTAAAGAGAATGCAAAAAATAGATTTACACAATTAAGCCTAATTGAGTGGGAGCCAATAGAACTCTGGACTGAAGCCAGGGACATTGTAAGAGAGGAATGTAAAAAGGCAATATCTGCAGCCAAAAAGAAAGAGAAGCATCAGTGGATGACAGATGAAACTCTTTAAGCATTAAGAACAGAAAGAAGCAAAAAGTGGCAGAAATAGGATTGCATTCAGGGCTCTGACCCTATTTCTGCCACTTTTTTTTTTTTAACTTTTGCTTCTTTCTGTTCTTAACTGCTTGTAGAGTTTCATCTGTCATCCACTGATACTTTATGTTCTTTTTGGCTGCAGATATTGTCCTTTTTCATTAAAACTACTCAATAATAAATGCAGAAAAATAGAAGATGATAACCAAAAGGAAGAACAAGATCTTAGAAATCAAAGGGACATTTAAACCAAGAATGGGGATGCTATGTCACCAGCAAGGAGACACATTAAATGGCCAAGCAGAAATAAAAAGATGATTGAAACAATAAACTGATGAACAATATAAAAAGATGAAAGGATGAAGATTAATTCAAGGAAGAGTTATTTGAAAACGAACCTACAAATTTAGAAAGTGAAGTAGAAGTTGCACTCAGAGCACTTGGGAGAAATAAATCACCAGGAACAGATGGCATACTAATAGAACTGGTTTAAGCTACAGAGACAGAATGTACTCCAATTCTAATTAAAATCTGTCAGCAAATATTGCCTGCATCTGCACTACAGAAATAATGCAGTTTGTCACAGCTTTAACTGCCATTGATTGATGCTATGTAATTCTGGGTTTTGTAGTTTTGTAAGATATTTAGCCTTCTCTGTCAGCTCTTGTTCCCCAACAAATGAAAAATGCCAAGATACCATATCACTAAGCTATGACAGTTAAAGCAGTGTCATGATTCATTGTTTCTGCAGTGCAGATTTGGCCATGGAAAAAAGAAGAATGGCCCACAGATTGCAAATGCTCACTATACATTCCAACCTCCAAGAAAGGAGATACCAGGGATTGTAGTAACTACAGGACCATTGCATTCATTTCTCATGTAAATAAAGTGGTGCTCAAAATTCTACAACAAAGACTTTTACCACATATGGAGTGAGAAATGCCAGCTGTCCAAAAGAAGAGGTATTAGGGAACATATTGCAAACATATGTTGAACAATGGAGCACACAAAAGAATTTCAGAAGAAAATCAGCATGTGCTTTTTTATATAATATTTTTATTCAAACACAAAAATTTCCATGACATAAAAACACAAGGTTAAAAATTGCATGTAACTTTTTAATAAAGACAAGGATATACAAATGACTTCCAGCTTGTCACTTTGTGGTTATAATTATCAACTGTCTCTACTTCTTTTATTTCCTCTATAAAGTGTGTAAAATAATTAAATTATAGGGATATTGTTGGTTGTTAGTAAATGACTCAACTACCTAAGGGTGAAATCTATAATTCTGAAAATCCTAAAGTAAATCATTCTCAAAATCATTTCTTCTTCTAATTGTCAGTTACTAATTCCCATTTTTATAGTTCCAACTCTTATGAAATTGGTCAATTTATCAATTTCAGCAAGTTCATTAACTGGCTGAACAGACTGGCAGCATACACTGGCTTGGGGGCATAGTGTTTGGACAATGCATGCCCTGATGCAACCCTCAAGTTGGCTGACTGTAGGGTGGGCAGAGTTATGGTGCTCTGGCAGCATGGTGTCTACATGCTGCATGCTGCTGGAGCTCACCCCCCCCCCCCCCGCTGTGGTAGCAGTAAAGGCACCCTTTCCCAGTTTAAAAAGGAGCAGCTTTTTATTGCTTCTTTTTGAGCCAATAAAGAGCCAGATCAGGAGCATAGTGTGTGGTTGACACAGGCCCGATCTGGTGCTCAAAGGGGCATTGACCCACCATTGCAGGGCAGTCTGTTTCACCCCTAAGTTTTATAAACCATTCTTTTTGGGACAGAACAGCCCAATCTGTACAACTATTTGCATATAACAGTCTAGCTGCTGTTACCATATATTGTATAACTTTCCTGCTCTTCTTTTCCATTTATTTTTCCAGAAGTCCAAGCAAAAAATATATATTCAGGTTTCAACTGAATTTTAAATTTTAAAATATCTTCCATTGCATCATGCATTTTGGTTCTTTTTTTGGGGGTCTATGACAAGTCCACCACATGTGATAAAATGTCCCTTTTTTCTGACATTTCAACACACATTAGAAATCCTTTTATACATCTTTGAAATCTTCTCTGGAGTTAAATGCCAATGATACATAATCTTATAACATTTTTCTTTTAAATCATAACTCAATTTAATTTTGAAATCCCTTTTCCACATCTTTTCCCATGGATCCATTTGGATATTATGACCAATATTTTGGGCCCACTTTACCATTTTTTTTACTTGTTCATCTTTCATTTCACTTCTTAAAAACAACTTATAAACTTTGGCTATTAAATTATCATTATTCGTTCACAATTGTAGTGTCCACAACTTATAGCTTCCAAACCATACAATTTCTTGTTCATTTTAAATTACTCAAACAGTTGTTTATAAAAATAGCATTGAATCTTTATTCCCTGTATATCCAGTTTTTCCATGGATTTCATTCTATAATAATCATTTTCTAAATCAGAAGATTCCTATATATAACCCATTTATCATTGAATTTCTTTTCCCTCACATATAAAGCCTCATGAGGTGAAACCCAGAAAGGTTTTTTAGAACAGAATCTTACTTTATATTTATTACAAATCCATAACAATGGTTTTCTAACACAAGACGTTATCACACGGGGCCAAATCCACACAAAATCCACACAAAATCCCGACCGAAACCGGATTAGTGGCCTGTGTTTTCACACGACGTCGCACAGAAACTGGACAGAAAGTGGACAGAAAGTGGACAGAAACGAGATCTTTTGAAATTCGGTTCTTTGGAGGAAATGCAAATGCGCAATTAAGGTAATTTCGAATTTACCGTAATGTGATAACCAAATGCACATTTGGGAGCATTTCCCTGCTGTTGCCATGGTTCCAGCAAGCATTCCTCTATCTGCGCATGTGCAAGAGGCTCATTTCTAGTACATTTACGGGCTTTTTTCGCTTGTGTGTGGACGTTTAATGCAATTACTGTAAATTCGCAATTAAGGTAATGACGTTTGCGGAATGATTGTTTATTTCTCGTTTATTTTCGGAATGCCTCATTTCCACTTTATTTTCGCTTTCTGGCCCACATGTGATAACATCCCTAATAGTTATTGACATCTTCATTTGCCTTAATTTTGTCATACCAAAGAAACCTCTGCAGACTAAACATCAAATCAAAATCTTCTAGTTGTAACAGTTTCTTATTTTGTAACGTTATCCAATTATCCAGTTTGTGCTTTGTAGATTATACCAAAGTCTTTGATTGTGTAGATCATCAAAAACTATGGATCTCTTTTAAAGAAATGGGTGTGTCACAACGCTTGATTGTTGATGTGTAATCTGTACTTAGGACAAGAGGCTACTCTCATGACAGAATATGAAGAAATAGAATGGTATCTAATTGGCAAAGGGGTCAGACAAGGCTGGATTTTGTCTGTACACTCATCATATCATATGTAAGGCAGGATTTGAATGGAAAGAGTTGTGGAAACTGAAGGGAGGAACAAAAACAATTTAAGATGTGCAGATGACACCATAGTAATAGAAAATAGCAAACATTTGGAATGATTACTGAAGAGAGACAATGAAAAAAGTGCAAAGGAAAGTTTACAGCTCATAAAATCATAGAATCATAGAACTAGAAGAAACTACAAGGTCCATTTAGTCCAATCCCCTGCCATTGAGGAATGCACAATCAAAGCACTCCTGACATCCAGACTCTGTTTAAAAACCTCCAAAGAACATTAGGAAAATCAAAATAATGACCATAAATGATTTATATAACTTTAAAGGAGACAATGAAGACATTTGCATACTGATATTCCAGATTAGCATGGCTATGTCTCTGAATTCTACCCTGAATGAAAATATTGAAAGATTTTGCATACTTTGGTTCAGTCATTAGTCATAATGGAACTCCAGTTAAGGAGTCAGAAGACTAGGAATTAGAAGGGCAGCTATGAAGTAGCCCAATAAGATCCTGAGGTGTCACTATATATAATTGAATACTGTAGTTAGGTTTTCCATACATCTCATTTCCCATTTCTATGTTTGGTTGTGAAAGCTGAACAGTGAAGAAAGCTGACTGGAAGAAAATCAACTCATTTGAAATACTGTGCTGGAAAAGAGTTCTGCAGATACTATAGACTGCTAAAAAGACAAATAAATGATTATAGAGCAAATCAAGCCTGAACTCTCCCTAGAAGCCAAGATGATTAAACTGGGAGACTGTTCTACTTTGGCCATAACATGAGAAGACATGACTGGCTAGAAAAGACGGTAATGCTTGGTAAGGTAGAAGGCAGTAGGAAAAGAGGAACACCTCATTCCAGATCAATAGACTCAGGGACTTTGCAGACTGCCAGAAATAGTGCAAATTGAGTCCACTTTAAGGGCTAGGGAATCATGGGAATTGTTTTTTCCCCTGAGACATTGAGCCTTCTCTATCAGAGAGCTCTGGTGCCACAATAAAATACAGTTCCCATGATTCCCTAACCCTAACCTTAACTCTTAAAGTGGACTCAATTTGCACTATTTCTGGCAGTATGCAAAGGCCCTCAATGAAGGAAACCACAGTGTTGAGCATGCAACACCTGAGCAGGGCTGTTGGTGTTAGGGTGACTTGGAGGTCTCTAGTTCATAGGATTGCCATAAATTGAAGTTGACTTAATGGCAGTTAACAACAACAAAATTAAGAAGGGTAAAGTTCAACTCCTCTCCTCTCCTCTCCCCTGCTAAGTTATTTGTGTATAAACTACTTTTGCACTTTGAACTCAGTTTGCAGCAACTGAAGTAAACATAGGACAAAGGAGGAAAGTGGAAGAAGGAAAAGGAAACTGGGACATTGTAAAAGCCCTTGAAAAGGTGGAATGACAGAGGAGCAATTGGGATTATCCCTGCCAAACCAGGACAGTTGGTGAGTATGGGTTTTCCCTCCAGCAGTCCGGCTGAAGGATGGTGACATTGGATAACAGGCGAGTTATCGCATCAATGGGTCCAGATCTCATGGTAGGCCAATGTTTATGCAGCTTTGTAGGAGCAAAGTTGTGGCTTTTTAATACCCAAATGTTTGTTTGTTTGTTTGTGTGTGTGTGTGTGTGTCTTGGGTCCCCATGACCCATTAACGCCTTTATGCTAGAACTGCAAGACTAATCACACAACTCCTTGTATATGCTTACTCATCACTGTTTGAATTGAGAGTGGCATTTTTTTGTTCTTTCAAAAATACTAGGGTAAGCTATTCCAGAATTTCTTTCTATTAACAGTTAGAAATAAATACCATTTTATCTCTTACTTCAGTCTTCTAAATAACACCTTGATATTATTTATCACATTTAATTTCACTCCAAAGTATGTTTTTTGTATAAATTTTATTATGTTCCTTTAAAAATACACAATCATTCCATCTTTAAACATGTTTGTTATAGCTATTACACAAATATTGTATAAGATTCTAATATGCGTAGTATATCCCAACAACTTTGATATTTTTTACCCACCCAAAACATATTCACTCTTTCATTTCCATTATATCGCTAATAGGTCTACTATCCTATGTCATCTTCTTCCTTACAATCTCCTCCTATCCCTCCCACCTTTCACTTCATCTCTCTTTCCATTCAAAGTATGTTTTTTTTTAAAAGGAAACAAAGCCATTGTGTAAGGATGGCTGAGAAAGAAGGAATGTTGGTTTCTCATAGGAAGAGAATTTTTAAAAGAGAGTGCTTGATTATTCATTCCAGCATATTTGGATTCCCTTCTGACTTTACTGAATACATCCCATTTTGTGAGTGATGCCAGCTTTTTCTGTCATGCAGGTGCTTTAAACATTTGACTTTACAGGGTTCACTGAGATGACAAAAGATGCACATGTGGAGAAGAACCAGATGTGATGGCAACAATGGGAGGAAGTGCTAGGAGAGACTTCTGGGAAGGAAAAGAATATACAATGAATATGTAGGATGAGCACAATGAAAACATATGGTTAACATTATATATTGGACTTTGTGGTAATGACTCATGAAAAATTACTAAAAATGCCATAGGGGTCTTTCCACATTTTGAAAATAATTCTCTCTCTCTCTCTCTCCCCCACTTTCTTGGTATTTCCAATGTGACTTGACCACCCCTGAGAGATCTAGAAAGGTTTTGTCACCCAGATGTTTACAGTAAAGTTAAATAATTTATTAAATACTCTGGGAGGGGTAGTATCAATTGTATGTCAGTCAGCCCAGTAGTTATGCACTCATTAGTTAAAATACCAGAAGGAAAGAGTAAGTTTAATTGAGAAATTGTATACAATTGCCATGCACAAAGCTATTGCTATTCATAAGGTGCTATACACACATATGCTGGTTACAGAATACCCATGAGTTTATTGAATGTGCTAAATTATTGAAATACTTTACAAGAGCCATAGCATACCAATCTAGAGGCCTATGAAGTTAAGGAATATAGTCTGCAATTATTAATTCAGGTTCCTTCCTTGACTCTTTCTAACTGTTTTTATCCACATTGCATAATTACAGCAGTTTCACATCACTGTAACTGCCATGGCTCCATCGTACAGAATCCTTCAATGAAGTATTTGGAATTTTTTGCTGGAGAGTTTTATTCCACTTCCCTGAACAACAGCCCCAGAACTCTCTGACAGAGAATTCCAAGTTCTGGACCAAATGATAAATGGATGGAGCCATAGTTGTTGAAGTTGGATCAAAGTGCTTTAATTGTACACCATGGACACATCCACTGTATGACACAGTAAGTCAGAAGAAGGACTATTTTTCAGCCATTTCCCCCAGCTCAGAACTGGATGCTTTGTTTCTGAGATATTTCAAGGGTGAAATGACATTCTTTAGGGAGCAAGAGAAATGGAGTGGTTTGCGTTTTGTTCTTCCCTAAAAGCCTTGATTTGAAATGCTTGTTAAGTGGGTGTAAGACTATAGCCTTAGTTTTCGGTGTCTTTGGCAATACACTAACAGCTGTTAGCTGATAGAAGGAATTATCTGTAATAAGAATTAGCAACAGGATTGTCAGATCATAGGGTCCTGGCCTGAAACAAGGGTGCAAATTCTTCAGTTTTGCTAGATTCAGCTTTGGGTAAGAGGAAAGGGCTGCATGTAATTCTCCAACTCACCTAGGAGAGCATCAGCTTGTTACAATTTTCAAGGTGTTATTGATTTGGCACTCTAACTTACAAAGGCTCTCCAGGGGTGGGGGTGGGGACTGACTATGTATTTACAGTGGGCCTATTCATGGATTGGCGCTCCTGCATATCGTCGTGCCGCACACTAGCCAATTGTGGCGTGCGCCTGTGATGTTTTTACACAGGTACACACATTGCCACCCACTGACTAATATCAGCTTCAGTTCCCATGTTTTTTTTCTCATCTGCTGTGGGTAGTGATGGTGGTGGTGTTGATGGATTCAAACAACTGCAGATGAGAAGGGCCCACTGTATTTAGCTTTCCCCTCTCTTGGTAGTCATTTGGCAAATCCACCTTGCTTTATATCCACCTTTTGGGTAGAAGAAAATAAAGTAGATTAAATGTTCCTCAGCCCTTCTCCCTAAGTAAATGAGAAGGAAGACTTCACCTAGATCTGGGTGCAGCAAGTTTAGCTAATATTTCTGTTTTAGGACCTCATCACATGGGGGAAATCCCATGCAGAAACGGGATTTAAAAGGTTGGGAAAACCTGCAAAAGTGGGTTGATTTTCACACACATCACTATTATAGTGTGGTTAACCTGAACGGAAAGTAGTCAAAAGCTGCTCCTTTTTACTTTTGGCATTTCCGAAAGTAAAACGAAGCAGCTTTGACTGCTTTCCATTTGGGTTAGCCACACTTTAACAGTGACATCATCTGAAAATCTACTTGCTTTTGTGGGTTTTTTTTCTATTTAAAAGCCCGTTTCTGCACAGGATTTCTCCCATGTGATAAAGTCCTTAATTTCCAAATGGGAAAATACAGTATGTTCATTCTCTCTCTCTCCCCCATCATCTAGAAGTGAAAAAAGTGTATGAAAGTACTGAAAGTTTTCAGTTCTTTTTGTTTTGATTTTACCTGCATATTTCCAAGTTTGCATCCAAACTTGTTCTTGAAATATTTCAGGTTTTCCTCCCTCCTCCCTCCCTTCCCCCCTTCCTTTTCTTCTTCATATATCATATTCAGATGCATGCAACATTTATGAAAGTGATCTTCACCAATTGCCACTGAGCTTTCTTTATTATTATTCAGGTGTTATATTCAAAGTGCTAAAGTACTTTAGGAATATTACACTAGTTGAACATTAGGATCATTTTGTTTTGGTGCAAACATTTCTCTTTCTCTTACTTGATCTCTGTTGAATCTGTGTCATGGGAAGAATACCTGTGTTTACTGTCAGTAGGATAATACAAATTCTGAGACAATATAAACAGATAGTCAAGTAGAGATACATTTCATTTAGCAAAATGCTGGTTTAATTTAAACTGACCTGGGAAGTAGGGATTAAAAAGTCCTTGGTAATGTCGGGAGTTCCCAGAAATATTTCAGGATGAAGAAAATGGCACGTTGGTTTCAAAAATAACTAAACTTGGCTTGTATAGGGGAAAAAAACAACACTTAAGACTTTCAGATGCTTTTTTCTAATTTGGAAGAGGTGTGTGTGTGTGTTTGGCTGTGAGCAACTGTGGTTAGTATTTAATGTATAACTCTTAATGACAACCCCCGGGGCTGTTCTTAACTCTCAGGTGTTCACCATTAAACCTCAGATCCTGGGACAATCCTGAACTGGCAACCCTGATTAGGCACAAAGCATGCTGGCCTTGCTTAGAGGATGCAGGCAGATACCTGTGGTCAATGACAAAGGCCTTTTGAAAAGGTCAAGAATATAACAACATTTGAAATGGAGGGTTGATAAGGTCAGATACAGCCATTTTGTATGCAATTTCCTAACTAAAACTACACACTGAGACTACTGTTTCTCTGCGGTGGAGACATACTGGCAGAGAAGAACTGTCACCACCATCTCCACCACTCCAGAGAAGAGAGCACTGTGGCTACTCTCATCATTTGCTTGCTGCAGGCTGTTGCCTCTCTTTTGGGAATTTCTGTCTGACTGCTTGCCTGAAGAGACCACATGTTTAGCTACAGGAACAAGCCCCAAATCCCCAGGTACTAGCATAGTCACTACCTGCTCTGCTTCTTGAAAGGAGGATGTCTTGGGTGGCAGGGTCACCACTGGTGGGCTGCCACAAAAGGGAAAATTGCTTTGGCAGTGATCTCTTCATTGGAGAGGGGAGAAGTTTGTGGTCATTTTCTTAAACTGTCCCACAACAACAACAACAACAACAACAACAACACACACACATAAAATATGAGTTATATGAGTTATATAGGGAGTAGAGGTAGCCAAGGCAGCAGCCATTCCAACAATAACAGGTGCAAGGAGATATGGAATGGGGAGGCAGTGCTATTATCATGGGAGAGGGGAGAACCATGGAATATTTTTGCCCCGGAACTGTCCCCAACTTTAAATAATCTGGATAGCCTTGATAACAGGCTCCCTGGGATAAAAATGTTGCTGCTTAATTAAAGTGCAACCCCTGGTTTTTTAGGAAGCTGACAATGATGAAGTGAGAGATATGGAGACTAGACTGATGATAGTGGGAGATCTGGGTGAGTCCAACCAAACAAAGACTAGAGCTCATTGGAATACCTATATAATGGGAGTGATGGCAACAAATAAATCCTTCTTTTCTGGCACTATTGCTCCTGCACAGTGTCACCTAGTTGTGCTGTCTTGAGTGGTCAGAGGCTGTTATGTTCTGCCCTACAAGAGCAATGTGGAGACCACTCAGCAACCCACTCAGATTGCCAGATTCTACCACAAGATCCACCACCTACTTCTCCATCACATGCCCTCCAACATTTCATAGGACATGTGTAGCCAAGGAACATCAGAGTGTGGCAAGATGCCAAAGTTATTAATGAGGAAGAACAAATAGGGCCTTTGCAGTTGGCCAGAAATAGTGCAAATTGAGTCCACTTTAACTGCCTTGACTAAGTGCTAGGGAATCATGGGAACTGTAGTTTATTGTGGCACCAGAGCTCTCTGACAGAGAAGGCTCAATGTCTCAGAACAAAAACAATTCCCATGATTCCCTAGCACTAACCCTAACCCTAAAAGTGGACTCAATTTGCACTATTTCTGGCAGTCTGCAACCCCCATCAGTCTGCGGTAGTTGAAGTAAGGTGATGACAAAGGGGGAAAGTGGGAGAAGGAGAGAAGAACCAGGAGATGTTAAGAGCAACTGAAAAAATGGGATGACAGAGAATCAATTAGGTTTTCCCTGCCAATTTGGGACTGTTGGAGGGTAGGGCACAGCTCTGTCATCATTTCATCTGTGGATTTTGGAGGCGGTGAAGTTATAATGAGAACAGGGAATAGTCATTTCCATTTGTTAACGGTAAAAATCAAACTAAATAAAATCAGGGTATTTTAAATTGTCCTGCTAAATGGATCAATATGATTTTAGCCTTTAAATCATGCCTATTATTTTAAATCATTCAAACCGATTTTATTATCTGTCATCCTGAGATTCTCCATTATAAGATGGGATATAAATATTTTAATAAATCAATATTTAAATAAATAAAATGTTTTGCCCTACAGCAACATAAGTAAAAGTATCCCTTAAGATAGAGGGTTGGAAGCTGAGTACTTTACTTTTTATTTTAGGTCTTTCATGGTGTGCAATTTGACATTGTGCTTTTCTGGTAATATTGATTCAACATGGTTGTTCAAAGCTTAACGTAAGGTGTTGGTGTTGGGGGGAAAGAGCAGGCGTGTCAGAGAGGAGACATGTCAGAGATGGTGTACATGTTGCAGCAAAGGCAAACACCTGTTACTTTGGGAAGCTTGCCAAGGCAGTTGTGGTTAGATATTGTGTTAAAAGTATTAACCTTTATCTGAAGATCTTTTGTGGTTTCTCTTGGTATAAATGAATTTGCTATAAAACATGGCCCTTTTTGAGCAGAGGTAGGGAGAAGTAAGACCAAAGCTTTCTCCTCTCTGCAGAAGGATCAAAATAATGGCAGCATGGTAGATTATTCTTTCTCTTCATTCTGCTTAATTATAAGTGAGCCAATTCCCCTGATATTGTTTTTAATATTAAAGAAAAAAATCTATCTTGCCCTTCCAGAGTCTAGGTACTCTTAGAGCAGCTTTCATTATATCAAAATGACAATATTGTGGCATAAGAAATATACTAAAATACAATAAAGAATAACAAAAATACATTAAAAATTCAGCAAAGCCCACAGATCAAACATTGTGTTTGTATAAAATAATAGGTATGTGCTAGCCATATATCTGCCAGAATGAAAATGAATTTACCAACTAGTAAAAGGCTAATAGAAAGGGGGCCACCCATGTGTCACAGGGCAAGATGTTCTATAATATATGTGTAGTTATGTAAACCCTATGAATAACATATAGTTATGTGTCTATGAAAAAAACTAGAAAAGAGTCTAAAATGCAAAAATATACAACTCAGCACAAAAGTCAGAATCATACAAGCCATTGTATTCCCTATTCCAATGTATGGATATGAGAGCTGGACAGCTGAGAAAGATGATTGGAAGAAAACCAATTCATTTGAGATGTGGTGCTGGAGAAGAATGTTGAGGATCCCGTGGACAGCCAAAAGGACAAACGAGTGGGTCCTAGAGCAGATCAAACTGGAAACCTCCCTGGAAGCTAAGATAACCAAATTGAGGCTGTCGTACTTTGAGGATTGATTAGAAAAAAGGTGGAGGGAGGTAGGAAGAGAGGAAGGCCACATGCCAGATGGATGGACTCTATTAAGGAGGTCATGGCTATGAGTTTTAGCATTTAAGCACAGAAGTGGAGGAAAGGGATAATATAACATGATCCTTACTGTTGCATGTTGGGTCAGTGAAACTTCCAAAGACTTTTCATGTTAAGTGCATTGTAGTAATTCAACCCAGATATAACTAAATTATGTACAAGGGGGAACATCCTGTCATTCTAAACATTCTGACTCCTGCTGTAGAGTTTACTTCCTTCTTATCCAGGAACAACTTTGTCTTGTCTGGATTAAACATCTATTTGTTCACTTAATTCAGCCCTTATTCCTACCAGGCATTGGTTCAATAGCTATTTTGGTATCAGATGAAAAGGAGGAACAAGGTTGATTGATATCAATATATTGGTGATAACTTATTTCAAATCTTTCTACAATCTCTCCCATCATAGATTTTGAATAATATTAGGGGGAAAGATTGACTATTCCAGGACACCAAAAGTCAGTGGCCAACATTTCAAACAGGTGTACTCCAACAATACCTTATTAAACCGATCTCTAATCAAAATGGTTCTTCGTAATACTATACCCTCCAGGCATTCCAGGAGGATACCAGTAATAAATGATTATTGAATGTGATGAATAGGTCCAGGAGAATCAACAATGATGTACATGAATCCCACTGCAGGAGAAAGGAGGGATATAAATTCTTGAAATAAATAAAATTAATACTCCTCTGTTCACCTCAATATGAAGATTGTCTGCTAAAGTGACCAAATCCATCTCAATCCCAAAAGTCAGTCCCTAAAGCTAGAATGAAATGGGCCTAGACTGTCAAGACATTTGTTGTGACAGGCCACCATGAAACAGTGAGATGGCTTGTTGAGAACTCCCCAAGAAAACTGGCTTTGAGTGTGAGACACCAAGTGCTTCTTTTAAGTTATGTTTTCCACAATATGCACAGAATGTTTTCCTACAAAACTAGTATATTCTCCCTTTGTGAAGACACAGACACAGTATTAGCACAGACACACAGACACAGTATTAGCACAGGATGCCTTGGTGACAAAGGAGATTATCGCACACGATTTATCCCATTTTAACTCAGATGGGATACACATACATTTAACTGTCAATGATGGATCTCATCGCATTCTCCTGTTGCTGGGCATATGCAGCCCATATGCAGCCCATATTCAACCCAGGCTTCTCCTGCAGCTTTTCAAGAATGGGAATTTCCTGTTCTTGAAAAGCTGCAGGAGAAGCCTGGGTTGAATACAGGCTGCCTACTGTCTGGGCACAGGACAGTGCGATAAGATCAGTTGGTGATGGTTAGAACCCACATCTATCTGAGTGAGGATTTGCATGTGATTACATTCTAGCTTTAGAGACTGACTTTTGGGATTGAGATGGATTTGGTCACTTTGGCAGACAATCTGCCAGGCAACCTCCCAGAGGGCCTTTTCGGCAACCGCTCCCAGATTATGGAACGGCCTGCCAAATGAGATCCATCAGATTACAAACTTGAGCAGCTTTAAAAAAAGCTGTTAAGATGGATCTCTTCTGGCAGGCCTTTCCTGATTAGACTTCCTGGCCTTGGGAGTTCTGCCCATTTCGTTCTCCCCCACTTCTTTCTGCAGTCACTGCTGTTGTCTGTTTTGTTGTTACTGTGAGTCTATTTTAACATGTTTTAATATATAACTTGGTTTAATACTTTTCAAGGGGTGGGTGGGTTTTGGGATTCTAGGTTATATCAATCTAATCCACATTACATTGTATGGATTTTTAATGTTGTAAGCCACCCCGATTGCTCGTCAGAGGGGTGGGATATAAATAAATTTTAATATTATTATGCAATATACTCCTATATCTAGCAATGCATACTAGCATGAAGATGTAATGGTAGGTCTCTGTTTCTGAAAACATAGGTCTATCTCGTACTCAGAGATCTGCCTTTTGCTTTAGGCAACTCACATTGTATGCCTACTCCAAATGACCTAGGTTTGGCAGACAAAAACTGGAAGGGAGTCTTGTATCTTCAATGGTTGTGTAGAAGAGGGAATTTTAGCAAGTGTTGCTTATCATTCAGCCAAGTAACAATCAACACCTACTGAAGTACAGGTGTACTTCATTAGAGGTATAAGAGCTCTCTCCAGTTATTAATCTGGCAAACCTAATATCACCTCAGGAATTGCCAAGTTTCTGAAGAACTCTTAAAACGTGCACACTTCTGTGGGAATTTATTTGCTCCTAATAAAGGTATGGCCTAACTGTGGATTTTGTTTCTCATTTCAGAAGATCTGTCCATAACAAGTAGAAAATGTTACAAGGGTCAACTTGTTTGTTCATATTTTTCTTTGTTTTTAAACGAAGGTAGGCTTGTGTGTTGGAACTGATTTCCCCCGCTTCTGCTTTCACTTTCAAAAGCAAGTATCTCAAAAAAGAGGGCTTGCAAGGGCAGCAAAGACGGATAGCAAGGATGCTTTCTAAAAAAACCAAAAAACCCTCACCACAAAGATAGACAAATAAAGGATACTTTTTTCATAGAATAGTAATGGATAGAATTGTTTTGTTGTCATTTCCACTTTGAATGTTGAAGTTGTGCAATAAAGTAAATGTGTAAAATTGCTATCAGGCCTTAGAGCACCATTTCCCCCTTCCACACTTATTAATTAGAGGTGCCATGGCTAGATTCTCACAATTGTATTGTCACAACAAGCCCAGTAGGTCCTACTTGATTTGCTTCATTGATGCAGTAAAGGAGCAGATTGTCCATTGCTTGTCAGGTGAAAATGTGGAAACATACAAATGTAAATTAGGAAGAGATTTTCACTGAAGATCTGTGAATAAACTCTCTCACACAAAAAGCACAGCTCAGTATATCTCTGATCAGAGAAATAGACAAATAGATCTCTGCGCAGAGATATGCTACCCTTGTCAGAGTATTTAGAGTTAGATCCATAGCTCCAGACTAAGCAGTCATTCTCTGGTCTGAATGAATTCAATGAGGCTTAAGTAAGTTGTGAGTAATTTGTCCTACTGATTTGCATGGGAGAAAGGCATGACTAACATCATCAAGCTGGAAACCTTTGTGGCCATTTCACTATTTTTGTTCTGCCGTTTGTGACCCTTGGGTCAAAAAGGTCACTATTTGCCTTCCACAATCTTATTTTCCTTTTTGACCTCCTTTGGAGCACAACCAGTGAAAGGATGAGATATTGGGTAGCATGGTGGCATGGCATTTATGTTCCAATTTCAGATGACTTAGAGACATGTTTTGACCCTATTTGTGGCCTATCTGACAGACACATCTTGGCAGTTTACACTAGTATAGAAATATTTGGTATCTGTATTAAGCAGTGTGCGACAGGCCTAATGGAATGTAAGGAGACTATCGCTCTACACTCTTAAAATGGGGCTAGATTGTTTTAACTGCTCTGGCTGCCTCCTGTTGCATTCTGGAACTTGCCTTTAATCCTCATGGAACTACAAACCCCAAAATGCAACAGGAGGCAGTCAGAGCTGTTAAAGTGACCTAGCCTCATTTTAAGAGTGTGGTACAACAAGCTCCTAAGTTTATGGTACAAACAGGAATAGTTAGTCAGGTACCCTTATAAAGAAAAAAGGAAAAACTTGTTATCATCTCAGAAAATAAATTTTGGGATAGGAAGGAAGATTGGCAGAAGAAGCTTTTCAATAATTATTTTAAAAAGCCCGTAAAAAGCTATGTCACATGTCTGGGGGCAAGCTAGGAGCCATTATGGGGTAGGAGTTCCATGGCTGCTTCCTTCTCAGACAAAGGGAACAAAAAGACTAACTTCTTAAAGGAGGAGGAAATGACCTCAACAGGTAAGAAGGAAGCATGAGCTTTGGATATACAGACAAAAGAGAAGTGAATTGAGCTGCAGGGGTTTTTATCAAAGGAGATTATCACACACCTTAAAAAATTGACTTACCTCTTCTGAGATGAAGTCTCATTCAGACTGCAGCTGGGTTCTATTGCATGAATTTTGCCACTAAATCTGTTGGCCAAGTGCAGCCAGGCTGCAGCCTGGGTCCCAGGAGCACTCAGCAAGCTGCTGACCCTTCATTTCTGAGTCAGGACTTTGAAAAGTGGCTTGCTGATCTCTTCTGAGACCTGGGCTGCAGCCTGGCTGCACTCTGCCAGCAGATTCAGCAACAAAATCTATGCAATAGAACCCAGCTGCAGCACAAGTGAGACTTCAGCTAGGGAGAGGTAAGTTGCTTTTTAAATCTGTGTGATAATCTCCTAAATTTCTCTTTCCTGGTAGTCACTTTATACAAGGGTTCTTTGCTTTCACACACTTCTTCTAATTGTAATTTAGCTGAGATGGCTCTTTGAGGTGCCGAGAAGTCTTGTCCCATGGGTATCTTCTGTGGCGCTAATGTTCACTGCCTCTGGAAATACTTTGGTCTCATTGTATAGGTTACATTGATTTTGAATGGAAGTCACTTCCTTGCAAAACTAAGAGCTATGCAACATTTCAGGAATGGGAGATACTCAAAGAGAGTAATCAGTAGGTGAAACTGCTTCTCTCTTTCCCCACCTATTTATTTTTCTTCTACAAATGCTTTGCATCAGTTGTGGTGCCAGATGTGTGTTGTCATGCCACAGGGGAAAAATGGCTGGAGGGAGAGCATTACAGAGGAAGAATAATAGCAGGAAAAGGGATAAACAGCCTTCTTACTTCAAAGTATGCCTTCACATCACCTTTTCATGCAAACCAACTTTGTAGGTGCTGTCAGAGACCTAGGCTCTAGGGCCATTTCACAGTACAGTCAGCCCTCCATATCCATGTTTTTTTTTTATCCATGGTTTCAAGCATCCACAGCTTGAAAATACTTTAGGCAAACTTTGATTTTGCCCTTTTATATAAGGGACATCATTTTACTTTGCCATTATATTTAATGGGCCTTGAGCAACCATGGATTTTGGTATCCATGGGGGGTTCTAAAACCAAACCCCAACAGATACGAAGGGCCCACTGTACACAATTATAGCAGTATGATTCCACGTTCAATGCCATAGCTGCATCCTATGGAATCTTTAGGTTTATAGCAGGGGTAGGCAACCTTTTTGAGCTGGGGGCTGGGTCGCTGTCCCTCAGACAATTGGGGGGCCGAAGCACCAAAAATAAATAAATAAAAAATAAAAAATAAAAAATAAAAAAATAAAAAAATATATATGCATGCACACTCTCTTAGCCCCAGAAAAGCCATGGCAAAACCCCTTTGGAGATTTTGCCATGAAAAACCCAAGAACAAGTAATAACAACAATAATAAATATCATCATGGTGGGTGGGGGGGGGGGCAGGACCGGCCTGGGGCCGGTACAAAAGCCTCGGGGGGCCGCATCCAGCCCCCGGGCCTTAGGTTGCCTACCCCTGGTTTATAGTTTGGTGTGAATTTTAATGCCTTTCCTTAAATTGCAAATCCCATGATTCAATAGGATGTTGCCATGGCAATTATAGTGAAATTGTAGTGTTATAATTCTGTAATGTGGAAGGCTTTGTGTCTCTGATGAATGGATAATTTTATTCCACCCATTGTGATCCACTTTACAGGATTCTTTGCAGAAATACTATAAAAGCTTGGATACAGGAAATACAATCTGTGCAGCAGGCAGAGTTTCAAATTGATTCTACATTAAAACAAATGGAAATGCTTGGATTTTTTAAAAACCCAATGTATGGGGCAAAGACATTGTGTTTTAGAACAGCAACTAATAGTTTCTTTTGATCAGTTGGAAAACTAATTAGTGGCATAACTCAATATTCCTGCCTAGAATATAGTAATAAGCTTCCAGCGTCCCTCGGTAACAGTATTGCTGGACAGACGAGCACTGCATCCAAACCTCCGACTTCTTTGGACAAGCCATTCATTATGATTTTGTTCATTAAACCTTTGACCTCACAAGCTGTGATAAAGCTGTCCATTTTCTATTTGGACTAATGAATCCTTTACAGCTCTTCCTAATCTACCCAAATGGCATTGTGACTAGCTGTTCAATAGGTTCAGATAATATAAGGTATGGGAGCAATGCTGAAATAGTCAAAGATGGCATAAATCTGAAGGCTGTATCCACTTAGCTTTTTATTGTCTTGGGCAACCTGGAGAAAAAGCAGGATATAAATGAAAGTAATAAACTTTTGTTTGTATCCGAATGACAGAAGCATGTGTGTGTGCATATTTGTGTGGTATTCATTCTCCTCTTGCCATATAGAAAGTGCTAAAGAAAGGCCTTTCACAACCAAGAGGGCCTTCTTCTCCTTTAGCTGCAGTATTTATCTTGAGCTTTAGGCATCATTGTTCTAATAGGTTAGTATAAGAGTGCCCTCTAGTGATGACAATTTTATGGGCATCAAATACAACATAACAGAATAATTTAACATGGCTGCCTCTTAACTGTAAAATTGACCAGGGACAAGGGATAGAATGGGTTGCAAATCCTTTAGAACAAAGACATACATGTATGTGCTGATGGCATACGTACACTGAAGAGGTGGCCCATATGTAAATGCATAAATCTATGTTGATAATCTACAACAGTCTGTACTTCCTCCCCCCTCAAAAAGAGGATATGGATATGATATGATAGGAGCCCTGGTAGTGCGGTGGTTAAATGCATGTACTGCAGCCACCCACTCACAAACTATAAGGTTGCAAGCTCAATGCCAGCCAGGGTCTCTGGGTCGATTCAGCCTTGTATCCTTCCAAGGTCGCTAAATTGAATACCCAGCTTGTTGGGGTCAATTGGCTTACACATTGTAAACCTCTTAGGGAGTACTTAAGTGCACTGATAAGCAGTACAGAAATGTACTTGCTATTGTTATTGCTATTATTGAGAAAAAATCTAGTAGCTTTTTCACTTACAATGAGAGCCTTATTTATAACAAACCATATAAACATATAGAGGTAGAAAGGTCTCTCAGCACTAAGATAACAGTGTCAGGACAAAAGGAACATGAATTGCCAAGTATGAGTGGTAAACAAACCTGTATTTATTTATTTATTTATTTAGAAAAACAGCAAATCTTATAGGTATCTAAACAGAAAACTTTCTGAGGCTAAATGTCTGCACCTTGGAGGTTTAATTTCTATATATTCCCAAATTTTATGAAGATGTCTGACAAAACAGGAAAAAATATTCTAGCCATTTGGTTTCCCAATTCAGATCAACATAAATCACAGATTTTCAAACCTTGATTTGGATTCAGGGTCCGGATTTATCTATGCCAAATCAGGCATAGATTTAAATTGGCCTCTGAAATGCAGGAGGAGGGAGGAAGGATATATAGCCCTATATAAAATATTGATTTACAAGTACATATAGCAATTGGACATCAATCTACAAAAGGTTTATTCTATTGAAATTATATGTGCCTAAATTTCATTGTAATCAATGAGACCTATGCTCATTATTTTCAGTAGGCCATTAGCTTCATTGACTTTTTGTAGAACAGAGGAAAAATTGCTTTAACAATGGGTCAAGGTTTCTTACAGATTACATTAAGAGATGTTTTAGAAGATATTTTGTGATGATGTTTCAACAAAACAAAACAAATTCCTAACTATTGTCTTAGGAAAAGTATATACACACATCTCCTTTCTGGTCCCTTTCCACTATTTTAGCATATTGGGTGATTTTGTTTGAAAAATAGCCAAAAATATTATTTTGTTTTGAAAAATATTTTGTTTGAAAAATAGCCAAAAATTTTAGTACACACCTATGTCAACTTGTCTATTTATTCTAAGTACTGTTCTGACATTATCTCTCCCCCCATTTTGCTCTTAAGAACTTGTCTGCCAGAAATAGTGCAAATTGAGACCACTTTAACTGCCTTGACTCAGTGCTAGGGAATCATGGGAACTGTAGTTTATTGTGGCACCAGAGCTCTCTGACAGAGAAGGTCAATGTCTCAGAAAAAAATACAGTTCCCATGATTCCCTAGCACTGAGCCAGGGCAGTTAAAGTGGACTCAATTTGCACTATTTCTAGCAGTCTGCAAAGGCCCTAAGTTGAGTTCTGGAAAACATTTCCCAAAGATAATTATTGCTACTATATTGGGTTAAGTTCAAAGCCTCCTGGTTTAGCATTTGGGCAGTCTTATCGTTTTGCTTGCGAGAATTGACACAGGGTGTGATTTTTGCCTCTTGTTGATTTAAAGATCTGAGTGTGTTATGGTGTTATTGGTGTGTGCATTTGTGTTTGCATGAATAGGTTAAGTGTGTTGAAAGAGATGGGGGCCTATACTTTAAGCCTTGCCTTCAAAATCCTGTTGTACCTCCTGCTCTCTGCATTACTGGGATAACACCTGTGGTTGGGAACCTCCTGAAGTTGTAGATGCTCTCTTAACAATCAGGTGCATGAATAGCAAAACCATGGTACTAAACCACAAAGGGAACCTCCACCAATACAAGAATCTTCCCATTACAGCAATTATGTCAAAAATGGCAATAGTGGGAGCATGGGTGGAAGGGACAGATCTACATGCGTTGGCCTGGCTGATCTTTTTGACACACTTAAAGCCTTCCTTCTAATACTCAAAGGTATTTACAGAGAATGCAGAATTGAACAGCCCCTGAAAAAGCCCAGCTGGTGAAAAGGCTGAAGCTTTGGGTTTTTAAGAAAAAAAAGAGGAACATTATTTAGCCTATGGGACTTTGTATCCTTTCATTCTTCCACTTACCATAGTCAACATGGGGAAACATTGCTTGAATAGGACTTATATGTGTGCTGAAAGCAGCTGCAAGAAGGGGAAAAATAGAATCATAGAATCATAGAGTTGGAAGAGACCACAAGGGCCATCCAGTCCAACCCCCTGCCATGCAGGAACTCCCAATCAAAGCATCCCCTACAGATGGCCATCCAGCCTCTGCTTAAAGACCTCCAAGGAAGGAGACTCCACCACTCTCTGAGGGAGTATGTTCCACTGTCGAACCGCCCTTACTGTCAGGAAGTTCCTCCTAATGTTGAGGTGGAATCTCTTTTCTTGCAGCTTGCATCCATTGTTTTGGGTCCTAGTCTCTGGAGCAGCAGAAAACAAGCTTGTTCCCTCCTCAATATGACATCCCTTCAAATATTTAAACAAGGCTATCATATCACCTTTTAACCTTCTCTTCTCCAGGCTAAACATTCCCAGCTCCCTAAGTCGTTCCTCATAAGGCTTGGTTTCCAGAACCTTCACCATTTTAGTGGCCCTCCTTTGGACACGCTCCAGTTTCTCCACATCCTTTTTGAATTGTGGTGCCCAGAACTGGACACAGTATTCCAGGTGAGGCCTGACCAAAGCAGAATAGAGTGGCACTATTACTTCTCTTGATGTAGACACTATACTTCTACTGAGGCAGCCTAAAATTGTATTGGCCTTTTTAGCTGCTGCATTATACTGTTGACTCATGTTCAACTTATGGTCCACCTGGATTCCTAGATCCCTTTCACATGTAGTCTCATTCAGCCAGGTGTCCCCCATCGTATATCTGTACTTTTCATTTTTCCGCCCTAAGTGCAGTACCTTACATTTCTCCATGTTGAATTTCATTTTGTTAGCTTTGGCCCAGCTTTCTAGTCTGTTCAAGTCATTTTGAATTTTGATCCTGTCCTCTGAGGTATTAGCTACTCCTCCTAATTTGGTGTCGTCTGCAAATTTGATAACTATGCCCCCAATACCATCATCCAAGTCATTAATAAAGATATTGAATAGCACTGGGCCCAGGACAGAGCCCTGTGGCACCCCACTGGTCACTTCCTTCCAGGTTGAAAAGGAGCCATTATTGAGCACCCTTTATGTTCGGCCAGTCAACCAATTACAAATCCATGTAACAGTTACTTTGTCTAGCCCACATTTTACCAGCTTGTTTACAAGAATGTCATGGGGAACCTTGTGAAAGGCCTTACTGAAATCAAGATATACTATATCCACAGCATTCCCTTCATCTACCAAGCTGGTAATTTTATCAAAAAAAGAGATCAGATTTGTCTGGCATGACCTGTTTCTCTGAAACCCATGTTGATAGATTGGGATCATACAATGATGTAGGTTTTTTACATTCCCTTTTTCAATGAGAAAAATGAGGTTCTGGTAGTTCCCTTCCTGCCAGTTTCGTAGACAAATCACATGCTTGCAGCTGCTGTTAACTACATAGGTGAGTACACTGACACAGAGTGGGATGCCTGAACGTTTTCCACTCCAAAGGTAATAGCAGCAAGGGGGGGGGGGGAATTCACCAAGAAGGGACTGGGGAGTTTGTACATAAGTTAATGAAATTTGGGACTTTTGTGTGCAGATTGAATTTGTGTGCACATATATTAACTCTTTGTGCTGGAGATGAATAAGACCAGAGTCGTCCCATACTTCCTCCCTTCTCCCTCCCTTCTCCTTCCTAGAGTCCACAAGAAGTGGTTTTCTACTTCTTAGTGGATATGAACAAATATGTGACCTGGTGAATAGTTTTGTATGCTTTAGCAGCCAAAAAACCAAGAAAAAATATATGTAGCAGAGATGGCCATAAGTTGTAAAGGTGATAATTATATTTAATAACTCTCTCTCGCTCTCTCTCTCTCTGTGTGTAATCTTAAATTTTAATTGCAAAATTTTATAAATTGTAAATTGTTGTATACGATTGATCTTGGATGTATGATATGTATGCATTTTGTTGTTATTGTGGCATTGTTTTATGCAACAGCCATTGGCCAAAAGCAATACAATTTGACTGACTGACTGAAATCAACACTTATAACAAGCCCATTAATTCAATGGGTCTTCTTTAGTAGGCATAGGAATGGAAAGAAAAATTGTAATTATTCATTTCCAGACTGAAAAAGGAGTTTCCTGATAGGAAATTCTGTTAGAAACAATAATAGACCTGTGAGAATTTTGTACAATTTTCTTCTAGTATTTGAATGTTCTAAAGTGGTGTAGAGGAATTATTCTGTAGAGAAAAATGTGGGTTTTTGTGCACAAAGCTATTTTCTGTGGAGAAAACAGTTTTTTACATCCCACGTGTGTTTCATACTCTCCAACTGTCCTAGTTTGGCAGGGATAGGCCTAATTAATCACCTGTCATCTAATTTTTCAGCAGCTGTTAAAATGTTTTCCTTGTAATTCACATCTCTCATACAGCTATCATTCAAGTGGGTCATGCAGGGAGTACCAAACACTAGTGAAGAAGAGTGTAGGTTACAAACTCATTAATGAAAATTTTCTTTGAACTACAAATATACTTTAACTCATATACTGTTGCTTAACTTGTTTGGAGCCCTGATGGTGCAGTGGTTAAATGCCTGTACTGCAGCCACTCACTCATAGACCACAAGGTTGCGAGTTCAATACTAGCCAGGGCTCAGGCTAGACTCAGGCCTGCATCCTTCTGAGGTTGCTAAAATGAGTACCCAACTGTTGGGGGGCAATGAGCTTACAGTTGTAAACCGCTTAGACACCCCATATTGCGGTATGAAGCGGTATATAAATGAAGCTGCTTTGCGTTTGTGGCTCAGCACAGTTGGTTAACAAGGGTAATGATAAGCCAAAAAACTTCTATAACACTGGAAAATGCACTGTAAAATCTCCAGCCCTGTAATTAGTTACGGATACCCTGTTTGGGAATGATAGAAATAACTGTATTTCCACTAAAACCTTTTATTAAAGTTCAAAAGTAGATAACTTAATGAATAGAAACATTAGCTTTTCATTTAAACTGAATGACAGATTAATGAATCCAGACAAACATCTCAATCATTTGCAATGCATTTTTCATGGGAGAACATGTCATATGTATGACACATTTCTTGTGGATGTACATAAAAATGGCTTATAATGAGTTTAGCTTACTTATGCAGTGGCACAGACATGTGAGTTCAGATTACTGGGTCATTGTATTGAGATGCAGAACTTGGAAAAAATTACTTTTTTGGACAATTTCCCAAAATCCCCAAGTGAACTTGGCTATTGGCATTGAATTTGACAAGGGGAGCCAATAATTTGCTGTCATGTGCCATTGCACAGAAATCATCAATTAAACTCAGTGTAAGCCATCTCTTTTTATATGCTTCCTACATAAACATGTCACAATGGGCAATGAAGACAAAGAAAGAAGGTTTTAAAAGGAGCTGTATAGCTAGGAAATTTTGTCTATCTAAATCCCACTTGTTCTAATAGCAGGGAAAGAGAGATGGGAGTGAGAGAGAATGTTGGAATTTTCCAGTAGGAAAGTAGGAGGAAGAGAGAGAAGCCAGGACTTTTTCAAAGCAGCTGAGAAGTGAGACAGCAGAGGGATTGGGATTATCCCTGTCAAACTGGGACACTTGAATAGCACGTGCTTGCACCAGATCCTCCCATATGAGCCTGCTTGGAATTTGAGGTCCACAAAAGAGGTCCTCTCATGGGCCCCAGCTCTCTTGAGAGGCTAGGTGGATAAGATAGGGCTTTTTTTTTGTAGCAGCACCTTGGTTGTGGAACTCCTTTGTGCACTACAGTCCATGTCATCATGTGCTGGAAGTGTTGTTTCTCCAGTTAGTCTCAAATGTGCTACTAGATTCCTTGATGGTTACTCAGGATTTTTAAAAAGTGGCTATAAAGGTAAAGGTATTCCCCGTTGACAAGGTTGTCAGGTCATGTCTGACCATAGGGGGCGGTATTAATCACTGTTACTAAGCCGTAGAGTCAGCATTGTCAGAGACTACTCTGTGACCATGTGGCCAGCAAGATTGCACAGAACGCTGTTTACCTTCCCACTGAAGTGGTACCTATTTATCTACTTGCATTTGCATTCTTTCGAACTATTAGGTGGGCAGAAGCTGAGACTAGTGACAGGAGCTCACCCCATCATGTAGCACCCAGGCCTCGAACTGTCAACCTACTGATCTTGCAATCAACAGAGTCAGCATCTTAACCACTTGAGCCACTGCTATAATCACCCCCAATATAATTTGTAATCTGTTTTTATCTGTTATGTGTTGCCTCATAAGCCCTTGTAGTCTGAGAGGCTGTAAATAAGTACTTTGAATGAGCAAGCAAACAAATGATACAATCAATCAATCAATCAATCAACCCTCCTTATGCTGAACAGCAGTGAAGTGTTGAAGGTCCAAAGAGTCAGATAACTTTTCTCCCTTCGGTACTGCTGCTGATTATGTTGTATTGCTGTGATGCCTGGTTTTATACTTTGTTTTATCTAATGTTTTTAAATTTTACTAGTTTAATATCTTTTTAAGGGGTGGGTGGGTCTGGGATTGGATGTACTTATTGGTGTTTTTATAGTTGTAAGCTGCCCCGATTGCGCTGCAGAGGGGTGGGATAGAAATAATAATAATAATAATAATAATAATAATAATAATAATAAATTTATAGTAAAAAAAATAAAGTAAAGGAAGATACAGCAAGATACAGAAGCAACAGTCCACAAGGCATAGAATGCAGTAAAGATGGAAGGGATCTTGTAAAGAGCCCTGCATGACTGTGCAATGCGCTTCAGTGACCAACAAATCAATAGCACCCTGGAACCAGGTTCTCTGAGAGATTGTTTACTCTTGATGTTCCAAGCACATATCATGTATTGATGCTTGTGTTCTGTGAAGGGACCACATAAGAGAGAAATGTCTGTTGCCCAGTAGAGAATCATGATAGCCACAGTGGACTAGGCTTCCTGATGTTTGGCTAGAACAGGGGTTGGAATCAAGCAGCCTTCCAGAAATTGTTGGACTACAACTCCTAAAATATCTCACAATTGCTTATGCTGGCTAGGGCTGCTGGGCCTTGCAGTCTGACAACTACAGACCGCAGTTCCCACTCCTGGGTTGCTCTGTATTTAGAGATATCATTCCATACTTTATATATTACAAATGTGGCAAACTTAGAGAGCCATAGAAAGAAGTAGATAAGCCAGGAAATGTGAGAATAAATAAAATAAGAAATGGGCCAGAAATTTGTTCTGTCTAAATTTTAATGTAAGTTTTAATACAAACTTCTCAAGCCAATTTTACAAATCAGAAAAGAATTGTGCACCAAAATTAAACTTTCCCAAACTTAGTGATATAATTTCCTCCCCCTCAAAAATTGTACTTAAAAATTGTATACAATTGGAAAAACGTGCTTGAAAATGTGTACTTTAAAGGTGTTCACAAAGATGCATATATACATGCATACTTAACTTTTAGAAAATAATCCAGGATCACAATAAATCAAATTTTAAGATGAGAAAAATGTGATACAAGTGGGACTGAAACTGACATTCACCCAGTATTAATAGTACCTTTCAGCTGTAACTCCACTATAAAAATCTGATCAAATAAATATCTGATCACTCTCTTATTTCTGTTAAGCCTGGCATAGTTTACTAAAAATTTTTAAACAAACATTTTTATGTGATTAAACTAAAGTTTAGAAAAAATTACTTTTGTGAACTACAAAGCCCAGAATCTCTCAGATGCCATGAACAGTGGTCATAATAGCTGAGGATTCTAGGAGCTGATGTCAAAAACTTTGACTTTTTCTAAGTTCTGGGTTTGAATATGATACTGCAGTTTCACTGCACACTCTCTGTTTTTGTTTTTTGTTTTGCAGATGACTCATGTTTCTGTGTTCTAGTCTTAGGTATAGCTGCTGTACATTACCAGTTTTGCCAGTACTAATTTTAAAATAATCAAGGAACTATTTTTGCAAAAAGTCTGCCTGCTTGTACTCTCCATAAAGATTTAATGATCTCTGAAATGTTCTCTGTTTTGGATACAGCCTTTCTAAAAAGCAGCTCCCTTTGCAGATTGCTCTCTAATGGTATTGCAGTATTATTTTCATGTATTATTGTATTTGAGACAGCTGCACTGTACAAAATCTCATCATTTATCTCTTCACAAAGATAGTCAGTTTGAATCGCCATAGAGAGTAGACTATAATCATATTAATATAATATGCTATTACAGGGAAAGAAATCTAGTCTGACTTTCTCTCATTACACATTCTATTATGACAGCCCTAAATCTTGACAATTGCTGTTTCTTGGACCACTCATCCTTTAGGTTTAGATTTCACTGAAGTTGGTCACAGTCTTTTTTAGCACTGGGTGAATTAAAAATCACTTTGGAACATTTTGCCTTCACTGCTTGCTCTCTTTGCCAGGTCATTAATCAGCATATTAGACCTTTGGCCATTGTGGAACTGGCTATTTAGTCATACGCTCTGGGGGGCTTTGAGCTGAGCCATTATTCAACGGAACTGTCCTCTCCAGTCCTGCATACTGATCCAGCAATGTCTTGAAGATGCAGGAAGACTCAGAAACATACCCATACAAATGATATTGCTCAAAAATGTGCTTTTAAAAACCCTTATTATGGCACACTTGTTCACTTAAGCCACAATTGGGACTCATACAGCTCTCCAGATATTGTTGGAATGCAGCTCTCAGCATTCTTCACTTTTGGCGATGTTGGCTAGGCCTGGTGGGAGTTGCAGCCCAGCAATGTCTGGAGGTCCATATGATTCCTATTCCTAGTTTGATCTATTTGTTAAGGTTCCCGTTATGTATATGTGCAGTTGTCTGCACATATGTTAAGCATAAGTGTTCCTGGCTCTGTGGTGGGCCTTGAATTGCTCTGGATGTGACATAGTATTGGATGTAATGAAAATTCTTACCCAGTAGAGAATAATGGATTATCTGTGGCACCATGTTGGATAGGAATAGGGAATCTCAGACCCAGGGACCAAATGTAGCCGCCTTGGTTCTCAATATGGTCACACCATTCCCCTCCCCAAATTCCTGCCAAGCATTCCCTCACATATTGGCAGACAGAAAAATCTTAACATTCAGGTTTGGAAGGTGGCAGCAGCTGAGGTTGTGGTGGTATCAGAGAAGGAGGCAAGAACAGACTCAGCCCCACAACTAACTGGATAGTTAAGATGTGATATGATAACCTTATTTAAATATTTGAAGTATGTCATATTGAGGATGGAGCAAGCTTGTCTTCTGCTGCCCCAGAGAACAGGACCCAGAACAATGGATGCAAGCTACATTTGGAGAAAATTCCTGATAGTAAGAGCTATTCAACAGTGGGACACACTCTCTCAGAGAGTGGTGGAGTCTCCTCCTTTGGAGGTCTTTAAACAGAGGCTGGATGGCCATTTGCCAGGATGCTTTGATTGAGATTTCCTGCATGGCAGGGGGTTGGACTGGATGGCCCTTGTGGTCTCTTCCAACTCTATGATTCTATGTGGCTTTGGAGTGTAAAAACATAGCCAAATCCTTCTGAATAGAATCACACATCTCTGGATTAGGGCTACATTTTATTATCATAATTTGGGTGTTCTTATCCTTTCTAGCAGCCATTTAAATATCTGAATTATTTTCATGTTTCAGCTCTTTTCTTCCCCTTGAACTAAATGTATCACTTTAGCAATTCCTTACTGAGGTTTTTTTTTGCGGGGGTCTATATATCACACACTTTCTTTACTGATTTGCCCCTAGCATCTAACATGTGTCAAGGTGTTTTATATATCTAATTAATTTTTATCTCAGTACTGATGTAATATATATGGATCCATATTTTCTTGAACTACCCTTGCTGACTTTTGAGAGAAAAAAATATGTGAATTTACCATTCTCGATTCTTTTTTTTTAATGTGACAGTATTTTTCCCCCCTAAAAGTATTCCCTCTCCAGTTCAGTGCTATGTGTGGTTACACATTATTTGTACTATTGGACAAATGGCTATTTAAATTACTGATATCTTTAGATGTTAATACATCCTTTTTAATACTTCATTTTTTGATTATATTATCTTTACTACTTGCATGGTATTAGATATTTCTCTCATATTTTTCTGAAGTGAAAACTGATAGATGAAAACTTTTAATTTGTTAACTTGCAGCTTTTTCTTCTCCTGATAAAAATGAATACTACTTATTTTATATTAATTCTCTTTTAGGCATTCAGAATTTTAATTTATAGGATGTAAGAACATTCTCTTTATTTCTTTTGATGTAGAATCTCTTGATGCCCTGGACTGGTAATGAATTTTATTATTAAGCTTTGTATGTAATATTAAAGTCATTTAACAATCCATATCTTCATAACAACCTTGTGAGATATAAAAATATGATTACCATCTTACAGTTGGGCAGCTAAGACCAAAAGAAAGGAATTTGCTCAAGATGTGCCTAGGAAAGTGATTCCAAGGCAAGTGCTGTTGGGGTATGCAGACAAGCAAGATCTAGCATACACACATGCAGAGTTGATGCATGTAGGCAGGAACGCCTAGATGATGGTCTCTGTGAAGTCTTGCTCCAGATGGCACAGGAAAAATCCGCCTACACACAGGCTGCTGCTTTCAGCTTGGAGAAATGAATCTCTGGACAGTGAGACTTCACTCAATGAGTGCTTTAATCTTTGTTGCAAATATATACAAAGATACATAGAGTATCAGACATCCGTCTTGAATACTCACGGCTATATAGACCAACAAAGTGCTTTGCCAACCACCAACCACAACTAACTAACAACGGAGATTCTCCCATATATAGGTGGTCTTTTTGGTAACATGTGACAGCTGGTTTCATCCCCAGTGCCCATTGTATCAGACTTCCCATGATGCATACCTGGCTGGCCTCATTCACTGTGCATGTTGCATCAGACCTCCCATGATGCACAGCTTACCAAATGCTGACTCATGTACCTTCACTTGAACTGTAGTAACCCTGTTATCATTGCTCCAGTTCCTTTCAGTGGCCACATCCCTGTCATTTTCAGACCAGGGTGCCATATGGTCTTGATACCATTAGCTGTGGGAGGATCAGCCAGGAAAGTTTACTTAGGCCATGTCCACATGGGCCAAATACCATGTCCTCCTCCCCATCCCCCGTGTTCAGTCTAGATGATGCAGGGCCCAACCCCCAGTTCTGGTATGAACTTTCTGGATGACCTCTGGCCAGTTTAGCACCAAACCCACAGTACACCTCTCTTAACCCAAATTTTAGAAACACCTTTTTAAACTCTGGTTTGATGCCAGGTGGCTGGTTTCAATGTGTTCCACTATGCCACCTGCTGCTGGTGGCAGCATGAGTTGCTTCCTCTGAGGTCAGAACGAGGCACCCAGCCATGTGAATGGTGGGTGACACAGCAGGACACACATGTAAACAGCTGGCCAGCACATCACTCGAGATTGCCAGGTAATAGGGGGAACATTGGGGTAGTTTCAGGGTCAGAATACTCTGGGATGCTTCCCATGTATTCTGGCCCATGAAGACACCACTTTAGTTAAGTATACTTAGCTATGTATCTGAAACAAATTCCACCCCAAAAGTGTTTTGGCCACAGTGTGATGCCACAGTTTACTCAGTGCTATTTATTTATTTATTGGTAATTTGTTTTCCCCCCCAGTACGTTTAGCACAGAATATGATGGCATCAATAATATTCAGTGCCATGATGCATGCTAATGTGCTTCTGGTTTTTCTTGTAATTTCTTACAGTTGTTACCAACAATAGCAATGCATACTTGGCTGGCCTCATTCATTGTGCATGTTGCATTAGACCTCCCATGATGCACAGCTTGCCACTTGAACTGTAGTAACCCTATTACCATTGGATTCTTAGATCATGGGCTGCGGTTCCATGAGGGTGGACTCCTGGCAAGGGATGGGCTGCATCTCACGCCAGTTGGAAGAAACGTTTTTGCCAACAGTCTCAAGAATTTTATCAAGAGGGCTTTAAACTGAATTATGTGGGGAAGGGAGACAGCGTCCTGGAAGACAAAAGGACTGGAAAAAATAGTCAAACTGTCATAGACGAAACAAGGCAAACAGTACAGGGACCCAACAGTGGGAGGCAAAAAAACGTGCACAGGCAGCAAGTAAGGGGGACATATGGTCTTAGATGTCTCTACACTAATGCACAGAGCATGGGAAATAAGCAAGATGAACTTGAACTCCTAGCATAACAAAACAAATATGATATAATAGGCATCACTGAAACCTGGTGGGATGAGTCTCATGATTGGAATGTAGAAATACAGGGGTATAACCTTTTCAAGAGAAACAGGCCAAACAGGAAAGGAGGAGGAATAGCATTATATGTCAGGGATATTTACACCAGTGAAGAAATCCAGGACATCAATCCTGGAAACCAAGTGGAGAGCATCTGGATAAAAATTAAAGGGGAGGGAAACAACAGGGATGTTATTGTGGGAGTCTACTACAGACCCCCAACTCAAGCAGAAGAACTGGATGATGACTTTCTAGAACAGATGACCACACACTCAGAAAGGAGAAATATAGTAGTGATAGGTGACTTCAATTATCCTGATATTTGCTGGAAGTCAAACTCAGCAAAATCCTCAAGGTCTAGCAAATTCCTCACTTGCCTCGAAGACAATTTCATTGTCCAAAACAGGGGTAGGCAACCTTTCCCCTTTAAGGGCTGAGGGACTTCAGCTCCCAGAATCCCAGGAGCTATTGGCCAACATGGGACTATTGGCCAACATGGCTGAGGCTTCTGGGAGCTGAAGTCCCTCGGCCCTTAAAGGGGAAAGATTGCCTACCCCTGGTCCAAAAGGTGGAAGAGGCAACGAGGGAGTCAGCTATTTTGGATCTGATCCTAACTAACAGGGATGACCTAGTTAATGGGATGCAAGTGGTTGGATCCTTAGGCGGGAGTGATCATGTCCTCCTGGCGGTTATTATACAGTGGAAAGGAGAAGTCAGGCATAGTCAGACACGCATTCTAGACTTTAGGAAATCTGATTTTACTAAACTTAGAGAAATACTGGGGGTGATCCATGGACAGGAATACTAAAAGAGAAGGGAGTTCAAGACGGATGGGAGTTTCTCAAAAGGGAGATACTGAAGGCACAATTTCAAACCATGCCAACGAGGAGGAAAAATGGGAGATGTCTCAAGAAACCAGGATGGATGACTAAGGAACTTGCAACTGAACTATGTTTTAAACGGAACATGTATAAGAAATGGAAAAATGGGGAAATCACCAAAGAGGAATTCAAACAAATAGCTAGCACGTGTATGGGGTAAAGTCAGAAAAGCTAAAGCGCAGAATGAACTCAGGCTTGCTAGAGAGGTTAAGAACAATAAAAAGGGCTTTTTTGGGTATGTCAGCAGCAAAAGGAAAAAGAAGGAAATGGTAGGGCCACTGTGTGGAGAACATGGCAAAAAGTTAACAGGGGACAGAGAAAAGGCAGAATTACTCAACACCTTCTTTGCTCCAGTCTTCTCAGAAAAGGCAAAGGGTGCTCAACCTGAGGATAATGGAACAGAGGACAGAATAGGAGAATTTCAGCACAGAATAAGTAAAGAGATAGTACAGAAATATCTGGTTAATCTAAATCAGGGGTAGGCAACCTTTCCCCTTTAAGGGCCGAGGAACCTCAGCTCCCAGAATCCCAGGAGCTATTGGTCAAAATGGGACTATTGGCCAACATGGCTGAGGCTTCTGGGAGTTGAAGTCCTTCGGCCCTTAAAGGGGAAAGGTTGCCTACCCCTGATCTAAATGAATATAAGTCTCCAGGACCAGATGAATTACATCCAAGGGTATTAAAAGAACTAGCAAATCTAATATCGGAAATATTGGCAATAATCTTTGAGAATTCCTGGAAAACAGGAGAAGTCCCAGCGGACTGGAGGAGGGCAAATGTTGTCCCCATCTTCAAAAAGGGGAAAAAAGAGGATCCCAACAATTATTGTCCAGTTAGTCTGACATCAATACCCAGAAAGATTCTGGAGCAGATCATTAAACAGAGAGTCTGTGAACATCTGGAAGGTAATTTCATAATCACAAAAAGTCAACATGGGTTTCAGAGAAACAGGTCATGCCAGACAAATCTGATCTCTTTTTTTGATAAAATTACCAGCTTGGTAGATGAAGGGAATGCTATGGATATAGTATATCTTGATTTCAGTAAGGCCTTTGACAGGGTTCCCCATGACATTCTTGCAAACAAGTTGGTAAAATGTGGGCTAGACAAAGTAACTGTTACATGGATTTCTAATTGGTTGACTGGCCGAACCCAAAGGGTGCTCAACAATGGCTCCTTTTCAACCCGGAAAGAAGTGACCAGTGGGGTGCCACAGGGCTCTGTCCTGGGCCCAGTGCTATTCAATATCTTTATTAATGACTTGGATGATGGTATTGGGGGCATAGTTATCAAATTTGCAGACGACACCAAATTAGGAGGAGTAGCTAATACCCCAGAGGACAGGATCAAAATTCAAAATGATTTGAACAGACTAGAAAGCTGGGCCAAAGCGAACAAAATGAAATTCAACACGGAGAAATGTAAGGTACTGTACTTAGGGAGTAAAAACGAAAAGTACAGATATATGATGGGGGACACCTGGCTGAATGAGACTACGTGTGAAAGGGATCTAGGAATCCAGGTGGACCATAAGTTGAACATGAGTCAACAGTGCGATGCAGCAGCTAAAAAGGCCAATGCAGTTTTAGGCTGCCTCAGTAGAAGTATAGTGTCTACATCAAGAGAAGTAATACTGCCACTCTATTCTGCTTTGGTCAGGCCTCACCTGGAATACTGTGTCCAGTTCTGGGCACCACAATTCAAAAAGTATGTGGAAAAACTGGAGCATGTCCAAAGGAGGGCAACTAAAATGGTGAAGGGTCTGGAAACCAAGCCCTATGAGGAACGACTTAGGGAGCTGGGAATGTTTAGCCTGGAGAAGAGAAGGTTAAGAGGTGATATGATAGCCGTGTTTAAATATTTGAAGGGATGTCATATTGAGGAGGGAACAAGCTAGTTTTCTGCTGCTCCAGAGACTAGGACCCGAAACAATGGATGCAAGCTGCAAGAAAAGAGATTCCACCTCAACATTAGGAGGATGTTCCTGACAGTAAGGGCGGTTCGACAGTGGAACACACTCCCTTGGAGAGTAGTGGAGTCTCTTTCCTCGGAGGTCTTTAAACAGAAGCTGGATGGCCATCTGTCGGGGATGCTTTGATTGGGAGTTCCTGCATGGCAAGGGGTTGGACTGGATGGCCCTTGTGGTCTCTTCCAACTCTATGATTCTATGATTCTATGATTGCTCCAGCTCCTTTCAGTGGCCACATCCATGTCATTTTCCAGACCAGGGTGCAACATGGTCTTGACAAGTGCTACTTATGCTCATTTGGATATCTCCAGCCATAAGACATTATCCATGCACTTTAATGGACATAGCCAATCTGTGCATGACTTTCCTTCTATATGTAGAGCTGCTGCCTCCACTGAAATGAATGGGGGTAGTCTGTATGACCAAGAGTATCCATGCTGCAAGTCTGAGATTCATTGAGCTTCTATGGATCAGCAGAGAACTCTGGGATCCTGAATTAAAGATTTCACTAGGGAATAGTAATTGATGATTTTTTTTGACCCAAAATTTTCATAACAGGTAATAACAAGATGTCTGTTCAATGGAAACTACACCTTTTGACCCAACTGTTTCAGAGAGAAATTCTTTTTTATTCCCCAGAGTTGATCCAAGTGAGGCCAGCACCTGGATGGTCCCTGCCTTGCTGATCCAGATCTCTTTCTTTTGATTATGGGTCTTAGTTGCTTACCTGTCTGAAGTTGCTGTTCTGCACGTTATCTCTCTGAGTATTTGAGATGGGATGGGACATGTGTGGCCATGGGCCACATGCAACCCTAGTGTGTGTGTGTGTGTGTGTGTGTGTGTGTTTGTGTGTGTGTGTGTGTGTCCAGTAAAGTTCTTAGGATTCCTAAAATTCCCCAAATCCCCTGTAATTCCTAATATTTTTACAGGCAGCTTCCCCTCCAATTTTCTGTCACAAAATGTCACCTCACACATGGCAAAGGTTGAAAATGTCTTGACATGCAAAAACACTCCAACCACAAAAGACCCCAGGTGATCAAGGGTGATACATCACTTCTGGTGCCCAAAATAGTTTTTGCAACAGCACAGTGCAGTCCTCTGGAGGAAGCCAGAATAGAGCTGTATGGGTCTCTCTGCTCAGGAGGATGCCCATCCCTGTTCTAGAGGGAGAACCAGGGTGTTGGGAATCAAGTCTATTTTTGGGGAATTTATAATTAGCTCAAATATGCAAGAGCGAAGTGTTCAACTCTGCTTCACGAGATCTAACCAGGTGTATACAGGAGTCCTAAGGAATGTAGCAGGGGATGACGCTGAGAAGGACCAAACTCCAATTAAAGTTTACAAATATTTATTAACACAATAAGCAGATATCCAAATAAGGCACACACACACACACTAGAAGGATGAGTGGGAGAGAGTGGGGAGAGCAGAGAGGGAGACCAGGGTATGAGGGATATACTTGTGCCCGAGAGACTCCTCCGGACTTCTGACAGCAAATGCAGATGGATTCAGTGGAAGGGCATGACCGGCAAGAAGGGGGTCACAGGAACTATCTCAGACAGATAAAGGTTCAGCATGCACTTCCAAGGTAGCACGTGTACTGCCAGAATTCAGGGTTTTTTATAGGGAATTTCTGCCTCCTAGCTATGAGTCTTAACAATGGAGGACAAAGGCTTTAATGAGCTTATCTTTGTGTGTCTAAGGATGAGCATAGCCTAAACAATGCATTTGGTTTCAAAACGATCAAGGAAGGGAAGCTAGTGAAAAGGGTGCAGTCAAATCTGATCACTGCCCCATTAAGTGTGAGGCCTACACCATTGTGTATCTTTTCCAGTATAATGGGATATTCCCATGGGCAACTCCCCAACCTGCCTGTCCAGGAAATCTCTAGTGGTCTTGAGCAACTTCAGCAGTGCCTACATGACCTTACATTTGGGGGATTATGGCTGCCATCTCCCAAGGGTCAGGCTGGGGTCATAGGGAACTCCACATGCTTCTAAAATACCAGGAAAAATGGAGGACATCTGCTAACAAGGGAATTGAGAAAGGATTCAAGAAGGGAAGGTTGTTAAAGGGGGGAAAGATGTGGGGAGGACACTACTTTGGTAAACAAGCACAGAAGGTAGATTTATAGCTTCTGTTTGTATAGGCTTCCACAACTCCCGATTCAGGTAAACAAATGTATCTCCACATCATTGGGCTTGTATGTATGTACATTATTAGAAGGAGCCCAGTTCTAATGCTTGGCTGTTTGGTTATTGTTATTGAATACTGAATATTGTTTGGGCTTGGGACTAGAAAAAGAGGTTGCAGGGTTTTGCCTCTTGTTAACAAGAAATCCAAAGGAAGTCCTGTAAGGGTTGAACTTTCCCTGGTTCAGACTGAATTGGAAAGAGGTGGCAGTTTTACCTTGCAGGGTCATTTTCAACCTTGTTACTTTAATATAAGGAAAGATGGTAAATTGGCTCACCTTTGACAATCATACTCAGCTTTACTCTGGAATCCATTCCCACTATCTAAATTGAGCAAAAGCCACAAAAAAGACCCCATTGAAATTATTCTATCAAACTCAGATGTTTCTTGTTCTTCATAAACCCCATGTACCACTTTACAGCAGTATCAGCATGTGCATTGCTATAAACAAACCCTTAAGGATTCATTACTTTCCAGCCTTAATATCACATCTCATGCACATCTCCAATTTAATGTCAGCCCCATTCTGGCAAGGGTAAATATTTCATGAAAATGTCAGCTATGCCTTTTAGTGTTTAGTACATGGATTGAATAATCAAGAGAAGTTCCTCAGTATTTCCTAGAATTCAAGGAGGGATTTGGGAAGAAGGTGGTCTGTTAGGTATTTCAAAGTCTATTTAAATACAGTCAGCTCTCCATTTTCATGGTAGATCCATTCCAGACCCCTCCACGAAAACAGATTCGGCAATATGCAAGCCCCATAGGCTTGAATGGGGCATGCTCCATTGATTGGAGGTCGCCCCTCCGTGAATATGCAAAAATGCGGACTTCAAGTCCACAAGAAAGGAGGGGTGACTGTAATTCATTTTATTTACAGTGCACTAGATATTTGGGCTGATGTCCTTATAGGTGAAGAACATACAGAGAGCTGGATTATACCAAAGGCCTGTCTGGTCTACTTCTCTCAGTGGCAAACCAGATGACTGAAAGCTTGGAAATAATTGATGAAAAATTAAGTCATCACCTCCTATTTATTATGATTGTCAATAATAGTTTAATAGTTCATTATTTTAATCATTAAACTTCAATAATGTTAAACCATTTCTGGGTATTTTCTCATTTTTTAAAATGAAAGCTAACACCTTAATAATGCATCAATATCAATTAATATAATGAATGAATTCCATATTTTTCTCTTAAGAGGTTAATGTTAACAAATCAGCATTCCTTAATCATTTAAGAGTAATTTGTTAGCAGTAACACTATTCTCTCTGAGTTCTGATATGATCTGAAGAAGCCTTGAAGTGGGACATGAAGACAGTAACTTTTCCTACTGTTGTTTTCTGGTGACTGTTACTCAGAAGCATATTGCCTCTGCATTTTAAGATCCAACCATAAAACAAATATGACTAAACACCATCTGATGTTATGTGGAGCACTGTGTCTAGTTTGGGTCATCATATGTAATGAAGGATATTTAAAGAGGCTATGGGATGCTCCTAAAGACATGGGAGTGCTAACACATCTGATAGTCCTGATGACGAATCTGTACTCAAGAGGCTACTGTCAGAATAGAACACAGAGAAACAGAATGGTTCCCAATTGGCAAAGGAGTCAGACATCCTTTCACCCTATCTGTTCAACTTGTATGCAGAATGTATTATAAGAAAAGCAGACTTGGACACAGAAGGAGGAGTGAAAATAGGAGAAAGGAATATCAACAATCTAAGATATGCAGATTACACCATAGTACTAGTAGAAAACCTCACAGACCTGAAACACTTACTAAGGAAGATCAAAGAAGAAAGTGAAAAGGCAGGTTTAATGTTGAACATAAAGAAAACAAAAATAATGACCACTGAGGACCTTCACAAGTTCAACCTAGACAACGAAGAAATAAAAATATTAAAAGAATTTCCATACCTGGAATCAAACATTGATAGAAATGGGGCTGTAGTCAGGAAATCATAAGAAGATTAAAAGTGGGGAGGCTGGCTATGAAAGAACTAGAAAAGATTTTAAAATGCAAAGATATACAACTCAGCACAAAAGTTAGATTCATAGAAGCCATTGTATTCCCTATTCCCACGTATGGATGCGAGAGCTGGACAGTTAAGATAGATGATAGGAAGAAAATCAATTCATCTGAGATGTGGTGCTGGAGAAGAGTGATGAGGATCCCATGGACAGCCAAAAGGACAACCAAATGGGTCCTAGAGCAGATCAAGCCGGAAACCTCCCTGGAAACCAGGATGACCCAATTGAGGCTGTCGTACTTCGGACACATCATGAGAAGGGAGGACACATTGGAAAAGATAATAATGCTGGGAAAGTTGGAGGATAGTAGGAGGAGAGAAAGGCCACATGCTAGATGGATGGACTCTATTAAGGAGGTCACAGGTATTAAGTGGTTGCAGGAATTAAGCAGAGCAGTAGAGTACAGGGGGTCTTGGAGATGTTTCATTCTTAGGGTTGCCATGAGTTGAGATTGACTCAGGGACAGTTAAGAACAACATTTGAAGAAGCTATCTAGAGGAAGATACATAGGATAGGAATGGTCTGGGAATTAAATTTTATAAGAAATGGTTGAAAGAAAGGGGCATATTTAACTTGAAGAAAAGGACATTCAGAGGAGATGTATAGGCATCTTCCAGTATCTGGAAAACTGTTAGGGAGAAGATAGACAAGAGCAGACGAGAAGCTATGGTTGAAAACTGCTGGCAAACAGATTTTTGCTCAGGACTGCTATTAAAATGGGAGAATAGCGCTTTTGGAAACAATTATTGCACGATGTGATAGAATCATAGAATCACAGAGTTGGAAGAGACCACAAGGGCCATCAAGTCCAACCTTAATATGCAGCAATACACAATCAAAGTACTCCTGACAGATGGCCATCCAGCCTCTGTTTAAAAATCTCCAAAGAAGGAGACTCCATCAATCTCCCAATCAGTATATTTCACTCTCAAACGGCTCTCTTAATGCCAGGAAATTCTTTCTAATGTTGAGGTGGAATCTCTTTTCTGTAGTTTGAGCCCATTGCTGCAGGTCCTAGTTTCTGGAGCTGCAGAAAACAAACTTGTTCCATCCTCAGTATGACATCCTTGCAAATATGTAAAAATGACTATCATATCACTCTTAACCTTCTTTTCTCCAGGCTAAACATACCCAGCTCTCTAAGTCACTCCTCATAGACCATAGTTTCCAGACTTTTCACTATTTTGGTCATCCTCCTCTGGACACACTCAATGTTGTGGCTGCTTCATTGCTGCTTTACTGTTGGAGTGTCCCTTTTCATTGATGTGAGGCACCTGTGAATAAGGTCTCAAAACCACTCATGTAGCATTTGTCCTTAAGTGCAGTAACTCCTTGGTGCTGGGCAGACACGTGGTATCAGTTTTCTCGCCTCTGCCTGGTCTTCCAAAGGAGAAATGGTAGAGTCTCCTCATGAGGAGAGATTGTCATTTCTCCTTTGGCTGACTAGGATTTGTGTGTGGAGAAGCCACTTCTCCCCCATCTGCCAAAGGAGACATGCTAAGTCTTCTCTCAAGGTGAGGCTATCATTTCTTCTTTGGCAGACTGGGGAGATGAAGAAGTTGCTTTTCCTGCTCCCTGTCTGCCAAAGGAGAAGTGCTAGAGGCTCCCTGTGAGGAGAGACTGTCATTTCTCCTTTGGCAGACTGGGGTGGAAATGTCTGTGGGAGAAGGCATGCTGGGTAGGGCTGTTTCAGTTGTCCTGGGTGGGGTGGGGTGATGAGACTGAGGGGATGACTAGGAGCCCAGGCAACTGGTGTGGAGACCTCTGGTCCTGTGTAGGGACTTCCTGGGACAAGGATTTGATAGTTCTATGGTGGCCACTGGTAGGTCCATTGATGGGGATATTTCCTCCTTTTTTTCTTCTAAATGTGGACAGTGCTGAGTACTGATAGAGATGATATAGCGATATCTTGCACTGAAGATCCTGCATGAAGTTTGATGCATATTTTTTTGCATACCCTCCAGCAATCCTAAATTGGAAGGGACAATCATGATTAAACCTTTGTCTTTCCACTTTTTGGGATTCTTCTTAACATGTTCCAGTTTCTCTATCCTCATCCCACTTACCTCCTTTGCCCTCAGCTTAATACAATTGCTAGAAACAGTTTAAAATGAAAAAAGTATTTTGTATTCAGTTAACTTAGTGAGGGTAGAGGGAAAGAGAGGAAGAACAGACTCTTGCCCTTCCCAGTAGGCTCAGGTAAAGGCAGACCTCTGTAGCCTCTCCTGGTTTGTGTGCTCTTCCTCATTAATAACTTTTGCCATCTTGACTACATTCTGCTATCGCTTGGCCACATGCACCAAAGTTTTCATCTGTGAAATGTTGGAGGGTATGGGTTATCTATGTCTGTGCTTGTACCAGAGGAGTCCCAAAGTTTTTCCAACATTCCAACTAGCATCCTGTTAGTGACTTACTTGCCTGTAAGTGCAACTCATGTGCATTTAAGGCCCATTTTGGTTGGGGTATAGAGAATTATTCCATTGCTCTTGCACTCTGTCCAAAACATTTCTATTGTTGCACAGCTGTGAAGCACTGTAAGGAACCCCTACTGTTGTTGCCTTCTAGTGGGTAAGTGTAAGGAACCCCTACTGTTGTTGCCTTCTAGTGGGTAAGTGGTGGGAGGTGACACAGACCATGAAGATACAACTCCTCTGAGTTTCTGGGGAAGGAACAATTGGGTCCATTCCATTTGAGAGTGGACCCTCATTTCTTTCCTATTACCAAGTTGAGGATAGGTGGTTTTTTATGATCTCAATCATCTCCCTCCTCTCTCTTCTCCACCCGTAAGCCACAGCAGCAAGGATCCCCATCCCAGAGCCTCACGGTTGCTGTGCAATGGGAGGACATGGTACTGTGCATGTGAAACTATGTGCTGAAGTAGGATGTTGGCCTTTGATTCTACATGCTTGTCCTCCATGAATTTAACTAAAGAGCAACCTTTCTTGTTAGACCACCAGGGTCAGTGCAAACTCAGGGTCACTGCAATTCTTTGGCAAGGATAATTGATATAGGCTTGGAAATAGTATGTTCATTTACCTAGCAACAAAATGTGCAATACCCAGTAGCCACTTATATTGATTTACTTCCTTGTCTCAGACTTGTTCTGAGATTAGAAAGACTTACTGTTGTGGCTGCTATTAAATGCAGTCTTAACAATACCAGAGCCTGATGTGTTTGTTATTTTTCATTTCTGCTGTAATGATTTTCGTGATCATGATCTGCAACATTCTCAGCAGGAAAAAAAAAATATTTTGCAGACTGTAAAAGGAGATTTTGCTAAGCAATTTGACAGAAGAAAGGGGTGTGGGGGGAAATACAAAGGGCCAAGATCCAGCTAATAGGCAACAACACAAAGCCTGAAAACTTCAGCAGGAATCTTCACCATATTGATCTCTGCTATTAAAACTGTATATTACTTGGCATTTCCCCCTATCACATAGCTTGCAGCAATTTGAGCATCACTTACTGAACAGATAGTTGACTTGTTAAGAGTGAGACACACATGTATTAGCCCCCTATAGTTTTGCCCAAAAAGATCAAAGAAGATTGGAGAGAATGGTGAATGAATAACCTACCCCAGCCTTGCCCATTAATCATTTGTTATTAATGGTACAAATGTATATGTCTGTGAAACTTTTGAAAGTGAGAAATGCTGCACTGGAAAGAAAGACCAATAGCTATTTAATGATACTTGGATTGAAGGATTGAGTGAGAGTTTGTTCATACATGGTTACAATCACTCAATGAGAAGGTTATAATGCTTCACAGAAGGGTTCTACAGACTGCCCTGATAGAGTGGCATTCTGTGCCCCTTTCTGCGTCAGATCGGGACCACAGCAGCCACATGCTGTGGCCCCAATCCAGCAGTTTGCTGCTCGAAAAAGAAACAGCAAAATGCTGCTCCTTCTTAGAGCGACAAAAAGTCATCCTTGCTGTGGCAGCAGCTTTTCGGCATTTCTTTGGCTTGTCTAAACTCTGTGCCAGAGAAATGGCATGATGCCGCCTGCCATGCAGTCGGGTGGGAGGTGTGACACCGGCATTGAGGTGGATTTGGGGTGTGCAGCATGCAGTTGCCACACCCCCACTCCATCCTGATGTTGGTGTTTATCACTGGTCTGTAGAGGCCCTAAATTTCTTCTTGAAGGCAGCAAATAATTTCATTTGTTTTCTTCCTCCTATCAGAAAGTTTTCAGAAACCATGCAGTCTTTGAAAGTTTGCCGTAACTCAAGAATTCTTCTGCACAAAATTCATAATGGTTGTTTTGCACATAAAACAGCATCTTCTGCACATTTTTGTGTGGAAAATAATATTTCAGTGCACAAATATTAATTCCTACAAGGAAGATGATATTTTATACTCAGACAATGCTGTTTTCTGCACAGAAAATGCTGTAATTGGGGACTCATTTTGTGTAAATGCTGTAGTTCCATCTTATGGAATCCTAGGATTTGTAGTTTTACAAGGTCTTGGCCTTCTCTGACAGTGTGCTGGTGGTTCACAAAACTGCAAATCCTAGAATTCCGTACGATGGAGCCATGGCAGTTAAAGTGGTGTCAAACTGCATTATTTCTGCAGTGTAGGTGCACCCTAAGAAAGAACCAATTTCCCAGATATAAATATCAATCTAATTACAGAAAAAATTGTGGACGTAAAGTTACAATTACCTGCAAGGAGAGAAGACAGGGAAAAGTGCAGAATGGTTGAAAATGTTGACTTCAGTCAAAGGCTAGATTTGACTTCAGGCTGTGCCGTAGAGTCTTTAATGTCTTTACAATAGAATACATTTATCTTTCATTGCTTCTTTTGCAAAAGACAACTAGACAGAAATCCTTCCAGATGCTCTCCTCAACCCTCTATGTGTTTTCTCCATTCTGGACTACCAACTAGTGTAAGAGAGGAACTAATTTCGGCATGGCTGTTATGACACAACTCAAGTCAATCTTTCCCTACTTAATGGTTTAGGAAAGAGAATCATGCCAATTAAAAGGAGATATTATTGAATTTTTGAATGAGGTTCCTAGCACTTATTTTTATCCTTGAATATCTTACTGGCAGTATTATCAAAGATATAGCCATGTTATGAGCTTATTACATTGTTAAATAACTCGCCTTACCTGATCCAGCTTAAAATTAAATCCAGGTGGCATCCAGACCCATCGCAAGGGTTTTGCCACTGAAATCACCGCCTGAATGCAGCCCGGGGCCATCCCTGCTCCTAGAGTTGCTCAGCATGGCTCTTTTCGAAGCTGGGAGTTTTCTGGCTTGAGAAAATGGCCACCGTAGCAGCTTCATGAGTGGGGATTGCCCCAGGATGGCCCTAGGTGGCAATTTTGGTGGCAAAATCCTTGCGATAGGGTCTGGATGCTGTCCAAATTTAATTTTAAGCCAGATCAGGTGAGGCAAGTTATTTAACAATGAGATAATCTTGTTAGTATGTAGAATCAGTATGTAGAGAGATCTTGTAGCACCTTTGAGACTAACTGAAAGAAAGAAGTTGGCAGCATGAGCCTTTGTAGATTTCAGTCTACTTCCTCAGATGTTTACTGGCAATACCTGAGCTTCAAAGTGAAACTCTGTTATTGTATAGAAATACCTATTTTCAGCAGTTTTAAAAATGTGTTTTAAACATCACATGAATTAAGATTAGGCAATATTTCTCCTTTATTCAAGGAGGTAATAGAGTTCATTTGATTTAAGGTTTCTGAGTCTGAAGGATTAAAATAGTGTAAGGTGTTTTTTTCTTTTAAGAAAGTATACTATAAAATTGTTGGGCTCCAAAAGAGAAAGCAGATAGCAGTGTAACTACAGAATGCAGATTATAAAGCTTCAAAGGAACTGAAGATCCATCTAGTTGAGATTTCTGCAATAAAGGTACTATTTTCCACAACCAAACTGTCTTGAGCAGGCCATAATAATTCTTAATATTTACCTAGCACATTCATTGGGCATTCCAAATACATCATACATTATATAAACTTGTCTACTTTTTAAAAGATACCCATTCTGTGTGCCACTGCCTTCTGAGGTGCTGTTGCAGAGCTTGAAAATATAATTTTGGACTATAGTGCCCAGAATCCCCCATCCCAAAAGAATGATTCCAAACTCTGCACAGTTCCAGGTTCCATGTGGCAAAACCTCCCCCCCCCCTTTTAGCACACAAGAGCTGGATCTCTGTAGCCCAAGAATTTAGGTCTGTAGCCCAAGAATTTAGCTATATTCTGCCAGCAATGGATACACTTCTTGTTAAACAAGCATTGACTGGACATGTTCCTTAATGTTATCAACCATTAGTTTGAAAATTGTGCCTAAATAACCTGAAGGCACCAGATCTTGTTTGATTTTGGAAGCTAAGCAGATTTGGACCTGTTTAGTAACTGGAAGTGAGACAACAAGGGAATACCAGGTACTGTAGGCTATATTCAGAGAAAGAAAGAGATATATCTCCAAGTGCTCAGTGGATGGTTGTTTTATTTTGGGAAAAGCCCAATGTGTTTTGCCCTACATTATGCCAATGGCTTTCTTCAAGAATGACATAAAGGCATAAAAACAAACATAAATATACATTTAAAATTAAAAGGAAAACATATAATGAAGAGACACAGTAATATATATCATTTTCATCATAGAACATTGCTTAAAGTCTATACATACCAATATGAAATCTAACTATAGAAATTTCTGAAGCTGAGAATTTCATTCCATTTGCTGGAAAGAAAAGAAATATGTGGATCAGGCTCAAAGTTTTTTATGTTAGCAGATGGCCAGCAAATGGGATGATATTCTCAGCTTCAGAAATTTCTGCGGTTAGATTTCATATCAGTATATACAGGTTTTAAACAGGGCACAATGATTAGAATGATATATGATTATATATTATGTATGTCTCTTCATATGATTATATATTGCCCTTAGATATTTATATTTATGTTTTTATGTACACCTGAGGAATGTAATTTAAATATATGCAGGCTGAAATGTGTTGAACTTGTTCCAAACTAAAACAGCTATCCATTGATCACTTGGAGATGTGTCTCTTTTTTCCTGTGGATTCTGTTGGGAGCTGTCCAGTTTTTGTCACTTTTTCTTCTTTTACTTGGCAGGTCCTAGAAGTTATATTTCAAAGGAAGGCAATGGAAAACCACCACTGAGTATTCCTTGCCTAAGAAAACTATGAAATTCAAGTTGAAGGCACATACATTGTATATATTACATCATACTCTCCAGTGGTCCTTATTTGGTGGGAATAGTCCTAAATACGCCTCTGTCATCTCGCCTTTTCCACTGCTTTTAAAATGTCCGCATTTCTCTCTACCCCTTCCAATGCCATATCCTGCACTGAAGATCCTGCACACAGTTCTGTGTGTATTTTTATGCACACTCTGCAGCTGTCCCAATTTGGGAGGGATAGTCCTGATTAGTCCTCTGTCATCCCACTTTCTCAGATGCTTTTAAAGTGTTCCACTCTCCCCTTGTGTCATCATTTACTTCAATTGCTGCAAACTGAGTTCAAAACGAAAAAAGTAGTTTGTACTTATTTAATCTGAAAGGAGAGACAGGAAAAGAGAAGGCCAGCAAAAGCAAACTGCAACAGTCTTTTCGAGTTTGTGTGTTCTGTAGCCAAAAGTCTAGTATGGGGGATTTATTTAGCTCAAACTGAGAGGAGGTTGATTACAAGGACCCTGCAAGACTGTCTCCTACTTGTATACCAAGAGGCCAATGGATCAAAGAATTGATGCAGAGACAGAATTCTCCAATTAAAGTATTATTTATTAAAGGGAAAATCACACAGCAATTCACTTACATACACTCACTAATTCAAGGCTCAGATAATCAGGGGTTAGCTTGGAAAAGATGTTGAGGCAAAACTATGGGTGATACTTACTACAGATGAAGCTTTCTCAGGATCCAATTGAGTGAAGTGGCGTGAGACACAACCGTTCTGAGAGTGTTAGTTTGAACGGAAGTGCCGGTAACTAGACAAGAGAGCACAGTGACATAGTGTCTCCATGAATTCCAAACTAGCGACACTGAGGGGAAAATCCATGGGTTTTTAAGGGCTAAAACTAGGTTCAGGGCAAAGCTATGAGATTGTATGGGTGAGGTAATCTGGTCTGGCAATATTCAAAGTGAATGGGGAAAAGATTAAGTTGTTAGCTGCCCATCAGGTGAGACATCTAGGCAATTATCGTCCATTCTTTCTGATTCTGGAGGTGATGATGGTCCATTTGGAACTCCCACACTATCTGCCTGGCTCTGGGATGTTTTTTCTCCCCAGTCTTCCAAGTGATCTTGGTATGACTTGCCTGCCATTGCCCAGGTGGCACTTGGGGTCCCCTGCAGGGTACATTTGGGGTTATGTGGTTATGTGGACTATCACACACACACACACACACACACACACAAATTCAGAAAAATGCACTTCGGCTAACAGTTCTTCTTCATTAATTGCTCCTGACTGTACTCTGATGCTGCATGGTTATGTCCTGGTTTGTATCTGTGAAATGTATTGCATTAGTTTAGGTACTGCATTTTTGCTTTTGACTGCTGCTTTAAGCTTGTCATAAATATGCTTTAATGATGGATTTTATTTTTCATTTTATAGTCAATGTGCTTCTCTTGAGTACTAGTTTTCTTGGGTAAATATATGCAGGTCAAGGCTGGAAAAGGGATGTATCCATTTCCCATTGGTTTTCTGTCTCATCTGCTGGTATTGCTACCTGCAGAGACGGAGCAGATGCAAAGCAAGATAGAAAAGGACTCAGTCAAGAACAGACCCACTCATCAAGAGGTGGTTGTGAAAACAGCATGATGTAATGTCATCTGCTAACATCTGGGGACAATACAGCAAAGCTATGTGCATAACCCTTCACTTTTAACTTTTCCCAATATGACTCAAAAGATTTACTAATGGAGCATAACACTGGGAATTAGAAACATACATTTTATTTAAAACTTTTCCATAATGTAATTTTTTTAAAAAAAAATCAAATGTTCAGAAGAGTTGCTTTCTCCCCAAACCACAACTATGACCACAAAATACCAACAGTCATACTTGAAATGGCATATCTACAATCTGCTTGACAATTCGTTTATTAATTACAAGATCTCAAAGTAGCATACAACAAAATCAACCGAAACAATCTAAATAATCTATAACATGAAACAGTAAGAATAAGCTTACAGTCTAAAAACATATTAAATTAGCTAATAAATGAAAACCAGTTAAAACAGTTAAAACCATAGATGTGGAACAATTGGATAAAATCATTAGACATCAAAGACTTACAAAACAACAACCATGTTTTAACTTAGCACTGAAATTAAGCCAATATCTGTGCCATTTTCAGGGCCTCTTAGAGAAAGGCATACTGTAACTGTGGTGTCACAACAGAGAAGGCCCTTTGCCACATCTTTACAAGTGTATTGCTCCCACAGATGAGACACAAACAAAGGCCCCTCCAGTAGACTTCAGTCCTTGGGCAGGCATATATAGCAAGAGGCACTCCTTCAGGTATCATTTAGTTTAAAATGTCACCAGTACTTTGAAGTTGGAAGTTTTTATTAATGTTTGTTGTGAAAGTTCTTTTAATATTTCTATGGTTGTGTCTACACTGCAGAATTAATGCAATTTGGTACTGCTTTAACTGCCCTGGCTCAGAGCTATGAAATTCTGGGATTTGTAGTTTTATGAGATATTTAGCCTTCTCAGTCAGAGAGCTCTGGAGCCATGACAAACAAGAAATCCCAGAATTCCATAGCACTGAGCCACAGCAGTTAAAATAGTGTCAAACATTAGTTTGCATTAGTTTTGCAATGTAGATGTACCCTTTGATTAGGAAGCAAACTCTTTAATGGCCATTTTTTCAAAAGAGTTTACAAACTTCAGGAGCAATTGAAATTCTTCATTATCTTGTTAAGGAAAGGACTGGGTCTTTATTTCTCATAGGCCTTGTCTGCACAGACCAAAGAGCCCATTCCTCGTCTCTTTCTGATGTTGTCCTATTTGGACAATGCACAGCCTAAACCCCAGTTCAGATGTGGGCAGTCTGGATGATGGTCTGCACATCCCACACCAGAACATTGGCATAATAAGGCTAAAACTAATTAAAATAATTTACTTGTTGCTCTGGATCTTTTGGGAAGATCTGGAGCTCTCTGTTTGTGCATCACAGCAGCTGTTTGCATGGGTGTCTTTCTGGGTGACCTGGCACATCTGCTGCCACATTGGGTCACTTGTTTTGACTATTGCTGGGCACCTTGTCCAGACCTTAAAAGCTAGTGACCCGTGGCTGTGGACACACCAGTTTGCATTCATTTTCATGACTATGTGTTGTTCCTTGGACCATGGTTTGATTTTTGTTTGAATGACCGATGATGGAGTCCTATGCATGTCTTCTGAGGAACAAGTCCCATTGAATTCAGTGGGATTTATTCCAAGGTAAATAGATATTGTAGCGTATCCTGAATTTCTTAGTAGCTCTTTCAATAAAGCCGATTCTTTTAGTTTGAATCACAGAGGCCAATGAATACTATTGTCACAGTATGAATTTCTGATGCTTCTACAATTACTTGCATTGTTATCCTTTGAAACTATGCAGGTGCATAGCTTACAGAAAAGAATGCTAGGTGAGCAGGTTCTGTCTTTTAATGTTATTTCCCCCCCTAACAGTCACCCCTACCCTCCACAGACATAAAAGCACTGGGTAATTATGTGTTATCAAAACTTCAGGATTTTGCTTGTTGATGAAGTAACAGAAGCTCCCAGAAAGGGGCTTTTAGAAAAGTGTACTGTGCAGGTAACCCTGCCTGAAGTCTAGAGATGATCATTGATATAACCTGCTATCCCATCTACTCAGATGCTCACAGTAGTTGACATGAGGTCCTCATCACATCCAAGAAGTTCATGGGGCTATGGTTGCTTATTCCTATTCAGGAGAAATACGTACTGTTGGGGCCATTTTAAAATACAGATGTTAAAATGACCCCTGGATGTCTTAGATCTCTTACACTAGATCTTTCAGATCCACTCACAATGGGTCTTTCAGATCCCAGCACTTGGTACCAAATATGTTGTGACCACCATGTTACACAGGATTCTTCTCCTGTCTTAACCTAAATAGTTTGAGGTTTGTCTTCCCTCAGAACTATCTCTCTAAACCTTGGTCCTCCCACTGACTTAAGTGTCTCTACTAATAAGTGTTTTAATATTCTTGGTAGCATATTTTGATGTTATATATAAATAACTTCAAGCCACTCCTTTGTGAATAAGAAGAATGCAGAACTTATGATAATATCTTTTCTGGTAGCTGGTTCTCAAGGCTTGTGGTTAATATATTATATATATATATATATATATATATATATATATATATATATATAATATTAAGCTTGATATATATTACAAATTGTCTTCATTCAAGTTCCCTTAATGACTTGTTTCCTACCTGAAACTGTATCCTAATTTTCCAAACATCAGTTTCAATAACCTAGCTCATTACTTCACAAATATCATAACACACTCTTCCAACATCACTGGAGTTCCTCTGTCCTTTTCAAATCCTTCTTCCCTTACATGGGAATCTGAAACGTCTTAAGGCTACACTCTTACCTCTAACTGCACCTTTGGCAGATTATGACACACTCTTGCTTCTTAATGGCGTCTCCTCCTTTTTATAGCTGCTCATCTGGCAGGCACCCACCTTTTTGTCAGTCTGTCTCTGACTGGCTGCTTTGAACATTCCAATCTGCCAGTGCTTCTCCACAATGGGCCTTACATTTGATGTTCCATCTACAAGGTGAGCCATGTATATAGTCATATAAAGCTATATAATGATCAGTGTTGCTTCAGATGTACTTTCTTGATTTTGATATTAACAGAGTTTGCATATTGCATACTCTCCATTCACCACCAAATGATCAATTGGAGTTTCACATAATAAAAGTATGTGCATGCATGTGTGTTTTAGATGCACCTGACATTGTACTTAAACACTCACAGCTACAGTAGGATCACCTAGATAACTTGATATTCTCCATTTTAATTGTGTTAGTCTCAAGTCAAGACAAACTGAGTACTCCATTTAGCTGCAGGAGTTCAACAAGTTAACATGGGTTTCTCAAAAACAAGTCATGAAAGACTAATCTTATCTCTTTTTTGGACAGAGTTAAAAGCTTGATAGATGAAGGGCATGCTGTAGATGTAACATATATTGAACTAAGTAAGGCCTTTGACAAGGTCCCCCATGATATCCTTTCAAAAAAGCTAGTGAAATGTGGGCTAGACAGTGAGACTGTTAGGTGGATTTGTAATTGGTTGACCAGCCAAATCTAAAGGGTGCTCACGAATGGCTCCTTTTCACCCTGGAGAGAGGTGACTAGTGGGTTGCCATGGGTTCTTGCCCAGGCCCAGTGTTATTCAACACCTTTATCAGTGACTTGGATGATGGAATAGAGACCATGCTTATCATATTTGCAGATGCACCATATTAAGAGGAATTACTAATACCCCAGAGAAGAGGATCAGAATTAAAATGACCTTAACAGATTAGAGAGCTGGGCCAAAATTAACAAAATGAATTTCCACAGAGAGAAATGTAAGGTTTAATATGACTTTCTTCCAATGAAATTTAATTTAATATGACTTTCTTCCAATGAAATGGAAGAAATAGAATATTTTATAAATAGCTGTGAAACCTCAGTATCTAGAATGTCTGCTCTGTGTATGTATAAAATAGACATCCTCTCAACCTCCATGCCTGGTAGAATAATGTTTGTTCTTTGATAATACAGGGCTTTTAAGGTCAATCAAGATAAGAGGACCAAAGCCTTATTATTATCAAAGTACAATGTGATTCAATTGGACTTTGGAAAAAAAGGGAAGGGATGTCTATTTTGAACATACATGAGTAGAAGTTGTGGATACTGATGTATTGGAACTATTTATAAAACATTATTCTTCTGTTTCTTTAGAAGAAAGTAACATTTTAAAATAATTGCAAATCCCATGATAGAAATCAGAGTATAATTATATTAGAAAGTAGCTTGTAAACAGGAAATAAGTTTTAAGGTCAGTTAAGATAAAAGGGCAGAATTCAGTTCCCTTTTTACAAGATCTATTCTAAATAATTACACTCTGATCTCACTCATGTTTTCTTAAAAGTATTCCCCAAAATTCAGTGGGTTGTGCAGCATGAACACAGCCATGCTGATAAAAAAGTAAATGAAAGTAAAACTCCATTGAATTCAAAGTAATTTATCCCTTAGTATTGGAACCTTAATTCCTAGCAAGTGTGCTTATGGTTAACAGATAAATCATGCCTTGGACATTTTGAACATGACAATATTCCTCTGTGCTAGTTAACTTTGCTTCATCTCATGGTTCCTCTCATAAGATAAAATTGTGTAAATATTTACAATAGCACTTGCAGTGACTAGATGCTGGTGTGATCAGAGAACAATCTATTCATTTATCTTGGATAGGGGTTACAACTATGTGGCCTTCTTGTTGAGCTGCAGCATCCAGCATTCTTCAGTATTGGCTATACAGGTTAAAGCTTCTGGGAGTTGTAGTCTAAAGATCTAGAGAAGCACCCACCCCTCACTTCCCATTTAAGCTTATATTTAGCACATGAACTCATGGGAGCTAACATGAGGTTTGGATGAAACTGATGAATACATATCTCCCAAAAGTCTTTCCATACAAGCAGAATAGATAAATGGATCCATAATATAAGAGACAACTGGGCCTTACAACAAAATCTTGTAATGTGGAGTGCTTCTGTTTAGTGGCTCAGCCTTCCAATACTTTTTCAGGACGGTCCATTCCACTCTCTCTTTTCTCATGTTTCCCTGGCCCCTTCCTCAATTGTTCAGTGTTCTCTGTCCATTGAGCATGCTTAGTCCTCCTTAAAGGTAAAGACTAAATGTCTGACCATAAGGGGCAGTGCTCACCTCTGTTACTGAACCGAAGGGCCAGCATGATTGCAACTTGTAATTCTCTTCTTAGGTGTTCCCCCTCCCCCCAGGTTTTCCTGAATTTATGCACAAATGTGGGATTTTGCTAAACCTAGAGATTCCTTCATGTAGTACAGTCACCCCCATCCCCCAATATCCACAGATTCAACCATCCATGGCTTGAAAATACCCCCCTCGAAATCTCCCAAAGCAAGCCTTGATTTTGCCATTTTATAGAAAGGACACAATTTTACTGTGCTATTGTATATAATAGGATGAATATCCATGGATTTGGGTATCCATGGGGAATCCTCGAACTAAACCACAGCAAATACCAAGTGCCCACTGTATATTGATGGCTCCATTTGTGTTACATAAAGTTCCCAGTTGGAGAGTGAAGTTGAAAAGCTACATTGTCTCAGCATAGCATAAAAATCCACCCCAAAAGTTACACTATGCCTAGCACTACACATACCCTATAACTGACTTTCACTGTAGCACAATATAAGTGAAACGATGAATGCACATAGCTGTCACCTCATTGAACAAATAAAATGTACTGAAGCAGTGTGCATTATGCAAAGTACATGACACTCTAGGTGCATTACTGCACATCGGCAAAACTATATGCAGAATTCTGAACCTGCCACCATTAGCTGGATATGTCTATTCAGCATGATCGAAAAATGTTATTCCACTATCTAGGGGTAGCTGTGCTGGTCATACAGGAAAGTACAATAACATCCAAAATGCACAAAACAGCTGAGCAGCACAGGGAAAGGGGATGGTCTGTTTTTTGAGCCACTGTCGCCATTTTATAGAAAGGACACCATTTTACTGTGTAAAGTCTGCTTCTGCTGAGGACAGAAATGTGTGCCCAGACTGCTTATTGATCACATCCCTGGACACCCATTTCTGTCCTAAGCAGAAGCTGCAACATGTCTGGCAGACTTTCCATGGAGCTTCTGCCCATGAGGAAGCAGTGGTGGGGGCTCAGAAAACAGGGCACAAGCAGCAGGACAAAACTGTGTCTGCCTGGCTGGCCCATGTGACAATGACATGGCTTTGCACCAGATTTGACCAGGTGCATGTGCTTGTCATATAATCAGACAGAACACAGCAGTACAGTAATAATATTCAAATGCTGCTACATTGAGAAGTTGTTGGAGTGGTTGTTTCTGGGGTGGGTTCTTTTATTGGGTTCACTATGGGCCAACTGACAGACGTCATTCAATTAGCAGTCAAACTAAAGCTGCCATTTGTATCTACAAATAAATAAATGTCAGGTGCAGGGTTTTTGATGCAGAACCTGGCAGGGGGAGGTAGGAGGGTTTTAACCATTTGCCTGCTCACATTTCTGACTGTGATCTCTCTCCTCTGCACCCCCCCCCCCATTATTTTTACTCTTTAAAGGAAAGCATCTGTTGGATGATAGGGAACTTTCCTTCTGATTGTGTTAAATATGGGTATATCTTATTTATCTTTTAAAATTGATGTGTGTTTTGATGGGTTTTAAATGCTGTTGCCTTGATCCATGGGGAGAGGCAGGTAAGAAATGATGATGATGATACAGATAACAGGTACAAGATGAGGGGTGGGAAGCTTGGAAATGGGCCTGCCATTTACTTAAAACAAAACAGAAGAGAACAATTGCTAGTGATGTCATGTTCAGTTTGGTAGTTTGCCTTCTCACCAAGGTCCAGCCTGGATTGGGGCCTTTGTTCCTGCTCTTTGTTTTGTTTTTGTTTGTTTGTTTTAAATCAAAGATTGCTAGAAGTGCCACAACCTTTGCACCAATTGTGATTTAAATTTAAGATTTAGAATATTGCTGTGCATGCGACTAACTTTAACCTGTAACAGCTGGGGGGGGAACCCTAGGCACTCATGTCCATTCATACACTGTTGCATAATGATGCTAGATAAACAATTTATGACATTAAGGCATGCTTGTGAGATGGCTTCCTGCCACACAGCTCTTAAGGGCACTGAAGTGACTCCTTCACATTTATGAACTGGCGAGCTGGAGCTGGAGCAGTTGCTTGTGTTTCATCTGAATGATGCAAGGAAGTGAAATGCAGGCACAGCATGGGGTGGCACGCGGACATTATGAAATCTACTCTTCTGTGCCAAAGATATATATATTTTTTAAAAAAAAATGGAACAGAAACAGATGACAATAAATAATTGTCTCTTGAATGTCTCATTTAGATAGTCTCATTCCTCATAACTAATCTGGTTATTTGAAACATGGACTTTATTCTATTGATCTTCCCTTTGGGTGCTTCTCACCCTAAGAACACAAGAGGGATTCAGTTCACGTAGGCAGGCCTTTTTGATTTTAACAAGAACACTCTCATCCTATATCTTTTCCAGGTGCTGGCTGCAGATGCTACGAGGAATACTAGGCATGTGGCATTTTACTGCATCGAGCAATGCTTCCAGATGTGCTGCAAATTTTGTTTGATGTCTTGCTCCCCCCTTTTATTTACAGCCACACCCCTTAGAATAAGAGAATCACTGTTTTACAGCCCATCAATATAATCTGCTGTGTATGTGTCTTACAGAAAGACAGAGGAACACTTAAAAAGACAGAGAACAGGAGGGAGAAAGACAGCAATAGAAAAAAGGGGAGGGGCTGAAGGAAAGGCAATAGAATGGTGTAAACTGAAAGTGTAATGTGCAACCTAAAAGTGTGGAATGATGTAATCTCAAAAGGCTGTATGGTTTTATCCAAGCTTTAGTTGACTTTATGGCTGGTCTTTCTATATGAATTAACTGGTATTGTCATATGTGTCCTTTTTATTTGAACTATTGTACTATAAGCGGTAGTATTGGAAATGAGAACTAATAATGAGTTAGGATGTATGCACATAATACTTTTTAGAAAATCTGAGGTATAATAAATAGTAATGTGAGAAAACTCTGTATCATTGTATTTTGCCAGATCCTTTGTTCGTATCAGGTTGGAAGTCTTTGTAAATACTTCCCACAGGGAAATTCAAATATATTTGCTGTATATATTTTCTGTAATGTTTCCATTTATTTATACATTTTCCTTAAAGTATGCATTTTTGTATGTATTTTACCCATAGATTAAAGCATTCCTGAGCATTCTTTTTCATCATACCCATTTTTACTTGTTTCAAAGTGGACATATGATTTCATGTGTACAAAATATACCACAGTTCCTGCAGATGTGCAAAATTCTGAGCAGAGGTGCACTTTGTCTTGTGATGACTCTTGGGAGGTGGAAAATAGGTCATTTTGGTGAGAATATTAAAACCTAAATGTTCTTTTACATTCCTAGTCAGTGCTTATGGGTGAAGTTTATGGCTCTGATACAGATCTGGCCAAGTTTTGTGAGTGGTATTCGAGTTGTGATAGAATATTCATACACACAAAGCATTGACATGCAGGTTGTAAACCAGCTGATAGTGAAAGAACAAAATGTTAGGTTCTATTACAGATTGCACTGCAGGTTTCTCAGAAGAACGTTCAGTTTTTGATCCTTTCTAGATTACTTGTGAAATATTGCAATTATGAAATTTCATACAATATTGCTACTGTACAGTTGACTCATGGCATCTGGTGTGGCTTAAATTGCTGCATTTATGGAAAAAGGTTTTAATGATTTAAAAGCCCTTCAACTCACATAACTACTCTATTCTGAAAGGGTGATATTAAGAACAAACACAATAGCCCTTTAAAAGCCTTGTTCACTCATAAGGCTGTTAAAGTGCTAAACATTTTTTTTATTTTATTAATAAAAAAAGTGCTAAACATATTTTTAATGCAATCAGTTTTTGGATTTTGTTGTACTACCACCATTTTTGATAATATTACAGAAGGCTCCCTTTTAAAAACAAATCAACACCAACAGGTAGCATCTCACAAAAATGAAATCCAGTCACTGAAAAGAAAGAAATTCTTCAATTTATTTTAAGGTAATCCAATGAACTGAACCCCACAAGCAGTATACCCTGCACTTCCTCCTTATTTTATACCATCATGCCTGTTTGTTGTGAGTTGACATCAAGTGTGAGTTGACATCAAGATACTTGTTGCTGTTATGTGCCTTCAAGTCAACTCCAGTTTATGATGGCCCTATTGTAGGATTTTCTTGGCAAGATCTATTCAGAGAGAATTGGTCATTACAGTCAGCCCTCCTTATCCATCAACTTTTTATCCACAGATTCAAGCATCCACAGCTTGAAAATATTAAGAAAAGTATGAATTCCAAATAGCAAACCTTGATTTTCCATTTTATATAAGGGACACTATTTTGCTATGCCATTGAGTTTAATAGGACTTGAGCATCCACAGATTTTGTTATCCACGGAGGGGGGTGGAACCAATTGCCAGTGGATAACAAGGGCCCACTGTACTTCCCTCTAAGGCTGACTGGGTTTGGCTTGCTTAAGGTCACCTGATGGATAATATAAATACAAATAATACCACTGAAAATCTTATTGGATGAGATGCATATTCATTTTATAACAAGTAAGAATGGCAGTGGATAGAATTATTGACTTTTATCCTTATGAACAAGAACAACAACAACAACAACAACAACATAGGTGGTTTGTAGTTTGAGCAGAGGGGGGCTAGATCAGGGGAGATCCCCATCACTTTGCCAGTCTGGGATAAGCACATCTTCATCCTGCTGTAACAAGCAACACTCCTGAAATTCTCTCTTCTGTACAACAATTAAAAGGACAAGAGCCCACTTCAGTTTGCAGTCTGGCAACCCTAACAAATGCAAAACAATTCAGCTACTTCTACTTCATATCCATGTGTCACCCATGATGTTGCTTCTATTTTATCAATGGCCACAGTGAATTTCATGGCTACCTCCTAGTGGCCACCATTATATCTTTTCATTGAAAGAATTAACAGAACTGAGCCTCTCATAGAATGAGTAGCTTGCATCCTACTCTTAGTACAGATGCACTTGCCAGGTCCATAAATTGAAGGCTGAATGAGATAACATTTTGGGACAAGGCCCTGCTGTCCAAGAATATTATCGGTTTCTGTATTTGGAAGCTCAGCTATTTAAAGAACGCTCATATTCCCTACCCCCATATGTCAGTTACTCCTTTCTGTAGCCCTTCAAGCATGCCTTCATTAAATAATAAGTTCTCTAAATGAAAAGTCACAGCCTTTTAAATCTTTCTTTATATGGACACATTTTCCATGCCTATAATCCATTCCTCAGTATCTTTCTGAAACCCTTCTATTTCCAAGATAGCATGATCATAATTAAGCTCAGCTTTCCATGTATAACAATGATTAATATAATAAGCTATAATGTTGTCAGTCTTCTCCCATGAGTGATTTCTGTTAATTTAAATCTCTAGCTTTTGGAAGTACAGCATTGTACAGATGGGTCTAAAATTAAAACAAAAACAAAAGCAAAACCCACACATCCAAACCTACGTGAAGTATCTTAGTACTGCTGAAATCAAGACACTCCCTGTTTCCTTCAATTAATTTTAGACTGCAACCAGAGACTGCAACCACTTGATGCACTAATTGAGTAGAAAAGAGCAACAACATTCCTCCACAAATGACATGTTTGGTATCAATATGCATTTGATGAAAAAGTAGCTAAGAAAATTTGCTTCTAAGTCTGTCTGGCTAGATTTACAGTTAGTGGAAAAGCTGTGAAATTTCAAACACTGGTTTTGTTTGGATGTAATCCTACACTACAGTATAGTATTATGTGAAGGAGACTAATCAAGCTTGTAGTTGTCAGTTTTTCAAAATAGCATTAAAGGAGAGCCAAAATTCATGATCCATGGGGCTGACAATTAGGAAGTGGTGGTAATAAACCAGATTAGTCTTTCAGGTGCTACAGGCAGTTTTAAATTACTAACCTCTGTACTGAGTTCTTCCTTTGCTGGCCTTCTCAAGTTGCCCACCTGTATTTTATGCATCTGAGTTTCTTCTGATCACCTGTTTACAATCTGTGTATATAAATCTGCCTGCTGAGTTAACACTTTATGCATTTGATGAAGGGGATAGTCTCCACAAAAGCTTATATGATAAAACTGATTGGTGTTTAAGGTGCCACAAGACTGCTGTATTAAACTGCCAGACCACACATTGAGTTCTTCCTTCCTAGCCTGGGTTTAACCACTTAGAATCAAGTTACAAAACAGGTTCGCAAGTATAACTGTGTACATGTTCTCTTTCCTTTATGAACCTTACCTAGCAATTAGCAAATCATTGGCTGGCCATCACAGAAAAAGCCAATTTGGAAACCTTGCAAACTTATTGCTCCCCCCCCAACCCCAAACACTCTCCAACTGTCCTGACTTGGTAGAGAGAGTTCCAATGAATCCTTGGTCTTCCCACTTATTCAACTGCTATTAAAATGTCCCAGGTGCTTTTGCCTCCTCCCACTTTCCCCCTTCATCCTCAGCTTATTTCAGTTGCTGGAGTACAAGAGTCGAGAGAGAAGAGAAGGAGGAGTTGTCTTTTGCAGTAGGTTCAGGCAAAAGTAAACTACTCAGCCTCTCTAGTCCTAACTTGTCTTTTCTTCCTCATTAATAAATTTTGCTATCTTGACTACAGTCTGTATGTTACTTGGCTGCATGTGGCCTGCTTTTATCTGTGGGGTATGCAGCCATTGCAACACTGGCCAGGACAAGTGAGACAGGCCTGTATTAGGCTCATTTCAAATCTTGTAAGAGGAAGGCCTCTCATTAGTACTCTGGACTCCTGAGAGATATCAAATTACATAGGAAACCCAACACCCCTGGAAATATCATAATAGCAGACTGGCAGCTTCCAGGGGAAGAATTTTACTTCTACCAGGCTGAGCAGTTAACTATAATTTAATAAAACAAGCCAATATCATACCACAGTTTATAAGTCTATCTTTTTTCAATAAATCTCAATTAAGATTAACTGCAGTTTATGGTTCATACCAGAGCCTGGGATATTAATTTTCAAAAGTGTCATGTTAGATATACTTTATTTCAAAAGTGACACGTTAACTCACTTTCCCAGAGTATTGAGTTTTAGCTTTAGTTACTATAATTTATTTTAAGCACACATAAACATTCAGAAAATGTACAGCTATCATCTCTACAATCCTTGAAAAAGCAAATTTTTAAGAGCAACAAGGAATCATTACTTTTAGTTGTGTGCCTGCAAGTCATTTTGCCACTCTGAGGCAAACCTATCACAGGGTTTTCTGGGCAGAATTTGTTCAGAGGGGGTTTGCCCTTGCCTACATCAATAGTAGTATAGTATCTAGATCAAGGGAAGTAATAGTGCCACTGTATTCTGCTTTAGACAGGCCCCATCTGGAATACTGTGTCCAGTTCTGGGCATCACAATTCAAAAAGGATGTTGAAAAACTGGAGCGTGTCCAGAGGAGGGCGACTAAAATGGTAAAATTTCTGGAAACTTAGGGAGCTGGGGATGTTTAACCTGGAGAAAAGAAGGTTAAGAGGTGATATGATAGCCTTGTTTAAATATTTAAAGGGATGTCATATTGAGGAGGAAACAAGCTTGTTTTCTGTTGCTCCAGAAACTAGGACCCGGAACAATGGGTGCAAGCTTCAGGAAAAGAGATTCCACCTCAACATTAGGAGGAACTTCCTGACAGTAAGGGCGGTTCGACAGTGGAACACACTCCCTCGGAGTGTGGTGGAGTGTCCTTCCTTGGAGGCCTTTAAGCAGAGGATGGATGGCCATCTGTCAGGGATGCTTTAATCAGGAGTTCCTGTATGGCAGGGGGGTTGGACTGGATGGCCCTTGTGGTCTCTTCCAACTCTATAATTCTATGATTCCAACTCTATAATTCTATGATTCTATGATTCCTCTGAGGCTGAGAGAGCATGACTTACTCAAAATCACCCAAAGCATTTCCATGGCTGAGCAGGGATTCAAACCCTGGTATCCCAGCATCCTAATCCAGCATTCAAACCCCTACACCATGTTGGTTCTGATTATTACTTACTGTTATACTAAAATGTAACTTTTGTGCTGTATCATAAAAGGAACCTTTTCTGCTCTTGGTATCCCACAAAGTAACTTGGTGCAGGTAGTCACTTGCTGTTTCTAAAATCTTCTTCAGACATAAAGCTAAACTGCAGTTAATTGAAAATGGAAGCCATGTCCCCCTTGTAGCAGCAGGAATATGTGAGCAAATATTATTTATTATTTATTTTATTTATGTACCGCCTTTCTCCCAGAAAGGGACCCAAGGTGGCTCACAGATAAAAACGGTTTATGCAAGAGGCCACGCTCTACCATTATGGAGAAGAAGCCTGGCTAAAGCTCACATTTAGCATTATGTCCAAATGTAGTCACTGTCTCTTAGCAATGTTTTCATGATAGTGGTGGTTGGTGATTGAACACTTCTTTGCCTCAGGAAATGCCAAAGTTAAAGGGTGGTGGGAATGAACATAATCTCTATTTTTTTTTTCTATCGTCTATTTACAAGTTTTAAAAATACCTCAGCCTTTATACACACATTTTCATTCTGCCAGTAAATGTTTTTGGCTTTCCTGTCTCAGAAACCTCTGCAGCTTTGATCTGAAGTGGTTATGAATAAGCCATGAGCAAGGTACAAATATATTAATGCTCTTATGTAAATGGATGTCATGTATTTATATGTTGTCCTTTTGTGTGTGTGTTTAAAATATAGCCCCTCAAAGAAGGCTTCAAAGAGCACTCACAGGGTGAAACATGGCTCGGCTTATAACATCTTTTTTAGCATCCTGAGACATGTCTCCTTTTTATTTTTCACTTTGAATATAGCCAAAGATACAAGCAACCAGGGTTGTGAAGGGGACCTGCCACTGCCTGAAGGCCAGGAACCTGGGAGGGGCTCAGCATGGGTGCAGGAATGGGTGCACCCAAATTGAATGGGTGCAGGAATTCTGGAACTTTCCCTTATTTTTCTGTACACACTTGCCACTGAAGAAAAAAAAAAGATAACTTTTCAAAGGAGGGAACAATGTTTGCAAAGTTATCACCTCAATTTTAGTTTAGCCATCAGGAAAGCAGCTTGTTTAAAAAATATGCAAAGGATTTTTTTTAGATGTAAATGTCTCTTTCCCCCTTCCCCTCCTCCCCCATTTTTGACTGAAGAGAACTGAGGTCTGGCACTGTGAGACAGGCTAGTTTTACAATAGAGATGTTTTGATAGTTACCATTAAACTTTGTCACATGTTTGGTTCAGTCTTGAGCAGGTGTTAATCCATTTTGATAAAGAAGCTGAGGATTTGGCTTTGCTCCTAATCAGAGCCATAGGCAGTCATGAAGCTATTCCAGCCTTTTCCTTCTTAAATTGGCTATGAATATTTAAGAGGAAAAGCTGCCTTCTCCTTTTTTGCTGCAACCCAAGCCAATGAGTGTCTCCCTTGGCAATGCTAATATTACTCTTTTAAAAAAATAAAAATAACACACACACTGCACCGTAAAGGTGGTTTGCTCATTTTCCTATCAAAAAGGATAGTGAATTCGGAACAGATAGAAAAGGGAAAGGGAGAACAGGTGGTTTAGTATGCCCATGTGTCTTAGTGATAGCATAGATATCATACCCGCAACTGTTCTGATTTGGCAGGGACAGTCCTGATTAATTCAATTCATTTTTTCAGATGCTTTAAAAATGTTCCAATTCTTTTCTTCTCCTTCCATGTTTCTCCTTTATCCAATACTTACTTCAATTGCTGCAAACTGAGGACTTGTCTACACCAGTCAGAATACTCTGGGCTGCTTCCAGAGTATTCTGGCCCCAGAGTTGCCCTGGTTTCCCCCTGTTATAGCAATAGCAATAGCAATTACATTTCTATACCACTTATCAGTCCACTTAAGCACTCCCTAAGCAGTTTACAACGTGTAAGCCAATTGCCCCCAACAAGCTGGGTACTCATTTTAGAGACTTCGGAAGGATGCAAGGCTGAGTCAAGCCTGAGCCCCTGGCTGGTATTGAACTCACAACCTTGTGGTTTGTGAATGAGTGACTGCAGTACAGGCATTTAACCACTGTGCCACCAGGGCTCCTTTCCTCCACATTCTATAGTGATGCCAGGCAACTCACAGCAGTGGTGGTGATGCAGGGTGGCAGAGCAGGCAACATGTGTAAACAGCTGCCCAGCATCATTACAGAGTGCTCTGGATTTGCTTGCAAAATCTGGAGCAAAAGGTGAGTTTTTAAAAACTGATTTTAGCAAAGATAGGGTGGATGTGGTGTGGGACTGGTCTTTCCTTGTGAAGAGAGTCCATATTTGAATCAAAGATTTGGCCCTGTTTTGTATAGACAGGTTGTGGCGAGAGTGGCAGGGAGGGGACTAGTTTACTTGGCCTGTGTAGTCTTGCCCAGAGTTCAAAAGTAGTCTGCACTCAGTTAGTGGGGGAGGAGGGAGAGGAGAGGAAGGACAGAATCTGGCCCTTCAAATTAGGAGATTATTGCATGGGCTTTTATCTCATCATTTTCCTGTTTAACTTCAAAGATGGGTCTTAGCACATTCTCCTGTCTGCAGCCCTCTGCAGCCCTTGTGCAACCTGGGCTTATCCATGCTGGAAAAGCCACGTGATAAGCCTGGGTTGCATATGAGCAGCATATGGGCTGCATCTGGGAGAATGTGGTAAGACCCACTTTTGAAGTTAAATGCACTTTTATCCCTTTGGTAAAATGATGGGATAAAAGACCAAGCGATAATCTCCTTAGACTCAGGAAAAAGTATAGTGTTGCAACCTCTCCTAGCTTATCTGTTCTTTCTCATTAATAATTGACCAAACTCTGCTGTTTCTTGGCCACTTTTCATCTGTGAAATGTTGGAAGGTATGGGATATTGCAACCAAACGTTGCTTCTTACACCTCTATTTGAGAATGTCTGCATGTTGTCAGAACATGTGAAGGGTGTTGGAGAAGAGTTAGGTGCACTAGTGTCCAATATAGACTGATGCTAATGCCCTTGACTCTGGTGCTGCAGCTTCACATGTTTACAAGGTTTGAAGGAGAAATATTTGTATTTTTGGTTTCTTTGTTGTTATTTATTTGATGAATATCTGCTTATCCCCTCTCAGCCTGTCAGAACTCTCAAAGTGCACACAACAGATAAAAAGCGATAAAATTTCTTTAAAACCAAATAAAACTAATAGTTTCCAGCCAATTTTAAACTTTGTTGTTGTTGTGTGTGCCTTCAAGTCTTTTCTGACTTATGGCCACCCTAAGGTGACACTATCATGAGATTTCCTTGGCAAGATTTGTTCAAAGGGGGTTTGCTATTGCCTTCCCCTGAGGCTAAGAGTACGTGACTTGCCCAAGGTCACCCAGTGGGTTTCATGGCCAAGCAGGGAATTGAACCCTGGTCTCCAGAGTTGTGGTCCAATACTCAAACCACAAACCTAGACACGCAATGAAAACATAATCAAAAGATAGCCTGGGTTTTAGAAACTATGGAGCATACAAAACAGTGTAAACCATCCACAATTTATCAGGTAAAAATTAGGACATATGTGACCAAACAACATCAAGGTGTAGTCAAGATGGCAAACACACAAGCGAGGAGAGGCTGTAACAGTTTGCTTTTGCATGAATCTATAGAAAAGGACAACACTCTGCCCTCTCATCTCCTTCCCCCTACTGCTCATTTGCATCAACTGAAGTAAGCTGAGGACAAAGGGAGAAATTGGGAGAAGGAAAGAGAAACTGAGACATTTTAAAAGCAGCTGAAAAATGAAGTTACAGGAATAATCGGGACTGTACCTGTCAAATCAGGACAACTGGAGAGTATGAATAGTCTTATCTTGGCTGCCTGCTGGAAGCTCAGACTGGATGGGGCTCCCTGACTTCTTTGGAGAGGGAGTTCCTCAGTCATGCTGCTTGCTACTGTGAGAATCCCATCTCATGTACTCATCAAACTAGCCTCTTGAATCAGATTGACACTGGGATCAAACCAGACATTAAGGGGATTGCATATTTCCAGCAGTTAGAACATTTCTCTCTTTGACAACTGGAATTTCTCAAAGATATGTTCCTCAGAAATAAGATTTGCAAATTAATCCCATGCTTACCTTCTGGTGACCAATCACAAAATAAAACACACTGGAATGCAAGATATGGAGGTTAGAGAAAATATATGTCTTGAATAACAGATGTCTTCCACCACATAAAGGAGCATGGCTTCAAAATATATACTAAGCTAATCTTTTTATTTATGCTTTATTATTTTTATTTAACCATATATTTTTGTTTTAAATTTGCTTTGTTTTGTATAGAATTATATGTATTACAGGAATATAGGATTTTAATGTTATTAAAAATATAACATATTTTATTATATGAAGGGATATAGGAGTATAATAAACAAGTATGCATTAGATCAGGGTCCATCAGAAAAAGGGCAACATTTTCAAATCTCACTTTGAACAAGAACATTTCTCTCTCCCACAACTAGAATTCTAGTACTTTGTGCATTCCATGCTTAGAAAAACCCCTGTCAGAAAACAGTTGCACTTGCTTCACTTTCAGGTTGTTTTAGGATGCAACTTGGCAATTCCTAGAGCAAAAGATGCTTCAGTTCAGTTCATTAGGGCTTCAGTTCATTGAACAGAGTTCTCTGTAGAAGTTAACACAGAAATGGTAAATTGCTTCAAGCACCTTGTAAGCAGTAGGAAATGAATTTTTGAAATACTTTTTGAAAAAAGTACATTTTGAAAGGTATATGCCAGGTTGCCCAGGTTTTTCCCATGGCAATGGAGAAGGTAGAACACAAACATGACATGCATACAGTATACCTTCAAATGTAGGACCTTGAGAACTTTGTTCTGACTCCATTGTCAGATATTGGATGCATCTAATGGAAGCCACAGGAAGCCTACAATGGAAATAAGAAAATGGAATATTTTGCCAAGACAAAAAGCCCTGCACTTGGTTTTCAGACTCTCCCATGATAGTGAATGAATGGGATCACCATGCTGATTCATTGCTATCCTATTAGTTTGTTGTCATATTCAATACAAATAGAAGTTGTATCTATGTAATAATTAATGGGACCTGTCCAGAGATTGGAAAACCTTGTTCAGATCAGAGCTTCCAGAATTGGCACTTCCGGTATCTATGGTGGAGCGCTGGCAGCAGGTTCCCTGAACAGAAACCCTGCTGAGCAGATTGTGGCTTGTAAGTCCGCATTTAAAATTGATTGTGGAACTAAAATCCTTGCCATTAAATGGGGATTAGACAGCTCACAGGGGTCCTGTACTCACCAGGATTGATAAGGAGCAAAGGAGGGAAGGCGATGAAGGACCATGAACAAGCTGCTGCCGCGATCTGGAGCTTCTAAGAAGCAAAGCCCCGCTGATACCAATATTTTATTTTATGCTTATAACCTGGCTAAGTAACAGGGGTTGCAGACTGCCAGAAATAGTGCAAATTGAGTCCACTTTTAGGGTTAGGGTTAGTGCTAGAGAATCATGGGAATTTTTTTCTGAGACATTGAGCCTTCTCTGTCAGAGAGCTCTGGTGCCACAATAAAATACAGTTCCCATGATTCCCTAACCCTAACCCTAAACCTTAAAGTGGACTCAATTTGCACTATTTCTAGCAGTCTGCAACCCCCCTAAGTAAATAAGCTCCTGACTGTTATAAGATCTTTGAGGAAGACATATATTTCAGATAATCTAATCATAGCAGACTGCATTTAGGCAGTTCTGCATTTTTTTACTGTAATCTGAGGAAGGACTGAGTGATTCGGGAGGAGAAAGAGGAGAAAGTTGGAGCCTTAAGTGTTTAATAAATAACAGACAAACAACAGAGCTTCCAAAATTAATAGTCAGCATAGCCACAAGCTATGCTGTTTTGTGGATTTGGGGAGTTGTGCATTTGTGCCTACAAGCTGACCATTGATTTATGGCAGCCTGATGAATTTTGTAGGGTCTTCTTAGGCAAGGAATACTCAGTGGTGGTTTCGCCAGTTCCTTCTTCTGAAATATAGCCTGCAGCACCTTTATGTTGGGATTTGTAGTCAAAGTGGAAATGTACAGATGTGGGAAAATTTCTAACTGTGAAAGCTTCAGCCTGCAGATGCATTTTACAAAACAAAATAGCCAAGGTCAGTCTGTGTCTGGGAACATGGAAGAAAGAGTGTAAACAGATTAGGTCATCAAGTTTGATGAGAACCAAGGTCATATGGCACATGACACATAGAAGAAGGCTGGGTTTGAAGCTGTTTAGCAAATGTCTATAAAGGTAACACCCTGGGGGTGGAGTCTTTCCTTGAGTGGCTTGCTGGGCTTGGCATGGCTTGGCACAGAGTTTTTCTTTGTTCTACTGGCTTTTCTACAATGTAAATAGTTACTATGTTAATTCTGCAACTGGAGAATAAAGACCCTTCTTTTGAAGAAAATTTGATCTCTGTTCTGGTTCCTGGAGTGCTGGAATGTTGCAAACGGCAGAGAGCTACAGATCCAGAGATGGATGGCTGATGAACGGCAGTCACACACCCACTCTCCTACACTCACACCATAAATCAACAAGGGTGATGGCCTCCAGATCACTTCCGCTGCACGGCTGGAGTTGCAAAAAGCTGCTGAAATTCATCAGCTGCAAGTAAAGAGACCTCCCCCCCCCAGGCTGTCTGGCTGAAAGGCAGATGTGTTAAGATCAAAGGACTATGAGCTTTGTGTTAACACTCTATAGACCAGGGGTAGGCAACCTTCCCCCTTTAAGGGCCGAGGGACTTCAGCTCCCAGAAGCCTCAGCCATGTTGGCCAATAGTCCCATGTTGGCCAATAGCTCCTGGGATTCTGGGAGCTGAAGTCCCTCAGCCCTTAAAGGGGAAAGGTTGCCTACCCCTGCTATAGACAGTACAAGCTGGGAAGGCTGCCAGGACTTTTGAGTTTTCATTAGCCATGGAGCCTGCGAAATTTCCCAAATTGGATGCTACAAACTACAATTCATGGAACACATATGCTAAATCATTATTGATCCGGGAAGGTCTTTGGACTGTGGTTGAAGCAAGGGGTGCCTGCTGGAGCAGCAGTAGCAGTTGTGGAGAATTATCAGAAAGCCAAAGCTACCCTCTTCCTCATAATCTGCCCAGATCAAATAAATTATGTCAGAGATAAGATATAAGCCAAAGAAGTATGGGGCACTCTGAAAGATATTCATCAGTCCAGCACAATCTTGTCAAAAATGATTGGGTGCAGGAGACTTTATGCTTGAAAAATGGGCAGTCTCTTAAGAAGCACCTGGAGATCATGCAAGATCTATTTAATCAAGTCCAGATAAGAGGTGTTCAACTCCCAAGGGAACAAAAGGCTTATATTTTGCTCGGGAGTCTCTCAGGGGATTATGAGCATATATTGTATGGCCTTCAGGGAGTCCCTGAAGCACAACTTACAATGGAATTAGTAGCTTCCAGAGTTTTGGAAGAAAGCCAGAGACACTGGTTTGAGGCAGGACTTCAGAGGCAGCCGCAAGCAGTGCCAAGGTCCACGCATGCCCCTGAAACTTTCAGGGAGATTCAACCAGAAAAAGCAGCTGTGTCCAAAGAAAGGAAATGTTTTTATTGTGGGAAATCTGATCATTTGAAGAAAGATTGCAGGAAATTTGCAGCAGACAAGAAGAAACAAAAAGATCAGCCCAAAGACTTTGGGACTAGAAAGGGCACTGTGGCTGTGGCAAAGGGCAGTGACAGTGTGACTCACCAGGAAGTCAATCCCAATCTGGACTGGATTCTTGATTCTGGATGCACAGGACATATGATAAACACTCCTGAGCTTCTCAAAAGTAAGAAACCCTCCAATGTGGGTTCTGTCGATTTGGCAGATGGAACACCAAGGGAGATCAAAGAAATGGGAACTGTTTTCATCCCAGGGTTTGCAAAAGACTTTGATAATGTATTGTATGTACCTAAATTGCAAAACTGTTTAGTTAGTGTGTCTGCTTTGACTACTGAGGAGTATGCATTGAATTTTAAGGGGGAGGAGTGTGAGATCACTTTAAATGATGAAGTTTGTGCACAAGCTGTGAAAAGGGACAAAATGTATTACATGGTTGATAAAGCAGAATGTGTAGTAGTCAATAATGTGCCTTTACATTCTGACTGTGCCCATTATTACCACAGTTTTGGGACATGCATGTTTCATAGTCTTGGGAAACTGGAATTCAAAATGTCTCCTTGTTCAAATCACTTGGAATGCTCAGTTTGCAGTAGGATAAAGTTGAAAGCTTTTCCTGTGGCCAAACGCAGCAAACGCATAGCACAACGACCTTTTGAATATATTCACACAGATCTTGTGGGCCCTATGCCTAAAATGCTGGGAAACAATAAGTATTTTATGGTAATTGTGTATTGTTTTACCAGGTACTCTTATGTGTTGCTCTTGAAGGAAAAGAGTGAGGCTTCAGAATGTTTCAAAGATTGGGTTAACATGATTGAAAGGGAGTTTGAGTACAAGGTGGGGTCTTTGATCACAGACCGGGGTGGAGAATTCTTGTTAAATTCATTGAAAAAGTGGTTGAGAAAGAAGGGAATCTGCCAAAACACACCAACCCTACGGTTCCACAGGAGGATGGGTTGGCTGAGAGAAGGATAGGTGTCCTAAAACAAATGAAAGATTGCATGATGCTAGTTGCGGAGGCATCTCAACAACTTTGGGGTGGCGATTCTTACAGCAAACCATATTGCAAATCTGTTGTAAAGAAAAGCCCATTTCATATGCTTTATAGAAGACCACCTAACCTGAAATACCTGAGAGTTTTTGGGCAGTATGCAAATGTGTATGTGTCTGCAAGTTTCAGAAAGAAGGGTGAGTCTAAGTGGCATAGGTTGATGTTTGTGGGATATTCTGGGAATAACTACAGGTTTCATCTTGGTCATGGGAAAATCTTGCTATCCAGAAGTGCCAACTTTGAAAAGCACTCAGGTTGGGAGAAGTTGCATTCCAACAAAGAGGTTTTTCTTAAGTTGGGGCAGTTGGACATGAGTACTAGAAATGGAGGAGTGGTAAAACAAGAATCAGCATCCTCAGACAGTGAGTCTAGTACTTCAGATCAGTCTACACAGAAACAACCAACCACAACTAGAATGTCAGAGACAAAGAGACACAGAAGTTCAGATAAGTTCTGACAGTGAGGATGAGAGAGGTAGAACAAGGACGTTCCTGCTTAGGAGGACTCAGAGAGTGAGAAAGCCTCCAGATAATTTTGTAGTGCAGGGAGCTATAGCCTGTACAGAGGTGGCTGATGAACTTGAGAGTTTTAAAGATTTACAGTTTTCTCCTGAAGAGGAAAAGGAGAAGTGGTTTTCTGCAATGGATCAGGAGTACATGTCATTGGTAGACAAGGGAGTGTTTGATGTTGTTGAGAGGCCTAAGAATCATGAGGTGATAGGGTGTAGATGGGTTTTTAAGAGAAAAGAAATGCTGGATGGTATCCATAGATATAAGGCCAGGCTGGTGGCAAAAGCAAAAGTTTGAGAACTTTGACAAAACATTTTCTCCTACAGCTAAGCCAGAGAGCCTGAGATTGGTTTTGGCTTTAACAGCAAGGAAAGGCCAGTTGGTGAAGCATTTTCAATTTGAAGTTGCTTATTTGAATGCTTGTCTTGAGGAAGATGTGTTCATGGAACAATCTTTGGGTTTTGAATAGGAAAGTGATAGAAAAGTGTACAAGTTGAAAAAGGCTTTGTATGGTTTGAAGCAGAGTGCAAGAAGTTGGAATCATTGTATTCATGAGGAGTTGGTGAAATTAGGGTACAAATGCAGCATTGCTGATGCATGTGTTTACACAAAGGGAGAAGTTACATTGGTCATTTACATTGATGACTTGTGTGTTGCAGCAAAGTCAGAATGGGAAATTTAAGCAGTGCAAAAAGAATTAGTAAAGAAATTTGTGATTAAAGATTTCGAGTCTCTCAGAGCCTACCTTGGGATTGAGGTAGAGTGGACTGAGGATGGTAGATGTTTGTTAAGTCAGCAGAAGATAGAAAGGCTGATTGAGAAATGTGGACTGCAAAATGCTAAGATAGTAAAAAGCCCTATGACTCCTGGTTATGCCATTAGTGAGTCAACAAAGGAGTTTGACAATCTAGAATTGTTTAGAAGCATTGTTGGGAGCTTGATGTTCATAGCAAACAACACGAGGCCAGATATTGCATTTGCAGTTGGCGTGCTTAACAGAAAGGTGAGCAATCCAAAAGCTGAGGATTGGACTGCATTGAAACATGTACTGAGGTAGCTGAAAGGTATCAAGAACAGAAAACTGGTGATACAGGGCAGCATGGTTCATCTTGAATGTTTTGTTGATAGTTCATTTGCTTCAGAATTACATGACAGAAAATCAGTTAATGGTTTGTTGATAAAGTTTGCAGAAAGTCCAATAGTTTGGCACAGCAAGAAGCAAAGCTGTGTAGCGTTGAGTACAACCGAGGCAGAATTTGGAGAATTGTCAGAGATGGTTAATGAAGTACAGTGGATAAGAAAGTAGCTTGAAGATTTGGGTGAAAATGTTCAGGGCCTATGTTGGTTCATGAGGATTCGCAATCTTGCATTGCCATGTCAGAAGCTGAAAATTTGAAATGCAGAACAAAGTACATAGGTGTGAGGTATCAGAATGTCAGAGAGTTGATTCAGAACAACATTATGCATCTGCAGTACATTGACACACGAAACAATATTGCAGATATTCTCACAAAAGCTTTATCAAATGAAAGACATGAAGAGCTGTCACATCTGATTGGGATGGTACCTTAAGTGAAAAATACTAGCTGTTAAGCTAAAATCCAAAATTGTAAATAACATGACACACACATCTATACATTTCAGAGGGGATTGTTAGGATTTGTAGTCAAAGTGGAAATGTATAGATGTGGGAAAATTTCTAACTCTGAAAGCTTTAGCCTGCGGGTGGATTTTACAAAACAAAGTAGCCAAGTTCACACAGAAGAAGGCTGGGTTTGAAGCTGTTTAGCAAATGTCTATAAAGGTAACACCCTGGGGGTGGAATTTTTCCTTGAGTGGCTTGCTGGGCTTGCCATGGCTTGGCACAGAGTTTTTCTTTGTTCTACTGGCTTTTCTACAATATAAATAATTACCATGTTAATTCTGCAACTGGAGAATAAAGACCCTTCTTTTGAAGAAAATTTGATCTCTGGTCTGGTTCCTTGAATGCTGGAATGCTGCAAGCGTCTGAGAGCTACAGATCCAGAGACGGATAGCTGATGAACGGGCAGTCATGCACCAACTCTCCTACACTCACACCATAAATCAACTCTATAGTCATTGGCAATCTCCCACCCAGGTATTAACCAGGGCTGATCCTGTAGGATCTGGTGCCTTTAGGGGGTGTTTTCCAAAATTCTGGACCTTTTCCATATGTTCATAAGTCTAAAAACGTCATGAAAACTCTGTGTAGGTTTGGTTCACACAAGCATGTACATAACTTAATGTTTTCCTTTATGATTACTCAAGGGCTGAGTCCTTGCAGCAAATGTGTGAATTGAAGCCACTGTATTTGAGGTGCTGTTGAGAAGATGTGGCACAAAATATGTGTCTGTAGTTTGATCTCTGACTGGTTGTTCATACATGTGAGCCACCAGCTAACTTATATTGCAGCCTCTAGTCCTATGAGGCCACAAGAAATCAGGAAGAGGGCCATTCACAACATAATTTCCAAACTGCCATCTGTGAGCCAAACTAGAGATGGACATATCTATCAGTTTTGCTTTCTCCCACATTTTTTAACCAACTTAAGCCTTTTCCATCAAATTTATAAAGATATATCTTTGATAAAATTTAGATGGTTCTCAGGTAAGAAATATTCACTTCATATGTTTATATGTGGTTCCTTTCTCCAAGGAGTGCTCCATTTTTGTGTTAGTTCACATCCCTAACTTCTTCCCATTCTTTCAGCACCAGTTCCAGTACAGGCCCAAGGATCATCAGTTAAACAAAGGAGTGGAAGGAAATTGGGTATATATGTGGAGTGGACTAGAAATGGGAGAGACTTGTATTGAGCTTGTTTCTTGACAGCATCTGTAAGATACCTTGTGTCTCCTTTAGGGAGAAAAATGGCATAGAAATGAAATGAAATAAATAAAAATAAACTTTCAAAATTCTTACATTTTATCATAAACTTGAAGAGGGGGAATCCATGATCTTTTTTATTCTTTAAATTGGAATGTGGAAGAAAGGCTAACTGCTGGAGTTTCTCATCCAGGATGAAGGCTATGAGTACTTAGCTCTTCAATGTCAATTGTACAATGACCAATGTCCAACCACTGTGCTGAATTAAGGTTGCCACCTATTTTTTCTGAAGGAAATAGAAGCAGTGGTGTGGGGTCTGACAGGATGTCTCGAGAGGTGTGCTGTCTCCCTGGGGCAAAAAATCCATAATGTAACAGAGAGGCCGACAACACTCATTAAACCCACTGATTGTTATCTTTTCCTTTTGGTGTATGTAGGAACCACTGACATTGCAAGGGATAGCCTTCAGGATATCACAAGGGATTATGAGGCTCTGGGTAGGAAGATGAAGGACCTTGATGCACAGGTTGTCATTTCATCTCTCTCTCCCCAGTTGAAGGATACAGCCCAGGAAGGGAGAGAAGAATAATGGAAGTGAACAACTGGCTCTGAAGATGGTGCACCTCACAGCAGTTGGCTGGAATATTTTTGCTAAGAGTCACATGAACCTGATCAGGAGTATTTTAAACTAAGTTATGTGGAGAAGGGAAATAATATTCTTCAGGGCAGGAGTGTATCAAGTGCTGGAGATAATAGCTTGAATATTATAGAGAAAACTGGGCAAATAGTACAAGAACCCAGCAGTAGGAGGAAAACAACCCCTTAAATTAACAGCTAGAGGGAAAAACCCATGGTCTTAGATGTCTCTACACTAATGCACAGAGCATGGGAAATAAACAAGATGAACTTGAACAAAGCAAACTTTAACAAAGGAAAGCAAAGATGATATAATAGGCATCACTGGAAGCTGATGGGATAAGTCTCATTATTGAAATGTAATAATAGAGGTGTATAACCTATTTCAGAGAAATAGATCAAGCAGGAAAGGAGGAGTAGCATCATATGTCAAGAATACTTACATCTGTGAAGAGAACCATAACTTAAATCTTAAAAACTAGGTTGAGATCATCTGGGTAAAAATTAAGGAGGAGGGGAACTACAGTGCTCTCATTGTGGGATCTACTCCTAACCCCAAAGCCAGTCTGAGGAATTGGCTGCTATCTTCCTGGAACAGATGACTCAACATTGAGAAAGGGGAGATTAGTAGTAATGGGAGATTTCAACTAACCAGATATGTGTTGGAAGTCAAATTCTGACAAAAATTTAAGGTCCAACAAATTCCCTATTTGCCTTGCAGACAATTTTGTTGTCCAGAAGAAGAATGAGGCAGCAAGGAGATCAGTTATTTTAGATATAATCCTAATCATGGTGATAATCTGATTAATGGGGTGGAAATGGTTGAGAGGATCCTTAGGTGAGAGTGGCCATGTTTTTCTGGAGTTTGTTATACAGTGGAGAAGAGGAAGCCAAACATAGTCAGACACACATTCAAGACTTAAAGAAATCTGATTTTAGTAAACCTAAGGAAATACTGGGTGTGATCCTGTGTTCAGGAATACTAAAAGAGAAGGGAGTTCATGATGGATGGGAATTTCTTAAAAGTGAAATACAATTTCAAACAGTTCCAGTGAAGAGAAAAAAATAAGAGGTGTCTAAAGAAACCAGGATGCATAATGAAGTTTAACTGTACTCAGATTTAAAAGGGACATTTACAAGAAATTGAAAAAAAAAGCAGTGGGAGGGATCACTAAAGATGAATTTAAACAAATAGCTAGCATGTATAAGAAGAAAGTAAGAGAGGCTGAAGTGCAGAAAGAGTTCAGGCTTGCTAGAGAGGTTAAAAACAAAGAAAACAGCTTTTTTGTGTTATGGTCATAACAAAAGGAAGCTATAGCAAAAAATCAATATGGGGTTCTCAAAAATAAGTCATGTCAGACTAATCTTATCTCTCTTTTTGATACAGTTACAAGCTTGGTGGATGAAGGGAATGCTGTAGATGTAGCACATATTGATTTCAGTAAGGCCTTTGACAAGGGCCCCTTTGATATTCTGGCCAACAAGCTAGTAAAATGTGACCTAAATAATGCACCGGTAAGGTGGATTTGTAATTGGCTGAACAGCCAAACCCAAAGGGTGCTCACCAATGGCTCCTTATCATCCTGGGGAGAAGTGACTGGTGGGGTACCACATGCCTGTCCTGGGCTGCTAAACATCTTTATCAATGACTTGGGTGATGGAATAGAGGCCATGATTATGAAATTTGCAGATGATGCTAACTTAGGAGGGGTAGCTACATCTCAAACAGCTTTCTCCCCCAACACCTTGTTGCTGTATCCAAGATTTGCTGTCCAAGGTCACCCCCTAACTTTCCCTAACAGTAGAGATGACCTAGCCCATATCCTTTCTGAAACTAAAGAAGCTGTTTGTATGCTGTGAGCCACTTCAAGGAAGGAAATAATGTAAATGAATCTCAATATATATTGGGGGGTGGGAGGATACCTAAACAAGAATGCATTAAAATATTTCTTTACCTCTCAGTATTTGGAGGTTTGCATTAATTCTCTTATTATTATTCTAGTGGTGCCTTAAAGCATGTAGCTTGACTCACCAGGGTGCTATTTCATTAATATTAATCATGGGTATCTGTTATAGTAGTGTATTTTTCTCTTACTGCCAAGGAGTGTTCCTTAACAATGAATACGTTACAGGTAAATTATATCCAAGGCACTTATATTCCTGCTATTGGCACAATCTATGATGTTTGCTTTAAAGAGCACAGTTTGTTTCCTACCAAGGGCTGGGATTTGCCGACTTACACAAAGAAAGCCTCTGGTCTCTCTTCCTAGTTACAGAATAATGCTACTCTGTTCTTCAGCAGGATCACTTGGAGAGATCACAATTTGATGATTTTTTTCTATGGCAATGGGCTTTGCATGTGCCTTTTTTGTTTTGTTTTTTTAAAAAACAGTACCAATTCCCCCTTAAAATCCAGCTTTGAGAAAGGATTTTTTTTTTGGCACTAGTCATACATTGAATGCCTATGCCCTGTGGCAGCAGGCAAGTCACTAAATGTATTGAAGATGAAAACTCCTCCCTATCAGTTCAGAAGTAAATACATAACTGCTGAGCAGAGGGCTGTACAATTCTGCAGTGTTGCTACTGCCAAGTTGCAACTTGTCTGTACATCATTTTGTATGTGGGACAACCAAAAAGCAGGTTGCAGAAAGAGACTCCTCATACAATTATATTATATTGTATTGCATTATATCTGTATGCCCCATCTTTTTCCCAGTACAATTCAAGTTGGTTTACAACCATTTAAAAACACAGTTCATTTTTTAAAAAAAAAGTATACAAAAGTTAAAACAAATCAGAATTCTGTTTTAAAATACAACTTTAAAAAGGTTTAAAAATACATTTAAAACACAATAAAATAGAAATAAAACACCCCCGTTAAAAGCTCCATCTGCCACAACATATACAACTAGAGCTTAATCCTCTTCTCCTCTCTTGTGCCTTTAACACGGAGGGGGACTTCCAGACCATCAAGTGGATTCAGCTACCAATCCATATCATCTGCTCCACTAAGGCCTGAAGGTTTCCCCTAAAGCTGCTGCTTCATCATTGATCAATATATTAGTGGCCATCACTCATCTCCTCCAATATCAAGGCAGTTTGTATATATATTCAGTTACTGGGGAATGTGAGTTGTATTCATGTCCTGGTGGTGGGCTTCCCATAAACAACTCCTTGGCCACTGTGTAAAATGGACAAGGTAGGATTTTGGTCTGAACAAGCATGGCTTTTTGTTCTTAAATAGGAGAGAGGAGACTAGAGCTGGTTGTATTGGAAGCCACTGTCTCAGAACAGAGACTTGAAGTGGATTTTTTTGTATTACTTCAAATGATGTCTCCAAAAGCTTCACACAACCCTTGCCTTTTCCAGAGCAATCTTCCAGCCCCAAAATTCTACCCAGCTTTGCTTTAAAAGTTAAATTATAGAAGTTCAGCAGATATAATTGCTGATGACAATATAGATGGACAATATAGATGGAAAAGACACCTGGAATATAGTGTCCAGTTATGGGCACCACAGTTATACAAGCTGGAACATATCCAGTGAAGAGTTACTGAGATAATCAAAGTTCTAGGAACCAAGCATAATAATAATAATAATAATAATAATAATAATAATAATATATCCCATCCCTCTGTCAACAATCGGGGCAGCTAACATGAGAAATGACTTAGGGAGCTGGGATATGTTTAAGCTTGGAGAAGAGGGGTGACAGTTATATTTAAATATCTGAAGAGATGTCATATAGAAGATGGAGCAAGATTGTTTTCTCCTGCTGAAGAGACTAGAACATGAACCAATAGATTCAAATGACAAGAAAACAAGAGTCCTCCTAAATATTAGAAAAAACATCTAGACTCTAAGAGCTCTTCAACAATGGAACATGCTGCCTCCAAGAGTGGTGGAGTCTCCATCTTTGGAGTTCTTTAAATGGAGGTTGGATGGACATCTTTCAGGAATGTTTTAGCTGTGTATTCTGCATGGCAGACTGTTAAACTGGATGGCCCTTGTGGTACCCTCCAACTCTAAGATTCAATTATTCACCTATGGAATTCCCCTGCTGTTGAACCATGGTTCAAAGCACAGCAAATGTGTGAGAATGTGGTTGGCAATCCAACTTATTTCTATTAGTTTTGCACATACTGTGAGAAAAATATTGTACTAGGTATGCTGTAGGGGAAAAAAGATATGCTTTAGGTATGGATTCCTATACTAGCAGAAGTTTAAACTAGATGGCTTCTAAAAACAAAGAAAGAGATGGGAGAAATCACCCAAAGTGTCAAGTTACTGAAAGATCAAATTTTAAGTTCATGGTGAATAAATAATCTTTCATGTCTCCAAACAACTCAGCAGAGAACTACATGGGTGTTATTCATATTGTGATGCCTTTTAAAATAAAAGGCAGGAATTAAAAAGTCTTCTTGGTTCAACTTCCATTTCCAGAAATTGTTCTACACAATGCAATTTGTTTACAAATGAGATTGAGTATGAAGCAAAGTACGTGGCGCTCAAGAAGCAATCAGTCAGCCAGCAGCAAGAAATACTTCTTGAAGGAGACAAACAGAACAACAGCACATTTTGTTCCCAAGTTAATAAAAGTCATAAGGTAACGGTTGCGATTGTTTAGTGGGATGTTATAGAACACATATAATTTTAGAGCTGAGTCTGAAAACAAGATGATCATTACAAGCCAGTGAGTGGAAATTATATTCCTGGTTGTGGAAGGCAATGGTTTTCCTATTAACCCCTCTGTTATGGGTTCATTATGTCACCTTGAACAAGTCACAGCTTCTGATCTGCCCTTGATATAATTATTTTTGTGGCATGTCTCTTTTGTGCTTTGTAAACATTGTTATGTCTGTCTTAGAATGGTTATTCTCAGTTTTTTTGGCCTGCCATAGCTCTTTGATTTCCACACACACAAGCCCTAGCCAGCAAGGACAATGGTTAAAGATTCTGGGAACTGAAATCCAAAGCAATAGAAAGGCCAAAGCAGCAATTCTATCTCATGTGAGGTAGGTCTTTTGTGCTTGTCTTACTGTTGGGAAATTGAGACTAAAGGGCCTTTCATACTACATATTATAGCACTATGATTTCAGTTCAGCTGCCATGGCGGTATCCTACAAAATGGGTAGATTGAGGAAGCACTAGAGCACCCTGAGAGAAAATTCTGGATACTTTACCAGACTTCAAATCCCATATTCCACAGGATGCAGCCATGGCAGTTAAAGTGGTATCAAAGTGCTATAACTGTGTAGTGTGAAAAGCTGTAAGGCTAACAGAAGCTTTTCACTGAACCTGTTGTTGTGTGCCTTCAAGTTCTTTATGACTTATGGTGACTCTAAAGTGAACTTGTAGAAAAGAAAAATAAATAAATGGGATAGTTGCATAATTGTTATATATATTATTTATACTAATAGAAAATTGGATGTAATGTGAATTTCCATTCTCCCCAAGGGACAGAAAGGCAGTCAGGAGTATCACACAAAGCCAAGGGAGTGGGAAACAATGTAAAGGGAGCAGAACAAGTTTTCTGGTATCTGAGGCTGCTGCCACACTGCAGAATGAATGCAGTTTCACAAAATTTTTAATTGACATGGTTTCATCCTATGTTTGTTGTGACACCAGAGCTCTCTGACGGAGAAAGCTAAATATCTCACAAAACTACAAACCCAGCATTCCATAGCATTGGGCCATAGCAATTAAAGTGGTGTCAGTTTGCATTAATTCTGCAGCATAGATGCAGCCTCAGACTTCAATCCCTTCAACTCTAGATTTTTAGGGCTTCTGAAATCCTTGGACTTTGGAAGGGAAAGAGCCTTCCGAAACAAATCTTTCATTCAGAGAAAAATGAAAGACAGAGATTTTTTCAAAAAAGAGATTGTGTGTGGGTGAGGATAGAGGGTTATTGAAAGAGATTTTTTTTTAAAGCTAGGAGTGACAGATGGACACTGAAGAGAAGAGGAAGAAAAGCAAAATGGCAACATATAGTTCAAGTCTACATTGGGCTCAAGATGCTATGAACATGACAGCTTACAGGGGTAGGCAACCTTTCCCTTTTAAGGGCCGAGGGACTTCAGCTCCCAGAATCCCAGGAGCTATTGGCCAACATGGGACTATTGGCCAACATGGCTGATTCTTCTGGGAGCTGAAGTCCCTTGGCCCTTAAAGGGGAAAGGTTGCCTACCCCTGGCTTAGAACATACCATGTGCACTGATGTTGCTGAATACACAAATAGAAAATGGACCTAGTAGTATCCTCTTTGTTGTTTGAACTTTAAACTGGAAACCTACATAAAATGCTCAGCATTGCAGTGGAAAGCCACCCCATCCCCCGCTTATCCAGTGCTAGATACACTGTTGTTGCCTGTATTTGCACATAGTTACACAGGCCACAGCCATGGATGGCCAATGTATTGTTTTAGAATCATAGAATCATAGAATCATAGAGTTGGAAGAGACCACAAGGGCCATCCAGTCCAACCCCCTGCCATGCAGGAACTCCCAATCAAAGCATCCCCGACAGATGGCCATCCAGCCTCTGCTTAAAGACCTCCAAGGAAGGAGACTCCACTACTCTCCGAGGGAGTGTGTTCCACTGTCGAACCGCCCTTACTGTCAGGAAGTTCCTCCTAATGTTGAGGTGGAATCTCTTTTCTTGCAGCTTGCATCCATTGTTTCGGGTCCTAGTCTCTGGAGCAGCAGAAAACAAGCTTGTTCCCTCCTCGATATGACATCCCTTCAAATATTTAAACACGGCTATCATATCACCTCTCAGCCTTCTCTTCTCCAGGCTAAACATCCCCAGCTCCCTAAGTCGTTCCTCATAGGGCTTGGTTTCCAGACCCTTCACCATTTTAGTTGCCCTCCTTTGGACACGCTCCAATTTCTCCACATCCTTTTTGAATTGTGGTGCCCAGAACTGGACACAGTATTCCAGGTGAGGCCGGACCAAAGCAGAATATAGTGGCACTATTACTTCTCTTGATCTAGACACTATACTTCTACTGATGCAGCCTAAAATTGCATTGGCCTTTTTAGCTGCTGCATTGCACTGTTGACTCATGTTCAACTTGTGGTCCACCTGGATTCCTAGATCCCTTTCACACGTAGTCTCATTCAGCCAAGTGTCCCCCATCGTATATCTGTACTTTTCGTTTTTCCGCCCTAAGTGCAGTACCTTACTTTTCTCTGTGTTGAATTTCATTTTGTTAGCTTTGGCCCAACTTTCTAGTCTGCTCAAGTCATTTTGAATTTTGATCCTGTCCTCTGGGGTATTAGCTACTCCTCCTAATTTGGTGTCATCTGCAAATTTGATAACTATGCCCCCAATACCGTCATCCAAGTCATTAATAAAGATATTGAATAGCACTGGGCCCAGGACAGAGCCCTGTGGCACCCCACTGGTCACTTCTTTCCAGGTTGAAAAGGAGCCATTGTTGAGCACCCTTTGTGTTCGACCAGATAACCAATTACAAATCCATGTAACAGTTACTTTGTCTAGCCCACATTTTACCAACTTGCTTGCAAGAATGTCATGGGGAACCTTGTCAAAGGCCTTACTGAAATCAAGATATACTATATCCACAGCATTCCCTTCATCTACCAAGCTGGTAATTTTATCAAAAAAAGAGATCAGATTTGTCTGGCATGACCTGTTTCTCTGAAACCCATGTTGACTTTTTGTGATTATGAAATTATCTTCCAGATGTTCACAGACTCTCTGTTTAATGATCTGCTCCAGAATCTTTCCGGGTATTGATGTCAGACTAACTGGACGATAATTGTTGGGATCCTCTTTTTTCCCCTTTTTGAAGATGGGGACAACATTTGCCCTCCTCCAGTCCGCTGGGACCTCTCCTGTTTTCCAGGAATTCTCAAAGATTATTGCCAATGGTTCTGATATTACATTTGCCAGTTCTTTTAATACCATTGGATGTAATTCATCTGGTCCTGGAGACTTATATTCATCTAGATTAACCAGATGTTTCTGTACTATCTCTTTACTTATTCTGTGATGAAATTCTCCTATTCTGTCCTCTGCTCCATTATCCTCAAGTTGAGCACCCTTTGCCTTTTCTGAGAAGACTGAAGCAAAGAAGGTGTTGAGTAATTCTGCCTTTTCTCTGTCCCCTGTTAACTTTTTGCCATCTTCTCCACACAGTGGCCCTACCATTTCCTTCTTTTTCCTTTTGCTACTGACATACCCCCAAAAGCCCTTTTTATTGTTCTTAACCGCTCCAGCAAGCCTGATTTCATTCTGCGCTTTAGCTTTTCTGACTTTAACCCTACACGTGCTAGCTATTTGTTTGAATTCCTCTTTGGTGATTTCCCCATTTTTCCATTTCTTATACATGTTCCGTTTAAAACATAGTTCAGTTGCAAGTTCCTTAGTCATCCATCCTGGTTTCTTGAGACACCTCCCATTCTTCCTCCTCATTGGCACGGTTTGAAATTGTGCCTTCAGTATCTCCCTTTTGAGAAACTCCCATCCGCCTTGAACTCCCTTCTCTTTTAGTATTCCTGTCCATGGGATCACCCTAGTCATTAAGCTTTCACTTAAAAGCCACTGAAGCCTCCTCAATGCAATGGAATTCTGGGAATTGTAGTTTAGTGAGATATTTAACCTTTTTAGTCAGAGAGCTCTGGTGCCACAACAACAGTTCCCAGAATTCCATAAGATTGAGCTGTGGCAGTTAAAGTAGTGTCAAACTGGATTATTTCTGCAGTGTGGATGCAGCCCTCCCAGTTTGCTAAAGAACAAACAAACACAGATCCATAAAGAGCAAGTGGAATTGATTGGCTGCCCTTAACCTGGTGATGATGGACAAATCATCAAAAGTCTTCCCGATGTTCTCAACTACCGTGGGTTCCCAAAGGTCAAGTAAGAACAGAAAAAATTAATATAGAAAGAGCAGTTTTAGACTTTATTTTTGTTACACCTGATATATTTATATACTTTGTTAAAACATAGTAAGACTATGTACACAACCTTTATTGATTTTTAAATGGTCTTTGATTCCATTAACTTGGCACAGATTCAGAGACTTTTGGTTTTTTAAAAAATTCTTCCCCCCTGTCCTTCAGCTGAAATTAAATGGGGAGTGCATAAATACTTTCAAGGCAACTAGAGCTGTTTGCCAAGGCTTACAAACACTTTCAAATAAGCTTGTCAATCTTTTAGGATAAGGATTGTTTCTTCCTGTCTTCAACTGAAGGAGAATTGTTCCTTTTCTTTCATATGCAGATGAAGCCATTCTCCACTATGTGTCTTTGTTGCTCATTACCTCAGGCTGTGTTCTTTTTGTCTGGGGAACGTTAGTGATGGAAAGGGCCTTGTGAAAACCACTGGCAAGAGTCTCTCTCTAGTTTCATCTAGATGTTAGATATGGACATTTGAACCCAAGCAAAAAATCTTCTTCTTTGAAAGAGCCATTCCTGTATGTTAGAACATGAAATTGAAAGACTGCAAAAGTTGAAGGCAAGTCAAACAGACTCAACATCTTGGTGGCTGTCAGTTTCACTTTGTTTTGCATGAAGCAAAAATACTTTCACTTTGTTTTGCATGAAGCAAAAAATACATTATTCAAACAGACACACATGATTAATAATTCATTAGCAATTTGGTCCTTCTATTCTCAAAGCCAACCATTGGAATTCGATGAGCCAAAAAGTGGGCATCCCTTTCATCCATGTGAGGGCAGATTTGCAGGTTATGATGGTTGCTAAAAACATTGGTGTTGCAGTAGAACTTCTTGTGGTGCAATCAAGATGTTCACCTGCATACCCATGCATTTTAGGACATTTCCACTTTATGTGTAAACTGTGGTAGGGAATATGTGGTTCGGGAAGCCCTGGTGTCATCTTACTATTTTCCGCAGCAATCAGATTATGATTATGACTGTTGTTGTTTATTTATATAGCAACATTAATTGGTGCTTTACAGGCACAGAAACTGAAAACTGTGGGTCCTGCCAGAGGCATACAATCTAAAGTGTGTGCATACATATACACACAGATGGAAGGAATGAATAATAAAATAAAAGTATATAATGCAGTTATAAAACAAATCACCTAGGTAGAAAACAAAAAAGACAATATAATATAAAGCAAACTAACCAATACATGTAATCAAATATTTGGGATTATAAAACAATATTTCCAAATGCTTTAGAAAACAAGTTTTGCAGTATGAAAATGTACCAAGAGGCAATTCCAAGAGTATGGAGCAGTGAGTGAGAGAGGAGGAAGTCGAGCCAAGGAAGAGGAAACCCTTGGTTAGGTAAGAAGAATTGCTAGAACACAAATCTTAAGCAGTAAAGATAAACGGAAATAAGGGCTGAGAGATGGGGAGCTTGGTTCTGTAAGGCTTTAAACATTAAAATGATGTTAAACATTAAAATGTTATGTGGAACTTCCCTGAGACACACTTGGCTGTGCTCATTTTCTGATCAGGCTCTGCAATATGCTGTTGCCCTTGTCGGTGTCTGGTGGGACAAGTCAAACCTTGGAGATCTACGTTAGGGCAATATCCAATGATTAATAAAAATAATGTTTGCTTGTTCTGTCAGGCCACTCAATGCCCCCATTTTTGTTAATGTAATCACTTTACAAACACAATAGCCTTGTAAACAAAAGAGCTACAGTCATTGCTCTGTTACAGGATTTAGCTACCTGTCTCCTTTAAGTTATAATTTCCCTGATTTCTTGAAAAATCCCTTAAATTAAGCTTATATTTGAAGCTATGTATGAACATGAATCTTTATAGAGCTCATTAAGCTACCTTTTAAAGCTTTTGATGCAGCAGTTCATCCTTCTGAGCCCTGAGGTTGGAAAGCTTGCATGTCAGTGGAGTCACAAATCTGCCACTCAAAAATGGGTTCAGTACCTTGGATAGTTCCCTTACAGTTCTAACTGGAGTGGATTCACTATCCTGCTACTGCAGGGCAGATTCACTTCCCAGAGTTCTGCTTCTTACTGGAAAATATCAGAGATAGTAGTGGATCTCTTAAACAGAGTAATCAAATTTACAAGGCAGAACTTGAATAACAACCAGTCCCATGCCTACTCCACCATGGTTGAGCAGAGAAAATAAAATAAGCTTGGTTTTCCTTATAAGCTATATAAAAGTAAATGTAATTACAAATTGTTTGTACATAGTCAAATACAGGATCTTATGGAGGAGAGAGAGAGAAGCCAAGAAAAGGCTACCATAATGCTAACTTGCAATTCCCAAGTGCAAGCATGTAAAGGTTGCCTGCTCTATCACTTCTGAATTTTTGTGTTGTAGATAATTTCTATACATAATTGAGATCTAAACAGAAAATAAGCTGCTGACAAAAAATCAGTGCATGCGCCTGCGTGTGTATTTATTTATAAACTGTCTAATTAACAATTTGTAAGCTACTCTGAGAGCATTTCTAAAGAGCAGTATAAATACAAGACAATAATTATATATCCTGCAAATGGACTAATGATCACCGAGTAACATTACATCTTATGGTTATTGTTCTATTTGTTATTATGTTGCACTGTAATGTTTGACTATCTTATAAAGACTTGAAAATCAATAAAAATAATTTAAAATAAACAAATACATAAAAATATACATGTTCTGTGTATAAAACATTTTGCTATTCTGATGTGCAAGATATATCACAACATAATATTCAGCCTGGATGGTGGACAGCAGCTTACAAGAAAGGCTCTAGTTAGTGGCATATTTTCTGCACTGGGAGAGTTAGATGGCATTTGGGGTTCCAACCAGAGCTTGGAACAATATCCTTTTTGGAATTTAACTCCTAGTCCACAAGGATAACTTTTCCATATTTTGGAATGGTTATATTTAAACACGGTTATATTTATTAAACATCTCCCTCTAATATTATTTTTAATCCCTAATTACCCTCCAAAACTACTCAAGTTGCACTTCTACATGTTAACATAGATGCAAATAAATATCAAATCCCATAGCTACTTTACTACCTTGTTCCTGCTCCATAAACTCAATCAGTAATTTGCAATCTTTTAAAAATCCATCCAAATCTTTTCTGTTTATAAGATTTGTTAGTTAATCAGTTTCTACCAGATCATACATTTTAATAACCAATCTTTTTCTATCAGGACTATATCTTTTTTCCATCTTTGAGCATAGATTAATCTAGCTGCTGTTAATCATATACTGAATAATTCTTCCTTATTTTTTTCTATTTTTTCTTCTAGCAATCCAAGTAAAAAATTTAAAGTTTAAACTGAATTTTGAATTTCACTGTCTTCTCCATTATATCATGTATATTAGTCCAAAATTTATTTGCCACATCACAAGTCCACCACATATGAAAAAAGTCCCTTCTTTCTCTTTACATTTCCAGCAAATATTTGAAGAAATTTGGTACATTTTAGAAATCTTACCAGGTGTTAACTGCCAACGATACATCATTTTAGAAAAAAAAAACTCTTTTTAAATCATAACTTAGCATAAACTTTAATCTTTTCTTCTGCATATTCTCCCATAATATCATTGGTCTATCCTGATCAACATATTGTGCCCATTTCATCATACATTCTTTTACTTGTTCATTCTCCAATTCCATTTTCAGTATTAATTTATGCATTTTAGCTACTAACATTTTATCATTAAAAAATGAACTTCTCATCACAGTAAAAACTCAAATTCCATCCCTTTTTTTCTTCATGGCTGCTTCTTCTGACTTTCCCCCTCCTTTTGGCTACAATGGTATAGTTACATTAATGTAGTGTCAAAAGGAATCCTGCCTCTAATAATATAAAAGGCTGAAGAAGTTTTTGGTATTAGCCGAAGAATCAAAACCAAAAAAAAAAAAAAAAAAAAAAGATTAATAGCTTAAATTTTATCTCATCCTTTTGTGACATGTTTATAGATCTCTCTCTCTCTCTGTTTGTGTGTGTATGTTTTAAAGCCTGCTTTGTCCAGATGCCGCAGGATGATTGATTCCTGCAATACCTAGCATTTTATAGCAGCAGCAGTGAAAAAGGCAAACACGGTGTTAGGAATTATTAGGAAAGGGATGGAAAATAAAAACTGCCAGTATCATAATGCCTTTATATAAATCTATGGTGTGGCTGTGTTTGTAATACTGTCTACAGTTCTGGTCAGAAAGAATATAATAGAGCTGGGGCAGGGGGCAGTGATGAAAAGAGCTACCAAAATGATGAAAAGCTTGGAGTGTCTTCACTAGGAGGAAAGGATGTAGCAAGAGGGACTTCTCAGACAAGCAACGGAGGAGAAACACAATTAAAACCTATACAGTTCTGAATGGTTTTTGAGAAAGCAGTAGAAAAAGGCAGACTTGAAATGTTACTTTTTAAAACTACAACCCCCAAACCCACCTGGAATGTTTGGGGGGGTGTCTAGGAGATGTAGTCCAATTAAGTCATATTTCCAAGTTCTAAAAAGAACTCTCCCATAAGAGTGGCATTCAGAGTCATCAAATTGACAGAGCAACACGGAATGTACTTCATACAATGCAGTGTGTGGACTTCACTCTCACAGGATGGACTCATGGAGTGATGATTATGAGCTCAGATGACCTTTTAAACAGTTTCATGGGTGATTGGTTTATCACTGGCCATTAGCTGTGATAGTTAAACAGAGCATTCAGGTGAAGCAGCAGCATATTTTTAAAAGGTCTGGGCTGAAATATTGTGACAGAGATCTCTCAGCTTGAAGTATGGCTGGATGCCCCCAACCTCACTCTGCTTCATTTTCTCCCAGTGGCATTAGTTTGGGGGTCTATGCTCTTTCTGGTGATATCTTTTCATTTATTTATTTTTACTTAGAATTCCTGTCAGAATGTCACTATACCATTAAACACTATTTGGAGGTGACTTCTGGGTTTTAACATACATCAGCCACTTGGCCTATGGGACATGTTACTACCAGTAAGCCCAGCAGGTTTCCCCCTCTCCTAGAAATCACAAAATGACCTCTCCAGCTTCACCTGTACAAGTGAAATTGCTAATAAATTAACTGAAAAACCTCAAAGTCTGCCAGTGATTCCCTGCTGAACTTCTCAGTAAGACTTCTGTCAGGAATGTACCTCAAGGCAATTTATCTGGAGGCCTTACAAATTTCTTCGCAATGTGTATACTTAGAGTTCACTAGGAAAAAAAAGGAAAATATCTTCAAGGTCCAAGTATCAGAGATATCCTTATGCTAAATATATACCTCTCTTTCTTTCTGACATACTACCTGCACACTGTGCAAATATTCATATCTGGATTGAAACAAGCCCTCTGAAGTTTCATGGCAAAGCAACCAAAGGTACATAGTTTGATATAACAGTGTTTCTGAGCATGTAGGAACTGTTCCATTGTGAACCCTTTATTGATAGATGGTTTCAGCTTTGTACCAAAATGGACTTCTGACTCTGGATTGTTTGGAGATCAGAATGGGTCCTTATGTTAAAGGAGTCAGCCATTCCTGATTTATTTTTTAAAAACTAATGTTCATATCTGGAAAATCTCTAGGAATTGTAAATCTTTGCTTATTTCAGCTTTGCACAAATGAAGGAAAATTTCAGACTTGATGAGACTAATGGCTTATCCTCACTACACAGTTATAGAGGTTTGGTATCACTTTCTCTGCCATGATTCCATTCGGTGGAATCCTTGGATTTATAACTCACGGGATAAGCTCACTGGATTGGATTTTAAGTTCTCCAGAAAACTACAAATCACAGTATTCCACAGAATGGACCTTAGGCAGTTACAGTGATATCAAAGGGCTCTAAATTTGTAGTGTGGATACCTCCTGTATTTTTTTTTAACTTTCAGTGATAACAATGTTATATGTAAACAAAGATTTCACCAAAATGTTCTGGAATGTAAAAAAAATCTGCTATGTGCTAGAATTCCCGCAATACCTGAGAAAGTCTTTGTCATAGAAGACAAGAAATTCTTCAGACATTCTTTACATTTCTTAGAAGGTCCAGCTTCAGTGCCCAAATTGAGCTAGATTTGGGTGATCTCAGAATTTGTTTCTACTGTCTTTTGTGACAAAAGAAGTTTACTGGCAGCGATAATTACTTTCTTCTGGCAATGGGTATGCTTCATCTTAATTTCATTGTTGACTAACAATGTGTCTACTTCTTTCATCTTGCGTATCATGAAGACTAAGGAGCTGTACTTGAAATAACTCCCCAAAGAAGAGCATTTGCAAATTATGACTTCTTATGCACCTTTTACCTCTGAAAAATGATGTACACTTCTTGTCCAGGTGTAACAAGTTAAAGAGACTATCTTAGTTCCTTTATAGGGCACACTCACATTTCAAATCACTTCAAAAGAAAAGAAAAAGATAAGTATTTTTATTCTAAGGTGACTGGAAATAGAGGTGTGAGAAAAACATACTTCAGGCTGAATTGGGCAAGGAATAGCTGTGATGGGTTTTTCAAGGAGTCAATGACAGCTTTCCTGATTGGAAAATGTAAACTGAATCTAAGGCAGGAAGGATACAGCTGATCATCTAGTTCTGTGGGAGCCTTTGATGTGTTTTAGAAAGTAGGGGTAACTATTTAGGTACAGGCAAATGTTCTTGAGGAAACTATTTGTCTTGAAAATGGTATGTGTGAAAAGCTACACACACACACACACACACACTATGATTCCAAGAATTATCAAGCCAGCCAGCATCTCCCAGCCAAGTGCTGTTGTCAAAACAAAAACAAAAAACAAAAAGCAGTACTTTTCCAGATGCTGCACCTTATTTGCATTAGTTATAACATCTGGGTGGCCAACTGCATTGGGTCCAAGAGCCAGATCTTGGAAAACACAATTCAAGAAGGATGTTGACAAGCTGGAGCATGTCTAGAGGATGGTGACCAAAATAGTGAATAAGGTCTAGAAACCATGAGCTGTGAGGAGCATCCTAGGGAGCTGGGTATGTTTAGCCTGGAGAAGAGAAGGTAAAGGGATGATATGATAGCCATGTTTAAATATTTAAAGGAATGTTATATTGAGGATGGAGCAAACTTGTTTTCAACTGCAGTAGGACATGGAACTATGGATTCAAGCTGCAGGAAAAGATGTGAAGTCAAAGGATTTCATGGCTGGCATCCATGGGTTTTGTGGGCTTTACAGGCTGTGAGGCTATAGAATTGGAAGAGACTACAAGGGCTATCCAGTCCAACCCCCTGCCATGAAGGAGCTCAAAATCAAAGCATCCCTGACAGATAGCCATCTAGCCTCTGTTTAAAGACTCCACCACACTCCGAGGGTGTGTGTTCCACTGCTTAACAGCATTCACTGTCAGGAAGTTCCTCTTAATGTTGAGGTGGAATCTCTTTTCCTGGAGCTTGCTTCCGGGTCCTGTTCTCTGGAGCAGCAGAAAACAAGCTAGCTCCCTCCTCAATATAACATCCCTTCAAATATTTAAACAGGGCTATCATATCACCTCTTAACTGTTTCTTCTCTAGGCTAAACCTATCCAGTTTCCTAAGTTGTTCCTCATAGGGCATGGTTTCCAGATCATTCGCTATTTTAGTGGCCCTGCTCTGGACACGCTACAGTTTTTAATAATAATAATAATAATAATAATAATAATAATAATAATAATAACAAATTTTATTTATACCCTGTCCCTCAGCCAAGCAATCGGGGTGGCTTACAACATTAAAATCCAACAAAAATATTGCAGTATTACATAAAACCTAAGAATCCCAGAACCCAGTTTTTCAACATCCTTTTTGAATTGGGATGCCCCAAACTGGACAAATTATTCCAGGTGGGGCCTGACCAAAGCAGAATACAGTGGCACTATTACTTCCCTTGATCTAGATACTATACTTCTATTGATGCAGCCTAAAATTGCATTGGCCTTTTTAGCTGCAGCATCACACTGTTGACTCATGTTCAACTTGTGGTCTACTAGGACTCCTAGATCCCTTTCACATGTAGTCTCGTTCAGCCAGGTGTTCCCCATCTTATATCTATGCATTTCATTTTTTTGCCCTAAGTGCAGTACCTTACATTTCTCTGTGTTGAAATTCATTTTGTTAGCTTTGGCCCAGCTTTCTAATCTATTAAGGTCATTTTGAATTTTCATCCTGTCCTCTGGGGTATTAGCTATTCCTCCTAATTTGATGTCATCTGCAAATTTGAGAAGCATGCCCCCTATTCTTTCATCCAACTCATTGATAAAGTTGTTGAATAGCACTGGGTCCAGGACAGAACCCTGTGGCACCCCACTGGCTACTTCTCTCCAGGATGAAGAGGAGCCATTGCTGAGCAGCCTTTGGGTTTGGTCAGTCAACCATTTACTAATCCACCTAACAGTTGTATTGTCTAGCCTGCATTTTACTATATTGTTTGCAAGAATATCATGGGGGAACCTTGTCAAAAGCCTTACTGAAATAAAGATATACTACATCTGTCACATTCCCTTCATCTATCAAGCTGGTAATTTTATCAAAAAAAAAAAAAAAAGAAAAAAAAAAGAGAGAGATCAGATTAGTCTGGCATGACTTGTTTTTGAGAAACCCATGTTGACTTTTAGGATTATGGCATTCCTTTCTAAATGTTCACAGATTGTCTGTTCAATGAGCTGCTCTAGAATCTTTCTTGTATTGATGTCAGACTAATTGGATGATAGTTGTTGGGATCCTCTTTTTTCCCCTTTTTCAAGATGCGGACAATGTTTGCCCTCCTCCAGTCTCCTGGGACTTCTCCTGTTCTCCAGGAGTTCTCAAAGATTATTGCCAGCGGCTCTGAGATTCGATTTGCCAATTCTTTTAATATCCTTGGATGTATCCTTAATATCCTTGGATGATCCAGGACTTAAAATTTTTATCCAGATCCTCTTTTTCCCCCTTTTAGAAGATGCAGACAATGTTTGGAGGAATAGTGTTATACGTCAAGGATGTTTACACTTGTGAAGAAATCCAGGACTTAAAATTTTATACAGATCCTCTTTTTTCCCCTTTTTTGAAGATGGGGACAATGTTTGCCCTCCTCCAGTCTGCTGGGACTTCTTCTGTTTGCCAGGAGTTCTCAAAGATTATTGCCAGTGGCTCTGAGATTCTATTTGCATTTGGATAAAAATTAAAGGGGAAGGAAACAACAGGAATGTTATTGGGGGAGTCTACTACAGACTCCCAAGTCAGACTGAGGAATTGGATGATGCCTTTCTAGAACAGATGACCAGACACTCAAAAAGGAGAGATGTAGTAGTGATGGCTGACTTCAACTATCCTGATATTTGCTGGAAATCAAACTCAGCCAAAACTTCAAGGTCTAGCAAATTTCTCACTTGTCTTGAAGGCAATTTCATAGTCCAAAAGGTGGAAGAGGCAACAAGGGGATTAGCTATTTTAGATCTGATCCTAACCAACAGGGATGACTTGGTAAATGGGGCGCAAGTGGTGGGATCCTTAGGTGGGAGTGATCATGTTCCACTTATACAGTGGAAAAGAGAATCCAGGCATAGTTAGACACTCATTCTAGACTTTAGGAGAGCTGATTTCAATAAACTTCGGGAAACACTGGGAGTGATCCTGTGGTCAGGAATACTAAAGGAGAAGGGAGTTCAGGATGGATGGGGTTTTCTCAAAAGGGAGATACTGAAGGCACAATATCAAACTGTTCCAATGAGGAGGAAAAATGGGAGGTGTCTCAAGAAACCGGGTTGGATGACTAAAGAACTTTCAATTGAACTAAGTTTTAAACAGGAGATGTATAAGCAATGGAAAAGGGGCAAAATCACTAAATAGAAAAGAGAAAAGGTGGAACTACTCAACATCTTCTTTGCCTCAGTCTCCTCACAAAAGGAAAAGTTTCCAACCTGAGGAAAATGGAGCAGAGGACACAATAGGGGAAATGCTTCACAGAATAAGTAAAGAGATAGTACAGGAATACCTGGTTAATCTAAACGAATTTAATTCTCCAGGACCAGATGAACTACATCCAAGGATATTAAAGGAATTGGCAAATAGAATCTCAGAGCCACTGACAATAATCTTTGAGAACTCCTGGAGAATAGGAGAAGTCCCACAAGACTGGAGGAGGGCAAACATTGTCCCCATCTTCAAAAAAGGGGAAAAAAGAGGATCTGAATAAAATTTTAAGTCCTGGATTTCTTCACAGGTATAAACATCCTTGACGTATAACACTATTCCTCCTCCTTTCCTGTTTTGCCTATTTCTCTTAAAAAGGTTATACCACTCTTTTCCTACATTCCAATCATGAGACTCATTCCACCAGGTTTCAGTGATGGCTATCATATATTTGCTTTGTTGTGCTAGGAGTTCAAGCTCATCTTGTTTATTTCCCATGCTCTGTGCATTAGTGTAGAGACATCTAAGACCATGGGACATCTACCCACTTGCTGCCTGTGTGAGGTTTTTTGTTTCCCAATGTTGGGCTCTTGCAACATTTGCCTTGTTCACTCTATAACACTTTGATTATTATCTCCAGCCCATGATGTGCTCCTGCTTTCCAAGATACCTTCCAAGATACTGTTTCCCTCCCCCACATGACTCAGTTTAAAGCCCTCCTGATCAAATGTTTGAGACTATTGACAAAAATGTTTCTGCCAACTTGTGTGAGATGCAGCCCATCTCTTGCCAGAAGTCTGATCTGATGGAACCGCAGCCTATGACTCAAGAATCCAAATCATTCTTAGCAGCACCATTTATGGAGCCAGTTATTCACATCTGCTATCTTCCTCTCCTTTCCTGGACCATGCCCTTCAACTGGGAGAAAAGATGAGATAACAACCTGTGCTCTTTCAGCTTCCTACCCAAAGCCTCATAATCCCTTCTGATATTCTGAAGGCTATGCTTTGCAGTATCATTGGTTCACACATGGACCAAGAGGAAGGAGTAATGGTCAGTAGGCTTGACAAGTCGTCAGCCTCACTTGTCAGCCTCACTATCACATTGCGGATTTTTGCCCCAAGGAGACAACACACCTCCTGGGACATCTTGTCAGGCCCACAAACCACTGCTTCTGTACCCCTCAACAAGGAGTCCTCCCCCACCACCACACACCTTCTCTGAGGTTTAGCAGTGGCTGTTCCCTGTGGTGGTACTCACAGGGTCCCCTGTCCCTGAGGACTGTCCCTGCTGTTCTTCCTCTTCATCCTTGATAAGGGAGAGAGCTTCAAATTGATTATGTGGCTGCAAGCTCCCAGAATGATCCCTGCTTTCCCTACTTCTGTGTATGACATTCCTCCAGCTCTCCATCTCCTGTGTGTGTGAAATGACCTCCTCCTCAACAACTTCCTTTGTGTGTTCCCTGTCCATGACCTTCATTCCATTCTGATCAGGAACACCTCTTGCTCCCTAATATGCTGAACTGTAGTTATCTGGGCCTCCAGCTGCTGAACTTTCTCTTTCAAGAGGGCTACCAGCTTGCACTTGGTGCAAGTGAAGTTCTGCACATCTCTAGGCAAGAAGACAAACATCCCACAAGTGTTGCAGGTGACTGTAGCAGCTCCCTCAGTGTCCATATTGAAAAATCTTAAGTAAGCACTGAAACAGGATTGTGTGCTTCTCCCTCAAAAACTCCCCTGGTAAAGATCCACATAAAGGGCCCCTGTTAGGTTGGCCTTTTCACCAGGCTCTAATAACAACAAACAACAACAACAACAACAACAATAATAATTTATATCCCGCCCCTCTGCAGAGCATTCAGGGAGGCTTACAACATTAAAATTTACATAAAGATATGTTAATACAATGTAAGCAGAACCAGGCTCTGTCAGTGAGCTCAATCAACTGAGTTTATCTCTATAGAGAGATCCTGGATGCTACCTTATTCTGGAGGCAAGTCTCTAACTCTCTTCCTCTGAGCAAAAAAAAACCCCAAAAGCCCATTAATTTTTTTAAGAACCTCTAAAAACAAAGTTCCCAGTCCCCCTTCTACCTGTGCTGTGCCTTCTCTTGTCTTGTGAAAAATTCACAAGTGTTTTTTTTAAAGTGTAAAGCAGCTTCATTTTCATTTATATACCGCTTCATATCGTGCTATGGGATGTCTAAGTGGTTTACAACTGTGAGCTGATTGCCCCCCAACAAGCTGGGTACTCATTTTAGCGACCTCGGAAGGATGCAGCCCTGGCTGGTATTGAACACGCAACCTTGTGGTCTATGAGTGAGTGGCTGCAGTACAGGCATTTAACCACTGTGCCACCAGGGCTGATGAGTAAACACTCATCCACTCAAAACGTCTGCCCAGAAACTGCTTTACTGGCAAGGACTGGCCTAGAAAGCCTCTAGGAGGAGTTATATAGAGCTAGGCAGCTAGCTCCACCCCCTAGTGACTCACATATGTGACTCACAGAAGGTCCACTCCTCAGCAACACTCACACACTCTCCCAAATGTTTTTTTTTAAATTAAACACTAACCCACTCAAAATGGCTGCCGAGAAACTGCTTTCCTACTTCTTCCTGGCACAGACTGGTCCGGAAAGCCTCTGTGAGGAGTTATATAGAGCTAGGTGGCTATCTCCACCCCCTAGTGACTCATAGATGTGAGTCACAGAAGCCCCACCCCCTCAGCAACAAACACACTCTCCTAAGTGGTTTTTTTTTTTAATTTAAACACTCATGCACTCAAAATGGCTGCCCAGGACTGCTTTCCTTCTTCTCCCTGGCAGGGACTAGAATAATTTCTTCCTGATGTTTCACCTGCATTTGTGACTAGCATTCTCTGAAGATGTCAGCCACAGATGCAGGCAAAACGTCAGGAAGAAATTCTTCTAGAACATGGCCTCACAGCCCAAAAAGCCCACAAAAACCTACCGGAAAAGAGATTCCACCTAAACATTAGGAAGAACTTCTTGATGGTAAGAGCTGTTCAACAATGGAACATGTTGCCTTCGATAGTGATGGAGTCTCCTTCTTTGGAGGTTTTTAAAGAGACTGAATGGCCATCCGTCAAGAATACTTTGATTGTGTATTCCTGCTACAACTGGTTTTCATAAACTGGTAATGTTAGCTGTAACCTATTTAGAAAGTGACTTGTCACTCGTTCAGATTTCCAGATAAGGCAATTCACATTTTCTGGACATATGAAGATATGAGGGTTGTGCAGGATTATGTTTTACTTGTTGGTGATGGGGAGATTCACTTTGTGGCCCCAGGGATGCACTTTGCCCATTCTGATTTAACCACTGAAATATAACTGATTCAGAAGCTAAATCATAGAATCATAGAGTTGGAAGAGACCACAAGGGCCATCCAGTCCAACCCCCCTGCCATGCAGGAACTCCCAATCAAAGCATCCCCGACAGATGGCCATCCAGCCTCTGTTTAAAGACCTCCAAGGAAGGAGACTCCACCACTCTCCGAGGGAGTGTGTTCCACTGTCGAACTGCCCTTACTGTCAGGAAGTTCCTCCTAATGTTGAGGTGGGATCTCTTTTCTTGCAGCTTGCATCCATTGTTTCGGGTCCTAGTCGCTGGAGCAGCAGAAAACAAGCTTGTTCCCTCCTCAATATGACATCCCTTCAAATATTTAAACACGGCTATCATATCACCTCTCAGCCTTCTCTTCTCCAGGCTAAACATCCCCAGCTCCCTAAGTCGTTCCTCATAGGGCTTAGTTTCTAGACCCTTCACCATTTTAGTTGTCCTCCTTTGGACACACTCCAGTTTCTCCACATCCTTTTTGAATTGTGGTGCCCAGAACTGGACACAGTATTCCAGGTGAGGCCTGACCAAAGCAGAATAGAGTGGCACTATTACTTCTCTTGATCTAGACACTATACTTCTACTGATGCAGCCTAAAATTGCATTGGCCTTTTTAGCTGCTGCATCGCACTGTTGACTCATGTTCAACTTATGGTCCACCTGGATTCCTAGATCCCTTTCACACGTAGTCTCATTCAGCCAGGTGTCCCCCATCGTATATCTGTACTTTTCATTTTTCCGCCCTAAGTGCAGTACCTTACATTTCTCCGTGTTGAATTTCATTTTGTTAGCTTTGGCCCAGCTTTCTAGTCTGTTCAAGTCATTTTGAATTTTGATCCTGTCCTCTGGGGTATTAGCTACTCCTCCTATTTGGTGTCATCTGCAAATTTGATAACTATGCCCTCAATACCGTCATCCAAGTCATTAATAAAGATATTGAATAGCACTGGGCCCAGGACAGAGCCCTGTGGCACCCCACTGGTCACTTCTTTCCAGGTTGAAAAGGAGCCATTGTTGAGCACCCTTTGGGTTCGGCCAGTCAACAAATTACAAATCCATGTAACAGTTACTTTGCCTAGGCCACATTTTACCAGCTTGTTTACAAGAATGTCATGGGGAACCTTGTCAAAGGCCTTACTGAAATCAAGATATACTATATCCACAGCATTCCCTTCATCTGCCAAGCTGGTAATTTTATAAAAAAAAAGAGATCAGATTTGTCTGGCATTACTTGTTTCTCTGAAACCCATGTTGACTTTTTGTGATTATGAAATTACCTTCCAGATGTTCACAGACTCTCTGTTTAATGATCTGCTCCAGAATCTTTCTGGGTATTGATGTCAGACTAACTGGATGATAATTGTTGGGATCCTCTTTTTCCCCCTTTTTGAAGATGGGGACAACATTTGCCCTCCTCCAGTCCACTGGGACTTCTCCTGTTTTCCAGGAATTCTCAAAGATTATTGCCAATATTTCCGATATTACATTTGCTAGTTCTTTTAATACCCTTGGATGTAATTCATCTGGTCCTGGAGACTTATATTCATTTAGGTTAACCAGATATTTCTGTACTATCTCTTTACTTATTCTGTGCTGAAATTCTCCTATTCTGTCTTCTGCTCTATTATCCTCAGGTTGAGCACCCTTTGCTTTTTCTGAGAAGACTGAAGCAAAGACGGTGTTGAGTAATTCTGCCTTTTCTCTGTCCCCTGTTAACTTTTTGCCATCTTCTCCACACAGTGGCCCTACCATTTCCTTCTTTTTCCTTTTGCTGCTGACATACCCAAAAAAGCCCTTTTTATTGTTCTTAACCTCTCTAGCAAGCCTGAGTTCATTCTGTGCTTTAGCTTTTCTGACTTTAACCCTACACATGCTAGCTATTTGCTTGAATTCCTCTTTGGTGATTTCCCCATTTTTCCATTTCTTATACATGTTCCGTTTAAAACATAGTTCAGTTGCAAGTTCCTTAGTCATCCATCCTGGTTTCTTGAGACATCTCCCATTTTTCCTCCTCGTTGGCACGGTTTGAAATTGTGCGTTCAGTATTTCCCTTTTGAGAAACTCCCATCTGTCTTGAACTCCCTTCTCTTTTAGTATTCCTCTCCATGGGATCACCCCCAGTATTTCTCTACAGGCCTAAGCAGACTGCCAGAAATAGTGCACATTAAATTGAGGCACTGCCCTGGCTCAGTGCTAGGGAGTCATGGGAATTGTATTTTTTTTCTGAGACATTGAGCCTTCTCTGTCAGAGAGCTCTGGTGCCACAATCAAATACAGTTCCCATTATTCTCTAGCACTGAGCCAGGGCAGTGCCTCAATTTAATGTGCACTATTTCGGGCAGTCTGCTTAGGCCCTACGTTTAGTAAAATCAGCTTTCCTAAAGTCTACAATGTGTGTCTGACTATGCCTGGCTTCTCCTTTCCACTGTATAATAAACTCCAGGAGGACATGATCACTCCCGCCTAAGGATCCAACCACTTGTACCCCATTAACTAGGTCTTCCCTGTTAGTTAGGATCAAATCCAAAATAGCTGACTCCCTCGTTGCCTCTTCCACCTTTTGGACAATGAAGTTGTCTTCGAGGCAAGTGAGGAATTTGCTAGACCTTGAGGATTTTGCTGAGTTTGACTTCCAGCAAATATCAGGATAGTTGAAGTCACCCATCACTATTATATTTCTCCTTTCTGAGTGTGCGGTCATCTGTTCTAGAAAGGCATCATCCAATTCTTCTTCCTGATTCGGGGGTCTGTAGTAGACTCCCACACTAACATCCTTGTTGTTTCCCTCCCCTTTAATTTTTATCCAGATGCTCTCCACCTGGATAAATGATGCCAATAAGCCTTCTGCCAAATTATGGGTAAAGATAAAGAAATGCATAGTGCCTAGCATCATGAAGTATTGCAAGTACTTTTGCTAGAGTCATTGGCAAGGGGACCAAACTTTGGTGGCTTCTCTTGCAAAATCAATGAAATGCCCCTCCTCCAAGCTTCACAGCTTTCAAAGGAGGCACAAAAAATTATGGGCCCATTTTTATTACAGCCCAAGTATTCCTCTGTTTGGACCTTATTCCTCTGTGTGGACTTTATTCCTCTGTGTGTACCAAGATCTAGTGATCCATGCAATTAGTTCTGCTAGCCCAAGGGAGTCTAACTTTTTATTTCTCAGACATCAGTCAAGAGACCACATGGCAAATCCTGCTAAGATTTGTTGGAAAAGCTGTTCTGCTCTTCAAAGAAAAATAATCTAAGAATCCAAGAAAAGGGACTGGAGTAAACCCAATTACTTGTCCCAGAGTAGATCTGTCAAATCAATCCTGAATGGTAAGTCAACTCTTTTATAAACTCTTTTATCATTGATTTGGTGGGTCTATCCTAGTTAGGTCTAGTTTTTGGATATAGTCTGAAATTCCCACTGGGCTCATACAAGGCCTTGAGCCTGCCAAATAGCTCTTTGGATACTGACCTTGAGTAGGAGGTTGCCTTGTTCCAGGCCTATTTTCACAGTTCAGCACAGTCTGGGTCTGATTTACAATTGCTTCCTTTTTCCTTAAACTCCCAGCCAAGTTGTCCCTTGTTTCACAGTTTGTATGGGTTATTTGCATTCATTAGTTTCCTTCAAGGAACATCCTGTCTCCTGAAAGTTGCTTCCTCTGGAAGGGTGCTGTTATTACTTTGTTTGTGGCTGTCAGGGACAGGTCAGGACTGTGGGCAGTCTGTTCTCTAGTTCAGAGTACCTGAAGACAGAAATTTGAGCTGGAATCTGGAATGCAGCAAGCAGAAGAGACTGCACTCTTGCTTCCATTTTAGAGGTTTCTGTTGGGTTGACCATACTCTTCAATTTAGTAGGCAAACCAACATCAGAAAAGTGCTTTAGAAAAGGAATGATTGGTGTAGACATGTTAAAAAGAAGTGTTAATGCCAAATCTATTGCTCATAGATTGATAAAGAAGATGGGGATGAAAACCATTTTGAAAATCACATGGGATGAGTTAAATTACTTTGAGGAAATCTGTCATAGCTATAGGACCACTTTATTCAGGTCTTAGTCTTTGGCAAAAGTGGCTTGATAAGGAAAGGGTCTTTTAAAGGGGGGGGAATGCTGTACTTTTTATTGCTGTGTTTTAAAGTTACTTTTAAGTCACTTGCTTTAATATTTAACTTTTTGTGCTTTTAAATTGTTGTAGCTTGATAATCTTCTTGTGAGTGGTTTTGAGTCTCAAGGTGTGTCTAAAATCTGATGGGGAAAAAAAACCACCCAGTTTCACCTTGCACTTTTTTTGGTCCACAGTGATGCTGCAGCAACCCCATTAAGGTCACACAGACACAGCAAGATGACACCAGCTTAACATTGTGTGTCCCTCTGGAAAACTCACTTCTTTTCCCAATTCCCAGCATGCATCAACCTAACAGCCAATAGCTCTTATTGTTGCGTGCCAATCTATTGGAGCCCCCCTGGGTGGATGGCTCCCCATCCAATCCCCTTTCTCCCTTTGCTGCCCCAGTGAGTGAGTGAAGGAATTTTAAATGTACACACACACATACACACAATGGAGAAAGAAAAAAATAAAATTGTATTTTACTTATCCTTTAATCATGAAAATGTTCAGCCATGAGATCAGTGGTGAGGGGATAGATCAGGCCAACCCTTCTCTTCCTTGCCCAAATGTTGCATTTAAAAGTACAATTTTACCTTCTTCCCCAGTTCTCTCCAATTGAAGTAAAACAACACAATGCTAATCAGGTGTGTGAGAGAGGATTGGGAGGGAAGACTAAAACCAATAAAATATAAATGCAACACTTGGGAGGGGGGAGGAAGAGGGAGAGAGTAGCCCAATTTAACCCCTCGCTGCTTCTCATGGCTGAACATATACTGCAGTAGAAAAACATTAAGATATACACCAGGTTTACTGGACCCAACCAGTCCCATCCACCAAAAACTCTTCCCAACCCAACCCCATCCCACACCAATATCACTATGAAGTGCAGTCCACACACATGAGACAATAACCAGGCATTTTGCTCAAATCTAGAGCAAATCTCCACTTTTATTCCTCCGGATTAAGCTCTGAAGAGATGGAAAGGCCTGGATTCAGATTGAATCATCTCATACATCATCTGGACAGCTCACAGTAAAGACAAGATGAGACCATTTTATTTGGTCCATGTAGACAAGTCTCTAGTTTTGGAAAAACGTAGGATATAAATCAGCTGAATCAATAAAAGTAACCAATTTGGACCTGCCATACACCAAAATAAAGGTAAGGAGCTATGCCACCAAACATACATTAGCAGTGACTCTTCCTTATTGACTCCTCTTCAGTGAAGTCAAGAGTTCAATATTCCATCATCCATAGTCCTTAACTTATCATTCCTTCTGTTATTTCTACTGTGACCTTTCATTCCTGTTAGCCTGGATGGTATCTCAAATCTTCACTAATGAACTTCAGTGGAGCTCAGTCCACCATTGTCCATGTGATGTGTAGTGTCTTGTGTTCTTTCAATGTATTTCTACTTTATCAATTCCAAATATTTATATACTGTAGCCTTTAAGGGCTATGGAGGCCTCTCAAGGCCAATCACAAAAACCAAAACCAAACCAAATGAAAAACCCATAGAAAAACATTAAGATGAATAGTAAAGCAAGCAGCAACATTTTGAACATTAGCATATATATATATATATATATATATATATTTAAAAACTGTGTCAATTTCAAATTAATGAGGTGGCCATTGCAATAACAACCAACCCCCTAAGGCTGCTATTAGTCTCAGTAGGGAAACTCCCATTGGAACCAGTGGAAACACTCCTTCTAGGGCTAACAGGAATCAGAATGGGACAGTTTTTCTTTGGACCACAGTAGAGAAGATAAGCAATAAATCCAGCCCCATCATTAAGACTGAGGCAGCTGCCTTAAGTGGCAGAAGCTGAGAGCATAAGGGAAGTGTTAGAGGACAGAACTGTGTTGCTGTCATAATTCATGGGGAGTGGAGAGGATCTATGGGGGTAATTTGTTAATCCAGGAATCAAGAAGCTAGGGGATCAGTCAGCAGCTGGGTACCCAAGACAGGCAGAGGGATGCAGTTCCAAGAATCCAGAAAACAGGGCAGAGTCTCCAAGCTGGCTTGAGTAACTTTTCCACAGAGTGGGAAAGGTTGCTACCAGTAAGTGACTAGTTTTTGTGTGTTGGTGTCCCTTCCAGTTGCATGTTGATTTCTGGTGACTCCTTTTGCTACCTGCCTTATCTAGGCAGGCAGGTTGCTCAGCAAGAATAGCTAAGGCAGCACCACCTAAGCTGCAGGTGTGTTGAGCCCCCTTTCCACACACTCTTGTACTTCTGCTGTCCCAGAGGGAGGAACAGCAGACACTTAGCATGGCCTAGGCTAGTTTGCTACCCTCAGGTATAGTGAGCAAAGCTTTTCCATCATGAGTGCTGTTATTAGAGTCAACTGCCAGACCAGTTGGAATGGATGTTGGGGTGTAAATACAAATTGGCTTGTCCTTGAAACCAGAAATACAAATTCAGTCCATCAATCTATTTCCTTGTTAGAATGCATGTTTGGGAGAGTGGGGTCTCAGAGTTTTAGCACATTTTCAAGATTGATTTGCAATTTTTAAAAATGTAGTATATGTTGTCTTGAGGCATGGATTATTTAAAAATATTAGCACTGGATGGCATGTTTACATCTTTGTGATCAGCTCATTCTTTTGCATTTATCCTGTGTATGCTTAGCTAGGCTCAGAGAAAATATACTATCTCTGTACACCTATGTGGGAAAAATGTGACCGTAAAAAGCACTTGGCGATTTGGTCTTGTGCTGAAGGAGAGATCTCTCATGGTGGTTGAAGAATCCACAACAGGTTGATTTGACCTGTGGAAATACCTTGTCTCAACCAAACGATAGTTAATCATGAGATTGTTTCTTATCCTGAAGTGGGAGATAGATGTCAACTTGTCCTTTGTCTTGGGCAAAGTTGGTTAAGCTGGTCTTCACTACCCTATTTCTTGAATTCTTGAAGAAAATTGCCATCCTACAGCCTAAATCCTTTTCTTACTTCTGACAAAAATAAATTCTTTGAATCTGTTGGATTTATTATCTCTGTGTTGTCTCAGCATTTAACAATTGATTTAAAAGGTCTAGTCCAGTTGGGAGTATCCAACAAGATTCCAGCTTGTGCCTTGAATTATCATTTTTAAAGCCCATGTATTTCCTTTCCCATTAGCTTGGGCTTACTGGCTTCTGGGCATCTCCACTCAGCAGTGGGCTACCTACTGGCCATAGCCATCTACTTGTAGCCTCCCTCTTTTCTTATTGTCTTCCTCTTTGCCAAGCATTATTGTCTCTTCCAGTGCATCATGTCATCTCATGATATGTCCAAAGTACAAAGGCTTCAGTTGATACTGCCCAATTTTGCTCTTTTCTTTTCATGGTGAGAGAACAAAAAATGTATTTCTTCATGTTGTATCCATGTAGAAAGATCTACCTGGATCTGTGAAGAAAGAACAACCAAAAGCACAGCCTTGGTGTTTCCCCCCATATTTCCTTCTGCTGCTTTCAAGCGTATGCCAGAACACTGTTGACAGCTTAAACACAGCTTGCCAGCCATGCCATTGCAAATTCAAATCTTTATTCCTGAAATTAAATGTGGTGAACTGTGTCCTGAGTGAAAGCCCAGCCACTGCTGGTGAGGACTAATCAATTAGTTTTCATTCATTTTCTTTCCCTGTGTGTTCTAAAAAGTAGCCAGAGTATGAGAACAGCATGTAAAGCCTTTCAATGAGCATTAGAAATGTGCCTATTCTCTTGTCTCAGATATGGAAGGCTCTTACTATTCAACAATTTGTAATGAGAAAGGGAATTTCAGAGGAAAAGCCTTGCTTTTAAGATTGACCATCTGTGATGTCACAATACGGGGTAAGTTATAAAAGATGTTATGGAAAAGGGAAAGCTATTGTAGATATTTTGGAAAAAGGGATAGCAGAAGCTATATAATGCCTAGGATAACTTGTATTTCTTTAAAAAATATATATGCAGGAGTAGCTGTGTTGATTGTTAAAACAAAATTCCAAATCCATTGTGGTAATACCTTTATTAGATCAACCAGAAGACACAAACAATCATTATGCTGGCTTTTGAAGCTCATTGGTGTCTTTATCAGAAAGAGATAGTAAAAAAGAAAAAAAAAAGCATGCAAGCGAATCAAAATTGATGTAGGAGCCTGTAGATCTACATCTTGTGGTTTTGAATGTTAGGTGAGAATATTTTCATGCAAGAAGAAAGCTCAGTCCCACCATCTTTTTCTGATGAAGAGGCCAGAGAGCTTTGAAAGCTGGCAGAACGTTTTCTTTTGGTTTTGAGCCTTCTGGTTAGTCTATTTGCAGCTATCATCAATTTGTATTTTGGATGTAGTTTTGCTGTTAGTTAAAGCTCCATCTTCACTTTCTTTCTAGAACAACAAAATTTATTAATCAACTCTTGTCAATCTTGAATATGACCAGCCCACAAGCCTGAGACCCCAGAGTTTGCTGGACGTCAACTCTCAGAAGCTATAGCCAATGTGGCCAATGGTCAGGATATCTGGTAGTCCAATGGTATATGAGAATCCAAGTTGGGATACATGGCAATATACTAATAGCAAACCCATTTGGTAGCCAAAATAGCACCACTGGGATCTAGCCCACCCATTGCCTATGTCAGCAGAGTGGCAAATCATAGTGTTTCTTCCTGGCCCACCACTGCCTCTCCAGTTGACCAGGGTCCAAATGTAAGGCTCTGTGGGGTCCTCCATGCTAGGCATTGTGATCCTGGTAGCTTTCCAGATTGCCAGTATGGCTGGCACAGGCAATATTTGAAATTATCTTGGTAACTCTGCCTGCTTCTGGGGACCCATAAAGCCAGGCATTTGGGGCCTGTTTTGCTCTGTGAAGAGCAGAACTTCTCCTCTAGCCAGTGGTGTTATCTAAAAAAAAAAAAAAAAAAAAAAAAGGGGGGGGGGAATGAGGACATTGCTCCCTCAAATAAGAATTCAGTCCCTAAACTTCTACCATTGCAGAGATTGACATGTTGAGAAGAATTCACACCTAGAACTCATATGTTTGCTGTGTTTCCATCCCCTTGGTAAGATTGCTTGCTTCTCTTTGTTGGATGCCAAAACTAATTGTTCAACTGAAGTTTTAATTTACTGCTATGTTAAAAAAAAATGAGGACTATGAGAGAGAATTCTTATTTGGGGTAGGACAGTGTTCTCATTTTGATCCCCATCCCTAGGTACAATCCAGCTACTACCCTTGCTTTCCAGAGAGGCCAGTCCACAGATGTGGCAGTGGTATCAAAGAAAGGAGGAAGGTAGCTAACCAATTGACCAAGGAAGGAAGCAAGTAAGGAAAGAAAATGAGCAAAATCAAGGAAGCAGAATGAAGGGAATGATGCAAATGAAGGGAGGGAAGGAGACAAGTGAGCAAAGGGAGAAGAAGTGTGCTTCTTCTTCTTCAGGGCAGGTGGAGAATTTGGGCTATTCTAGCACCCTTCACACACAAGAGGAAAATATCAGCAGTGTTGGGGAAATAAAGCTTGCAGAAGTATAAAAATAATTAGGAAAACTGTAATGGCAGAGCAAGCCTCTTTTCACAAATCAATGAGCTTTGAGCATGCTTGGTGGTCCATTTGACAAAGTGGAAACAGAAAACTGGGAGGGATGGGATGGGAAAAGGGGAAAACAGAATAGAGTGTCCTGGTTCACCAAACACCCACACCAGCTGGCTGGGAGGGAACTACCAATGATAATGCAGGCAGAGGCAGTGAGTTACAAATAGCTTGAAAGTGTCCTTGCCTGTGAGAGTCCCTCAAGAGAAAGGCATTGGTCAAGCAGTCCAGGTCAAGGGAGACAACAGAAATCAAGGTCAACACAGTCCAAAGGTTGAAGAAGCCAGGAAATCTGAAGTAGGAATGCAGGAGTCTAGAAACAGGTATCAGGGACAGGAATGCTGGCCAAGAAACAGACGAGTTGCTTCCAGCAAATCCTTAGGCAAACTCAGCTCTTAAATCGATTGGCACCTGCTGGTTCTAATCAGAGCTTGCTTGCTTGCTGCTTAGCCTGCAGCCTGGCTGAGCATCTTAAATCTATCTCTTGTCAGATCCTTTTGGTCCTCCTCCTTGACTGAGTTCTTAAGACCCCAGCTGTGTTCTCTGTCTCATCAGCAAGTGAGTCTTGCTGCAAGTCCACAGGATGAGCTGGCTGAAGCTCTTCAACAGGGAGGGCTGGCTGCTCTGCAACAGGGAGAGCTGCAGGCTGTTCCCTGTCTGGAAGACTTGCCTGGGTCTCTTCCTCAGCCTCCTCATTGGACGCTTCCTCCAGGTCCCAGTCCTGCAGCTTCATAGTTTGTTTTTTGAAAAAGCTGGCTGGATCACTGGGCAGAAGCATTTTGCACTGCAAGTCTTTGTTGCAGATCCTTACTTGTCAAGCTGCATAAAGTATTTAATGAGTCCTCTTACATGTAGCTTAAAAGGCTATTTACAGAAGAGAAGAAACGCATTGACTGAGATCCTGCATAGCTGACTGTAGCACAAGAGTTTCATATGTGAAACTCTGCTACAGTTCCAATGTCACCACCACCAGGACATATCATATCAGCCTCCCCTCCACAGCCATTGCATTCCCGGTGGAGAGTGGAGGGGATTGGAGAAACATCTCCATGTCTCCATTCAATCCCCTCTGCTCTCTATCAGCAACAGAATGGCTATGGGGAGGGGAGCTATTGTAGTGACAGTGAGTTGGGGTGTGTGTGCTTTTGGTTATTGAGAGGGTGGAAGAGAATACAAAGGTGTAAGTGATCACATGCCTGCATATGTCACTAACAGGATGCCAGCCATGGTATTGAGTGAGTTTAGAGTTGCAGCTAGCTTGTTGCTTTTTAAAAATAATAATCCATGAGGTGTATGAGCCCAGGAAATAGATGCTTCACTTAGAAATGCAAGTCAGAAGCCAGTCTGATGAAATAAATTCTCCTTTGCAAATTCACAAAGTACTGTTAAGGGCTGACTCTGGGGGGATGCAGACAGGCGGCCCTGGGCCACCCTGGAAAATGGAGGATTGAGATTGAGGCTGCCAGATGCTCCCTTTCACCATTTGGGAAAGGAGTGCCAAAACACCACTCTTTTCCCAGGTGGCAAAAAGGGCGCCCGAAGAGCTGCCAAGTGGCTCTTTTGTACCTCTTCTGGCACAGCGTGTAAAAACGCTGCATCGGGAGGACGTCCTGACAGCGCATGCCATGTGTAGCGGTGTGCACTGTGAGGATGTCCTCAGGAAGCAGTTTGGGCACCCAGAATGTGGCTGGCCCTCCCCTTCCCTGCCTCCAAGATGGCGCTTTGCGCTGTCTGTAGAGACTCTCTAGCCATTTAACTGCATTGAAACACAAGCTGATGAAAATTAAAGGACCCAGTTTAATAACAGTTTGCATGGTACAATTTCCATAAATTGTACTAATAGGGTAACTTATAAAAATTCTCATAGTGTATTTAGGAAAGCAATTTACCAAATCTATTTACAACCATAAACTGAGGTTTGTCAGTAAAGTGGTTCTACTTTCAAATAGTGTTTTATATATAAAACAAATTGTTCCTGTTCACGGCATATTATGTTAATGGCACATTACCCAGTATAGACATATGCAAATAATGAATTACTTTGATTGCAATGATGTTTTCCCTCTATTTTAGTGACATTAGCCTTCATCCTTGTGGAAAAATAATTCATGGAATATTGCAGCTCTTTATGGTGAAAATTACTAGGGGGAAAAGATGTTCAGCTTGTTGCTGAAGTAAATATGTATGAATACATTAGTACATGCACTTGCCACAGAATCTCTCATTTAAAAACCTAAACATCAGGTATCTATCAGGAAAGATTTAATGGCTGACATTACAGTGGCGGCGTGTACCATTAATAATGTATTATGCTATTTACTAGAGGATTACACAGTGTTATCATAACTACCAGACCCAAAGTTGCAGGTGACAAAATAAACTAAGATGGATACATTTGTAATTCTGGCTCTTTTCTCTCTGTCTTTGTGTGAGGGAATTCATGCTGTGCCAGCTGCTCAAGGGTGCGGAACAAAATATGAGCCTATTGTATGGACTTATCCTCTGCTCAAATATATTCCTGTTTCTCCATAAAACTTTTGGGACACACTGATAGTCATCATTCCTGCAATATTTTTGCATCCTGATGATTCCAAAGAGCTGCTTTTGCTGTGGCAGTGCAAACTTATATTTCTTTTTGTGCAGAATCAACATGCTTGCTCGAAATGGGTGTAGAAATGAACAGTTCACAGACTGCTTGGAGTCTGCAAGGTGATTATTGGGATCCTGACTCATCCCAGCAAATACAGGAGTATGGAAGGTGCAAAATGATGGCATTAACTTCCAAATAATAATTATGACCCCTGCCCCCGAATTGTCCTTTAAGTCTCACTTTTTTTTTTTTTTTACCATTGCTATGACTTAGAAACACAGTTTAAGCATCTCAAGGAAAGGAGCAGGCAGAGTTACCAAGGGGATGAAAACAGAGCAAGTATAAGCATTCTAGGTGTGAATAATTTTCACTGTCCCACTCTAGTGTTGGAAATTTGGGGACTGAAGGAAAAAAATCATTTTAGGAGATGCAGAATTCTTATTTGGGAGGGTAATGTCCTCATCTCTTCCCCATAGCTACCCCCTACTCTGGCTGGGAAAGGAGAATGGTTGCTTCTCAAATCATCCAGCCATGGCAATTCTCTTTTACAACAAATATGTGTGTGTGTGCGTGTGTGCATACATCTAGGTTTGTGTGGCATTTTCAGTATTTCCCCCCCCCCCTTTCTTTCCAAAACTTGATGTAAAATGAAGGTGGGCCTCCATTTCTTTCCAGTCTGGGGAAAAAAATAGAAATGATTTTGTTTTGTGAGGCTTGTGGTCCCTAATAAGTCCAGGGAAGAGGGCAAATTCAGCTTCTGAATCCCCAGAGCTTGTCCATCTTGGCCTATATCCATTATGCTATATCCATTATCCATTATGAGTCTGGCCCAGGGGAAATTCTCAGTTAGTGCCCCCCCCCCTTTTCTGGCACTGCAGAGAATGAGGTGAAACACTGAAAACCATTCATATGTCACATTTGCTGTGTGTGCATTCCCTTGGAACTTGGCCCACCCCTTTTCTTTGTATTTCTAAGTACATGACTGAAGTTTTAAGTCCTTCAATGGTAGAAATTTCAGAACTGAAAGAAAATTTCATGTCAAGGGAGAATACATATTTTGGGGGCAATGCCCTCATTCTTGCCCAGAACCACAGCTCTGGCCTGGCCACCAGCATGATGGAACTTACTCTCCCCCTTTCCACTCTGCAGTCCTTCTCCCTCACCTGAAATCTGGTTCTGCATTCCCGCCGCCCCCAGCCCAGATCTGTTTTTGGTGATACACAAAGGGCTACAGTGTGTGTTGGCAGAATTACCACAATGCTTTTTGATTCACTAAGTTGAGAATAAGAATGACAAACTTGTGGCCCAGTAGATGCTGACCAACTGTAATTCCCATCACCCACCACCATTGCCCAATTTGGCAAGGACTGATGGGAACTGGAGTCCATCAATGTATGCAGGCTTGCAAGCTGCCTTTTAGAGAATGGGAGTGATTGGCTATAGCTAGTAGTAATTACATCCTGTTAGTATTATTGTAACATGCTTTGCAAGGGATGCCTTTGAAGAGTGTCCAGAAACTTCAGCTGATTCAAAGAGATGCAAAGGAAATAAACAGTGAGGAATATCCAATATAATCAGCAGAAAACAGGAGACACACCTCAAGGTGTTCATTGATGAATGGTTTTGTTAATGAAAAACCCAATGCATTTTGGCTTGTATTTGCTCTCAAAGGCCTTCTTCAGTTGTTGTTGTTGTGTGCCTCCATATTATACTTTATATTATACTTATGATGAGCCTAAGTGGACCTATCGTAGTGTTTTCTTGGCAAGTTTCTTTAGAGAGGAGTTTGCCATGAGGCTGAGAGAGTGTGACTTGCCCAAGGTCACCCAGTGGGTTTTTATGCCTGAGCAAGGAGTTAAACTCTGATCTCCAGAGTCGTAGTCCAATACTCAAACCACTACACCATGCTCGCTCTTCTTCAGAGGTTAAATATTATAAAAAGAAACAAGACAAAAAAATCATTATAAAACAGAGCATTATTTCCAAATGCGTGAAATCCTTGTTACATTTGTAAAATTAATACTTCTTTATTCTGCCAGGCTTTTGAGAAGTGAAGTTTTTTTTTTTTTTTTTTAAAGAACTTTTTAAGTATGTGCTATATTGTTTTAATTGTACTGTTATGATTATTGTAACATGCTTTGCAAGAGACTGCCTTTGAAGAGTTTTTTTTGATATGTTTTAAGTATATTGTACTTGTTTAATTTGCAAGTGATGATGAGTCCCTGTTTTGGGGGAAAGGGTAGGGTATAAATAAAAATACTGGCAGAAGTTCACTGAGGCAGTTACGAATGGATAAATCTACACTAAAAATAATGCTGTTTGACACCATTTGCCACAGAATCCTGGGAGTTGTAGTTTTGTGAGGCACCAGCACTCTTTGGCAGAGAAGGCTAAAGACCTTGTAAAATTACAAATCTCAGGATTCCATCAGGTGGCTCTACAACACTTAAAGTGGTGCCAAACTGTACTATTTCTGCCATGCAAATCCACTCCTAGAGCTATACATTCACAACTGATTCTTATGCACAATCCCCATGTATTAACTAGCTTAGGAAATTCCCCAGTCCTTATTTAGTGGGCAGCTGCTGCTGTGAGCAACAGATCTTTCCCCCCACCCCCACCAGCAATCCCTGGTGCAAGGGGGAATTGTAATAGGGCCCCTGCTTCTGATTGTTGCAGCAGAGATTGCTCATGGGAGGAGGTCGGAAAGTCACTTATAGTTGCTTCCTGATTCAAAGGGGAACAGACTCCTGTCTCTCACAGTAGCTGCTGCCCCTAAGTAACAATTGAGAGGATCAGGGTGGGAGAGATTACTTAGCTACATAACTAAGGTGGTTATGTAGCTATGTAGATAATAAAGAATTCTGGTGAAGGAGGAGGAAGTGGGGATCTGTTTTGTTGTTTACCCCTTTGTTCTAGTTTTATTCTTTTGGTCTCCATATGAAGGGAGTTTATCGCCCACCAAATTAAGCTGGCTTATCTCTTACAGCTTCAGTCCTGGATCTGGGATACCTCCGGATGTTATCAAACATAAATTGCCACTGATTTGGCCACAATGCCACAATGACACCAGCTGAATCCATCCTGGGTTGAAGCCTTGCTGAGCCAGCCAATTTTTGAAGTTGGAAGCTCCCCTTGAAAAAGTGCCAGCTGAGTGAGGCTTGGGCCTGGGATGGATTTGGCTGGCACCATTGTGACTAAATTGGCAGCAATTTATGTCTAATAAGATCTGGAGGTATCCCAGATCCTGGATTGAAGCCGGAATTGGTAAGCCAGCTTAATTTGGCAATCAATATGCTTCAACTTTGCATATTAGTTTCACATCCCTATGATGTGAACATTCCACACTGAATCTACCCCAGTCTTCTGCTTTCTTATCATGTGATTGATCACATCTCACAGAATGGAACCCAGAGTCAGCTGATGGATTGTACTCTGAAAAATAGGTTCAGCACTTTGGATGAATCTTTTATAGTTTGGATTAAAACCTGAAATGACAGGGAAGCCATTATTCACCACCCATGGGCCCTTAAAATATCTGACCTTCATTCCTATCATTATCCATTGAAGTAAATTATTATTTTATAGTTGCATAAAGGAAACAGGTGCTGGTGGTCAACAATAAATTTAAAACCACTTACTCAGATCTATATAGAAGTGGTGATGTGGAAAAAGAAAGCAGTCATTAATATGCTGTTCTCAGAGCTTACTGAGGAATTCTGGAAATTGGGGTCTCCCTCGCCCCAATATTTTTCAAGCTCTGGTACTTACTAATAAATTGATTTAATCAGGAGTTGGTGTATGTCCACATTTGAATACTCATGGTAAAAGATATGGAAACCAAGCACTATGAGGAATAGGTTTTACCATGAGTAGGGAGTTGGGTGTGTTTAGCTTGGAGGAAAGTAGTTTGGGAGGTGATATGATTGTTGTTGCTGTGTGCCTTCAAGCTGTTTCTGCCTTATGGCAGTCCTAAGGAGACCCCATCATAGGTTTTTCTTGGCAAGATTTGTTCATAGAGGGTGTGATCTTGCTTTCCTCTGAGGCTGAGAGAGTATGACTTGCCCAAGGTCAATCACTGGATTTCCATGGCTGAGGGGGGATTCAAATCCTGGTCTCCAGAGTCATAATCCAATGCTCAAACTGTTACCACCCACACTGGTAGCCATATTTAAATACCTGAAGGGATGTCATGGAGAAGGTGAAGCAAGTTTGCTTGATGCTATTCCAGAGACTAGAGTATGAATTGGTTGATTCAAATTACAAGAAAAGAGAATCCACATAAATATTAGGGAAAATGTCTTGACTGTAAGAGCTATTCAAGATTGCCTTGGAGGATAATGGAGTCTCCTTCTTTGGAGGTCTTTCAACAGAAGTTGGATGATAATCTTTCAGAAGTGCTTTCGTTGTACTTTCCTGCATGGCAGGAATTGAACTAGATAGCCTTTGTGGTTCCTTCCAACTCTATGGACGTTATCACACGGGGCCTAAAGCAGTCCCATCCCCGTCGCATCCCCGTCCCATTGCGGTTCCTTTTCAATCCAGAACTTACCGGCATACAGAAAGCAGCATCATTCTGGTCACAGCAAAATGTAATTCCCAAAGAAACCGGCATTCTAAAGAACGGGGGATGATGCCAGGTGATGCCGCAAGGGGACGGGGATGGGTGCGACATCGTGTGAAGACACGGGGAAAAGAAGCGGATTGGGACGGGGATGCGACGGGGATGGGCGGGGTTTCTCTGCGACATCGTGTGAACACAGGGGAAAAGGAAGTGGATTGGGACGGGGATGCGACGGGGATGGGACTGCTTTAGACCCCGTGTGATAACGTCCTATGATTCTGTCATTTCTTCTAGTATAACCTGTTAGGTCATACAAATGTGGGAGGCTAAAAAGTAATTTCTAAAACCCAAGGGTTTAAATTCTGTTCAGTTACATCTATGCATCCACTGAAGCCAGAAATGTCCACATACATATGCATAGACAGGATCTGTTCCAAAAGCTTGGAGAGATGTAAAATTAAAGATAGGAATATGCTGTGCTTAATAAGATTGGCTATTGACCAAAAGGAATGCAAGAGCAAGACACAAAATCCCTATCAGATCCTTGGCTTGTTTGGAGGAATTCATCAAGGGAAGGAGGCATAAACAAGTATTTCTTCTAGCAAGGCATGAAATAATTGCCTAGTCAAAAACAGGAAGGATTTAAAGTGGAAGGGTGGTAGCTGTTAAAACAAGAGTAACACACCCAAACCCAGATGGTGAGCTTCCTTAATGTGATGAAAATAAATAGAGCATGCAGCTAATAAATGCCAAGTATAGAAGCACATTAGTGTAAATGTATATTCCAATCCACACCAAAATACATTAAGAAATCATGAAGGTCACACAAAAAATAAATCCCAGAACTAAATTAGGAATTTAAAATAGCAAAGTGGGCTTAATTCAATATTAACCACATATGTGCGACTGAATAAGCAAAAGATGCTTCTGGCCCAAAGAACTTTAGGTCATACAGAGGTTGGAAAAGTTACCTTCTTGGACTACCAGTTCCAGAGCACCACAGCAAGTGTCCTCCCAACATTTTACAGATGAAAACCAGGACACAAGTGGCCAAGCAACATCAGAGTGTGGTCAAGATGGCAAATGGTATAAATGAGTAAGAACATGCAAGCTAAGAGAGGTTGCAGCAGTTTGCTTTTGTCTGAACTGATTGGGAAGGGCAAGATTTCACCCTTTCCTCTCCTCTCCCTCTGCTATGTACAAACTAGTTTTGCATGTTGAATTCAATTTTTAGCAATTGAAATAAGAAGGGGGAAAGTAGTAGTAGGAGAGAGAAACTGGAACATTTTAAAAACAACTGGAAAAGGGAGAAGACAGAGGATTAATTGGAACTGTCCCTGCCAAATCAGAACAGTTGAGGGTATTCCATGGTGAGCACTGACTCAGCAAGACAGACAAATAGAAATGTCCTGATCAAGCTAAGTGTTATATGTGCATGGAAGCACATGCAACTGGATTGGAGAACCAATGGGTTAACCAGTATGGCCATTCCTGATGCTAGGCAGAGGGAGACCATTGTCTCAGGCAGTGGATACTGGGAGGCAGAAGTCACAGCTTCCCAGCTGATCCTCATGAACTTTCTGATTCTTTCTCTTCTGTTGGAAGGTAGAGTTGAGTGTAGGAAAAGCTTGGGAAATCACACTTTTTGGAACTACAACTCCCAACATCCCCACCCAGCACATAATGTACAGATAATTTTATCTGAATGGCAGCACTGATTTATTCTGTGGGGAAGCCAAAGCAACATGTTTGCATAGGCCAAGTCCAATTTTGTTGAATGGCAGGAAGATTATTCGGACATTCATTTAATGAGCAACCATAGGAGCCAATTATTTTTGCTACCATTTGCATATTAGAGATTGTATTATATCATATTAAACTATGGGGGGGGGGAGGAGGAGTGTTTGCTAAGAGTATGCAGTTGAGAGATTCATATCATTCACAGGAGAATCTTGGTACAAAAATCCTGAAAGGGTTGAGTGTTCCTCAGGAACCACAGCAGGAAACTGAAGACAGCAAAAGTGATTACCAGTATCAGGCTTTGAAGTATACTCCTCTGTCTTTAATAGCTGTCTGGCTTAGAATTGTTCAGCAGCTTCTATGATGGGAGTACTGATGATGGCAGAAGCTGCAGAGCCAACCTTGTGAATGTATTTATTTGGATTTCAACTTTACTCTAAAACAAAGGCTCAGAATGGGTATGAAGTTTTAAAGGGAATCCCCAATGGACTAGAATGCCTATTTTTGTTGCTGTTAACTGCTGTCAAGTCAAATTTGACTTATGGCGACCCTGTGAATGAGAGACCTTCATGCCACTCTATCATCAACCGCCTTCCTCAGTTCCTATAGAATCAGAGCCATGGGGCTTGAACAGAATGTCAGAAATAATCCAGCTTGAGGCCACTTTAACTGCCTTGGCTCAGTGCTAGGGAATCATGGGAACTGTAATTTATTGTGGCACCAGAGCTCTCTGATGGAGAAGGCTCAATGTCTCAGAAAAACCTACAATTCCCATGACCCCATAGCATTGAGTCAGGGCAGTTAAAGTGGTTTCAAGATGGATTATTTCTGGCAATCTGTTCAGGCCCATGGTGTGATCTTCTTCTTTTCCTACTGCCTTCTATCTTGCTAAGCATTATTGTTTTTTCTATTGAACCATGTCTTCTCGTGATATGGCCAAAGCACAACAACCTCAGTTCAGTCATATTGGCTACCAGGGAGAGCTCAGGCCTGATTTGCTCTAGGACACATTTATTCTTCTTTTTAGCAGTCCATGGTATCTACAGAACCCATGGTATCTAGCACAACATCTCAAATAAGTTGACTTTCTTCCTGTCTGCTTTCTTCACTGTCCAACCCTCATATCCATATATAGAAATGGGAAATATGATGGCATGGACAATTCTAACTTTAATATTCAATTATATACCTTTACATTTCGGGATCTTGTCTAGTTCCTCCATAGCTGTCCTTCTAAGTCATAGTGTTCTTCTGATTTCTTGACTACAATCTCTATTTTGATTAATAATTGAGCCAAGGTATGGAAAATCTTGACCTATTTTGATGTCTTCATTGTCTACTTTAAAGTTAAGTAAATCATATGTGGTTTTTGTTTTAATATTCAGCTGTAAACCTGCCTTTGCACTTTCTTCCTTGACTTTCTTCAGTATTTTTTCCAAGTCTTTGCTATTTTCTGCTAGTAGTATGGCATCATCTGCATATTTTAAATTGTTGATGTTCTTTCCTCCAATCTGATGCCTCCTTCCTCTGAGTCTAATCTTGCTTTACATATGACATTTTTCTGCATGCAAGTTAGATAGACCACATATAACAACTTTAAAGAAGGCAGAAGTTGTTGGACCTTGACTGCCTTTACTTCTCACTGTTGGTGATGCAGAATAGGGTTGATGGGAGATGCAGTTCAGTGATATCTGGAGGGCCGGATGCAAAGGCTGTTGCATATACAATGGAGGCCCAGTCCATGGAGTTGCCTTGTTTACTGAAGTGAACAAGCAGTCTTCTAAAAGAGTGAGGACTAAATTTTATTGTTAGTCTTGACTAGAGTAGACCCATTGAATCAGGGGGATTTACCTATATATTGATGCATCATTCAACATCTGATTGAATGTGTCTACACTAGTTGGGAACTAACCAAAAGGATGTCAGTAAAACTATTAGGACAATGAAACTTATGCTTTGGTGTATTGGATTCTGTTTGTTGTTCTCTCTTGAGGTGAAGTCCAGTGACTCCTCCAGGCTTCAGTTGTAAATTCAGAAAAACTTTACTCAGTAACTCTAGGGTTTCACCAGAGACATGCATTGTCAGAACTAAATAGCAAGCATTAGCAAAATCTTATTAAACCACCAACAATTTCAAATCACTGGTGGGCTATTTTCTCTTTTGCTATAAAAGCAAGACATCTTTGTTCCTCTTGTTTTCCCATGCCAACCCTCTCCTTATTTCTTCTGTCTGTTTTCCCAGATAAATGACCTCGGGCATTCTCAAGCCAGACCCCCATTTCTCTGTTATTTCAGCACCAACAATCCCTCATAATAAACACTGCACTGCATATCCAATTGCATAACTTCCATATACTTATAACAGGTTTGTATATATACACTAAATTCAAAATGCATCTCCTGACAAACAGCCATGCTATTTTTATTGGAAAATGTTTTAGCCACATGAAATAAGCTATTTCTGCATTCTGGTCTCCTTCAATCTGACTTTTCCAACACTGCTATCCAGATATAGGGTATTGCTAGATTTTAGCAGGGCTTTTAAATGTTACTTTTAGATGACAGCTCCCAGATTACAACTGAGATTACAACGAGAATCCCAGTCATGCTGCTGTGCAGTCAGGGCAGCTATCAATTAAAAAAGTAACTTTTACAACCTTTGGATCTGCATAAGCCCCCCTCCCCCCATTACAGGACATTTGTCAATCAGAACCCACTCTGTCAAGATTTATCTGACAACCCTTCTCCCTTTCCCTTGAGAAACTGTAATCACTTATACTTGATCATCAATTCTTACATGCTAGAAATTAAAACATATTTATGATAATCCTCTTGGATGAAAGCCTGAAATAGTGAGAACTAATCCCTTACTGCCAAACAAAGGCTTGCAGTGAATAAATAGCATTAAGCACTTTGTGAGTCAAGTGCTGTTATACTCTGAAAAATGACTCCTTATAAAGAAGGCATTAGGGATTCCACATTCATTTTGTCTTAGTCATTTTGTCTCACCATTGGAAAGCATTTTCAGAACCAGAAAACACAAGCCACAATAAGGTTTGCAAATTTATTAATAATGCACAAATCAGACATAATTCAGCTCATGTTTAGCTATATGAGGCATATGTAGGGAAGAGATCAAGTGTGTTAGTAATTGTAAGTATATACTAGTCAAATGTAGCCAAGGCTTCATTCATATGCATAATTGGAATAATTTAGTTTCATGGATTGAGTTTCAAATGGAATGTTATCTTATGGAAGTTCTGACTGAATGAGGCTGATTGAAGCCAATGGACTTTTTTTCATCAGGAGGACCTGATTTATTCTCCACATTTTCTGTAGTCTGGCACAGAAGGTGGTGATACAGAGAGAAGGGCCTCTCCAGAAGATCTCAAGATAAGAGCAGGCTCATATAGGGTGACAGAGTCCTTAAGCAGGGATGTCATTCTTCACCAAGTTTCTTCTTAAAGTAAGCAACAAGTAAATTTAGCAATTTTCTTTCCATGATTTTCTATTTTTTTAATCATCAATATTTTTAATTGAAATTGTAATTAAAAGTATTGAAACAAAAACACTTTGAAGCAGGGAATAAAGAAGGTAAAATATTAGCTAATAGACTTAGGAAGAGAAAAGAGAAAAAGATAATTACAGAGATAAAACATAATGGAGAATCAATGATAGACCAAAGGAATATTAAGAGGATTTTTAGAGAATATTATAGAGACTTATATAGTAAAGGACCAGAGGAGGAAATTGGCAAACAGCGAATAAATAATTATTTAAATACTCAGAAGATACAGTCATTGAATGAGGACCAGAGAGAAAACCTAAACAAACCAATATTGGAAAAAGAAATAAGAGAAGAAATTGGGAAACTGAAATTAGGGAAAACGCCAGGGCCTGATGGACTTACATCATTGTATTATAAAAAGATGATAGAAGAAATAGTAATCCCATTAAAAGAAACAATAAATAGAATACATATCCAAGGAATACCGGACTCATGGAAGGAAGCCAACATCTGTTTGATACCTAAAGAAGATAAGGATTTAACTAACATAAAGAATTATAGACCTATATCACTTACAAATGTAGACTATAAAATATTTGCTGCCATTTTGGCATCAAGAATGAAAAAGATAATAACTTTGATCCATGAAGATCAAAATGGATTCGTTCCAGGCAGACAAATAAAAAATAATATAAGGATAGTTTTAAATGTTATTGAATTTTTTGAGCATTTTGCTGATAGTAAATTAGCAATGATCCTAATCGATGCGGAGAAAGCATTTGATAGGGTCAATTGGACCTTTTGAATGAGCAAAAAGTTTAGGGAAAATGAACATACGGCAATTTTATTTAGACAGTGTATTGCACTCAAATGTAATAAATGTATTAATTTTTTTTAAAAAAAAATACAAAGCATGCGATTTATAAAAAGTAATTCACACCTGTGGGCCACACCCAAACAGACATAAACATAAAATGAGCAATCAGTACTGGGCTAAAAAACTGCAAATCCCATGGAAACTTATGCAGTACATCAATTGGACCTTTTTACAAGAAGTGATTGATAGAATGGGAATGGGAAATATATTCTTAGAGTGGATTAAAGCAATCTATAAAGAACAGAACACTCAAATTATCATAAACAACAAGAGAACTGACAAAATACAAATAGAAAAAGGAACTAGACAAGGGTGCCCATTGTCACCACTCTTGTTTATTATGACATTAGAAATATTAAACAATAAAATCAGGGAAGATAAAGTGATAAGAGGGGTTAATCTGGAACGGCCTGTCAGATGAGATCCGTCAATTAACATCTTTGGATAGCTTTAAAAAGGCAGTCAAGACGGATCTCTTCCGGCAGGCCTTTCCAGATTAATACACCCGGCCTTTCCAGATTAATACATCCGGCCTCGAGACCTGAGACTTCATAATCTCTCCTATGAATATCCAATAACTCCCTTAGCAGGGGTATTGTCTGTTGTATTGTTGTAGTGTAATTTCTGTTTGTATGAAATGTTTTATTTAAATTTTTATATTACTGGTTGATTTTATTGTTTTAAATTGAATCGGATTTAATAAATTTTTAAGGGGGGAGGAGGGAATCACATTGTTTTAGAAGCTATGTATTTTATTATTGCATATTGTTGTACACCGCCCGGATTGGTTCGCCATAGGGCGGTATATAAATAAAAAATTATTATTATATATTATTATTATTATTATTATTATTATTATATTATAATAATATCAAAGGATTTAAAATAAAATTACAGGCATTTGCAGATGACATCATCTGTTTTGTCGAAAATCCAAAGGATAATGTAAGAAAACTTCTTGAAGTAATTGAAGAGTATGGAAGTTTAGCAGGATTTAAATTGAAAAAGGACAAAACCTCAATTTTGACTAAGAACATGGATATAAAAGAAGAAGAAGAATTAAAAACAATAACGGGATTTAAAATAGAAAAGAAAGTTAAATACTTAGACATGCATCTAACTAAAAGAAATATTGAATTATTCAATAATAATTACTCAAAAATTTGAGATAAGATAAAGAAAGATATAGAAAAATGGAAAAAGCTACAATTATCTTTTTTGGGAAGGATTGCGGTAATTGAAATGAACATACTACCCAAACTTATATATTTATTTCAAAATTTACCTATCATAACAAAAGACAAATATTTTGAGAACTGGCAGAAAGAACTGTCAAAGTTTATTTGGAAAGGGAAAAAAATCAAGAATAAAATGGAAATTATTGACGGAAGATAAAATTAAAGATGGATGTGGGCTCCCAAATTTAAAACTCAATCATCAAGCGGCTTGCTTAATGTGGATAGAGGAATGGAGCACACTTAAGAATGAAAGGCTATTGGCATTAGAAAAAACCAATATGAGATTCGGATTTCATGCATTTCTTTGGTATAACAAGGTAAATGCCAACAAAGACTTTTCACATCATATTATTAGAAACTCCATTTTAAAAGTATGGATGAAAATCAAATATCAATTTTATAGTCAAATCCCAAGCTGGGTTTCGTTTCAGGAAGCTTTTCTGGGAACTTCTAGGAGGGAGGAGATTCAATGGCTAACTTATAAAGATGTATTGGAATGGATGAATGAAAAGGAAGCTGAAATAAAAAAAAGAGGAATATTTAATCAATAAAATTGGCAAGAATTGGTTTCTCTATAGACAAATGAAAGAACAATTTAAAACTGACATTAGAAATAATGGGATTACAAAAGATGAATCTTTAATAGATAAAGTAATGTTTGGGGGGGGGAAGATAAACATATCTCAAAATACTATAAAATACTTAAAGAAAGAGATTTAGAGACAGAACAAGTGAAACATGTTATGATTCAATGGGCTCAAGATATCGGGGAAAATATCAATTTAGAAGAATGGGAAAGCTCATGGAAGAACACCAATAAATACACACTATGTCAAGATTATAAAGAAAATTATTTAAAGATCTTCTACCGCTGGTATATGACACCAACGGTATTAAATCGAATTTATAGTGCTGGGAGTGAAAAATGTTGGAAGTGTAAATCAACAAGAGGAATACTATTTCATCAGTGGTGGGAATGCAAGCTGGCAAAAGAATTCTGGAAAAGAATTCAAGAGGAGACAACTAGAATGCTAAAGGTACCAATACCATTAGACTCAACATTTTTTCTATTGAATATGACGAGCATGATAGAGCCAGAAGTGGAAAAAAAATACAGAAGAATATTACTATACATCAGGGGTAGGCAACCTTTCCCCTTTAAGGGCCGAGGGACTTCAGCTCCCAGAAGCCTCAGCCATGTTGGCCAATAGTCCCATGTTGGCCAATAGCTCCTGGGATTCTGGGAGCTGAAGTCCCTCGGCCCTTAAAGGGGAAAGGTTGCCTACCCCTGCTATACATAGTAACTACTGCTAGAATTACATACGCTAGATACTGGAAACAAAGTAATATACCAACAATAAAAGAATGGGAGAATAAAATGAAAGAAGCAATAAAACTAGATACGTTAACAGCATTATTGAAAGACAAATCAAAAGAAGAAATAGAGGAAGAATGGTTATCCGTTAAGGAATACTGGAAAATAAGAGATCTTTAATTTTTTATAGGAAATTAGAAAATTGAAAAATGGGCTAATCAAAGAAGGTATAGAGATGAAAAATGAAAAAGAGGGGGGGGGGAAAGGAGGGGAAGAATGCATAATGATAACTTATAAATTAAGGTCACACCTAAATTGAAGGTTGTAGAAGGTGAGATGAGGAGGTCAATACCAACTACAAGACCAGAATAGATGATGGAATTAAGAAAGAAGAATGAAAGATCATGTGTGAAAGGAATGTAAGCATTAATAAATTGAGTGTAAGCAAGTATATAAGTATATATAATGGTGAGAATGTTTTTGTTTGTATATATATATATATATATATATATATATATGTTTATTTATGTTTGTATGGAGGTCGGTATTTGTATTTTATGTATTTTATGTATGTATGCATGTATGTATGTTTGTATTTAAAAAAATAATATTTTTTTTTCTTTCCATGATGAGAAAATATTTTTTTTAAAAAAAATCTTCCCAGTTTTCAAACAATTAGCAATTCTATAGTTATTCTGTGCAAAATTTGCATGTTTTTTTTTTCACCACAGAAAACAGCATTTTCTTTGTAGAAATGTTATTTTCTGAGCAGAAATTGCTGGTCTCTACCCAGAAAGTGCTGTTTTCTTTGCAAAGCAACTACGTGCAAATTTTGCACAGAATAAGTCCCAAACTGCAAAAATTCTCTTAAGTCCAGTTTTCTTATCATCATGGTTTCATGACAATTGAAAACATGTTTTATGACCATTTCTGAATGTTTTTGAATATTCTTTCCTTCCCAATCATTACAATAATTTGGACCTGAACCATAAAAGACTTAAGGTCAATAAGCAGTGCTTTGAATTATGTCTAAAAACTGGCACTGGCAGTTGCCAGTGGAAGTGGCAGCTAGTAGATCTTAACCACATGCACACTTTTTCATGTGAATTGGTTCATGCAATTCTAGAATAGTTGCTAATGCATTTTCATTTAATGCCATAGGAGATATACAGAAGCAATCCCTGGCATTGATGATTGCTGGTTGCCACCTCACATCGTATGTAGAGCAGTGACACCTGTGGTAAAACTGCCAGCGTCTTTAATGACTCTGACATTGTGCATTTCATAGCAGCCTAACAAATAGAAATTCACAAGTCGAGCTTGTGAGACATGGGTTCAGATGTGTAAACAGCCACTTGACATCATTATGGAGTGCTCTAGATTTTTGTAGAAAAATCTGGAGCAAAAGATTTTATTTTAAGCTGTTTTAAGGGATGGAAAGATGGATTCAGTGTAAAACTGACCTTATGTTATGAAGACAGTTTGTACTTGAATTGAGGGTTTTGCCCTGCATCATGAAGTCAGGTTGCCCTGAGGACAGGTGAAACTGCTTCATTTGACCCATGTAGACATGCTCATGGAAATTTCCTTCTATGAGCTTCCTTAAGTTAACTTACAATCCAACGACTTTATTGCATGTTGTTCTAAAACAACCCAAGCCTCCTGGGCTGCAGCTGGGAGGTGAGATGGAGGCAGGGATTATCGCAAGCTAAATTGCTGCTGAATCCAAGCCAGGCTCAGCTGGTACTTTTTAGAAACCGGGACACTTCCCAGTTTCTAAAAACCACTGGCTGAGCCCAGGTGGAAATCTGAGCTGATGGCGGCCGTCGATTCAGCAGCAATTTAACTTGTGATAATCTCCTCCTTGAGTAGTTTTAAAATGACAAGCAATAAAGTTGTGTGTATATCTGCAGGTGATTTCCTGGCAACCTTTGCTTTCCATTTCACCCTGGTCAGGAAGACCTCGTGAGCATCAAGAAAGCCTCAACAGAGCCATCCCCAACCAGTTTAATCTTGAAATGTGTTGGAAAATCTTTGCATTCTCTTTCCCCCTCCTTAGATAGATAGGGATTTCCTATATGCAAACTCCTCTCTCTCCCTCCCTCCCTCTCTCATTCAAACTAACCATGTGAATTAGGTCACTACCTCTTTGGGACTAACAGTTTTTTCTCTCTAAAGATTACCAGTTGAGCTGTTGCCATCTTCCTACTCTCTCAACTTTGTTTGGAAAGATGGCAGATAAATATTTCTCTTTACCTGAATTATTCACTAGTTAGATTAGGATATAGCCTTTTATGTAAATATAGATTAAAGCCATTGTTTTTTAAACTACAAACTACGTGTTTGTTGTTTTTGAGTCAGTCCCAGGGGCTAAACAGACCGGCACTTTGAGTCAGCATGTGGTTGGAGTGGGGGCATGGCGACTGCATGCTCACTGCCCTGACTCTGCCCCCACACTGGCATCATGCCACCCATCCAACCAGACAGTGGGCAGTGAAAGGGCATTTCTTTGGTGCAGCATTTGGATGCAGATACTGGGGTGGTCTCTACAGCCCCTCAGTTCTTAGAGAAGCACAGGTAGACAAAAGCACATTTCTGCTACTCTTTTCTTTTCAAAGCCAGACTCTAATAGACTTGGCTTTAATATTTTTGATATTTAAATATTTTTGTTTCCTCAAAAAGTCTGAAGCCTTAGGAAACTTAAATTACCCCACAAAATTAAATGTTCCCCCCCTTTATAATTGGCAATAGAGGGGGGAAGTTATACACTTGATAATGCTAACCAAATGTAAGAACAGTACACTGAAAGCAAGATTGTAATTTAATGTTACAGAAAGAGCAAAGCCGAGTTGTTCCTTAAAAGGAAAAGATGATTCTGTCTGCACTTGTACCTGTTCACCACCATTCTCCCCAGTGGCTCAGAGCTCACTTCCCACTTTCTCCCAGCAGGTAGTGCACCACAACTACCCATTTCAATATGGATAGTTTCCAAAGAGAACTTCTTGCTACCATACATGTTGCCCAAGGCGTTTTCCTTTTAAGTGACAGGGTGTTCTTTGCTTCCCAGCTTTATTTCCCAGAGTTGTGCTTTGCTTGCTTTGTTTGCTGAACAAACAAAACTACCTTAAAAAGCAGACTCAGATGATGTTAGCAAAATAGGAAGCTCTGTGTGGCAAACATGGCCTAAACTGCTCTATCTCAGTTAAAATGGTTGCCCTGGATTTATGGTGGAACACATAAAAGATGAATACCATCTTTCTTCACACAAGGCATTTCTGATTCTGAAACTATCAGCAAAGTTAATGCTCTTAGTGAACTTGTCCTGCTGGTGATCATTCTTGCATTCTCCATGCAATCTAATTCTCACCCGAGGCAATCACAGCCTGCAAATTGCACATTCTGTGCCTGATCGAGGACAGGGTGAGTCCTGGGTCATGAAAGAGGAATATTCCAACAAAAGAACAGCCCAGCACATTCAAAGCTGCTTGTGGTTTTAATGAAGACACTGAGGCTTGCATTTTGAACAGAATCTAGAAATGGTGATAATTTGATCAATAGCCTCTTAATGTGGGTTTGTTCACCCAAGGCATATTCTTTGGCCCTCCTGTACTGGTATTTACTGGAGTACTTTTCAAGTAAATACATAATGTGATCTGCTATTTCCACTTGTATCTTTGTACAGAGGAGACCTCTGCAATGTCACTTGTATGAGAGACTCCATTCTATGGCTCAGTGATAAGAACCCTGCAAAAGACAGGGAAGTGTATATCTCTGTCCATAGGGAGCCTCTGTCTACATAGCTTTAGTTATGCATATTCTGTTCATGAATAGAAAAGATCCTGGAGCTAACTGAAGAGTGCCCTTTCTCCCTTCCTCATTTCACTGATTGTGGATATATCATGTGTATAGAGTTTGGAGTAAACAAGAACTGGACAGTCTCAAGCAAATGAACAGTGCTGGTATGGACCCAGGGCTCACAGTGCTAGCCTTTATTTATTTACAGTGACAATTATGTTATTTGCCACCTTCACTTCTGTTTTCCATTTCTTCTCCTGAATTTAGTAGCAATCCTCACAGTACTTGAGGGAAAACACATTTTCCAACCAAAAATATATTGTTGTGAATTATCCCATTTTTAATTTATAGTATTGTGGTGTGGCTTGGGTGAACATTAGATTACAGTGTATTTAGGGCAGGTATTTGACCATGCATAGAGCAAGAGGGCAGCTGTGAAATAAATAGATAATATTATAATACTTTAAAAATTGGGGTTTATTGGTTTTCAAAAAGATATCACACAAGGACCATAATTAATTAACACAAAGTATGTGCTTAGAAGCTAAAACAAAGGAAAACAAACAGCAGAGCTTCCATAATCCTGCTGCTCACAGTGTCATCTTGACCAGACATCCTGCTAATCACAGTGCCATCTTGACCAGACATCCACAAGGACCATAAAGACAGTGTGCCTCTAGTTTTCTTTAATATACAGTGCTACTATTCTGTCTTTCTTCCATCATGGAACCTTCAATGTGCTATGATGGTTTCTCATGAATTCTCACACCCAGGCACCAACCATCACACTTTCAGACAAAGTTTCTCATTCCTGGAAGAGAAACACAAACAAACTACGAGGTCTGGCTTATCCTCTACCACCCATCAGCTTCATCACAGATATATCCACTGGCTTCTGTCTGATGACTTCATCCCCAAGCCTCCACCTGTCAACAACTACCAGCTTCCACCCATTAATATCTACTGGTTCATTACATTCAGTCTGTGTCTGGAAGGCAACCTTCTGTGTCTGGAAGGCAACCACTTAGCCCCAGTCAAACTTGCTCCAGCCTCAGCAAGAGCCTGAATGCACCCACACTCACGTCAACCTGAAGCTTGGTGAAAGAAAAAGCCATTCCTGGATCTGTTTTGGTAGAAGCCTACATGTTGTCCCTAGGAAGTTCAAAATATTTTCTCATAATTAGGCAAGGCTTTTTTAACCAGATTGTTTCATTTCATATATGCATATTGTTAGTTTTGAATAATATGTTTGTTGCAACATCTTGACCCAGCCTTCTTATTTGTGGTGTAGGAACTTATCTGTAAACTTTGCATGTTATTTTTGCCTCTGGGTACCAAATTTTCTATTAAACAAGTAATATCCAGGAACATATCTACTTCATTAGTTCAGGTATACCTGTATACTTTGCCCATACCACCATCCCAGGTCACTACTTCTGTGATTTTGAGTTTCTTGTCTAAAAAAATCTAATCCACAAAGCATTTGTTGGTCTGACAGTCTCCTGCCCCCTAACAAAAGTGTTCCCTCTCCCTAAATGGCATTTCCTTCTTGCCCTGGAGGTTTAGAACTGACTCCTAGAATAGCTCTTCCCTCCCTTCACATTTAGGGTTACCATAGTACTTCAAATTTGGGCCTCAAATTTCTACATTGACCTGGAAGCTGCTACTAGTGCATGCTGCTTACTTCGCCACATTGTCACTCCTACTGAGAAGTTCCCACCCACCCACTGTCACTGCATCTGACATGGAAACACATGCCTGGCTGCACCCACATGGCCAGATGCAGCAATAGGGAGCTTCTGCGTATGAGTGATGGATCAGCAAGGTAAGGAGTGCTGGAGGCTGTCTAAAGAGCTGAGGTTTCCAGGAAACTCCCCAGCAAACCAGGGGACAAATTACCCTGGGATAATACTTTTTTACTTTGGGATTGGTCTGGATTCACCAGCTTTGCATCTGGTCTGGCGGATTGGGATGATCCTTCCCCCAGGGTTTTGGCCTGCATCATCTGAACTAGACGATGTGAGGCTGGGGAGAGCATGGGCCTCTGTGGATTACTCTAGTTGTGACTAACAACTGGATTGAAGCCTCTAGCTCCATTCTCTAGTTCCCATGCCTTGTTTCAACATAGATTCTAATACAACCTAAGCATGTGCAATTGAATAACTTGCTTATGGTTCTACTTTTGACTTTTCCTCCCCTCTTTTTCCTTCCCCTGTGACTTCCTATACGGGCAGCTCTGGGCTGCCCTGCTAGCCATGGATTGGGGCCATGGCAACCATGCGGCGTGGCCCTGATCCTCCCTTTTCTGCCCCTGAAAGAGTGGCAAAATGCTACTCCTTTCAGGGGTGGCAAAAGGTGGCCCTAAGAACCGCTGTGCCGGGACGATGTCCTGATGCTACACGCCGTGTGTAACGGTGCGCAGTGTCAGGACATCATTGGGCTGGGGTTGGGGCGGCTGGCATGCGGCTGCCTCTTCCCATCTCTGTCTCCAGGCCGGCACTTTGGGCTGGTCTGTAGAGGCCCTTAAGTTTTTGACTATAAGCTTCTTGGGACAAGAACTTCTCCTTTTGCTGTCCATAAAGTGTCATGTACGTGGTGTTGTAAAAATATATGTTGAAGTTGCTGCAAAACTTTTTGGAGCAACTTTTCTTCCTCAGCACTTCCTCATGGGATTCTAGGGAACAGGATTCTAGGCTCACTAGTTTCCATGTCAGGCTCACTAGTTTCCATGTCTTGTCTTTCTAGCAGAGAGACTGTTTTAACATTGCAAAGAGGTGGGCTTGGGACAAGGAGAGGCAACAGATAACTTTGCATATTATTGCCATTCTACTGGTTATTTGTGGATACCTTTAAGGTCTTCCATTCATAACACAAGGTTTGTAGTACTAATCATGGTTTTTCATAAGTTCCACAGGTAATTGGAAAGTACTGAGGAAGAATAACCAAAAAGAGAAAGAAAGAAGAGAAAAGAAAAAAACTACACCAATGATAACAAAGTACAGGGAAATAAAAGCTGATTAAACAATACTGATTCCTTGGTTTTTAAAGAAAAGCATAACCTCAAAAACATTTCATATTATAAAAGATGCTGATATGCAATATTGTGCCTGTAAGTGCTCTGTTAACAGTATTAATGTCCTAACCTCAAATAAGCTCAGATGTAAACATCCCAAAGGCAGGAAGTATTGAAGCATATTATTTGCTTCCTTTAGAGAGATAATAATATAAAGTGCTTGTAAGATTTCTGTGGTCTATGTCCAAAAGAGTTTTCTTGGTACTTAAAAAAAGTGATCCACCATTAAATAAATAACAATATTAGCTCTGTGTGCCACACCCCCTATTATGGTCCATGAACTTTGAGAATTCATAGTCAAGGGATGTTCACAGATTACCTTGAATGTGTGTGTGTACATTCCTTCAGTCTAAGAATAGTAAGGAATTAATTTGAGTCCTATATGAAGGGTTACGAGTGCACTGTTTTTTTTTTAAAAAAACCTCTGCATTTAAAATGGTTTTTATTCTTTCTAAAAATTAATATATTAAACATATAATTACATTTAATATGTTTTATGTATTTTCTAAAGCTTCAAAATGGTTACACCGTTATCAAGGGAAGAGCTTGAAAATAGTTTGAGGAAGAGCTAATTTCCCCCATTGAGGCTTAACAAATTAATTTGCTAGCAGACAGACACCAATTATCAAAGCTTAAAAAAAAAACTAGTTATATTTTAACTAGTTCTTTGTTATCTCATTTCCCTTCCCCAGTAACAATTTTATTTGATGAGTAGATTTGCTGCTTAACACTCACTATAGTCTTCCTATGGTGTAATGACATCTTGTTTTATTTTTCTTAGATTCCGTGCTTTAGTACAGCTCTTCCCAACCTACCAGTTTCCAAATGAATCTCACTACAATTTCCACTGACTCCAGCCATTTGTAGCCCAACACATCTGGAAAGTGCCAGGGCATGGAAAGCAACTTTGAAATGACAAAAGGAGAACATTTGATATAATTAATAATTAAAAAAAGTGCCATCAAGGGTAAGTAGTGACAACCTCAATGAAACCTAAGATTTGTTTTAAAATGCAAGTAATTAATTAATTAGGAAGTTAATAAATTAATTAGTACTGTTCATCACATTGTTTACAACAATGATTTGTCTCCCTCATTCTAACGGTCAACATTAAGAAATTAATTTTTAAACGTGATGTTTCAGACTATATAGTCTATTGTGTATTACTTTTGGTGAACCAGAAGGTAGAAAAGCAATTAAGATACGGTACTTTTTAAAAAATAGATAAATAATTAGATAAATAATACATGTGGAATACTGAGAAACAGAATGGTTCTGAGATGGCAAGGGGGCTGCACAAGATTATTTTATATCCTTCTATCTGTTTAACTTATATGCAGAATTTATCACAACGAATGTGGGATTAAATTGAGAGGAAAGAGTGATGAAAGTTATGGGATTAAACATCAGCAATTTAGATAAGCAGATGACATCATATTGCTAGCAGAAAATAGCCAAGACTTGGAATGACTATTGATGAAAGTTAACAAAGAAAGTGCAAAAGCAGGATTACAGTGGAAGAAACATCAAGAATTTAAGATAAGCAGTTGAGTCCCTATTACTAGCAGAAAATAGCTAAGATGTGGAAAGACTACTGCGAAGAGTTTATAAAGAAAATGCAAAATAATGATTATAATTAAATATTAAAAAGGCAAAAATAATGACCACAAAGGATTTATGAAATTTTAAAGCTGATGATAAAGACATTGAAATAGTTCAATATTGTCTATATCTTGGCTCATTCATAAATCAAAATGGAAACTGTAGTAAAGAAATCAGAACACTAAAAGTGTATCTACAATGCCGAAGTAAAGCAGTTTGACTGCCATAACTCTGTCTTACAGAATCCTGGGATTTGTAGTTTGGTGAGGCTGACAGGAAGAAAAATCTATTTATTTTAAATATTGTTGTTTTGTCTTGTCTTGTTTTGAATCACCCTCAAGTAATGGTGGCCCTGTGGATGATACATGTCCAAGACTCTCTATTCTCCACTAATCTGCTTAGGTCATGTAAATTTAGACCTATGGCCTTCTAAATTCATCCACCTATCATGAGGCTATCCTATCTTTCTACTTCCCTCCACCTTTCCTAAAATAATTTTCTTCAATGAGTCATGCCTTCGCATGATGTGGCCAAAGTATGACAGCCTCAGTTTTGTCATCTTGACTTCCAGGGAGAATTCTGGCTTGATCTGCTCTAGGACCCATTTGTTTATCTTTTTGGCTGTCCACAGAATCCTCAGCACTCTTCTCCAGCACTACATCTCAAATGAGTCTTCTTATCCACTTTCTTAACTGTCCAATTCTCACATCCATACATGGTTAAGGAGAATACAGTGGTTTGTACAATTCTAACTTTAATGCTTAGTTGTATGTCTTTGCTATTTACTCTAATCAAATCTGAGTGAAGCCAAGTCAACAAGTATGATTTAGTGACTCCATAGGGCAAGGGTCGGCAACGTACAGCCCGTGGGCCACACCCGGCATGCCGACCCCCATCGACTGACCCCCGCCGACTCCTGGCACCGCTGCGTGCGCCACAGCCACCATTTTGTTTTTCAAAATGGCGGCCGCAACTCATTCATGCATGTGCAGTACTCCTGCGCATGGGTGAATGAGCTGCAGCCGCCATTTTGGAAAACAAAATAGCGGCCGTGACTCGGAGCATGCGCAAATGAGTTGCGGCCACCATTTTGTTTTCCAAAATGGTGGCTGCGGCTCATTCGCGCATGCGCAGGAGTACTGTGCATGCGCAAATGAGTCACGGCTGCCATTTTGGCAAACAAAATGGCGGATGCAACGTGTGTGGCGGCAGCAGTAGGGGTTGGCGGGGGTTGGGGGGGGTTGGTGGCAGCGGCGGCGGCCACACAGGTGAGCGCGCGTGCCACCATTCCCCCCCTGGCCCGGAGGAAGACCTGGGGACCAGCGACCGGCCCCAGGTAGGAGAATGTTGCCGACCCCTGCCATAGGGAGCCTCCATTGGTCTTGACTTTTCACCACCAATTTCTGTGGTTACTCACCACAGATATCTTCATAATACACTTGTTGGAAACTCTACCAACATATCCCACTGAGGTTGAGGAGTGTATTCCCTGGAGAAATGAAGGATAAGAAGATTCATCTCACCACAAAAGGCCACAGTGTACATTGTACATTGGAATCTTATGCATATTCCTTGGGAAGAGAACATCCAACGAGATTCAGTGTGCACAGGAAAAAAATATAAATCCTACACAAATCCTTATCATTATACAGAAAGTCTACAGTGGGGAAACACCTTTGGCCTCTCAAGATCCCAAATATTCCACCTATACCCATAAACTGCAAATCCTCCATTCTGTTTCAGAATCTTAGACTCATAGAATCATAGATAAAAATATCTAAATCCTGCACAATCAATACCATGTTTCCCCTCCTTTCTCTAACGACTGTTACAGTGCACTGGATGGGTCATCAACATTTAATTTTCTGGCTAATTGAAAATTGTACAGTGATGTCAAATTAATGGAAAAGCATTCAAACAGAGAGCTTTTGGCTTAATTAGATAATTAACTCAATCAATACAGCATCAGTTGTTATTCATATTATATTTAATTTAACTGTAGGTGGTTTATTTCACAGTGAACAGTTGGCTGCGACACAATTTATCTTGTTCCATTTCATAGAATAATAAAATCAGAATGAACCAGAAGGTCAAGTTAACCTCACTCTTTAACCCCCAAACCTCAGACAAATGAAAAAGGATGTATATTGCTGTCAGGTATTGCTTTAATTTTCTCCAGAAGACAATGACAAAGTTATGATCCTCCCAAAGTATGAGTGCATGCATTGTTTTTAACCCTATCCAACCACAGTGTGGCATAATGCTTTGAGTGTTGGACTATGACTCTGGAAATTAGGATTTGATTCTCAGCTCAGCAATGAAACCCACTGGGTAACCTTGGGCAAGTCACATGCTCTCAGCTTCAGGGGAAGACAATGGCAAACATCCTCTGAACAAATCTTGCCAAGAAAACCCCAGTATAGCTTCACCTTAGGGTTACTATAAGTTGGAAATGATTTGAAGGCACACAGTAACAACAATAACAACAACAAGCACAGTACTGCCTGTTATATACTTTGAATTGCCTTTCCCTGACAGCTTCCCATGCTTCTTTGCAGCATTCTCATTCATACAAGGATAATGTTGGATTTAAACAAATGATACAGTATACTGATCTAGCCCAGGGTTCCCTCACCCTAAAAGTCACTGGAGATTATCGCACAATGATATAAACCATCCTGATATTATCAGATGCATTTAGCCACCAAAATTGCTGCCCGGGTGCAGCCCAACTCCGTCGCTGCTCAGAGGGGTGCTCCGGTGGTCATTTTTTCAAGCCAGAAAATTCCTGGCTTTGAAAAGAGGTGCAAGGAACAGCCCTTCAAGTGGTGATGGAGCCAGGCTGCACCCGGGCAGTGATTTTGGTGGCTAAATGCATCTGATAATATCAGGATGCTGCCCACTTCTAATTTTAAACTGGCTCAAGTAACCCATTTTATATCATTATACGATAGTCTCCAAACTGTAAGACAGAGGGGGCAGGTGAATACTTTATATTCCATTTCACATTACAAAAGGATAGTGCCATGATTCTGCCATGGCTGCATCTTACAGAATCTTGCAATTTGGTGATGTGCTAGAGCTCTCTGCCAGAGAATTCTAAATACCCTTCAATAAGCTCAAAATTCCAGAATTCCATGTGATGTTGCCATGGCACAAAGTGGTGTCAAAGTGTTATAACTGTGTAGTGTGAAAGAGACCTATATTTTTGATATGGGGACTTGTGTGCTCCTGGGATTTTCTTGACAAGATTAGTGCAAAGGCAGTTTGCCTTTGCCTTCTTCTGAGACTGAGAGTGTGACTTGCCAAAAGTCACCCAATGGATGTCCATAACTGTGTGGAAATTCAAGCCCTGATCTCCACACTCATAGTCCAATGCTCAAACCACTACACCATAGTGGATCTCTGACAAACTAATGTTCTCAGGAAGGACATTATCCCACTCCCATTTTAAACATGCATGAAACAGAGCCAGCATGAACAAACATGGCCACTACCATAATATCTGGGTTTGCTTTTATATAAACTTAGGCATGTGTTAAATACTGTGCCAGAGAAGCCTATATGATATGAAATAAATTTGATTAAATATGACACAGCACTAAGATGTAAGCATGTCAATGGGATGAGAGGACAAGGGAAATGGCAGTCCAGTAGTCAGTATCACAGACTTCTCCCCTTAAAGAGTTAATTTCCTCCTTGCTTTCAGGTATGACGATTGGTTAGACTACTAACATGAAAACAAAATATCATATAAGGAATCTCTATAGGGGAAATCTCCCCTGTGAATTTTATACACCAGTATCTGTACCTGTAGCTATTTCTAATGACACACACACAGAAAATGCCCTTACTGGATTTTGTAGGCCATACTTGATGTCCTAGACAGAAAGCATAAAATGATATTTAAGGGGACACTCCACCCCTCCATACAATTAAATAAACAAAATATTTTTAAAAATTTATTGCACTTATATCTCACCTTTCTCCCAGAATGAGATTCAAGGTGGCTGTAATACAAGCCTATTGACGTCTAAATATTAATGCAGCATAGGAGACTAGGAGATCCATCTACAATTAATGGGTGTGTGTGAATGACGGATGAGAAGAATAAGTTAACTCAATCAGTTATTTTAATAAAATCAATATTCATATTAAAATTAATAATACTAATTTATTAATTATATAAGCAAGGGGAGAGATGTGAAACAGGGCTATTCATCCTAGATAGGATGAGAGACCAACTCCAGCAGCATCACCTCTGTCTGAATTTTTTCTATTATAGATAATCAGAATTACTCTGTATCTTAAAGAACTGATGGCAATCACACAAAATTTAATAGATCAATGTATTCCCTTACTTTCTGTTACCGTCCTCATACCTTATTCCTGTTATGTTGTAACTTCTAGACTGCAAGCCTACAGGCAAAGTCTATGTTTTTGCAGACTGTATACTGCTCTGAAAGCCTTTTTGGTTGAAAAGTGGGCTAAAATATTGTAAGAAAACCAAACAATCAAATAAACTATTCAGGCATGTTCCTAACTGAGAAGAACTTTGCCATCACCAAACTAATTAATGTGGAATGTGTGTCTCCTTTTCCTTAGAAAGGACTTTGTGTATCAAACATGGGCCCGAGAGTTCAGCAGAAGCACAACAGCAACAGCTACCACAGTCAGTAACTGATTTTTTAAAATTTACCCTCTTCAAGCCAATAGACTACAGAATTAGATTACCATCTTTTTAGGAATTCTCCCTCCCCCCATTTCCTAAGTAAGTCAATCAACAGATGATAACTAATGCATATGTGCCTTTTCTTGAGAGTAGATACAACATAAGCAGTTAGGAGTGCTTCTTTCTTTCTTTCTTTCTTTCTTTTTGCAATGGAAACTCCAGCTTGTTATGTACTCTTCAAGAGGCACATTATTATTTCATAAAGAAAGTAGTTATTTTGTTTATGGATTCTTGAATTCAGAAAGCTGAAAAGCATTATGAATTTATGCAGACACTTGGAATCAAAGTGCTAGAAATTTGAGTTGATTTTTCCCTGTGTGTGTGTGTGTGTGTGTGTGTGATCTTTTTCATTTTCAAGCAACTCTTGTTCGTGCATACACAGCCATACAAATTTCTGTGACAGAAGTGAGCTAATGCTTTATTTACAAAATAGCCCATGAACCAAGTGCTACATTTATACTGATATCTCAGTTAGACAGTGTATGCCTTTACATAGAGATTCTGCCTTAAATGGCTCTCTATGGCAGCAGTTTCTGTATGGAAAGTAATCTGTGCATCTTTGTTTGTCAAGTAGGTTCAAGCATTCTCTCTATACCTCTGCACTTATTTTAAAGATACTGTGGCATTATCATGGGAAAAAGCTCTGTCCACATGGTTAGCTGCTTCATGCAAAGGCAGTCATGCATGTTGCCACTGATATCCATGTGAATGTGCGTATGAATCTGTCCATCCCTGAGGGATGCATTGATGATATCCGTAAGGAACCTCAACAATGCATCCCCTCCCTGGATGGGCAGCCATGATGGGCAAGGGTTGAGAGGGCAGGTTATTTTCCTCACCTTACCAAGCAGCTTGTCCACGTCCTCGGTACTTACAGATTGGAGCTGATCCAGGATAACTTCATCGATGGAGTCGCTGGACACCTCATCTATAGTTTCTGCTACAACAGTGGCGTCTAAGTCGGCTCTTATCTGATAGATTTTATCTGCAAAGAAGTTGTTAAATGCGTCACATCAGGCCGTTGTCAGGTTAAGTAAGGGATTTGCCACAGGAGGAACCTGTGTCATCTCCCTCACCACCCTAAACAGCTCTGCTGGATGGGACTCTGCAGACGCAATACGTGCAGAGGAGAAAACTCTCTTCACTGCATGCATTGCCTCCCGATAGGAACAAAGAGAGTTCCTATGGCATTTCCTCCTGATAGGAACAAAGAAAGTTCCTATGACAGTCTCCAGAAGCATCTTGCATTTATAAACCTGCTCCACACACAGACAAGCTGCAACCCTCTCCACCCTAATGAAGAGGGACCAAGAGTCCTTCCTCATCGGGGAGAAGCTTCTCCATTTGCATGTGATCACCCTGGGAGAAGCAACCAAGCAGCTGGCTGAGCAGTGATTGAGAGGCCTCTTGCCCACATTGGTCTTTGCTGCAAGGGTGGCATGGGCAACAGGCTTCTCAGTTGCTGCTCAGCCAGCTCCTCAGTTGCTGCTCGCAGAGCATCTGTGTGAACAAGGAGCTGCGACCAAGCAGCCAGTCAAGCATTGACCAAGAAGCCTCTTGCCTGTGCCAGTCTTTGCTGCAAAGCTGGCACAAGTGAGAGTCTTATTGGTTGCTGCTCAGTCAACTGCTCAGTTGCTGCTTCCAAGGTGAAGGATGCAAAGAGAGCAGTGACCAAGACTGATTGTTTAGAACAGGGTAGGCAACCTAAGGCCAGGGGCTGAATGTGCCCCCCCCAAGGCCTTTGAACCAGCCCCAGGCCGGTCCTGCCACTGCTGCCACTGCCGCTGCCGCCGTCGCCCCCCAACGCCCCCTGCCGCCGCCACTTCCCACCACGATGATATTGATTTTATTTGTTATTACTTTTTCTTTGGGTTTTCTTGGCAAAATCTCCGCAGGGGTTTTGCCATGGCTTTTTTGGGGCTGAGAGAGTGTGCATGCATATTTTTTTAAAAATATTTATTTATTTATTTATTTATTTTGGTGCTTTGCCCCCCCCCCCCCCATTGTCTGAGGGACAGCAATCCGGCCCCCGGCTCAAAAAGGTTGCCTACCCCTGGTTTAGAATTTGCACAACAGTAGGTTTAATATGAAGAAATGTGCGTGTGTGTGGCAGGCTGCTAATGTTGTTGCCCTAGAGGAAAGGGGGTAGTAACTCAAAAAAGTTCTAAGCAAATAAGGCCCACATTGGCACTAATCAGACATCTAAAGGGAGAATGTCGCACAACCAGGGCACAACAGTGGAGAAGGTCTTCTTCCATGTCTTCTCACCAAGTATTATTCCCAGTGATGGGACATAGGATAATGTACTAGGTGTAGGGGGTGAACATTGTTTGGTTTGCACGCATTTCAGCATGAACTCTTTTGCAGTTTCTGGAGCTAGTATGGAGTCTAGATCAAGGCAATGCCTTTGAGGGCTGTTATAAGGGGAATACAGGTTGGGGTTGGTTCATTTTAAACATATGAATATTGTGCTGTCCTGTTGGAAATATACAACCTCTTACAGCACATCCATTTTTGTCCACTGTTCAGATGTGAATACCAAAATTGTACAGATAAAAGAAGTTTATAGAAGAGTGGTCACTGCAGCAGTACAGTCTAATTTTAAAACAGCTATTCAAGGTGCTGAACATATTTTGAGCACAGAGTTAACCACATTGGATACCTTCTTCAGTTAAAATCTGGAGTGGATTCACAGCTCCTCTGAAATAGAAGCCATGAAGCACCTTTATTCCTAATTTAATATTAATGTTTGGGCTGAAGGCAGTCCCCATTTCATAGATTTGAAAATTTGCATTTCTTAAATTGACTGTGTTATGGACATGAGCTTTGCTATAGGTATGCTCTAATACAGTGGATCTCTGAATGTTGTGTAAGATATACGGGGTTGTTAGCAAGAGGTCAAATATATGTAATTTCTCATTCATGTTCTCTACATCTTGTGCAAGACTGGTTTCTTTGAAAGGAGATAGTAATGGAGATTTTGTTTTCACCCTCCAAAAAATGTTTCTGGTAGGTCTATTCACTGATTAAACTATTTTAGTTGATTAGTCATGTGCCTTGGGGCTGATTAGATTTAAATAATTTAAATATTACAAGCATCTCAATGTAGATCTCTTTCAAGATATTAAAATAAATGTGAACTAATTTACAGTTTCATAAACAAAATCTGTAATTCATTTTTTTAAAAAAGGAAATACTGTTGGTAATATTTTCTTCCTCACTTCCTCTCCAAACTTTACTTGTAGGAGGAACAGATGTATAATGAAATATCAGAGGTAGAATGACAATCATTGCCACAATCATAGGCCTAAATCCAACTACTACTCCCAACTAAATCCAACTGCTAGACCAACTTAATCAATTTATGAGTGGTAAGTTAATTAGGGTTTCCAGACGTTAGGGCCTCCATTTTTTGTGGTTCATCTCCAAGTGGGAGGTGAGGATGAAAATCCCCTGTTTGGGCAATTTTGCTCCAGGAAGGGGCTTTGTACAAATCTTCAGTTCAGCTAGCAGAGTAGCTGCTTGCCACAATTTGAGAGGCTTAACTGATTTGTTGCAGCAACTTGCAAAGACTCTCTGGTGTGTGTGAGAGAGTCTGTATTTACTTAGGAGATTACTACAAATGCTTTTAAAACACAGTTATAGTTTTAAAATAGTGCCTTTGGCAATACTTATCACACAATGTCAGGGCTGACCCATTGCTGCTATGTCTGCCAAGTGCAGTTTGGGAGTCCTTTTTCATTGATGGGGGAAACTAGACAATAGCCCCCAATCATGCAGCTGTTGCAGTAATTTTCCTGAGGAAAACATTGCTGCTGGGGCAGTTGTGAGATTGACAGTCACGTAATGTCACAGTCTCCTCCTCTCCTTCCCCTCTCACTATTCTCAAGCATCCTGATTGCTTTTTTATTTCTTTTAAAAAATTAAATCACATGACTAGAACAGTGGAATTGCATCTTTTAAAAAGTAATAAAATAAAATAAAAGTTAGGCTGTAGAGGGAGTAGGGCAGGGAGGCAGGGTTAAGGGGGAGTCAGGAAGAAAGAGCAATAGCAGCAACAGCCCCAGTCATGTGACTGTGAAGACATGCAATAATGTCTGCTCACAAAATGGTGTCTGCATTTTCATTAATTTGTATGATTGTGGTGAGAACGGGGCTTGTGTGATAATGTCCTCAGCTACACTAGTTCTTCCTTCCCTCCTAGTTGTCATGGTGTCAGGGCTCACTCTTGGCTCTGCACCCATCTTCTGGCTAGAAGCAAGATGGGTAGATTGAATGTCCCTTCTCTTGTCTCCTTAAGAAAGTAAGAAGAAATAATTCCTTCATTTTAACTTGATCTGATAACAACCCCTTCACCTAAGACTTCTCTCTTAATTTCCAAACAAGAAAATGTGCACTCTGTGTGTATCTGAGTATGCATGTGATGAAGCGACAATCTATAAGCAACTGTGGTTGGCAATTAATGCATAATGCTTAATGACATCACCAGGGACCATCCCTAGTGCTCAGGGTTTTGGCACTGGTCCTGAATTGGCAAACCTAAAGTTCACACTTGGAATAACTCTGCTTGAAACTAACAGTTGGATTTAGTGCTACATCTTTACTCTGCCCTTCATGCTTTCACTCAAAAGTGACCCAGGTTCGAAAAGACCTCTGACCTACCACTGTTTAGTTATTTCCATTCAGTGGGCCAAAGAAGGGTCTGAAATCCAGATACTACAATTCCCAGAATCCTTGAGTCAGCATGACCATTCAGTGGGCCAAAGAAGGGTCTGAAATCCAGATACTACAATTCCCAGAATCCCTGAGTCACATGGCCATTCATCATGCTGGCCAGAAGGAATCAGAGTTGTAATCTAACAAAGAAGCTTTTCCAAGCTTTGGAGAGGCTTACTGTTGTGATGCTGCACCCCACCCCAAGAAAATTCATGATGTCAAATGGGCTAGTAGCACAGCAACATATCAGAATGGGAAAAAGTATGCCTTTAACACTTAGTCCCACTGATTAATTGACATGGGTTTTCAGGCTACAATCTTGTCCTATTTGGGAGTAGGCCCCACTGAACTTGTTGAAACTTATTTCTGACTGTGTAGATGCATGCTCTGAAACCCAATGAAATATCACGTTTCTCTCTTTGAATGTGTGTATGTGTGTGGTGTGCCAAGCAGCATATAGTGCCCAGCCAACAAAGATGTGAGATTATGAGCTCCTAACAAAGGAAGGGGGGGCGGGAAATAAAAAATAAAAAATGTTCTTGCATAAAACATGTCCAACCATTAGGCTCAACATACCTATTACTAATGTACTGCAGCCAGTAAAAAAATTCTTCACTGTGTCATGTTGCCCTTCCCCCTTAGAAAATCTGTTGTAGTTTCCTTTTCATTATTGATACTGAATTCCTCTAGCACTGCTAGAATGTTCACATCTGGAACTTGAGCTTAGTGAGTTCATTCAACAGAAAAGATCGAGGGCCTTTGTTATTAATGGCTCCTGTAAACAATAAGCAGGGCTGTCATTACCTTTTCTCCTAAAGAAACCTCCTTCTTCTTCTGTATACATGCCTGAATTTGTCAGCAGACAATTTTCAGATGGCATTCTTGAAATATATTATGGACTGAATCCTATTGTTACTCTTAACTAAAAGACACCCATTGAATCAATGGGATCTACTTATTGTTGACTCAACGTTCAACAGTTGGTTCCATGGCTCTGTTCTAGTTGATGCACTTTTTTACACATATTTACTTTACAAAATATTTTAAAATATTTACACATTCTCTCTCATGTTGAATTTAAGAAGGGAAAAAAGATATAAACCCAAAGTTCTGGTATAAAGCCAGGAGCAGTCCTTCTCTGTCCCTTGAAAATTTGCTCCCGAGGGCTTTCAGACCAAATTTTGAGGGTGTAAGGGGGACTGGAGAGGGACGTGAAACTGCTTCTCACCCAGTTCTGCCAGCAAAAGTTGTCCCAAATAGTTAAGCAAAGCAATTGAATTCAGTTCTGTGTAACTATGTGTATATCAGGCTAATCTCACTCTGGAACTCGGCAGAGAGCTTGGAAATTCCACTTTTCTGGACTACAATATTCATATTGCCTGGGTGATTCTGTCCAAAAATGTGACTGCTCTAGTTCTAGTTATGCACCATAAATATGTTTTGCTATTAATGGGATTTTTCTGAAAGATAAGGAAGGGAAATTTATTATACGGTACTACTCTTCAACTGTCCTTATTTTGCAGCAACAATCTCAATTAATTCTTGGTCACCCCAGTTTTTCATCTGATTTTAAAATTAAAATGTCCCAGTTTCTTTCTCCTCCTTCCACTTTCCCTCTTCATTTTCTTCTTACTTTCATTGCTGAAAAATGAGGTCAAAGTAAAAAAGCGCATGGGGGGAGAGGAGAAGAGAGTGTGAATTCTTGCCCTTCTCAATAGACTCAGGTAAAAGCAAACTGATGTAGCCTCTCCTAACTTGTCTGGTCTTCTTCATTAATAACTTTTGTTATTGCTTGGCCATATGAGTCCTGTTTTTTATCTATGAAAAGTTTGAAAGTATGACTATGCCTCCAATGAAAGTACTCTAGAATCAAACTGTGTAGCAGAAAGGCAACATATTATTAGTAATGTTTAATGAATCTTGTCATATACATTCTCAGTTGTGTACTTGAGTGAGAGAAAAGGACAGTTCTTTGTCATTTCTGCTGTCTTTTAACTTTTTGAGCTGCATATGAGCAGATGGGTTTTGTAATACGAACAGACAAAAACATGTTCGATGAGCAGACAAGAAACTGGCAAGCTGTTCCACAATGTTATATTTATAGAGAGGATGCCCTATGAGCTGCAGCATGAGTGAATAATGGTTAGTTTGAAACTGAGGAATCAATTGTAGCTGAAACAAGCATCTTAGTTTGGTATGGTCTTCTGGGATTCCTCTGTTCCTTCCCTACTGTTTTGGTATTTATTATTGCAATAGTTGTTTTCCTTGCATGCCATTTAGCCATTGACTCAGATGATATGGGAAAATGGGAGAGCAAAGGTGAAAATGAAAACTGGGGATTTTCCTTGAAATTGCTTTCTAAAGCATGGAGATATTAAAATCGCCTTTGCCTGAAGGAACTCTGTAAACAGTCTCCAGCAGCTAGCCTGCTGATATGGCTAATGACAAGATTGCAAATTAACACTGACATGAACGGCTGCAATCACATCATTTTATTAAACTAATTGTTTACTGAGGTCATTAGCCATAGTTATAACTTGGTGGAAAAAGGCGCTGCTATTAGAGTTATCTCTATATCTTCAGATAAATATGAAGAAAAGCAACAACCCAAGTTTTGCCTCTTTGCTTTGCCCCCATCTGTCACTAGTCAAATCCAAATACCCCTGTGCCCAGCCTTTAATATTAGAATGGATTCATCATTTTCCTCTAGAGCCTTTTGAAGAGTGTGCTCAACTAAGCTACTGTGGTAGGAAGCTAGGACCAGCATAATGCTTTCAAAAGAGGAGCTGCACATTACCGTGGTTTACCACTTTTTTTTCTCTCTCACTCTTTCTTTAACATACATTGCAAGAAATGGAAGATATTTCACACCTGGCAAGTGCCTGCCACTGCATCCAGTCTATTTGATTCAGAGCAAGAGAATGCCAAGGGTTTCCTTCATTTTTAAAAGGGACAACATCATGTGATCTCACTGTGAGGAAATGTAAAATCAGGCAGGGGTGGAGGTGGGGAGGCAAACAACAACAGGAGATTGGAAGAAAGATTGAATCATTATCTTATCTTATCTTATTTATTTATTTATTGTAGTGTCAGAATATTTCCAGAGAAAGAATTACAGTTTGGGAAACCTGCCTGAGCCAGTGCTCTGCCTTGTATACAGATCATTTTACACAACATCAAGGATAAGAATAATTAATTATGTGTGAGAAAAATCTTACCTTGTTTCTCCTGAAGATTATTGTCCTCTCTGATTTGGATATGAGCTAGAGACTTCTAGCTCTGCTTTCATGTCAAAGTCATGAATAAAATAGAGTAGATGGTCAATTACATTTCCAAAGAGGCTGTCTGTGGTACAGCATTAGCTGAATTTCCCCTGATGAAAATAATCTGACCTCTGCTTTCAGCTCTGGTGAATAAATGGGGCATGCATGGCTTATTCCAGAGGAATTGCTCTTGAATATATCTCTGGACCCACATGATGCTGGGCTCTGTGTGCGAAGATCCACTTTTGCTGGTCTCCAATAAAGGAGAGGCCAGGGTCTTCAAGTCTGGCCCAGTGGAGCCATGACACTGTGCATGCTGGGGCACAGTCAGGGACTACTTAAACTTGCTCCACCCTTGTTGCATCTTCTTTGGGAGTGATTTTGGATAGAATGGATGGTATTACAGATCAAGCAACAGAGTCCTTGCTGCCTCTTAGTTTGAGAGTGGGGTGTGTGGGGTTGGGTGGTAGGAAAGCATGTTTGTTGATACCACCACCATATGATTTGACTTGGCTGGGATGAGGCAATTGAAGAGCGTGGTGGACTCACTGCTTCAAATCCGAGCTGAGGAAGTGTGTTTGTCACTACTGCCATGTAATATGGCTTTGCCCAGGATGAAGCATAGGTGAACTCAGTGCTTTGCATATGGGCTGAAGGTGGTTGCAAGTAGAATGTTTCTGGGCAAGTGGTGAGTGCTGCCGGTGAGGAATGGTTTTTGAATGCATGGGGAGTGCTGTTGGAGCATCATAGTGGGCCTGGTTAGGTGCTGTGGAGGCCTGATAGGCTCAACTGGTCCAGCTGGGCCCTGTAGAGGCCTGGTGAAGCTAGCTGGTCTTGCAGTGCCTAGCAGGCCTGGTTGGGTTTCTATTTTTCCTTTATTCATTTTAAATAAATATCTGGTTTTTTTTTAAACAAAATAAAGCTAAAAGAATGACATTCATAGGGCTAGATAGGCTTCACTTAGCCCTTGAGTGTTTTGTAGTATGGAGTAGGAGCTGGGCCTTGAGAATTACAGTAGAGTAGTTTTAGTCCCAAAGTTAGCTGTCTCATGTTGCTCAGTCATATCCCTCAAATAGGTTTAGTACCTTGGTCAGTTCCTCTAAAATTCAAGCTAAAAGCCATAAGTTTATCACACAGGACAAAAGTGGAAGTATAAATGGTGATTAATCCATGATTAACCTGCAATTGTACAAACGTTATCCTGTGCAGAATTAACCTGCACTTTCACGCAATTGCACGAATGGTTTTCACACATCGTTGAGACAAAAGGTGATTAAAAGGCCATTATCCTGTGAAGAACTAGGCAAGAAATAACAGTAACTCATTCACGGAATTACTTTTTGCTGTTTTTTGTCTGGTTATTCCCATGTTCTTCATGGGATAATGGCACTTGCATTAATGTTTTTTAAGCACGTTTTAATGTCAATTGCATGATTTTCACAAGTTAATCATTGTTTAAACTCCCAATTTCCCCCATGTGATAAACTCTTACATGGATTCACTATCTCACAAAGATAGCCACCAGCTGCCTCTAGTAGAAACAAAAGTAAGTAATATTATTTATTATTTATTTAATTTATATCCTGCTTTTCTTCCAAAATGGATTTAAGGCAGCTTGAATGCCATTTTGAGAAAGTAAACTTAGGGCCTTTGCAGACTGCTAGAAATAGTGCAAATTGAGTCCACTTTAAGGGTTAGGGTTAGGATTAGGGAATCATGGGAACTGTATTTTATTGTGGCACCAGAGCTCTCTGACAGAGAAGGCTCAATGTCTCAGAAAAAAACCATTTCCCATGATTCCCCAGCACTAATCCTAACCCTTAAAGTGGACTCAATTTGTACTATTTCTGGCAGTCTGCAAAGGCCCTAACTCTCCTCTACAGTGTCTGAAAGGATCTTTTTGCTGGTCATCTGGTGCAAAGCCAGAGGCAGATATTAGAGTATGTGCTGGATGTTTGCTTATTTCCATTTGAGATTTTATAACACTATAAAAATGTTCACCACAAAATCTGCTTTGCTGGCTCAGATAGGGAGTCGGCTTGGATTGGAGGCTGAACTTCACTTTGGATCTGAGTTGGATGCTTGCTTTACTTCATGTCCGTGATTCTTGGGACAGCCATTCCTTTTGAATATCTATATCTATTGTGACTTTTAAGTGCACAAGTGGTTGGGAAAATCATTTCTTTTGAATGAGTATATCTACTATGACTGTTAAATGCACAAGTGCTCTGTGAGGAGAAGAGGTGATGATAAAGAAAATATATCATGGGGTTCAGGACACCTAGGGCTGTAAGTTGTGAGCCCTTTGTTTACAATAAAGAAAATAAGGAACTCAACTGTGTGTCCAGAATCCTCTTGGTGACTTATACTGGCATAAACTATTGGGTTTTTTCTATATTATGCAAGGAGGTAGCCAGTACATTTTTATACAATGGCTTTTTCCTAGCTCTGTAAATGCTGTCATATGGCACCAAGCACATCTCTGGGGATGAATCCCAGGAACATTGCACCATTGCTTTGCTAGCATCTGTCAACCTTCCAAACATCCATTCACATTAAATAAGTGGGTAGCTTCTTTTTCCTATCCATAAAATTGCTGAGTGGGAAATTAGTGAATGCATATGGTGGTCAATGCTTTCATGACCCACCATATGATTCATATACAGAGCAAATAACCTGGAAATATGGTTGGCTGGATCCGAGGAACTGGAATATGGGAATCCTGAGAGAAAGACTAAGAGGGAGGGAGAAAGGGAGGCAGTATGACATTTTTGGTGCCCAGTATTGGTAATGGTGCAGAGAGGGGAAGAACGAAGGAATGAAGAATAGGCATGAGGGAGAAGAGAAAGAGCAGAAGAGAAGAGAAAAGGTATTACTAAGAGGGAGAGGAAAAGAATTGGATTCTAGCCCAAGCTGGTTCCAGTTGAATAAGTATTGGGAAGAAAAAATAGTACTGGACTGGGCAGAATAATGGGCTTGCACTCAGACAAAATGGTGGCTCTTTGCTAGTAAACAATAAATAAAATGATTTTTTTCTGAATTAAAACAAATACTGTTATATATAAAGTCAGCCAATATATGTGCCACACAATTATATTTACAACAAAACCAATTATCTCCGCTAGCCATTTAATTAATATTGCTTGCTTGGAATGCTTTTCAGAATGAAAATGAATTATGACAAGACTAACATACTGGGCATTTGTATTTCACAGCATTTTAATAAATGCTCTAGTTTTCATTTGAAAATGACAAATATTGGTAAAGCCGTGAGAGATATAGCTCATGGCAATTAAATTCTATATCTCTTAAAAAAATTGGAGAGGCAAAGATCATGAACCAGCTCTTTTAAAGAATAATTAAACCATGTAACAAAATGTAAATGTCTTAAAGTTGCCCCCAGTGTTTTATTTTGCAGAAAGATGAGCTATATATAAAACACATGCCATTTATTTCATTTACTTAAGAAACAATAACAGAAGTGCTGGAATTAATGGACTTTATGCATTTGAGAACTTTGTGATTATTTGTTAGGATTATACATAAAAAAGATACTCACCATAGATTCCATCTTGCTGGCTCAAATAAGCAGCTGCTTGGGGGCTGAAACAGAAATAGTGCTTCTCTGATCTGAGTCAGAAGGTCACCTCCCTTCATTTTCTGACACCTAGGGCATCCTCCCCATTGATCAGGATGTAAATCTGGACTTGATTCATCTGCATACAGCAAATGATAAAATTCATTTTGTGTCTCCTCAAATTGCTGTGAGATAGCAGGCTTTTTGGTGTTCTTAGTCTCAAAAGAAAATCTGGCCAATTTTTTTAATTGTCTGTGTGTGTGTTTGTAAAATGTTATATACTGGAAGATAAAACTACTATTGTCTGGTTGCTTTAACTCGCCAAAACAGGAGCACTGGAGGGGGATTGTTTGTGTTTTTGTGGTAAGTCAGTTCTATTATACATACCTACCTCTTTCCTCAGGGTCAGAGGTTTTATGCAAATTGTATTTTGTACAAATTTTGAACCATGATGAATGGGAAAAATTGCTATCTCCATTTCATATCAAACACAAGGCTGGAATCCTATTGATTATTTTTACTGGTGGAAAGATCACTTTGTTGCTATTGTTCCTGTCAAATCAACTTTGACTTGTGGTGACTCTCTGAATGAGAGAGGATGCCTAAATAACCTGAAGGCACCAGATCTCATCTGATCTTGGGAACGAAGCAGAATCAGGCCTGGCTAGTACTTGGATGGCAGACTGCCAAGGAACACCAGTTATTGTACACTGTTTTTCAGAAGAAGGCAAAGGCAAACTACCTCTGAGTATTCCTTGCTTAAGAAACCTTTTGCATAAAACCTATGAAATTCAAGAGGTTGCCATAAGTCAACTGGTGACTTGGAAGCTGCATGCATATGCATATATATGTAGGAGAACCTTTAAAAAGCCCTGCTGAAGTCTTTCAAATTCAGGGATGTGCCTTCCTTGTTCCTTAGTTGAGTCAAGGGTCTTTTACATCAGCATATGTCAATTTGACTGGGGCATAGTGGTGGTAGGGTGACAAGAACACAATCTGTTCTGTCAGGAGATAAAGCTGCCCTTTCAACTCCTGAGTGACTCAGGAGCTGGCAGGGCAGCTTCATGTCCTTTCACTGCTGTTCTCCTTATTATTTCAATGCTTGCACCCCCTTTTCCTCTGCTATGCCACAACTTCTCTTCCACTGGTATAATTATGATGGCAAATAGGATTGTGGCCAAGATCTCTCAGGCAGCGGGAGGTGGCAGTAAGGTTCCCAAATCGTTACACTGCTCAAGTGTGTCCTCCCAAGTTAAACAGATCTGAATAAAATCCCGGGGAACAGTGACATACTTTGCCTTTCTGCCAACCCTGCCACTGAATTTAGGTGAACTCAATAAATGGCTTAAAAAAAATTGAAAGCAGGCTATAGCTATGGTATGGTAGATCTTTCTGTGGGGATGAAGAGCACATTCAGAAAAATAAGTTGAGGATTAAATAAATAGAACAATTATTAAAAATATATATTTGAGGTTTTTTTTTAAAAAAACCACACACATCATTTTTGTTTGTTTGTTAATGCTCAATGAATGGTCCTGACCTGTGTGTTTTCTGTATATAGGATATTTGTTTTACACTGGGACATATTCAGATATGGAGCCACTTTCTACATATAGCCTGACAAGGCACATCTTTTCATCCATGCACCAGAGGGGGGTGGGAATAGAAAGGGCACATTTACCTGGTGGATGGGTGAACATTTTGGGGCAGTGAGAGTGGGAAAGGGGAGTGCTCTGGAGGAACTGTGCCAGAGCAGAGTGCTTCCTCCAGTTTCAGAACAAATATTAATACATTCCTGTTAAATCATGTTACCTAGCTTTAGTGCACTACATCAAAGCTTAAGGTTTTTAAAATATAAAATTAATTTGTTCTGTTCATTGCTTGATTCGTTAAATCGCTATATTTGAAGACAGCATTTTGGAGTACTAGAAATGACTAGTAGTGAACTGAAGTACTGAGAAAGCAAATCGTCACACAGAAATAGCCTCCTTACTGTTTAATGATGGAAATAACATATCTTAAAATCCTCATTGGAATATTTTCATGAGCCAAGGAAAGGAAATTAATTTTAATGAATTATTTCCAAGCTTTGCTTTGAATGGAGAGATATTGCTCTGAATGAGGCAGGCAGGTGGACAGTAGTTGAGGCAGTGACCTGCATAAGATTGGTCTGTAAATCAGTTGGTGCTATTTCCCTCCACCCATATACTTTAATATATAGTATGCTGTCAAATGCTGTCTCTAAAGCCTCTTCTTTATGTAACTTTCCTTGGACTTTCTATAATGGAGATAAGGGAAGCATGGTGATGGCAGGTTCTTCCCCTGACCTATGCACATTCATTAGAAGGGATGGCCCCAGGTCTTAGAGAACCCTGGGCAACCCACACCCACGGGAACTTTCTCGCTTTCTTTCTTGCAACTCCTCCTTTTCCTGTTACCAGATACTGGTAGACTTACTAGGCAGCAGTTAACCTGGTGAGCAGAAGGAGAAATGGCACGGTGACAAAGTAGGACTTCATATTGTAAGGAGCACCCAACACTAATGGCTTGCTGCTTGGAACTAGTGGCTAGGCATGGAGACAGTAATCAAACATATTAGAAACATTTTTTAAAATGTGTTTTTTGAGTATTGAGAAACATTGGTGAGAAAAATCTTGGAGTAATGAAAATCTTTGCTGTTTGAGAATTATTCTATGCAAAGTACGAATACAGTTGTTCAGCATGGAAAATCACCTTTTTCTGTTTTCTGCCATTCTAATGTTTAGCCTAGTTCTGTCCAGAAAATTCTATTTTCTGCACAAAAGAACCACATGCAATTATTTTATGCAGGATAAGTCCCAAGTTGTAAATAGTTTTTGAAAGCTGTGCAGTTTTTGAAGATGTTTAACAGTGCTTCCTTTGAGAGAAAAATGAGGAAATAATTACAACTCTACTAGTAGTTATCTGAATTTCTCCACAAGTGGTCCTAGCATAATATTACCTAGCATGCACCATTATCTATGGGCATTATGGAGGAATTAAAATATCAGCTTGCTGCCAGAACTTCATACCAGTAGCCACAGTGGGATCACCTGGGATCCTGGTTTATGTCCAATCATGCCTTATACAGATGAGGGACCTGTTTAATAGAATATAAACAAGGGCATTGTGAATGTAGGTTCTCTTTGTGTCTTCTAATCAATGCATATAAGTTGGGGAGAACAGCACCATTTCAGTGTTTTCCCCATGATGTGTCTTCCTATTACTAGCTGTGGAAACCTGAGGTCTGTGGTTTAGCACCAGCTAAATGTGCTTCAGACTATGGGCCTTTGCAGACTGCCAGAAATAGTGCACATTAAATTGAGGCACTGCCCTGGCTCAGTGCTAGGGAATCATGGGAACTGTATTTTATTGTGGCACCAGAGCTCTCTGACAGAGAAGGCTCAATGTCCCAGAAAAAAATACAATTCCCATGACTCCCTAGCACTGAGCCAGGGCAGTGCCTCAATTTAATGTGCACTATTTCTGGCAGTCTGCAAAGGCCCTATGACTCTGGAGACCAGGGTTTGATTACCCACTCAGCCATGAGAACCACTGGGTGACTGTGGGCAGGTCACATGCTCTCAGCCACAGAGCAAGGCAATGGCAAACCTCCTCTGCACAAATCTTGCCCTGAAAACCCCAAGATAGAGTTGCCATAAGTTGGAAGAGCAAAATTCCTTCCCCCTTTGTCCTCAGCTTATTTCCACTGCTGCAAACTTGAATTCAAAGTGGAAAAGTAGTTTATATTCAATTAATTCAGGAGAGGGGAGAGTAGAGGGGGGAATTTTGCTCTTCCCAGTAGACTCAGGCAAAAGGAAACTGATTCAGCCTCTCCTAACTGATGTATTCTTTCTCATTAATAATCTTTATTGCCTTGACCCCACACTGATTGCTTGATCACATGTGCCCCTGTTTTCATTTGGAACTGTTGGAGGACATGCAGATGTGATATTACCCAAGTGCATATGAAAGTATTCAAGTGCCTCTTTTTCAAGAAGGTGCACAGCTGACAAATTATCTAAAGTTGATAAAACGTTCTTATGGTCACATCTACACACAGATCATCCAGGGGGAGGCTAGAATTCAAAAGCACTTGCAAGTGGTAAATCTGAACATTTCAAAGGAGTATAGCCCCATTCAGGGTTGGCTCTCCCATCACCCCATAGCAGGGGCGGTGATAACAGGGTGACTTGTAGATCTCTCTTTCATAGGTCACCCTAAATCAAAGTTGACTTGGCAGCAATTAACAATAAGTTAAGTACAGCGTATCTTTTTGGACGAAGGTTTGGTTTATTTCTTATCCTCAGCAAATCTGTTACCAACTCAAGACAGCAACCCAGCACTACTTCCTTCAGCTCAGATGGAAAATAAAGATATAGCCGTAAGTTATCAGGATAGTAATGTTAGACACTTTGAAATGTTGGAGGCCATGTTCTATCTGCCATAGCAGGTCACATGGAAGAAGGAATTATCATAGATAGTGTGTCTTAATAGTAGAGAAAGTAGAAAGTAGAGAATGAGAGATTGCCTCTCTACTGCCTCTCATTCTCTACTTTCATTGTTATACTTCCTTTGATTCTCTTAAGACACATTGGCTATGATCTTATGGAAGGCATAATTTTGTGAGACTGGTTGTATTTTCTTGGGGGGATATTGCTGAGTTTATAAACCACTTTATAAAACTTTCAGGCTGACACAGTTGGATGCCATGGGGATATGCAAACTCCGTCTTGCTGCTAACAGTACTGAACTGGGAAAATAAAACTGTCAAAGTCACTTACAGTTAAGGTATCAAAAGAGCACCCTAATCGAATACAAAGCAATGTTAACAGCTAAGCTGCTTGCCTCAATTTATTACCTGAAGTGTACTTCTGAGCCAACTTCTATTTGTGAACATTGCTAATGGTACACAAGAGGATGTTTTAAGGTTTATTGATAAACATCAACTAATTTTTCCTAAAAAAATTGAATCTACCAACATGATTCTACAAGTGGCCACAGTTCCTAAGTGCTTAAAGCAACATCAGCATCTGAAGTGCAAACAGGAAATTCTTGTGATTTTTTTTTTTTAATAATGAGTTAATAAGCCTGAAGACTTCCTAGTACAGAAAGTACAGGTATCAGCATATTATGTAACCACGATTTAAAGGTCACTCTTTTCTTCCTCAGTAAACTTCAGCATACATGAAAATTCAATTAACCACTTATCACAAAATAAATACCTGGCTTGAAAATCATGAAATCACAGTTTACCAAAAGTAAATGAAACCAAAACAGGAAATCCACAAAAATAAACTTTACAGCACTAGTCAAATATTTTGATTTTACCATATTTAAAGGAAGCAAACTTTAGCAGTGGTTCTCAATCTTTTTGGGAGAGATCATGGATTCCCTTGAGAATGTAGTGAAAGCTATAGACTTCCTCTTCAGGAAAAAAAGTTCTTTAACACAATTTACAAAGAAACAATAAGAGAATCAACAAGAAATAACATTCTTTTTTGTGCCCTGTTCATGTGGTGTAGAGGTTAGAGTGTTGGACTTTGACTCTGGAGATCAGGGTTTGATTCCCTGCCCAAGCATAAAAACCCACTGGGTAACTTGGGCAAGTCACATTCTCTCAGCCTCAGAGGATGGCAATGACCAATCCCCTCTGAAGAAACTTGCCAAGAAAACTCTATGATAGGTTCACCTTAGGGTTGCCACAAATAAAACATGATGTGGAGGCCACAACAACAAACAACAATACACAGACTGTCCTTGGCATCCAGATACCATAGCTTAATAAACACAAATCTGTAGGCTTCTCTTAACTGACACATGTCCTGCCTTGTTTGTTGTCCTGTGCCACAGCCACATGCCTAGGCTGACACTGGAACTGAACTGCTGCTCATCATTCACCTAAAACAAGCAAGTGCCAAGAGGGTGACCGAGAGGTGGAGCTGCTGTACAACAACAACAACAACAATAATAAAAAATGTATTTATACCCCACCCCTCTGTTAAAACAATTGGGGCGGCTTGCAACAATTAAAATTACAGAGAATATAAACCAAAACCCAGGACCCTACCCTCCCCCCATTGAAAAGGTATTAAACTACACATATTAAAATTTAACATAAAAATCTCAAGAAATTTTTTAAAAATAATTAAAATAATTAAACAGACAAATACAAGCCGCGAGGAAGCAAGAGCAGAAAGGGGTAAAGAGACACTGCTTCTGAGGCCGGGATCTAATTAAGAAGCTAATCAGGAAAGGCCTGCCCGAAGAGATCCATCTTCACAGCTTTTTAAAAGCTGCTTAAATTTGTAATCTGACAGATCTCGTCTGGCAGGCCATTCCATAATCTGGGGGCGGTTACTGAAAATGCCCTCTGGGAGGTTACCGATAGCTTAGATTTTAATGGCTGGAGCAAATTCCTCCCAGAGGACCAGAGTGCGCAGGGAGGATTATATGGAAGGAAGCGGTCCCAAAGATAGGATGGACCCAAGCCATTTAGGTCTTTAAAGGTGATAACCAACACCTTATACTGGGTGTGGAAACTAATAGGCAGCCAGTGAAGAGATTTTAGTACCGGAGTTATGTGGTCTCTCCTAGATATTCCGGAGACCAGTTTGGCTGCCATATTTTGTACTAATTGAAGTTTCCGGACCAAGCACGAGGGTAGCCCCATGTAGAGTGCATTACAGAAATCCAGACGTGAGATTACCAGCACGTATACCACAGTCTCAAGGTCTCTTACTTCCAGGAAAGGGCGCAGCTGGCATATCAGCCGAAGCTGATAACAGGCACTCCTGACCGTCGCATTTACTTGATTAGTCATCAGGAATGACGAATCAAGGAGTACCCCCAGACTGCAAACACAGTCCTTTACGGAGAGTGTGACCCCATCCAGGACTGGAGGTTGCAACTCAATTCCTGGTTTTGGGGCCGCTACTGTTAACACCTCCATTTTGTCTGGATTCACTCTCAATCTGTTTTTCCTCATCCAGCCCATTACTGCCTTAAGACATTCATTGAGAGAAGAGACGCCATTGGGAGTCGAGGCCGATGATGAAGAAATAGATCTGGGTGTCATCAGTGTATTTCTCCATTTCATGGAGAAATAGATCTGGGTGTCATCAGCATACTGATAACACCCAGCCCCATGACTCCGGATAATCTCACCCAGAGGCTTCATATAGATGTTAAATAGCATCGGGGACAGGATGGCGCCTTGAGGGATGCCACACGCAAGCTCCCTTTTAGCAGAGCAACTGTCCCCGAGCAGCACCCTCTGGGATCTGCCCGAGAGTAAGGAACAGAGCCAGTGCAATGCAGTGCCTCCAATTCCTAACCCACTCAGGCGATCCAAGAGGATGCTATGATCTATCGTATCAAAAGCCGCTGAGAGGTCTAAGAGCACCAACAAGGTCACACTACCCCTGTTGATGCTCAGACGCAGATCATCGGTCAAGACGCAAATCTCAACTCCAAATCCCGTCCTAAAGCCAGTTTGAAATGGGTCTAGATCAGGGACCGGCAACCTACGCTCTGGGGGGCTGGTTAAGGCCCCGGGCCCCAGACTTACCGGCCCAGGCCATAGGCTGCCGCTGTTGCCGCTGGCGCACTCTGTCGTCGGGGCACGTTTTCGGCTGCGCTTGCTGCGGCCGCCATTTTGGAAGTCAAAATGGTGGTCGCGGCGTGTTTGCGCATGCGCAGTACTTTTGCGCATGCGCAAACGCGTTGCGGCTGCCATTTTGACTTCCAAAATAGCTGCCGCGACATGCACCGTGGCAGCTGCGGGCGCACGCGCCACGGAGGTGGCTGCGGTAGTGGCCGTGGTGGCAGCAGCATGTGTGGGGGGTGCACGCGGAGGAGGAGGGTGTGTGCGCGCACTTGAGCATGCGCGCCGCCATTCCCCCCCCTTGGCCCAGCTTGGAGCTGAAGAGCAAAAAGGTTGCCTGTCCCTGGTCTAGATAATCGGGTTCATCCAAGACAGCTTGGAGCTGAAGAGCAACCGTCCTCTCAATTACCTTGCTCAAGAATGGTAACAACGAGACTGGTCTATAATTATTCATATCCAGGGGGTCCAGGGAAGGTTTTTTCAGAAGCCGTCTAACCACCGCTTCCTTTAAACAAGGTGGAACAGAGCCTGCCCTTTATATCTCTGCCCTTTAGTGCTCACTTGCCAACATGCAGCTTTCCTTCCCCTAGTGGCCTAAATTCCTTTTTAGGTCAGCAAATACAGCCTCACCCTGCAGCCAGCTTTCTCTTCATGGGAGTGGGGCATATTCCTGTAGAACAACTGGGCCGTACTATAACTCTACTTCTATATGGACTAGAACAGTGATGGCAAACCTTTTAGGGGCTGGATGCCCAAACTTAAAGGCCTTCCAGCACTGGGTGTTGCCCAGTGCCAGGGGCTGGACTTCCACCCTCCGAGGATGGGACTTCTTGGGCCGGACTTCTTTCCCCCATCCTCCTGGGTCTTCAGCTGTCTCCAGAGAGGCAGCTGAAGACCCGGGGGGGGGGGGGGGCGGGGAGGGGAAAAAGAAGAACAAGCATACACCTTTTCCTCCCCCCCCCCCGCAACCTCCCGGGCCTTCAGCTGCCTCTCTGGGGGAGGGGAAAAGGAACAGATGTACACCTGTTCCTCTCTTCCTCACCATCCCGGGCCTTCAGCTGCCTCCGGGGAAGCAGTTGAAGGCACAGAAGGGCAGGTGGTAGCTCTTCCCTGCCCTCTTGTGTATTTAAATGTCTCTAGAGAGGCAATTGAAGCTACAGCAGGGCAAGTGAAGAGGAGGAGCAGGCCTGTGCATGTTCCTCCTCTTCTCCTGCCCTGCCATGTGCCCTCCAAAATGGCTTCATGTGCCAGAGATGGTACACATGCCACAAGTTTGCCAACACGGGACTAGAAAGTAGCTCCCCTCCCCTCAAATTAAGCTTGGAATCCAGATCACAAGATAATCCTATCAAGCACTGGGTGGTATGCTTAGAATCCAGATCAAATCCAGCCACACTGGGAGTAAGGAAACCCCAGCGACAAATAGGGTTATGTATGGCTATATTTATAGTAACTTCTTGTTTGTTAGTTTTTTCCACATCCTCTCTCTTTTTGCATCAGTCTAATATGCAAGTCATGTTTTCTTCTTCTCTGTTTCTCTTCTATAACACACTGTGTTTGACTATACACAAGTATTTTCCCAGTAAAGCCAGTTTTATATTCTTTAGCAAGAAGACTATTCCTGTGTTGCCCCCAGCCTCATGTCATCCTATCTGGAGAACTTAGGCCATTAGCTCTGGGCCAGGATCGACCAGTCTGGGTACCAACCTGGTGGTCTTGGACTGATCCCAGCCCAAAGGGGCCTTAATCCAGTCCAAAAAGACCAACTGTTTGCTGCAGAATTTCCAGGAATCTCGGCAGTGACAGCCAATGGACTGGATGGCCCTGCATGTCCCATACCTGCAACTGCTGTCACATTTGTCTTGAAGGCCTGGGATGCCTGGCCATGTGGATTCAGCCAGGTGCCCTATTTCCAGTCTTACAGGTGGTGGTGGGGCCTTTAGGACAGATGCAACAGTGGTGGCAGTTATGGGGCACTTGGTCTTAGCTGGTTCATGGCACAATCATGGGTGGGTGTGTAAACACCAGCCTGTTTCCCTGCCAGCCTGGGGACTGACCCAGTTTGGAATCAGGGGCAGGATACAAAAGGCTTGAGTCATGGTATCCTGCCTGTCGGTTCAGGCCCTAAGCTTATTTTTTCCTCTGCCAGACTGTGTGTGACTGTTTTGGGGCTGGTTGTTCTGCTTTTGCCCTGCCAGAGAAATCTAATGCTATCTCTCACATTTCTGACCATTTTAAAATATTCAACCCATGTTTGTGACACTGAGTTACAGTTTCTGCTTTTATGTTTTGGAAAGGCTTCTCATCTGTCTATCCACACTAAATGGCTACCAGGTACAACATGGCCTTTCCCAATAAAGAAATAGCTGTGCAGTCAAACTGCTGTAACAGTGTGGCATGGATAGACTCTCACTTACACCAAGCCCAATGGAGAGGGAGCATAGCCCCCAGAAAGCCAAACCCTTACATTCTCATGTAGGTCTTTCCTCATCTTTCATGCCCCAGGGGAACCCTCATCACAGCATTTAGGATAAAGGCAAGAGCAGTTTGGCCTCTGCACACAATCCTTTAGGAAAACTTCTCATAAGAAATTCAGTTCTGTGTATGTGTGTGTTGTCATCTGGAGAAAAAGCTTTTTCCCTAGGGTGTGCAACTCAATCCCAAGTACTGAGTTTCGATGCAACTGACAGTTTTATCATGCAGTCAGTTTTGGTTGGCAGGAACATCTCTAATAAATAAAAGCACTTCCCACTTCATTCCAAATCCCCTTAGGGCCTGTTTGGAAAGGGAGGGGAACTTTAAGGATCTAAAGGTGAGGTTTTTATCTGCAAGTTAAAGAAACTGGCATTTGACACCTTAATTTCTCAAGTGGTGCTCAAATCTGCCTGAATTCATGCCCAGAACATCTCCACCCAGCTCAAGGTGCACACAGAGGGATTTGTATCTGGTCAGTAGAAGTGGTGCCAATGTTTGGTACTGCTGTGTCCTCTTCTTTTAGGGAACTGACCATGTGTGAAACTGGTTCTGAGCAATTGCCTTTCAGGCCTTGTCTGCACTGGCCAGAATACTCCAGCCACAGCCTGGAGTATCCTGGCAGCACAGCTGCCCTGTCCTTCCCCCATTATTTCACTTCCATTCACCTCCATTTCACCTCAGTCATGGTGGCTATCTGCATGGGCATCTTGCATTCTGAGGTCCAAACAAGGTGCCCAGAGTTGGTCACATGCTGGTGCCTTGTTCTGATTGCATGACCTATGGTGGTGGCAGATGTGCCATGTATCCCAGCAGAATGTCCATGCAGGTAGCCACTATGGCATGGAAAAAGAGGGCTCTGCATCTTCCTGGAAGATCTGGAGCAACAGGTAATTTTTAAAATTTGTTTTAACCTTGGTATACCCCAGTTCTGGTGTGGGATGTACCAGATGTCATCCTGACTTCCCACATCAGAACTGGGAATTGGACCATGTGTTGTCCAAGGAGGCTGATGCTAGAATGAGGGAATTTTGGGCCCGTATAGACAAGGCCTCAGTTGAGAATACAGTCCAGGAGCACTTCTGGCAAAGCTGGGATTCAAACACCAGGAGGTAAAAACTTTCATAGTATTGCTAATCTCTGTGTGTCACCAGTCCCTTTTACATATTACTCAATGAGAAGAGGAAAAGCAGGCCAAAAGGGACTAAGGTCTGATCTTTACTGCAGAAGTAATGCAGTTTGATACAATTTTAGTTGCAATGGCTCCATGCTCTGGAATGCCAGGATTTGTAGTTTTATGAGATATTTAGCTTTCCTTGTCAGGAAGCTCTTGTGCCACAATAAACTATAAATCCCAGAATTCCAGAGCATTCACCCATGGTAGTTAAAGCAGTATCAAATATATTGACAACATACAGTTTTACTTGTCCTCCATGTATTATTTTGGACATTTGACATGATTAGGTTCTGCACATAGTGACCTCTGCATCCAAAGCTCAGAAGGACAGATTGTAGATAGGGGCAGTGACATTCCCGCATGGAGTTACACCTGGTGTGGGGGGTGGGGCTTCTGCTCCCAGACTTCCAGCGGGGTTTCTGGGGCAGGGGGGTGCACAGGAACACCTATGAGGGCTAGAGCAGCACCCCACAGCCTCTACACAGCCCTGAGAGGCATTGGCACAATCTAAAACATCTTTGCATGGGGTGAAGTAGCCCCTGTCTGGGCCTAAAAGCCTTTGCGTGAGGTAGAACAGCCCCCGTCTGGGCCCCAAAAGCCTCCATCTGTGCCTAAAAGCCTTCACATGGGGTGGAGCAGCCCCCGTCCAGGCCCAAACACTCCTTTTTTCCGCTGAATTTTTTGTGTATGTGGGATAGGCATTTGGGAGAACCTCAAGAGCTGTAAAAGGGGATGGGGGAATATGTGGCCTGCAGGGAGACTGTTGCAAATCCATGATGTAGATCCAGGTTGCCTAGACCCAGGTTCTTGAATTCTGCATTATCAGTGAGTGCATGAAAGGAAATACATAGTGCCTAATATAATAACAAGGACTGCAATACATTCTAAGAACCAGAATGGAAGGAGAAAATGAAAAGTGGAGACCCTTGCCTTGGAGAGCAGAGATCTCTTCTTCCTTTCCTTTTCTCCTTCCTTCCTTCCTTCCTTCCTTCCTTCCTTCCTTCCTTCCTTCCTTCCTTCCTAGTACTGCTTAAATTACAAGTGCCATGTTTCAAGCAGCTTATGTGGATATTAAAGCCTTTGACCTGAGAGTTCTTTCTCCGATGAATGGCTATTTATTGTGATTACTGATGATGGAATGAGACTCTGTCTATTGTCCTAAGCATTCTTATTAGTTCTACTCTATATATTCCAAAGATGAACTCTGCCACCGAAAGAGGTCATGCTGATGGTAACCCGGACAATGATTAAATCCTGTTTCTGAAGAAGGGAAAAAGAGGGAGAATAAGAAGAGGAAAAACAACGCTGAGAAAGAGAGCACAGAAGGGAAGAATAAATAGTGAAGAAAACACTGAGATGAAAACAGATCAAAGAGGAAATGAAGGGAAGACTTTTGAAGAGAAAAAGAAGGATTTAGTTTAAAAAAAGATGTCTAAAAGAAAGAAGAGCAGGTTTTAGAGAAAGTGAAAATGGTAAATTGAGGCAGATGAATATGTGCCAAAAGGATGCCAGGATTAGAAATAGATGGTGATTTTTAAAACTGAAAGGGAAAGAAAGTGGGGATGAGACGGGTGGGATGAGACAAAAACGGATAAGGAATGGATACAACAGAGAACAGGAAGAAGGGAAAACAAAAGAACCAGATAAGAGTTTGGATTCTGGAGAATGTTGGGTGGATTTTAGCTGTCAATAACTTTTATGGGACCATTAGGATGTTCTGAAACTGGAGCCTTTTGGATCCACTTTATTTTCAGACTGTCCTTGGACATTTTGCTGACTACTCCACGTATATTGCTTAAATCTTAGTTATTCATTGGGTATTGAAAGGGTGAAATAATGCAGATCAGATCCTTAAGAAACTGAAAGCTCCAATTAAATAGGCAGCTGGTCTAAAACACTCTTGTGGTGATCTATAAAAAGACCTATAAACAGATCTTAGGGCCTTTACAGACTGCCAGAAATAATGCAGCTTGAGGCCACTTTAACTGTCCTGGCTCAGTGCTAAGGAACTGTAGCTTATTGTGGCACCAGAGCTCTCTGATAGAGAAGGCTCGGTGTCCCAGAAAAAAATACAATTCCCGTGATTCCTTAGCAATGAGCCAGGACAGTTAAAGTAGCCTCAAGCTGCATTATTTATGGCAGTCTGTAAAGGCCCTAAGTCAGGTTTGTGAGACAATTTCAGATGTATATGAAAGAAGACGTGGGCTTTTGATTTTTAATGTTTGATGTTATAACTTCCAGGAATTAAAATTTGTAATGGCTGGATAAGAGTTTGCATTACAAAAATACAAGGACAGCTCTTTATGCTTTCATCTTGTCCCAGATGTGAAAAGTACAACAAAGGTTGTTTAGGTTATGGCTTTTTTGCCACAGATAAGACACTGGATGTAAAAGAGCAGCGCTTCAGTGTGAAGATCAAGAACTTCAAGGCATGGCATCTCTTATGCCAGTGGCTTGCACCTGAACTGATAGGAATATTTACTTGATGCCTCTGAGCTTCTAGGAAGTCATAACAATAGCAAGAATTCCTAAATTGCTTGGGAAGAACCAGAAGATAATTCCTGGGAATGATTACTCCTTGCTGAGGAGGAGATACTCAGGAGGAGCCCACATTGGCCCAAGTCTGATGTTTTAACGTCTGCATGAAACTACTGAGGGTCTTTATCTGGAGTTGTCTGTCATTATGATCTTGTTGACATACAGATCTATATTTTTCTATCTGAACCAGAGAGGGGTGGGAATTGCATGGGGTGCCTGTTTTGGTAACCAAATTGATTATAAGGAACAAACCAAACCTCTGTCCAGACAAAATAAGTTGTTAAAAGCAAATGATGCTAATTCTAATTCCTGTGGAATGGTGGATATATCTAGTCCAATTCACCATTTGGAAATATTTTTGGATTCTGGCCTTCTTCTGAATGACCCATGTGGAGATGTGGCCATAAGAATATTTTATTAGTTTCACATTTGGACTACTGTAACATATTTTATAAAGGACTGGCCTTAAAGGCCACTTGGAAACTGCAAATAATCACCGTATAACAGTAATACAACATTCTATAATTTTTCCCTGCCAAAGAGAGATACAGGCCTTAACAAAAATTAAAATAGCTCAAAATAATTCAAATCTGGTAGGTAACACAGAGCTTTATATTGGGATAAGACTGAAATACTGAAAGGGTCAAATTACTGCAGGAAATGTACTTGCCAAGACTGTTGTCCTCCTTCCTTCCTTCTTCAATTTTTGTCCTTTTAAAATTGTGTTGTTTTGTTGTATGTCTGTTTGCATATTTGTAATAAAATATTATTTTTAAAGAAAAGTATATTGTCAATTAACAAAGGCAACATTTTAAAGAGTCAATCCGCTGCTTTTGTTGCAAAGCCTTGCAGTCTTCAGCCTACTGGATATAATTACTGAAGGTGGAATAAACATTTGTTTAGAGAAAGGTGTTGTAAAACTGGGTCGATAGATAGAGACTATAGACAGAATAAGGATTGTTTTTTTAAAAAAGAAAACCCCCCCACCATATTATCTGACTGAGATGGCTTTGAAATTGAAAAGTCTGGTTGGTTTATTCTTCCCCTCTTCCCTATTCATCCAAAGAAAGGCACCTAAAGATGGCAACTGAGAAGTATTCTCCAGGGGTTAAATAAACAGTTCACCTGTTATGCTGAGATGTTGATTAGATACTTGAACTGCTTGTGACTTCCAGAGGAAAATAAAGTAAACTCCATTGTATGGTGTCCTGGAAGCTGTTCAGCTTCCGATAGGGCAGTACTGTGAGCTATCAGGCAGCTGCAGATTTGAGCCTCACACAGTTACAGTTGGAAGAAAGGTTTCTTTGTTTGACTTTGATAATTAAAATCAAGATTAATGTGTTCCCAGCCTGATCAGTGACAGCCACATTTGGAACATAAATATACATGTAAATGTCCTACTAGATAATCCAGATCATAAAATGAATATGGAAATATTTATTGAAGCAGCAGAAACCAAGGACCTTGTAATTCAAATATATTAATTTTTTTTTTAAATCAAGTATTTCTCAGCAAGGCAGGTTTTTTAAATGAAATCACCACTAATGCAGAGTGGCTGGATATATGGAGCGTAATGACTATAAGTAATCACATTTGTAACCATAAGCATGATTAGTATAGATTTGTTACAATTTAGGAGTGAATGATAAAGCTTCCTGGTCACTCTAGATATAAACTTCTTTCCCATTCAACTTATCGTTTAAAATAATTTATACACTCTAATAATCCACAAATATCCACCAATCTTCTGTCAACTGGCTTGTGCTAGGTCCATCTGCTGAAATCAGCCAGATTTTAGTCAAGGAACTCCACTGGCTTTGGGCTCTTAGACTCACCACCTACTTAGCAAGTCCACCTGCCTTCACTAGTGAATTTGCCTTCTCATGATCATTTCCCTTCCATATACCAGTTGGCCTCCTCTGCCTACCATCCAGCCTGGTCTGTGTGCTGAACTACTCTGAAGCCTGTCAAGTGAGCAAGCCCTCTTAGCCATTGCCATTTTAATGTCACAAAGACCAAGGTAACATGGGCCTCAGGAATTGGCTGAACACTAGTGATATCAAAAATCTCTCAAAATCAGGACTTTTACGCTCTCAGTTTGTTCTATGATTTTGGCATAAACAGGCAATACAAACACAGTCCAGAATAAATAAGGAAAGGCACAATTGCTCAGATTTCAAGAAGACACTGACAATGCTGGTGGAGACCCCCAACTTTCCCTACCTTTTAGGGTAACACCCACCCACTATTCATGTATTTTCTTCTCTCTCTACATGTGACTTTCTGGAATGTGAAAGACTCCTGTTTGTATGGGGGCTCTTCACTAGTGATGCTAATTGTATTGCATGCAAGAATAAATAATTTCAAAAGTTTTTTCACTGCTGGTTGGAAATAATAGTTTTTGCATATTTTAATGATTTCTTTTTGCACAAATCAATGCTTTTGAAAGGAAAGCAGTGTCCTTTGCATAAAATATACCAATTTGTGTACAAAATATTGAGTTTTGCGTAAATTATTTTTTTCAGAAAAAATTCCTAAATGTGAAAAAATTTCACAGCTGACCATTTTCTTGACAGGGTGCCTCCTAGGTTTTGAGACAGACTTTTTCATCAAGAATGAGAAAAAATGTGCATATTATTTATATCCATACCAGCTGTGAGATTTGGAATGTTGGACACATTAGTAGACAGACTTTCATGAAATCTCTCCACAGGCTCTCCCCAAGTTGTCTTCCATGTTTATAGGGTGATGGAAATGATGATGCAGGGGCTGAGGCTAGTGTGATTTCCCCTTCTTGCGGGCCATGCTGGTTGGAAGTTCTGGAAGCCAAGCTGTGCTTTTGTGTTTATTCTTAAATGTTTTTTTTTAATATCTCAGCAAATCCACAGGACTTTTCCAATCATTAATTGTTGTCTTAATGGAATTTCCCTGATGGGCTTGTCAAGAGAGATTTCTTAACTCTTTTTTTTTCAGAGTATATATGACCATGCAGTGAAAATTACCAGGATGCCTTGGAAATCAATAATCTTCACAATGTTATGGTATTAAATTCAACATTTTTCCCCATTAAAGATGGATGCTATATCATCCCTGGTCTCCTTTTGTTTGTGACATCTATGCAGACTTAGGGCGTCTACAGACAGGCCCAAAGGGCCGGCCTGGAGGCAGGAATGGGGAGGAGCAGCCACACGCCGAGCGCCCCAACCCCATGCCGGCAGTGTCCTGACACCGCATGCTGTTACGCACGGTGTGCAGCGTCAGGACGTCATTCCAGTGCAGCGTTTTGATGCACTACGCCGGAAGGGGCACTAAAGAGTCACATGCCGGCTCTTAGGGTGCCCTTTTGCCATCCCTGAAAGGAGTGGCATTTTGATGCTCTTTTCCAGGCCAGCAAAAGGGAGGAACAGGGCCGAGGCATCTGTCAGCCTCGGCCCCAATTCTCCACTTCCCGGGGCGGCCCAGGGCTGCCCATCTGCATCTCCCTCTAGTTGTGAAGATCAATCTTGACAAATTTGAAGGAAGGCTGTTTTTCTTAAATAAAAGATAAAAATGTCAGAGTTAAAGCTGAACTGTTTCCTTAACAATGTGTCCTTTTATTTTAAAATGGAAATCTTTAACAGAACGTCAAAGATACGTTAGTTTTTAAAAGCAACAAATGAAAACAATAGGAATTATTGGCCAAAATTTGACCAGGCTTCTACATGCCATTATATAATGCTTTGTCACTTTGAGCTGTTTAATTAAAATAAACAGAAGAGCTGACAAGGCAAAATTCTTTGTGTGTACATGTGTGTAAAGGCTAGACAATGGCAGGGCTTTAGAACAGATTTGTTTTGTTTAGTTATGACTCCATCAGATCATCAGGGGTAACTTTATCTTCTCTTAATAAGAGTCATGAAAGGATGGAGATTTCATCTTCAACAGAAGGGTGAACAAGAAGCTAAAATGTTTGCAATATTTTAAAACTATTGAGACTTTTAGCAATGGTCGATAATAGCTTGCAAAATGTAATGTGGTGGTGACTGAAGCGGAAGACAGGCAATCCATGGGGGAGGGGAAAAGTTCAGCCAACTTTCACAAGACCTGACAAAATGTCTCACAAGACTGAATAAAAATAAATGCAGAAAACCTATTGGCCTGGAAAACACACCATTAATGTTGTCATTTTCCCATAGGAGAATGAAAAGGCTAATCTCTTTGGATTTATTTAGCCCTTTCATTAGGTCATATTAGAGATCGTGTTCATTTTATGTATGGTTAATTCACAGTTACACTGGATAAGATAAAAGCCAAAACCAGTAAAACAACAAATGTTCATATTTCAGAATATAGGCTGGCTTCTCTCTTTTGCAGAAGTTTCTCCCTCAGGGAGGGATTTACCTCTAGTACTAGCGACCATGTTGGAGGTCATCTTCTGATGTTGGTATATCTTACCCAGCAGGTATTGCCCCTTTTCTATATCTGTGAATATTTTACACTTTTTGTTGCATGCTTCCTTTTTTTTTTTTTAAGTAAATGCCACAGTGTTGCTCTAGTGCCAGAATAAACTACAATTTTCCAGAATGCCATAGCATGGAGCCATAGCAGTTAAATTGGGGTCAAACCGGATTATTTCTGCAGTGCAGATGCAGCTTTAGTCTCATTTAATATGTAAAATTAATCTGTCCAATTTGGTCAATAACCAGATTTGCCTGCTGATTCCCATACCTCATTTCACTTTGTTCATTGGTGATTGTGGACCTCTGGAAAGACTGCTCAGGGGATGCAAGAGACTCTAGAAGGGAGGAGAAGAGGAATAACAACCTTCTATCAACCTCGTTATGGTTGCAATCTTAAACCCAATAAATTCTCATTGAACTCACTGGGAAATGCTTTTGAGTAGGCAGGTATAGGATTGTTTTGTTCGTTATCTCCTCTTTGGATCCAAGCCATTGCTATTGTTGGTAACAACTGTAAGAAATTACAAGAAAAAACAGAAGCACATTAGCATGCACTGTGGTACTGAATATTATTGGTGCCATCATATTCTGTGCTAAATGTACTGGAAAAAGAGACAAATTACCAATAAGTAAATAAATAGCACTGAGTAAACTGTGGCATCACACTGTGGCCAAAACACTTTTGGGGTGGAATTTGTTTCAGATACATAGCTAAGTATACATAACTAAAGTGGTGTCTTCATGGGCCAGAATACATGGGGAGCATCCCAGAGTATTCTGACCCTGAAACTACCCCAATGTTCCCCCTATTACCTGGCAATCTTGAGTGATGTGGTGGCCAGCTGTTTGCATGTGTGTCCTGCTGTGTCACCCACCATTCACATGGCTGGGTGCCTCATTCTGACCTCAGAGGAAGCAACTCATGCTGCCACCAGCAGCAGGTGGCATAGTGGAACACATTGTAATCAGCCACCTGGCATCAAACCAGAGTTTAAAAAGGTGTTTTTAAAATTTGGATAAAGAGAGGTGTACTGTAGGTTTGGTGCTAAACTGGCCAGAGGTCATCCAGAAAGTTCTTACCAGAACTGGGGATTGGGCCCTGCATCATCTGGACTGAACACGGGGGATGGGGAGGAGGACATGGTATTTGGCCCATGTGGACATGGCCTAAGTAACCTTTCCTGGCTGATCCTCCCACTGCTAATGGTATCAAGACCATATGGCACCTTGGTCTGAAAATGACAGGGATGTGGCCACTGAAAGGAACTGGAGCAATGATAACAGGGTTACTACAGTTCAAGTGGTAGGTGCATAAGTCAGCATTTGGAAAGCTGTGCATCATGGGAAGTCTGATGCAACATGAACAGTGGATGAGACAAGCCAGGTATGCTTCATGGGAGGTCTGATGCAATGGGCACTGAGGATGAAGCCAACTAGGTTTCATTAGTGCATGGCTCTCACGTGTTATCAAGGAAACCACCTATATATGGGAGAGAGATAGAATCTCTGTTGGTTAGTTGTGGCTGGTGGTTGATGAAGCACTTTGTTGGTCTGTATAGCTGTGAGTAGTCAAGACGGACAGCTGGTACTCAATGTATATTTGTAAATATTTGCAACAAAGACTAAAGCCCTAACTGAGTGAAATCTCGCTGTCCAGCAATTCATTTCTCCAAGCTGAAAGCAGCAGCCTGCATGTGGGAGGATTTTTCCGGTGCAGTCTGGAGCAAGGTTCTTCACAGAAGACTATCTTCTGGGCATTTCTGCCTATGTGCTTCAACTCTGCATTTGTGTATGCTAGGTCTTGCCTGTCTGCATACCCCAACAGATGGAAACATCATTAAATTGCCAGCAGAATGGACTTCCTTCTCCCTACTGAGCTGATGCCCAGTAAAGTAAGTTGGGAGGGAATTAAAATCATGGCAATAATGTCACAATCGTGACTAGGTAGTGATCATGAATATGGAACAGTTGCCTAGATTTACTCATCCATAACTATTTTGTATTCATGATCACCGTCATGATTGTGACACTATTGCCATGATTGTAACTCCCCCAGATGTACTTTACTGGGCATCAGCTGCATGGGGAGAAGGAGGTCCATTTTGCTGTCAATTGGAGCACTGGTGAAAGAAGTTTCTATCAGGTTTGTTGGAAGCACATCAGGAAAGGTTACTTAAGGCCTCTACAGACAGAGGCGTCCTTTTTGCCGGCTCTGAAAGGACTGGCATTTTGCCGCTCCTTTTAGGGCTGGGAAAAGGGTGGATTGGGGCCGAGGCATGGGTCAGCCTCCTAACTAAGGAGGTGAGGCCAGGAAACATTAGTTAAGTTTACTTAACTAAGGGACAAAACAGACCACCCCAAAGGAGAGGCTTGGCATCGGCCCTTTCATTGCTGGATTCGGGCAGTGGCAACTGCATGCTGTGGCCCCAATCCGGCACTTTGCCAGCTTTAAAAGAAACAGCAAAATGCTGCTCCTTTCAAAATGGTAAAAAGCCACCCTTGCTGTGATGGCAGCTTTTCACTGTTTCTTCCATGGAGTGTGTGTGAATGCTGTGCTGACCCTGCCTGCTGTCTGGTTGGGTGGGTGGTGCGATGCTGGCGTGAGGGCAGAGTTGGGGCAGCTGGCATGCATGCCCCACTCTAGCCCCAGGCCGGTGTTTATTGCCAGTTTGTACAGCCCCTAAGTATTTGATACAGAATTCCAGAAACTTAAGAGTACAACAGAGAGATCTCAATTTTTTTAAAAAACACATTCACCATGGATGAATAAAGTAATTGGAATAAAAAAAGTAAACAGTCTGAAATACATCTTGTATCTAAGAAAACTAATATGGTGTATTAGTTAAATCATGAATGGATGAATCCTTCTTAACCACAAAGTTCAATGTGCTGTCCTGAGCTTCTTGGAGGATAGTTTTTTTGTGGGTTTTTCGGGCTGTGTGGCCATGTTCTAGAAGAGTTTCTTAGAAAGAAACTCTTCTAGAACATGGCCACACAGCCCGAAAAACCCACAAAAAAAACTATGGATACTGGCCATGAAAGCCTATGACTTCTTGGAGGAATTTTTTTAAAAAGGCACTAAATAAAAATGTCAGTTGATCTGTAAAGTAAACAATATTTGCTTACCATTAACATGTTACTATATCCTGGCAATAACATTAGAACTGAAGGTCATCCACTGAATCTGAATGGTGAGGGATCTAAGACAGATAGAAGGAAGCACTTATTCACATAGCAGATAGTTAAATTGTGGAATTCATTGCCACAAAATGTAGCAGTGGATGCCAACTTGAATAGTTTTCAAAGGATACTAGATAAATTCATTGAGGTTGGGGCTATCAACAGCTATGAGTCAGAACAGCTATATATCACCTCCAATGTGAAAATTGGCATGTCTATGAATATTGTTTGCTGAGGAACACAAGACAGAGTGTTGTTTCAGTCATGTCCTCCTCATGGACTTCCTTCAGACAATGGATTTGTCTGAATGGAATGTTGGACTAGGGAGGCCTTGGTCTGATCCAGCAGGAAACAGATAGGATCTTTCTTCAGACACAATACAAGGGTGGGCATGAAATGCTTGATTTAACCAACACACACACACACACACACACACAGGATTGATGTGGGGACTGTATCTTTCCAGGAATTAAAAAGTTATTCAGCAGAGCAGTTCTGAACAAGCAATCATCTTTACATTGCTATTATATGAATAGTGAAAATACTGTGATCATAGGTTTTTATTGAACAACTGCACAGTTTCTCAAACTTTTCAAAGTTTTCAAAACATGCACAGTTTATGTTGGGCAAAGTTGCAAGAAGTTTTGATATGCCATTTTTCTTCTTGGGTAAATCTCTCAAGAGGTTGGAAACTCCAAATTCAACACTAGCCAAGGCCTGTAGATTTTTTCTTTATAATATTTCCAAAATCCGTCCATATCTCTCTCCTTCTACTGCAAAGACTTTGGTCCATGCCCTAGTGGTCTCGCGCCTCGACTACTGTAACCTTCTCTTGGCAGGGCTTCCTCTCTCTCACCTCCACCCATTGATTTCCATTCAGCACTCAGCTGCCCGTATCATCTCACTCGCTCGTCGATATGACCATGTCTCCCCCCTTTTGTCATCCCTTCACTGGCTCCCCTTTCCCTTCCGCATTCGATATAAGCTTCTTTTGCTCACCTTCAAAGCCCTGCATGGGCTCGCCCCTCCCTATCTCTCTGAACTTCTTTTTCCCTACACCCCCTCTTGTTCCCTCCATTCTGGTAGCCAAGGTCTCCTGTCCCATCCCCGGATTTCCACTGCCCCATCCCGGATCCGTCCCTTTTTGCTCGCTGCCCCTCACTCCTGGAACCTCCTTCCCTTACAACTATGACTCAGCACGTCCCTAACCAGCTTCAAAGCCGAGTTAAAGACTGCACTGTTTAGGGAAGCGTTCCCTAAGGAGTCTGTGATCGTGACCTGGTTGTTCCTGATGCGTGACCCAATTTGGATATTTGATGTTTTAACTTGTTTTTTATGATGTTTTAATTTGTTGTTTTACTTTTAGATTGTACGCCACAGGCAGGCTTTTTATATATTCTGGATCTTTTATTTGGTTTTGTACAGCGCCGTGTACATCTACGGTGCTTAATAAATAAAGCTAATAATAATAATAATAATAATAGTCTGGAAATTGATGAATTTCTGGTCCATTCCTAGTCCAAATCTAAAGTCTCATAACTGCCAGCACTGTATGACTTGCTAGAACACAAGCAAGAATGCCTTGCATTTATTACCCAAAGTCATAATATCAAATTCTGAAAATATTGCCAATAATGCAGCTGCATTGCTTAATGCAAAACAAAACAATTGTTCAAGTATTCATTGAGTTTCAAGGGCTGAGTCAATTGCACTATTTTTAAAAAGAGTGGTGCTGTTGGGGGATTGCGGGGAGTACTGTTCTGGTTCAGGGGCCACAAATGCAAGGCCCACGGGATGCACAATTCACACACTTGTCTATGAAGATTTTACCAGAAGAGAGCAAGATCAGGGTTCAACTTCACTGGATAGTTGCCTATGCCACAACCAAACCCTGGAGTTGGTGATGTAGTTGCATCTTCAGCTCATCTTGCTTTCCTCCTTATAGCACTCATAAATCGTGGGACCAGAAGAAGAAGAAAAATGGAAGAGTACACCTCTTTCAAGAGAACCTCAAGAAGGAGGCTGACTCACTTAAGGAGAGACCCACTAAGGGCTTCCTCTTTTAGCCCTTCTCTCCAAAAGCTGGCACCAGGACTGTACCAGAAAGTGGGGAGAATCTACTTACATGATCCTGTCCATATTTTAAGATCTTCACCTGCAGTCAGTCTCACCCCTCTCAGAGGGTTGATGAAGATATTAAAGAGGGCCTTCTTCATGGTTGCTCCCAGGGTGTGGAACTTCCCTCAATAGTAGGCTGCCCCCTCTGTTGTTTCTGTTTGCCAGCTGGAAAAGACTTTTAGAAAGGCCTTTTCTATTACCTGACTACTCTGGATGGTTCTTCACAGGGTGGGGTGGTGGTATTTTTTTTTGCCCCCTTTGTTATGTTTTTTAAATAATTTATAACTCTTTGGTTAAGTGTCTGGGGTTAATATTATAGCTTATTTGTTTTTGAACTGTTTGTCAATGTCATATTTGATTTTAGCTGCATTTTGTTTTAATTCATATCATAATGTCACCTTGGGCTCTACACTGGAAGAAACATGGGGAATAAAATAAAATAAAATGAAATGGTTGTGTTGTAACACTATAAGGAACACTCTCTGAGCCTTAGAGGAAGGCAATGGCAAACCCCCTCTGAGCAAATCTTGTCAAGAAAACCCCATGATAAGTTTGCCTTAGAGTCCCCATAAGTTGGAAATGACAAGCACACACAACAACATGGAGATATGCAAGAAATTAGTAAAGCTCCCTGTTGAAATAACATCAGTCATACAGCTACAGTACATGAGAGGCCCTGGCATGCTCCCAAATATAGCTAGGAAGTAACATTAATTTTAAATCCATGAGCTGAAATAGGTTCCTCTACATGTCAATGCCATAAGCAACTCAGCCTATAAACAACTTAGAGGGCACTCACATTGTTGAACTGAATTGTCTTTGAAAAGGAAAGCTATCACATCATGGAAAACACATTTTAAACATTCATTTCATTTAAAATACAATGCCCTACCTCACTTAGAAAAAAAGGTATGTATTTTAATGCTTTTGAGAAAATAATAATTTGTTTCAAGCAGAACCAACTACCAGCACAACTGCTCTGTGCTCTTCATAGACAGTACTTTTGAATACTCCTGGCTTTTCATAGTTTATCTGAAAGAACATGCTGCTTGATTTGGTAACTGTGCCTCACTATGCCATTTTTAAAATGAGGTGTTTTTTATTTGTGATTTCTCATTCTCTTTTTATTTAGTGGCCATATTAAGATTTCGTTTCCCTCTGTCTTCCCACAGTTGAAATTTTGTGCCTTTGATAATAAAACAAGCAGCTTGTCAGGAGAACGGGGAGCATGCAAGTGGCAGACAAGTGTTTTTCTTAGAATACTGTCACCCTTCCTGTTTATTTCTGGAACTTCCAAATCTACAGGAAGTACAGCAATTATAAAGCTGTGAGGAAATGCCTGAGTTATGTAGAAACTTGATGAGGAATGTTATGAGAGTCTGGGTAGCTAGCAAAGGCATTTTCAAGATTTTTTATATTTATTTTTGGAAATGTCTGCTGACTGATATACAATACAGGCGATGACTTGTGAAAACAGGTATTTTCTCCCAGGGATTTGGTGGGTAGGCAGTGGGAATGTTTTCTGGGATTGCACTAGATTTTGCCCTGCAGGCAAATAATGGGCAGCTTTTAAAAATACTGTTCAGCAAATTCAGAGTAGTGTTTCTCACAGAAAATATTGTAGTATTACCACTTTACATTTTGAAGTGTCTGCTTCAGCTTTCTCAGGTGCATACTTAAAAAACTGCAGTTTGCATTCTGAAATCCCATGAGCAGAATTCTCCTTACAGCAAGATCCTGCTAGTAGAAGTAGAAGGGGATTTGCTGATTTCCCCTTCTCACTGCAATTCATTGCTGTCTCCAATATGCAGAGGAAAGGGAGAATCAACAAATGCTGCTTTCCCAGTTCACCTAGTGGGAGCTTGTTTTGGATCAGCGGCTCTTCCACAAGGCTCACTGAATTGCAGAGAAGCAATTCACATTCCAAGCCATAATGTACAAAATGGCAATAAATTTCTAGTGTTCATACAGTTACCAATGACAGTTTAGTGTGCTCTTACACTAGGTCAATTTCTTCTATTGAGAAGGCAAACCCTTCTCAGATTGAGGCTTGCCTCTTGAGAGAAGAGGAAAATCATCATCATCATCATACACATCTTTTCCCATGGACTGAGGTGGGAAACAACAACAGATGTATATACAACAACTTTCAGTTCAAAACACACAACATCAGTTAAAACACACATCAGTTTAAAAGAACAAATAAGGCAAATACATATGAAAACAATCTATCCATATTTAAAATTGATAATCTAAAATTTGTAATTTAAAAATCATCTGGATACGCCTGACAGAATAAACTACTCTTTAATGCTGTTTTAAATTGGGACAGTGTATTTAGCTGTCAAATTTCTTCCAGCAGGATATTCCACAGTCCAGGGGCAAATGAATAAAAAGTCCTCTGGGTGATGGTTTTCAGACTAGTCCTGGCTGACTGGAATAATTGTCCCCAGACACCCTGTGATGTCCAGCCTGGACTGTTTAAATTCTCCCCTGCATTTTCCTTCATTTTTAGTTCAGTTTGAGCATAGGAATGTTCCACTGTATTAGTTTGTGAGAGGAGCTGTAGGAATCCCCTGCATTTTTCTAGTTTTTGGTTTGCTCCTTCCCAGCAAGCTCTGCTTTAGCTTGGGTTTTGTAGTTTTTCTTAGGCAGGCTTGGTTTCTTTTGTTTTGGTGGCAACAGGCTCAGGGAGAGGGAAAGGGCATTTCTTACACCTGCAGCCAAATTATTTACCTTCAGCCAACTTAGTTATCTGTAGCATTTAATTCTAGTAAACATCAACATCAAAGAAGACAATAGCACCAGAAGCTGAAAGACTCTGCACCAGCTTCATTGAGAAGGAGTTCAAACCAAGATCAAACCCAGAGAGATGACAATACTGAAGATTGCTGAAACCTAAACTGTAAAGCACCTTTTATTTTAAGCCTGTTAGAGCTTGGGAGGAGAAACCTTTTTCTTTTGTTTTCTTTAAAATAAATTTCCCCCTTTTGGACTTTACATTCAGCTTTGGAGCCTTTTTAAGTTAGAGATTAATCTCACCAGGGTACTGGCGTCGCACACCCATATTTGCCACCACCTTTAGTTGGGTGTCTCTTCACAGTGTAAGAAAGCCTGGCGGCCTTGCCGCTCCCGCCTGTTAATAGAGAGCCCAGTGCATGGCCCTGCATTGAAGCAATTTGCCAAGACTTGCATAGAGGGAGAAGAGGCCTTTCTGTGGCTGTAAAAGGGGTGAAGGCAAATGCTGCTGTATTAGAATTATCTGTCTTGCTACAGCAGCCATTTTGAGTCTACTTCTTCCTGCAGAGTTCTGAGCACATGATTAGCAGCCATTTTGAGTCTACTTCTTCCTGCAGAGTTCTGAGCACATAGTTGGTAGCCATTTTGAGTCTACTTCTTCCTGCAGAGTTCTGAAAACATGGCAGCCATTTTGAGTCTACTTCTCCCTGCAGAGTTCTGAGCACATGGTCAGCGGCCATTTTGGAAAAACTTTTTCCATTCAAGTATATGGATAGAGTTTTATTAAGAGAGTAATGTGTGTTTTATGTTTGTTCATGTTGAAAATTTGAAGAAAAGAGCTAGAAGACTCTAGGTCTGGCTGTGCTGAAGTAGCATAGGAGTGGTGACAGCAGGAGAGCGGCGCAGTAGTAGGCTGTAAGTAAAAAAAATCAGCACTACACCATTTAGTCCTCTTCATCCTTGCTGAGTTATTGCTTTGGCAACTAGGACCAGCCAGAATGGATAGGCTTTCTGAAAAAGCAGCACATGGACACACACACGACACTCACTCCCTCAGAGACAGACACCCGACTGAGAAGGCCCTAGAACTGCTGTTGGAGGAGGAAAGACACTTAAGTGCGAAAGAACTGGAAGCCTGGAAATATTTGCAACATGCCATGTCCTTGCTGTCAGCAGTCTGTAGCTCAGAAGACACGCAAAGGAGAGAGCTTGCCCAGCAATCCAGTTATCTACAGTGGAAGGAAGTGGTGAATAAAAGGATCCAAACACTTCAGACCATTAACAATCCCGATGTGGAATCCAGATTAAAACAGTTCTTGGAAGAAGTCATGGATAAAGAAAAGGAGTATAGCACAGTTTTGGACACAGTTAAGTTCTGGCAGCAGAGTTTGGAACTTAATAAAGAGAGTGAGAAGTCCCCTGCCAGCAGTGCCAAGTCCAGCAGAGGAGTATACCCAGGGAAACCTCAAAGTGCAAAGAGCTCAAAAACCAGACACACCAGCAAGTCTTCTTCACACAGACATGGTTCCCGCTCCAGTAAAGGTTGTAGTAGCAGTTCTTCTTCCCATGCTAGCTGGAGTTCGTCTATGGCAGCCCAGCAGTTCAAGGAAGTTGAAAGAATGAAATTGAAGTCTGAAATATTGCATGCTGAAGCAGAAGCAGCAATGGCCAGTGAAGAACTAACCTTTTCTCATCAAGAGGCTGATTTAAAAAAGCAAAAGGCTGCCCTCAAAGCAGAGCAAGAAAGGCAAGAACTTGCTATTCAGAATGAAAAAAAACTTCTGCTCAAGGCTAAGGAGGCTGCAAGACTGTCCATAAAGGCCAAGATTTTAGCCAAGACTTTCCAGGATGATCTGAGTGAGGAAAACTTGAGGAAGCTCCCTACACAAGAGCCTAGAGACGGGATGTCTACCTTGTTTCTTGTGCGTGAGAGCTCTCCACAAGACCCAGAAGCTGTGTCACCTCCTAACTTAGAGGCTAGCAAGACGCATCCACCTGCCATTTCAAGGTACCAGCCTACTGAGGAACCTGCTTACACAGAGAAGATTATCCCTCGTGACCATCTACCTATAAATATGCCAGTCAATGAATCCTTTAGAGACCAGAAACCCATGGTGGGGAGCCAAATTCCTAGCCATGCTAGCGTGGCCATCCAGCAAACCCCAGCTGCTGAAGCTCCTAAGACTTACAGGCCTACAGAATCTATGAACTTGCCTGCCAGTCAAGCTGATTTGCAAACTAATAGGAGTCCACACTTCTACCAGCCTGCAGAGACGATTCCCACCTTCACAGAGTCTTGTTCACCATTTATGTTTAAAACTTCCAGGAAGGACCTTAGAGACAAGGGAGTCCAGAAATTCTCAGACCTTCCCGAAGACTTCATCTTATGGAAGGTAACTTTTCAGAGATCCATTAGAGATTTGAAGCTGCAAGCAGATGAGGAGCTCACCTTACTCATGGCATGGTTGGGCCCCAACTCATCCCTTCAGGTCCAGAGAGTCTACGCAGCCTAGTTGTCAGACCCGGTTAAGGCATTGCAGACATCGTGGAACAGATTAGAGGAGTGATATGGTGCATCAACAGAAATAGAAGCATCTTTACTGAATCGGCTTTATAAGTTCCCAATCCTCAAGTCAAAGGACTACCGTCAACTTTGGGACTTAAGTGATCTTTTAGTTGAACTTCAGTCTGTAAAATGTAATCCAGAGTTACCAGGTCTAGCCTGTTTAGATCAACACATCACGCAGAGGCAGGTGCTCCAAAAACTACCCTTTCAGCTCCAGGAGATGTGGGGAAGAAAGGTGTTTTCTTATAAGGAACTCAACATGCAACACTACCCACCCTTCCATTACCTTGTGACCTTTGTGACAAGAGCTGCAAAGGAAAGAAATGACCCACAGACTGGGTTCCCAACATTTTACCAGAGCATGTGTCCAGAGAAGACTATAAAGGAGGACAAAAAACCTATCAAAGAGATGGGTAAGAGCACAGTTGTAGTTAAATCTACTGAGGTCACTCAGATTAAGTCAGATAAGAAGCAAGAGACTAAAAAAATTCCATGTCCCATTCATAATAAACCATATAGCCTTGCAGATTGTAAAGAGTTCTCAAAAAGGCCTTATGAAGAAAGGCTGGAAATAGCAGCTAAAGCAAAGGTTTGCTTCTGATGCTGCGGTTTAAGAAGTCACTTTGCTAAAAACTGCAAAGCAAAGGTGAAATGTGCAGAATGCGGTAGCCCACAGCACTGTTCAGCAATGCACCGTTTTAAATCACCTTCTGTCACCTAAACTCAAGAAGAAAACAGAGAGTCCTAAAAGTGAGGCTGCAGAAAAGACAGCTAAACCTACGTCAGGAGCAGAGTCAGTTGTGGCATGTACAAAGCTATGCCAGGACTCAACACAGACTAGGATATGCCATCTGATTTGTCTAGTTGAAGTTTTCTCAGAGAACAAACCTCACTTTAGAAAAAGACTTTATATTGCCCCAGACTCACAGAGTGATGCATCCTTGGCCACACCAGACTTTTTCAGTACTTTTACAGTCAAAGCCAAGATGCTTGAATATACCATATCTACCTGCACTGGACAGCAACAAATGCAGGTTAGAGTGGCAATTGAGTTCATGATTTCGCCGTGCAATGGCAAAAGGTGCATTCAACTTCCTCCATTAATAGAGTGCCCTTCTATCCCAAGAAGCAACAACCAAATAGCAACCAAGGCTGTAGCTGAAAGCCATGCACACCTGAAGGCTATAGTGAAAGAAATTCCTGCATTGGACAAAGATGCCGAAATTTCCCTCCTGATAGGCTCAGATTGCCCAGAGCCGTTCCAGGTCTTAAAGCAAGTAAATGGACCTCCAGGTGCGCCAATAGCACAAAAATTGCCACTAGGATGGATAGTAATTGGACCTGTGTGCATTCACAGCAAAAGCCCGCCAGCAGTGTTCAATCTTACAGGCAATAGCCAATTTCCAAATTCAAGACCCACACAACTGCAAAGTTGCCTAAGCCACATTAAAGTGTGTTGCCTTGGTGTTATCCCAGACTACGGTGCCATTTTTGAAACTTCAACAAGAGATGAAGACATAGCCTTTTCCCGTGAGGAAAGAAAGTTCCCAGACATAATGAATCTAGAAACAGTCCAGAATAGTGAAGGGAGCTGGATGGCACCCCTTCCCTTTAGAGAAGATCGACCAATTTTGCCTAACAACCGTCAACTTGCTGAGAAAAGACTTTTTGCTTTGAGAAATAGAATGCTCAAAGACCCCACTTTGAAGGATCAAATTGTACAGTTCATTGAAGATCTGTTTGTAAGCAACTATGCTGAAAGAGTTCCTTTGTGCAGTGAACCCCAAAAACAATGGTTCCTGCCATACCATAAGGTAACTCACCCACAAAAGCCAGAAAAGGTGAGAATAGTTTTTGACTCAAGTGCAAAGGTGCAAAACATCTCGCTTAATGATGTTCTTCTTAAAGGTCCAGATTTGCTAAACAGCTTACTAGGAGCACTTCTGGAGTTCAGAGAAAGAAAAATAGCGATGACAGCAGACATACACAAAATGTTCTATGCCTTCCTGGTTAAGCCAGAACATCGCTGCTTCCTAAAGTTCCTGTGGTTCCAGACCACGGAAACCTTGGAAGATATCACTGAGTTCTGCATGAGAGTGCATGTTTTTAGAAACACCCCTAACCCAGCGGTAGCACCCAAACAGACAATACCCAGATTAGAGCTGTGTGCTGCTTTGCTAGCTACCCAACTTCTTCAAACCATTTGTGAAGAAGTGGAAACAAAATTCCATAAAATATTATTATACACTGACAGTATGGTTGTACTAGGATACCTCACAAACACCACAAAGAGATTTAAAATGTACATAACCAACAGAGAAAACAAAATTCTTTCTCGCACTCAACAAAGTCAATGGAAATATGTTCCTTCTGAGTTAAATCCAGCTGATATTGCTACAAGAGGAGCTTCAGCCCAAAAGGTGCTATCATCCACTTGGCTGACTGGTCCAAAATTCCTGATGGAGTTAGACCTTCCTGATCACAACAGAAGTAGAGCTGAAACATGCTCTGAGTTACTTCAGTGCCTGCCAGAGATCAGCAGCTGCAAAATAGATTTGGTAAATGCACCCAGCACAAGGTTGCCTTATTTAGATGCCAAGAAATTCACAAAGTTCTCTCAGTGGCTGAGTCTTCAACGTGCTCTTGCTAGACTCATCCATTTTATAACTTTCAGAGACAAATCCGCACTTACAAGTATGGACATGGTTAAAGCAGAAACCCTGATTTACAGGTCTGTACAGAGATCTGAATTCAAGGAAGAGTTCAGATGCTTAGAAAAGCAACACTATTTACCTAGACACAGTGTCCTTAAAGATTTGTATCCAGTTATGGACAATACATGTTGGAGGTAGACTTCAAAGAGCTAAAATCAAGAACAGCCTAAAAAATCCTATTATTCTACCTGCAAGTAGCCATATAGCCCTTCAAGTAGTCATACACTACCATGAAAGGCCACCATGAGAACTATAAGCAAAGGCAAAGTGATCAAGTATCAAATTAGATAAAACTTTTGATTTATTGTATAAATCAGAGACAGGCAACCTTTTTGAGACCTGGGCCGGTCTCCCGTAGCCCAGGTCTCGGCTGGGCCAAGGTGGGGGGGGATGGCGGCGTGCGCACGCGCGCACCCTCCACTGCCGTGCACGACCCCCCCCCGCGCACGCCACGGCCTTGTTGCTGGGGGGCCGGGGGAGGGGGGAGGGGGCAGGAAATGGTGCGGGGGCCGGATTCCCTCGGTGGCTACGGGCCTCCTGGAAGCCCGTCGCCACTGAGGGTCCCCCTTGGGAGGCCTCCCTCGGTGGCTACGGGCCTCCTGGAAGCCCGTCGCCACTGAGGGAGGCCTCCCAAGGGGGACCCTCAGTGGCGACGGGCTTCCAGGAGGCCCGTAGCCACCGAGGGAGGCCTCCCAAGGGGGACCCTCAGTGGCTACGGGCCTCCTGGAAGCCCGTCGCCACCGAGAGTCCCCCCGAGGAGGCTTCCCTCGTGGCTACGGGCCTCCTGGAAGCCCGTCGCCACTGAGGGAGGCCTCCCAAGGGGGACCCTCGGTGAAGACAGGCTTCCAGGAGGCCCATAGCCACCGAGGGAGGCCTCCCAAGGGGGACCCTCAGTGGCTACGGGCCTCCTGGAAGCCCGTCGCCACCAAGGGTCCCCCCGAGGAGGCTTCCCTTGGTGGCTACGGGCCTCCTGGAAGCCCGTCGCCACTGAGGGAGGCCTCCCAAGGGGGACCCTCAGTGGCGACGGGCTTCCAGGAGGCCCGTAGCCACCGAGGGAGGCCTGGAAGCCCATCGCCACTGAGGGTCCCCCTTGGGAGGCCTCCCTCGGTGGCAACGGGCCTCCTGGAAGCCCGTCGCCACTGAGGGTCCCCCTTGGGAGGATTCCCTCGGTGGGGACGGGCCTCCTCAGGGCGCCGCGCGCGCTCCCGGTGCCGCGACTGCCATTTTGGTCTCCAAAATGGCGGTCGCAACGTGTTTGCACATGCGCAGTAATCCTGCGCATGCGCAAACACATTGTGGCCACCATTTTGGGGACCAAAATGGTGGTCGTGTTGCGCGCGGCCGGGCGGCGGCCAAACTGGGCGGCGACGGCAGCAGGGGTCCGCCTGGGCCCGTACGTCCGGCGACCTGGGCCGGAAACGGGCCGCGGGCCGTAGGTTGCCAACCCCTGGTATAAATGGATAGAATAGGTCATTAGATTGCAACATTTTGTTGAAATTTTCAGCGGGGAGTGTGATGTCCAGCCTGGACTATTTAAATTCTCCCCTGCATTTTCCTTCATTTTTAGTTCAGTATGAGCATAGGAATGTTCCATTGTATTAGTTTGTATTGTATTAGAGCTGTAGGAATCCCCTGCATTTTTCTAGTTTTTGGTTTGCCCCTTCCCATCAAGCTCTGCTTTAGCTTGGGTTTTGTAGTTTTTCTTAGGCAGGCTTGGTTTCTTTTGTTTTGGTGGCAACGGGCTCAGGGAGAGGGAAAGGGCATTTCTTACACCTGCAGCCAAATTATTTACCTTCATCCAACTTAGTTATCTGTAGCATTTAATTCTAGTAAACATCAACATCAAAGAAGACAATAGCACCAGAAGCTGAAAGACCCTGCACCAGCTTCATTGAGAAGCTTCATTGAGAAGGAGTTCAAACCAAGATCAAACCCAGACAGATGACAACACTGAAGACTGCTGAAACCTAAACTGTAAAGTACCTTTTATTTTAAGCCTGTTAGAGCTTGGGAGGAGAAACCTTTTCTTTTGTTTTCTTTAAAATAAATTTCCCCCTTTTGGACTTTACATTCATCTTTGGAGCCTTTTTGGGTTAGAGATTGATCTCACCAGGGTACTGGCGTTGCACACCCATATTTGCCACCACCTTTAGTTGGGTGTGTCTTCACACACCCTGTGTTATATGGGGCAGATTATATGAGAGGAGGTGATCTCATAGCTAACCAGGATCCAAACCATGTTGGGCTTTCAAGTAGTGACTTTGTGCTTTGTCTGGAAATTAATTGGCAGCCACTGGAGTGATTTCAATATTGGTGTGATATATAGTCACTCCTCCACATTCACAGGGGTTAAGGGCCAAGAACGCTGATGAAAGTGGGAAAATCACAAATATGTTAGCCCCCCCCCCCAACATGAATGATAAAGAGTCCTCTCCCACCAAAAACACCACCCATAACTATGGGCCTTTGCAGACTGCTAGAAATAGTGCAAATTGAGTCCACTTTAAGGGTTAGGGCTAGGGAATCATGGGAACTGTATTTTATTGTGGCATCAGAGCTCTCTGACAGAGAAGGCTCAATGTCTCAGAAAATAAACAATTCCCATGATTCCCTAGCACTAACCCTAACCCTTAAAGTGGACTCAATTTGCACTATTTCTGGCAGTCTGCAAAGACCCTATCTTTGCAACCTTGAAACACTAAACTTCCCCCACATTTCCAAAATACTTCCACTTTCAATCTGATGTTAGCAGCTACAACTGCAAAGGATCCACCTTCTCTCTCCTCCCGCTTCCTCCCAACCAGAGAAAAGCAACACTGTGTCTTCCTCACCTTGACAAACTTTGTATTCGCCTCATTTCCAAAGGCTTTCCAGTTTGAATCCAATGTTTTCAGCCATCAACTCAAAGGAGTTTACCACAAGGAGAAAATTGGAAGTTTACCCCATGATTATCCAGCATATTAGGCTCAATTGCACAAATGGTTTTCACATGATGTTGTGCACAAACCACATAGAATCTGAAAAGAAAGTGACATAAACTGGCATTTGGGGGAAAATATCATTAATTTATTTCGATTTCATTCATGATATCACTTTTTTTGTGCAATTGCTATATTGTGAAAACTATTTGCAGGATTCTCCTCATTTTTGTACTTGTTGCCAGATTTCCCATGGTTGTTTGGGGTGAATTTAGTTCCAGTGCTGCTTTATTGTGCTGAGAGGAATGTAGCCTTTTATACTTTAGCAAGGGCTCTTAAAGGAACAGCTGCTGAGGCAAAGGCAGGGACACACACACAGAGAGAAAAAGCTTGCTTCTCCCTCACATACCTCTCTCTGTGTGAATGTCTCTCCTCCTGCAGCCTTTCCTATTAGCCAGGACTCTTAAAGGAACAGCTGCTGAGGGAAGTCAAGGACACAGCAAGAGCGAGAGAGAAGTTTTTTTTCTAGATTTCCTACTATTCTTTTTTACTTAGTTTGGATACCATTTCTTGGAAAGTAAGGGAAAAGAAAGTATATTTTTTTAAATAAAATTGTGTAAATAAAATTGTTTATTTCTCTATGTGATTTCTGGTGATGCAACTACTTCTTCTGTGTGCACATGCAAAAAAGTTATTTCCAAACCATCAACGGGATTTGTCCACATCTGTGTGAAACCAAATGTGCTTTTTACCCACTTTCTCACATTAGTAATGAACTTTTAATACATTATTGTGCCCTGCATGTGAAAATCATTTACACATTTGCATGCTTTTCTGGGATGAGGATGCTTTAATTATTTTTGGGATGGAGGCACATAAGTTCCCATGTGACAAACCCCAAAGTACGGTGTTGCTTTTGTCTGTCAAGGAGAGAGAGGGAGGAGGAGGAGGAGGGGAGATAAATTGGCTCCTCCCAGGGGTGGCTGTAAACACTGGATTCAAAGGAAAGGTCTTTGGAAATGAGGAGGATGCAAAGTTTGGCAAAGCAGAGGAATGCACGGTGTTGTTTTTGGCTGGCTGGGAGGAAGGGTGAAGAGGAAGGGTGTGTGAAGAGGTTGATCTTGTTAAACAGCAGCTACAAAGTCGCAAATAATCAAAACTGCAATCTGAAACCCGTGAATGTGGAAGGCTGACTGTACTTACTCCTTGATGTACAATGACCAATTCGCTGCCATGATTTGCACTAATCGAAGTTTCCAAAATTGGTACAGAGGTAACCCAATATACAGTTTGTGTAACAGCCAAGGCTGATAGTAAATGCTCTTGGCTGTCACATCTATTTGAGCTATCATTTCAAATCAAATGTTGTAGTTGTGTGATGTGAAAGGGCTCCAGGTGTAGCCAAATGAAAGCATCTAGATCAGCTACTTCGGGTCAGAACAGAGGGGCCAGATTAAGTGGCTTCCAGCTGCTTTGGAAATGTGCTGATTAAATGATGCACACCTCTAAAGCATCCGGAATCTGTGCTGAAGCCGCACTCCAGTCCTTAGGAAAGAAGCCGGGATAGTCTGACTCCTGGCAGCACCAGTCGGCCCCTGCATCCACAGCCCACCTTGCAAGCAGGCCGTATGGACAGCAGGGTTCTGACCCACTTCCAACTGGAGTGGACTCGAGATGCTCTTTTGTGCCCATCTGTTCAACCCCTCTGTTACGTATACTTAACTTGGTGGTGAAGCCAGCTTGAAGCCCTAATCACCCCCCCCCCAATCAGCATGAGACCACAGCGACCAGGAACCATGGTTCTGAGCTTGGCTGTCATCACAGTCCCGAATGAGCTGCTGGCAAGGAGAGGGTTGTGGTTTTTCCCCCCCAGTCTCAGGATGGAACCATGGCTTCTGGACACTCCAGGGGTTAGCATCATGTGTACATCCCACTGCCAAAGTGGCTGGATGCTGGTCTATCTTGCCCATGTGTTTTGGGCCTAAGTAGCATCTGGCCCAATCCCTCGCCCTATCCCCCCAATCTTGTTTTACTAGGCAGCAGCTACTGCAAGTGACAGAAGACTACTCTCTTCTCAATTGGGGTGCAGAATGCTGATATTTCCATCCCTCCCTCCAGCAATCTCTATGTGACAATCAGAAGGAGAATCCTTGTCTTAGTTCCTCCTCATACTAGAGATTGCTGGCAGGAGTGGGGTGGAAACGTCAGAATGCTATGTTCTGACTGACAGGGGAACAGACCTCTTTCGCTTGCAGCAGCAACTGCCTGGGAAAGCAGTGTTGGGGCGTCTTTTATGATTGTGGCAATAATGCCATGATCATGAATATGGAGAGACTGTGAATACAAATCAATTATGGATGCACAACTTTAGCTTAGGCATCTGTAACTGTGATAGTGAATTCCAGCCAATGTCTGGGTCATTCTGTCTCATATGAATCACTCATCTCCTGTTCCATGTATTATAATTAATTTTTGAAAAATGAACCACCCAAGGTTTCCCTTCTCAACAGGAGTTTCTTCATCAACTTTTTTCTTTCTTTGAGAAAAACAAATACAGGCATGATGGAAGCAGACAAATGCAATATAAGCAAGGCCTGAGAAATACACAAAAGTGTATTGTCTTAATGATCCCCATGCGGAAAAGAGAAGAAATAACACTGAGCAAAATATACATCTCTGGTTTTTTCTTTAAAGGAAAAAAATGTTCCATGCCAAACAGTTGTTTTCCCATACACAAAGAATGCAGGTGGCATTTCATCACATAGGCTATTAACTAGGAAATGGAAAATATCTGGGTGCCAACAATAATTAGGAAAATATAATTAGCTATCAAGAATGCCAGGAAACAAAAAATGGCTTATGTTCTGTCTTTTGGGGAGAATTATGGATTGTAATCCTAAAGGAGACAGTAAAGTCCCCATTCTCTGAAACTCAAACAAAAAGACTTATGTTTGATGCAGAATCATCATCAATGTCTAGCTCCCATCTTCCCATCTCCTTACATATCAAACTGATTAAAAACTAATTCTTTATCAAAGGTAATCTGGTAAGAACCTTCATTTTATTATTGGGCTCTTTGTAGCACCTTGCTAGAGCTGGTTGAAGGCAAATGTGAAAGCTGGTAGGTAAGCCCCTTTCCCACTCCACAATTGTAGCGCATCCATAATTCCATTTTAACTACCATGGTTCCATCCTATTTGGGGGGTATTTAGAATCCTCAGCCAGAGAGTTCTAGTGCCTCACAAAGCTACAAACTCTAGAATTCTGTAAGATGTAGCTATGGCAGTTAAATTAAGATAAATGTGCCAATAATTGTATATTGTGAAAAGGCTCCTGTGTTCTATTATCTTCTAAGGAGCAAAATAGGGCCTAAATACCCCAAAGGCACCAGATCCTATCTGATCTTGGAAACTAAGCAGAGTCAGCCCTGATTAGTACTTGAATGAGAGACCACTGACAAATACTAGGTGCTGTGGACCAGTGGCATCACTAGGGTTGGTGTCACCTGGTGCTCTTGGATCTCTCAGTGGCCTTTGACACCATAGATCATGCCATCCTCTTGGATCGTCTGAGAGGGTTGGGAATCGGAGGCACTGCTTTGCAGGGGTTCCGCTCCTTCCTCTTGGGCAGATCCCAGAGGGTGAGGCTCGCGGACAGTTGCTTGTCTAAAATTGAGCTTAATTGTGGCATCCCTCAGGGCGCCATCCTGTCCCCGATGTTGTTTAATATTTACATGAAGCCGCTGGGTGAGATAATTTGGAGGCATGGAGCACGGTGTCTTCAGTATGCTGACAACACCCAGATCTATCTCTCCATGACCAGATCATCGTCTCAGACTTCAGATGGCGTCTCTCCTCTCAATGACTGTCTCACAACGATAATGGATTGGATGAGGAAAAACAGATTGAAGTTGAATCCAGACAAAATGGAGGTACTCACAGTCATAGGCCCGAAACCAGATTTGGGAATACAGTCTCCAGTCCTGGATGGAGTCACACTCTCCTCCAAGGACTGTGTTCGCAGTTTGGGGGTACTCCTTGACTCGTCGCTTCACATGACTAGTCAGGTGAATGAGGTGGTCAGGAGCGCCTGTTATCAGCTTCAGCTGAGACGCCAACTGCGCCCTTATCTGGATGTGAGGGATCTGGAAGCTGTGGTACATGCCCTGGTAACCTCACGTCTGGATTACTGCAACGCACTCTACATGGGGCTACCCTTGTGCCTAACCCAGAAACTACAACTGGTGCAAAACATGGCAGCCAGGTTAATTACCGGAACATCAAGGAGGGAGCACATAACACCAGTGCTGAAATCCCTCCACTGGCTGCCAATTAGTTTCTGGGCACAGTACAAGGTGTTGGTTTTGACCTTTAAAGCCCTACATGGCTTGGATCTATCTTATCTTAGGGGCCGCCTCTCCCCATATGATCCCCCTCGCACCCTGCGGTCCTCTGGGAGGAATCTGCTATAGCCAATAAAAACTAGGCTGTCTCAGACCTCCCAGAGGGCCTTCTCCGCAACCGCTCCCAGACTTTGGAATGGCCTACCAGACGAGATCCGTCTTATTACCACTCTTGCTGCTTTTAAAAAAGCAGTAAAGACGGATCTCTTTCAGCAGGCCTTCCCAGAATAACTGTGGTCTGCCACTAGATGAGTTTATTTTGTTTTTACTGATTACTTGTCTCATTAATGGATGGTTTGATTTTAATGTTGTATTTTTAATTGTTCGCTAGTTTAATTCTGTTTTAAGGGGTGGGAGGGTGGATTATGGGATGGGGGAATGTTTTAATTTGTTTGTTTTAAAATTGTTGTACCCCGCCCCAATTGCCGTGCAGAGGGGTGGGCTATAAATAAATTATTATTATTATTATTATTATTATTATTATTAGTGTCAGCCCCCCTAAAAGAGGGTGTCTGGTCACACTGGCTCAGCCACCAGAAAACTCCATTATAAGTTTGCCTTAGACTCCATCCTTCCCTCCACCTTCCTTCCTTCCTTCCTTCCTTCCTTTTTGGGAGCCAAAGGGGTGGAGAGAGCGAGGGAAGGCAGGCAGACAGACTCACAAGCTCCAAGGAAGGAAAGGAGAGAAGGAAAGGTGCGCTTTTCCTCCCCCTCTTCCCCTTGCCCATCTTGGGACCCCCATGGACAAGGGATAGAGACTCCCCAAAAGACCCCCACTCTGGCGCCAGGGACTCTTGCTTCTTCACCCTTTGGCACTCCTCCTTTTCTTCATTCCCTCCCTCTCCTTTGCCTCTTCTTCTTTCCTCTGAAGCTGTCAGGTGGAGTCTGGGGGTGCCAGTCCATTCTCAGTGTCCCAGATGTGTCCCATCCCATTCCCCCATCCCCAGGGCCCGCATGGCGGCTGCTTCCAGCCCTGTCCCTTGCCCCCTCACTCACTCCCTCAATCAGTGGCCTTTCCACAGCTCCTTCCCAGGCACTAGTACCCAGAGATGGGAGGGGAGGAGGGGCCCTGGGAACAGAGGAGACCCCACTTGGACCCTAGGGGAATCCTTGCCCACCCAAGTCAGACCTCATGATCTCCCCTTCCCACTCTTCTCTGGGCCCCCATTGGTCTGGCCACATTCCACAGGGGGACTTCTCAGGAGCTCCTTCTTTTAGTTGCTTCAAGGGTCCCCCATGGGGCATCCAGTCTACCCTGACCTCCTGGCCAGCTTCAGGGCACAGAAGGGAGGCTGAACCCTGTCCAGCTTCCTCTTTCCCTGCCAGGTGGAAAATAAGGCAGATGGGACAAGTGGGCCGACTTCCCTTCCCGGGAGCCTTGCCAGGAGCCTCTTTGCCCCCCCCCCCCAGGCACCCTTCTCAGAGGCAGAAGGGAGGCCAAACCATGGACTGCCCTTCCCAAACTGCTATTGAGGTGGGTCAGGAGGGGGCAGTTCTCTGGGTGTCACCTGGTGTGGTCCACATCCCTCACACTCCCACTGACACTACTGCTGTGGTCTACATTTCAGAAGAAAGAACTGGCAAAACCACCTGTCTTTGCCTAGGAAAAACCCTATGAAATTCATGAGGTTGCTGTAAATCAACAGGCGACTTGAAAAAACACACACACATGGTGAAACATACAGTACATCTACATGTGCATCTATACACATACTGACATGCACAACATGAAGACGAATGTTCCATAGAGTTATTATTGTTACTGCTGCTGCTATGATTACTACTATTTTTATAGCTTGGTCTTCCTTAGGTGCATTACCCTGTGTTGCCTTACAAAACAGGCAGAAATACACAGATCCATGATTAAAATACAATGAAGCAATTCAATGAGTCAGCCAATAGAGGTTTTTGGGTCAACGGGTGATGAGCCTGCTTTGGGTTTCAATCTGAATTTTAAAGATAGATCCTGAACCTATTCCGGAGGAAGTTTTCAGCATTTTGTGGAGCTCATTCAAACTTTAGACAAAAACCCAGAGGGGATTCTCCACCCCACTAACACTGAAGCCACTAGTCTCTGCTGAAGTCAGCTCAAGGCAACCTTTAGCCCATGGTCTAAATCTATCCCAATAAACCTTCTCTCCTGGAACACCAAGTTCCCAGTGGGAGGCTGCTTGTGCATAGTTACACTATAGCAAGAGTCCTGGGGCTCCTTCAAGCTGAGGTTCCCAAAAAAGCAGCTCTTCTTCACTGCTCAGATATTTTTGGAACAGCAGAGACGTGTAATGGGGTAAGAACAGACAGAGAAATCAGCTGAGCAGAGAGAGTGAGGGAATTGTAGTGATGGCTCCTAAATAATTGTGGATCATGGAATCATTCAGTTGGAAGGAAGCACAAGGACCAACTAGAATCCAATCCCTGCCTTGTAGGAATACACAACTAAAGCACTCCTGAAAGAGGGCCACTTAATTCTGTTCCAAGACCTCCAAAAGGAGGAGAGAACATCATTTCTTGAGGCATTTCATTCCATCACTGAACAGCTCTTACAGTCAAGATGTTCTTCCTAATGTTCAAGTGGAATCTTTTTGTCTTTTATTTGGGGCAAGTCCTCACCATAGTCTGCCAAGTTCCCAGCATAACCTAGGCTCCCCCAGAGCCCCTCATGACAAAAAATAAATGTCAACCTAAAATGGGAGGGAATCACATGCTCAGAGGCTTCCACAGAGTGGCCTTTAACACTATTTCTTTTCTCTATATTTTACAGGTCTGATATGGCTTTTTTCAAAAAAGAAAAAAAGGGGGAGTGTGAGCTTCTAGGTATAAATTGGATACAGTGGGCTGCTTTCCACAAAAGCTTACCTCAAATAAAATGTATTAGTCATTAAGGCAACACAAATCTCCTTTTTTGTTGTAACAACTTAACATGGCTACCCACCCAGCAATTTTTGCAGACGAAAATAAGAGTGGATCATTGAGTTGGGCCAGAGCTATACATTTCCCTAGTCAGCCATTAGTTTTACTAGATAGCATAACAGGCTTTGAAGCAAGAAGGAACTAAATGGGATGCCATTACGTAATAATTTCCTTAAATCTCATGCAATTTTATTCCAATGATAGGCAGACAGTCCATTTTTATAAGCCCTCTTAATGTGCATCATGATAATAGGCAGTACCTGGCCTGACAATTAACAATTTGTCTGAAGCTTTTCAAATGTGCATGTAGATAATTTCTTAATCAATTATTACTAACTAGCTCTGACACTTTCCATTGCATCAATTAATTAATTAATTAATTAAGCATTTGTGAAAAATAAAAATGGGCTGCTTGTCTATGCAACTACCTTTTTGGTGCTTGTTGGTGGCAGGACACATTTTAGGAAAGCAAAAGTATGGATTTTTGGAAAATGGCTGTTCTTTCTTGTTTTGTTTTATTTCTAGATCAGTTGAATTAATTTTTAAAAGCTTATTAATTATTAATTTAGCATGTGAACCTATTCTCACAAACCTTTCTCAGGATAACACTGAACTGTTTATTTATGCAACAGTTGGAACTTATGCTGCTTGGGTCTTGCATAAGGAGAAAGGTGGGATATAAAGTAAATAAATAAATAAAATATTTAAAAATACTACTGTGTGGAGATCTTATCCACATTATTTTATTTGTTTATTTATTTGTTTATTGATTGATTGATTTCATTTCTATGCTGCCTTTCTCCCAGGAAGGGAACCAAGGTGGCTTACAAGATAAAGACATTTCAAAACACCACACTAAAATATTTAAAAACAATTAAAATCATCTATTTAAAACTATATAAGCTAACATTAAAAAAACATACAAAAATTAAAACATAAACCCCCCATAAGCCACCCTGTCATGATTTTTTTTTAAAAAAACTTGTCTAAATAAAAAATGTTTTCACTTGCTGCTGAAAGGCAAGGAGAGAGAGGGCCAGGTACACCTGGGCTACAGGTAATTAAGAGTTAATTCTTCTTAACTTAAATTCTCAGGACCTTATCGTATGAGGCCAATAAAGTGGCAGGATAACAGAATAATAGTGCATTTGATTCACTCCTCCTCCATGCCATTGGTGCTGTTCTGTCAGTGTAGCATAAGAAGCCGTTGTGGAAGTAGTTCTTTTTACTTACAGAAATAATCAGATAATGACCTCCTTTAATGCTTCTGTCATGTATGATTACCAGTGAGAAAGTTCAATAGTGCTTTTCTGCTAAGTGTGATTGGTCAGTGGGCATGGTTTGGATGAATAAATGGCACTGATCAGGGGAGATCTAGCCAGAGTCTCTGTTGTTCTGTTGCTGCAATGCACTTCTCCCTCTCTCCCTCCCTCTCTGTCTCGCACACTCACACCCTCTTCTGTTTGCCAGCTGTGCCAGAGGCCCATTCTCATTAATTTGGGTGAAGGCTGAGCGAGCCCCCTTTCTTCCTCCCCTCCTCTGTCTTCTTCCCAAAGCTTCTCCCCTCTTGCTGTCCCCTTACAAGTAGTGTTTTCAAACATGTATCTTTCCCAGGGAGGGGTGAAGGAGTAGAAGTGTCAATATTCAGTCCCTGTGTTTGCAATAGGGTTTGGATGCCAGCAGATGCTCTAATCCAGGATTGGGTCTGAAGGTGAGGGAGGTAAAGAGGCAATCTCGACAGCATTTTTAGAGGAACTACAATTGTAGCAGGAGAGAGGCTCATGTGATATGGCCCTTGTGCTTTGTGGATTATGTTCTTTTGCATAGAGAGTTTTATCAACATTATGCTTTCTGGGAGATGCCTTGGGTCCCACTTTGTGAGAAAGGTGACATACAAATTAATTAATTAAATAAATAAATAAACCCCAATTTATGCTGCACTTTTGCTTCCATGAGAAGGCACTCCAGTTAAATGTCTCTCTCCTTCTTTCTTTATGAAGTCAGTAGGCAGGAATTGCTGTTCGTGTGTGGTTGTGGTCTAATGCAAAGGGAATTAACTACTACTTACTGTGGAAACTCTGTTTCCTGCTCCACAGTCCCCTAATGCTGCTGGAGCCTACCTACTGTTAAGGCCATCTCACTGCTCATAGAGGCAGGCAGTGAAAAGAAGTGGGAGCACGTCTCCAAAGCTATCATGGGTTGCAAACTTCCATTGGCTCTTTCTGTCTCGAGCAGCAGTCTGTGCAGACAAAGTTGTGTGGTTTTTGTCAGCTCGCAATAGCAGCAGCTGGTCTCTTCTATATAAGGAGAATAGTTGTGAATCTACTCCAGGTTTCAGCCTGAACTTTAAAGGAACTATGCCCAGTTCTGAGCCCTATCCCCCCCCCAAAAAATAAGTTTAGCACTTTGGATAGCTTCCTCAATATCTGGATTATGACACACCTTCAATGCCTCACTGACATGGTAGATGCTGTTTGCCACCAACTGGCAAACTAATTTGTGAGTAGGACTCAGGATTTTGATTCAAGGTTAAAATCATGCCTGCTCCCTCCATTTGTAATCTATATAAAAAGATTGTCAGGGTACAGTTAGGCTTAATAAATCTAACTAAAGGGGGTTGCAGACTGCCAGAAATAGTGTGAATTCAGTCCACTTTTAGGGTTAGGGTTAGTGCTAGGGAATCATGGGAACTGTTCTTTTTCTGAGACATTGAGCCTTCTCTGTCAGACAACTCTGATGCCACAATAAAATACAGTTCCCATGGTTCCCTAACTCTAACCCTAACCCTAAAAGTGGACTGAATTCACACTATTTCTGGCAGTCTGCAACCCCCCTAAATCTATTAAGTTAGGCTTAATCTAAATCTATTAAGTTAGGCTTAATAAAACAACACAATTGTTTTAATTTACCATATGATTATTATTAAAAGTATAATTGCAAACCAGTTAATGTACAAAAAGTATATTCCACGCTACTATATGACTGTAAAACCAAGGAATTGGTTCAAATCTTCTAATCAGATTGTACAGCTATCCTGTGTCAGGATGTTATAAACCATCATAAAATAGGAGTGTAAATACTCAGTTCGGGGGAAGCTTTCCAAATTCCCCCCTTTGAATTTCAGATTCAGGAGCTCTGCATTGCCTGGTCTGATTTGCAAAGTAGAGAGACTAGGGATTCTTTATTATGCCATTTTGTACATTTGTAGTTTGCACTGGCTTTTCAGTTTCTTCAATTGATTTACACCTTCCTCTCTGCTACAACAGCTGCACCCATCTGGTACTCTTCAGATGTGTTTAACTACAAGTCTCATCACCCCCAGCCAAGGCCAAGCACTACAAGCCGCCATCTGTTTTCTCAGTGTCTCCCTTCTGTTTTCCTTGTCTTTGCTAAAGTTTTCTGCTGCCCAAGAAGACTGATGGACCTGAATCTGAGCTGGAGGAGGTTTGCCAAAGTGTGGATGATGGGAAATTATCATTCAGGGTTAAATTCCACAAATCTTGCACAGTTATGACTTTTATACAGTTACCATGACTTATCAAATCAAAACTACCAAGCTGCACTTCCTTTAAGAATGTTTAGTGGAAAGTTAATAGAATAGGCAAGGACTGGAAAGTGTCTATCTCAACATGCCAATGATAAGGAACATAGTTCTGCTATATGTAATAAAGAGGGATGATGAATGAGGGATAATTCTCCCCATTCCAATTCTTTATCCCCCCCCCCCATGAATTTGACTTAAACTGTTTCTGAAATCTGGCTTACTTACAAGAATATTTAGAAATTAATTCTGGAGCTACAGTACACAGTTTATGGGAGCTTTCAGTGTCCTGAAAGCTCCCATGTTAGTCTTGCCCACACATGTTATCAGTGGATGGGAAAAGTAACAATGTGATCCTCTATATGGGCAGGTCACACTTGCCAGAATACTCCAGGCTGCCCCTGGAGTATTCTGGCCTTGAATTCCCCCTGAATTTGACCCTTACCTGCTCTCTTTTCCTGCAGGGTTTTGGCTTTTGCAATGAATGATGTGTGGCTGCCTTCTCATGCAGCCCCTGTTCATTGCTAGCACTGCTCCTAGGGTCAGAACAAGGCACCAATTCATGCTATTGATGTTGGGTGGCTCTTTCTGACCACAGAGTGACTCACATCTGCAGCAATAGTGCTGGGCAGCTTGCAGAGACCATGAGTGAAAAGGCAGCCACTGCTGTCACTGAAGAGAACTGAAAACCTGCAGCAAAATATGAGTTATTTAGCAATAGCAATAACAAGTACATTTCTATACTGCTTATCAGTGAACTAGCACTCCCTAAGCAGTTTACAATGTTTAAGCCAATTGCCCCCAACAAGCTGAGTACTCATTTTACTGACCTACGAAAGGATGGAAGGCTGAGTGGACCTTGGAGCCCTCCTCTAGAATTGAGCTTACAACGTTGTGGCTGCAGTACCAGTATTTAACCACTGTGCCACCAGGGCTCCTTTAATTTAAATGCCAGTTAGGGGGAGGGAGCCCCCAAATCATGTGTGGATGTCATGAAGACAGTACGGACCTGATTCAAAGTTATGGCCTTGCATCATTTAAACAGGATGCAGTGAGCACAGGAGGAATTCATGGTAAATCACTCATGTAGATAACCCCTGTGACTTTATCCAGATTGGTGCTTTACCAGTGGGCTCCTGTATCTTGATAAAACCCCAGAGAACTTTGATAACAGATGATCACATCAAGACTGCCTTATTTGGGATGTTGTATCAATGCACATGTCTACATATTTGCATGAATCAAACATGGGCAAAAAAGAATCCTGGTACAATTGCATCAAGATTACCAGCACCATCAGGCCTAAAATAATAAGAAGAGCCCTCCCTCCATTACCATTCAATGTCATGTGGGGGAGAAACACTAGGCCTAGCACCATCCAGCCTAGAATAAGAAGAATCCTTACTTCTTAAAGGATGGGTGGGATTCGGGATTTTATGTTCTGTTTAATATATCTGTATGGAAATTTTAATGTTGTAAGCTGCCCTGATTGCTCTGCAGAGGGGCGGGATATAAATAATAATAATAATAATAATAATAATAATAATAATTTTGGTTGCGTTTTGTCAATGAAAATACCACTTGCTATTATAGAATGGATTTCCATAAACTTGACTTCAACTCCTGTCATCCCTAACTAGTGGATCAGCCAGGTTAATGGTGCCTGGGGGTTCTTAGAGCTGTAATAAATAATAATAATAATAATAATAATAATAATAAAATTTATTTATATCTCGCCCCTTTGAGGTCAATCGGGGCGGCTAACAACAATAAAACGATACATAGAACAAACAAATCTAATTCCCTCCCCCCCTTAAAAAGTTATTAAATCAATTTCCAGTTAAAACAGAATACAATACAACAATGATTTTTAAAAACATTTTAAAAACAAAAAGATAACTGTTACAAGTTCTGGCATGGACTATGCATTGTATCCTAAATATAATGAAATTATAACAAGGAAATTTCAAAGGAAGACTAGAAAGAAAAACAGCTGAATTGAATTATATTCACAAATTCCAGTTCATTGGAGGAGGTATGAACAAAGGCAATGGCTTCATGGCACACTACAAACATTATACAAGAGTCCTTGCTAATGCACATATAACCGAAGGAATCTTCTAAGAGAGAGCTGAACCCATGGAAACTGATATTTGGTAAGCAAATTTATTGTTTTCATACATCAGCATTAACTAACCACTGTAAAGATCTGAAAGATATATATTATCCCATCCAGCCCTTAGAAAATTTAGAACAAGAAAGATTTGCATCTTTCTGGATCCTAGGTTGCCTACCCCTGTTATTACAGTCTATCCCACTCCTACAACTGCACCAATATTCTTTATAACCTGAGACTTTAATATCATTCTGTACTGCATCTGAAGAAGTGGAATTATATCCAGAAAAAGTCATGTTAAAATAAAAAGCAGTCTTAAAGGTGCTGCCATATTCCTTTTTTCTCCTTCCCTCTCCCCCTTTTTTATCCTTCACTTCTGTTTGCATTGCCACAGGACTCATTCTTCACGAGTATACATTTAATTGGATCTGCTTTGGATCTGCATGTGTGTGTAGAAGTCTTCTACTCTGAATATGATCTTTTGGCTTATTCAAGCAAATTCTGATAAATCTACAGTTTAGTTCAAAAGATTTTACAAAGAAATTCACAGTTTGAGAGCTGATTCAAAAGAAGAGCATTAAATTGAATTTGGTGAAACCTAATATGCAGTGGAAACTTGTTGAATTTGGCTAGATTTCAGACAGTTTGCTCAGGAAATGTTTTTTGTTTGAGGAAGTAATTCTTCTATAGAATAAACACATGACCCCCTGACTAATTAAAAAATACTGAGTAGAGATCATGAAATTTGATAATTAAATAAGCTATAAGCAGACAGATGAAAGAAAATGAAATTCATATTGTTTCTAATAATCTCTCCTGCTGCTGTTGCTATTTTCAGTTGCAGATACTTATCTTGAGAACAGACAACACCTTAAGGGACATATTATGACATTACTAGGAAGCTGGGCAAAAGGGAGAAGTTCAAAAAGGAATTTGGACAATCTGTTCTTGTACTAGCAAGTGTGAAAATGTATCAAAACATTATTATCAAGGAGAAGATCAAAAGTTCAGATATTTCACAAAGCACTTGTTAGTCTATTGCTTGGATGGGCAACCTATGGCTCCCAGAGCCTTTTTGTAGGTCCCAAAAGATAAAAAAATCTTTGCTTGCACGTGCCCTCTTGGGTAATAGGGGCATTTTTACAGGCTTTTGGCCCTCCATGGACCATTTTAGGTCCTAGAGAAGTCTGTTTTTAAAGTACGTAAATAGGAAGTGACTCACAATCACTTGCAGTTATCAAAAAAGGTCTAAAACTGCTCAAGGGAACCTAAAACATGACAAAAATGCTCCCATGCCCCAGAGGGTATTTGAGGGCTTAAAACTGTTGTAGAGGTGCTATCCCCCAAGATCTCCAGGGGAAGTAATATGGGCCCCTGACCTCCCATAGTTGTCCACCACTGGTCTATAAGATGATTTAAAAAATTGTCCTCATCTTCATGTCTTTCTTTTTTGCAATTAGAACCATAAAACACTGAAATATCCAAATTCAAGGACAGTTTAAGAGGAACAAATTAAAATGCTTTTTCCACATATGAAATTTGATTAGAAAAGAAATGAATGTAAGCTGAATGTTGAGGGTTTCTGCTCACTTAAAACTAGGACTGCCAATTAAATAAAATAAGGTTTTTTTTTTTAAAAAAAGGAAAGTGTTATGGTATAGGGCTTTAGTGAACTATCATGGGAACTGTATTTTATTGTGGCACCAGAGCTCTCTGACAGAGAAGGCTCAATGTCTCAGAAAAAACCCCCAATTCCCATGATTCCCTAGCACTAACTCTAACCCTAAAAGTGGACTCAATTTGCAACCCCCCTAACCCATACATATTCTTTAAATCTAGGAAGGATTTCTGGCCAATAGTTCTTGTCTCTCCTTAGAGATGGAAGGAATAATAGAAAATATTTGAAAAATGGTGCAAAGTGTGTTTTTTCAAAGAAGAAAACCCTGACAAGGAGAATCCCAAACTGATAAGTCTTTGCAGTTCAGGATTCATTCTACACAAAATTCACACATGGACTTTTGGCTTAGAAAACAGCATTTCCTGTGTAAAAATACTGTGTGAATATTTTGTGCAGAAAAAGTTCCAAATTGCCAGTTCTCTTTGAAGACTGCACATTTTTGAAGACTTTTCCACAACAGGAAAAAAATTGCCCAAATTAGTTGTTGTTTCTTTTGAGAATAAAATTAGCAAAGAATTATAACTCTCTTTTCCCCCAAGATATAGCCATGTTTGTCTGCAGAGTCAGTATGTAGAGAGATCTTGTAGCATCTTTGAGACTAACTGAAAGAAAGAAATTGGCAGCATGAGCTTTCATAGAAAACATCTGAGGAAGCAGACTGTAGTCTACGAAGCTCATGCTGCCAACTTCTTTCTTTCTAGAAAGACATTTCTAGAACGTGGCCACATAGCCCAAAAAAGCCACAAAAAACTATTCTTTCTTTCAGTTAGGGGGGAAGCAGACGGGAGCTTCCCGTGCGCCGCGGGACGAAGCGCCGCTGGAGCGCGGCAGCCGCACCGCGGCGCACCGTCGGCGACTCTAAAAGGAGCACCAAATTGGCGCTCCTTTTAGATTTCAGGGAAAGTGCACCCTAAAAGCGGCGGGCGCACTTTCCCTGACTCAAACGCCGCGGCGCGTGCGGTCGCCATGGCGTGAGGTCATCCTCGGAGCCCCGGCCATGCGGAGGGCCGGCGACTCCGAGGGCGACCTCAGGAAGAGGAAGGGGTGCCGCTCGTGCGGCTGCCCCTCCTCTTCCCTGCCCGGAAGACGACTCTATTAGTCGTCTGCCGAGGCCCTTAGTCTCAAAGGTGCTACAAGATGTCTCTACATACCCTCTTTTTTCCAGTTGATCAACTCCATTCTTTCCATGGGATATTACACAAGGACTACATCCTGTGAGCAAAACGCCAAGGGCTCAGGGTTGACTCAGCCTAGCATCCTTCTGAGATCACTAAAATGAGTACCCAGCTTGTTGGGGCAATTAGCTTACATTGTAAACCACTTACACTGTTCAGTGCAGTATGAAGTGGTATATAAATGAAGCTGCTATTGTTATTGCTATAATGCACTACTAGATTGCCAAAAATTGTCTACATAAGATATCCACCATGCTGTAAGTTTAGGAACCTATGGCCCTAAGATGTTGCTGAACACCAGTTCCCATGAGGCTTAGCCAGCCCAGTCAGTGGTGAGAGGCCATGGGAGTAGTAATTCATCAACCTCTAAGTGGGTAGAGGTTTCTCCTTTCTGCTCTAGACCAGCCTTCTAGCATGGCTGGGTAGACTAGGATGATATCAATAGGAGACCACCATATCTATTGCAGGAATCAGGTCTGGAAAGGCTGATTAGCTAAACTTTTCTGCTCTGCACTTTTGAGAAAAGAAGTCTTAGGTCCCATTCATACTACAAAAATAATCCGGGATGGATCCAGGTTGAATCCTTTTTGTTTACACATGTCCCGAATGTTCTCAATGCACTTTTTTTGGGGGGGGGGGCTGGCATAAAACACATTTTAACTTTAAAAGAGAACTATTGGAAGATGGAACAAAGATGGTATCTAACTCCAGCAAAGATTGCAAAAAATTATAATACAAATTCGAACGTTTGTTGGAAATGTAAACAAAATATTGGATCTTGGCTTCATATTTGGTGATGCTCTAAGATGAAAATTTACTGGAAGAAAATCCATGAAACAATTCAAGATATTCTTAAAGTTAAGTATGAATTGAAACCGGAAATATATATATTAAATATGTTAAATCAGACAGACCAGATGTTACAGAGAAAATATTGAAGAATTCTTTTATATATGGTCTCAGCTGCAAGACTGTTAATAGCACAGAAGTGGAAAAAACAATAGTTACCAACTGTGGATGATTGGTTATTGAAGCTGACTGAAATGAAAGAAATGGATAGACAGAGGGGGGAAGCAGACAGGTGGCACAGGGCCGCCCCAGGAAGCTGCGCCGCGGGGCCGAGGCATCCGCATTCCTTGGCCCCGCGGCGCAGCTTCGCTGCCCCAGGAAGGAGCGCTAAAATAGCGCTCCTTCCACAAATCACTGAAGGTGTGCTGCAAAAGGCTGCCGGTGCACCTTTGACGACTTTTCCACCGCAGTGTGTGTGGACGCTGTGGCAGATAGGCATCCTCAGAGCGCCAGACGTGCGGAGGGTCTGGCACTCCGACGATGTCTTCGGGAAGGGGTTGGGGCGCCCAGCGTGTGGCTGCCCCTCCCCTTCCTTGCCCTGAAGATGGCACTTTGTGCCGTCTGCTTAGCCCCTAACTGCCCTGTTGAACCAGGTTGATCTAGAAAGGGTACATAAAGAATGGTCTCCTGTGGAAGAATATAGTAAGAAAAGATGGTCGAAGTAGAGCAGATAAACCAATGGAATGTTAAAGAATCTTATTGTGGAGGGATAAGATGATTAAAAAATAGGATGTATGGAAATATATATGGAAATATATATGGAAATTATAGGATACGAATAATGAGTTGGTGAAAGAGAGCTGAGGTTTAATAATTATGATAGAAAAGAAAAAGATGTATGACTTAATACTAAGGACAATGGTATTTGTTGTCAAAGCAATTTTACAGACGTTTAGTAATGTAGTTTAGGAAATTATGGATGTACTTAGCTTATATGTGAAAGCTTTTTTTTTAGAAGTGTAAATAATGATAAATAAAATTATTAAAAAAACCCCACTTAACCTGGGATATTTGATACCATCCCCCCCCCCCCGAGTTTTCCTAAAAGATCTGCATCGATCCACATCTTTGGCAGTGTGAACAAGGTTCTGAATTGATTTGAATCACTCTGTGTCATTCAAGGGAATGGAGGCAGCTTCATTTTATCCCAAAATGATGGCATGTGTGAATAACAAAGGGGTTACAATGAATCAAAGAGATTCATGGATCCAAAACAAAATAGGAACAAACCCAATATGCAACAGTGTGACAATCTGCATCTCCTCAGGACAAAAAAAATGAGTGTGAATACCCCCTCAGTAAAGCCAACCAGATATAATCCAGAGGTTGTTAGGGGAAAAGACCAAGGTTGGAGAATGGGAAGAATATGACCTTCATATAACAGCAGTGTTCATTTCACTGCTTCCCTAACAGTAAAGAGGCCTAAAGTCTTAATTATCATCTTTTAAAAAAATTGACAGAAAGTTTGTTTTTATTTGTAGTTGTTAACTTATCTCTACATAGGGCCTCTGCAGACTGGCCCAAAGGGCTGGCCTGGGGTAAAAACGTTGCGCTGAAGGGGCACTGAAGAGTAGCTGCACTGGCTCTTAGGGTGGCCTTTTGCCGCCCCTAAAAGGAGCAGCATTTTGCCACTCTTTTAGGGGCAGCAAAAGGAGGACTGGGGCTGTGGCATGGGGTTGTCGCGGCCTCGATCCTCCACTTCCTGGGGCAGCCCAGAGACGCCTGTCTGCAGAGGCCCATAGTCACCATCCAGATTTACACATTTTCCCCAGTGTTCCCTGACCCTCCAAATATAGTTATTGTAAAAGTCTGCAGATTGTGCCTTAAACCGTTCTTCCACTTCATGAACGACATTATCTGTGTTGTCAAATCAGTGATCCCTCAATGGATTTTTCATTTTGGGGAAATGAAAAAGTCACTTGCTGATGATGACACTGACAAAATTTCATCAATATACTATAATAACGTCTGGGTGATAATTATTACTTTACGATAATCCCTCATACAATAAAGAAGAGTGTGGAGGGCCACTGTTGCACCACACAAAGCTGACAGGGCATGCCAAAACATTCACAAGATAATATGAACTCATGGTAAGTAATGCCCTTACATGGGTGAATACACATGTGTAAAAAAAGAAAGGCTCTCATTCATCAGAGGTGTATCATGCTTGATTGGAATAATCTTTATATACCCTTCAGTATTCCACAGATGAAAACTGGGAGACATGTGGCCAAGGTCGCAAATTTTAATAATGGGAAACAACACACAAGCTAGGAGCAGCTGTGGCAGTTTGCTTTTGCCTAAGTCTACCTGGAACGGCCCAATTCTCTCCAACAACAACAACAACAACAGGGTTACAGTAGAGAAAAAAAAACTGTAAAGCTTTTACTGGCATCTTCCCATGAGTTATTGAAACCTCATCTGGCTCCCCATCAGATCTGGGGAGTTTATATCATGTTTGTGAGGAGCAAGCAGCCAGCTAGAACAGGTTTTCAAGCATTGTTTCAACATACCTTTCTTCTTTTCTGGGTCAAAAGCAGGAAATAGGCCAAGTTTGCTTTTTAAAAACTTTTTGGATTATATCTCCTAGAACTGCTAATAGCCATGTTGGCTTGGGAATTCTGGGAGCTACAGTCTAACATGATAGATTTTTAAATTCTAGACGTGGGCCAGATAGAGAATTGTTCACAGTTGTTTATTTGTGTACCTGACTTGGTATGCCAGAGAGATGATTCACTGTACTAGATTTATCTTTCCTCACCAATGAGGTTGCTGCCTTATTTAATCCCAGAGCCTGACTAGTTGTCCCTTTACCATCTGCAGCCCTTGTTTCAAGGGAAAAGTCTAACAAGAAGATGAATGAATGCAGTTGCAGGGGGAGTGGTTTGATTCATATTCTGTTTCTCCTTTGCTCTGTAAGAAATTAAATAGATCATAAGAAAACAACCTGCCTAGATGCTGAAATCTGGAGTATCTCAACGGGGCTGAAAATAGTCAGTAACAGATTTAAAATGATAAGCGCAGATGGGATGAATGTTGCTGCTGCTTTATTTTGAGTTTTTAAAAATAGTGCTGATGTGAGGCATTCCCCCCAGGATCACCACCTTATTTGGAACATTTTGGATCTTGAAGACAAGTGGTTGAACATTACAGCAGTGTGGAGACAAACCTACCACTTTGGATGATTTGTGCTCAAGTTTGCTAATATCCATCAACCTCTCATGCTGCAAGTCAGGGGCAGGAACCATTTCCTCATTCTGATTGTTTATGACAATGTGGTGTGGTGATTTCTGGATACTTCACTCTACAAAATTATAGCCCTATGATTCCACTTTAACTGGCATGTCTGCATTCAGTGTAACCTTGGGAAATGTAGTTTGGTGAGGAATTAGAGCTCTCCAACTGAAAATTCTAAATACCTCTCCATAGAATGAAAATCCCAGCATTCCAACATCATATTCCATCCCAACATTTTATTCCATATAATCTTGTCATGTCAGTTAAAGTGGAATATAGTGCTATAACTGTGTAGTAGCCTGAATTGCTGCTACAGCCTGAACAATAAAACTGGTGATGGTGTAAAAAGGGTGAATGGGGTATGCCTTTATGAAACTTTTCATGTGGACACAAACATATACCTTAGATGAACTCTCATTTGGAGCAACCCTAAGTCCTCTAAAGAACTTTAACATCAGTGATAGTTGTTACTGTTTCTCCAGATTTCCAGAAAATTTAAACAGGTGGTCCTAATAAGCAGAACTAGATCCCAAGACAGTTGCAGTTACATTTTGGATTACAATTAGCCAGATTGCCTCTTGTCAGCATGGATTTTGGGAGTTATGGTCCAAAAAGAAACTTTGGGGAAAATAGCTTTATAGCATATGGGTATCACAAAAAAATTAAGATACCACAATGTAGTATCACAATAAAGGAAAGAATATGATGGGAACTTCCTTTTGTTTCAATAAAGAAAGCCATTTCCATACATATCCTTCCTTTTTTCCTGTACTCTGTCTCCACCATCAACATGTTTTTTTTTTAAAACACCCTTCTATTGAATTATCAGGCCAGAGCACAATAATTTTTAACACATTCACTTGTGTAGAAATAGATTTGGCACTACATGACCTCAACAAAATAATCCTGAGGATCTTTCTTGAAGTGTTAGTGTTGGATATAAAATTCAGCACAGGTGACAATTTAGTACTATCCTATAGATCAGATTGACAATCACATGACCCTTCAAATATTGTTGAACTGCAAATTTGGCAGTCTTAGGGCCTCTGCAGACGGGCAGCTCTGGGCTGCCCCGGGAAGCGGCGGATCAGGGCTGCAGCAACCCCACACCACAGCCCCCATCCTCCTTTTGCTGCCCCGAAAAGAACGGCAAAATGTGGCTCCTTTTAGGAGCAGCAAAAGGCCACCCTAAGAGCTGGCATGTGGCTCTTCCTCGCCCCTTTTGGTGCAGCATGTCAGAATGCTGTTCCAGGAGCACATCCTGATGCCGTGTGTCATGTATAATGGCACGTAGCATCAGGATGGCATTGGTGTGGGGTTGGGGTGGCCGGCATGCGGCTGCCCCACCCCAACTCTACCTCCAGGCTGGCCCTTTGGGCCAGTCTGCAGAGGCCCTCAGCGAACATAGCCCACCACATGGAATACAATGAATTAGAGTCCCTTGAAGTCTACAAGGTCAGATGATTATTCCCACCATAGAGAGCAGAGGATGTAATAGGTCCAACTCAAGATAGCTCATTGCTGGAATCAAAGAATAAAATGCTGCTCCCTCTCATTGCATATACAAAAGTCAACTAGACTAACAGTTGAATTTTTTGCACTGGTGATGGGACAGCATCCTCTGCCACACCTGAAGGGAAAAGTTTAGTTCAAGAGACACAGGGCATGCCATCTAGCAGATAGCGTTCACCTCCAACACCATGCTGTTACCTTCCAGTATCTTTGCCTTGAAGGAGACCCTTGACTCTGTCTGACAGTATTACACAGGCCCTGGCTTGCCTTCTAAAATGTTACACCAGTTTTCCAGGATACAATAGGCTAGCTGGCAAAACAAGTATTGTATGGCAAATTTGACAGAAGTATACTCAGTTTGTATGGAAGCTGTTTGGTAAAAGAAAAGTCCAGAATTTCTTGGGCTACTGTCAGCTCTTCTATACTGCAGAAATAAAGGAGTTTGAAATCACTTTAACTGAAATGGCTCCATCTTGTAGAATCCTGGGATTTGTAGTTTGGTGAGGTATTCAACCTGGTCTGTCAGAGAGATCTGGTGCTTCAGCAAAGTACAAACCCCAGGGTTCTGTAGGATTGAGTCATGGCAGTTAAAGTGGTGTCAAATTGCTTTATTTACATAGTATGGATACAGCCTGAATCTTACTGTATTTGGTTTCTTGCTCTCGACTTCTTGAGCTGTGCAGAACAGGGAAATGGTGTAGAAACATTATACCCATGACAAGGCTTTCAGGAATATCCATCTTAGTTGGGACACAAAACGCATAATGATAGCATCCATATCCATTAAGGATATCTGAAAAATTATAGATATATTTTTAAAAATCTTCAAACTGATATAAATTATTAAAATATTAACACAATAAGTAAATTGTATAAAACTAGAAGACCATTTACATACCCAGGAGCAGCTGGTGGCTTTGATGTCAGAGAGATGGATATTCTGCATTTTAGTCTGAATTTTAACAGACTTTAAAAGACCCTCCAGACAGAATCAGTACCTTGACTAGCTCCTTTATATTTCAGATTAAAATCCAGAGCAGATTCACTCCACCACTGATATTGAATCCACCAGTCACTTTGACACAAAATAAAATTTCCTGTGTGGTATAGTCCCCATCATAAAAATGTCTCCGCTGGTACTGGCATATATTTCCTAGAAATATTTTGTGAAAGGATGCAGCCCTGGAAGTTAAAAATGGCCTTTTAGAGACAAGAGAACTGTCTAGATTTAATAAAATGACCACTGAGGACACTGTAACAATGCTACAAATGTTACAAAAGATGTTATAACAATGCTACACTAACAAATGTTGAATGCAGAAGAGTTGTTCAAAATGCTGGCATATCCTCAATAGACCCTCTTTTGGAACAGTGTTGTTAGCAGGTTGGAATCATAGAATCAAAGAATCATCGAGTTGGAAGAGACTACAAAGGCCATCCAGTCCAACCCCCTGCCATGCAGAAAATCACAATCAAAGCATCCCTAACAGATGGCCATCCAGCTTCTGTTTAAAGATCTCCAAGGAAGGAGACTCCACCACTCTCCAAGGGAGTGTGTACCACTGTCAAACAGCTCTCATTGTCAGGAAGTTCCTCCTAATGTTGAGGTGGAATCTCTTTTCCTGTAGCTTGCATCTGTTGTTCTAGTCTCTGGAGCAGCGGAAAATAAGCTTACTCCATCCTCAATGTGACACCCCTTCAAATACTTAAACAGGGTTATCATATCACCCCTTAACTGTCTCTTCCCTAGGCTAACATACCCAGTTCCTTAAATCTTTCCTCATAAGGCATGGTTTCCAGACCCTTCACCATTTTGGTCACCCTCCTCTGGAAACACTCCAATTTGTCAACATCCTTTTTGAATTGTGGTGCCCAGAACTGGACACAGTATTCCAGGTGAGGCCTGACCAAAGCAGAATAGAGTGGAACTATTACTTTCCTTGATCTAGACACTGTACCTCTATTGATGCAGCCTAAAATCACATTGGTCTTTTTAGCTGCCGCATCACACTGTTGACTCATGTTCAACTTGTGGTCTAGTAGGGTGGATTTACCTCATTCACTGTACTGGATTTGGATGGTTTTACCTCATTCCCTGTATTAGTTGTTGTCTGATAATTCTCCTTGCCTCCTATTCCTCTTGCTTTGTAACAGTATACCTGTCCCTCCCAAATAAAAATGGACATGACTTCTTTTAATTCAACCTGAAGGCCTAGGCTCTGTGAGAAACATTGTGTTAAACTAGAACCCATTATCTCTGTCCAACAAGCTTCTTCTCTGAAGATCTGGATACTCTTTAGTGCATTCACAATAGCCAGAATGCAAAAGACACACACAAAAAATTGTGGCTGAAAAATAATGATGGCTTTTAATATGGCTCTTAGCCTTTATTATGCACAAGGCAAATTCCTTCAGCCATTTCACCTTGCACAGTTATACCACTATGATTCCACTTTAGCTGCCATGGAAATATTCTATGAAAGCCTGGGGTCTGCAGTTTGATAATGCACTAAACTCTCTGGTTGAGCATTATAAATACTGTTTTCAAACTGCAAATCCCAGAATACTATAGGATGTTGCCATGCCAACTAATGTGGAACCAGAGTGCTATAATTATGCAAAAGGACCCCTTGTGTACTCCTTTCTATTATTGGGGCTATAATGTGAAATCAGAAATGGAATACTGTACTTGTTTCTTTTTTTAAACCATGGTTTGTGTTTGCTTTAACCCTCTTGAGATATTATTAATTTTTTTTAAAAAAATCCACTTGTTAGGTATACATAGAGGATGCTATGCCAGGTGCACAGATTGATGGGCTCCACGAAGGAGCTAAAAACTGAAGGTCAGCTAGATGGCATACATTAAATTAGATATTAAAACAGATGGTGTGAGCAATTACTGTTCCTCCAGGATTGACAAGTGTATTACCAAGTGCTATGTAAAAATGCCAAAACCTACCATTTGCAATTGACAAAACAAAACAAAGCAATGCCTTTATACCTGCATTTGACTTAAAATGAAATATTCGTGTTTTGGTGGGTTGATTTATGAGACCATGAAAACTGTTTCTATAAAGTCAAGTCACAAACTCCCTCAGTGGGGAATGAGTGACAAAGAGGACATGTAAACCCTTCTACTTCCACTATAAATCCAAGAGTTTTATGTGTCCCCTTTTAAAATTTCACAGGGTTTCACACCCTCCAACATGTCCCTTCTCTCCTGTTGGGACTAATGGACCTTTTTACTGCTCACTCTATTACCACAGTCCCAGACGTATTTGCCAAATGAAATGGGAAGTCCTCCTGCTGCCCCATTCATGCTTCTTAACAGCTCTTTTATTTCTCCTATTGACAAGGAAAGGTACCCAAACAGGAAAATCCAATGTGTCTTTTTTTATTACCAAAATAATGGAGAAAGGGTAGGAAAAACACATTGTCTCCTAGACAATAACTTGTCAGGAAGAGTGAAAAATGAAACCCTCTTATGTTTGGACAGGAAAAATAATGACACCAGGCAAAATTTCACTATTTCACAGCACATTTAGCACTATTTTAATTCCCCACAGAACCAATTTTTTTTTGAAACACACAAAACCTTGCATTGAGTGAATTATTGGATATTTCCTAATACTAATGAGAATTCTAGCGTGGATTTAGCAGTAAGTTTAGCACTGCGTCTAAGGTCAGAGCTAGTGGTTGCATTTAATATGTGTTTTCTGCTGTGTGCCTTCAAGTCATTTCCCAATTATGGTGACCCTAAGAGAAACTGATTATTTTTTCTTCTTGGCAAGATTCTTTCAGAGGGGGCTTGCCATTGTGTTCCTCTGAAACAGAGGAAATGTGACTTACCCAAGGTCCCCCAGTGGGTTGCTGTGCCTGAACAGACATTTGAACCCTGGTTGCCCAGAGTCCTAGTCCAAGGCTCAAACCACTACACCACACTGCTTCTCTAGCATTCAATATTCATTTTAAAATGGTATGGTATTTTTAATTCTTTAAAAAAACCCATTAATGTTAGAATATTATAGTTCAGTTTAATTTCATTTGAACAATGACAACCTTTTTATGTTTTTAAAACCTATAATTGTTTTATTTGTATTTGTTTAAACTGGTGAGTCACCTTGAGTCTGGGTTCTGGAAAACAGGAATGATACTGAACAAATACATACATAAATAGGTATGTAAATAAATAATGTCTCCTTATTCTACATTCACTCTGACAAAATTGTACCCCAAGAGCAAAGAGTGATAGTGTGCTGAGAGAATTTTTGTTCCATCTGGCTATATATATATATATATATAGCACAAGTGAGTGGCTGAAACTTGGGGGAATTCTCCAAGTTCCTTCCTTCAAAATCTGCAAGATTCTGTCTTGTCTTAGTGGAGGGTAAAACATTGCCAAATGTATGTTTGCCTTCTTTCCCCATCTCCCTTGGAGAAATCTGGGAGGATGGTGTTTTCTTTGAGAACCTGGCTGCAGAAACATAGCTGGGTGCCTGACCTCTCCCCATCATTCCCTAGTGATTATATGATCATGGCAGAATGTACTAGCAACAAAATTATAGATTATGAACATAGGCAGGGGGGTGGTGCACGAAGGGGATGCTGAATACTTCATTCTGCAACAACTTTTAAAAGATGTACAGAGGTATAACATTGGCCTATGTCAATAACAAGATTCTACCTATAATTTACAACTCTTCAAATGACAATATTGTATAATGCCCATAGGTCTAGTTCAGCATGCTACCAAACTTGACTCTAGAGGATTAAATGCCCTGTCCTGATGCATTAAGTTAACAAGATCTCTTAACATGTGAAAGTTAAAGCTGGTCTGTTGAGTATGTTATCAAAAACAACAGAGCAATTCTGTGGGACTGGGTGGGGCAAAGTGTGTCCAGAAATTCTGAAAGTGCCCATGTTGGATGAGCTTGTTGTGGCCAGAATTTAAAAGTAAGAAATTACCTCATCTCCATATCAATGGTACAACTACACTATGCTGTTATTTAATGAGGGATAACTTCACTTTGGTGATCATAATTGGAACTATTCAGTTACTGCCATACTAACATTGGAGTGGCTCTGATAGAACAGGACTATCACATGATTCAAGCAAAATGATGGAGCAGGACTATCACATGGTTCAAATGTAACTTGTGCATTCTTGGGAGTATTAAAATGACAATGAGGTAGAGCTCCTGTAGGAATACATTTTATATCACAAGCTAGTGTCTTGTTGTGTTCATATTTTAAAAAAGTAATTTAAAGTTACATTAGTTACTTTTGAAAAAGGAAAGCATTGCTTTTAAAAAATTGTAACTATGACAATAGCTAACTGCTACTGGGGCCCTTGGTAGTATAATGACAACTCATTTATCTGTGGTTGTTGTCCTCAACTCATGGCATCTATGTGGATGAGGCATCTCCAGTTCTTCCTGTCCTCAACAGCTCTGCTTAATTTCTGCACCCTGATTGATTCTAATCCTCACCATGCAGTCTTTGTCTCTGGTGTTTTCTACCTTTCTTAGCATCGTTGTCTTTTCTAATGATTCATGCCATCTCATGACGTGGCCAAAATATGACAGCCTCACTTTTGTCATTACTTTTGCAAAATAATGCCCTGGTGCTGGGCAGAGTGGAAGGTGGATATAGCTTTTCATCTCAAGGGGGTTATCTGCATGGGCTAAAAGTCCTGGGTTCCTCTCAGCCTCTCGTCATTCTCTTCAGATGGCACAAGTGAAAACCCAATCAAGCCTGATCCGGACAGACTGTGCATGGATCCAGTGGATCCAACCTGAACCCAGGGCATCAGGGCATTAACACAGGTCAAATTGACCCACCATTTGCTGCGGAATTACTTGGAAACTCACCAGCAAACCCTGGCTGTCCTGGTGGCCCTGCACACCCCTTACTTCTGTCATTGGTGCTTCATGTGAGTAGGCCTGCTCATCATTGCATCTAGACCTGATACAGAAATGGGGTGCTTGATCATGTGATTGCAGCCAGGCATCCTGTTTTCACATCAGATGTGGTGATGGGAGGGTCTACCCATGTGCAGTACCAATGATGGAGGTAAGGGCCTGCAGTGGCACTGGATCTGTGGCATGGGGATGGATGGGTGAATAACATCCACCTGTCCCTTTGTCAGCCCAGAGATTGATCCGGGTTGAGCCCTGGGCCAGGAAAGCATGGGCTCAAGCCGTGCTTTCCTGGCCCTTCTTCTCAGCCTTTATGTTTCTTCTCTCTTTTCTTCTCTCTGTTTCCTAAAAATAAAAATAAAAAAAGAAAGAGAAAGGGAAACAATAAAAGAACTCTCTAATGTTTTGTCCTCCTCTATTGTGGAGGTGATGTAGTGGGAATAGAAAGCCTTTGAATTTGTGCATCTTCCTTGATGTGCTGTGGCACAACTACAGAATCTTTTTTCTCCTTCTATTGTCATAGGACCACCACAGTCAGATAAGTAATGGTGCTAGAGGTTTCTGCTCCAGTAGTTTCTAGATTAGACAAAGATGCCTCCAATGCACAGATCTTGGCAGCAGCATGTCAGGATGTAAAGATAATGCATTACATAAATCTAAGACATTACTGTAGTTCTCAGATGTGGAAAAAATATTTGGTACTTGCATACCTTTCACACATAAAAGGAAATCACATTATAATTATTTTTTCCGGAATGCAGAAAATGTGCAAAACTAATATGAATGTTCTGAAATGCTGCCAGTTTTGGGTGGTGGCTTGTTTTACCTGACATAACTGCAAAGCATTTATGCATGTTAAAAAGACTGACAGTTAAGTCCTAGCAATTATTATAGAGAAAGTATTTGGTTGGGAATAAATGGGGTGACAAAAATATCTCATTTTAACAAAAAACATTAACAAATGTTTACTCTCTCTGTGTGTAAGTGTATGTGTGTGTGTGTGTATAATAAAATTTTATTTGACAGTTATCTTATAAGTGGGTTTATTCCAGTTTTTAACTGGACAATATTCCATCCTGAACTACCCAAGAGTTATTAATTGCCTTGTTTGTACTAACTCTTTCTTTAATTATGGCACATTCTGGTTTTAGGTCTGACACAAAAACTCAAGTATTTAACTGTGGTCCAAAAACAAAGTTTTTCCACTGTCAAAGTCAACATTTAAAATAGCCATCCCCTATACTCTAGTCTAGATGTATAGCTCCCTAGCTTTTGAATCTAAGCATTAGGTTGAAGTCTGAAGGGAAAAACTTACACACACACACACACATCTGGAAAAAATGTTTCCCCTAGGGACTTCAAAATTGCAAGAAATTTTACATCTCCAGGCATAGCTTGGCAAGACTCTTTATCCAGTGGTCTATTACTCCAAGTCTCATGTTGATTCTCAGTTCCTTGCAAGATACTTTCAAGTCAAGTCTTAAGTCAAGACTTGAGAAATGGAAAATGGATTGCTATTATTTAAATTTTCCAAACACCTGGGACCTTGATATTTGAAGGATTGCTTCTCCCTGTAAGTGCTTGCCTGAGGACTGAAATCTACTGGGGGAAGGGTCCTCCTCTGTGTACCACTAGTCAGGTAAATATACTCTGTGAAGATGTAGGACAGAGTTTTCTTAGCTGTGGCACTTCAATAGTGGAACACCTTCCCTGGTGTGATTTCATGAATTTCATAGGGTTTTCTTAGGAAAGGTATGCTCAGATGTGGTTTTGCCAGTTCCTTCCTCCATAATATCACTTGAAGTACCTGATATTCATTGGCAGTTTCCCACCCAAGTACAAACCAGAGCTGACCCTGTTCAGCTCCCAAGATCAGATAGAATCTGGTGCCTTTAGGGTATTTACGTTTCATATAAGCATCATATAAAACTATGGATGTTCACTAATGCCTTTGGTGTTAGTGATTTGTCTCAAAATGCTAATGCACATGGTTTTTAAAACTCTTTTAACCTTTAAAGTCTGTTTTTATTTGTTAATCATATCTAATACATTTTCAGTCTACTTAAATTATGTAGTCCATGGGCTGTACTTTAGGCCCGATCCTGTACCAGGGATATAGTCATCTTGTTGTGGAGGTGACAGGGTGTTCTACTCAATACACCAGTGCCACCTGCCAGTGGTTTTTCCTGCATGTTGTCCTTTTCATAAGGCTCAGTGTGCATTCTAATATTTCAGTCTGTGGGAGTGTGCACAGGCACTACAAATTCAATGTGAGCTAAACTAGTTCACAGGCACCTAAATAGCTGAAAAGAAAATGAACTAAAGTTGCCAGTCTATAATAATAATAATAATAATTTTTATTTATATTCTGCCCTGTGGCGAGCCAATCCGGGCGGTGAACAAGTCTAAGAATATTGTAATTCATATGCAACCCTGAAACAGAGTACAGTGGGAACCCTGACATAACATAATATTTGGCTATGGAACATTTTGTTCCTGAGGTCTTATAAATCCAGTTGTACCCATGTGGGGGAAGTGGATTGAGGGTCTTTAGGGCTGACCAATAGTGTTTGCCTTTCAGATGCATGCCAAATGGTTATTAACAGAAAGAGCAGCAGCAAATCCTCATTTTAACTTGAACTGCTGTTCGTTTATTTTTAAAAAGCAATATCTGCCACCAAGTGGAAACCTTTATCATTTCACCAGTGCTTAGAGACAATTTTGAATAATGATCTCTGTATTAAGCATACTACTACAGTCATTAAACAAATTGCAACAAATATTACCAATGCAGTGAACAAGCAGGAGAGTTTGACTTAGATTTTCCTCCTTGTATTTATTTGAAATATTCTTTTCAAGCATGTGCAATATGTAGATCTACCAGTGGGGCAGTTCATTTTTTACCCCTATATACTAGGGATAAGGGGAAATCTGTCAGGTCTGCTTTCTCCCACCAACCAAATCCAGTAAGTACACAGCTGTTCCTTGCATAGAGAAGAGTATGGCAGCATCTGCACTGCAGAAATAATGTAGTTGGATACCACTTTAACTGCCATGGCTCAGTGCTTTGGGATTTGTAGTTTTGTGAGATATTTAGCATTCTCTGCCAGAGAGCTCTGGTGCCAAAACAAACTGCAAATCCCAGAATTCAATAGCATTGTACTGTGGTAGTTAAAATGTTGTCAAAAAGCATTATTTCTGCAGTGCAGAGGCAGCCTTTGTGGTATCTTCCTGCTCCACAGGAGTTAAAGATGAAGGCTAGTATCCTCTTAGTCTGTTATGATGTCATATGTTACATTTAGTACCTTATAACTGCTTTCTATTTACATTTATGATCATGGTACCTGTGGAGAAAAGGCAGATTGGAGTATAGGCAACATTCAATCAGAGTGAGCCTAGTCACAGCCAATGGGAGCTTAGCCAAGAAAAGGTAGGAGCTACTCCCAGGAGCAAATATAAATAGGCTGAGTGACAAGTGTGAGATAGATAGGGAATTTAATAAGGACCTGATATGGGGGGGAAGCAGACGAGGGCGTCCAGGACGCCCTGGGCTGGCGCGCCGCGGGGCTGCAGCCTCTGCACCTCGGCGCACCGGCGGCGTCCCTGGAAGGAGCGCTAAATCAGCACTCCTTCCTCAAGACAGCGAAAGTGCGCCCTAAAAGCGGCGGGCACACTTTCGCTGTCTTTTCCACCGCGGCGCGTCCAGTCGCCGCGGCGTGAGGTCATCCCCGGAGTGCCGGCCGTGCGGAGGGCTGGCGACTCCGAGGGCAACCTCAGGGAGAGGAAGGGGCGCCGCGCGTGCGGCTGCCCCTCCTCTTCCAAGTCTCCAAGACGACTCTATTAGTCATCTGCCGAGGCCCATAAATAGAGCTCTGAGGTAGAGTTTGAGATGTATTAGACCCCGAGGGGTGTTAACAGCCAAGGTGGCTGAGGTACACTGCTGAAAAGGGCAGTTGGAAGGGATTGTGTGTACACAGGTTGGCCTTAAGAGAGATCAAGTGTGGAAATTGAATTGATGTGGCTAATAAACACATAAAGTAGCAATAAAGTTTTAATGTTCAGAGTATAGGCAAAAGTCCTATGTAAAACTGTAACTTAGAGACAGATTGTAAAATGTAGTAATGGATAATGTAAATCTTTGTAAGTGTTTAAGCACATAAACACTATATGAACTTTGAATACCAGCTAGAAGAAAGATACTGTAATCAACTATCTTGTGAATCAAGTGTTCTTTTGGTTTTGGTTCAACGTGTGGTTGCTTGAGATATTTTAAGAAACTATGGCCTCATTCCCACTATGATTTAAAACAAATTGCTGATTGGGTTATATGACTGTCGTACCCACTTGAAACCGGTTCTGATCCTAATGTGCTTGGTTGCAATCGTAAGGAAGTGAGGCAAACACAACCCCCCGCTGTTTCCTGACACTAATTTTTTGGTGGTTCTTTTGAAAAAAATAGTTCCTGAAGCATGTTCAACAAGTGGGAACGCCAGATCTGAATCACATCATTCTGGAGGGGAGGGACTATTGGCATAGGGGTGTTTACCATCCTTTCTCAGTTTTTGGGAAATCAGCCATCCCCTCCCCTCGCAGCGCTGCCTTTGTGCTTGTGGTGTGACCAATGTGTGCATTATAATAATATAGTATCATTGTACTTCACATTGCCAGAGAGATAGATAGAGGTGTTTGTAGGATTTATTTCTGGCCTCAGACACCAATATAACTGACCTCCTATAGAGTGGGATGGCTGACATTTTTTGCTCTACCTCTGGCAGCAAAATGTGCCAGCACAGGCTTTGCTTTCTAGTCCTGAATTGGCCACTGACATCAGGATGTGAGCTGCCACGGTAGGCTTATGTTTTCAGTGTGTAGACAAAGTTAGAGTAGAAGTCTATTTCTAGGTCATTTTTTTTTTAAAAAAACCAAACAGGTAGAAGGGGCAAGAAAAAAAGTTCTTTTCCTTGGTATGATGGAGAGGTGCAGTTCCTTGCAGAGATGTGCTATATTAGCTATTTAAAAAATTGGATTGGAAGCCAAGACAGCAATTTTATGTGGAGCCTCAAATTAAAATAGAATGAAGCACATAGACACTTCTAAAATTTGTCTGTTGTGTCTTGACTTTAACATCCACTTAGATTGGAAGAGTTTTAAGGTATAATCTGTTTTATCTCAATTGCCTGAACTCTTATACTGGCCTTCATCTCCCTCCTCCCCCTTTTTGCTGTGATGATTTCTTTTTTAAAAAAAGAAGAAAAAGATGGCATAAAGAGTTGATGGAGCATATAAATAACATTAAAATGAGGAAAAATCCTGGGTAATGTTTTTTTTTTTTTAAATAGTTATGAGGTGGACTAAGGTGATTTGACAAATATGTCATTTCAGCTTAAAAATGACTTGGAAGGAAGCTGATTCTGAAGCAGAAGATATTGCTCTACCAGTCTTGAAAACATTCAAATGTAAAGTAATGCAAGCAAAATAATTCATTACCCATGTCAAAATATCTTGGGTGCCTAAATGTGCCTTCAAAAAAAAAAAATAAAAAATAAAAATAAAAAGAGAAGATTTTCTACAACACATTTCTTCATGAATTATGCATAAAAGGCCCAGGGAAGAGATTGCGTACAACATATTTCTTGCCAAGCATTGCTTTGCTTTAAATGTTTCAAAACTTTAGAGAGACCTAGTATTACAAAATAAGAAGCAAGCAGTGGCTGACCTCAGGAAGGAAAGCATTTTGTGTGCTCCATCTCATATCAAACTGGGGAACACGTTGTTTGGAATTATGCAACAAGCAAAACCAGCAAATTGTATCAGAATTATTTGGGTTGAAGCAGAGTGATCTTACTGCTTGAGCAGATGGGCCACAGCTCACAACCCCTCACAGCCTTCCAGTGTGTGCTTAGATCTTGCAAAAGAGGGATTTGGTTTTCACAGTGCTTGGAGTTGGCATCAGTTCTGGTGTCCTTGGTTCTGCCTCTGGTGCCAGACCTCAACTTCTATCCTACCAGCCCCTGTGGGCATGAGCCATTGTCGGTTTCAGGGTTATTTGTAATGCAGGAACAGACTTCCATTTATTTGCCAGTGATTGCCTCTTCAGATCTTTCAAAAAGAGTCCCCTACACTCCAGAAAATAATTTCTTGCTTGTGTGCCTACCTGCCTGCCTGCCTACCTATTTACCTACCAAGTATCTACTAAAGAACAAAAATGATCTCATAAATAACTGTATATCTTTTAAGAGTATAGCTGTCGAAATTCATGATTCTTACTCCATTGATTAATTGCTTTTGCAACTTGAACTGGAAATGAGTGCATCAGAAATTTTGATGCAAAAGCCTGTTGATCATTTACAGACAATTTGTAGTAGACTATTGTAGTGGGTAGATTTTTTTAACAACATGAATATCCCACTATTTGTTTTAAGTTCTGGAAGTGGAGTCACTAAGTGAATATTTACCATAGCTGGACAAAAATTTAGTAGTTCCACCAAGGCTCACTTACATTTCCTCCAGAGTTCAAATCTGCCTGTTAGATCATTCCTGATGTTAAAGAAAGATGGTGGCCTAAACTATTTGTCACATTAAAATGAGTGGTAGGAATGTAGGAACACATGTTGCAGAACCCCTAGCCAACAATCAGTGATAAGATATCCTAGGAATTATACCCTAGCAATATCTAGAGGGCTACATTATTCCCACTGTTGCAGTATATCATTAGGAAGCTATAGTCATTATATAGCTTCCAGTCAACTTTCACTTATTGTGATCCCTCTCCTAGAATATTCTTGGCATGATTCATGCAGAGGAGTTTTGCCATTGCTTTCCTCTGAGGCTAGCAGAGTGTTACCTGCTCAAGGAAACCACTCAGACCACTATACCACACTAGCTGTCCTGATACTATTTCCCCAATTAATGGCAAGCATAGGAGAAAGATGGGTTTGGCGTTTATAGAAACTGCAGCATCAGGAGGAGCAGGTCTAACTCTTTTCTCTCTTACCATGGTCTTTGTGACTCCTCCCTTGGCACTATCAGTCCAATTGGGAGATTCCCCTCACAGGAGTGAAAAGTAAGGATTCTCCTCAGGGCCCCTTTCACATTATGCAATTATATTGCTATGATTCTACTTTAATATATCCTCTGGAATCATGGGGTTTGTAGTTTGGTGGTGCTCTAAAGCTCTCTATTTACTTCATTATATTATAAATCCCACGATTCTATAGGATGTTACCATGGCACTTTAAGTGGAATTGGAGTATTACAACTGTATAGTATGAAAGGGTCCCAAGACCATGGCAAGGGAAAACATGGTTAAATCTCCTTTCCCTAGCTGCTGAAGATCTGAAGAATCATTACTTACTACACCAACTATTAGTTAAATAAACAACTGATAGGCTTTTTAAATGAGGCATTTAACATCACATCTTGTTTATTCCTGGACAAGCATTTCTCATAGATGCTGTAAGTATCTACAGTCTGTAGGCAAGATACTGGAATATGGACTCCATAAATATATCTCACAACTTGGAAAAGTTGCTTTTTTTGGATTACAAGCAGCAGCATCATACAGCAAGCATATTCTGTTGGTTTATTTTGGGTCAACAAAGACTGGATTATTAGAAGAACCATTGTATTTTGGTCTGTTTCATTTTTTCATTTCATTGTTTTTCATTTTCATTGTTTTCTCCAACAAGAACAATGAGATTTTTTTGAACATTATGATTATTTTATTGCTCTTGATAGTGTTGTATTGCCATGCAGTACAAATAAAATTGTTATAACCACTCTTCATCAGATTAAAAATAAATTGTTGAGATAAATATTCTCTCACCATCAAAAATAGGCTAACAGTAAACATGTTTTGCAATTGGATAATCTCAGCAGAAGCTTTATATTGTGTGAGACATATTTAATGTGAAAAGAAGCAAGAATTTTCTCACATGCAAATGACTTCATTATTGCAGATCAATATGTCAGATTGTTCTATAGAGTAACATCAGTCTTGCAGCTAAATATTTTTTTTTAATGTGAGCACTGCCTTTTCCCACTTAATATTTTGAAAGAATCAAGGGGATTACCAGAATATTTGTTTGTAAAGCAAGAATCTACATGTGCTTTCAGCAGAATAGTTTTAATCACTAGAGTGTCTACTATAATATTTCAACATGTTTATTTCCTCAATGGCAGGAAATTACAGGATTTTAAGGTCTGGGTGTGGAATAAGCTATGACTGAATACATGAACATTTTAGGTGTGCGCCTCTTGTTACAACATGTGGAAAGTATGCTTATATTGGCTGACCAAAAACTTAAAATAAAATAAATAAAAATAAAAAGTGAACCCATCCTGGAATGTTCTTTGACAGATAAACTACATAAACTGTGAACTTTTGTTTGCTGTTAACTTGTTAATAGAAATAAATTTTGCATAACAGCTTGGAAAATGTAATATAAATGTAATATAAATGATTGGATTATTATTATTTTTTTACTCTGTTTTACTTAAATGACTTGGAAGCACAAGCCTTACTTTTGCTAAAGCAAACTGGATGTTACTTGAAAGCTGCAGCAAGGTATATGCACTTCATCTGTGCTAAGTGGTGTTTTGCCCTAAGCAAGAAGTGCCAGTTATAAAGACAGGAAGGCTGTAAAGGCATGTGGTAATTAACGATAAACTGAGATTTCCCCCCAGCTCTGCTGTAGACATAGAGAAATACAGTGATGTAAGACTTTTCACTTTCCTATTTGTACCCACTGGCATGTTTTCTCTTAAGTAAGACTGATTAAATTTAATGGACCTTGCTCCCTGATAAGTCAGTCTAGAGGCGTATCAGCACTAGATAGTTTCCACATTTCTTTAGCTGTCATAATTCCATTCTATGGAATCCTGGGGTTTGTGAGATACTTAGGTGGGTGAGATACTTGGAATTTTCTGTAGACTAGAGCTCTCTAGCAGGGAATAGTAACTACAACAACTACAAATACTAGGATGCCACAGGGTGTCCTTCACATTGGAATGATAGCATTTAATGCCATGGTGAGCTACTAGGGCTTTCTGGTGGATAACTGTAAATATCTCACAAAACTATAAATCCCAGGATGCAGCCAAGGCAGTTAAAGTGATATCAAAGTGGTATGATTTGTGTCTTGTGAAAATGACCAGAAATGATATGAAAGAGGGATGGAAAGAATACTTGAAAATATTTGAAAACTGGTCAAAAAACAATTCTCAAGTGTTGAGAATACCCAAGGAGAATAATCCTAGACTGATGAGATTATTCACAGTTCAGGATTTATTCTATGCAAAATTTGCACATGGTTGTTCTGTACAGAAATCAGCATGTTCTGGACAGGAAGCAGCATTTTTTGTTAACAGCATAATATTAATGCTGTTTCCTGTCCAGAAAATGTTGTAATTATTCTGCACAAAATTCATATATGCCTGTCCTGCACAGAAGATATGGGCCAGAACTCACTAATACAGTTATGAATGCAAAGCTTGGAGTTGTGTACTTGTGATTGGTTTGTATTTCATATGCATTCATGGTTTTAGGGAATATGTAGGGACCATGAAACTCCCCAATTCCTACTTACTGGGCAGCAGCCACTGCTAGTGACATGGCTCTGTTACCCTGTCAATTGGGAAGCGGCTGACTGACATTCCCACCCCCTCTTACTTAAGTGGGAGGGAGGGGGGTTATGACAAAGACCTTGATTCTACTTGTTGCAACAGAAATCACTCCTGAGAAGGGATAGGAATATTTAGCTGCTTCTCAATTGACAACAGAACAGACAGCAGTTGGTGCCCGGTAAGTGGGGATTGGGAGGAAAGCTTTGGCTGAGAGACAGTGCTTAGCTACATAACTGAGGTGGTTACATAGCTAAGTAGCTGATGTAGAATTCTGGCCAGCATCTCCCTCCCCCCCCCCCCACATTTGATTGATAACACACATAAACTGTGAACTTCATTTGTTGTGAACTGAAAAAGTACCACATGTAAATTTTGCATAAAATAACTTCCAAATTACTACTAATCTTTGAAAATGTCACAGTTTTCTTGCAGTAGGAAGAAAATGTCTAAAATTACTTGTGTCCTTTTTAGAGAAAAAATTAGCAATGAATTACATCCCTAGTATGAAACTGCTATAACTGTGTAGCACAGAGAGACCCTAGGATTGAAGCTGTAATGAAGTGTCACTTTATTTATTTACCTGGAAGAGAATTTTAGCAGTCTTTTAAATCTGTTCAAGTCACAGATGCATCAACAGCATCCTGTTCTCACAGTGGTTAATCAATTGCCTTTGAGGAGCCCACTGGCAGGACATGACTGCAACCTGCACCTTCTATTTCCTGCTCCCCAGAAATGGAAATATACAGAGACATACTGATGCTACTGGAGGGAATAAATAATCATCAAGACATGAGTAACAGCTGTTGATAGCCCCATCCTCCTTGAATCAGTTCAGTTCCTGGCAAACTTTTCCAAGTGGACATCCAATAACTACATCTTGTGGCAGTCAGTTCCAGTTTAACTGTGCTCTTTTATTTCTCTCAAATTACCAATCATTCAGCTTCTGTGGATGAACCCATGTTGTAGGATTGTGACAACAGAAGAACAACCTTTCCCTATCCACTTTCTCCACACTGTGGAGCAGGTGGAATAGTTTTTCCCAAGGTAGCAATAGGAAAAAAGTAAAAGACAAGAAAAGCCACCGACTTAGCTGTGAAAGAATCTACCCACTCTTCACCATGTTTCCACATATGCTTCCCACCAGTTGGCAACCATTTCAGTAATGAAACTTTTCAGGTTCTTGCTGAACTTTCCACCTTTCTTTCAGAGCAGTATTTCCTCCTTTTTCTTGGGTTTTGGCAGCCAGAACTTCAGAAGTAGTTACTATTGCTGCAATGCTTTTGAACTGAAAATAACAGACTTCTAAGGGGGTGGGGGAGTCTCTCTGGGTGCTGGTGAATTCTATTCTCCTTTATGTGGTTAATTGGCCCAGCAATAGGAGAGTGTCAAAATAAAGCAGCCAGCTTTGCCTTGGCATTTTTCCTACCAGAGCTTTGCTCAAAATTCCAGCCCTCAGCGGATTACAAGGGTGGCATTAGCGCTTCAAAGGGGAGCTGGCTTAGCACTGAGCTATGTTTCCTTAGAAGCCTGATCAACTGAGCAGTGTTGGAAATACCTGCATGATTTTGTAGCCTTTCTTAACATTGTCCTGATGTAAGATAAATTTAACATGGGGAAGGATGAGTTAAAGGAGAAGGAAATAATCAGCAAGTTGCAACCAACAGTCACCTGTTATAAACATATTAAACACTAAGAAGGCATCCTGACACATGCACTTAACATTCATGTTTGTTGTTGTTAATTGTCCACGAGTCGATCTCAACTCATGGTGACCCTATGGATGAGACATCTCGAAGACGCTCTGACCTCCACTGCTTTGCTTAATCCCGCAACCTCTTAATACCTGTGACCTCCTTAATAAAGTCCATCCATCTAGCATGTGGCCTTCTTCTCTTCCTACTTCCCTCCATCTTTACCAGCATTATTGCTTTTTCCAAAGAGTCCTCTCTTTTCATGATGTGTCCAAAGTATGATGGCCTCAGTTTGGTCAGCTTGGCTTCCAGGGAGGTTTCCGGCTTGAACTGCTTTAGGACCCATTTGTTTGTCCTTTTGGCTGTCCATGGGATCCTCAGCACTCTTCTCCAGCACCATATCTCAAATGAATTGATTTTCTTCCTATCATCTTTCTTAACTGTCCAGTTCTCACATCCATACATGGTAATAGGGAATGCAATGGCTTATATGATTCTAACTTTAATGTTCATGTTAGGCATGTATTTAATATGTCAGATCCAATATTTAGTGTTAAGCTTCATGCACAGAAGCCAAGGTATATTTGAGAGTTTAAATATGGAAAAAATCATTTGTAATATGACTATATATCAACTTCTTTTCTGCCACCTACAAAGTAGTGTATGGGGCAGGGAAGGGGAACCTCAGATCCTGAGGCCAACTTTGGCCCTCTTTGGTTCCCCAGATGGTTATGCTGCTTTCCTCAGGACATTATTGTTTAGTAGTTTGGCTACCTTGTATGTCTTTCTCATTGTACAAGACTGAAATTACTTTCTACAATGGGAATGTGGCCCCAGGCAATTTATCTTAATGTGAACTTTATTCTTGGGTTCCCCACCAAGAGGGCTAGGAAGGAAAATCCATAACTTTATGGACTTCTTTGCATGATTGGTAGAACCAGGACTCTGAGGTTCTTCATCTAGCTGATGAAGCCCTCCTCCTGTCCCTAGATTTTCACATATATGGAAGCTGAGTAAAATGAGTAGAAGAGCATTCTCAGTAACTTTACATTTAGGACATGGGCACTGGATGCTGCCCCACATGTTACAGCAGAATCCAGAGACAGTGGGGACCATGTGAAATATAGTTCCCAGGATTTCCAGGTTCCATGGATGCCCCATTGCAGTGGACAACAGGGAGGAGGGCCTCTCTAGCATATATATAGTAGAGATGGGTACATGGCAGTTCGTAGGCTGCATGTGACCCCTGAACCCCACTTTTGTGACCCCTGATGCCCCTTGCCCCAGGACACCAAAGCCTCTGTTTCCTCAATGTTCTAATTTGCTGTGTGTCTGCTTTTGAGGAAGAAAATGCTTGAAAATTATACACATATACCCCAAATTAAAACATTGGGGGAGTTGTGGCTTTGGTAGAAAATAATGTAGAAGACCCCACAAATGCATGAAAACACATGAAAATACCTCTACCCCACCCCCACAAACACTCCAGAAACCTTTTACTATATCAAAAGCAAAAGCAAAGCAGCTTCATTTATATACCGCTTCATATCACGCTATGGGATGTCTAAGCGGTTTACAACTGTGAGCTGATTGCCCCCCAACAAGCTGGGTACTCATTTTAGTGACCTCGGAAGGATGCAGGCCTGAGTCGAGCCTCAGCCCTGGCTGGTATTGAACTCGCAACCTTGTGGTCTATGAGTGAGTGGCTGCAGTACAGGCATTTAACCACTGCGCCACCTCCATTTTCTTCTACCATCCTGCTCAAAATGGTGATAGAAAGTGACTTGCTCTGAGTAGATGTGGCCCAGAAGGGAGGGGTCTGCGGGGGAAATGCCCCCTCACCCCTATGCAGTTGCCCACCATGATGGCCAACTGCAGTCCTTAGAATACTGTCAAAGGGACAGAGAGATGAAGAATGTAAAAGAAAGCCAGACAATAAAATAGACAAGATGAAGGTAAGATGGGAAAAGGATAAAGGAGGAGATAGAGACAAAGATGATATAGAGAGCAGGCAAGGAAAGGGATAAGGAACTGTAGAAATGAGATAGAGAATGAGGTAAATGGAAATGAAATGTTGGATGAGTGAATTGGTAGCTGTGCTTAGAAAAGGAGGGAGGAGGTTATAGTGGAGCAAATGAGGAAAGAGTGCAGGGGAAATTTAGAATAGATACACATTGTTGCAATGAAATCAGTACAAAACCAGCATGCAAGACTTTTATTCCATAAATTATTTTTTTTTTTTGCATCTTTGCCTGAATGCCATTAAATTAAAGATTTTGAAAGGAAATTGGTCAGGTGAATAAAAATCAAACCCACAACAGAACACATGTTCTGGTCCAGTACTGTAGCGACCTCAGGACCCCAAAATAATAAACCCAAGGTTTGGTTTAAGGGGGTAAGGTGTGTGTCAGGATCACAAGGTTAGTATTTGTTTGAGCAATCTGGTGAAGGTGATTTGTCACACCCAAGTTTCCCCTCTCTATGATAAGTTGGTTCAAAGAAGGGAAAGAATGATGGAGAGCAAGAATGATTGGACAAGGATGGGACAAATTTGGATCTGCACTGGACTGTGTGGAATATAGGTTTTAGAGTTTGTTCTCTCTCCTCTTCTTAAGAGATCTTGGAAAGCTTGAATCTTTATAATAACTCAGTGGTCTTTCATACTGCTATACCCTCAAAATTAATTTAATTAAAACAAAACAATTATATTTTCATTGTCCGTTTTGCCCCCAGATTAAAACAATTAGCAATTCAAAAAATTCAGCCAGGTGATAAAACATTCCTTTGATGCCTGTAGAGTATTTAGAGCTTTGTAGAATCTGAGTGTATCCAGCATAAAAATTTACTCAGTTCTTTAAATATGGAAATAAATTCCTTTAAGTAGATTAATACATTGGGATGTATAAGTGAATGGTAATTTAAGATTTGAATTAATACATTGTATAAATTTTAATTTTATGCACCAAAGTTTTGGAAAGTATAAAAAGATTACCATGAATATTTGTTTAATAAACAGGCATTTACATATGCCTCAGTATATTTGGTTAATGATTAAAGCCAACCTTTAAAATTCTATGGGTATTTATCTCATTAATGGCTGGACACTACAGAATTTGAAGTTCTCTGTGTGAGTTTATTCATAAGAACTTTCAATGGATGGATGTTTGTGTACTGCAGGCTTTTCTAACCTTGGGTCCAACCCTAGTTTGCACTGAGCTGAGCTGACCTGACCTGAATTTTTTTCTCAATACAATTTAAGCTGAAGATCTATTCATACGGAATACCTTGTCATGTCACTTGTCAAGTTTCCATATGTTACATTTATTATTGATTCCATTTGTTTACAGTCTCTTTCCCAGGGAGCTTCAAGTTCATTTCCATTTCACAATAAACCCTAGAAGGGAGGTAGATCAGACAAAGAGACACTGACTTGCCCAAGGCCACTGAGTCTTCACAGCTGAGTATGAATTTGAACCTCAGTTACCCCAGGCTAGCCCCAAATTCGAGTTATTGCACTTCATTGGTTTTCTTGCACCCCACTGTGCTGAATGAGAGTGCCTTAGAGGTGAGATGGTTGTCCCTTCACTGTGGTTTTGATTGGCAGACTGTGAGCAATTGGAAAAAAATTCAAATGTGCAGCCAATTTCATGGTCTTGTCAGTAAAAGGTGTTCACCCCTACCAGAAGTATTGCTATCTTCCCTTGAAATTCTTCACATGTATTTCTGAGCACAAACCCTGCTAATCTAATTATAGGTATATTGCATATTTAAAATCTACCTATGTTTAATTTGCAAACCACCTTGAATCCCATTTTTGGGGAAAAGACAGGTAGAAATAAAGTTAATAATAAATACTAGTAATACTTAACAACAACAACAACAATCTACTTCAGATTTATAAGTCTATTGGGAGACCTTTATAAGAAGACTGTGTGTGACAGTGTCAATAGAAATGTAAAACTACAGCACCATCTTTCTTCCTGCCTTTATTCCTCAATGGTCATAGTGATAACTGAACTTGTTACTTTATCTCCATACACACAAAGTTGTCATTTCTAGTGCCATTCTCACACACAGCCTGCTTGCATAGGTCTGTCCCTGGACCCTCCACACTACCCCATGTATCTGAGGAAATAGACCCAAGTCTATGAAAGCTCATATTACCAGCTTCTATCTTTCATTTAGGACTTTACCACATGAGAGAAGAAAGGTGAAACTGATTGGGAGAGTAATGGCTTTCTCTATGCTGTTCCACATGCTCTTGTAGCACTTCTGTTCTCTTTTTGAGGGGAGACAATTGCCAAAGCATGTCTTTTGCTAAATAGATTTTTTCCATTCAACAAAAGCCATGCTTTGATTACTGTCTCCCCTTGGGAAGGGAATAGAAGTGCTACAACATCATGTGGAATGGCATGAAGAAAGTCACTACTCTCGTGATTGTCTTTATCTGCTTTTTTCTCATGCAGTAAAGTCTTCTGGATCAAAGGTGCTCCAAGATCCCTTTGCAAACTAATACTGAACTATAACTGATTGCTGTTATTTTTTGTCATATGATACTTTTCCAATAATTTTGTTGCATGAAGATATTGGCCATTGCTGGAGGGAACAGTGCTAGATAAAGAATTCAGGTAGCCAAGCCTGAGATCTCATGTGATAGCCTTCTTTCAGATTCTGCCACCATTTGACTGCATTCAAAGAAAGATTTGACTTGAACTGATAAAGAAAGAAAACTGACATAGACCATACAGTAACTCATTCTGTCAGGGATTTGGCATGGCATCCAAGAGAAACCAATTATGATTTATGTCAATACAGCACAGATAATTTCCTATTGATTGACTGCCAGAGCCTTGATAAAATAATGAGTTAGGCCTGGAGCCAGCATCTCTCAGGCTGCAGTGGGCCTGCATTTCTATTCTTTATGCCCTTGACAAAGGTTTCCTCAAAACTTGTAAATAATTTGGGCTGATGAATGCTCCTGTCAAATATGTAAAGTTGGACAAACAAAAGTAGCCATTTTAATTTCCTATGTTCAACTTGTCCCCAGTTTTACAATCTAGCCCATTTAGCATTTATTTTGTTTGGAGACCAGGCCCAACAATCACATTTTAAAATTTGGTTTTAAACCAAGGCAGAATGCACAGTGCAACTGGTATATAGAAACCCATATCCTCCAACTGCCCCAATTCAGCAGGGACAGTCTTGATTGACCCTCTATTGTCCCACTGTTTCAGCTGGTTTTAAAATGTCCCAGTTTCTCTCTCCATGTCTCACTTTCCCTTTTGGTCCTCATCTTAGGTCAGTTGATACAAACTGAATTTAATCAGCAAAAATAGTTTGTATGCAATTAATTCAGGAGGCAGGAGAGGGAGGGGCAGGTTGCTGCAAAATAAAAGTAAACTCCAATACAGTCCTAGCTAGCTTGTCTGTTCTTCCTGAATAATAAAGTTTGCTATCTTGACCACAATCTAGTGTTGATTGACCACATGTGTCCTGGTTTTTATCTGGGAAATGTTGTGGGTTATTGACTTCCTGAAATAAGATCATGATTGTCTATCCCATGCTCCAGCTACCTACAAGAAGTATAATTTTCAAATTAGTATACTAAAGTATACTCCATGCCTAGTGTATAAAGAATCCAAAGTTTTGTGTCACTACTGCTATAACATTCTTCTGAATAATGACATGGATAAAATCCTTCTTTGGGTCAACTGGAGGAGCACATATTACATATTAGAGAGAATATTAGAGAGAATATGAGAGAGAGAGAGAGAGAGAGAGAGAGAACAAAATGATTAGAAAATGCTGAAAGCATTGCATTGCTTCATGATACCCTGATTCCCAATAAACTACAAGGGCCAAGCTTTGTATCTGATGAATAGTTATTCTGCAGCAGAATAATAAAAAAATAGTTTTCAGCAAGAGCCAGAGAGTCTGGCTTGCCAAGGTGTAGAGTGTCTGTCCAAAGATCCATCTGTGAAGTAGGAGGTTGGATCCGGTGGGAATGACATAGGGCCTTTGCAGACTGCCAGAAATAGTGCACATTAAATTGAGGCACTGCCCCGGCTCAGTGCTAGGGAGTCATGGGAATTGTATTTTTTTCTAGGACATTGAGCCTTCTCTGTCAGAGAGCTCTGGTGCCACAATAAATTACAGTTCCCATGATTCCCTAGCATGTGCACTATTTCTGGCAGTCTGCAAAGGCCCATAGTCAATAAAGATCATCCAGTCTTCTTTAAAAAATAATAATCACGGGGACATTGGAATGACCACCTACTTTTCTCAGTGCCATTCCTACTCTGCCACATACCTCTTATATGATCTGTCCTGCCAATCACACTCTATAGTTCCATAGAAACATGAATCTTGTCAGGAAGAGAATTTTAGTACCTTGTTTTTTATTTGAGTCATGGCTTATGTAAAGACAACAAACTTTGACAATCTACCTAAAGAGCAATGACTGCAGTGCTGTCCCAGTTACAGGGCCCACTGAGAGAAGCAGTTGTGACAGGACCCTGAAGGATCTAATCAGTTGCCTTTCTCAATGTGCTCTGCAATCAGGAGAGCCCTATAGTCATCATTGCCCAGCTCCTTGATCTGCAGTATGCCAGAGACCTTTCAGTTGTGGCTTGCCTGGTTTAAGAGATCATTTGCAGAAGTAGCTACAACAATGGAGCTCCTTCATTATAGCTGTATTTGATGATGTGCGATCTCAGCCATGGGTTTTTACACATTATGTCACATATCTATTTATGTTTTCTCTTTTGGGGTAGTTTTAAAAACAACAATATGAAGATGGCCTTAAAAGTATGTACATGCTGAAACATATCAAGCTTTTTTCTCTATCTGATAAAGACAATTTTCTAGCACCTTGGATGTTTCTCCCTTTTCTCTTATGCATTATTTATTTTTAGCCTAAGCCATGAAAAAGGCAATGTGATGTGAAGATTTATTACTGGACTAGCACCATGAGCCAAACAAAGGCAACAAGGGAAACAGAGTTAGGAGAGAACAAAGTTACATGAAGGACCATATCTCTGCTTGGGCTCGAAGGTCTTTATGGGAGGTCCTTGTCCCAGTCTCACTACTTTCTGGGACACATTTGGTGGCTTCTTCTGGGGAATGGAACTCCCTCCCTGGGGAGGCTAGGATGGCTTCCTCTTTGCTATCATTCCATTCAAAAGTGAAAAATTTTCTGTTCTGACAGGCTATTAGAAGCAAAGACATTTAATGGTGGGCTGCTTTAATGATGCATTGTTGTGCTGATATTTATCTTTTGCCTTTTTATGGCTATGTTTTAAATGGTTGTAATTCTATGAATAGTTTGATTTTATTTTAGACATATCTTCTTAAATTTTGTAAATTTTTGGTAACTGCCTTTAAATGTATTTGTTTTAATTTTGTAATCCCCTCTTGGGCCCCACTACTGGGGAAAACAAATGAATTAAATTAATTATTAACAGCAACAGAAGCAACAACAATAACAGCAATGAGAACAACAATAAAGTGAGGGGGCTACCTAAATGGCCAACAGGTAGGTGCTGGGAATGGAGGAAGCAAGGAAATCCTACCAACAAGGCAGGCGTACTGTTGGTGTACTACACTTACAGTTTCACTTTTCCTAAGGTCATGTAGTAGTCATATAGTAGTGATAAAGAAAAGCAGACCAAATCTACCAACTCTGGGCATCGACTTCCTTCCTTCCTCCCAATTGTTTCATCATAGGTTTTCATGGTAAAAAACATTCAGAAGTGGCATACTGGTGCCTCCTTCTGTGCCATACTAACAAATGTTAGCTACAGTGTCACTGCTGTTTTCTTGGAGAGATCTTCTGCCAGTGTCATTCTCCCACTACTGCTGTTGCCCTGTAGTTGTCAGAAAAGACAATTGTGCTTAGGAAGGTAGAGGGCATTAGAAAAAGAGGAAGACCCCATTACAGGTGGATAGACTCAGTCAAGGAAGCCACAGCTACCCTGATATTGCAAGACCTAAGCAAGGCTGTTGAGAACAGGGTGACTTAGAGGTCTCACATTCATAGGGTTGTCATATGCCAAAGCCAGCCTGAAGGCAATTAACAACTTTTTTTCATCATGACTAAGGGGGGAAGCAGACGGGAGCTTCCCGTGCGCCGCGGGACGGAGTGCCGCTGGACCGCGGCAGCCGCACCGCGGCGCACCATCGGCAACTCTAAAAGGAGCACCAAATTGGCGCTCCTTTTAGATTTCAGGGAAAGGGCACCCTAAAAGTGGCGGGTGCACTTTCCCTGACTCAAACACCGCGGCGCGTGCGGTCGCCGTGGCGTGAGGTCATCCTCGGAGCGCCGGCCGTGCGGAGGGCCGGCGACTCCGAGGGCGACCTCTGGAAGAGGAAGGGCCGCCACTCGTGCGGCTGCCCCTCCTCTTCCCTGCCCGGAAGACGACTCTATTAGTCGTCTGCCGAGGCCCTAAATCACACTGAAGGGCTGTAGTTGAAAACAAACTCACCAAAATGCTAAAAAGCACACAAATGCACTGCTATATTACAATACTAGTCTGTGATACTACAATCTATGGAAGAGACGTAAATAGTAACAATGTAAATATTGTACTGTGTCTGAGAAAAAATATGTATCATATATAGATTTAACAGAAGTTACAGCTTCATATTATCTGGGACAGCCATGTAATGTAATGTAGGAGAAGCATGGAGGCAAGTTCAAATTGCCAACCCAATGCCCTCCCAGATTATTGCAATTGGTATATCTTTTTGGATAATTTGTTTTAAACTGTTTTCAAAATTTGATGTTTAATAATGCTTTAAGGGTTGGAAGGGTCGGGGTTGAGGGTTGATTTTACTGTATTGTGTTGTATTGTATTTTTTTTTTTTTTAATGTTGGAAGCCGCCCCGATTGCTATGCAGAGGGGCGGGGTATAAATAAATTTTATTATTATTATTATTATTATTATTATTGTTGTTATTTTAATTAGTCTATCTCAGCGAAATTTCTGGCAATGCATATTTTTACAGTATTTTTTGTCATTGAACTTTGTTGCCATTAATTGGTTTTCCCTCAATGTGCTTATCATTTCCATTTATATTAGGGTTTGTGTAACTTTTGGTAAATCTTTATATAATATATTGGTTTTTCTAAACAATGCAGTATTTACTTTGTTATAATTTATACTTCTTCTGTATACCTGTTACTACAAGATAGCGTTGCAATTGTGTGCTTTTAGCATTTCTATGCCATTCCTTCATTTGTATCTGTTGCTTCTCCATGACCAGGTATGCCTTGGTGGTCCTGGTGTAGCGCGTAAAACAGGATTCTAGTCAGAGGCAGAAATGCTGTTATCAGAGCAGAGTTAAGCATAGCAATCATGGTCTCCCTGATGAGTGGTGGAAACCTGCATTTGGGCAGCAAAAGGTGAGCTATTTGCTCATGTGTCTGCATGGAGGGAACAGCCAGATGGGCAGAAGGTGTATGCAGGAACTGAAAGCTGCCAAAGCAAAGAGGCTGATGGTGGAAGAGGCATGCACATGGACAAGAGGCAAACAGGCATTTATCTATAAATAAGAGCTGCACCTTTGGCAGATGGGACAATTCAGAAATTTCCAATGCCCTGAGGTTTCTGGGCCAAAACCTGAGTTCCAAGTGAGGTCATTAAGCATTATGCATTAAGTACCAACTTACAACTTCTCATTCAAATGCATTCCCGGCCTCAGGAACTCCCTTATTCCACCCTCTCCCATCCTGGATGCTGCCGCTACTCTGTTTGCTTTATTATTGTTGTCTGTGACCTGTTTTTTATTGTATGTCATTTTAATTAAGATGTTTTAATAGCTTTTGGTTTACTATTTTTTTAAGGGGTGAGTGAGTTTTGGGCCTCTTGTGGATATATATTGTATGCAATTTTAATTGTTGTTAGCCGCCCTGATTATTCACAGAGGGGTGGGGTACAAATAATAATAATAATAATAATAATAATAATAATAATAATAATTTGCACGTGCACACACACACGCTATACATTCTTGTCTGGAAATTCAGGCACTAAGGGAAATTAGGGGAGAGAGGATAAGGGGCGATTAATCTAGCCTACTTGCTTCTAGCAGGAGGTACATGTAGAGCAGAATAGAAGGTAAGCCCTGGCACCACAACTGGGTTGGAAGCAAAAGCTAATTGAGTAAATCTACAGATCCACCCCAGCAGGTCTTTCCAAGTTGCAAAAAGAAATCAGTTAAGGTCTACAGAATGTTCAACTTTGTCTTCTGCTTGGAGATGACCCATGAAAACTGGAGACTTGGACCAAACCCTGAGATCTTGCAATCATTCCTCTCATAGTAAGCATGATTATGGTGCTAAGTGGCAGAAGATGTGCTAGGCATTTGAAGTACAGTGTCTGAACCAAGAAAGCAGCTAGGAGGAGAGAAACAGTGGTGAGAGGCAATGAGGAGGCAAGTGATAGAGGAAGCAATTAGGGTGAGAGGAACATGGGCATGAACTGTGTACAAGTAACACCCTTGATAGGTGAGCAAAGTCCTTCTGAGAGCAAAGGGGAGGACCATGCCAAGTGGCAACTGAACTATTGGTGGTGCTGCACTGAAACAACAAGCAAGTTGGCCAGCAGGAGACAGAGAAAGCAGGCAAGCAGAGGCAGCTCATGGCAGAAGCTGATACATTGATCAGGCTGATGACAGATAAGACTGCCCAATTTAAGTAAACCTTAAGTCCTATGAGTCAACTCCTCCAGGACATATATGGAAAAATATTGCTATTGTGGTGCAGTGGTTTGAGTGTTGGATTAGGTCTCCGAGAGACAAGGGTTTATATCTATTCATGGTAGTGGATATCCACTGAGTGACTTTGGGCGAGTCACATTCTCTTACAGGATGGAAAAGGAAAATCTCCTTTGAATAAATTCTGCCAAGAGAACACTGTGATAGGTTCACTTTATGGTCACCATAAGCTGGAAATGACTTGAAGGAACACAAGAACAACAGTTATTTGTTTCTTGGTTGAAAAATAGGTTTCCTATCACCGTGTCAGAAAGAACAACACAGACGGGAGGATTTTGCACAGTTTTCACCCAGCATTTCCACATCTCAAAGTATTTTGGCAAATCATTCAATGCAGAAGTACACATTTTTTTGCTTGAAAATTTGTGAAAACCCCCACATTCTTCATACAAAAAGATACCACTTTCCAGAAACATATATGTTTTATGCAAAATGTATACTAGATAATCAGATAACCATGTGTTTCTTCCCTTTTGAAAATAATTCTTGATTTGGAAAATGGTTAAGATATATTAGAAATAGCACAGATCTGTATCAAAGCTATAAGATATCCCTAGCTTTGGACAGGATGCTATTAGTTTGAGTTGGATCCTATGTTTTCAATGCATGACCAGAAAGAGCTTGTATTCAGGAATTGTGCTCATAGGAGGAGTTGTAAACGTAAAAGAAGCCCTTCTGAAGTGGGCTGATGGTCATGTTTTCTGAAGACATCTGAAGAAATCAATATGATGAATCACTGCCTGCACCATCACACTTGAAGTCAGTCATGAATTTTTAATGGCTACAAAAGAATTTTGGTGTGACTTTGTCTTCCAGCATTGTTTACCTGAAAAACTGCAGAAAAACTTTTTCATGCTCTTTCTGATAAACATCTAAATTGAAAATGGCTAACATGAACCCCCTATCTGTTGGATTTACTCCCAGAAGTTAGTATAGCCATTGGTGAGGGATGGTGGGAGTTGTCATCCAGCAGTGCCTAGAAGACCACATGTTCCCTATCTTCGCTCTAAACAAATGTTAAAATAAGATACTGTGTGTCCTGATATTTTAAGTAGTGGAAGGTAGAGGAGGAGATGTGCAAATATGAAATTATATCTAGGCTTTGCTTACATCACTATTATGTCTCCTGTTATATATTCTATCCCCTGATAATCTATCCAACTACCAAATGGGTTTGCAAAGAGCATCCTGTAAGGAATTCTCCATGATCCTTGTCCTTTGTTCCCTCTTTTAAAGAGTTTCCTTCAGCAGGATCTAGGAAGTAAAAACCTCCCCTGGGTCATGGTCTTTAAAGCTAGATCATAGTAATGATGGGCAAGCAGACACATGGCCAGTCCCTTTCTTCCAAAGGTTTATATTCCTTTATCTGAACACCCAGGGCTATATTATACACTATCTGAAACTCCTAGGAAGCAATTTGGAATCTTTTTTGTTTTTGTTTACATTCATGTAAGTGAATGTATCTTCAGTCCAAATCATGACCATCACATATGGATAATAATAATAAATAATAATAATTTTTTATTTGTAACCTGCCCCTCTGCTCAGCAATCAGGGTGGCGTACAGCAAAGTTAAAAAGGCAACAATTAAAACATTCCTTCATCCCACACCCCAACTCTCCCACCCCTTAAAACTGAATTAAACTAGAATAGAGTTAAAAACAAGATAATACAGATAAAATATAGCAGCATGCAGTGGCGGCAAGGGAGGTAGTAAGAGATTACCCTACTATAAACTTCCCCCAGCAATTTTAAATCTCTAAATCCTGTTTTCACTGTGTGTGAACTGTAAAAAGAAAGAAAATGCCATTTATACTAAAGGAAATTTCCCTTCCCCTTTCAGCTCCCTGGCTTGGCAATGCACACATTTGCTTCAATATAAAAAGGATCCCCACCAATGAAACTGAACAATTGTATTTAAAGCACCATGTAGTTTAACCTTCAAAAAGCCTAGAAAGAAGTCTCTGATCAACTTACTTCATGCCCAGTGTTTGAAAATGTCAGTTTTTCTTCATCTGCTACTCTTTTCCTTTCCTCAAGGACACCTTTCCTCCCGGGGAAATATGGTAGTGTAGCAGCTGGCACCAGTCTCTGGCACTGATGGACCATGGCTCCCACTGGAGCAGGAAATCTGTTCTGGGATTCAGTGTGAACTTCAAGGATTTGAATGTATTTTGAGAATCAAATTTGACACCTTTGACATATCCTTTAAAGTCTGAAATAAAACTTGAAGGTGATTCATAACCTGAGTAAAACAGAAGTCATGAGCCACCACTGGTTTGGGAGGAAGGTTGGATGGCAATCTGTCTTCTGTCTAGTGGCAAAGGATGCAAAGAATACAATTTCCTGCCAGGGGAACAATGGTCTTGCACTCCAGCCCATGACTTCTTAAAAAAAAAAGAAAAGAAAAAAAAAGAGTGTCAGCAGGGGTTGGAAATGCAAGCAGTGGTTGTGGTTATGACCCTTTCAGTTCTTTCCAGAAGTCAAACATCTTTGCTTTGGATCCTTTACTCATGCCCTTTTCATGGTGGAAAATGACAAATAAATGAGAAAATATTTTGAAGATGGGCAATAGTTCAATGGTAGTGTGTATGCTTTCCATGCAGAAGATCCTGTTACCAATTTCTGTCATCCTGAATTTAAAAATTTATAGAATCATAGGACGTTATCACACGGGGAGTTGCGGGGAGAAAGTGGAAATAAACGGGACAAGCGGAAGACTTTAATTTACGGGATTTGTCCCGTTCCGCCTCGTCTGATAACTAAATTTGAATTTAAAAGGGGGTTAATTTGAACAAAAACCTGATCTTTTCAAATCCTCAAAAATCCCGAAAATGAAAAGATCAGGTTTTCGTTCGAATTAACCCCCTTTTAAATTTGAATTTAGTTATCAGACGAGGCAGAACGGGACAAACCCTGTAAATTAAAGACTTCCGCTCATGCCCATTTATTTCCACTTTCTCCCCGTGACTCCCCATGTGATAACATCCATTGAGATAGAAGAGAACACAAGGGGCATCTAGTCCAATCCCTTAACATGCAGACACAATTCAAACACTCCTGACCAATGGCCATCCAGCCTCTGTTCAAAAACCTCCAAAGAAAGAAAATCCAGCACACTCCAAGGGAGTGTGTTCCACTGTTGAACATTTTTTACTGTCAGGAAGTTCTTCATAATATTGAGGTAGGATCTCTTTTCTTGTAGTTTGAATCCATTGCTCCATGATCTAGTCTTTGAAGCACCAGAAAGCAAGCTTGCTCCATCCTAACTATGGCATCCCTTCAAATATTTAAACAGTAAAAAAATCAGCCAGCAGTGGCAAGTGATGGGTAAGACTTCTCTGTTAGACTCAGGAAAGTCCCTGCTGTTTGGTAGGCAATATTAAATGATCAAATACTCTGTACTGTTATAACGCAGCTTTCTGTTTTCTTAGGTAGGTGCCACAAGGTAGTGAAGATATACTTTATGGGAAGGGCTGGAAATTTCCAAAATATAATTGCTGTGAAAGTAAAAACCCATCTAGAATATGGCCAGAAAAAGTGCAAAGTGTAGTGCACACAGAGAGTTTTAGCATTATATTAGCATAACTGGAAAGAGGGAGCTGAATCTGGCACAGTGCATTGGGGATAGATAAAAAGGGGAAGGGAAGTGTTATTTAAGTGTTGTTTGCTCAAGAGCTGTCTCTATACCAGAAAATTGTTTGGTTGAAGGGGCAGACATTGTTATCCCCAAGAGACATTATGACATTCAGTAAAATTAATCTGGAGGACAGGAGGAAAACAGCAACACTAAAATTGCATCATTCTGCTATCAAAATACAATTGCAGGATGTACTTGATATGGTAAATAATTGGGATGCATTTATCAATAACCTGCCAAGGGATACAGAAGATACACTAAAGCTATTGCCTAGGGTGACAGAATATCACTGGTCACAGAGGCATTTTTAAAAAATAAAAAATCAAAACCTAAGAGTTTATCACAGGATCTACTTGTTAATATGTGAATGCCAACAGCCAGCTTTGGGGCTTATTTTTTGTGACATTTGGATGAAAGAGACTGGATCTATTGGTTTTATGACAGAAACAGATTTCATCCAAATATTCACAGACAGAATGGGATGGGATAGAGAGCCCTGAAGCATTACAAGGACTGAGAGGTTGCATCTATGTGGGAATATATCCTGCTCTACTGCAGTTCTTTAATGCCAAATTCATAAGTGCCATATGAAACAGTAATAAAGAATTCATATTGACTTCACATCTTTCTAAACACACACACACACACACACACCTCTTATTGCTTTAAATCAAAGATTTCAAAGGCAATGATCCAATGAATAAACAACAGTAAATTCTTAAATGTAATCATATAAAACAGAGAAAAGAAACCCAAAACAGCAGCAAAATATCAGAAGCAACATAATATCACCTTCCACTGAACAATGTAAATGGGAAACCCTCTTAATGTATTTGTGAAATGACCGAAAGGAAGGTATATGCATAACTCATGGATGGGCACTAGGGGTTGCAACGAAGAAAGTCTTTCATCTACTCTGAAGATTAATATGGACCTGAAGTACGATTCCTCCTTTGATTTCAAGTTTACATAGGGATAGTCTGCACTGGCCAAATAAAGTGGCTTCTAACTTCTTTGAAGGTGGGGTGGTTAGATGACACACGAAGCAAAAGTGGGTGGAAAGTGAAATAAAGCCTTGCTCCAGGACTAAAAACCAGAGCAAAAAGAAGCTGCAATACACAAACTCAAGGCAGAAAATGTGCATCATCACATCAGCATATAAACAGCCCAGCACCAGTGAGGGACTGTGGCAAAGCAAAAACGTGTAAGTTCCTCAAGCAGGGCAGGTGGCCAATAATGCAATGGATGTAATTACAACATACACAAACTAGAAAGTTGAACAGGAGGGCATGGGGTGAAGGGGAGATGTTTTTTTGGGGGGTCTTCATGATTATGCTTTGTCAATGTATCACTCAGTACATCATACTGGTGGGCATCCAATGGAATGGCATCTGAGCAGGAAGAGGGAGGTAACTGGAGGTTTCATGTGGTGTGTTTGTGTGATGGTAGGCATGCATGGTGGGGAGGTGACAAAAAAGAACCCCACACCCCAGCTTGATGCCTTGTGGTGCAGACAGCCCATGGGTGTTCGGCTTGCTTTGGGAATGGGAATGTGGACAGCGGGTTTATCGACCTGCTTTTGGAAAACCCAGGATTGATCCCTTTTTCCTGCCAATCTGCTCCAGCTCATAGAAGCAGATACTTCCTGAGATATTCTGAACCTAGACTATTTGGGCTAAATCTGTTGGATGAATCAATGGAATCTGTTGGATGAATCCTATGAGAAGCAAGTGTCTAAAGAGACAGATAATTATCCTAAAAGAAGCAGCTACGGAGAAGTCAATCCAGTCCAGGTCATGCACAGGTAATCCAAGAAGATGAAGGGAGGTGCAGGGGCAAGCTCTCAGTCATAATAAATAATAATACATTTTATTTCTATAATAATAATAATAAATTTTATTTCTATACCGCCCTGTGGCAAGCCAATCCGGGCGGTGTACAAGTCCAGAAGTCATCCAGAAGTCATTAATGAAAGTCAAAAAGATGTGAGACTAGGGAGTTTATCGTACCTCATTTAAATTGACTTACCCCAGTCACATTTAATTCTGAAGCCAGATTCTATCTCATGCACCGGGTGCCAGGAAAGTGTAACCTGGCTGCATCCCAGACCCCAGTCACACTTAGCCAGCATCTTTTCAAAATTGGTAGACTTCCAGTTTTGAAAAGATGCTGGCTAGGCATGGCTGGGGTCCGGGATGTAGCCGGGTTGCACTTGCCAGGCACCCAATGCATGTGATAGAATCCAGCATCAGAATTAAATGCGACTGGGGTAAGTCAATTTAAATGAGGTGAGATAAACTTCAAGGAGTCATTAAACATAGTACAGAGGTCAAGAATTCTGAAAAAAAAAATGTTGTGTGTAATGAAGAATCCAAGAACCTACTGGGAGATTTATAGGTGGTTATCTCTTGACACCATGCACTCCATGAGTCAGCACCAATCACTTAACAGCTGTTAATTCTGACAAAGCTTTTCCTTCTTTTTTCAGCGGACTTCAAGGGAGGGGGCATCACATCAGTATCTATGATGTCCCACTGAGGAGAGAAGCCCTCAATTGCTTCAGCGACTAATTTCAGGGCAAATGTAGCTAAATGTAGCCAGAAACTTCTCACAGTCCAACTGTTCTGCATCAGATTCCTCAGACTACAGAGGGTAAGCTATGACAGGAACTTAGCTAAATGCTGGTTTACCAAGTTCCCACTGATTTAATGAGTCTTCTGTAGCTGAGATTCATAATTGGATTTAATCCTTAGATATTAGTTTGGTAAATTATTTCAACACTACTGTGATATGTTTGTGGCGCATCACACTCAACAACAGTTGAATATTGCTGGTTTGTATCAGTTGTAGTTTACAAACTATTTTAATGAGCAGACCTATGCAGAGCATATTGATCTAAACTCTAGACCTAGTAGTATCTGTAGATAAAAATAATCATGTATCAGTCATCTGGCAAATAGTGGCTATGGTGTAATGTGTGATGGGAGTTTAAGATAAGGCCATAGATGTCACCCAATCTGGCTCTAGAAACTGTGAACCTGAATTTTCAGATAGAGGAAAACTTTACAATCTTAGGATGTGCATGCAGAACCACATGGCAATCTAAATTCAATCATCAGCCCTCCAACAATCAATACAGCAGATTATTCTGTGAGAATTTAAGAGCTGTGCTGGATCAGACTAGAGTCCTACAGTCCAGAATCATGTTACCACAATGGCTAACCAATGGGAGGTCCATGCAGAACTGGAGTACACTACCAACCTCCTGCTTTTGTTCCTCAACAGCTGGAATTGGGCAAGATCTTACTTCTGATACTGGTGGAGATATACATCCATTATGTCTAGTAGCCACCTATCCCCTATGAATCTGTCCTACTGCCTTTTTAAACCATCTGGGTTAGTGGCTCTCATTGTGGTATTGAATTCCATATTTTAACAGTGTGAAAAAGTACTTTCTTTTATTTGTCCTAAACCTCCAACTGTTCAGCTTCACTAGATGACTCCATGTTCTAATATTATGAGAGCAGTAAGATACAGTAGCCCTCCATAGCCACAGATTCTGCATCCATGGATTCAACCATCCATGGCTTGAAATTTTTTTAAAAAAAAATTCCAAAAAGCAAACCGTGATTTTGCCATTTTATAAGGGAAACCATTTTACTACACCATTGTATATAATGGGATTTGAGCATCACTGGATTTGCATATTCATGGGAGGATCCTGGAACTAAACCTCAGTGGACACCAAAGTCCCACTACAATTTATTTATATATTCAATCCCTAAAAATAATCCTAAACTCGGGCAATGAAGGACACTGTGATCTGATTCATACAGACACATACATGGGTGAATATTAGAAACAGAACTTTATGAAATCGTTCTTGGTAACAAGCTTGTGGTTTTGGAGCACATTGTGTGCTGTTCCAGTAGTCTCCACTAGGCATTATACTTTGCATAAAAGGCTTGTGATGGGATACTTCATGGTGGGCAACATGTCACCCAGGGGCTGTTGCAACTAAAGCAAAACAACCAAACCAAAACTACTACTACTACTACTACTACTATTACAAGCAGGGAGTGTGAATTTTGGAACTTTGAAGTATGAATTCAGAAGTATGAATCTGTTCATAACAAGCTGTCCATTCCCAATGCATCTTGCTTTAAAGCAGAACTTCTAAAAACTGTGGAGGTTTTGTGCTGTTGCCCTACTAGTGAAACTGTCTCCAAACCTTTGGAAGTTTCCCAGCCCTGGTATGGTTGCCTGAGAAGCTGTTCATATGAACAGCTTGTTATATAGATCAGTTCCCACTTGATCCTATTTGAAGGAGGAAAGTGTGCATAATTTACACTAGAGTGTCCTGCATTGACCTTGCTGGCATCTTGTCTATTATACTGGTTGAGTGGGAGAACCATTGTGGGTAAATTCCAAGTACCCTGTTGCTTGTGGGGACTAAATGCATTGGACACATTTAATCCTTAAACAAGAGTGGTGGAGATTTGCCTTCTACATCATGACACATTTGGGGCCTAAGAATGAGAATCTTCCATTTTAAGTATTTGTAGCTCAGAAGTAAACCTGTCAGGATTAGCTGTGGCTCTTTCTCAGACCTTGATTCTGATGGTGGTAGGGATTTCTGGGAGATGCAGTCTAAAAAAAATACTTTCCCAAAGACTGGTAGTGTGTGAAACAGCCTGAGAGTTGCTGCCAGAAGAAGCAAAACTGCTACTCAGGAACTAGTAGGTCAGTTTTTAAAAAGAGAAGTCTAATGGAACTGTTTTTTTTTTTTTACCCCTATTCTATTTTTATTAAATTTATAAAGTAGAAACATTCAGGTTGATCTCAGAACAATCATCAGACTACAATAATAAAGTTCATAACGTAGAAAACAAATGAACAACATGATGATATTTTGTTGAAAAGAGAAGAGAAAAAAGGTAGGTGTATACTGACTGTTAAGATGATCAATCATTTGATGGATCTACTTGTAGCACATCTTTCCAGAATCCTAAATGTTGACCAGGTTTCAGTTGTTGCAAACCATTGTTGATGTAGCAACAGAGCAGCTTTCTCTCCCTGCATGTAGATAGGCAAATTTTATGCCAGAGACACAGCTGCAGAATGATTTTTTTTTTCCTGGCTGTGAGAAAGACTGATTTCTCAAGAGAAAAACAGAAGGATTGCAACCTGAACTGAATGTTGCTCTGCTACGAATTGCCAACATTTGGGCAAATTGCACGCACATATGATCTCCTTATTCTCTCCAGTGGAGAAGATAACTTTGGAGGTAAAGGAAGGCTAAAGATAATAAATGGGAAATTCCCATTAGAACAGAGACATTCCCATTAATATTGGATTGTATGCATTATAAGAGAATCTCAGTGGTTCAACTTTAAAATGCTCCAAGCTTAGTTTTTGGCTATTTCTCTAGATAATATTGAAGGAAAATGTTGGCAATCACAAGGCATTTACAGCAGCAATTGAAGCTGTGTATCGCTAAAGATGGGTGTAGTGAAGTCCTCAAACAAATAAGGAAATAGACGGGAAAACACTGAGATGCTAAATCTTAACCTGTTTTAATGACCATTGGGCTTTTAAAATTTTTATTGACTTTTAATTTTTGTGCTTTTGATTTTACCTTTTTTAATCTTCTGTGATTTAGCATCTTGACCTTGCAAAAGATAGATAATCTCTAAAGGATTCTTGTTTGGGATACTATTACTGTTTGCAATTATTTGCTCATTGCTTCTGCTCCAGATTTCCTTCAATACATCTGAAGAAAAAATGGATTTTTTAAAATCTAATTTTTAGAATCTAATTTTTAGATTCAACCACCTTTAAATGTTTTATCTCTATAGAATCTTTTTCTTCCACTGGGCTAAAAGTTGAAATTTAAAAGTTTAAAAGTTAAAGTTTAAATTTCCTTAATTTTTCTAGGTGGTAGATGCTGGTACTAATTTATGGAATCTACCAGCATTCAGAGTGGAAACAAAATGGTTTGTGGAGAACTCAAGATAAGCAGTGACAATGGAAAAAAGAACAATTGTTCCACTGTCTTTTAAATATAACCAATTTAATCCACCGGTTGAAAATATAATGCAGCTATCGCTGATATAGTTTAAACACAGCGCAACTCTCACAATTGCACATTTTTATTAGCAGCGATATTAAAAAGAAATCCAGTATGTGTGTATCCAGGATGCTGGCTATGGTTTTAAATCCTTCATTTTTTGTCCCTTCATGTGGGAATGAATAATTATGGTAGCTTTCACTTCACTGTGGGGGAAAATAAACATGCCTCTATATTATTCTCCTCATATTCAAGTGCCCTGAAGTGTTGTAGAGGAAATATTTTGCATATGCAAGCATGTAGCATGTCTGTACAGAAAAAAAGTTTTCCTATGCAGGAAACAGTGGCTGAGGGCCTTTGCAGACTGCCAGAAATTGAGTCCACTTTAAGGGTTAGTGTTAGTGCTAGGGAATCATGGGAATTGTTTTTTTTCCTGAGACATTGAGCCTTCTCTGTCAGAGAGTTCTGGTGCCACAATAAAATACAGTTCTCATGATTCCCTAACCCTAACCCTTAAAGTGGACTCAATTTACACTATTTCTAGCAGTCTGCGAAGCTTTGCAGATGGGTGGCTTTGGGCCACCTCTGCTAGCAGTGGATCGGGGCCATGCCAACCCCACACCGCAGCCCTGACCCTTCCTTTTGCCGCCCCTAAAAGAGCAGCAAAATGTTGCTCCTTTTAGGGGTGGCAAAACACCACCCTAAGAGCTGGCGCCATCATCCTTTTGGTGCAGCATGTCTACACGCTCTGCTGGGAGGGCATCCTGAAGCTGTGCACCATGCAAATGGGCACGTGGCATCAGGATGGCATCAGGGTGGCCAGGTGCAGCCCAGGTCCATTGCTACTCCTAGGGCAGCTCGGGCGGCCATTTCTTTAAGCTGAAAAACTCTTGGCTTTGAAAAAAGTCGTGCTATGCGCCCATGTGATTAAGTATGGATTCGAGCTGCACCTGAGCAACAATTTTGGCAGCTAAATCTTTGTGCTAAAATCAAGATGCCACCTTTTTTAAATTTTAAGCTGGCTCAGGTAAGCTTCCTACTCTGACCACCCCAGTCCTGATTTACCTTGCAGCAGCCTCACTGCGTGATGGGGATCTGTTCTCCTGTACCATGGCAGTTAAAGTAGTGTCAAACCAGATTATTTCAGCAGTGTGGATGTAGCCTCAGTTACAAATGTGTAACTCTAGGCTATGGCATTATGAATTCCAGCAAGTGTCTTCTTTTTAGTACAGAAAAAATTATTATTGTGGAGAAAACAGGTTTTTGCACAAAAGCCCACACATCTTTCAACATTTAATAATTGCTCCACAACCTTTCAGGATATTTGCATACAGGGAGAAAATTATGCAAGATTCTTGATGGTCTATAATTCTTCCAAATGAAGTTTCCTGACTGTGGACAACCCCATTTTTCACCTACGGATGAATAATAGCAAATATTCTTTCCACCTCAGCAACACAGGAGGTAGTGTTGTGACAAATCAATTTTCTTCTTCTCGTCCATTGAGAATTAGATGTGATTTTTTTTTTAAAAAAAATCGTTTCAAAAGTCTCACTTTCAAAAGGTTATTTTGTCTCTCCCTGTCAGGGATGAGAGAAGTATTTTTCACAGATTTCCCAAATGACAATAAAAGACAAGGTGAACATTTACGTTAATTACGTGTGTTGGTGCTAATTTAATTTGCATTTCAAACTCAATTAGCTTATCAAAAGGAAGTTTGGCAGAGGTTTAAAGAACATTCCTCAGCTTGAAAAAACTTCAAGGCACACAAAAAGAAAACCCACCAATCTCAACAAATAAATTTGGGTTGGCAGCCCCAAGAAATAGTAGTTGAAGGCTGTCATGGCCAGCATCCATAGTTTTTTGTGGGTTTTTAGGGCTATGTGGCCATGTTCTAGAAGATGGCCACACAGCCTGAAAAACCCACAAAAAACTAAGAAATAGTAGATTTGGGGGGAACCTCAAGGACCATCCAGTCCAACCCCCTGCTGCTATGAAGGAATACATAGGAATACATAGGATCCTAGAGGACATGTAGTCAGGATGGCAGTGCAGGATGTGATCACAGGGTTTTCTTGGCATAAAGGGGAGTTTTACCATGGGCTGTCCTTGAGGCTGAGAGAGTGTGACCCTCACAAGAGAAGAAGGGGTGGGGGTGGGGTGGAATGCCATATGTGCTATTCTGCCAAGCAGAAATTCTGCCATGGAGAAATCCTAGCATTGGAAGGGAGTCCAACTCCCTTCTACCATGAAACCTAGGATTCTAGAGTTGAACTTGGAGGCTGAGAGCATGTGACTTGCCCAAGGTCACCCAGTGAGTTTCTATGGTGTTCTAATTCCAGCTCAGCCATGTAAATCCACAGGGTGACCTTGGATAGGTCACACTCTCTCAGCCTCAGGGACATTCTGAACTCTCCTTGCCCAAAAGCAAACCAATTATAGGTTAAATAAATAAACTGTAGTTTTACCATTTAAAGAGACTTTCTTTAAATGAGACAAAATCAAACATTCTCTCCTTTGCAAGGGGCAGAACCATCATCATTCATGATCATGACAAAGCAACAGGATGAAAGGAGACAAGGCACCCTCCCCATGATTGCTTACTTCACACCTTTGCTTTGAAAAACAAATGAGAAGAAGAATTTATTGAGGAATACTTGTACAACTTCCTTCAGCTGCTCAGTTTCCGGTCTGCAGTGATCTTCTGTTGATAACAATTAAACAAAAGAATATAAAGTTCACTTAGCTCTCCAGAAGTAAACTACTTGGACCTGGATGCACACAACATAACTGGGAGAAACGCAGACAGCAGAGGCAGAGCAATATCCAGTGCTTTTGTGAGAATCTGAATGGGAGAGCATGACAAGAAAGGGGAGAAGTTCTGAAGGCATCCACCATCACCTACACAAAAATGCTCTCTCCTTTTGTTCTCATTTGTTTTTCAAAGCAAAGCTGTGGGCAAAAACTGGGGTGGGGGAGGACATCACCCTAACAAAGGAAATAGCCTCTGGTAAAACCCAGTATGAATGGTAGCTTTGCTTACGCAAAATATGCAAATCCTGACCATCAAATTGTCAGCTGAAAGGTCCTGTCCCTTCACTTCATTTGCAAATGATTTAAAACCAAAATTCTTACTCGTTGATTGAGAAGTTCTAATAATTTATTTTCTTTAAAATTTTTACGAAATTTTCCAATAACAGATATTTTGTGTGTTTATTGAATTTTGATGAGAACTCTTTACATCACTAACAGGAGGTGGCAACTAGCCTTCCCCTTCTCTTCCTGTAGCTTCCTGTTGGAGCATGTTCAGCATGTAGTGTTCCAGAAGTTCTCAGATGTTCCCCAGCCTAGTCTAGGAGGAAGGAACTGCTTCAGAGAGACTGAAGCAGCTTGCTGAGTTTGCTGGCTAACACCAAGATCCAACAAGCAGGCTGGCAGAGCATAAGTCTCCACTAGTGTACTTGTGTTGTCATATGGGGAGGGGAACCAAAGTCTGCTCCCTCTTTCCCACTTCCTCCCAGGTGCAGACAAGCAGCTCAGCAGCTCATAGGTGCACTTCCATCCTTTTGGGTCACAATCAGGTGTAAGATTGCTCTTTTCTATCTAGGTGTATGTGGGTGGCAGGTGATGGAGTGTGTGTGTGTGTGTGTAGTGGTTAGACCAGGGGTAGGCAACCTTTCCCCTTTAAGGGCGGAGGGACTTCAGCTCCCAGAAGCCTCAGCCATGTTGGCCAATAGTCCCATGTTGGCCAATAGCTCCTGGGATTCTGGGAGCTGAAGTCCCTTGGCCCTTAAAGGGGAAAGGTTGCCTACCCCTGGGTTAGACATTCTGATTAAGAAGCAAAGACACCAATTGCTAAACAAATGAAAGCTTTATTGTAAGAATTCCATTGAGGATAGGAAAGCCCTCTAAGCATGCCAAATTGACAATGAGCTAAGATGCTTTCACTTTTAATAGAACTGAAAGAATAAGTCCCTGGGATAAAAATCATAAAATCATAGAATCAAAGAGTTGGAACAGACCTCAATGGCAGAAACAGAAAGCTCCCTAAGAGTATCAGTTTACGTGTCAGAGAGGTGAGGATAAGTGGACAGAGAGACTTGAGATCACTGAAAATTGCTTAATTCTTTCACTGCTGCATCTTTGAGGCTGCATCAACACTGCAGAAATAATCATGTTTGATACCACTTTATTTGCCATGGCTCAGTGCTATGGAATTCTGGGAACTGTAGTTGTGGCACCAAAGCTCTCTAATAGAGAAAGGTAAATGACTCAGAAAACAACAGTTCTTAAAATTCCATATTTTAACTGCCATGGCCATGGCAGTTAAAATAGTATCAAACTGGATTATTTCTTCAGTGCGGACGCAGCCTCAGACATCTTGAATCCTTTAAGTGCTGAGTGTATTTGCATTTCCAAGAGTTGAGACATGGGCTGATGTATCTCTCTGGTAAATCTGTAGGTGAGAGGAGGTTGCTGAACTTGCAAGCACACTGGTTGCTGTTGTGCACTCAGAACAAGGAGGTACAGGATGCCTCCTTCCACAATGTAAAATGTACAAACAAACAAACAAATCAGGCCTGCTTCTCACTATTTGCAAGACTGAAATTCAAAAGTGAAAAGGTTCAGCTATCTTTGAAGAGCAGGTTCAACTCTAAAAGATTGTGAGTGCTTTCATCTCTGTAGTTCATTCACAATTCTGTACATCTTAAGGATGCAGAATATGTTTGTACTTTCTTGCAGTGATTGGAAGTAACTCATTATGAATAACAAGTTTCAATTGGTTCTTTTCATCATCAAACAGGGATCAATGAGGGATACCTGTTCTATTCTATTTTATTTTAAATTAATTGTGCATTATGCTGTTTTAACATTCATCTGATTTAATACTGTCTTAAGGGGGAGTGGGGGGTTATTGTATTTATTTGTTTTATGGATGTATACACTTTTAACTGTAAGCCGCCCAGATTGATATTTCAGAGGGCGGGGTATAAATAAATTTTATTATTATTATTATTATTATTATTATTATTATACCTTTACTTCTTTTGCAGTAAGGTTGTGTCATTAAATGATAAAGGGGGATTTCACATAATTGAAGTGCTGAGCTTCATGATCTTGTACCCAATTTTTCAACCTTTTAAAATTTTAGTCACTCTTGAAAAATGGGAAAATTAAGAATTACTTTTTCAAAGTAATTCTATCAGACCATGATTATTTGTGTGTGTGTGTGTGTGTGTGTTTCAAAGTAATTCTGACTTGTTTGGGTCCTTGAAACTAATTGTAGCTAATCAGTTTTAAAAAATAACTTTCATCTGTAAAGAATAGGATTGTTGTTTTAATATAAAGCAACAAGAACCAGCTTGTTTAAGAGTAGTGAGAATTATTACTATGACTTATGCTTGGGTTATATAGAAAACTAGAGTATAGCTTAAAGAGCAAATTTGATATTTGCTGCTATTTCCTTTTTGAGATAGCACAACCATAGGAGGGAGTTCTCCTGAGAGTACATAACTTATCCTGTAGAGATTGCAGTGGAATCTCTTTTGTGTGTGTGTATGTGTGTGTGTGGTGCTACTTGGGAAATACACCCAATTGGTTGTCCCCTTTCTAGCAATCTAGTTCTATGAGATTTCTCTGAAATAGCCTCAGAACACACAAAAGTGCAATCACACTGGTTTACTGAATGCCACAGTAAAAAACAAATTCTCTCAGGACTAGACCTTTGCTCTTTTCTTGCACTCAAAATTTCAAGGAGACACACGAGGAAGGAATACAGCATTATTTCTCATCAAAAGGCACTAACTGAATTACAGGCACTAGGGAAAGAGATGAAATCTGTGGGAGTAGTGATTTCTTCCCAATGAACCTGCTAAACAGGTACTGAATGGAGCCAATAGTTCAGTACTCCCTAGATGGCTGAGTGGCTAAAGGTGTTCCTCTGCTTCATACTGCCAGAATCAAAGTGGCTTTTGGAATAATTAAGATAGAACATGGTTATAATGCTGAAAAGGCTCAGTCACAGACCTTCCTGATTGTACAGCTGGTCAAGTATATCAAAGGCATTGCTTATGTAGTTGATATATTGAGTACTTTATTATGAATCCTAGATCAGTATAGAAGGAAAATCAGGGCAGGGTGAAACTTTTTTTGAGGAAAAGTTGGACAAATGGTTGAAAAATTCCTCCTAGGAACAATCAACCAACGTGCCTTAACAAACAGTAAGGCCTAATTTGTTGCATACAGATCTACTTAGGGGACATTAAAGCTGTTCTAAATGCAAAATTGTTATGTACCTTCAAATCAGCTCTGGATTATGCCACTCTTATGACAGAACTTTCTTGGCAAGATTTATTCAGAAGAAGTTTGGAATTGTTTTTCCCTGAGGCTGAGAAAGTATGTCTTGTTCAAGGTTATTCAGTGGGTCTTTATGATTGTATGGGGATTTGAACCTGGTCTCCTGGAGTCCTAGGGGCTTTGCAGATGGGTGACCTTGGGCCGCCCTGGGAAACGGAGGATCAGGGCCAAGGCTGCCCCACACCTCAGCCTCAATCCATCCTTTTGGTGCCTGGGAAAGGAGTGCCAAAATGCCACTCCTTTCTCAAGTGGCAAAAAGGGCACTGGAAGAGCTGACGCACGGCTCTTCTGCATCTCTTCTGGTGCAGCGCGTGAGGACATATTCAGGGCACACGCCATGCATAATGGCATGTGCCCTGATGTTGTTTTTGGCGAGGGGTTGAGGTGGCCGCCATGGGGCGGCCCTTCCCCTTCCCTGCCTTGAAGATAGCACTTTGCGCCATCTGCAGAGGCCCCTAGTCCAATACTGAAGCTACTAGACCAGGGGTAGGCAACCTTTCTCCTTTAAGGGCCGAGGGACTTCAGCTCCCAGAAGCCTCAGCCATGTTGGCCAATAGTCCCATGTTGGCCAATAGCTCCTGGGATTCTGGGAGCTGAAGTCCCTCGGCCCTTAAAGGGGAAAGGTTGCCTACCCCTGTACTAGACCATGCTGACTCTCTATATCAAAATGGAAAGACTAGGGGATAACTATAACAGGTAACATGGTGTTCCAACTGGCAAAAATAATCATAGTCTGATAGTCAACAGCTATGCCCATGCTACCTGTCTTATATTGTTGCATCATTTTACCTACGTGTTGCAGGATAAATGCTAAGGAGTGAAAAGAAGAAATGCCTGCTTCTCTCTCTCTCTCTCTCTCTTTTTTTTTTGCAAGCTGTAATTTGCTATTTTATCTGAAAGGATTATTTGTGCAAATTATTGTTTAGATTGAAATAGACCCTTGAATCATAGTTTGATCATTTTAATGCCTGATGGTAACCAAACAGATATATGCCTTTGGAAAGTTTGAAAACTAGACATGATAAAAACAAATCAATTATTTTGTATCCAACACAACAAAATTTGATGTACGATTCTTGAGGGAAATGTATGTTTCATTCTTACCTATAATAAGTTCAGCCTGGGACATTTATGTAGAAATTGGTGAGCTACCATCCTCTTGAAAGGAATTCTGTCTTGGATTTCTCGTTTAACTGGCCCTGCATTTCTCTGGAAACCTGCCCCTCATTGAATTCGCCTTATTCTGTTGCCAGTTCAGTTGAGAAGTTTCAAAAGCCTTTGCTCCTGACTTATGCAGATTTCTTTGACTTCCTTCTCAACAATGCCCTGTACTGCCAATGAATAAAAATGCCTTGATTTTGTTTAGCTCTATTGACATTTGAAATGTCTTTTATTTGCTGTTTTGCATGATATTTGATAGCCAAGACCTTGTGTGCATGAATTCAGTCTGTTTGTGTGGAATTGTGAGTCCAAAGCAAGAATTAAAAAATAGTAAGGAAGAATATTGTTTTAAAAAATAAACTGAATTGGTGTGGGGCATGGGAGAACCACAAAGTGAAGTTGGGTGAGAGATACTTTGGGTGCATCTACACTATAGAAATAATGTAGTTTGATACTACTTTGACTGTCATGGCTCCACCCTACAAAATCATGTGATTTGTAGTTTTGTGAGGCACTAGCACTCTTTGGCAGAGAAAACTAAAGACCTTGTAAAACTACAAATCCCAGGACTCCATAGGATGGAGCTACAGCACTTAAAGTGGTGTCAAACTGCATTATTTCAGCAGTGTGATGTACACATAGTTCTGGGGAAAAAAATCAACAAATGGCATCCAGAAATCTCTATGGTCTACATTGCATAACTTTACTTAGGTACATAGCAAAGGGGCTAAGGAACCCTATTCATGATTTGCAAAGATGCATAATGGGACACTGGCAACAGTGTTCCAATGCTCATTGAGTTCTACTTATGTGCGTCTGCATACCCTCACAGGTGTCCAAATGTACCTTGGCTCCTTTGTGCATTAGGTCCAGTTGTGCATCAGTACCTTAGCTCGCTCCCCTATGTAATAGCATAACAGCAGCCCCTCACTGAATACATCAAATTTTGTTGTGTTGGATACAAAACAGTATTTTTCACAGACATAAGTCCATTCACAAAGAATTAAGTCCACAGGTGAATTCTGGCCTTGATGAATATTGTTTTGTCTGCTGCTAGGCATGCTAAGAAGGCACTAGCCATTTCAAAGTGGAGCACGTTGGGGTGTGTTGTGAGATATTTAGCCTTGTTTGTCAGAACACTCTGGTGCCACAACAAACTACAAATTCCAGGATTCCATAGCATTGAGCCATGGCAGTTAATACAGTGGTCAAACTGCATTATTTCTGTGGTGCAGATGCATCCAAAGAGAAATTTCTGTATCTTCCTTATTTACCAGAAATCTCCAGTCTCACTGACCCTCTTGCAGTTCTCTTGTCTTCTTTGACAGTGCAGGAAATAATATTGGCTGCAAATTACATGCAAGGGATCATTTAAAGCAAGAGACTATTCTAGTCGGATTCCACCATTTGATGGCAGGAAAAACACTGGGATTGTAAACAGGTTTGAAATTCGTTTAAACTTGCACTGACTGACCAGCTTAACAAATTGTGATGGGTGGTGGTGTACTCAGGGAGCTAGTGTGGTATAGTGGTTTCAGTGTTGGACAATGACACTGGAGACCCGGGTTTTATTTCTTGCTAAGCCATGGAAACCCACTGGGTGACCTTGGGCAAATTATATTCTTTAAGGAAGGCAAAGACAACCCCTCCTCTAAGCAAATCTTGCCAAGAAAACCCTATGATAGGTTCACTTTAGGGTCACCATAAGTCAGAAACAACTTGAAGGCACACACATGAACAACAAAATGTTGCGTCCAATGCAACATCCAAGTAGAACTAACTGCTAGAACTTGCAATTTGTTTTCATATCAACCAATATATTCTGCTTATATTAGAAGAAGCCAGAACATCAAATTTTACTTCACATCTCTGGCACTTCAGTTCTGTAAAAAGTAATTGAAGAGCAAGTCTGCAATCCTTTACACACTACAGAGTAAGCCCCACTGAGCTCAGTAGGATTTACTTCTGAGTAGACAAGGGTAGATTTGTTCTACAGCAGGATTTATTTCAAAGTAAGCCTTCATGGAGCCAGGCTGCAGGAGGTACAAATGGCTGATAAGCAAAATGAAAAGGAATTTTCCCATGAATAGGAGAAAGATCAAAACCATGAGAAAAATATGAATCAGGGGGAGTGGGGAGAATGAGCATTTGATGTTCGTGATTAAAAATGATCAGCTAATCATTTAATGAATGATAGAAGCACTCTCTAATTAACTAAATGGTTACATCTTCATCATTAATCAGCCTAGAGCCCATGCCTGACTGCACATCATTAAAACCCAATGAAATTAATAGAATTTAATGATCAAAACTGAAACTGGTATCCAAATTGGTAAAGCAAGTGAGGAAAAACTGAGTGGCCATCGTGGCTGGGGACTCTGGGAGTTGTAGTTCAACAGGAGCTGGTGGCAAGGACAGATGGGGCAGTGCTGTGCATTAGGAACCCAATTCAGATATGTTAAACAAAACACTTAGAAGCTTCAACATAAGGAATACTTGCAAACTTTCTCCTTCTCATTGAAAAAAAAAATGGTCAGCTGTTTTGTGCGTGGGTGTATTTTGTTTTTAATTTTTTGCTTTTGAGAAATTTGGGCAAAGAAATTGTGTTTCCTCTGCAACTCTTATGTCAAAAGGCATACACCAATATTCTACATTATTATTAGATTATCATTAATATCTACAATATTCTTGGCTAAGAATGCATACCTAGGTTATGTCTCCAGGCATGACACTCTTCCCAACCCACCTTAACAGCCAGCAGCCATAGTGGAAAAAGAAGGTCTTTTCAGCTGTTGATAAGACTGCAAGGTGGAGGATGTTTCCAGCCTGCTCCCACTAGTGAGCGTGGCTATGACAATCAGATGCAAGATCTCCACAATTCTGTGTCACAGCCTCACTCACCAGTGAGAAGAGCTTGAACTGTCACCCTCTTTGCAGCTTGATCAGTAGCTGAATAAACTTCCTTTGCCCAATGTAGCTGTTAAGATGGACATGGCGGGGGCATTTATGTGGTCTTACAGCAAGTAGTCTTACTGAGTATGGAGCAGTTATGGATTTGTAACTCTAGGTTGCAAGTCAGTAGCTGCAATACAGAAAGCCAGACATATTTGAACAAACCTTCCTCTGTTTTCAGTGTAAAAATATGGGCCTTTTTTTGTTAAAAAAAATCCCCAATGTTTTTGTGCAGATTCTCCTCCCCCAAATAAAATATTCAAAATGTGAACATTTTATAATGCACAGAAATTATTCTAATTTTGCACAGCAGGGAGAAAACATTTTTGATTCTTTGTTCTTCCATGTGAGATTGACATAAATTGAGATTTACATCCCTACAAGGTAATCATCAGCCCTTTTGAATGTAGCACCAGTCCTGTTAACTTGTAATTGAATGCTGATGATTTTCTTCTCCCCGTCATATGCAGATTCTTTCTAACCCAACTTGCTTTTTACACAAGAGAGTAAGCAGGCCTCCACCAGACTTTGATAGGCAATGATCTGTACATGCAGCTGCCAATGCTGTCCATGCATATCTCTGGTTTCAGGCCTTTGTGTTCCATTATCACAAGCATGAATCCAACTTAAATCCAAGGAGCTTGTGCTATTCTTTTTTCCCCCCCTTTCAGTTAGCATGTGGCTAATACTTTATATTCAAATGAATGGCCAAGATAACTCAATCTAACCAGATGCTAAATTACTTGCTGGAAAAGGGCTTTAGATCCTATCACAATGAGCACAATAAAATTGTCCAGGGAAAGATATACATGAGACAAATTTGGCTTCTGTTTTACTAGGTGCTAGACAGGAACAGCTAGGAAGAAGTGCCATGCTATTCTCTGGTTGTCTTGAAACGTATTTTCAAATTATTACCATCAGCTTCTTTTGATGAGCTTTATGCAAGGCTGAACCTGACAGGCAAGTGCTGCAGTCCACTGTTTAAATAGGTTAATATTTAAGGTTAATGCAGGAAGAGACCCAAAGGCCCATCTATGCTTACAAGGAGGGCCAGCTCTACCATTAGGCAGAGTGATGTAACTGTCCTCCCACACTATTCTTCCTCTCCTCCTAGTCATGCCCTATTAAGAGAGGACTCCAAGCCATGGTATTTCCCATCACTGTGTATGGATCTGAGAGCTGGACAGTGAAAAAAAGTTGATTTAAAAAGCCTCATTTGAAATGTGGTGCTGGAGAAGAGTGCTGATGATACTGTGGATGGTCAAAAAGACAAACAAATGGGTCACTGAACAAATCAAGCCTGTACTCTCCCTGGAAGCCAAAATCGTCAAACTGAGGCTGTCATACTTTAGCCACATCATGAGAAGGCATAATTCATCAGAAAAGACAATAATGTTGGGAAAGGTAGAATTCCAGACCAGAACTGACTTCTTGTGGGTACCATCTTGTTTCTCATCTCAGGCAGCAAAATGTCCTGGGTCAACCTGCCTTACATTAGAATCATCAAGTGCAAAGTAAAGTGAAAAGTTGAGTATACTAGTTCAACAAAATTTGTCCTATATTTCTTTTATAAAGGCTTGGTACCAATCTGGCAGCATGAAAATCCCATCAAATAATAAAATGCAACTTTGCCTAAAGCTCTTAGAGCCATTTGGCAGCCTATGGCCAACAGGGACCTCTGCTGAGGCAGCACTTTGCTCCATTTAGTTGCTTGATTACTTGCTTGGAAAAAGAATCAGTTTGAATATCACTGCTCCAAGGTTTTCTTGATGTTTCAAAAATGTCATAGCAGCAATTCTCTTCAAATCATGGATCTAGATTCTTGGAGAAGAATTCAGTAGATCAATACATGGAGTGAAATTCTATCAAATTTCTCCTTGATACTGTAAATGTATTTTACAAGCTTGACTTCCTTTGAATGTGTTTCCAAATAGCATTGTACAGCTAACTAGAAATGCAACCATGTAGTTCTACAAAGCTAGATGCTACTTGTATGAAGTGGCTTCCCACAAGAAAACAGTACTTTAAACTAGTGTCAGATTCAAAGATATTGGATTTGTGTGCCCCTTTTGTGTGATCTACAGAACACCTAGAATTCTGTTATAGCCATTTAAAGAAAATCACCCCTAAATCTAAGTGCACACCTCCAGAGACCTCTTGGGAGCATCCCCCCCCCCCCCCATTTAACTATTATTTGCTCATCCTCACTGCACGTTGTTTAGAACCCAAGTAGCACATGTGGAAAACTGGAAGTGACTTTCTTCTCACTTCCGGTTGAATTCTTCTCCTGGCCTGACCCTCCTTCACTATCCACCTTAAGAGCCAGCTGCCAGATCAGGGGAAAGGAGGTCTATTCCACTGACAACAAGGGTGCAAGAGGGATGTTTCCACCTCCACCTGCCAGCAAGTGATGCTGTGACAAGGACTTGCAACAGGGGTTCTGCTTTTGATGGTTGTAGCAATTTTTGATGATGAGTGGGGGTAGACAAGTTATCCTCCTTGCATCCTAGTTACCAGCTGAATGGACTTTCTTTGCCCCATCCTAATCTGGTTCCTAAGGTGTGCTGGGGTGGCATTTATGTAGGTTAACAGTAAGGCTATTTAGTTTTGCTGAATACAAATCAGTTACAGATCTATAAAACTAGATTATGAATCCATAACTGCAATACTGAATATCAGCCAGTAATTTCTTCTTTGTACCAGAAGAAATAAATATTCCTCTGCAGTATTCTCCTCATGCTCTGCAGTTTTCTCTCTTCTGAGATCCCCAGGAATGGACCTTCTCTCAGTCCCACCACTATCACAAGCATGATTGTGGGGATGTGAGAGAAGGCCTTTTCAGTTGCTTCCCCCAGACCCTGGAACTACCTTCCCAGGGAAATCAGAATGCTCCCTCTTTGTTGTTCTCCATTGGCAAGCTAAAAACTTTTTATTCAGGTTTTAAAAGAATGGGCTTGTGTGGACTAGCCCCCAATTTTTTTGGCTGAAAGTGGGATACAAATAAAATGAATGAATCATTTGTAAGAAAAATGATGATCTTGCTTTCTTAATAATGGTCTTTGTTTCCCTTGTTTCCCTTTGTTTCCCTTGAACAATTTTTTCCAGCTTGCATCTGGGCAGCCACAGTTAGAACATCTTGATGAGCCTTTCATTCAATCCAGCAATGCTCTTCTTCTTCTTACTTAATACTTAAATAATACTTACTTAATATAAAGTGAATCAATCTCCCATCCCTGTGCTGTTCCATCTTTCTGATAATACATTCTGTGGCTCATTTACTTTTTTCTTCTCAATGATTTCTAAAGTTCTGGAGTACTAGGAAGGAGTGTGGCATATTGGCATGTCAACAACAACAATACACTAACAAATATGTGGCTTGGTCTATTGTACACAAAACATTTAAATAGGGCTCATTAGTCATTTCTTGTGTCTCTGGTGCTGCAAAACTGTATTGTCTAAATACAGCTGCATCAGAAATGTGCTGTTTGGCAAATATATTTACATGTGATGAATAAAAAAATTACAACAAACATCAACAGCACAAAAACCCCACACTACAAATCTACAGCAGCAGCATTCAAAGAAAACAACAGGTCATCACATCAATGAGTGGGTATGTAAGCATCACACCAGCATGCACAGCTTGAATTAAATCCTGCCTAAAGAGCTGTACAATAATGTTTCCACTTACTTCTATAGCCTGAATTTCTGTAGGCAAACAATATTTATCAGTGGGAACACATGCACATCTGCCTTTTGTGTTTCCAGGAACTGGGTGTACAAAACAGCTGAATATAGTTTTTAAAAATCATATTCAATATCAGGTGACACACTCATGTGCTCATGCATTGCAAGGATACAGAAAGTGCCAGCTAGGGCCAAATGAGGCCCAAGGCCCCTAGTACTTCCCCAGTGTTTTATAACATGGTTTCCCTAAAAATATTATCTCACACACCTGTTGGAGAGCAACATCACCATGTTTCTCTCTCCCTTAAGGCCCAGGAGAAGTGGACTCCCCATAGATCTCTACTGCTGTAGTACCAATGAGATTATTAGTGATAGTGTTGAGATCTAATGGGGAAAGGAGATGTGTACTAGGGACTGAACCCATGCTTCTCTTTCTCCTTTGATTCCAAACTGAGGATTGAAGCCATTGTCAAAACTTGTGTAGTACTACAAGAACACAGCCAGGCTGTTGTGTAAAACATCCTAAAATTAGAAACAGGATGTTCAGGAGTCCGTTGATTCATATAAATACAGCTGGATTTGTTTCTTCAGAGCTGGAACTTCAATTAGGCAGAATGAAGCAGCTGCCTCTGGTGGCAGATGTTGGGAGGAAAGGAGAAGTAGCAAGGGCTTGTTGTAGGACAGAGGTGTCTGTGCCACACTGACTTCCTTGTTGTACCCACTAAACAAGCCTGCTGCCTTTAGGTGCAGTGGAGGTTGTTGTCTTCTCACCAGTCTTGAATTCAGAATCTTCTCCTAGTCTATTGCATATGAAATGGAGAAAGAGGATGCCACTTCATCTCTTTTCTCAGGAAGCAAAATATCTTGCCTAGGGCCTGGGTTCCATATACATCAAGGTGGATAAAGTATGTACTCAAGGAGATATGTAGCCCCCTAGGGGTTAATTTTTTTGCCCCCAAATGCCTTAATTGCCCTTTAGGGGCTTTGGGTGCATTTTGATCCCCTTGGATCATTTCAGGGCAGAAAAGGCCTTTGACTAAAACAGGAAGTGATCAGGAAGTGAATTCTGGTTATATCCTATTGATAAAAAGACATCACGTAGGCCTAAAGTGTCTGGAGGGGAGGCAAACACAAGGCTTTGTGGAACAAGATTTCATTTTTTTTTGAAGTTTGAATACAGTGGTTTCCTGGAGGGCTAATAGTCTCCTAGCGTCCAAGAGTTGGCCACCTCTCTCATCTCATCTTTCATCTCTCTCTCTCTCTCCCCCCCCCCATGTTTGTATGTGAAATGTGAAATGTTGACATTTATCATCAGAAGGCATAGAATTAAAAAAGAGTCTTATAGATCATCTTATCCAATGTCCTGTTCAAAAGGAAATCTTCAGAACTAGTACAATTCATTATTAATTGCTTTAGCAGTGGATTCTTGTCCTTGCAAGGGATTGAACTTGATGTCCCATGGGGTGTCTTCACTTCTATGTTTCTATGATTCTGTAGATCTGTGGCAAAGTGAATGGGAATGCTATCTTCAGCTAGCAGGAAAGCCAAGGAGTCCCTCCTCATGAAACTACATCTTCATTTACCTCATGCATCACATGATGATCATGTAGCATGTCAAATAGCAATCTATATCTACTCACCCACTCATTCAATATTGTTTGTTGGATAATCAGAATTTATTTCTACATATGTACAGTAAAGAGAGGCATCAAATTTTAAAATAAAATATTCACTTATTTAATTGATATATTTTGATATTTCAAAATGTATTTTTTCATATTGAGTATCTGCAATCATGAAACATTTTCCCAGTCTTTGATGTTTTTGCCAAAAATTAGAGGAATGTTACTTTATCTGCCCTTACAGATTTTGGATAGAAACAAACAGCTAATTATTTGCCAGAAAGCTATGAATCACTTGCAACTTAATTTCTTCATTACTCTGTTCTGACATTATGGACTATCAGTAGCTTTCCTATACTAAATAATACCATTAAAAATCTTTGGGAGTATTTTTCTGATAAAGAGTTCTGTTTTCCTTTCAGTCTTGATTCCCATAGATGTTTCCATATCATTGTTGCATCACTCCAACAAATCCAGAACATGTAGCTGAATGTTCTCCTCAATAATGGAATGAACAGCCTGTCTAACAGCAATGGAGCCTGGAGGACGCTGGGATAAAAGCCCGCAGGAACACCTCTCCAGGCACCAAGGCAGCGGAGGAGGCAGCGTCCAGGCTGAGGAGGACTCCAAAGCCCATTAACACCTACACCTGGGCAGCCCTCAGCAGCAATGGAGCCTGGAGGATGCTGGGATAAAAGCCCGCAGGAACACCTCTCCAGGCACCAAGGCAGTGGAGGAGCGGCATATGGATCAATAAGAACTCTTGGTATGGGAGACTGATGACCGCTCTGCCATTTAGACTTATTTTATCTGTTCATTGTTTTATTGTTTGTTGTTGTTTTAAGTTTTGTTGTTTAATACTATTTTAAGGGGTGGGTGGGTTTTGAGATTGTATATTTTGGTGTTTTATTGATGTAAGCCGCCCTGATTGCATTTGCAGAGGGGCGGGATATAAATTATTATTATTATTATTATTATTATTATTATTATTATTATTATTAATTTTGTTCTCCAATGATGAAAATACTGAAAGTTGTGTCCAAAGTTCATGACTATGTGGCTTCATATGGAAGCCATATAGTGTGATAAATCTATTTGATTTTTTTTTAAAGTGCAAGTGTGCTCTGTTGTTGTTGCTAATTGCCATCATGTCGACTTTGACTTATGGCAGCCCTATGAATAAGAGATCTCCACATCATCATGTTATCAACTGTTCTGCTTAGGTCATGCAAACTCAGAACTGTGGCTTCTTTGATTGAATTTATCTATCTGTAATAATAATAATAATAAAATTTATTTATATCCTGCCCAGTGGTACTCCAATCAGGGCGGCTTAAAAATTTAAAATATACAATCCAATAAAACATATAATACAAGACATCCCCTACCCCCCTTAAAACAATATTAAATCAGAACAGTTTAAAACATCAATTCAATTTAGTTTAAAAACCCATTACAAAAAACAACTAATAAGCCTGACTCGATGATCCTCTCCATCTATTGATGGGGCCACGTGAGGAACGTCATTTGTGCGGCTATTTATATCCGAGGTGGGGATAACTAGTCTGGAAAGGCCTGCCGGAAGAGATCCATCTTGACAGCCTTTTTAAAGCTGTCTAAGGATGTTAATAGACGGATCTCGTCCGGCAGGTCATTCCAGAACCTAGGGGCAACAACTGAAAAAGCCCTCCGGGAGGTAGCCGCAAGCCTCGATTTCTGAGGTTGTAGCAAATTCCTCCCAGAGGACCGAAGAGAGCGGGGAGGATTATAAGGGAGCAGGCGGTCCCTGAGATAGTTTGGACCCAAGCCATTTAGGGCTTTATAGGTAATAACCAACACCTTGTACTGGGTCCGGAAACTAATAGGCAGCCAGTGGAGGGACCTCAGAACCGGAGTAATGCGGTCCCTCCGAGATGTTCCCGATACAAGCCTGGCCGCCATATTCTGTACCAGTTGTATTTTCTGAACCAGGCACAAGGGTAGCCTCATGTAGAGTGCATTACAAAAGTCGAGGCGTGAGGTTACCAACGCGTGCACCACAGTCTCAAGATCCCTTACTTCCAGAAAAGGGCGCAGCTGGCGTATCAGCCGAAGCTGATAACAGGCGCTCCTGACCGTCGCATTTACCTGATTTGTCATCAGGAGCGACGAGTCAAGGAGCACCCCCAGACTGCGAACACAGTCACTGGAGGAGAGTGTGACCCCATCCAGGACTGGAGGTTGCAACCCAATTCTTGGTTTCGGGGCTGCTACCGTGAGCACCTCCGCCTTGTCTGGATTCAGTTTCTGTAGTGCTGTCTTCCTCTTTTCCTACAACCTTCTACCTTGCCATGCATCATTGACTTTTCTATTAACTCATCTCTATGTCACCTTATTTAAGGATATGTTACTCCTTCTTCTTACCCTTCCTCTCTCATACATATAACTTCAAAATGATTTAGATATACCTTCTGAACCCAGTTCTTTTGTCCTAAGGCCTTTTACTGTCTGAAGAGAAGAAGATGTACCCTATGAAACCTGTGTTGACATTCCAGAGGCATTCCATTGACTTTCACTTTTACTTTGTAGATATCAGCACAAATAGCTCAGTTTTATTGGTTAGCTGTTTCAGAAAATGGCAGCTATTTGGCTCTGAATGGCCCTAAATTGGACCTAAAGCTATAGTAAAGCTAGAACAGATTTTCAAAGTGAATGATTTTCTTATACATATTTCCCACAAAAACTTTAGATAACATAGCAATTTAACTTATTTCAAAAAAAAGGAATGGGCACCAGTAAATGTTCTTAGTCTGGACATTTGTTGAATTACATAGGGATAAGATTGAGCTGAAGTTAAGCACATTTAAGTCCCTTTGATTTGAAAATGAGAATTAAGTTTACAATTAATTGTATAAAAGACACTGGGGATTTAGAGGTGATTAATGGCTGGACTGTGCCCTCTGCTGTTTGACCTCTTCTAAATGTGAATATGATGCAAAATCTATCAATCTATTCATACTTTTAAAGACACTTGTAATTCTGATATGTTCGTATGCATAACATCTGGGTGATGAGACAAATTAAATCTGATTTATGGATATATATATCTGTTTCAGTTGTAAAGAGTCTGCAAATATTTGTAGAAATATTTTGATGGATTTTACATAATCCTACCTAGCACCACTGTATGGAGAGTGGATCAACGGTGTAGACTTGTTATACACCCAGGAATTTCATTCTCCTTAGGGATTAGCTTCCCAGAGATGTTCTGAAAGTTAATGGACCATTTCTTCTAAAATAAATACAGTGCCAGCAGAGATGTTCAATAGGGACTTGAAAATTAAACACAGAGATTATGCAACCACATTTTAAAGAAGCAATCTATTTGAAGTGCAAAGTGCACTGCTTCAAGTTAAATGTTTCCCCCTCTCCTTATCTTTTATCTGTTTTTCAGGGTATGACATAACATTTTCTTTTGAAATGAATTGCAGCATAAATATTTTCTTTAAAAAATCCCCCCTCTGGTGTATGAATCGCTAACAAATGTTATTCCATTTTACAGCTCAGTCATCCATGCTGTTTTCTATTTCCCCCCTCACAAATAATAATGCTGTCTTGCAGAAGGATAAGGGTGGGAATCAGCCTAAAATTATATTATCTGGTTTAGGGGCATTCATTCTGGGACATATTTTCCAAATGATACTATAAAAATATTATGCTGGTCCATCAGGGACTGAATGTACACTGGTAAATGTATTCATTCTATCTTTAGCCCTGAGAGCAAATTCCTACATGCCTGTGCTTTACCTAATCTCTCATCCAGTGACAGTTGATGACTCTTACATTGGTGGAGTGGTGGTGAATCCATTTTAAGATTCAGCTCAAACTTCAAATGCACTGGTTCAAGGAGCTGCATCTCTTTTGGAAACATGGTTCAACATCTTGAATGGCTCTTTTATAATTTAGAGTAAACCCTAGAACAACTTTACCATGTCACTGGCATGAAAATAACCAGCTTCAGTTTCATCTTATGATGATTTAAAAATGGGCACATTTACACCACACATTTAAAGCACTATGATTCCAGTTTAACTGCCAAGCCAATGCTCTGTGGAATCCTGGAATTTGCAGTTTAGGGATGGGCATGGCGTAGTGATTTGAGTATTGGACTAAGACTCTGAAACCAGGGTTCACTTCCCTGTTCAGCCATGGAAACTAAGTGATCTTGGGCAAGTAACACTCTTTCATCCTCAGAGGAAGGCAAGGGCAAACCTTCTCTGATCAAATCTTGCTTAGAAAGCCCCATGATAGGATTGCCTTAGGGTTGCTGTAAGATGGAAAGAACTTGAAGGCGCATAACAACATTTAAAATTTTCAGCCAGAAAGTTGTAGTGCCTCACTGAACTACAAACACCAGGATAGCCTAGGATGTTTCTATGGCAATGCTCTAGTGCTATAATTGTGGAGTGTGAAAGTGCCCTATGAAGCTTTGTTCAGCATTCAGAGAACCAAGGGAATGGACATTCAGGTCGTAAATGTGCATCAGTATAGGCAAGTATAAATAAAATGAGATCCTTGAGGTCAGCTCCTCTCCACTAGTTAGTTTGTTGATGAAGTGTGGGTTGACAAGGTTGATTAGGAAAGGCCAAAAGGGATCCTGAGGATCTTGGTGGCCAAAAGTATCAACCCAGTGGGTGATTGCTATGAAAAAGGCAAATTCTGTGTTGTTGCCTATTAGGGAAAGGATTGAAGATAAAGCTGCCAGTATTGTAATGTCTTTGATAAATCTGTGGCGGGACCACATTTTGTATATCCTGTACAGTTTTGTTTCTGGAACCTATAACTGATTTGTATAAAGCAGGAAAACAACTCTACTAGACAGGGGCAGGGAATAGAGATGTTTATTGCTCTTTAGCTCAGAAAAAAGTATGAGTGAGGAGATTATCACACAAGCCCCCATTCAACCTTGTTAATGAAAAGAAATGCATACATACTGGCCTGGGAGCAGTACCTATCAAATATGTCTACAATCACTGTAGCAGCCATTGCTGGCTTGGAACTCTCTTTCCTAGCATGCTCCTTAACCTCAGCTTCCTCCCCTGTTGCTAAAAGCAATGCTATTTAGGTGGGAGTGGGAAGGAAAGAAAAGAAAGATTTTTTTTTTAACAAAAACAAAAAAACAGGCTTCTTGGGAATAGTGAATGGAGTGAAGAGTGAGGGAGGGGAGAAAATTGCAGGCCAGACATTATTGCAGACAAATCTAATGCTACAGCAGCAATATTGGTAGCCCATCAATGAAAAGGTGTCCGATAGCCATGGATGACAAACAGACCAGCATAATCTGATAAGGTTTGGCCATAGATCCATCTATTTTGCTTTAATTCCACTTGTCTGATAGTCTCCTAAGAGTGAATGTGATAGAGATGATATAGAGAAAAGGGGACAAGAAGTGGAGTGGGTATGGAATAAATCAGGAGGAAGCTTTTCTTTCTCCCTCATAATGGCAGAGTCAACCAGTAAAGCTGAATGGTGGGAGATTCAGAACGGAGAAAAAGAAGTATCAGTGGCAACTGATGGGGCACTGAATCTGCTCCAGGATTTTAGAAAGGTTATCTGTGGTTCTGAATTCTATTCCCCAAATAGATTCAGCACCTTGGATAGTTCCTTTAAAGTTTTAACTGAGTTGATTTATTCACCCCACCCCAATTTACATGGAAGCTACCAGCCACCACTAAATATACTTCTTCATATAGTGGAAAGTCATACTAAGGAACATTTTGGGTAAGTCCAGGAGATGACTTTTTTAAAAATCAGAAGAGCACTAAAGGTGACTTCTTGTGAAATGGCTCAGGGAAGTCCAAAATGTCTCCTACACCTCTGAGAAGGCAAGGTGGTCATTTGGAGGCACAACAACAACAACAACAACAACTTTTGTGGGATTTGAAGATGAAAAGCACTGTGACTCCCTAACTCCCAACAGTTGCCAAACCGAGCCTTAAGTTGTTTTTGATGTTAGTGACTGCCCATTCAACTTTAAGAGCAATGAAGTATCCTCATGTGCAGCATTTTACTCTTGTTCATAAGAATTAATGGGCACCCAACCACTGAGTGCTATTATAATTGATAGAAAAGGGATGCATTTGGGGATATCACTTTAACATAGATTAAAACTCTTTCTGATCCCTGCTGACTCCATTCATTCCAAATCAAAGCTAATTTTAGGTGACTTCTTTTCCTTGCTCATTTGAGGTGCATCTGCACTACACAGTTGTATCAGTTTCAGACCATTTTATCCCTGTCCTACGGAATATTGAGATTTGTAGTCTTATGAGGTACTTTGAATTCTCTGCTAGTCCACTCCCTTAAACTACCCAAAGAAGAGAAGAGAAGAGAAGAGAAGAGAAGAGAAGAGAAGAGAAGAGAAGAGAAGAGAGGGAGAGGATTAAAATAATTCAATTCTGTAGTGCAGAGAGTCACCAGTGTATGATGGGTACTGTGGAGCAGAGCTCTCCTGAAGACAGTTCTAAGTGCCTTAACAAATTACAAATCCTAAGATTCCTTAGGATGGAACCATGGCAATTGTATGAAATGGCTATGAGGTTCCCCTTTGGTCATTAGAATCTGGCATGATATAATTTTTGGAACAACCATGTCAAAGGTAGAAAATATCTAGATAGTTGCATTCATGCATTCATGGTCTGACCAGATGTGACTTTATTGTTTAACAAAACAGCAGAATTTTAAGTAGCAGCTGACATAGATTTGGCCTAGTATTTTATAACTTCAATTTTAAAAAAGGAAGGGATTAATTAGTATTACCTTCCAGCCAACTAGTAATGTTTATATGCCAATTGCGCAATACTAATAGGCTAATCCCATTTCCCAGTAAATCAACAGGATTTGGCCTGTTTCCATTAATATAAAGAAAGTACTCTTTATTACTGCTTTCCCCTTTTTATATCCCCTCATCATTTTGAGGGGGCTTTTGCTTCTTAAATGCCTAATTATCTATTGTAACACAATTTAAAGGCCTTTCAGGATTCCTTCTCATAACTAAATCTAGCCTTGTCTGAAAGATGCTTTGTGAAAGAACTGATTTAAGCCTTGGTTGGCATCAGCCAAAATTACCACCCTAATAATGGCCTACACTTATTGACCTTACTTTAACTTTGCTTCTTTGTATTTGGTAAAATCTGTTGGTTGTGCTGGGTGTTCCAAATGCATAATGTATTCTGCTTCTCCTGAGCACACCTTATTTCACCCATGGATTCTGGATCAGTCCCTGTTCTTCAACTTTCACAGACATCATTTCTCATGTAGTCCCCTTTTTTCTTGCATTCCTTTCTGCTGAGATTAGAATACAATGGTGTGGACTTCTTTCTTTGGAAGAGCAACTTTTTTGGACTACAACTCCCAGAATCTTCTGAGCAGTATCATCATGCTGTCTGGAGGATTTGGGGAACTGTAATCCAAAAAAGAAACTTTCTCAAGTTCTGCTGCATTTTCATTTACAGTTCCTTCAAAGTGAATTCCCAAAGTTTATTTATTTTTAACCTCCTGTCTTCCACTGTGAACCTGGGCTAAGTATACTGGGTTTTTCCACTTTGTCCCAAATCTCTTACCAGAATCACTGTTTTTGTTTAGTGTTATACTAGCCATTCCATCGAGCTGCAGCTGATCATTATACAATAAGAGAATTGCACTGATGTCTGAACTTCCTTCTTCCCCTTCTTCATCCTATCCTTTTTTCTTGTGTGCCATTATCATTTAGATTGTAAGCCTGGGGCCAGAGACTTTTTTTTGTTGTTAACTGCCCTTGAGTCGATCTTGACTCATGGTGACCCTTTGGATGAGACATCTCCAAGACGCTCTATCCTCCAGTGCTCTGCTTACTTCTTGCTATCCCATGCCTTTAACCTCCTTAATAGAGTCCATCCATCTGGCATATGGCCTTCCTCACTTCCTACTTCCCTTCAACTTTCCCAGCTTCCAATGAGTCCTCACTTCTCATGATGGGTCCAAAGTACAACAGCCTCAGTTTGATTATCTTAGGGCCTTTACAGACTGTCAGAAATAATGCAGATTGAGGCCACTTTAACTGCCCTGGCTCAGTGCTAAGGAATCATGGGAATTGTAGTTTATTGTGGCACCAGAGCTCTCTGACAGAGAAGGCTCAATGTTGCAGAAAAAAAATACAATTCCCATGATTCCCTAGCTCTGAGCCAGGACAGTTAAAGTGACCTCAATCTGCATTATTTCTGGCAGTCTGTAAAGGCCCTTAGTTTCCAGGGAGGTTTCCAACTTGATCTGCTCGAGGACACATTTGTTTGTCCTTTTGGCTGTTCCTCAACACTCTTATCCAGCACAATATCTCAAATGAATTGATTTTCTTCCTATCATCTTTCTTAACTGTCCAGCTCTCACATCCATACATGGTAATAGGGAATACGATGGCTTCTATGATTCTAACTTTTGTCTTGAGTTGTATATCTTTGAATTTTAGAATCTTTTCTAGTTCTTTCATAGCCACCCTCCCCATTCTTAATCTTCTGATTTCCTGACTGGAGTCCCCATTTCTATCTATGTTTGATCCCAGGTATGGGAATTATTTTACTATTTCTATTTCTTCATTGTCTAGATTGAATTTGTGTGGGTCCTTGGTGGTCATTATTTTTCCCCCCTTATGTTCAACATTAAGCCTGCCTTTGCACTTTCTTCTTTAATACCTGGTTAATCTAAATGATTATAAGTCTCTAGAACCAGATGAATTACATCCAAGGGTACTAAAAGAACTGGTAAATGTAATATCGGAACCATTGGCAATAATCTTTGAGAACTCCTGGAGAACAGGAGAAGTCCCAGCAGACTGGAGGAGGGCAAACGTTGTCCCCATCTTCAAAAAGGGAAAAAAAGAGGATTCCAACAATTATCATCCAGTTAGTCTGACATCAATACCCAGAAAGATTCTGGAGCAGATCATTAAACAGAGAGTCTGTGAATTACCTGGAAGGTAATTCCATAATCACAAAAAGGCAACATGGGTTTCAGAGGAACAAGTCATGCCAGACAAATCTGATCTCTTTTTTTTTTTTTATAAAATTACCAGCTTGGTAGATGAAGGGAATGCTGTAGATATAGTATATAGTATATCTTGATTTCAGTAAGGCCTTTGACAAGGTTCCCCATGACATTCTTGCAAACAAGCTGGTAAAATGTGGCCTAAACAAAGTAACTGTTACATGGATTTGTAATTGGTTGACTGGCTGAACCCAAAGGGTGCCCAACAATGGCTCCTTTTCAACCTGGAAAAAAGTGACCAGTGGGGTGCCACAGGGCTCTGTCCTGGGCCCAGTGCTATTCAACATCTTTATCAATGACTTGGATGATGGTATTGGAGGTATAGTTATCAGATTTGCAGATGACACGAAATTGGGAGGAGTAGCTAATACCCCAGAAGACAGGATCAAAATTCAAGATGACTTGCACAGACTAGAAAGCTGGGCCAAAGCTAACAAAATGAAATTCAAAACGGAGAAATGTAAAGTACTGCACTTAGGGCGGAAAAATGAAAAGCACAGATATACAATGGGGGACACCTGGCTGAACAAGACTATGTGTGAAAGGGATCTAGGAGTCCAGATAGACCCCAACTTGAACATGAGTCAACAGTGTGATGCAGCAGCTAAAAAGGCCAATGCAATTTTAGGCTGCATTAATAGAAATATAGTGTCTAGATCAAGAGAAGTAATAGTGCCACTCTATTCTGCTTTGGTCAGGCCTCACCTGGAATATTGTGTCCAGTTCTGGGCACCACAATTCAAAAAGGATGTGGAGAAACTGGAGTGTGTCCAATGGAGGGCAACCAAAATGGTGAAGGGTCTGGAAACCAAGCCCTGTGAGGAACGACTTAGGGAGCTGGGGATGTTTAGCCTGGAGAAGAGAAGGTTAAGAGGCGATATGATAGCCTTGTTTAAATATTTAAAGGGATGGCATATTGAGGAGGGAACAAGCTTGCTTTCTGTTGCCCCAGAAACTAGGACCCGGAACAATGGGTGCAAGCTCCAGGAAAAGAGATTTCACCTCAACATTAGGGGTAACTTCCTGACAGTAAGGGCTGTTCGACAGTGGAACACACTCCCTCGGAGTGTGGTGGAGTTTCCTTCCTTGGAGGTCTTTAAGCAGAGGCTGGATGGCCATCTGTTGGGGATGTTTTGATTGGGAGTTCCTGCATGGCAGGGGGTTGGACTGCATGTCCCATGTGGTCTCTTCCAACTCTATGATTCTATGATTCTATGATTCTATGATCTTCCTTAGCATGTGTTCCAGGTCTGTGAACTTTTCTGCTAGTACTATGGTGTCATCTGCATATCTTAGATGTTGATATTCCTTCCTCCTATTTTCACTGCTCCTTCTTCTGTGTCCAAGCCTGCTTTTCTTACAATATGTTCTACATACAAGTTGAACAGATAGGGTGAAAGGATGCAGCCTTTTCTGAACCCTTTGCCAATTGGGAACCATTCTGTTTCTCTGTGTTCTGTTCTGACAGTAGCCCCCTGTCCTGACTACAGATCAGGACTATCAGATGGGTTGGCACTCCTGTGTCTTTAAGGGTGTTCCATAGCCTTTCATAATCTATGCAATCAAAGGCTTTGCTATAGTCTATGAAGCACATGCTGATTTTCTTTTGGAATTCCCTGATGTGCTCCATTAGCCATTGTATATTTGCAATGTGGTCCCTAGTGCCTCTTTCTTTCCTGAAACCCACTTGGACCTCTGGGATTTCTCTCTCCATGAATGGTTGGAGTCTATGTTGCAGAATTTTATTAATGTCTCTGGCCAGGGACTGTCTCACTACTATTCAATAATTCAGATGATGATACAGTTTGAGTCTTCCTTAACTGGAATTCTGAAATCTGAAACATTTCAAAAATCAAAACTTTTTTTCATGGGTCACTGAGACAGTAACACCTTTGCATTCTGTGGTAAGAATTAAACAGTGAAGAAAGTAGATAAGAAGAAAATTAACTCACTTGAAATTTGGTGCTGGAGAAGAGAAGATATGGTGCTAGAGAAGACAAACAAATGGGTCCTTGAACAAATTAGGCTTGATCTCTCCGTGGAAGCCAAGATGATCAAATTGAGGATGTTGTACTTTGGCCACATCATGAGAAGGCACAACTCATTGGAAAAGACAATAATGCTAGGACAGAAGGTAGTAGAAAGACAGGAAGACCACATGCCAGATGGATAGACTCAATCAGGGAGATCATGGGGCTGAATTTTCAGGACCTATGCAGAGTAGTAGAGTACAGGGGGTCTTGGAGATGTCTCATCCATAGGGTCACCATGAGTCAGGGTCAACTTGAGGGCAGTTAACAACAACATAAAATTACTATCAGGCTATTTATATAAGATATATATGAAACATAAATAAATTTTTGTTTAGACTTGAGTCTCATTTCCAAGATATCTCATTATGTACATATATGAAAATACAGGTATTAAAAAACCACACAAACAAAACAAAAAACCAAAGTCCAAAACACCTCTGATGTGACAGCCTGCTGGTGGGTTCCTTGAAGGCATGCCTGCTCAGAACTTGCACTGTGTCCAGGCAAGAAGTATGATTGCTATCCCTCCCTGAATTTAGCAAAAAGATATTATTATAAGGTTTCCAAACTACCTGTTTGATAGATTTGAATCAGTTTCTAGGCATGACATGTGGTTCCTGTTTGTACCATGATCTGCCCTGGATTCAAAGCTTTCAATTCTTTTTATTTGTTAAAAAGCAAATCTCTAGCTCTTGTAGAAGTGGAATTTGGGGCAAACTGTGCAGTCACTGTTCTTTCCAAATTGTTTTTGGAAGAAGGAAGCTGTCCCTGGCTTTTGGGAGTGTGTCCTTTCACACTACACATTTGTAGCACTTTGACCGCTATAGGTCCATCCTGTGGAATCCCGGACTTTGCAGATACAGGAAGGGTATTTAGAGTTCTCAGTCAGAGAGCTCGAGTGCCTCACCAAACTACAAACCCCAGGATTCCACAAGGTGCAGCCATGGCAACTAAAGTGAACCATAGTGCTACATATCACCTTGCAGACTCTGGATGGTTGAGAGGTGATAAATAAATAACTTAAATACATATAAACATACATACATACATACACATAAATGTGTTATACAAAAGGGTCTTGTGTTTGGCCAACTCTCATCTAAGACTGACATCACCAATTGACTTAAGAGTTAGATATGACAATTTCTCCCCCTCAATTCCACTTTCTACTTCCTTGAGTCAATATTACAACTTGGTCATCTAAACCAAATGCAATTAGATGACCAAGGGAAAATGGTCAATTTTATGTGAGACAGCTAGGATTCTCACATTGCTTCATGCCTCACATTGCTTCCACCCCACCTTGCTTTGCCGCCACCACTGCTGCCCCTGCTACTTTATCTACCTCTCCTACTTCAGGCTTGCCAGCTCAGAACTATTCCATGCTGTGATTTCATGCCAAAAGCTGAGACCTTGGATCAACCTTCTTGTGGTGTCTCAGGAGGAGGGCCCTGGTGATGTCACATGTGGTAGGTCATGGTGATGCAATTGAGCATCAATCATAGTTGCACACAGTATGTCATTTCAATTTTTTAAAAGTCTAACAAACAAAAAGAATGGATAAAAAGATCTAAGCCCTGACACTTAAGGCCAGAACCTGAGATCTGGCAATCCTACTTCCCTTTGCTCCTTGTTTTATAGTGTTAGTGTTATCACTGCTTTTATCTGCCTGCCTGATTGCCTGTCTTAAATTTGTCCTGGCACTTAGTCTCAAGGGATGCCTAGGACATTTGCACAGACCTGTACCTTTGTGTCATCAGTTTTAAAAAAACAAACCTCATACTCAACTATAGATGATTATAATCATTTTCATAACATGAAGCTAATTATTATAATTTGCAAATCAGATGCCTAGATCTGAGATGCTGGAATATGGCAACTATGCAATATAGCCACTCTTCTATTTCATGAGATATCAACATGTACCCAGGTCCTGCAGAAGACTGGGATCTGTGGATTTGGTCATCCTCTTCAGACTTGTCCCATGGACAACTTCTTGGCCACTGTGGGAACAGACTGAGTATGCCTTTCATCAGATCCAATATGGCTGTTCTCATGCTCTTATGTACTTTTCTTTGTTGGTTATTCAAAGGATCTTCCTTGCTAAAAAACATGGGGAAAGAATTTAAACACAGAATAAAACAAAAATTAGCTACAATGCTTGCTGACTAATTTGTAATGTTTTGGCTGATCCAAATAAAGATATCCTGTCAATGTGTTCTGTTTAATTATTATTATTTTAATAGTCCAACATGGCTGTACACACTCTATAAACCAAAACAGTCACTCTATTGAAATCACTGTCATCATGTTTTGTTAATCAGCTTCCTTAGCTGGTGTATTGCCTAAGACTGCAGAAAGGCCTTGTGTAGTTTGTGAAAAGACTGATTGGTCTCTTTATTTAACCCTCTTACCCCTTGCATTTTTGGATGCCTGATTTGTATTTACAGCCAAAACTCCAATAAATCCTACCAGCAGTGCTGGTACCCACTGTCCATTGGATGAAAATCTCTAATTATTATAGTGCGTTGTTAGTCCTGCAGTCTCCCCCTCCCTGTGAGTTCTTCTAAGCACAAGAGACTCCAAAAATGTAGTGCTTCAGAGAGCATATTATATGTGCTAATCTACAAGTCCCAATTTAACTGAGTAAGCACACCTTTTGTCTTGTAAAGAAGCGCCTGGCCATAGAATATGCTGTTCAGATTGTTCTGTGGTATTGTTGCTTCTTATTGCCTCCAGAAAATTGTACAAGCTCTGGACATTAGATATAGGGAAACAGATGTCTATAAATATCCTTAGGCATGATCTGCAATTTAGCCTCAATGTTTTCTCATTGTAACAGACTTTCAGTCCAATTTGGCATAATCACAAATACCTTGCCTCTTGTAAATCATACCAACTCTCCAGTGTTTGGTTTCTGACCAAGCCATGGTAACATTCATTGGCCTGAATCATGGGAACTTGTTTGTCCCAAATAGAGTAAGCCATTGAATCAATTACTTTTACTTTTAAGTGTTAAGTAACTGTGAAGAGCCAGACAGTCACAGCTCAGAGGATGCAGTGAAGGGGGGCCTATGTGGGAAGAAATGATAAAAAAAATGAGATTTGTCTCTGACAGAAGGTAGATAAGGATAGAGAAAAGATGAGACAGGGGTAGGGAAAAGACAGGACAGTCAGCCTGAGGAGACAACTGACTGTGGTTTGGGGGAGCTGTGAATGACTGAATAGTTCAGTGTATGTGTTACCTAAATGTGTCTTAATAAACTTCCACTTATTTGTTCTTTTTAAACAAATACCTCTCTCTGCGCCTATTAAGTTGTTAGAGATTCTGGTCATTCGTATCAAAGTGAACCCATCAAAACAATACATCCACTGGTGCCACTGGCTCACCTTGAGGCCCAAATACCTAATCTAGGAAAAGATTAAGAGGGGGAAAGGGGAAAGATAATTGAGAGGACCCAAGGGGTTGGAACTGGGGGACCAGCCTGGAGAGGCAATCCATCATGGCAACAAGTCGGTGTTTGTTCCCAAAGACCTTGAAACAGGTGTGGTTCCCCAGCCCTGTCTCTTTAGACTGAAGTGTGTGTGTGTGTGTGTGTGTGTGTGTGTGTGTGTTTGCCAACTGCTTAGAGGTTACCTTCTGATCATGACAGGGAGCTGGGCTTCTAACTGGTGAACTAACTGGTATAATTCATACAACAAATTTAGCATCTCCACTTAAGCACTCTGAAGTCTTGGAATGTCAGGACTTTTACATAGGAGTTTGAGTAGGCTTTCTGTTATTCTTTAAGGCTATTCTATTCAAATAAATATAGTTATTATACACTCCACATAGAGAGGAAGATAGATATTGCATCGTCTAGGCACATAAATTATCATTAACATAGCTTGTAAAGAATCACACTTCTTACATCCTGGCATCTTAGTATATATCACTATGAGGCAACCATATAGTCTTAAGAGGTAATGTAAGAGCCATATTCAAATATTCCATCATAGTGATGATGGACCAAATTTGTTATTGAATTCAAAGATATAGCCATGTTAGTCTGTAGAATCAGTATGTAGAGAGATCTTGTAGCACCTTTGAGACTAACTGAAAGAAGTTGGCAGCATGAGCTTTCAAACTTCTTTGTTGTTGTTACTTTGAAAGGTAAGACTTGAACTAACAGGTCTATATTAAAAAAGAATGCCAGGTAATCAATGGTGGGGGGGGATGGGACCTTATTTACAAGAACCATTGGATGGTGGTGCAGACTATTAGTATTGGGGTACAACTGTGTCCACATGTAGGAGACTGCTAGCTAGGAAGACAAACACCACTGTCAAGTCTGGAAGTAGTTCACAACTGCTGAGGTTATTCTCAAAAGGCTTTTAATCTTAGGGCCTTTGCAGACTGCCAGAAATAGTGCACATTAAATTGAGGCACTGCCCTGGCTCAGTGCTAGGGAATCATGGGAACTGTAATTTATTGTGGCACCAGAGGTCTCTGACAGAGAAGGCTCAGTGTCTCAGAAAAAAAATACAATTCCCATGACTCCCTAGCACTGAGCCAGGGCAGTGCCTCAATTTAATGTGCACTATTTCTGGCAGTCTGCAAAGGCCCTTAGTTGCAGCAAATATTTACAATCACAATACAGTAATATTTACACAAACCAGCATAATGCTCCACCATCAACTGGCATCCACACCACCACATGTGTACTAGAGCATTCATCCTTATATACACAAGCACAGCTAGGCTTCTGATCCTACCCCCTGCTAGTATTTCATCAACTTCCTGTCATGTGTCCACAGTGACAGTGCAGTTTGGACCTGTTATGACTCATCTCCAAGTTGCATCAGCTTCCTCTGAGTCAGCATTTCCTCTTTAACCCATTGCATGCACCTGAGACATTTTACACAACCTGGGGCAAAAATATACTGACACAGACTGCCTTATATGGTGCTGCACTTTCTTTCAATAAATGCTTTTAAGCAGACCAGGATGACTACCTATTGAATGGTAAAGCTGATAATTTCCTCTACATATTAGGGATTATATTAGATGGTCACTGTTTTTCCCCCCCAGCTCTACAGTTCTATGATTCTATTTTGCTTTTATGGTAGGGTGTTTCCTTCATTAGATTAGGGTAGCACTAAATCTAACTTTTAAAAACTTGATATGAACTGTTCATATTTATAATATAATGTCAGAAACTTCACAGTCACATCATCTTCATGCTGTCAGATTAAAAACTGCAACATAAATATTGGCAACACCTATACAATACACATAAGTCCATATGTTTAGCACATTAGCTGTAGGACAACTATGGTGCAATAGCATTGTATCAGTAGTAACATTGTAATAATTATGGTAGAAATAGACTTGTCACTATAAGTGAAACAAACTGCTCAGCTCTGAAAAGTTATACTTGTTGCTCTGCAGTAGCTATCTTCCCATTATTAGTATCTCAGCCTTCTTTATTTGCTTAAGTATTTCACAGTTCAGGTCCTCTTAACTACAGTAGTTGGACTATAATAAATCTTGTTCAATGTAAGTGATTCACTCTCTGCAACATTTTCAATCTTGGTCTACATGGATTTCCAGTGGACCATAAATCAAAGGTAAACAGCCATGAACTTAGCTGAGGCGAATTATCTCATGGTGTGCTGGTTTAAGCCTAAACTTATTTAAAGTGTTCATTTGTTAACAGATAAGTGAGTAGAAGTGAATCTTGTGGATAAAATAATTGGGAATGCCCTTACAATCTCCTGAGTAATAAGCATATAGGTTATCTTAGTGATTTCCTCTAGCAGTTTTGATATACACAAAGCAGAAAGCATAACTATGAATAAATCACTGCAGAGGATCCCTCAATGATTTGGAAGCACAGTGTATATATAGATGTACAGTCATTCCTCCTATTTCATGGATTTGCCATCCATGGTCTTGAACAGGGGCAGGCAACCTTTCCCCTTTAAGGGCCAAGGGACTTCAGCTCCCAGAAGCCTCAGCCATGTTGGCCAATAGTCCCATGTTGGCCAATAGCTCCTGGGATTCTGGGAGCTGAAGTCCCTCGGCCCTTAAAGGGGACAGGTTGCCTACCCCTGGTCTTGAATTTCCGTAGATGGGAAGCCTGAGGCACGTGTGCAGGGCCACATGCAGGAGTGCACACCCATTCAAGCCAATGGGGCTTGAATATTTGCATTTTTTCATTTTCACAGGGGGTGGATGGGTCCAGAAAGCGAAAATGGAGGGAATACTGTATTCTTACTTTTTTTAGTCTACAGCTTTCTTTTTCTAAGTTGATTGTTACATTGCTGATGTAATCCCGTAGAATAGAGCATGATTGTTAATTTATCTATGATGGAAAAATATACTCATACATACAAAACCCAAAATCACATATGGATTTCCCCTTGTTTTACTAAATACCCATGTGTATTATGAATACTTTAAAGAAAAGTAAAGGTAAAGGTATTCCCCATTGACAGGGTTGTCAAGTTGTGTTCAACTGTAGGGGGCAGTGCTCATCTCTGTTACTAAGCTGAAGAGTTAGCATTGTCTGAGGACTACTCTGTGACCATGTGGCCAGTATGATTGCACAGAATGCTGTTTACTTTCCCACTGAAGTGATACCTATTTATCTACTTGCATTTGCATGCTTTCAAACTGCTGGGTTGGCAGAAGCTGGGACTAGTGATGGGAGCTCACCCCATCATGTAGCACACGGGCCTTGAACTGCCAACCTGCTGATCTTGCAATCAATATAATCAATGTCTTAACCACTTGAGCCACTGCACTGTAGTTTAAAGACTAACATATTTCGTAGGCTAGAGCCTTTGGTTCCCCATATAGTTTGGTATACAGCTCCCATCAGTTCCTCCCAACAAGGTGCCTATATATGTTTGAATGTACATACCCCAGGTTCATGTTGGCCATAATATTTAAAGTTGTAATGCTTACCAGTAAAATGACCCCCTGGAATGATTTCAGTTATGTTCCTTTCTCTCCCCACCAGTTCCTTTAAATGAGATAGATATGGTGGTTTAAAATTTTGTCTTACTGAATAATTCTCCCTTGAGTCTTCTATGGATTTGTATTATATGGACTGGTAGAATAGTGTGGTCAACTTCATCAGTGTATGTATTTCTTCTTAATAGTAAGGTACATGACATGTATTGCAAAACGCACAATGCAATGCAATGCAATGCAATGCACACAACCTCTACAGTGCATTTTTGGGAAACAACCAAATAAGGGTTTTCACTTGCACAACTTTGTAATGCACTCAGCTGACCCAACCTGTCATTCTGACCTATGTAGTCAAACAAGATGAATCTTCTTGTCACTTGTCATTGACACATCAATTTCCACCCTGTATAGGTACAATAATGAAAAGGTACCAAGTACTTGAAGCTCAATTGCAGAGCTTCCCAGGAAAGCTTGGAGAATTGATCAGCTTATCACATTATTTTCTGTAATTATTTTGTGGGAGAGAATAGTAATTTCACCCACCTTGAAATTAGCTTTTTTGTTTATACATTGTCTCTATGTATTTTATATGCAAAATTCTCATAAGGAGAAAAGAACTGAAATAACATTCAAATTTAAGAGGGAGCTTTCCCCACCACTCTTAACATGGAGAGTAGGTAGGTTTTTGGTTTAGAAGTTCCAGAATTCTCCAGCAAAATTCTGTGACTTTAAGGGATTTCTAAGTCCTGATACCAGGAAATCCTCTCTTTAACTTTTAGCACATAAAGACAAAATGTTAGCTAGCACTGCATTCATTCAGTTCTTGAGAATTAAATGTAAATGATACTGTGATGGCAATTATCAAGTGTAGTACATTGCTGATAAATGAGAACTTGTAAAGAGTTGGGTGGGAGAACAAGATAGCAATATCTACCTTTTAATATATCAGAACCATAGCTACGTGCCACTTGTTCAGCCCCACAATTTCAAGGTTTATGATGAAAATGCAATGATATCTAGACTGTGATGATGGCTCAGTGATGACTCAGTGACTTAGGATACATCTGTAGAAATAATGCAGTTTGACATCAGTTTAACTGCCACTGCTCCATCCTATAGAATCTTGGGATCTCTAGTTTTGTGAGGCACCAGCACTCTTTGGCAGCAAAAACTAAAGATCTTGTAAAACTACAATTCCCAGGATTCCATAGGATGCAGCTACAGATTTTAAGGTGGTGTCAAATGGCATTATTTTTAGAGTGTGGATGCACCATAGGCCCTGGTAAGAGCAGGCTAAGGGTTGTTTGCATGAATGGTGTTGTGTAGGAAGAAAGTGAGCTTTGTTATATTCAGTGGTACAAACATTTCTGTAGACATATATAGAGCAGAAATGGAAAAGTTCCAGTAGTTGTGAGACAGATCTTTCACATAGACACACAGACCACAGAGGGCTGAATCCCCCACCCATCCCTGGTCACATTTGCCATTTTGGACTCCTTACTTCACAATCCAAAATGTTTTTAGAGGGAGGTAAAATTTTCAATCGTATTCCCTCTACGGGTATGAACCACACATTTAACTATATTGTCTATCTTCCCTGGGATTCTCTATGGTACATGGGAACCATTTTTCCAGAAAGATTACTACTGATAATCTTTCTGTGCACAAAACAGGACAGGCCTGAAAATGGGCTGTCAATCACATTCAAATGTCAATCACATCCCCAGGGCCTCCTGGTGATGTGGTTGCTTCAGAGGTCTCTATTTTTAATGGCCTTTTTTATGGCCCCTATGTACCCTATGGATACACTTTTTTCACTGATTTAAAGCCCCTTCGGTTAGCTGTTGAGCAATTCATGATAGAGCAACTCATGCTCTATCTACAGGCTTAATCATGGATGTCTGAAAGATAATTTGGTTGGCATCCTTTCCAAAAATTATGATATTGTAAGTCTGCTGTACACTTTCACATTTCACTTTTATAGACATTGTGCACACAAAGATCAAAGGTGCCCCCAATACCTACTGTTCAACAGCACAGCCTCACCCCAACACTGCATAGGCTGCAGGAGGGTGATTGCCCCAGGTCGATTCATGGGTTTCTATGGCTGTACAGAGATTTGGACCATGGTCCCAAGGAATCCTTGACCAATATTCATACTTCTACATCACACTGGCTTTCATATAGGTAAATTATGTGTTAATTATTCTGTGCACTTTTTCTGGGAAGAAGTCCTAGTGAATACAATGGGACCTATTTCTGTATAGACCTGCATAGAACTGCACTGTAAAATTGCAGTCCAAACAAACATACTAGACAGATGTAGAACTGTCTGCTAAGTGAGCAGCATAAAACAATTTTATCATGTTTTTTCCATATAGACTATTAAAAGCAACAGTTTCAGGGATGAGGGTAGCAGAAAAAGAACAACCCTAAAGGAAATGTCTAATTTTTTTTCAGGGAAGACTGAACCTACTTTCAGTCAGACTACTTTTATACTCCTAGGCTTCTCATCTGCCTCCCCTATACATTCACTGGTTCTTATTCATTTAGGAAATAATTGCAATTGAGATCTCCAGGCTAAGCATATTGTCAAGTGGAGATGGAAACTGATTCATCAACATTTTTATCTTCAAGCTGTTAGCCATATCCCCAAGCAATCCTTGTTTGCCAGAAGAGAACCAAAGAAAAACATAAGAACTTAGAGAAACAAAGGAGAACCTCAGACAATAAGAGGAGCCATGACACAAATCAGTTTCCCATGAATCAGGAGCAAGACATGACCTCACTAGTGCCCTCATTTGCTTAAAATGTTGGTCAACCAGTAGTCTGTGAGAAGCCCAAAAGCAAGACATGAATTCAACAGCATCCTTCTGATCATGTTCGTCACCAACTGTCCTATATTTTGTCTGAAAAATTCTCCCTGGAGTACCTGGGGCTTGGGTCTAATTTTATATGGTAAAATTTTTCAGGTAAAATATAGGACTGGACTCAGCAATAAAATAAAACAAAACCCTCCATCAACTTTCAGAGAAGAAATGTCCATGTTAATTGAGAGGAATGGAGGCTCATCTGTTAAAGGTGGTAACAGCTTCCATTCATCCCCTTCTATTTTTTTTTGTTTGTTTGTTTAGTTGGATTTAGCACTATTGCAAATATAGAGCACCCTATTTCTTAACATAAAAACATAGATACAGGAATCATTAAATCTGCATTAACTTTCTAAGGTCACTGCAGAAGCATCAAACTAGTTGGAAGGGAGTGAGTTGATTAGGGGTATAGCTTGTTAGGCTACAGTGTCAACTGAGGTCATCAGTGTATGTGCAAGCATCCCCCCATGAAGAAGTAATTATGGGAAAACAGTTTCAGGAGTGAAATTGCTAGAGATTTGAAACAGTTTTCACCTCTCCCTTGAACCAGTGATTCTGGTACCTCAGAAGCAGACCTTTCCCTTATGTAACCCAGCTAATCAACTATTTTGCAAGGGGAAATTGGTTGGGATTCTGTTGGTTTGTAAGTGACACAGGGAGCAACTGGTGGCTTGAGTGATACACTGTGTGCCTTGTAGTAGATGGTTTGATTCAGGGGTGTGTAGTCATGGAGAGGATGGGAGGCAGTGCCCCCCATGCCCACTCTGATAGGCCACACTGTCACATTTCAGCACACCAAAGTGACACAGTGTCTTTTCCAATTGCTATTTTGTACTTTGGTTCCAAGGGGCCGCATGCAGTACATTATCCTCTCCTGGTTTAATTCAACCAATTGACCAAAGATAGTATATCTCGTAATTAACCACCCACAATTTCTGCAAACCTTTTCTTGAAAGTATGACTAATTGTGTAACATGCCATCTAGAGTATGACTAGTTGTGCAACACTTTGGCTTTGCTTGTATATTTTTGTGTTATACAGCCAAAAAATAGGATCTTGATCAAAACCTTGAATCATTCCCTGACACACTTGTAGTATATACATGTACACATTTTGGCAGGGAGATGCTAAGCCTGTGCTTTGGAAATTGGTGCACAGGAACAGTAACCACAAGGGACATGTGAATCATATTCTGCAAGATAACATAGCAAGTGGAGCATAGATTTTTCCTCATTTTAATCCTACATCTCTCTATTTGTGGTTTAAAACCATTGGCTCTTGTCCTATTATTGGTTGTTAGTGCAAAGCATCACCCTTCAGCTTTTTAATGGAAAATGTTGTATAATTGTCTTAACAGAATTGCTTTCAAGACTTTTCTCTCCTCCTTGCCTGTAAACAAGATTTTAAAATTTTCTCTAAAGAGTGAATTGTAGAGGCAAGCACCAAAAGTGGGCTGTTTTAACAGTTTAAATGGAACTACAGGTTGCTGGGTTTTTTTGTTTTTTGGAGATTCAGTAACAGAAGATATGACCTTTAAAAGTACATGTTGCAGGAGAAGATGAAGAACTATGCCCAATGGATCTCTCTCATACAAAGGGGGAAGCAAAGGCAGTTTCATGCTCATCTTAATGTTAAAAGTTTGCTTTTATTACACTGTAAGAAGCAATAAAGGTTTACAACCAGATCCTCGAAATGCTTTGCTTGTACAAGTCCTGTGTTAATTTAAATTCAGGTGGTTGTGAGTGTAAAGAAGAAACTATTTAACCATATCTAATGTGGATTTCTGTTTTAGTGCTTGATTCTTGTGGAAAGCACACAATCTTAATCCTGTTCTCAAAGGCCATTTAAAAAGAGAAGCAGAAATAGTTTGTGGGTTTGCATTTTTGTTCTTTGTACTCAATGCTAATTCCTACTACTCTTTATTCTTTATTTTCTGATATGTGATGGGATCCCACTTGGGCCTGTCACAGCATTAGTAAGAACCACAGTCTCCCTAGCTTTCAAATTATACTCCCTTCTTGTTTTTAGTCATTCAAAGATGTTCTGCTTTCATAAGTTCCATCAAGGACTTCTTGTGAGGTAGTTGGGATTTGTCATGATCATTGATGATATTTGGAGATGGGGATCTTCCCCATCTGTGTAACACTTGAGATAACACACAGCAGACTTCAGATGCAGTTTATTAGTTTCAAGAATAGCTCATTCATCTTAAAACAGGGCAGGGACATCCATCCCCCTGATCTGTGGGGTGTGGGAAACACACATGGGATCCACAAAACTCCCCAGGGGTCACACCACCTTTGATTTGCTGTCATCACTTCAATGGTCATATTTCACAGGGATTCTAGAAGGTAGAAATGCTTTGCTCTAAATTGGCAATGGGAGAAGGTAAATACATTTTGTATTGATTTTACAGGACATAGTATTTTAATAATATTCACTTCTGCTTTATCATAGGTATATGACAAAGATCTCTGATGGGTATTATATTATATGCTATGAAAAATGTCCCTTGTGCTGGGCTGCTATACCTCCCTCCTGCAGGTGAATTTCATCTGATCTTTGCCTTGCCTCATATAACTAGTTTCTAGTGAGGTTTCAATAACACTGTAACTTTAGATAAACAAGAAACCAAAATAACTTCCAGATTTGTCTGTTTTTTTAAAAGTTAGCCTGGAAGAGAAAGAGGTTGAATCTACATGAGCCAGTTGTAGCCATTTGATCTCATTTTAACTGTCATGTATTCATCATATGGAAACCTGAGATGTGTAGTTTGCTGAGGTGTTTCAAGTCCCTTCTGTCCTTGTACCTCACCAAACTACAAATTCAAGGATTCCTAAGGATGAAGCCATAACCATTAAAACAGTTTGAAACTGCTACAACTATGTAGCAGATAATACAACACTTATTAATTAGGGAAATATTATTTTATGTTCATGGTGGCTCCTCCAAGAAACATAATGGGGAACAATATTTGTTAGTGTGTTCATCTGTGGCTTCCACTTATGCTTAATCTGTAGATATGTTTAGGAAAATAGATATCACAAAAATGTCATAAGCCTCAGGTGACCTCATTTCAAGGAAACAGAACCTTGGATAACACGTTGTCAATCAGAATGTATCTAATATATCTCGTTCCCAATATGCAAAGGGATCTTGTGACACCTTTGAGACCAACTGTGTGAAAGAAGTTGTGGCATAAGCTTTTGCAAACTTGGGGGCTGAAGAGACCGGCCCTTTGGAGAGGCTTCCTGCCACCCCTTTCATTGCTGGGGCTGCAGCAACTGCACACCATGGCACCAAACCAGCACTTTGCCACTTCTTTTTAAAGCAGCAAAAAACCGCCCTTGTTGCCATGGCATTGGCTTTTCTGGATTTCTTTGATGTAGTGTGTCTAAATGCTCCATCAAAGAAATGGTGTGATGCCACCCACCGTGTGGTTGGGTGGTCAGCGTGATGCCATCATCGAAGTGGCATCAGGATGTATGGTGTGTGGTGACCACGCCCCCACTCTGCCCCAATGCTGGTGTTTAACACTGGTCTGTTTATGCCCTTGGTCTACTTCAGATGTATGAAGGGAACTGGTGCCCAGGAAGGACCTTTATAACCAGACTGTATGAATAGCTATAGGACTGCAAAACTTGCGGGTGTCATGATAAGGAGACAAGTTCAGTTTTAACTGCAATTAACGAGGGACAAAAGGAGGAGGAAATATATTGCCTTAGGCCAGGGTGGGTGGATGACCATAGGAATGGTAGAGGGAGTTTTAGAATATAGTGTGTGAAGGCTGGAAATCAGAAAGGAGATAGGATAAACTTATTCCCACATCTCTCTTAAAATAAATGTGTTATTTTATGATGAAGAAAGACTTCCATAGGGAATTAAACCTCTCTTTACATTGAAGGATCTTTCCCTAAGGACAACAAATGCATGTAAGTGGTCTTAGTTTTGTACTTCTTTTAAAACAATAGGCTAATTTATGTTTAGTGATATATGACTGATAATATCATGATTCAAAAGTGATCTTGATCAGCCCTAAAAAAACAACTTATCTAGTTTTACAAAATGTTTACATTATCTTTTTAATTTTTTTTTTAAGTAGTAGAGGTTAAGAACAATAAAGCACCCCTCCCCAATCCACATATAGAAGCTGGCAACTGAACTTTAGTTCATAGGTGTACACATCTTTGTATTACTGGAACTTGAATCATCTTGAGTCTCTCACACTTTAATGAGGGGAGATGAGGAGGGAGCCTATTGGCACTTGTAGGAGGGGAGGACATTGGCCCTACATCCACTCTCATCTTCCTGTCACTTGGCTCCAAATCATTTGAAGTTAGAAACTACCGGTAGCTCCTTGTATGTAGGCTTCAAAATAACCCAGCACTCAGCACAACTCAGCTCTCAGCACACCTGAGGTTCTAAATCATGGAGGAACAGCCTTTGCAGACTCTCAGAAATAGTGCACATTAAATTGAGGCACTGCCCTGGCTCAGTGCTAGGGAATCATGGGAACTGTAATTTATTATGGCACCAGAGCTCTCTGACAGAGAAGGCTCAATGTCCCAGAAAAAAATACAATTCCCATGACTCCCTAGCACTGAGCCAGGGCAGTGCCTCAATTTAATGTGCACTATTTCTAGCAGTCTGCAAAGGCCCGAAGTCAGCATCAAAAGAACAGAGACCCTGTTGCAGAAGTTCTTCTGATGCACAGAGGATGACAGAGCTGAGTGCTGTCGGTGCAAAGACAGAAGCAGAGTCAACTACGATGGTCCTGTTCTCCTTCTCATGCACTTCTTGCATGGGGCAGGGGGTGAATGATTGAAAGGGACTCTGATATTCACAGGTTTACCAATTGTCATTTGCCTCTTGCATCCTGCTTCTTGTACCCTCCAGCAAATCCAATGGACGATGCATCAAGGACTTTGAAACAGGCCTGGTCAGGATGTTGGCACTTGAGAAATCATCAGCTGCAATGTTGTTCATATCGGGACCATGAATTTTGGAGAGAGATCTGTTGGTCTGCTGCTAGTAGACCAGGATCATTTTAGTGAAAAGTCTATACCAGGGGTAGGCAACCTTTCCCCTTTAAGGGCCATGGGACTTCAGCTCCCAGAATCCCAGGAGCTATTGGCCAACATGGGACTATTGGCCAACATGGCTCAGGCTTCTGGGAGCTGAAGTCCCTCGGCCCTTAAAGGGGAAAGGTTGCCTACCCCTGGTCTATACCAACAAAGCAGATAAGCATGGGACACTCTTGTCTCTAAGCAACCATATTGTGGAGTGATGAGGTATCCTAGTTCATCCTTCAAGTACTGTAGCAAACCATTCCACACCTCTGTCATAATAGTTAGTTCCCCCTGAGCAGTATTTACTAGGAAAAAGAAATTAAACCAACTGAAGTTTTATGCTTTCCCCTAGAAAGAAAACAAACTTATCATATATCAAGACTACTTTTAATGAACACCTTGCTAAGTAGGGAATAGTCATCAAATGCAAGCTCGACTTTAATGCTGTTTCATCGAGACAATGGGATTTGCAACATTAACTTTTTATCTTGTTTTCTGTAATGATTTAACTTCCCAAATGAAGACACAAGCATACATAAGCAGATTTGGGCAACTGTTGTTCTATAATTAAACCATGAGCACCAATTATCATGAATCCAATATGACTGAGCATGAATACATTTGGTAGTGGGTTGAGTTGCATTAGAGGATGTTTCTTTGTTTTTCCTTGAGATTTTGAGCCCAGAATAATTTGTTTGAGACTTCTTTTAATTACAAGTAAGAGAGACAAAATTTCCCCCTTAGGTATCACTAGAACAAATGTGGTTATTCATTCTATATTTAAAGATTCCTTCTGCACTTTATAGATCATTAGTGCACATTCAAAATCCCATTCCCATATATGTGTTCCATCCCTCTGTACTGTTCTGATAATGCAAAACAGTTATAGACATAGGGGGGATGCTGCCCCATGCCTCGGCCCCAATCCTCCCTTCTGCTGGCCCTGAAAGGAGCGCTAAAATGCTGCTCCTTTTGGAGCTGGCAGAAGGGATGCATCAAGAGCCTCCACACAGCTCTTCTGCATCTCTTCTGGTGCAGTGCATCAAGATGCTGCACCAGAAGGATGTCTTGACTGCGCATGCCATGCGTAATGACATGCGCCATCATGATGTCCTGGGGAGGGGTTGGGGCACCTGGCGTGTGGCTGCTCCTCCCTTTCCCTGCCTCCAAGATAGCACAAAGCGCCATCTGTAGAGGCCCATAGATTAATAATCCAGTTCAAGGGCTACTGCTTATTTGAGCAGACAGGAGAGGGTAAAACAACCCAAATATATTACTAGTATGCTCAGAGAGGGATGTGGTGGTTCAGTGGTTAAGATGCTGACTCTGACAATTGCAAGATTGGCAGGTTGGAAGTTCAAGGCCCAAGCACCACATGACAGTGAGCTTCTGTCACTATCCCAGCTTCTGCCAACCTAGCAGTTCAAAATCATGTAAAAGTGCAAGTAGATAAAGAGGTACCACTTTGGTGGGAAGGTAATAGCATTCTGTGCTGTCATGCTGGCCACATGATTACAGAGTTGTCTTTGACAATGCTGGTTCTTCGGCTTAGTAATGGAGATGAGCACCGTTCCTTACAGTTGAGCATGACTAGACAATTTTGTCAAGGGAAAACCTTTATCTTTACCTTTATGCTCAAAATATTTTTCATAGGTTTGCAATTTTACTTCAAAAATACAATGTATTTTCAAAAATACAATGTACTTCAAAAATACAATGTATACAATTGTAAAATACAATTTTACTTTACAAAAATACAATGTTTACAAATGTGGGGTGTTGGAAAATCCCCCCCCCCAAAAAAGTGCAAAAATGTATGTCAGTTGCTTTGGAAATTTCCTAAGATGACAGAAAGTAAGCTTGAAACATTCAGAGTAAGGGCAATGTGGCATTGTTTATAACCTGAATTTATTTTGTGATAACCTCAGATTACTTAAAACTGTATATATGACAATTTGTAGATACATTGAAATTAGCTATGCAACATCCTTGCAAGATCTATTACTGGTTGCAATCATTTTTTAGGAAAAACAAGTTGCTGTTCCCGATGAAGCTGAATTTTGAACTTACTGTTCTGGAATGAAACTCTAGAAACTATTATGCAAAATTCCACCTTGGAACAGGTTGGTTTCCATCCTTAAGTTAAAGTGTATTTAGGGGATCTGCTTGTCCAGAATAGATGCATATTTTGTGTCCAATTTTAAAGGACAAGGTTCTTGTCCTCATGGCTGTCATAAAGGATTGGGCAGGAAGCTGCACATGAAGGTGCCCACAGGTCTGGATTCACCCTTCCTTCTATGATTAAGAATTCCTTAGTGTTGGCCTGAAAATGGGGAAAAGTCTCTTTTTAGAAAGTAATTTGATTGTGGGTAGGAAATGCTGAAAGATCTCTCTTAATCTCAGAGGGATCAACTGCTTTGCTTAGTGTAACACAAAACTGATGTGATTTTTCTCTTGCCCACTGTCTCTTTATCTTTCTTTAAGTCTCCCTTTCATTTCTCTCTTTTTCTGCTTCCCATTCCCAGTAAGGCCTTAGGTGAAGTATCTGGAAGGGCTTTAAATTACCAGGATGACCCCAAAATCTCAGGCTTGTGAGACAGAGGGAAATTTTGGGCTTTAGATTGAAAACCTAGGTTTAAAATCACAAAAACACACAAATCCCATTAAACAGGCTACCTTATTTTATTTATGGCAGGGCTGGAGAGCCTGAAGCCCTCCAGATATTGTCTCATTCTCATCATCCCTTGCCAACCTGGGCAATAGAGGTGGTTGGTGGGAGTAGTAGTTTATCAGCATCAGGAGGGCCAGAGATTCTTTTCCCCTGATTTATGATGCAAACATAGGAGTTTATTGCATGAAAAAAATAAAAAAATAAAGTGACTTACCCCTGCAGAATTGCAATCACTTATAGGATGTAATTGGGAATTATCACATTAAAAATGCTGCCATGCTCAGCCAGATGATTTGCAAACATTGGAAGCTCCCATTTTTGAAAATCAGTGGACTAAGAGTGACTGGGAGCCAGGATGCACCCCGGATCAGTTGCCTGGCAGCATCAATGGAATTTTTAATGTGAGAATTCCTGATTGCATCCCATAAGTGACTGTAATTTGGCAGGAGTAAGTCACTTTATTTTTTCATGTGATAAATTCCATAGTGATTGTATAGCAGAATACCTGCAATATCTACATTAAAACATTCAAACAGATGGCAGTCCACACTGTGGGGGTGGCAGCTGCCTAAGAATCATAAAATAGCTGATAAGTGAACTGCTTTTGATCCCTGTACACTGTCTTATGCATGTCTAAGAGGAGACATCTCTCCTAAACACCCTTCCTTACACCAATGTTTCCCTAAGATTATTCCAAAACCCATTCCTTGCTGTTGGATCTGGCAGAATTGTCCCCAGTTCTGCCCAATAATACTCTAGTGTGACATTTACTGGGCAAATGACTCCTTGGAAAGAACCTAACATGTCTAGAGAATAATCATTTCCTGGCCTTGGTGACACAGCCAAACCCAAAGGGTTGCTTATACAGAAAAACTACAAGCTACTCAATTTCCTTCAGGCAAGAATTCAGCCACTGATGACATGAAGCCAAAAGAATGTTACTGGGACTGCAAGGTAGACATTCCATGTTTCCTAGGCAGTTTCCTCTTGCTCCTCCAGCGACTTTGTCACATCCTGTTCAAACATGACAACTGTGAATGTTTTCAATTTTTATGTATACTTTGAGGCTGTTCGCTTGGAGTCCTAGAGGCACAGCTGATAAAGATTTCATCAATACCATCCACAAGCACTTTTGAAAGGAACACACTCCTCTGTGTCTGCAGCCATGATGGTTATTTAGCACCTCTGTTGAGAGATTTAGTAGCAGCAGCACCAAGCCAGAGGCTGAAGAAGGAAGGATAAGGTGGGGAGTCTCTTGAAGCTGGGCCATGGTCATTAAAGGTGAATGGAAACACAGGGGATATTATACTGCTGTTCAAAGATGCAGAATTTCCAGAGTCCCATTGTGGCTGTTAAAAGCAAGCTGTCCTTTTATTCCCAAACAACAGCCATAATTCACTTTTATTATGGGTGTTCACAGTGTACTGTCTGCCTCTTCAGTTCATGAAGCCAGGTCAATATGCATGAATCTGAATATCTGCATACAGCATTGTAGCAGTAAGTAAGCACATTTGGGAAAAACTGTTTTCCATTTTGTTGTAGGAGACAGCAGTACATGAAGTCTAGAATTAGAGAAAAAATATGGACAAATGTTCTTACCCTCAGTGAGAATAGAATGCATTGAGACATCCTGTTGAGAAAATGGTGAGCTATTGTGATACCGCCCCCCCCCCCCCATAATGGGACTTTTTGTGCAAAATTTGTTTGTGTAAATTCGTTTTCTATGCAATCCTTTGACTCATTTGCTATAAAAAACCAGTGCTTTTTGAACAGAGACTATTCTATGCGAAAACTTGTTTTTGGAATAAAAACCCACCCACCCCTTTTTGCAAATGTTTTGCAAACACTCTTAAAATGCAATTTTTAAAATAAATTTGCAGAACCTCTCACATTTTCACCCAGCAGATAGAAAATTCTTGAAATTCTTTGTTATTTTAAGTGAGAATGAAGCAAATATAGGTCTACATCCCTCTCTAACATAAAGATCTTGGCAAGAGTCTTGGTTATCTACATTTGTGTTTTTAAACCTTGCTTATATTATTTGTCAGGATTTCAATATTCATAGGGATTCTTCGTCATTTTCTCATAATTTTTTTATACCACCTGGAAGTTTTTAATCTGGAAATAATGGAAACTCCTCCAACTCATGTAGCTGGAGGGACTTTGGATTTGTTCCTGTTTAGGAACCTCAATATTGAACTGGATGAGATTGTAGATGCAGTGATACCAGACTATTTCCTGATGGTCTGTAAAGTTAAGATATCACCTTCACCTCCCTCTGCCATACAAATTGACATGCAGACATTATCAGGATTTATCTAGAATATCTCTGGATTCCCTCTTTAAAGCCTCCAGTCAATTACCTAATTATGTCTTAGGCCCAATTACAGAGTGGTGGAGCGTGGGGTGCAATTTGAGTTTCCCAAGGTGTTAACCTTTTTAAAGGGAAACAAAAATATGCATGTATGAAAGTTAAACTTGTTAGAGTTCAGCTTTCATCAGTAGAAACAGCAAAAGTGTGGGTCAAACTATTTATTCTAACTCTGCCTCCCTAAAGAATAAAGACACTAAAAAAAAAAAAAAAGACAGACATGCAGTTTGTAGTTTAAAAATAAACAATAATAGGTTTAATAAATAAATACATAACTAACTAAATGATATCCTAACCGGTAATGGTTTGGGTATAGCAGGAAGGGACAGTTTATCTCACTCAGAGGAGACTGCTACTCTACTGAAACTGAGAGGAGACAGTTACTGTCCTGAGAGGAGACTGTTTAGAATCTTAGATAATCTGTTAAATAGCCTCCAAGTGTGAGTGACCATCTGCTAGAAATAATGCAAACTGAGTCCACTTTAAGGGTTAGGGTTAGGGTTAGGGTTAGGGAATCATGGGAACTGTATTTTATTGTGGCACCAGAGCTCTCTGACAGAGAAGGCTCAATGTCTCAGAAACAAACAAACAAACAAACAAACAATTTCCATGATACCCTAGCACTAACCCTATCCCTTAAAGTGGACTCAATTTGCACTATTTCTGGCAGTCTGCAAAGGCCCCAAGTCACATGTTTAGATAGAATGAGATAGAGGGAAGTCCCTGTCTATCTAAGGGGGGAAAGGATAATGCAATACATAAATTTTCCAACATGGAGAAATGAATGGATGATATCCTTTTTGTCTTTTCCACATTTTGGACAAAGAAATTATCTGTAAGGCAAGTGATGAATTTGTTGGACCTTATATTCTCAGCAGAATTTGATTTCCAACAAGTATCAGGATAGTTGAACTCTCCCATTACTACTACATTTCTCCTTTCTGAATTAGCTTACATATTGTAAACCACTTAGGGAGTGCTTAAGTGCACTGATGAGCAATATAGAAATGTACTTGCTATTGCTATTGCTACTGTTTCACCATCTGCTCCAGGAAGGCATAATCTAAGTCCTGTCTGTTTGAGGGTCTATAGTAGACATCCTTGTTGTTTCTTCTCCTTGCCCCACCTTAATTTTTATCAAAACAATCTCAGCCTGGCTGATCCTCCTGAATCTGGGAGTTGTCCAAAACTGAATGTTCCAGGCTCCTGTGAGAGAGAATGCTGAGCTAGATGTGTGAATGAGCTGACTCTCTGTCTAATCCACCTAGTCACTCACTGCCATTGCAGCAATCAATTTCTATTTGGATTCTAGCAGTTGAAAGACCCCCCCCCCCCGATGAGTCGGGAGGGGTTTCTTGTTGTGCTGGCCAAATAAGGACATGAGAAGCCTGGTTGGTCAAAGCGTGCAGGGGAATGAGAACACCTGCGTGCTTTGTCCAATTGGGTTGTCTGGTTGCTACTCTTAAGTCTTGCGGTGCTACTGGTCTCACAAGACTTGGGATGAAAGTTTGTTCTTTATAGCTCTGTGCTGCCACGTGGAGGCAGCCATTTTCGAGCTTGAACTGAGCAAGTAACATCACTCTGCTCTCTGCTCTGGCTATTGCTTGGCTTGTCCTAGCACTTACTCATGGCTTTGGCTGCATTGTGTTCTTTTACGGATTTCTCTTCCTTTTACAAGCGGGAGTGTTCAGGTATCTTTCCTGAGCATCCCGGTGGACTGAGCGGGGCCTTCGGGCTGGTCCTCTGGGCCTGCTGGGGCCTCTGCATCCCCAATTCTCAGGGGGTTGTACACCTGAGGAGAGCCCTGCGTGGACCCGGCAACCCCGGTCTGCTAAGGTCGGGTCCCCATCGCTGGTTGGGAGGGTTGTTGCACTTCTCCCCAGCGGTGAGTGTGTTGGAAGATGGCTGTCTTCAGTTTAGGGATCCTTGGTGGACACCTTTCTCCCTTGTTGGTTGCCATAGGACCCTTGGTGGACACCTTTCCCCCTGGTTGGTTGCCAGTGACGCTTCCTACTACTACTACTACTACTAATAATAATAATAATAATAATAATATTTATTTATATCCCGCTCCTTGACAGCAATCTAAGTGGCTCACAATAAAATCCATACAGCATATCCCCGGACCCCCCCCCCCCCCCTTTAAAATAGTATTAAATAACAGATAGTTAAAACATAAACAATATAAACATATTAAAATAAACCATATCAGGAACAGACTGCAGAGCCCTAAACAACCTCTACTGTGTTCTTTATCCATCAACAGAGGGTGGGGCCATGAAAGGAACGCAGGAGTAAAGAGCCCTGGCCAGGATAATTAATCTGGAAAGGCCTGACGGAAGAGATCCATCTTGACAGCTTTTTAAAAGCTGTCTAGTGATGTCATCTGACGGATCTCGTCTGGCAGGTTGTTCCAGAGTTTCGGGGCGACAACAGAAAAAGCCCTCTGGGAGGTTGCCGCAAGCCTTGATTTTTGAGGCTGCAGCAAATTCCTCCCAGAGGATCGGAGAGCGTGGGAAGGATTGTATGGAAGGAGGCGGTCCCTGAGATAACTTGGACCCAAGCCATTTAGGGCTTTAAAGGTGATAACCAACACCTTGTACTGGGCCCAGAAGCTGATAGGCAGCCAGTGGAGGGACCTCAAAACCGGAGTGATGTGGTCCCGCCTAGATGTTCCGGAAATGAGCCTGGCTGCCATGTTTTGGACCAGCTGAAGCTTCCGGACCAAGCACAAGGGTAGCCCCATGTAGAGCGCATTACAGAAGTCAAGGTGTGAGGTTACTAGTGCGTGCACAACAGTCTCGATATCCCTTACTTCCAGAAAAGGGCGCAGCTGTCATATCAGCCGAAGCTGATAACAGGCGCTCCTGACCGTGGCATTTACCTGATTTGTCATCAGGAGCGACGAGTCAAGGAGCACCCCCAGACTACGAACACAGTCACTGGAGTGTGACCCCATCCAGGACTGGAGGTTGCAACCCAATTCTTGGTTTCGGGGCCGCTACCGTGAGCACCTCCGTCTTGTCTGGATTCAGTTTCAATCTGTTTTTCCTCATCCAGTCCATTACCGCTCGAACACATTCATTGAGAGAGGAGATGCCATTGGAATTCAAGGCCAATGAACGAGATACGGAGAAATAGATTTGGGTGTCATCAGCGTACTGATAACACCCAGCACCATAACTCCGTATGATCTCACCCAGCGGCTTCATAAATAACATCGGGGACAAAATAGCCCCCTGAGGGACCCCACAAGTGAGGTCCCTCTTACTGGAGCTACAGTCCCTGAGCAGCACCCTCTGGGACCTACCTGAGAGGAAGGACCAGAACCACTGCAAAGCAGTGCCCCCGATACCTAACCCCTTCAGGCTTCCTGGCTGTTTGCGTCTCTTGAGAGACTTGGGAAAAGACGACCTTTCGGGCTGGTAGTAGTCATCCAAGGTTGGTTGATTTTGCTTTGGTCCATGTTCCATTCACTGAAGGAAGGATGCCACGCAGTAAGGCCCAATCTAAAAGGCGTGCAGCTGTGGCTGCACCCAGCTCTGCTCACTCTGCTTCGAAGAGGCCTTCCCAGTCTACCAGCAGAGATGATGAGATTACTGTCCAGTTGGCACAACTGGGCAAAACAGTTCAGACTTGTGTCACTCTTTGAAATCAACTTGCTCAGAAAGGGCTACAGGCTACAGCCACCAACCTTATTGCTGGCGCTTCTGGTACCACCAGCACAGAAGTGCTGCTTCCTGCTGTGGCATCTGAGGCTCAGGTGATGGATGCTACACTGGGTCCTTCTGTGGTTTCGGCTGTGGAGGCTGGGCACCCCACTATTGCCAATGTGTGGGATCTCCTGAAAAGGGTCCCTGGTGTGGAAGCTCAGAGTGCGGCTGCCCCTGTGTCTGAGCAGCCTACTATGGCTGATTTATATAACCTTTTATGAGGAGTGGTTCTTCCAGGTGCTGGTGCAATGGAGCAGACCCGTGAAGTGCAAAGAGGTGATCAAGCTGTGGCTGCCTCTTCTGTGCTTGACACCCGAGCTGTTGCGGGGCCACACTTTGAGGGACCGTTGCGGTCGGCTGGCGATGCTTCCCAGCAAGCTTCTGCTTCAGGTTTGTCTCCTAATATTGCACATGCTAATTGGCCTGCTTCGGTATAGGCTCCAGGTGGCCAGGTTGGTCAGGGTGTGGCTACAGAACAGCCCGACCCTGAGGTTGTGGTGGCACCCATGCAGGCATCTGCACTTTCACAGGTCCCTGACATTAGGGCACAGGATGGTCAGCCAATGGCTGTGGTTAGCAACACCTCTGTGGCGTCTCTTTCAAGTGCTCCTTTGTTATCTGGAGCGGTTGGGCAAGTTGAATCTGCCCTTTACACTGGAATGTCCACACCCCTTGGTTCACACCTTCCTCTTCCTAATAATAATAATAATAATAATAATAATTTTTATTTATAGCCCGCCCCTCTGCGGAGCAATCGGGGCGCGTTACAGCATTTAAAATACACAAGTTAAAACAATCAAAATCCCCATCTATCCCTCCCACCCCTTAAAACAATATTAAACTAATTATAAATTAAAACAACATGCTCCAAAATAAAATAAACCTGTAAATACAATAATAAATAACATGATGATGGCGGCATGAGGGAGGGGGCAATGGAGCTGTTCCTGCAAGCCGGAGAATTATTCCGGGAAGGCCTGCCGAAAGAGATCCGTCTTCACTGCTTTCTTAAAAGCAGCGAGGGTGGTAATATGACGGATCTCTTCCGGCAGGCCATTCCAAAGTCTGGGAGCGGTCGCAGAAAAGGTCCTCTGGGAGGTCTGAGACAGCCTGGTTTTTATTGGCTGTAACAGATTCCTCCCAGAGGATCGAAGGGCGCGGGGGGGATCATACGGGACGAGGCGGTCCTTCAGATAGGATGGGCCCAAGCCATGTAGGGCTTTAAAGGTCAAAACCAACACCTTGTACTGTGCCCGGAAACTGACTGGCAGCCAGTGGAGGGATTTAAGCACAGGTGTAATGTGCTCCCTCCTTGATGTTCCGGTAATTACTCTGGCTGCCATGTTTTGCACCAATTGTAGTTTCCGGGTTAGGCACAAGGGTAGCCCCATGTAGAGCGCATTGCAGTAATCTAATCGCGAGGTTACCAGGGCGTGTACCACAGTTTCCAGATCCCTCATGTCCAGATAAGGGCGCAGTTGGCGTATCAGCCGAAGCTGATAACAGGCACTCCTGACCACCGCATTCACCTGACTAGTCATGTGAAGCGATGAATCAAGGAGCACCCCCAAGCTGCGAACACAGTCCTTTACGGAGAGTGTGACCCCGTCCAGGACTGGAGACTGTATTCCCAGATCTGGTTTTGGGCCTGTAACCATGAGTACCTCCGTTTTGTCTGGATTTAACTTCAATCTGTTTTTCCTCATCCAGTCCATTACCGCTCTAAGACAGTCATTAAGAGGAGAGACGCCATCTGAAGTCTGAGACGATGATCTGGTCATGGAGAGATATATCTGGGTGTCATCAGCGTACTGAAGACACCGAGCTCCATGCCTCCGAATGATCTCTCCCAGCGGTTTCATGTAAATATTAAATAACATCGGGGACAGGATGGCGCCCTGAGGGACGCCACAATTAAGCTCTGTTCTAGAAGAGCAACTGTCCCCGAGCCTCACCCTCTGGGACCTACCCGAGAGGAAGGAACAGAACCACTGCAAAGCAGTGCCTCCAATTCCCAATCCTCTAAGGCGATCCAAGAGGATGGCATGATCTATGGTATCAAAAGCTGCAGAGAGATCCAAGAGCACCAACAGGGTCACACTACCCCTATCAATGCTCAGGCGGAGGTCATCGGTCAGAGCAACCATGGCAGTCTCCACTCCAAATCCCGTCCTGAAGCCGGTTTGAAATGGATCAAGATAATCGGTTTCATCCAAGACTGCTTGGAGCTGGGAAGCAACTGCCCTCTCGATCACCTTGCTTAAAAAAGGAAGCAAGGAAACTGGTCTATAGTTGTTTCTGTCCAGGGGGTCTAGGGAAGGTTTTTTCAGGAGGGGCCTAACCGCTGCCTCCTTTAGACAAGATGGTACAATACCTTCCCTGAAGGACGCATTGATTACATCCCGAAGGAATACTCTCAACACGTCCCCCCCCTGGACGACCAGCCAAGATGGACAAGGATCGAGAGGGCAAGTCATCTTTCGCACATTTCCAAGCAGCTTGTCCACGTCATCGGTACTCACAGATTGTAGTTGATCCAATAAAATGCCATCAACGGAGTTCCTGGATACCTCATCTGCGGATTCTGCCAAAACAATGGCGTCTAAGTCGGCTCTTATCCGAGAGATTTTATCTGCAAAGTGAATGTTAAAGGCCTCGCAGCAGGCTGTTGTTGGGTTAAGTAGGGGATTAGGCGCAGGAGGAACCTTTGTCAACTCCCCCACCACCCTAAACAGCTCTGCCGGGCGGGACTCTGCAGACGCAATGCGTGCAGAACAGAAAGATTTCCGCGCTGCACGCAAAGCCTCCCTATAGGAGTCAAGATGCTTCCTAAGGCGAGTTCTGTCGGATAAGAGACGAGATTTCCGCCATTCGCACTCTAGTCGTTGTCCAGCTCGCTTCATCTTCCTAAGCTCCTCGGTATACCAGGGCTTACGATTAGGAGCGGGCTGGAAAGGACGCTTGGGAGCGATTGTGTCAATGGCCCTGGTGAGATCGGTGTTCCAAGTGTCCACCAGGGCTTCAACAGAATCACCGGCATTTCCAACCATTAAACCCTCTAAGGCTTTCCGGAATCCAATTGGTTCCATTAGCCTTCGAGGGCGGACCGTTCTAATAGGTCCGCCACCCCCGGGAGGGTGGATAATAGCCTTTAGTTCCACCTTGATCAAAAAATGATCCGTCCATGACAGGGCGGAAGTGCTTTTGATTTCCGCCCACAGATATTCCTGCTCCGTACTAAAGACCGCATCGAGGGTATGACCGGCACAATGCGTGGGCCCGTTGACCAATTGGGATAGGCCCATGTTAGTCATGGTATCCATGAACTCCCGAGCCGCTCCAGTTAGGTTTTGTAAACTGGTTTCGAGTGGGATGTTGAAGTCGCCCAGAACCAAAAGTCTGGGCGACTCCAACAGCAACTCCGAAACCAGGGCAGTCAGCTCGGTTAGGGAGTCTGTTAAGCAACGGGGTGGCCGGTATACTAACAGAATCCCCAAACTATCCCTGGTCTTCAGGCTAAGGTACATACACTCGATGTGTGTCGTTTTCCGGATAGGCTTCCTGATCAAGGTTAAGGTGTTCCTATGTACCAAGGCTATGCCGCCCCCCCGCCCACTTTCCCTCACCTGCTCACTAACTGAGTACCCAGCTGGGAGAGCCTGCGCCCATGTCGCAGCGCTAGTATCTCCCAGCCAGGTCTCAGTAAAACAGGCCAGGTCGGCTGCCTCGTCTACCAGAAGATCATGGATGAGGTGGGTCTTATTTTTAACCGACCTGGCGTTACAAAGGAGCAGGTTAAGGGACTGTGGAATGGTTGGTATGCTCCCCATGTTATCCTTGGAAACAGAGTAAACTGAAGAAGGGACAGATACCAAACATCTGTCCCTCCTTCTTTTGTAACATTTGTTAACTCTGTTGCCGCCATACCTTCCCTGCCCCCGCACTACTTCAATGGCCGCTCCCAGACTAAGTCCGGCTACATCATGTAAAGAGGGAAGAGAGTGATCCAGCTAATTTCTGTCCCTGGTCAGTGGCAGCTACTATCCAAGATAAACAACAGAGCAAAGGAGCAGATGTTAAAAACTCCTGTATAACTTTCCTCCAAAACAGGTGAATTCCCCTAGTAACATTCTAGGGGCCTCAGATGTAACAATAACAAGCTCTGATAATGATGGTAAAATAAATCTCAGAATATCACAGCCACTGCCACTTGTCTGGTGAGAGGGGGAGGGGGAAAGACCCAGGCGGTATTATATCTCCGCCCCCTCCCTCCCAACCCTCACACAGCTGCAAACAGCGACAGATTGCCCTTAATGATGTCCTAAAGAAAGGATTTGGAAGGGAGAATACATTGACTTATTTACTCTTACTTTAGGGATCCAGAGTCGAGGATCATGGTAAAAGATGGGATTGTTTTCAGTCTTCCCAAAGAGTTTCAAGCCCTCAAACGCCCTAAGCTGGAGCGCAATTTTGTGAATTGGATTATGGTTTTCACTATTTACAGAGGTGTTATAGAGGAAAAAGAACCACTGATTTTCTAAATATCAGGAGATCATGATAAAAGCCTACACTAATTGCCATCATAACTCTAGAGGTGCAGCCTGGCTACAATACGACAAGCAGTTTAGAATGAGAGCTGCACAGGATCGCTCCTTGTCCTGGAGGCATGTTCAGTCTGAGTTTTGGGCTGATGTTATGGTGGGGGCCTCCCCTTCGAGCAGGTGTGACAATGGGTATGTCCCAATGGTTACCATGCCAAGAGGGCCAAATGTGAGGCCTGCCACAGGAGAAAGAAGGCAATTTGGCATATGCTGGGATTTTAATGCAGGCAAATGCAAGAGGCAACCCTGCAGGTTTGAGCATAAGTGCATCACCTGTGGGGGTGGTCACACCGGAACTTCCTGCAATAGAGGCAAGCGGCCAGGAGTGGGTACTGCCCCCCCGCCAGCTTCGCCTGGAGGAAAAGGCCCCATCACCAATTAAGTTAGACACCATGGTGGCATGGCTAAAGATTTACCCTAACAAAGAGGCTGCTTCTTATTTATTTCATGGTTTTTCCTTAGGTTTTCGTATCCCTTATACAGGTTCTAGGGTTCATCGTTTTGCACCCAATGCTCGTTCCGTAAGGGAGCTGCCAAACATTGTGAGGGACAAACTGGCAAAAGAAATAGCTGCGGGAAGGATTTTGGGACTGCATGATCAGTTCCCTATTCCCACCCTCCATCTATCCCCTTTGGGTGTGGTTCCTAAAAAAGCTCCTGGGGAATTCAGGTTGATACATAATTTATCATATCCAAAGGGCGACTCTGTGAATGATGCTATAGATTCCAGGCTTGTGTCTGTTAAGTATGCATCATTCGACTCAGCAGTTAAGATGATTAGGAATTTAGGTAAGGGAGCCCTCTTAGCAAAATGCAATATTACGTCTGCCTTTAGGCTCCTTCCTGTTCACCCAAATGATTTTGACTTACTGGGTTTTCATTTTGAAGGAAAGTATTTCTTTGATAAAGCCATGCCAATGGGATGCTCGATTTCTTGTTCTGCTTTCGAGACATTCAGTACTTTTTTTCATTGGTGTGCAGTTAAGCAGACTGGCAATAGAGCCATAACACATTATTTAGATGATTTTTTGATCGCTGGGAATCCCAATTCTTCCCAATGTAGGGATTCCTTAGCCCAATTTCAGGAATTCATGTATGAGTTGGGTGTGCCCTTAGCAGAGGAAAAGACTGAGGGGCCAGATACTCGACTTACCTTTTTGGGTATCGAGATTGACACCATAGATGGGATTTCACGATTACCAAATGATAAATTGGTGGTTATGAGGCAGCAGATTAGTGCCATGTTGGGGAAACAAAAAGCTACACTTCTTGAATTTCAATCCCTTACAGGACTCTTGAACTTCGCCTGTAGGGTTGTAGTGCCAGGATGTGCATTTTGTGCTAGATTATACAGGGCTACTGCAGGTATTGTGGCGCAGCACCATCACATCAGAATCACAAGGGGCATTTGTGAGGATTTGAAGTCTGGAACACCTTCTTGGATCAATTTAATGGCACATTGTTTTGGAGATCTGAAATGCTGCTGAGGGCAGACTTTCAGGTGCATTCTGATGCTGCTGGCACTCATGGTTTTGGGGTTTACTGGATTGGCCAGTGGGCTGCAGAGGCATGGTCTTCTGCATGGGTTGAAAGTGGTCTAACCAGAGACTTAACGTATCTTGAGCTTTTTCCCATAGTGGTGGCTGTCCACTTATGGGCAAGCCAATTTGCTAACAGGATCATCTGGTTTTGGTGTGACAACCAGTCGGTTGTTCATGTGGTGAATTCTCAGTCCTCTAAGTCTCCTAGAGTTATGGGTTTAGTAATGGCGATGGTCATGCAATGCTTGAAGTATAATGTGTTATTCAAAGCTCAACATGTTCCTGGCGTGCTTAACCCTTTGGTGGATGCCTTTTCTCATTTTCAGCTCTCCAGGTTCCGGCAGCTGGCTCCCGAGGCGTCGACACACCTGTAGGAGGTACCGGCCTTGCTATGGAGCCTTGGAGATTAGAAATTCACAGGGCAATCTTGAATTTGATTGCCCCATCTACACGCAAGTCCTAACAAACTGCTTTAAATTTGTTTAATCGGTTTTTATTGGAAATTGGGGTGGATCAAAGTTGGCCAATCAGGGTTGACTTGATCCTGCATTTTATAGTTTATCTTAGACAGGCAGGCCTTTCGCCTGTCACTATTAGGGGCAGGTTGGCAGCCTTAGCATTTCACTCTAGGGCAAGGGGTTATTTTGATCCTACCACAGACTTTAGGGTCAAAAGAGCTGTGGAAGGTTGGTCTAGGGAATCCCGTGTAACAAAGGACCCGTGATGGCCAATAACAGGCCCAGTCCTGGCTAAATTATGGGAAAAATTAGCTGATACATGTAATTCATCTGGGGAAGAGGCTTTATTTAAGGTGGTATTTGCTTTAGCTTTCTTCGCTGCATTAAGAATTAGTGAGATTGTGCCAGGATCTCGTAATGATCAATCTGGCAGGGCTCTTTTGTTTTCTGACATTTTATTAATGGAACAAGGGATTCGGATTTGTGTTAGGTGCTCTAAGACTAATCAGTTAGCAAAGGGTCAGTCTATTTTCTTAGCAAAAGCGCCTCTTGGGCAGATTTGCCCGGTAATAGCAATGGTCAACTATTTGAAGATTAGGCCCAATGTGGCCTAATTTTCATCTGTCTGGTATGCCCTTAACTCAATTTCAATTTAGGGCAGTGTTGAAGGAGACACTAAGGCAGGCTAATTTGCCCCAGGCCTGTTTTTCTTCGCACTCCTTCCGTATTGGGGCAGCAAGAGCTGCGGCCACTCATGGTTTGAGTGAAACTGATATTTGCAGAATTGGCCGGTGGCATTCCTGAGCATTTAAGTCATATGTCAGGACATCAGGGAATGTGACCCCTGATCAGCCATGCTAATTTGTTTTGTTTCTTTTCAACCAGTTTCTACAGCGGTTCAATATAGATTGTGGGCCATAGTTTGGTCTTCTGAGCAGAATGTCACCTATGGAGCATCGACGTGATTCCACTCTGGGACTTTCGCACATTGGACCCACTGTGTGGTTTGGACAAAGGGGCATGATGTGGGGAGCGCTCCTTCCATGGATCATACAATTGGCAAGATCGCGTCTGCAATTCCAGGTTTTGGTGATACACCTGGGGGGAAATGATTTAGTTAAGGTCCTGTGTTTACAGCTGGCAAAGCAGATCATGAGGGATTTGCACAAAATTCAAAAGATATTCTCGGGTGCTGTAATACTTTGGACTAAGCTCTTGCCACAGCATAGCTGGCTTGGAGCCCAAAAAGATGCGGCGATCAACAATGCTCGTTGCTGGTTGAATCGCTATGTTGCTAAGTAGCTCTCTAAAATGAGCATTTTCATGGTGGAACATGGAATCAAACTTGATCGGCTGCAGCTGTACAGGGGGGATGGGGGTACACCTTTCTCCAGAAGGCTCGGAGTTGTACGTTACAGCACTCTCTGACCAAATACTAAAAGCTTTCTGCGGGGGGGAGGGGGGAGAGGGGATGCCTAGCTAGACTGGCCCCCTCTTGTGGTGGGTAATGACCCCCACCCCACAGGAAAATTAATCTGGCTATTTAAATTAATTAGGGTAAAATTGGCATAAGACAAATTTAAAGGAAATGACGTATGCAGTTAAATGCATGACGTCATTAATTTGTATGATGTCATATGACGTAATATGACATCATTTCTGGATCAGAGGGGTTTGTAAATTTGGTGATATTATTGTTTACTTGTTTTGTCATGTGCGGTGAAGGACCACCCATTTGGGGGAGTTACACCTTCACTTACACATGTGACAAATTTGTTAATGTTATTGCCTTGCAAATAGACCCTGTACAGCTAAATAAAAGTTGTGGCCTGTTTAAACCCAAAAAGGCGTGTCTCGTGTCTTTTGCACCAGTGCAACTTTTTGTTTCAGCAAGCTTTTGAAAACTGATTGCTCACAGGGATAGGGCTTTACATAAAGTGCTGTATTGTTGTTTCCTTTTTAAGGGTTATTTAAAGCTGGCTTTCATTTTACTGATAGTTTAATTACATGTTAACATTTATTTTATTAAATAAATTTATTTACTAGTATTAAATTTAAATAAATTTGTTTACTATTTATTAAATAGTAATAGTAGTAACAGTAATAGCAATACTAATAATAGGGAGTAGTAACAATAAGAGCAATACTAATAATAGGGAGACCAAATTGGTCCCTTCAGATTCAAAATATAAAAGACAATACAAATCCCTTCTGGAGTCTGAAATTATTTTCATTTCCCAACTCCCCACTCTCCCCTTCCTCTCACAAATGAAGAACATAATTAAGAGTCATTATAGCTATGAGTGATTTATGAGTGAGTTGATCTTTGGAGGGATTCATGAGCAATAATTATATTTCATCAGAGTGATTCATGACTAACATCAATGAAGTCCACACAGCTGCTTCATGGCAAGGGGGGTGGGGAGACACAAAAAGATATCAGAAAGAAAAATGGTTAGGCACAAAATTCATGTTCTGTCAAATTCCAAACATTACAAATGTTTAATCTTGATTTGTGGTTTGCTCATAATTTATGTTAATACGTTTGGAGAATGTGCTCTGTGATAATGCTAATTTCACCCCGTCAGTAAGAGGCTGCAAGCATTTCCATTCATTTGGTACATTCATGGCTGAAATGGAATGTGTAACTGAAGTGATTCTTTGGGTTTGAGGGAGTGTTTGTGTGTGTGTGTAAGGAAATACAAAATATAGAGATCAGACTTTGTCAGCCTAGTGGCCTTCAGCTGGGTTGGATTTTGTTGTTAATTGCCATCAAATCAACTTCAGCTTATGAGGACACCAAGAAGGAGAGAACTCCAAGTCATCTTGTTATCAGCAGCCCTGCTTTGGTCCAGCACACTCAGGGCTGTGGTTTCCTTGACTGAGTCTATCCACTTGTCGTCATACAGTCTTCCTCTTTTCCTGCTGGTTCTACCTTATCAAATATTATTGTCTTTTCTAATGAGTAATGTCTTCTAATGATTTGTCCAAAGCACAGTTTAGTCAACTTGGCTTCTAGGGAGACCTTAGGCTTGATTTACTCTTAGACCTACATGTTTGTCTTTTGGCATTTCATGTTATCTGTAGAAGTCTCCTCCAGCACCACATTTCAAATGAATTGATTTTTTTCCTGTCAGGTATTTTCACTGCTCAGTTTTCAAAACCATACATAAAAATTGGAAATATGATGGCATGGACAATCCTGACTTTGGTAGTCAATGATAAAGCTTTACACTTGAGGATCTTATCTACTTCTTTGATAACTGTCTTTCCAAGTCCCAGTCCTCTGATTTCTTGACTTCAGTCTCCATTCTAATGTATGACTGAGCTGAGGTGTAAATAATCTTGAACTATTTCAATGTCCTCATCATCTATTACAAAGCTATGTACATCATTTGTGGTCATTATTTTTGCTTTCTTAATGTTCAGCTGTAAACCTGCTCTTGTATTTTCTTCCTTGACTTCAGTAATCGTTCTATGTCTTTGCTATTTTCTACTAGTAGTATGGTGTCATCTGCATATCTTAAATTGTTGGTGTTCCTTCCTCCAATTTTTATGCCTCCTTCCTTGAAGTCTAATCCAGGTTTATGTATGGTGTATTTAGAGTACAAGTTTAACAGATAAGGTGACATAATGCAGCCTTGCTTCATCCCCTTGCTAATTAGAAACAATCCTGTTTCTCCATATTCTGTCCTGAAATTGCCTCTTATCCTGAATACAGGTTAGACATTGAGACAATCAAATGTTGTGTCCAAACCATTTATTTAATAGCATGTCAGTTGTTTTTGTTTATTGTTTCACAACCATTTTAATGATATGTTGTTAATTTTAATTTTAAATTTTCTCCTCCTGTTTCTAGATTGTACTCCACAGGCAGGCTTTTATTTGTATTTTATTACTTACTATGTACAGTGCCATGTAAATTTACAGTGCTTTATAAATAAACATAATAAACATAATAATAATAATAATAAACATAATAATAATAATAATAATAATAATAATAATAATAATCCATAGTATTTTCATGATCTATGCAATCAAAGGCTTTGTTAATAATAAATAATAAACTTTATTTTTGTACCCCGCCTTTTGCCACGGCAATCAGGGCAGCTTCCATTGTTAGCATAAGTAAAAACAGTCCCCACAACAAACAAACATGATAAATAGTTTACCCCCCCCCTCTAAAAAAGGATTAAACTAGAAACACAGCTAAAATAGTTAAAATGTCTGGTATTCTAATACCAGCAAATATAAAGTATAAAAGAGGGAGAGGTAGGAATTTAGTAGAGTATATTCTATTTGGGAAAGGCCTGCTGGAAGAGATCTGTCTCGATGGCTTTTTTGAAATTATCCAAACTGGTAATTTGACGGATCTCTTCTGGCAAGGCATTCCATAGTCTGGGAGCAACGATAGAAAAGGACCTCTGGGAGGTTCCCATTAGTCTTGTTTTCCTTAGTTGGAGTAGGTTCCTCCCTGAGAATCTGAGGGTGCAGGGTGGATTGTATGGAAGGAGGTGATCCCTCAGATAGGTTGGACCTAGGCCATGTAGGGCTTTAAAGGTCAACACCATAATCTATAAAGTAAAGGCTGATTGTCTTCTGAAATCCTTTGGTCCACTACACTATCTGTTGTATGTTTGTATGGGTTGGATTACCTCTTCCATGATCCACAACCAACATGGCCAATTATGATGTTGGCTGCCAATGAAGGGTGTTTTAGTTCAACATGTCTGGAGGGGACCAGATTGGGGGAGTCTGCTATACATGAACAATAGTATAACAAATCCAATAACATCCAAATGATGATACCTTTATTGGGCTAACCAAAATGCACAATTACATGTTTCAAGCTTTCAAAGTCACACTGGCTTCTTCATCAGGCAAACTCATAATCGTTTCTGATATTCTTAAGACTATGCCTTGCAGTATCATTGGAAGATGTTAGTCTTGGGCTTGCATTTTCTGTTTATGATCTCAGTTCAGATGATAGGGGAGGGCTATTTGAAGGCTTGCGCCTTCCCCTTTAGCCATGAGGTCTCTGGGAAATTTTGCAAGTCAAGGAAATTTAATGTCCATTTGCAATCCAAAGAAGATCTTTCCTTGGAATCCAGCGTGTCTCTTTCCTTTTTGAAGCCTCAGGCTCCTATGCAGGTAGAGAATGCTGAATTTCTCAAGAATTCTTCATGTTTTGCATCAGGAAAAACTTTAGGTGATGTTCCTGCCAGGAAGGAGAAGGAAAGCAGTTTCTGGGCAGCCATTTTGAGTAGGTGAGTGTTTAATAATAATAATAATAATAATAATAATAATAATAATAATAATTTATTTATACCCCGCCCCTCTGAGCGCAATCAGGTCGGCTAACAAATGTTAAAAATACAGGGTACAATAAAACCCCTTTACCCTCTCCCCCTTAAAAAAGTATTAAATCAACTAAGAATTAAAACCATACAGATTAAAATGAACATTAACAACATAGCCATTAAAGAAAAATGGCGGTTACATATTGCCGAGGAGGTGGGCTAAGAAGAAGGTTCCTGGAGGGCTCCCCTAAGAGAGGTTCTTGAGGCCGAGATTTCTATCCTGGAAAGGCCTGCTGGAAGAGATCCCTCTTAACAGCTTAGATGTAAAGTATCATCTGGCAGGCTGTTCCAGAATCTGTGTTTAAACTGTGTTTAGGTGAGTGTTTAAATTAAAAAATAAAAACACTTGGGGAGAGTGTGTCTGTTACTGAGTGGGTAGGGCTTTGGTGAGTCACATCTGTGAGTCAATAAGGGGTGGAGCTAGCCATTTAGCTCTATACAACTCCTCCCAGAAGCTTTCCAGGCCAGCTCCTGCCATGAAGGAGAAGGAAAGCAGTTTCTGGGCAGCCATTTTGAGTGGGTGAGTGTTTAAATTTAAAAAAACAAAACATGGGGAGAGTGTATTTGTTGCTGAGTGGGTGGGGCTTTGGTGAGTCACATCTGTGAGTCAAAAGGGCATAGCCAATTAGTTATGTACAACTCCTCCCACAGGTGCGTGCCTAATGGCATGCAAATTTTTCACAGGACAAAGGAAAGCACAGCACAGGTGGGGGGGGGGCTTTGACCTTTATTTCTAGAGGTTCTTCTTCTTCTTCTTCTTCTTCTTCTTCTTATTTAAAGGGCTTTGAGGTTGTTGTTTTTTGCTCAGAGGAAGAGAGTCAGAGACTTGACTCCAGAATAAGGAAGCACCCAGGAACTCTCTGTAGAGTTAGGCCCTAAGCAGACGGGTGGCTGTGGGCCGCCCTGAGAAGCTGCGGATTGGGGCCGGGGTAGCCGCACTCCTCGGCCCCAATCCACTTTTTTTTGGGCCCTGGAAGGAGTGCTAAAATAGCGCTCCTTCTGCAAGGTGCCAAAGGTGTGCCACAAGAGGCATTGGGCGCACCTTCAATGTCTCTTCCATTGCAGTGTGTCCAGACGCTGCAGCAGAAGGATGTCATCGGAGCGTCCGTCATGTGGAGCGACGGGTGCTCCTATGACGTGTTTGGGAAGGGGCTGGGGTGCCCAGCACGAGGCTGTCCCTCCCCTTCCTTACCTCCAAGACAACGCAAAGCAACGTCTCCTTCCCCCCTTAGAAATTCAGTTGATTGAGCTCGCTGACAGAGCCTAGAGAAAAAGCCAAGAGAACAGGGGCCCTTTATGTAGGTCTTTACCAGGAAACTTTTTGAGGGAGAAGCCCACAGTCCTGTTTCAGTCCTTACTTAGGATTTCTCAATATGGACACTGAGGGAGTTGCTGCAGTCACCTGCAACACTTTAAACTGAGTCATGTGAGGGAGGGAGACAGTATCTTGTAAAGTATCTTGGAAGGCAGGAGTATATCATGGGCTGGAGATAATAGTCAAAATGTTATAGAGGGAACAAAGCAAATGATGCAAGGTCCCAACAGTGGGAGGAAAAAACCCTTACACAGGCAGCAAGTGGGGAGGACCCATGCTCTTAGATGTCTCTACACTAGTGCACAGAGCATGGGAAATAAACAAGATGAACTTGAAGTACTAGCACAACAAAGCAAATACGATATAATAGGCATGACTGAAACCTGGTGGGATGAGTCTCAATATTGGAATGTAGGAATAGAGGGATATAACTTTTTTAAGAGAAACAGGCCAAACAGGAAAGGGGGAGGGATGGCATTATATGTCAGGGATGTTTACACCTGTGAAGATATCCAGGACTTAAATCCTGGAAATCAGGTGGAGAGCATCTGGATAAAAGTTAAAGGGGAAGAAAACAAGAGGGACGTTATAGTGGGAGTCTACTACAGACCCCCAAGTCAGACTGAGGAATTGGATTCTAGGACAGATGACCCCATACTCAGAAAGGAGAGATGTAGTAGTGATGGATGACTTCAACTCTCTGGATATTTGCTGGAAGTCAAACTCAGCCAATACTTCAAGGTCTAGCCGTGAGAGAAAATGGCGACAGTGTGGAAATAACAACAAAGGAAAGGGAAGTAAAAGCGTTGGGAGAGATGGAACGAAAGACTTGGGACATTAAGGGATTGCCAAGAAAATCAATATAGTTATTATAATATAGAAAATTAAGAAGATATTGTATAAAATAAAGAATCGTTAAAAGGAGTGAGAGAACATAACTAAATAAAGTAAGGGAGAAGGAAGAAGGAAGAAGGGGGAGACAGAGACGGAGACGGAGAAAGGGGAAGGGAGGGGGTGGAATTAAATAAAACAAAGGAAACAAGATACAAGCAAAACCAGAGGACCTTGAATAAATGAAAGAATGTTGGAGAAGATGGTGGTTTGAACGCTGGACTCTGGAGACTGGAGACATAGAGGAAGAAATGTTTCTCTTTTGTAAAAAAGTCCTGGTATAGAGAAAGAAGTGACAGAAGGAGGACAGGGGAGGGGATGATAAACTTTGATTTTGAAAGACCGAGGATAGAGAAAGAAAGTGACGGAAGGAGGACGGGAGGAGGAGACAACGAAACCCAAACCCTAAAAGATTTAAGATAGAGGAAGGAGTGGTGAAAAATCTAAAATAGAGAAAGAAATGACGGAAGGAGGACGGGAGGACGAGCCAGGATAGAGAAAGAAGACTGTCCAGAGACAAGGAAGAGACAGAAGTGGAGGAAGGAGGATGGTAGTTTGACCAGTATAGTGAAGGAAGATTATTTTATATCTTCATGTACTCACCCTCTTCCAAATAAAGGAAGGGAAATATATATATATATATATATATATATATATATATATATATGTACTACTTGCCTATCCTCTCTCTTCTTTGGGGATTCAAAGTGCTCACTTTGGTGCTCATCCATAAGGGAGAGAAAGAGGTACTTGTAACACAGTAGCAAAGGTAAAATAGCAAATATATATATATATATATATATATTGAAAAAAATTATGCTCTTGCTTTACAAGACTATAGTAACTGTTAATAACCATTGTAATAGAGTAGCCCTAAATTTATACTAGATTTCTATATATTTAGAAAAGATAACTGAAAATAGAGTATATTAGATTTTTGTATATCTAGAAAAGATTTTTATATATCTAGATTTTTTTATATTAGATGTTTATATATCTAGAAAAGATAACTGATTATCCTCTTTAATATAACTTCTTTCTTCTTTCTGTCTTTTTTTTACAGTACTTGGTTGAAATTATAGTCTGCATTGTCTTTATTGTCTGGTTGGGTGAGTTAATTAAAAGACAGATGGTCTGGTATATATTGACTTTGATTCTATATAGAGAGTCCAGTAACAAAATAAGAATCATGGCAACAGGAGGTAGAAAACAAACTAACATACCAGCCCCCACACAACGAAGGGGCTCAACAGATGCAGCGGCAAAAGCACAAGATCCTATGCAAACTCTCTTAGAAGAATTTCAGAGACTCAGACAAGAGATAAGATTGGAGATGAAAGCAGAACTCAGGCAACCTAGAAAAGAAACAAAGGAAGAAATTCATAAGGAATTAGGAGTATTTGGTGTAAAATTGGAAAAGATTTCAGGAGAAATTGAAAAATTAAGAGGAGATGTAGAAAATATTAAAGGAGAAACGAAGGAGTTAAAAATGATAACAACAGAATTAAGAGAACAACAGAGAGAAAGCAATATTAATTTGATTCAGGAGACACGTCACAGGGAGAAGAGCCTGAAATTAAGAGGGGTGCCTGAATCATTAAATCAAAATTTGTATGAAAAAATAACAACTTCACTGGAAGAGTTTACGGGCATCCCAAAAGAAAAAATAACAAGAGATATGGATAAGACTTTTTGAATAAATTCAAAAGTAGCGAGAGAGAAAAACACACTTAGAGATGTTATAATCTCATTTATAAGAACCAGAACAAAGGATTTGATACTCCAAACAAGTTATCAAGAGGACTTGGTAATAGACGGGAAAAGTGTTAAAATTTTTAAAGATGTGCCGATGGAAATATTATGGAGGAGACAAGAGTACAAATTTTTGACAAATGAGCTAATAATAAGAAGGATAAGATTTGCCTGGGATAGGATAGAGGGTTTATCCTTCATATACAAGCAGAAGAGAATTAGAATAAATTCTATAACAAGAGCAAGAGAATTTTTGAAAAAGATGCAAGCAACAAGACAGGAAGGAGGACAAGATGAAGAATCAAAAGAAGAAAGGATGAAAACAAGAGCAGCATTAAAAAAAGAACAACAACAAGAATATCCAGAACCACAACAAGAGGAAGAAGAAGGAGGAATAGATACAGGTGCAGGAATAGGGGAAGAAGTTACACAAGAAGAGAGCGACCTATTGAAAGCTGGAAGTTCAGAAGAAGAAGAAGGATGACTGGAGATTGACGATTAAAACAAATATTACAAAAACAAGTTAATAAAAATTCAGAAGATGGATATAAAAATAATTTCATGGAATATAAAGGGACTTAATTCAAAACATAAGAGAAGTAAAATCTTCCACTATTTGCAAAAGAAGAAACCACAAATTACTTGTTTACAGGAGACAAAAATTAAGAAGCAAGAAGTAAAGTATTTGCAAAATCAAAAATTAGGACAACTATTTGTATCAGCATCAGAAAAAAAGAAAGGAGTAGTGGCATTATGTATCCAGAAAAATTACAAAAGTAAAGAGATTTTGACCATTAATATGATATGCAAAAATGGCCATTACATTGGTGTAGAGACACAAATTGAAGAGGAAAGATATTTATTGATAGGAATATTCAGCCCCATAGATAAACAGGCAGAATTTTATAATGGCGCGCGGCTCTGGGAGCAGTTGTAAAGAGCTAACTGCCTAGCCCACCCCCTATTGATTTGCAAATGCTCTTAACAAAGCCCCACCCGCTGAGTCACAGTCACACTTCCCCCAAGAGTTTTTTAAAAAGAACTTAAAAACTTACCCTCTCAAGATGGCTGCCTGGAAACTGTTTTCTTCCTCTCTCCTAGCAGGAATTGGCCTGGAAAGCTTTCTTTCCTGGCAGAAACCTCTTTCTCTTTCTCTTCTCTTTTAGAAACTGGCCTGGAGAGCCTCCTCCTCCTCCTTCCCTGTCCTGGCCGAAACTGACCTGAAACTGACCTCTGGGAGCAGTTGTAAAGAGCTAACTGCCTAGCCCACCCCCTATTGATTTGCAAATGCTCTTAACAAAGCCCCACCCGCTGAGTCACAGTCACACTTCCCCCAAGAGTTTTTTAAAAAGAACTTAAAAACTTACCCTCTCAAGATGGCTGCCTGGAAACTGTTTTCTTCCTCTCTCCTAGCAGGAATTGGCCTGGAAAGCTTTCTTTCCTGGCAGAAACCTGGAGAGCCTCCTCCTCCTCCTTCCCTGTCCTGGCCGAATTTTATAACCACTACCAATTGTAGAAAACTTTTGGTCATCTGCAGACTTTAACATTGGTTTTAGCAAGAGATTTTCTTTGAGGAGGAAAGCCATAGTCCTTTTTAATACTTAGTATGGATACTGAAGGAACTGCTGCCATCACCTGCAATACCTGTGGTATGTTTGTCTTCCTACCTACAGAGGTCGGGAACTACACATGCTCCAAGTGCAAGTTGGTAGCTCTCTTGGAGGAGAAAGTACAGCAGCTGGAGGCGCGGGTAGCTACACTTCAGAATATTAGGGAGCAAGAGGCTTTCCTAGACAGAACAGAACGAACGGTCTTGGACAGGGACCACACAGTGGAAGTTGCTGGGGAAGAGAACGTCACACCACATACACAGGAGGTAGACAGCTGGAGGAATGTCACACGCAGAAGTAGGGAGACCAGAGATCGTTCTGGGAGCTTGCAGCTACAGAATCGTTTTCAAGCTCTTTCCCTTACCAAGGAGGACGAGGAAGAGCAGCATGAACAGACTTCAGGGAAAGAGCTGGGAGTACCACCACAGGGAACAGTCGCTGCTAAGCCTCGTAGGAGACGTGTGGTCGTGGTGGGGGACTCCTTGCTGAGAGGGACAGAAGCAGTGATTTGTGGGCCTGACAAGATGTCTCGGGAGGTGTGTTGTCTCCCTGGGGCAAAGATCCGAGATGTGACAGAGAGGCTGAGAAGACTGGTCAGGCCTACCGACCAATACCCCTTCCTTTTGGTTCACGTGGGAACGAACGACACAGCAAGACACAGCCTTCAAAACATCAAAAGGGATTACGAGGCTCTAGGAAAGAAGCTGAAAGAAATGGAGGCACAGATTGTCATCTCGTCTCTACTGCCAGTTGAAGGGCACGGTCCAGGAAGAGAGAGGAAGATAGCAGATGTCAACAATTGGCTCCGCAGATGGTGTCGTCGAGAACGATTTGGATTCTTGGATCATGGGCTGCGGTTCCATGAGGGTGGACTCCTGGCAAGGGATGGGCTGCATCTCACACCAGTTGGAAGAAACGTTTTTGCCAACAGTCTGAAGAATTTGATCAGGAGGGCTTTAAACTGAGTTATGTGGGGAAGGGAGACAGCACCCTGGAAGACAAAAGGACTGGAAAAAATAGTCAAACTGTCATAGAGGAAACAAAGCAAACAGTAGAGGGACCCAACAGTGGGAGGCAAAAAAACGTGCTAAGGCAGCAAGTAAAGGAGACATATGGTCTTAGATGTCTCTACACTAATGCACAGAGCATGGGAAATAAGCAAGATGAACTTGAACTCCTAGCGCAACAAAGCAAATATGATATAATAGGCATCACTGAAACCTGGTGGGATGAGTCTCATGATTGGAATGTAAAAATACAGGGGTATAACCTCTTCAAGAGAAACAGGCCAAACAGGAGAGGAGGAGGAATAGCATTATATGTCAGGGATATTTACACCAGTGAAGAAATCCAGGACAACAATCCTGGAAGCCAGGTGGAGAGCATTTGGATAAAAATTAAAGGGGAAAGAAACAACAGGGATGTTATTGTGGGAGTCTACTACAGACCCCCGACTCAGGCAGAAGAACTGGATGATGCCTTTCTAGAACAGATGACCACACACTCAGAAAGGAGAAATATAGTAGTGATGGGTGACTTCAACTATCCGGATATTTGCTGGAAGTCAAACTCGGCAAAAACCTTGAGGTCTAGCAAATTCCTCACTTGCCTCGAAGACAATTTCATTGTTCAAAAGGTGGAAGAGGCAACGAGGGAGTCAGCTATTTTGGATCTGATCCTAACTAACAGGGAAGACCTAGTTAATGGGGTGCAAGTGGTTGGATCCTTAGGCGGGAGTGATCATGTCCTCCTGGAGTTTATTATACAGTGGAAAGGAGAAGCCAGGCATAGTCAGACACGCATTCTAGACTTTAGGAAAGCTGATTTTACTAAACTTAGAGAAATACTGAGGGTGATCCCATGGACAGGAATACTAAAAGAGAAGGGAGTTCAAGGCGGATGGGAGTTTCTCAAAAGGGAGATACTGAAGGCACAATTTCAAACCGTGCCAATGAGGAGGAAGAATGGGAGGTGTCTCAAGAAACCAGGATGGATGACTAAGGAACTTGCAACTGAACTATGTTTTAAACGGAACATGTATAAGAAATGGAAAAATGGGGAAATCACCAAAGAGGAATTCAAACAAATAGCTAGCACGTGTAGGGTTAAAGTCAGAAAAGCTAAAGCGCAGAATGAAATCAGGCTTGCTGGAGCGGTTAAGAACAATAAAAAGGGCTTTTGGGGGTATGTCAGTAGCAAAAGGAAAAAGAAGGAAATGGTAGGGCCACTGTGTGGAGAAGATGGCAAAAAGTTAACAGGGGACAGAGAAAAGGCAGAATTACTCAACACCTTCTTTGCTTCAGTCTTCTCAGAAAAGGCAAAGGGTGCTCAACTTGAGGATAATGGAGCAGAGGACAGAATAGGAGAATTTCATCACAGAATAAGTAAAGAGATAGTACAGAAACATCTGGTTAATCTAGATGAATATAAGTCTCCAGGACCAGATGAATTACATCCAAGGGTATTAAAAGAACTGGCAAATGTAATATCAGAACCATTGGCAATAATCTTTGAGAATTCCTGGAAAACAGGAGAGGTCCCAGCGGACTGGAGGAGGGCAAATGTTGTCCCCATCTTCAAAAAGGGGAAAAAAGAGGATCCCAACAATTATCGTCCAGTTAGTCTGACATCAATACCCGGAAAGATTCTGGAGCAGATCATTAAACAGAGAGTCTGTGAACATCTGGAAGATAATTTCATAATCACAAAAAGTCAACATGGGTTTCAGAGAAACAGGTCATGCCAGACAAATCTGATCTCTTTTTTTGATAAAATTACCAGCTTGGTAGATGAAGGGAATGCTGTGGATATAGTATATCTTGATTTCAGTAAGGCCTTTGACAAGGTTCCCCATGACATTCTTGCAAGCAAGTTGGTAAAATGTGGGCTAGACAAAGTAACTGTTACATGGATTTGTAATTGGTTATCTGGTCGAACACAAAGGGTGCTCAACAATGGCTCCTTTTCAACCTGGAAAGAAGTGACCAGTGGGGTGCCACAGGGCTCTGTCCTGGGCCCAGTGCTATTCAATATCTTTATTAATGACTTGGATGACGGTATTGGGGGCATAGTTATCAAATTTGCAGATGACACCAAATTAGGAGGAGTAGCTAATACCCCAGAGGACAGGATCAAAATTCAAAATGACTTGAACAGACTAGAAAGTTGGGCCAAAGCTAACAAAATGAAATTCAACACAGAGAAATGTAAGGTACTGCACTTAGGGCGGAAAAACGAAAAGTACAGATATACGATGGGGGACACTTGGCTGAATGAGACTACGTGTGAAAGGGATCTAGGAATCCAGGTGGACCACAAGTTGAACATGAGTCAACAGTGCGATGCAGCAGCTAAAAAGGCCAATGCAATTTTAGGCTGCATCAGTAGAAGTATAGTGTCTAGATCAAGAGAAGTAATAGTGCCACTATATTCTGCTTTGGTCCGGCCTCACCTGGAATACTGTGTCCAGTTCTGGGCACCACAATTCAAAAAGGATGTGGAGAAATTGGAGCGTGTCCAAAGGAGGGCAACTAAAATGGTGAAGGGTCTGGAAACCAAGCCCTATGAGGAACGACTTAGGGAGCTGGGGATGTTTAGCCTGGAGAAGAGAAGGCTGAGAGGTGATATGATAGCCGTGTTTAAATATTTGAAGGGATGTCATATCGAGGAGGGAACAAGCTTGTTTTCTGCTGCTCCAGAGACTAGGACCCGAAACAATGGATGCAAGCTGTAAGAAAAGAGATTCCACCTCAACATTAGGAGGAACTTCCTGACAGTAAGGGCGGTTCGACAGTGGAACACACTCCCTCGGAGAGTAGTGGAGTCTCCTTCCTTGGAGGTCTTTAAGCAGAGGCTGGATGGCCATCTGTCGGGGATGCTTTGATTGGGAGTTCCTGCATGGCAGGGGGTTGGACTGGATGGCCCTTGTGGTCTCTTCCAACTCTATGATTCTATGATTCTATGATAAAAAACTGAATGAAGAAATTTTGAAACTGGAAAAAGAAAACTATAACTTGATTTTTATGGGCGACTGGAACAGGGTAATAGATAAAAAAAAAGACAGAATATCTTTGAAAAAAATTAAGAAAAATCAGGGGAAACTTCTGGCAACATTTTTTGAATTAACAGAACAACAGAATTTAAAGGATGCATGGTCAAATCTATATCCAAATGTTGAGTGCTGCCCCTTTCTCTCAGAAAGCCACAAATCGGCTTCTAGAATAGATATGTTTTTGACCTCATCTGAAATAACAACACAAATTAAAGATATGGAAATTTTACCCAGAACAATATCAGACCACAACCCAATTGTTTTAAAAATAAAACACCAAAGAAAGAAAAATTATAGATGGAAATTAAATGATTTGTTAATACAAGATAAAGAATATAAGGAGAAGATGAAAAAAGCATTAAAGGACTATTTTAGAATAAACAAACAGACTTAACAAGAGCGAAAACAATATGGGATGCTAGCAAAGCGGTAGCAAGAGGACTGTTGATACAAAGAGGAGTCGAGGTAAAAAAACAAAAAAGATGCAGAATTAAGAAAAATAGAAAAAGAAATAAAGGAAGTGGAAGGAAATTTAAAATTGGATCCAACAAATGACAGATTAGACAAAAGATTAAAATGGCTGAAGAAGCAACTAGATAAGATCTTAACAGAAGAAATAGCAAAGAAGATAAAATTCATAAAGCAGAGACACTTCGAATCAGCAAATAAAATGGGGAAATGGCTGTCTTATAGACTCAGGAAAGAAAAAGAAAGAAGATCAATTACGAAAATAAAAGTGGGAGATAAGACATATCATTTGCAGGAAGAAATACAAACAATATTTCAAAATTTTTATACAAATTTGTACAAAAAAGAAGAAATTAAAAATGAAGACATAAAGGAATATATGAAAAGACAAGATATACTAAAGATTCTCCCAGATCAACAAGGAATATTAAATTCGGAATTTACGGAATCGGAAATAACACAGGTGATAAGATGAATAAAAAAAGACAAAGCTCCAGGTCCGGATGGATTTACAGCATCATATATAACTTTTTTTGAAGAATTGAAACAACCTATTCTAGAAACATTCAATAAGTTAATCATTGAAGGAATCCTGGACACTTGGAAAAATGCTAAAATAACTTTAATACCAAAAGAAGGAAAAGGCGAATGGAAGTAAAAAATTACAGACCAATATCATTATTAAATATAGATTATAAAATATTTGCATTGACTCAGGCTGAGAGATTAAAATTTTTTTTAGCAAACATAATCAAAGAGGAGCAAGCAGGTTTTCTCCCAGGAAGACAATTGAAGGATAACATAAGAAAAATTATTAACACTATCGAATATTATGAAAAAAATAATGATAAGAAAATGGCCTTAATTTTTTGGGACGCGGAAAAGGCATTCGATAACATAAATTGGATATTCATGATGGAATTATTGGGAAAAATTGAGATGGGATATAATTTTTGCAAATGGATAAGAGAAATATATAAAGATCAAACAGGCAAACTAATAATAAATGGCAATCTTACAGAGGAGATCAAAATAACAAAAGGAACGTGTCAAGGATGCCCCCTTTCGTCACTCCTATTTATAATGATACTGGAAATATTACTAAATAATAGAAGAAAAAATGAACAAATAAAAGGAATAAAAGTAGGAGGAAATGAATATAAACTGAGAGCATTTGCGGATTACCTTTCGTTAACATTGGATGACCCCTTAACTCAAACTGAATCTGTTTTTCGAACATTGGAAGACAGTTTGCGAAAGTGGCAGGATTCAAAATCAACTATGATAAGACGATGGTACTAACTAAAAATATGTCAAGAGATACTTTAACTGTCCTAGCTCAGTGCTAAGCAATCATGGGAACTGTAGTTTATTGTGGCACAAGAGCTCTCTGGCAGAGAAGGCTCAATGTCCCCCCCCCCCCAAAATACAATTATCATTATTCCCTAGCACTGAGCCAGGACAGGTAAAGTGGTCTCAATTTGCACTATTTCTGGCAGTCTGTAAAGGCTAAAATCTCATAGTTTCTAATCTTAAATGTTTTCTTGTTTATTTTCCTTTGTATATATTATTGAGAAGGAAAAAGAAGAAAAAGAAGATTCCAAAGAATCCCCCCCCAATTTTTTTTCTTATTCCTGTTTAAGCAAGGTCCAGCTGTTTTTATTCCCATAAAGTTTAAGATATTTCCAATGATTCTCTATGTTATTCTTTGGTAATTCTTTCATCATAGCTGTTATAATGTCCATATTCATAGCTTCTCTCACTGTGATTAATCAATCCTCTTCGGATAGAATCTGTTTGTTTTGCCAATATATGGCAAACAAGATCCTTGCTGAGGTAACCATATATAATATAATGCAAGATAGCTTTTTTCCAGTTTAATGTTTATTCAGCATGACATATTTAATAAAAAGACTAACAGGTCAAATGGTAGGTTAATGCCTAGTATTTCTGTCATTATGAGAGGGTTAAATGAGTCATTTGTTGTAGAATAGCACCATCTACTGTCAGAAGAGAGAAACATACTAGGCATATGTAAAAGTGGCATGATCCTGTGTAAATGGTATGACCTGTGATGTAATTAAAAAAGATACCAAGTTTAGCATGTATAAAAGGCAACACACGGAAGGGCTCGGTGCGCAGAAAGGCTGAACAAATTCCTCTGTGCCATTTGTATGCAAAGAAAGCCATCTAGGCCTGAGGACCTGTTTCAAGTCTCCTGTTAAACCAGCAAACCGTAACATTTTTGGCGAGTCAGCCAGGAGACTTGGGGCAGAAGATTTTCTCCTGCCCTCCCTTGATCTCAACCGACTGTGGGAGGCTTCTGAACTGACTGGGAGCACATGCTGTCACTATCTTGTGAAGCCTAGTCATCTGGAGGAAGCCCAAGTCTGGTGAGATACAACAGAGATGAACTGTGAGGTCCCAGCCAGATCGCTTCTTGTTTTTTGTTTTGTTTTGTCCTGTCTTGTTTTGTTCCTGTCCTGTCTCCAGCGCTGGACCTAGACATCTGTCAGGCAAGTATCTGGGGGTCCGAAACTCTGACCAATCCCAAAGGATCGAAGGGGAGGGCCGTACACCCTCTCATCTGTTCTGTATATGGCAGGGGGTTCACCCCCCCTCATCTGGTTCTGTATTTGGCAAGAGTTCTTGCCCATCTGGTTCTGTATCTGTATTTGGCAATTTGCATTTGCCTCTGGAAGGGAACCCTTGGGAACGAGGGTTTCCTATTTGTGTGTGAATGTGTGACTGAATGGCCTTGCATTTCTCAGAGTGGACCATTGAGAGTCTGGCCTCCTGAGTCAAGGCAACTGATAGCCTTTTGGGTCCATGGACCAGCTCCCCCAAACTCCTATAGCTGATCTGTTCCCTGTCACTCCCCCCTTTCTTCCGTCTGTCTGCTATTTCTGTCGTTATGAATAGTTAGGCTTAGATTAGGCCAGGATGGGGTAGGAGGTGCTTCAACCCCATTTGATTTTATGCCCAAATATTTTTTTTATTGAGTTGTACTTCTGACTATCATCCACTGATGTTTGGCAGCAAAAGTCAAAATGCCTGACTATCTGACCCCTCCCTGGCAGCCAGAGCTAGCACCAACCTAAGGCTTGCAGATTCCTTTTGGGAAGTTACTGTTCCCAGGAAACCAGTGTTGTTGTTTCCTTCTGGCAGCAGGTGACCTTGAGAGGTTTTTGATACCACCAAATGTAAAGAAAATAGTAGAATATGCCTACCTGATAATGATGACCCAATTGAAGAAAAATTGGTAAAGGCACAGACCCTCTGAGTCACTAGATTTCACTTATCAAAGTTTAACTGTGTTCCAGATAAGTTTAACAAGTGCTGCAGTATGTATAAAAAGAGAAAAATGCCAGCGGCATTTCCTGGAGAGAAAGACTTGGCTTATTTAAAAAAAAAACAGGAAAAAAAGGAAACTAGTATTTTGGAAGAACCTCCCTGTTTGTTCCCTCCCCCCCCCCTGAAGTGTTCCAGAAGAGTATACCTAGAACACTTGATTTTAGCTGGACCTGAGCTTCCTCCTCAGACAGAGGATTAGCAGAATGGAGGTTTAGATTACCACCAACCCCCTTCTGAAGCTGTTATGCCTCAGGGAATCTCTCAACCAGATGGCGAAGGGAAACTAGGGAACAATAGGTCCTCAAAAGTTGTGCCTCAGGGACCATCTGGCACAGAGAATCCCTAGAATCTGGGTGGTTAATGCCTACACTTACATTCTGTCTTCTACCTCTGATCTTTGGACACCCTAAGGTTCAACCCAGATACTTGCATGAAAGTTTATCTTAAGATCATCAATACTAGAAATGGAATGTTCCATCAATTTCCATATATCAGAAGCAATCATGTTTAAAGCCCTCTCCATTTTATGGAAACTGGAGAGAGAATTGTGCAGAGGCTTGAAAAGAAAAAAAATTCACTGTCTCTGATAGAGACCTACTTGAGAGCATGAGACAGCCCACCCTTCCTCACAAGGAGGGGGGGGATGAAGCAAAAAGAAAAAAGAAAAAGGGTGTGTTAAGCAGAAAGGCAGAAGCTATGAGAAAGAATCTGCTGTACCTAAATGTTGCAAATGCTTGCTTACTTGGCAGTTTTCCCAGAAGCTAGTTTCATAGACCCTCATTGTTCTTAGAGAGCAACATAGAAACATAGGAACATGGAGTCCTAGAGTTGTAGGAGAGCCCAGGACATCCAGTCTGACCCCCTTTTGCCATGCAGGAACTCTAAATCAATCACTCAATTGCAGATCTGTACTCTTTTATTGATCAGAACACTGTTTGTATCCATGTAAATTGCCAATCAGCTTAGTTTTGCTCATGCATGACTGATTCCTATGAGTTCAAGACTGATCTGAAGTTATAAAACTTTTGCTGTGACCAATAAAGTTCAAGAGGCGGAAGGGAGACAGCGGTTAACCACATATTAGCAAACCTTTTTAGAAGCAGTAAGAAAAAGGAGGCTTCACTGAAATGAGCGTGATAGCAGAGAAAGCCAATGTATGCAGTGAGAAGAAAAGAGAATGGAGAATAAAGCAGAGCTGGCTGCAACTGCTTTTATCAGGGAGAAAGAATTTGCAAACCAGGAGAAGGGGGGCAACAGTCGCCCAGCGAGCAAGAAAGAGATAAGGTAGATGTGCATATTGTAAAAAAGAAAGAAAACTTGTGTGTTTTTGATGCTATAGGGCAAATTGTATTTAATATCCCAGGAAGCCAGAGCCTCCATGCACCAGTATATGTAAAGGCAGCTTGGAGCAGGCTGATTCTGGTCAGGATTACCTTCCCCCTGGCCCCTGTTGCCGGCTAGCTCAGTTGGTAGAGCATGAGGTGCACCCCTGATGTATGGGGGGATCTACACCTCTACTGTTATTTGTGGACATTTTGCAACAAAGGGAGGTATCTTTGAAAAGACAGCTTTTAAACTATTCACCTTGTTTATTTTGTGTATTTTATAATTATTTGATTATAATGCTATTGTTGTTTCCTTCATACTGTCAGGCCCAAACTCAGTGCCATCCCTGTGTTAAAGCTGTTAGATCAGAGTAGATATAGATGCAAAGGGACCAAACATCTGTGTCAGTTTAAAAATATCTGTGCCTTGAAAACAATAGGCTCACCTGTTATAATCTCTTGAGTGGGATCTCCAGGTACACCAGATAGACCTGGGGGGAATCCTATACTTTGGAACTAAAATTAGTGGACTAGCCAGTAGCACTGCAGTGATGCTTGAACCATGTGCACTGGCAGATTGGCCCACTAGATGTGGAAACATGAGCTGGCAGAGAGCATATGTGTCTGTTGGAAAATGCACATGTCCTCAGAGTGGTATGAATGCCAAATGCAATAATAGGCAACCTTTCCTCTTTAAGGGCCAAGGGACTTCAGCTCCCAGAATCCCAGGAGCTATTGGCCAACATGGGACTTTTGGCCAACATGGCTGAGGCTTCTGGGAGCTGAAGTCTCTTGGCCCTTAAAGGGGAAAGGTTGCCTAACCCTGATATAGAATATAGACACTGTCCTCACTGGAATTGTGTAACTGGATGACCTGGAAAAGCAGGAATTGATGCCCAGCTCACTAAGGACCCTGTTCAGTCTGCTTGTAAGCACTTGCAGTGTAATTATAAGCACTTGCAGTGTAATTAATAACCCTGAATTCCTGATCAATAGATATGGGCCACAATTTGGAATTGGGATTGATGCAAGAGGCTGTGATCCCTTAGGGTTGTTCTCCCTGAAACTTGTTCAGTACATAGAAGAGGGGCACTCTGTTCCACAAACCTTTTATTCTGAGTTTTGGCAGGACATTGGAAGACCTTTTGTACCAGAAGTAACCAGAAGCTTGTTTGTAACTTTTGTAGAAATGGTGGTAGATGTCCTAAATTTAACTTTGCTGTTACTCATTACAAATTATGGGTTATTTGTAATTAATTTCTTTTCCCAATGACAAAAGTAGAACAAGATTATATTACAATTATAATATAAGAGATAAACTTTTGTAGTGTAAACTTCAACTTACCCGTATTTTCCCGTATAAGACGACTGGGTGTATAAGACGACCCCCAACTGTTCCAGCTAAAATATAGAGTTTGGGATATACTCGCCGTATAAGACGACCCCTCTTCCAATGGGGGGGGAATGAGAAAGTGTTGGGGGGAAGGACTGCCAATATACTAGGTGATGCATTCTGGGGTATGTACAATTTGTGGCCAAGTAAGTGACCCTGGGCATGTCACATACTCTCACCCTCAGGGGATGGTAATGGCAACCCCCATTTGAAGAAACATGCCAAGAAAACCCCATGATAAGATTGCCTTAGGGTTGCCATAAGTCAGAAAGGACTTGAAGACACATAAGAACAACAACAAAAATCTGCAGTTGTTTCATAGGTAGTACATGGGAATAGGAGCCAGCATGGTGTAGTGGTTTGAGTGTTGGACTACCACTCTGGAGACCTGGGTTTGATTCCCCACTCTGCCATGAAACCCATTGGGTGAACTTGGATAAGTCACACACTCTCAGCCTCAGGGGAAGGCAATGGCAAACCTCCTCTGAACCAGTCTTGCCAAGAAAACCCCAGGATAGGGGTTCACCTCTTATCCGCTGCTGCTTCCTCCTCCTGCCTCACGCCACACTACACCACCCCTTCCTCCCCCCTCCTCCTCCTCCTCTTCCTCTAACCTGACTTCCTCTCTTCTTCCTCCTCCTGCCTCATGCCGTGCCACCCCTTCCTCCTCCTTCTCCTCCACCCAGCATATAAGACAACCTCCGACTTTGGAAAAGATTTTCCTGGGTTAAAAAGTAGTCTTATACGCCAGAAAATACTTATTTTGATATTTAAAGGGGTGTAAGGGGGGATATCAGGATTCAAATGCAGGCCTTGTGTTCTGTTATGGGTGTTGGGGCAACAATGACGTGGGTAGGAGGAGAGTGTGTTTTGTACCAAAGGGAAGATTTTTTTCTAAAAAAAGAAAGTAGCTAGGTTTCAGTTACTTTTGGTAAATGGAGAAGTAAAGAGTTACTTCAAAATGTATCTATAATGGTAAGTAACTACTTTGGAAGAACTTATAACAGTTACAAATAACTTTGCATGCTTTGCTAGTTCTTCAACACATGATCCATCAAACAGGATGCTGAATTTGGAAGCTTTACAGAGGAGCAGGAACCTTTTACCTGGAGGCTTTCCTAGCTTACAATCTCTTTTCAAACAGTTATGTCCTGCTGCTAGAACTTTCACTGTCTCATAAGGCATATAATTTTGCGATACACTTTTTACCAAGTTTTTTTTTAATTTTCTGATAAATTATCACCAGTAAGGCAGTTAATGGTGCTGACATCTGCATTGTCATCTCCATGGCTCAGGTTTAACAACTCATTGAAATGAATAGGTTAGATCAATATTCTCTTTTGTATACTTCTGAACTGTCTGCATACTCATTAAGGCAACTTTACAGTCATGTTAGAATGTTCACCTTTAAAAGGTTATTTTTCTGAAGGAAACTCAAATTTCTCCAGCATAATTCTGCAGGAATTATGGGAAGGAAGTGATCATTTGCATAGTACAAGGTCTGGTTTTAAATGGAATGTCTCATATTTTGTCCAAGTGCATTAGTAAGATTCGGTCACAGGAGAAGTTTTCCTTTGAGTTAAAACCCAAAATGGCACAGGTCACAACTGCTTCTTAGTCCATAGATATTTTATACATACATAAGTAGAATCTGTACCCCCAACACAGCAAGGACAGTTGTGTGCAAAAGGAGATTTCTTACATGGATTGCTACTCTGAACAGGTGGTGGCTAAGAGAACATCACAAGTTAGCAAAAAGTACTGAGTACTTTCACACTGCAGAATTATAGCACTATGATTCCACTTTAACAGTCATTATTCCTATTTAATTTTGGATTTTCGTGAGGTTCTAAAGTGCTCTGGCTGAGGATTTTAAATTCACAAATCCAACACTGCAAATCCTAGAATTCCATAGGATGGAATCAAGACAGTCAAAATGAAGGTCCAAAACACACTGCAGAGATAATCCAGTTTGATACCACTTTAACTCCCCTAGCAAAATGCTAGGGAATTCTGGAAACTGGTTTTGTGAGATATTTAGCCTTCTAGGTCATAGACTCTAGCTCTGGTGCCACAACAAACTACAAATCCCAGGATTCCCTAGCACTGAGCCAAGGCAATTAAAGTGGCCTCAGACTGGATTATTTCTGCAGTGTGTTTTGGACCATAATTGTTAGGCCTGGTCTCCAGGAATGCTCAAACTGCCATCAAAAGAGTTGTTGTCCAAAAATAAAATAGAAATAAACATCCTGGAAATGAAATGCAAAAGGAAATCAGTTACTATCAAAGTTCTATGCCACTTTATTTGCCATATCTCCATCTTAAGGAATCCTGGGTTTGTAGTTTGGTGGCATACTTAGAAAATACCAAGGTACTCTGAGAATTCAGGGACTGGGGGTTAATTCACTTTAATTCTGTGATACCAATAGCTACTTAAGTTACCGTGGGGACATTAATTCAATCCTGTATTAAATCTGATTGATTCAGCCAATCAAGTTCAATTTTGAATTGAGCCTTGTCCTTGGACTAGTGTTGTTCAGCATCTTTAGAAATTATTTGGATGCAAGGATACTTTTATTAGGCTAAACAAAAAGACAGAAAACTCTTTGAAAAAGCATTGGAATGTGTTTTCTTTAAAGGTATTGACAAGTTACTTTAATATTTGTTTTATGGCCCAATGCAGCTGCCCAATACAGTAGGGGGATACCCATGAAATCTGCAAAGAGCACCCATTTGTATGGATTCCCCTCCCCTCGATTGATGTGGAAATGAGACCATGAACATATGAGTGAACATATGTGAAAGAGGTATGGATGAATCTACTTATCCATGCACTCATACTGCCCATTCTAAGGCAATGGTTTTCAGCCTTTGGGGACCTCAGCTCACAGAAGCCCCAATAAGTATGGACAGTGAAGACAGATTCTGGAAGATGAAGTCCAAAACATTTGGAAGACTAAAGATTGAGAACCACGGTTTTATTTTACACAGGATCCTTTTGCATGACCTTACAATGAACATATGAATTGGACATGCAATGTGATATAAAGTGCATTGGTGGAGATCATATATCTTGGGATATAAGCTCCTGTGCAGCTGAGATCTTTTAATGTGAGGAACTGATGCACAGTCAGGGAGCAAGACCTAATCTTGAACCCCACATATGTATAGAACTGTTTGAAAGAGAAGAGAATAAATGTGTCTTGTGGCTTCTTCTTTTTGTTTTCTGTAAAATACCTTATCTGTATCTGATTGTTAAAAATCGATAAAAACATGGAAGGTGAGAGTCAATCATACATTTTGCTAGTGTGTAGGAGGAAAGTCATCATGCCAAAGGGGAATGAGTGTTCTGGGCAGGCTTTTTGCTTTGTTTCAGGGAAAAGATGAATTTCCTTCTCATTTCCCCATCCTCCCTGTGGTTTACAACAGAATTATACACATGTCTACTCTGAAGTAGATCCCAACAAATTAAATGTGTCTCCTTCCAGATAAGTGGGTCAAGGATTCCACCTTCATTCACACATTTGGTTTAATTTTAGCTACTCTGAACAAACCCATTGTTTTAAATTCTCACTTGCAGAAATCTTACTGCATGTTTTCCCCAAAACAAAAGAAAATACAGCTAGCCTACACTCCTCCTGAATATTGTTGGCATGTTGTATAGATAATGAAAAAATATAGTGATGAGTCACGGATATATGCAATCTGTCAAAACAGCCATTTAGCTTTGGCTTGGTAAGTGTCTGAAGAGAATTGCTCCTCATGCTTTTCCAGAAGATTTGAAAAAATGGATGCAGATATCCCCATTAATTTTGGGTGCCCATGTTCAATTGCCTGCTTATGTAGAATTATGCAAATTCTGGAAGGTTGTATTTTGTAATGGTTTGGTGTGAGAGATGAATTTTTTTCAATCTACAATTGCATTATTAAAAAAAAGTTTGTGTATTGTACATTTCATCTGTGAACCACATGCATGACATTTACTTATAATTCATCTCCCTTGATGATACACTGGGCTTAGTTCCACATTCAGTCACAGATAAACAGGTGGCTCGTGACTTCCATGTCTCTAGAACAGGGGTAGGCAACCTGTCCCCTTTAAGGGCCGAGGGACTTCAGCTCCCAGAATCCCAGGAGCTATTGGCCAACATGGGACTATTGGCCAACATGGCTGAGGCTTCTGGGAGCTGAAGTCCCTCAGCCCTTAAAGGGGACAGGTTGCTTACCCCTGCTCTAGAGTAATGAACACTTTCTGGGTTTTAGTCTGAACTTGAAAGGATCTTTGAAAGATGCTGTACTTCTCCCCTTGGGAACTCTTTTAAAGTTTGGACTATAGGCAAAGACAAATTGAAAGTAGAGAATTATAGGCCAATTTCATTATTAAATTTGGATTATAAAATCTTTATGACAATATTAGCCTCAAGGTTAAAGAATATTTTTAAAAAATTAATACATGAAGATCAAGCAGGATTTTTGCCATCAAGACATATGAAAGAAAATATTCAGACAGTATTAAATGCAATTGAATATTATGAAAAAAATAATGAGAAAAAAGTTGCAATGATTTTTCTTGATGTAGAAAAGGCCTTTGATAAGGTAAAATGGGACTTTATGCTGGATGTAATAAAAAAATGGACATGGGAGAAAACTTTCATGAATGGATAAGTATTTATAAAAAGCAGAGTGCAAAGCTGATAATCAACGGAGAGAGAAGTTTAAAATTTGAAATTCAAAAAGGTACTAGACAAGGATGTCCACTATCTCCATTGTTGTTCATTATGGTATCAGAATTGCTAAATAATAAGATTAGAGAAGACATGGATATAAAAGGATTAAAGATCAAAGGACAACATTACAAGTTAAAAGCTTTCACAGACGATATGGTAATATTTATGGAAGAACCATTAAGTTCGATAGAGAAACTTCAAGAAATTTTGTTGGACTTTGAAAAAGTTTCTGGTATAAAAATAAAGAAAAGACAGTAATGCTTACAAAGAATATGACAAAAGAAGAGACTAAATTACAAACTTTATCAGGATACAAAGTGGAGAGGAAAATTAGATATTTGGAAATTTGGATTACAAAGAGGAATGCTGATTTATTTGAAAATAATTATGAAAGGACATGGAAGAAAATTAAAGAAGATCTTAATAAGTGGACAAATTTAAATCTATCGTTCTTGGGAAAAACAGAAACAATTAAAATGATGGTATTACCAAAGATGAACTTTTTGTTTCAAAATATTCCGGTACTTTTAAATGACAAACCATTTGTACAATGGAAGAAAGATCTTGTAAATTCATCTGGTCAGGTAAGAAACCTAGAATAAATTGGAAGACATTGATTGATAAGAAGAAAAATGGAGGTTGTAACCTACCAGATTTAAAGGCTTATTATTATGCAAATGCATTAACTTGGATCACGGACTGGGCAAAATTAGAAAATGACAGAATTCTCACTTTAGAAGGATTTAATCTGAGATTTGGTTGGCATGCATATATGTGGTATAAGAAGACAAAAGTGCATAAGGAGTTTGATCATCACTATGTAAGAAGATCACTAATAAGGATTTGGCTGCAATGTAAGGAAACTTTTTTTTGGAAACTACCCTTATGGGTGTCACCACAAGAAGCTTTTTTTTTTTGGGAAGATGGCGAGAAGTACCTAAATGGTTTAGATATCGAGACACTGTGTATAAAACAAGGAGTGGATTTTATGAAATAAAGTCTCTAGAAAATCTGAAAGAATTAGATTAAAACTTGCATTGGTTTCCATACAAACAGTTAATGGATAGATTTAAAGCAATTATAAAAAACTGGGATTTGAAGAGACAGATAATGAATTAGACAAAGTGATTAAGCAAAATGGAAAAAACTAACTTCCAAATATTATGAGATTTTACAAGAAAGAGAATTGGAACAAGACTTAGGGGGGTTGCAGACTGCCAGAAATAGTGTGAATTCAGTCCACTTTTAGGGTTAGGGTTAGAGTTAGGGAACCATGGGAACTGTATTTTATTGTGGCATCAGAGTTATCTGACAGAGAAGGCTCAATGTCTCAGAAAAATAAGAGTTCCCATGATTCCCTAGCACTAACCCTAACCCTAAAAGTGGACTGAATTCACACTATTTCTGGCAGTCTGCAACCCCCCTTAGTAAAAGATACGATGATTAGATGGCCTAAAGATATTGGCAGGGACATTGATTTAGAAAGTTGGGAATGGGCAGGAAAGAAGACACAAAAATTTACTCAATGCCAAGACTTGAAAGAAAACTATTTAAAAATGGAGCAAAGTTGGTATCTTACTCCAGCGATATTAGCAAAAGTTTATAAGAATGGCAATAATAGATGTTGGAAGTGTAACCAAACCACAGGAGGTTGGTTACATGTATGGTGGAACTGTGACAAAGTTAGAGAATATTAGATAACTGTTCATAAGGTAATCTGTGAAATATTTAAAATAAGATATGACATGACACCAGAAATATATTTGTTGAACATGACAAATAAGATCCCAGAAAAAAACTGAAAGGAAATATGGGAGAATATTATTATATACGATAACTTCAGCTCGGATTACATTAGCAAGAAAATGGATACAAATAGAAGTGCCCTCAATCAGTGAGTGGTTTACAAAGCTTATTGAAATGATGAGTATGGATATACTCACAGCTAGATTGAACAAACAAAATGTGGAAAGTATTGAACAAGACTGGATCCCAATACTGCAATACTGTAAAAGAGAAAACTTAATTGAGTAGAGATATAAATTGATGGGAAAGTGTAAATTATTAAATGGCCCAATAATGGGAGGTGAATATCAACAGGAAACATCCATAATAATGACTATAAAAGATCAAGATGGTTAAAGCTCATGTTAGAACACACAGTGGATTTAATATTTAAAATTGTTTGTATATGAAGACAATGAGTGAACATTGAAGTAAGGTTGAGTACAAACTGGAGATACTTTGGAAGTCAATTGTAAATATTTGTATATAATTATTGGGAAAGAAATTAATATGTCAATTTGATAGATATGTTTGAATAATACATGTTAATAAAATATAAAATTACAGTAAAGTTTGGACTATAGTTGAAAATAAAACCTGGAGCAGATTCACCACCCCACTAACACCACAACTTTCCTCTACAGGGATGCCATGTGCATAGAGTAATTCTATTATGGGCAAGTCAAAAGTGTTTTAGCAGTGTCTGACAAAAGTGTTTTAGCAGTGTCATGTGTCTGACAGTAGGAGCACCCAGTGGTTAGATTACTTCTTTTTAAAGTACTATACATGGTCACAAGACTCTCCACATTCCAGCGACTTTACAATGTAATAAAGATAATGGCTAAGATGCTGCATGGGACACATCACTACAATATCATAGCTATGCTCCATCTCCCTAAACCCACATTAAAAGTCAGGCAATGGTACTGAGCAAAGGAGTTGTGGGGTGGTGGTGAGCATGGTGCTGAAGGATGATGCATCCAGCCCTGTCCCACCAATGTGCCATTTTACTGTGCCATTGCATTTAATGGGACTTGAATATCTATGGATTTTGTTATCCATGGGTGTGTGGGTGAGTCCTGAAACCAAACCCCAGTGGACACCAAGGACTCATTGTATTTGCTTGTTACACACTGCTTGCTGGAAGGTGGGGACTGAATTGCAACTGCCTAATTTGAAGCCAGACCAACATTTTGCATCAAAATGTACATGTTCTATATCAATCACACTGACCCATTTGCAGGGCTGTGCACAGTTTCACTTTAAAGCTGTGTGTGTGTGCTATTCTAAAAAACTCTCAGAGTATGACTTTGTGAAGAATCGTAAAACCCTGGCAGGCTGGTGGAATTTCCAAGGTAACAAGTAGCTGTTAAGAAATAGATTTCCCCATCCCATCTCCTTTTCTCCTTTCTCTAAATTGTAAAACCTGCTAATTATCTTCTATATCTGAGTTCAGAAATGGGATAATTCTTTGATTGTTTGATTTAACAGTGAAGAGTAAATGGTACTGCTGCAAAAAGTCCAAAGGACAAACTAAAATAATAAATGACTGCATGTCAGCATATTGTAATGTAAAATTAAGATCTGTAGAACTGCACATTTATGATTGTGTGGTATGTGTGACAAGGCCAGGACATCTGGTGATAAAATGTCCTTGAGGTGGCCAGACACCTAAATGTGTATTGAGTACTGCACCTGTGACTATGTATGATTCAGTAATATGATGTAATGCATTATGCCATGTACTGGAGAGTTGCATCAGCCAAGAGTATATAAGGCTGTGACTAATGTAGACTATTGTGGGTCATTAGTTGTAGCTGTACTGTTGTGAAGAGAGTCAGTGCAGTTGGTGTGTGTATAGTTCATATACAAGAGGGTTCTGTTTAGCTTTGTTGGGCCTTTACAGACTGCCAGAAATAATGCAGCTTGAGGCCACTTTAACTGCCCTGGTTCAATGCTAGGGAATCATGGAAGCTGTAGTTTTTTTCTGAGACATTGAGCCTTCTCTGTAAGAGAGCTCTGGTGCCACAATAAACTACAGTTCTCTTGATTCCCTAGCACTGAGCCAGGACAGTTAAAGTAGCCTCAAGCTGCATTATTTCTGGCAGTCTGTAAAGGCCTGTTGTTGAGCTATTGAGGAGGAAGTGAAAGTGTTACTTCCATCCTAGAACTCTGTTCCTGTTTATGTTCCTGTATCTGTATATAGTCATCTTCCTGATAATCTGCAAATAAATATCTTCACTGTGCAGCTGTCCAGTCCCATTTCCTGATTTCATCAAGATATCTCTAGGTTTGGCAGAGATACTACATTTCACATTCATGCCTCAACCTCAGCGTGACACTTCACTGCCAAGAAAAATTGTGGGAATAACTGTACCTTGAAATAGTAGTTTCAGAACTGTAAAGATGATAGATACAAACTGGCAGACATAACTTATGAGCATCTTGGAACAAGGTAAGGTGTCCTGATCCAATCAGTTTTAGATTCCCAATTGTGTAGAAGATGACTAGACAAGCAATAATTTTCTAATAGGATGACTTTACATTTGGACTTCTAAAAATGTTCTTTGGAGGGAAGGGTGAGCTTAAGTAAATTGAAAATGCAGAGCCAATCCATCCAGATTGTCATACAGACAATAGCAATGTTGGGATTGCCATACAGACAATAGCAATGTTCCTTTAAGAAAGTATAAAATAGTTTTTATGGCTGTAAATGTAAAGTAACACCAGGTTTCAACCCTTAGTCATTACCACTGTATATAAGTGCTCCAAAACCCAGTGTAGGTGTGGGTTGATGAAAAGAGTGGTTTGTAGAGTGAGTTAGTAAAGAGTAAGTTGCTGTATAACAGACAGTGAATGTTGGAGAGAGTTACAGGAGAGTTTGTATATAATTTGTACATGTGGAAACAAGTGATAAAAGCCTCCAAGGACTTTTGGATGAACCCAGCTGTGTCTGTGCATCATTCAAGGTTGATCAGTGCAATATTGCTCAGGCTAGACTCAGGCTTGCATCCTTCTGAGCTTGCTGAAATGAGTACCCAGCATGTTGGGGGCAATTAGCTTACAGTTGTAAACCACTTAGAGACTGCATAGTGTGGTATGAAGCAGTATATAAATGAAGTTGCTATTGCTATATACTATTGTGTTTGTATTTCTCCACTCTGCTGTGTTAATAGCTACTGTTGAGATCAAGCACCTCAGACAGTGCTGACAGTTGGCTTCTCTAGTGAGCCTAGTTTTTGTTTTTGTTGCTGCATGCCTGCAAGACATAAGAAGAGAGCCAACAATGAATTATGGGCCCAGTCTGTGCCAGTTTGAACTCAGTTTGAACTCAGTTTGAACTCAGTTTGAACTCAGTTTGAACTCAGTTTGAACTCAGCTTGAACTCAGCTTGAACTCAGCTTGAACTCAGTTTGAACTCAGTTTGAACTCAGTTTGAACTCAGTTTGAACTCAGTTTGGACCAGAGCTTCAGTTTTTGGTTTTTGTTCATTTTGAAAGCAGTTTTTGGTTCCTATATTAAAGCCATTATATCCCAGGCTGTGTTTGTGTTGCTGGGAGTCTGAAGGAAGAAGAACAGTGTTTGCATTTTGCATTTTGTTTATCTTTTCCTTTTTGCAAGGAACAAACAGTGAGTATTTGGCTTATTTTTGAGTTTTTGCTTGACCAGAAGAAACAACCCACAGAGCAAAGAATTTTGTTTTCATTTTTGTGTGGCTTGTTTTGGAAATAGCCTGCAGATATGGCTAGAGTCACAGTAACAATGAACTTTGTTAAATTAAAAGCAAAGGTATTCTCCGTTGACAAGGTTGTCAAGTCGTGTCTGACCATAGGGAGCGGTGCTCATATCCATTACTAAGCCAAAGAGCCAGTGTTGTCAGAGACTACACTGTAATCATGTGACCAGTATGATTTCACAGAACTCTGTTTACTTTCCCACTAATAAGTGGTACCTATTTATCTACTTACATTTGCATGCTTTCAAACTGCTAGATTGGCAGAAGCTGGGACTAGTGACAGGAGCTCACCCCATCATGCAGCACTCAGGCCTCAAACTGCCAATCTGCTATTCTTGCAATCAACAGAGTCAGTATCTTAACCACTTGAGCAACTGCGTCCCTTTGCTACATTAGACAACACTAATTATGCTACTTGGTCAGTGATGGTGCAAAGTCTGATTGTACGAGAGAACTTAGTGAATTATATAACTGTAACTGTTTTCTTAGTGTGTCAACCTTAATTGGGGATGGTTATAAGATGGTGTTTGAGAAAAAAAATGTGTTATTTCCAAGGATGGAAATGGTCTGTGCTAAGGATGATAAAAGGGACAGACTATATTACTTACATTCTCAGGCAGACAAGCCAAATGTGGCCAATGTGATAATGTTCAATGTTCCCTTGCATGATCAGTGCATGTATTATCTGCATAGGGTGCTTGAATATGCCTGATTTGCTACATTGGCACAGTTGGCTAAAGTGTGTCCAGAGCTTAAGGCAAAACCATGCCAAAAGTTCCTGGACTGCACTGTCTGCAAGATGGCGAAAGTCAAGGCTTTTCCTGTAGCCAAGGAAAGCTAGAGAGTGACAAAGGAACCCTTCCAGGCAGTTCATGGAGACCTTGCTGGACCATTTAAAGCAAGTGTGGGAGAGGGTTGATATATCTTTGTTTTGGTTGATCACTTTACAACAGGGATCGGCAACCTTTTTTGCCGATGGGCCGGGGGGTGGGGAAATGGCACTGGGGACTGGTGCATGTGCATGCTTGCACACGTGCTTGCCCCCCCCCGTGTGTGCATGCACTGTGATTTGAAAAACAAAATGCCGCCCCCCCGTGTCATCCCTCGGCCATGCAGGGCCTCCGAGAGGCCCAGCGCCACCGCAGGGGCCCCCCAGGAGGCTTTTGTTGGCAGCACTGGGCCTCTGAGAGGCGCCGCCCCACTGTGGGGCTCCTCTGGGGCGCTATTTTGCCTGCACTGCCATTGTGTGCAGCTGCGGTTCATTCACGCATGTGCAGGAGTACTGCACATGCGCAAACGAGTTGCGGCTGCCATTTTGGCAAACAAAATGGTGGCTACAGTGCACGGTGGGGTTGGCGGGGGCTGGTCCGCGGGGGTCCATGGGCCGGGTGCAGCCCACAGGCCGTAGGTTGCCAACCCCTGCTTTACAAGATATAGATTTGTGTATTTGCTAGAAACTAAAGAGCAGGCATTCACCATATTTAAGGAATGGATAGCCATGGTGGAGAGGAAATTCCCATTTAAAGTGGTAACGTTCATCTCAGATAGAGTTGGAGAAATTCTTGGGAATTTATTCCAAAATTGGCTAAAGACAAAGGGGCATTCAACATAAAAACAACAACTAACCCTTACAGTCCATCTGAAAATGCCTACCTGAGAGAAGGGTAGGTCTAGTGCAATCCATGAAGGACTGTATGATGGTTGATGCCCAAGCACCCAGAAATCTGTGAGATGAAGCTGTGATTTGTGCAAACCATGTCCTAAACAGGGTCTGGAGTTCTAGTGTGAAGCAGACACCTTGCTATATGTTGTATGGTAGGGAGCCATGTTTAAAATACCTAAGAATGTTTGGACAGTTTGACAATGTTCTGATCCCTAAAACCTTAAGGAGAAAAGGTCAGCCTAAGTGGTGGAGATGAAGTTTTTTGGGATATACAGGAAATAAATACAGGTTTGTCCTAGAAAACGGACAGGTTGTATTATCAAGAAGTGCCAATTTTGAAACACATAGTAGGTGAACAAGGTTCATGCAAACTGAGAAGTGTTTGTTCAAACACAAGCCTCAAAGGAGCCAATATCCACAAATGGAAGGGTGAAAATCCCTGATAGTGTACAGCAACAGCAGGTAAGTACCTCATAACATCCAATACCTCCACAACAGAAATAAAGATCAAGGAGGAAGTAAAGAGTGAAGATGGTAGTGTAGAAGACACTCAACCTTTCTATTTAATTCCCAAGTTGTGTAAGGGAGAAAATGGGGAACCTAATTTTTTGTTTGTATGAATCCAGCTGTGTCTGTGCCTCATTCAAGGTTGGTCAGTGCAATATTGCCAAGTATTACTAACTGAGTTTGTACTTCTGCACTCTGCTGTGTTAATAGTTATTGTTGAAGTCAAGCACCTCAGAGAGTGCTGACAGTTGGCTTCTCTAGTGAGCCTAGTTTTGGTTTTTGTGTCTGCACACTTGCAGGATATAGAAGAGAGCCAACAAGCAATCTGGATGGATAGGCCCTGCATTTTGGAGATATTTAATGTCCAAAATGTATATTTAATCCCCAAAGCTCAAGGACATTGATCCAGCAAAGGTTTTATATTCGAAAGTAGACATCCACATCAGTATGCCAATCAAATCAGAAACCCCATGGGTAAATGGGTTCCAGAACTAGTTGTATGTCTCATCTGATTTGGTTGCTAGTATACATGTGTGCAGTCCCAGGCATCTGATTTGAACAATATATCAACAGAATGTACAGACAATGTAAAAAATTGATTTGTGCTATTAAGCATAATTGACTGGGATCCAGAAGAACTATGGTCAGAGGCCAAGGGAATAGTCAGTAAGAATGCAGAAAGACACTAATAGTGGCCAGAAAGAAAGAGAAGAGACAATGGATAACAGAGGAAACACTTCAGGCAGTAAAGGAATGAAGAGAAGCAATAGAAAAGGGAGACAAGAACAAAACCATAACCATAAATGTAACTGTCCAACAAGTAGTGCACAAGGCTAAAGAAAACTACTATAATAATGAATGCAAAGAAATAGAAGACAGCAACAAAAAAGGAAGTAGAAGAGGCCTCCTCCACAAGATCTGGGAACTCAAAGGAAAGTTTAAAGTAAGGGTGGGGCTGCCCTATGATCAAAAGAGGAACATACTACAAGATCAAGAAGAAATAAAAAGACAATTGAAACAATACACAGAGTAGATGAAAAAAAATCAATGACACATGGAATGAAGAAACATATGAAGATGAACCCCAAATTCCAGACAGTGAGGTGGAAGCTGCAATAGAGATATTGGAAGAATAAATAACCAGTAACAGATGATATTTCAATTGAATTGCTACAGTCCACACAGACAGAATTAACTCTCGTGATAACCAAAATATGCCAATAAATATGGAAAACAAAACATGGCCAACAGACTGGAAATGATCAATATACATCTGTCATGGCCAGCCAAGAGCAGGTCTCGGAGGATGAGGAGGAGGATGGGGCTCATCCAGAGCAAGAGGTAATTGAGGCTACACCAGGGGCTAATCCTGCTCCAGAGCAAGAGGTAATTGAGGCCACACCAGGGGCTAATCCTGCTCTGCCAGAGCTCAGCCCTGATCTCCCAGCCCCAGAGGAGGAGGCTCAGCCAGGTCCTAATGCTCATGGGATTCTCTGGTGGTACAGCAGCCTAGTGGTGACTCTGGGGAGGAATCAGGCTTGAAGGTTTCCTGCTTCAGGCAGCGCAGGGCTGAAAGTGCTGGCAGACGCAGATCCCAGAGAATTGCTGCAAGGCAATTAGCTAATCAGCCTCATCTGGTACGGGGGAGTGTATCCCCTATTTAGGAAGCAGAGAGATGCCAACTCAATGCCAGAGTTTATTGCATGATCCTTTGGTGTGATTGCTGCCTGCACTGGCTCCCTGTACCTCAACTCCTTGTGGCCTTGACTCTTGACTTCGGACTGGACTGGACTATTGCTACCCTCTGGCTGACCTGACCCTGGACTGGACTGACTATCGTGAGACCTGTATTCCTGACTTCAGCTCTGGCTTTTGGTTTGCTCTTTCTCTCACTCCCTGCAAGGGTTGTGGACTATTTCCAGCTGCATAGCTAGTTACCTTGTTGAGCCATCCTTATTGGCGTAGGTTTGTGTGTGCTGGCCACAACCCAGGACAACATCCCATCCACAAAAGAGGAGGCACAAAAGACTGCAGAAAATACAAGACCACAGTATTAATTTCCTGTGCAAGCAAAATTATGCCAATCATATATGGAGAGAAAAATCCCAGAAGTCCAAATAGGGTTCAGGAAAAGAAGAGGCACTAGGGACCACATTGCAAACACACAATGGTTAATAGAATGCATTGAGGAATTCCAGAAGAAAATCAGCATGTGTTTTATTGACTATAGCAAAGCCTTTCACTGCATAGAAAACAAAAAGTTATGGAATTCTTTTAAAAACATGGGAGTGACACCACATTTGATAATTCTGATGAGAAATCTGTACTTAGGACAAGAGGCTATGGTTAGAACAAAATATGGAGAAACAGAATGGTGTTCAATTGGCAAAGGCAATAGGCAAGGATGCATTCTATCACACTACTTGTTTAACTTGTATGCAGAAAATATTATTTGAATAGCAGGTTTACTTTCAGAAGAAGGTGGAGTGAAGATAGGAGGAAGGAACAATCTAAGACAGGGGTAGGCAACCTTTTTGAGCCGGGGCCCGGGTTGCTGTCCCTCAGACAATTGGGGGGCCAAAGCACCAAAAATAAATAAATAAATAAATATTATTATTATTATTATTATTATTATTATTATTATTATTATAGCTGTTGTACTTTGGCCACATCATGAGAAGGCATGACTTACAAGAAAAGTCAATAATGCTAGGGAAGGTGGAATGCAGTAGAAAGAGAGGAAGACTATGAGCAAGATAGACAGATTCAATCAGGGAGGCCACAGGCATGGGTCTGCAGGACCTAAGGAGAGCAGTAGAAGATAGGGGGACTTGGAGAAATCTCATCCCTAGGGTAGCCATGAGTTGGGGCCCACTCAAAGGCAGTTAACAACAATCATTCAGTCATGTTTTTGTATGCTATGGATCACCACTACAGTGTAGGTATTTCTAGGTGGATTTCTATGCACCTCTCACTTAGTGAGGTTCAGAACCCTGTTGATTATCTGATGGCTTCATCTGGCTTTTCAGCCATGGTGTGAAGACCATTATGCCCATGTTGACATGGTTAATTAGGAACAGAAGAAACATTTTTTGATACAGCACTTTATTTAGGGATGCGGTGACTCAAATGGTTAAGATGCTGATTCTGTTGATTGCAAGATTGGCAGGTTAGCAGTTCGAAGCCTAGGTGCCGAATGATGGAGTGAGCTCCCATCACTAGTCCCAGCTTCTACCAATCTAGTAGTTCAAAAGCATGCAAATGCAAGTAGATGAATAGGTACCACTTCATGGGAAGGTAAGCAGCATTCTAGGCAATCATGCTGGCCACATGATCACAGAGCAGTCTCTGACAACACTGGCTCTTTTGCTTAGTAACTGAGTTGAGCACTTCCCCCTACTGTCAGACATGACTTGACAACCTTGTCAATGGGGAATACATTTACCTTTACCTTTTACTGTACTTTTACTTGACCTAGGGATAGAACCTAGTGCTAATGGTAACTGTATTGGATAAATGGCTCATGCATAGATTTGTATGATTCTGAGCTCCCAGGTTAACTATCTGTTCTATTTATGTTGCCCTGTTTGTGATAATAGATACCTTACTGGTATAGTGTCAGTGAGATGGCTTGTTTTTCACAATTGTGTAATAAAGCATTGGCCCTGTAACTAAGGCAGTTAATGGACAGCACTCCTATTGCTGGAAAACCTTCTGGAAGTAATATTCCTACACTGCCTATGTTGAATGGACTCTGACCATGACTTCCCTGAACATCAGCCAAAGAACAGAATTTGGCAGCAGCCTAAATATTCCATATAAAACAAATAGGATGGGCATTCAGGAGCAACTAATGCACAGTAAGAATGGTTCACTGTTCCATCTTCTTTGTATGATTTTCCCTACTACTGAACTCTCTTTGGCTGAAACTATGAGGCATTGCAAATATCCCAGTAATCATGTTGCCATGTTATGTGCATCAGTCAACAGCTTATGCTCACATGCAAGACTAATTCCCACCAATATGCCCCAGTCATCCACATATGGTGGATTGATTTTAATCCAGATTTATGATAATGGAAACACCAGTGTAGACTGACATTTACTTGAGGTAAATTAATCCAGGATTAAAAGAGACAGACAGACATGATTAACACTGGATTTTGAAGCTGAATCCCCTTTCCCACTTCTGAACTGCAGATCCTCAACTGTCAACCAACTGCTCAGTCTGGATTGCTGCCAAAGCTATTCCATGAGACATCAGTGCAAATTCTGTCACCAAGAATTACCAATATAAGGCAAATGCTGTATGCTTCAACAGCATAATGTGAATCATAAACTGAGTTTGAAGAAGTTACTTTGTGGGACTACAACTCTCAATATCCTTCAGCGAGCATGTTTGGTTGCCATCCTTGTGGAAGAATTCTGGGAGTTACAGTCTGCAAAGTAACTTTCCCAGGCTATGAGCAGAACTGTAAGTCCAATCTTTCTTTCTTACTAAATGCAGCACCAGTGTGTTTTATGAATTATAGAAACATCAATTGTGATCCTTTTCTTTTGTGATTCCTCCCCTCCCCAATCATGCAAGTACCTGATTTTCCCTTGAGGCCAAAGGGAGGTTAATAAGAGTTTAAGTCAGAAGTGTGATGACTGGCTGGGATGAGCTTCTGACGATGAAAGTCAGTCTTTTAATAATTTCCAATACTTACAGAAAAGAGGTGATTATTCTGGCTTCATCCAGAATGTTGAATGTGCAGATGGGGACTGATTGTATATGATGGTTGATATAAATAGGTCTGGAAACCAGATCCAATTCTGATGCAGACTGCCATTTCGGCATTTATTGTATGAGGATGTTGTCATTTCCTCCCTTGTAATACCAGATTGCATCTCTCTCTCTCTCCCCCCCCCTCCCCTTGTGTGTGATTGGTTATAACTATTACTGACAAGGGGTTTATATGATGGAATTCTTCTCATCAATGTATTGAAATGCAGAGTTATGCTGAATGAAAGCAGGAGTCATTTGGGGATAATGCTCAAACTAATATCCTTACTGAATTGTAAATCATACACAAATAGTTCTGGGCCAAGGGAAAAAATAATTAGCAGTGAATTTAAATATTTGGTAAACTCTATTTCATTTTTTATTAATTGTACCTTTGTTTAGCAAATATACACTACAGTAATTGGCTGTTTATTTTGTTTGTCTTGTCTGTATACATTGTTAGTAGATAGTCTGGTTAAGCAGACTGATTAGGAGAGACTTAATTGCATTTCAGCTCTTGTTGGTCTTGCTCCAGGTAACAGGGAGGCAAGCTAAGGGAGAGATTAGATAGCTGCTTCAGATTATGGCATGATTTGACTGCAAACCTCTCATATCAAAGTCTGTGATTTTGATGCATGTTGCAGCTCTCACATTAGATGTAAGTATAGGTTCAAAGTATCTCTTTCCCATAATGCAGATAAGGTGCACCACATTTTCAGTGTAGGCATGAATGTTACCTGGGAGCAATGAATGAATGATAGAAACAGGGAGGGAAGCCAAAGTATGCTGTGATACCTAAAAAGCCAATACATTAATTATGCTCTGAGTATTTAAGGATTGCATCCCATTTCATCAGATGTGACAAGTACTATCTAAAATTTCAATACATTTGGTAAGAATAGGATTGGAGACAGTGAAGAAAGAGTGAAACTAAAATACAAAAACATCCTTGCTGAGATACAACAAAACATGGAGAGAGGGGAAAGTTCTATCATCTCCCCCAAATGATTACAAACAAGTGGAGAAATACAACTGAGAGAACAACATGTTCATAAATTGAGGTTAGCCATAATGAGGCAAAACCTAATATTCTGTTCAGATAGGGCTGCCATATTCCAGTCCCTCATATACAGTCATCTAATTTGCATATTATGTAAATTATTATAATTATGTGTATTATATATACCACTGTCCCAAATGATAGCTGGCCCTATTCATGCTGCTGGGCACACTCTGGACCTTGTTTTTTGTGGTGGGTGGGGTTGATGATGCTCTTGGTGTGGAGGAATTCTCTGCAGTTCTGTTGGACAGGTTATTATTTGGTCAGGTTTAGACTCACTGGGACTCAGAACCTCTGCAGGGGTGGGGGACCCATTAAGATGGTCCACCCCAGGAGGCTGATGGAGCCAGATTGATTCCTGAGGGCTCTTGGGGAGTTTCCTGTCACCTCGACAGGTGATTCTTTTGAAGCCCCCGGCTGACCTTTGGAATGGGGAAATGGCCAGGGTCATGAATACAATAGCTCATGAGGGTCCCCTCTTATGGAATGGAGCCAAACCAGTCCCCTGGTTCTCCAGGGAACTGATGGTGATGAAGCAAGTGAGACAGACTATAGAAATGTTGGTGGAAGACTCGAAGTGAATCTGACTGAACATGGGCTAGAGCCTATTTGAATAGCTACTCTGTGGCAGTGTGGGCAGCAAAGAAATTATTTTTTGCTGCTAGCATTACATATGCACGAAGTCATCCAGCAGAACTGTTCCAAGTAGTCAGGAGTCTCTTACACACTCACCCTCAAGTAGAAAATGCAGACCACCTGGAAGCCCTCTGTGAAGAATTTGCATGGCATTTTGCAGATAGTTGCTCAGATCTGCTCTGACTTGGATGCTATAGTTGATACTGTGCCACTGAATGTAACCTTGGCACCTGTCTGTCTAGTGTGAATTGATACTTTTCAACTTGTCCAGTCTGATGATGTGGACAGATTCTTGGAGAGGTAAAAGTCACCACATGTGTCTTGGATCCTTGTCCTTCTTGGCTTATTAAACAGGCCAGAGGGGGACTGACTTGAATGGGTAAAGGAGGCAGTCAGTTCATCTCTACAACAAGGCAGAATTTCATCTTACCTAAAGGAGGCAGTTGTGAGGCCTTTGTTTAAAAAGGCATCCTTGAATCCCACAATAATGAATAATTATCGGCCAGTGTCCAAGGTACCATTTTGGGGAAGGTTTTAGAACAGGGACAGGCAACCTTTTTGAGACCTGGGCCGGTCTCAAAAAGGTTGCCGCTCGACTGGGCCAAGGGGGGGGGGAATGGCGGAGCGCGCATGCACATGTGCACGCACACCCTCCTTCTGCGTGCGCGACCCCCCCGCGCACGCTGCTGGCACGACCACTACTGCGGCCGCCGCCGTAGCGCGCACCGCCGCAGCTGCCATGGCGCATGCGCGGCCGCCATTTTGGAAGCCAGAATGGCGGTCACGATGCGTTTGCACATGGGCAAAAGTATTGCGCATGCGCAAACGTGCCGCAACCGCCATTTTGGCTTCCAAAATGGCGGCCGCGACAAGCGCGCCCGAAAATGCTCCCCGGCAGTGGCGCGCGGCGGTGGGGGTGGCGCGCGGCAGCAGCGGCGGCGGTAGCCTTCGGACGGGGCCGGTAAGTCCGGGGCCCGGGGCCTTAATCGGCCCCCGGGCCGTAGGTTGCCGGTCCCTGTTTTAGAACATGTGATGGCTTCCCATCTCCGGGGTTTCTGAATGAAGTGGTTTATCTAGATTCATTTCAATCTGGTTTCAGGCCTGGCTGTGGAACAGGTAGCCTTGGCTGCCTTAGTGGATGACTTATGCATGGAACTAGACAGAAGGAATGTGTCCCTATTGGTTCTGCTGGATCTCTCAGCAGCTTTTGATACCATTGATCATGGTATCCTCCTGGACCGCCTCTCTGGGATGGGGCTTGGATGTACTCTTTTACAGTGGTTCTGTTCCTTCCTGGAGGGGCAAACCCAGAAGGTGATGCTGGGGGACTCCTGCTCAATCCCTTGGCCATTAGTGTGTGGCGTCCCTCAGGGTTCTGTGTTGTCCCCTATGCCATAGCATAGGGGACAACACAGAACCCTGAGGGACGCCACACACATAAACATGAAGCTGCTGGGAGAGGTTGTCCAGTGTTTGGGGGTACATTGTCATCAATATGCCAATGACACTCAACTCTACTACTCCTTTTCACCCCAATCCAAGAAGGCGGTCCTGGTCCTAAACCAGTTTCTGTCACCAGTAATGGACTGGATGAGGGCAAGCCAGACAAGACAGAGGTGTGCCAGGTCAGTCAGAAGGCAGATCAGGAAATAAGGATTCAGCCTGTGTTAGATGGGGTCACATTCCTTCTGAAGATACAGGTTCACAGTTTGGGAGTACTCCTGGACTCAGTTTTGAACCTAGAGGTCCAGGTCTCTGCAGTGACCAGAAGTGCTTTTGCACATTAAAAATTTGTGTGCCAATTGCACCCATTCCTTGAGATACCAGATCTGGTCACAGTGGTACATGCCTTGGTTACATCCCGTTTGGATTACTGTGGTGTGCTCTACTTGGGGCTGCCTTTGAAAAGTGTTTGGAAACTTCAGCGTGTCCAAAGAGCTGCAGTCAGGCTGCTAACAAGCGCAGGTTACAATGATCATACAACACCCCTTTTGAAACAGCTCCACTGGCTGCCAGTTTGTTTCCAGGCATAATTGAAAGTGCTGATGATGACCTTTAAAGCCCTATATAGCTCAGGTCCAGGATATTTGTAGACTCTATCTCCCTTTATCAGCCAGTTAGAGCTCTGTGATCCTCAGGGGAGGACCTTCTCTCCATCACCCCAACATCATAAGCATAGTTGGTGGGGACACAAGAGAGGGCCTTTTCCGTGCTTGCCCCTAAACTCTGGAACTCCCTGCCCAGGGAGACCAGAATGGCCCCTTTCTTGGTGCCCTTTCACCAACAGGCAAAAATCTTACTTTTCAGACAGGCATTCAAAACAGAAAACTTTTAAAGAACAGCCTGGGATGTTGTATTGTTTTAATGTATTTTAAACATTTTATCTTCTTTTAAATTTTATTTTTTTATAGTAGTTTAGATCTATTTTAATGTATTATTTTTGTATGTTTTTAATTGTATTGTTTTTAATGCTGTAAGCCACCCTGACTCCCAGTCCTGGGAGAAGGGCAGGATAGAAATAAATAAATAAATAAATAAATATTAATTTGCATTCTGATTATGCAAATTCAAGACATTAATCATTGCACTTTTTTACCATTATATTTCAACCTCAGTACCAGTACCAAGTTAAGAGCTCTTTTTTTCTTCTTTTGCCCCCTAGCTGGTATGAAGAGAGGGAGGATTCCAAGCAGCCTCAATGAGTAATGGGAATCTTTTAACTCTTTCAAGGCTGTTTGGAAGAGAACTTCCAACCTGCTGCCTAGCTCTAGGCTCAAATTGCTAAAACAATGACTACACAAGGCCATTTCTGCTACTCTCCTTTCCTTTCCAGCCTTCCGGGGAGGGAATAGAAGAATAAGGTGGCAATGCTACACCTGTGCAATAACAACTGAAGCCTGCAGGGTGGGGTGTGGCTCCCACCATTGCAGTCTTCTTGAATGTTTTCCTGCTTCATCACCCCTGCCACATTTTAACCTACCCATTGGCCTGTGACAAAGGAGAAAATTGGGATTTACTGCTTCAACTGACAATTTCCTGTGCAGACAATGCTGTACTTGGAGGTTTATTCTCCATGATATTTGTAAAGGGTTTATTTGCATTGAGCACAACATTTCCTGCACATGAAACAGCATTTTCTGTGCAGGAAATAAAATTTCTGCATAGAAAATGTTCTCTCCTGCCTGCCCCCCCCCCCCAGCCTGTTTTCTGAGAAAAACAACCATGTGCAAATTGCACAGAATAAGTCCTGAATTGTGAATAGTTTTCAAAAATGCTGTGGTTTTTAAAACTTTCTTGCAGCAAGTAGAAAATTGCTAAAATTATTCATTGCTTCCTTTGAGAAGAAACATTAGTGAAGAATTACATCTCTAGTCTAATGTCAGGTAGTAAGTTTGTGTTGGCATTTTAGTGAACTCAGTGCTGTTTCAGGAACCAACTGTTAGTGCAGTCTGAGGACAATGCATCAGATGCAGCTCAACAATAATATAGCAGAGTACAAAAGCAAAAAGATCCAGACATAGGAATTGGCAATGCACTGACCACTTTCCACAGTGAAAAACAAATAACTCACAGACACTGTTGATTTCATCCAATTCCTCGGAATTTCTTTATTTTGAGTTGCTATATGTACAAATATTTACAAACTTTCCTCACCAATTCTATCCATTTGTAGTACATCAGATTACAGCTTCAATTCAATCCAAACCTTCCAACCCACACTGATCCACACCAATCCAACAATCCACATGTGACCTGCCTCCTGGCCCACTTATATACAGTATTGATTGTGCATCATCACCAGGTGTCACATAGTGTGATGCAACGATGGCCAACAGATTGGAAGTGATCGGTATACATCCCCTTTCACAGAAAGGGAGGCACAAGAGACTGCAGCAACTATAGGACCATAGCATTGATCTCCCATGCAAGCAAATTTATGCTCAAAATTCTGCAACATAGACTCCAACCATACATGGAGAGAGAAATCCCAGCGGGATCCAAGTGGGTTCAGGAAAGGAAGAGACACAAGGGACCACATTGCAAATATATGATGGCTAATGGAGTGCACCAGGGACTCTGGGTGAAAGTGTCATCCACATATTGGAAGCATGTTGTGGGCTTTTTTGGGTTCTGAGGGCTTCCCACAGGAAGCCCCATGATAGCCAAATTTTACATAGAACACTTTGAAAAGCAAGCCCTGGAAACAGCACAGAAAAGGACCACAACATGGGTTTGATATGTGGGTGACACTTTCAACATTTGGAGCCATGGAGAAAAAGATCTGACTATGTTTTTGAACCATCTGAACAACATCCATCCACATATCCAATTCACAATGGAAAAAGAAAAGGTAGGAACATTGCCATTCTTGGATGTCCTGGTCATCCTCAAACCGACCAACAATTGGGCCACACATTATACAGAAAACCAACACACATGGACAGATACCTACACTGAGGTGGATGATAAGAGATCTTGAGAAAGGTATTACAAATATAGTGCCATAGTTTTCAATATATGCCAATTGCAATTGCTAGAAATATGCTTTTGACTTTTGCCTCAGAACCCTTTACTAAAGACCTATGTTATAATGCTGACAATGTGGAGACTGAGGGCCTCTATAGATGGCCCATTTTGGGCAGCTCTGGGCTGCCCTCACTAGTCGCAGATCAGGGCCATGGCAACCCCACGCCATGACCCTGATCCTCCTTTTTAACACCTCCAAAAAAGTGGCAAAATACTGCTCCTTTTGGGGGCAGTAAAAGGCCACCCTAACAGCACTGTGGCTCTTCCACACCCTTTTGGCTCAGTGTATCTACACGCTGCACCAGGAGGACATCCTGATGCCGTGTGCTGCACCAGGAGGACATCCTGATGCCGTGTGCCATGCAAATGGGTGTGCGGTGTCAGGACAGCATCAGGGTGGGTTCAGGGCAGCCAGCGTGCAGCTGCCCCACCCCAACTCCACCCCAGGCTGGCCCTTTGGGTCAGTCTGCAAAGCCCCTTAGTGTCTTCCTGCCTATGTGTTCGGAGACCTTGCTTAGCTTCCTTGCTTCAATAAGTAGTGATGTTCCTGTTCTTTGTACAAGTAGGATAAAGAGGGAACAGCCGAAGGCCGATAAACAGACAGATCACAAAGTTCTGTACGAATTGATAAGTGTAGAAAGAGTTGTTTACACCTGTGTAAAAAAGAAAGGGTTCTGCCCTCCTTTTGGGGGGTCTTGATTCTTTGGGAGAGGACTCTGTCAAGCCTCACAACCATTTTTAGTAAGGTATGTTCTTTTTCATCCTACTTGGGTCTCAAGTCTCTGTTTGTTCTAGTAATCTGCTACAACACAAGAACTCTAACTATCATCCAGGACAAAAAAGAAGCACAAAAAAACCAAACAAACCCCGAAACACTGGTAAACCATGCATAAAGGAACTATGAACTCCACTTCCTGGAAGATGATCTGAAGCACCTAAACTGGGTTCTACAGGCTAATGGTTACTCCAGCATAGACATCAGAAGTGCGGCCAGATACAGAAAAAACCACAGGAGTGAAGAAAAACAATCACCCAAAGGGAAGGTATTTTTACCATACATCAAAGGAATCACAGACAGAATAGGAAATTGATGAGGAAACACAACCTCCAAATGATCTACAAACTAATCAAGAAAATCCAGCAAATGTTGCACTCAGCGAAGGATAGGAGAGACCCTTTCATGGCTGTAGGAGTTTATTACATACCGTGTAGCTGTGGACAAGTCTACATAGGGGCCACAAAATGCTGTGTTCAAATGTCAATCAAGGCAGATGTGAGAGACTGCAGATGGAGCCAGCCTGAAAAATCAGCAGCAGTAAAACAGGTTATAAACCATCCTGGCCATAAAATGCTAATTGAAAACACTGAAATGCTGGACCATGCCAACAACTATCAGGTCAGAATACACAGGGAAGCCATCAAAATCCAAAAACACCTGGACAACTTTAACAGGAAAGAAGAAATCCTGAAAGTAAACAAAGTTTGGCTACATGTCTTGAAAAACACCAAAATCAAGACCTAGCAAATGAACTTCACCCGGGGTCAAGGGGTTTCCCAGCAGACAATGGATCACTGATTAAATAGAAAGTAATCCTCCTTGCATACCATCCCACCCTGAGACCTTGACATTCAACACAGAACAAAACACAGATTAACAAACATGTAAATCACTCCAACCAGGGTCACACAGTATATATACCCCAACACAACTCCATGCCACCATTCTCTGAAGATGCCTGCCACTGATGCAGGCGAAATGTAATGAATGCAGGCAAAATGTCTTGTCTTTTAGAACACGGCCTCATAGCCCAAAAAACCCACAAAAAACAATGGATGCCAGCCATGAAATCCTTCAACTTCATATTGTCCAGATAGTTCTTTTTCAGTTTTTCACTCAGCAGAAGGTGTTGTCTTAAATTCGAGGGGGTGGTAAATCCAGGTTTTACTCCAAATTTTACAGGAGCTAAGGTGCTAAACCTATTTTGGGCTGGGATTGCATAGTTCCTGTGAAGTCTGGACTCAAACTGTTAGAAAAATATTCATTTAAATAAATGTGTAAATATTTTGATTGAAAGGTGGCATCATATCCTGTGGGACTGCCATAGAATGCTGAATCAGAGCACATGGCATGATGCAAATTCTGCTGAGGTTGCATCACACTATGTGGCACCAGATGATGACTCACAACCAATGCTCAAGGGGACTGGGCTTTTCAGAATTGTACTGTAATATCTATGTGTGCTTTGTTTATTTATTGTTTTAATACAAATATTTTAAAATTGTTTTTTAGTTTTATGGATAGTGTTAGCATATGTGATTTTTCATAAAATTTTGGATATGTGGAGTTCCCTCTATGACTACAGACTGACCTCTGGGGGATGTCCACCATAATCCCCTAGATGGCAGGTCATGTAGGCACTAAGAGATCTGCCCAGGACAACTGGAAAATTCCCTACCAGACAGGTTTGGGAGTTGTCATAAGGGAAAAACCATTATACTGGAAAAGACACATAATAGTGCTTATTTGTCTTGAGTCTTACACTTAATGGGGCAGTGATCAGAGTTGACTGCACCCTTTTCTCTAGCCTCCCTTCCTTGATAGTCTCAAAATAAAATGCATTATTTAGACTATTCTCACACCTAGGTTTAACAAAGCTTTTTCCCGGCTTCAGCCAAGCCATTAGTCAATAGCCAGAAGGTAGAAATTTCCTATTTAAACACTGAGATTTGTAGGCTCCAAGTGCTATCTTGAGAGTGCATGCTGACTCCATGCCACAGCCATGGTGGCAACAGGCCCAGGAAGGCCCAGGCAGAATCTTTAAAGGCTGCCTCTTTCCATCACCACCCGGTGGCAGAGCAACTATGGTGGTAATGGGGGCCAGGGGGGCCCAGGCAGACCCTTTAAGGGCTGCCTCTTTCCATCACCGCCCGGTGGCAAAGCAGTAGTGATGGCAACGGGGCCAGGGAGGCCCAGGAACACTCTTTAAAGGCCACCTCTTTCCACAACCACCCAGTGGCGGAGCAACTATGGCAGCAATAGGGGCCAGGGAGACCCAGGCAGACCCTTTAAGGGCTGCCTCTTTCCATCACCACCTGGTGGCGGAACAGCCATGGTGGCAATGGGGCTGGGAAGGCCCAGGCAGACCCTTTAAAGGCTGCCTTTTTTCCTCCACCACCCAACGGTGGAGCGACCAGGATATTCAGCCCTCCCCAAACCCAGGAGAGGCCTTGGTGGGGCTCTAGGAACTTAAGGCCACCCTTTCCATTGCCCCGGTGGAGCGGCAACAGCAGCAACCACAGTAGCAGGGACAACCACAATAGTAGTGTGGTTGGGAGGGTTATGTGGCTTTATTGACCTTTCTATTGGATAAGGCCAGGAATGTACTGGGGGCAGAAATCAGAGTTGTACAGGGGAAAAGGAGGTATAGTTGGAACAGAGTGAACAGATGTTACAAAAGAAGGCGGGATCGCTGTTTGAAAGCTATCCAGCCTTCATAGAATCATAGAATCATAGAATCATAGAGTTGGAAGAGACCACAAGGGCCATCCAGTCCAACCCCCTGCCATGCAGGAACTCCCAATCAAAGCATCCCCGACAGATGGCCATCCAGCCTCTGCTTAAAGACCTCCAAGGAAGGAGACTCCACTACTCTCTGAGGGAGTGTGTTCCACTGTCGAACCGCCCTTACTGTCAGGAAGTTCCTCCTAATGTTGAGGTGGAATCTCTTTTCTTGCAGCTTGCATCCATTGTTTCGGGTCCTAGTCTCTGGAGCAGCAGAAAACAAGCTTGTTCCCTCCTCGATATGACATCCCTTCAAATATTTAAACACGGCTATCATATCACCTCTCAGCCTTCTCTTCTCCAGGCTAAACATCCCCAGCTCCCTAAGTCGTTCCTCATAGGGCTTGGTTTCCAGACCCTTCACCATTTTAGTTGCCCTCCTTTGGACACGCTCCAGTTTCTCCACATCCTTTTTGAATTGTGGTGCCCAGAACTGGACACAGTATTCCAGGTGAGGCCGGACCAAAGCAGAATAGAGTGGCACTATTACTTCTCTTGATCTAGACACTATACTTCTAGTGATGCAGCCTAAAATTGCATTGGCCTTTTTAGCTGCTGCATCGCACTGTTGACTCATGTTCAACTTGTGGTCCACCTGGATTCCTAGATCCCTTTCACAGGTAGTCTCATTCAGCCAGGTGTCCCCCATCGTATATCTGTACTTTTCGTTTTTCCGCCCTAAGTGCAGTACCTTACATTTCTCCGTGTTGAATTTCATTTTGTTAGCTTTGGCCCAACTTTCTAGTCTGTTCAAGTCATTTTGAATTTTGATCCTGTCCTCTGGGGTATTAGCTACTCCTCCTAATTTGGTGTCGTCTGCAAATTTGATAACTATGCCCCCAATACCGTCATCCAAGTCATTAATAAAGATATTGAATAGCACTGGGCCCAGGACAGAGCCCTGTGGCACCCCACTGGTCACTTCTTTCCAAGTTGAAAAGGAGCCATTGTTGAGCACCTTTGCATTCGACCAGTTAACCAATTACAAATCCATGTAACAGTTACTTTGTCTAGCCCACATTTTACCAACTTGCTTGCAAGAATGTCATGGGGAACCTTGTCAAAGGCCTTACTGAAATCAAGATATATCCACAGCATTCCCTTCATCTACCAAGCTGGTAATTTTATCAAAAAAAGAGATCAGATTTGTCTGGCATGACCTGTTTCTCTGAAACCCATGTTGACTTTTTGTGATTATGAAATTATCTTCCAGATGTTCACAGACTCTCTGTTTAATGATCTGCTCCAGAATCTTTCCGGCCTTCAGTTCACTCTGTTTCCTGAAATGGATTGGAGAGCCACCTACCATTCCACAGAACCTTACTTTGCTCCTTTGCAATGCCAGGTTGGTAAAAAATAAAACTCATATTATTTGCGATCTTCTTTTGGATGAGGATGCTGACCTGGCTTGCTTCACAGAAACCTGGCTGGGAGAGGACAGCGCCGTCACATGGACACAGGCCCTCCCAGCTAGGTATTCTGTCAGTGAGCAGGTGAAGGGATGTGGATGGGGTGTGTGTGGCAGTGTGGCCCTGGTTTATAAAAACACCCTCACCTTGACCAGGATACCTGTCTGGAACACAGTCCACTTCGAATGCATGTACCTTCGCCTAAGGACCAGGGATAGTTTAGGGATTCTTCTAGTCTACTGACCACCCTGTTGTCTAGCAGACTCCCTAACCAAGCTAATTATAAATTCCCCTAATTAGATCCTTCCTAACAATAGCTTAATGATATTTTAAATTTTTGCATTTCTCTCTTTTTGTATTGTTATTTTTTGTATTTTTGTATGTGTGTACATGTGTGTGTGTCCTTTAAATTGTTGTAAAGGCTGTCTTGAGTTCTACACTAGGATAAATATTATGGCTAGAATCCTGTATGGGATTAACAGATACATAAGCACCATAGTTACAATGCTATGCAATGAATCTCTGCTCAATCCCCCAAATCTTCACTTACTGAGAAACCGTGCTATGATTGGCAGAAGTCTCCTGTCCATCACTTGGGAACTAGCTGGCTGCCATTTCTACCTCTTTTTATGAGAATGTCTCAGGTACGACAGGTAGAAACAAGACACTGTTGAAATTTTCCCTTCTGTTGGAGGTCAGTTGCACAAGGGGTAGGTGGGAACAGATCCCCATCGATCACAGTGGCTAACTGGAGACAGGAATTTTCATGGTCTCTATGTAGTCTCTACATGAGAGGTACACAGGGGTCATGAGTATGTAATGGTCATGAGTGTGTAACTCTAGGTTATACATTTATAACTGCCATATCATATTCTATCTATCTATCTATCTATCTATCTATCTAGTGAGGTTTTAATTTATTTAAAAATAAGTTTGTGTGTGTATATGTGTGTGTGTGTTGAATCAGGGCTGCAGAACAAAAAACAGGATTTTCTCTCCTTTTTTCATTATATTCCTGACAAAAATGACATCCTTGTGCTGCATCTAGCAGCTTTCACATTTCATTGCCAATTTTAATTTTGCAAGTATAGTATAGCCTCAGCATTTTTACCAATGGGAAGTTTCTTTCTCTCCTGTCATTGCAATGCAGAAGAGTTTTTTTGTCAGGATTATCACAGGGGAAGGAATGATTAAAACTTTGTTCCTTGTGCTGTAGTATTCCTATTATTTTTTAAAAAATAGATCATACAATATTGTCGGCAATAAATTTAATGTCACATAAAATTAGGCCCTTACCCTTAAGGCTCAGTTCTGTGTACTGCTGCACTCTCAACAGTACTTAGAGTGTGTCAGATTATCTTTGGGTTTCTTATTAAATAGGCAATAATAATGAGACGGGTGTGAAGAGACACCAAATGAATTAAAGCTAGAAGCAGAGGTGGGGGAAACCAAAGTGCATTCATTGACATTTTCCTTATTGTAAAAAGAAAAAAAGAAAAGAAAAAAAATTGGGGGGGGGGGCAGGGAGGTATTTCAGAAGAAACATCCAAAGATCATTCATGAGGTGGTTGCAGAATTAAAATTGGCAATGAAATGTGAAAGTCCCACTCAAAACCAGTTTTAGGGGTGTAAACTGATTAATAATATTTTGTTAATTAAATATCTCCCTTTTAATTTATGATATTTAAATATAGTTGTATGGCCTCAGTACTGTCCTTTGTGATACTGTGGAAAATATATGACAACCTTTATTAAATTGAAAGTTACTATTCACTGTCAGAAGGAAAGGCTATTACTTCCTAACACAGTCATCCCTTCCCTATTATACATAAATGGCACAACAAAATTAGCTTCCAAAAGCAAGTAGGTGTGTATCTGACACACAAGAAATTGCTTCCAAAAAGTAATTGAGTGCAACTATTGTTCCAAGAGTCCCTCAAAAGGCATTAGTATGCAAAGGGATCTTATAGCATCTTTGAGACTAACTGGGAGACATAAGTTGCATCATACTTTTATCATAGGCTTGGTCTACTTCCTCAGATGCATCCTTGTATCCTGCAAAGCTTATGCTACAACTTCTTTCACGTCTCAAAGGTTCTACAAGATCCCTTTGCATACAGATATTCCAGACTAACAGGGCTATGTCTCTGAATTCTACCCTCAAAAGGCTTTAGTTGCTGTTACTGTTTCTAAAAAATAAAGAATATACTGTATATACTCATGTATAAGTCTAAAATTTTAGTAAAAAATATTGCCCCCCTCCAAAACATGAGTTGACTTATCTATGGGTAAATTTAAGTAGTGTACTTTAGCTCTCATTTAAAAAGGGATAATCCCCTGATAAAAGGCAAGAGTGTAATATGTCCTGAAAGTACTGACCCTCCTCTATTCTTTCATCTATCCAGCCTTTAGTGTGAGTATGAACAGTTATGCTTGCTAGAATTTTGTAAATTCTTTGGCATTGTATTCCTTTGCTTCATCCTTTTGATCCTTTGTTACATGCCCCTAGGTTTACCCTTGCCTTATCCATGGGTCATATCAAAATCCTTAATTTGGGCTTCAAACCCTCTCCTTGACTTATACATAAGGTCAACCTATAGTTGAATATATATGGTAGTTAGCCATTGTGCTACTGAAAAAAAAAATCTTACTTGATGAAGCCAATGACATAGGAGATAAACACACTCTCTTGTCATCCACCATGCCAATGTCTCAGCCCTCTCAACAAAGCATGAAACAGCAGGATAGGGAACAACACAAGCCCACATTTGACCCACAGGATATTCTTTTTCATCAATATGTCAATTATCCTTGTAACTATCAAAATAATGCAAATGTTATAGTTATGCCACAAAAGAAGCAGTTAAGTTCTTCTTACACACACACATGCAACTGTTAGGTTGCAGTTATAATTCATCTTAATTACAACTTGAATTTTGGGGAAAATTACAAGGAACTAGTTGCATCCAAACTCTATTCTTAACTCACAGCCCTACCACAATCTAATTCTTTTGGGATTGCTTGTAGGAATGGCTGTTAATCATTATCTGAAAAAACATGGTAGCTTTAACTAGCTAGGCATTTATTTATAATAAGAAATATGCCTTTCCCCAAAATATATAGTGACACTCAAAGCCTGCATTAGATAGGATTCATTATAAGAGATGTGTCATTGTCAGAAATGCATCTCAGTCTTCTTCCTATATCCATTCAGGCTGCTTTGATGTGTGGACTGCTGGACAAAGCAAAGCAAAAGAAAACATCAATGTGTGAGTGGATATTGTGCTGTTGATATTCATATTGCAAAATGTGGCTGGTATTGTTTATGCAGTGTATCAGATGCTTGCTAAAATATGTCCATACATTGTCTGTGAAGTTGGCAGGCTGAAGATGTCTCTTGTAGCTGTTAATGTGCCTCTCTATCAAAACAGGATAGGGAGAGAATTCCAAAGGGACATGAGGTCAAAAAGCTGTCACTGAAACTCTTTTAGAATATACAGATAAAGCCTAGCTCATTTGTTTTGTGTTGTTTATTTGTTGTTTCACTGAGTGAAGAGATTTCATTCCAGGCTGTGCTTTGAGGTTGCATTTATCATTTTAAAAAATTGGCTGAGATTTTGTATTGTCATATATAACTACAATGATGGAGCTCTGTTGTAGGAGATTGTCACATTGCCAATTCCTGCCAGGATAAACCTGAGACATAACCATAACAGACAGATCTTATCAGACAGCCCCGCAGCTGGGCAGTAGGCAGCCCATATCCAATCCAGGCTTCTCCCACAGCTTTTCAAAAATGGGATATTCTCGTTCTTGAAAAGCTGCGGGGGAAGCCCAGATTGGATACAGGCTGCCTACTGCCTGATTGTGGGGCTATCTGATAAGATCCGTCCGTTACGTTTGCTATCCTTGTCTATCTCAGTGGGGATTGGCAGTGCAGTAATCTCCACTGTTATGTCTGACAATGCCACCCTTTCCTCCAGTTTATGAACCTGGAACTACTGCAAAGCATGCCAGCCATTATGTATATACCATACTGTATCATAAAGTCATTGACTGGCTTAAAATGAAATTATTTTAATTTAAAATTTTAAATTGTAAACAATTTGAACATCTCAAAATGGTGTGAAAGAATTAACAATTTAAAAAATTAAAACAGACTTCAAGGCCAAAGGTGTTGATGAAATGTTGAAGTTATCCTTGAAGGTAAGATGCTGCTCAAAGCCACTCTAACTTGAGTAAGACATAGGAGTTTATCACATTCCTGGGAAGCATTCCCAGAGTTTCCCAACCTTGCTAATTGGACATCTGAGCATGGCTTGTAGATGACTTTTAGGCAGGATGCAGTTGGGCAGCAGCATTGGCAGCATTTTGCATGCAATAATACCCAACTGCATCCTGTAATAGATTTGAACACGGCAAGGGTAATTCAGGTTTGTTTTTTTTTTTTTTTTGGTAATGCAATAAAGTCTGTAGCTTTTTAAACCTGGCTGGATTTTGATTGGTTCCACTGAAGATATTCACAAGCTCTAGATTTTGAAAAGTATTGAATGATTCACTATCTTTTGAAAATTTGTCTCAAGTTTTCCATGCCTAAATTGCACCCACATCTAGTTTCAGAGAGGAACACTTCATCCTGTGGGCCTCATGATTGACCATAGACTAGAGAAAGAAAATAGGAAGTTTAAAAGAGGAGAGAGGTGAGCATGATCTAGTAATCTTCTTTAAGCAGAACTTGTTTCTCAATTTTCCTTTTGTCTGTGCCAGTTGTAACATCAAAGTCTACAAAACTGACACTCTCTGTGTTAGTTAATATGACAAATCTACTGAAATTATTTTCCTTGGTTATTATGGAACATTTCTTCTGTACACTTCATAGAAAGGCAAAGGCACTCTGGAATACATTTTCTTGCCTCTTAACAGTTGGAGTTTAGACATCATCATTAAAGTGGACCATTTATTTTCCACATGCCCCCCTGTCAGTGCTTTATTTACACCTGGAGAGGAGAGGAACAGTGAGGCCCATATAATACTATACTCAGCAGCTTCTTGAAAACATACTTAAAATGTCTGAAATGTGTGTCTAGGCCACTACATGCTGTATGGAGATGTTTTTCATTAGAATCACCATATTGACACAGCATGACTTATACTCCTAGTACTAGACTTGCAAATGAGATTCTGTTGTCCTGTATGTGGTAATTTCAGTTTTCAAAAAAACTCTCATGTACAACATCTGTTTGAGTTATGGCTGTTAAAGCTAGTATGAATGACAGTCTGTCTAAGTGCATTAGACACTGGGAGATTATTGCAACAGCAGCATCAGACCACAAAATCTCATCAGGAATAATGAGAGAAACTTCACCAATCCAAACTCTCAAAGTCTCCCCTTCCCCCAACTCCTGGCTTTTGGCAACTGTATGCAAAGAAAGCCTAATTGCCAAGTGATTTAAATAAAATGAATCTATTTGGTAGCTTTTGATCAGATAGCTTTAAGGGCTATGCAGACGGGCAGGAAAAGGTGACCTGAAGTTGCTTTTTCCCCAAACTGCAGCAACCGCATCACCTGCCCTGAGGATGCCCTAAGTGGGGATGGAGCAACCACACTGGGGGCCAGTTAATGCAGCTTTCCCGAGGCTTCAGTAAAGCCTCATCACCTGCACTGCTGGCCCCGAGGTTTCATTAAATAGGAATGGAGTAACCGCACAGGCCGGCAGCGGCGGTTTAGGGTTGTTTTTTTTTGCGGTTTGTGCAGTGCATGTGCACGTGCGCAGGCACAACATGGCCCCTTTAACAGAAATGTTGGCATTGCTAAGGACCTGCGCACTGTGTGCTGTAGAAAAATCATGGATGCCATGGCAATCAAGTGGTCCACACTGGTACTCAGCCTGCAATGCATGGCCACAGGAGTCTCTGCCATGGTTCCTGCTGCAGGTGCATTCATGCAAGACTGCAGTGATGACTTGGAGGACCCAGAAGTGAGACCTGGTAGCGTGCGTGCGGCAAGATGCATCACATGGTGTACTGCTGCTGCCACCGCTCTGATGCCACCCGAGAGAGCCCTGCACCGCTGGTGGATGTTCCCCAGAAGCACTGACTGGTGGAACAGCTTCATCACATACATGTGGTCTGATGAGCAATGGAGGATGTTCTTCCAGATGCCCCGTGCCCTCTTCCACAAGATAGTAGAAGTACTGTATCTGCAAATGGAGTGGGCAGACACCATGATGAGGAAGGTCATCCCAGTAGAGAAGAGGGTCACCATGGCCATCTGAGTCCTCGCCCACAGAGCCAGCTACAAGCAGGCATCAGAGCAGTTTGGGGTTGGCCAAACCACTGTGGGGGAAGTGTTGGTGGAGTTCGCCCTCACCATGGAGATGATGCTGCTGTCACAGACAATGTACCTGGGGGACACTGCTCAGGTAAGGACAGCTGTGCACACTTGTCAGTTTTCCCTCTTGCGCAGAACGCGTCATGACCTGGCATACAGTGTAGCTCCTACTGTATAGATTCAGCTACTAGGGCCATTGAACCTGTGCAGGTACGCCTATTATGTCATGACCTGGCATACAGTGTGGCTCCTACTGTATAGATTTGGCTGCTAGAGCCATTGAACCTGTGCAGGTACGTCTACTACGTCATGATCTGGCATATAGTGTGGCTCCTACTGTATAGATTTGGCTGCTAGGGCCGTTGAACCTATGCAGGTACACCTATTATGTCATGACCTAGCATACAGTGTGGCTCCTACTGTATAGATTCAGCTGCTAGGGCCGTTGAACCTGTGCAGGTATGTCTATGATGTCATGACCTGGCATACAGTGTGGCTCCTGTATAGATTCGGCTGCTAGGGCCTTTGAACCTGCGCAGGTATGCAAAAAAGTCATCAGTTGGCAAATGGCGTGACTTTTTATCATTCATCCTCCGCTTCTCCCCTTTCTTGTCTCCCACAGATCATGCAAGGATTCGCTGACCTGGGCCTCCCCCAAGTAGTGGGTGCCATAGACGGGTGCCACTGTCTGATCATGCCATCCTTGGGGAGGAGGAACGAGTTTGTCAACCAAAAGGACAGCTACTCTTGTTATCCTCCAGGGGAGATCGGATCATCGACGACAGTTTGTAGATTTGGAATTGGGCTGTGCTGGATCGACTCACGACACGAGGGGGGCAAGGAATTCCATCATCTTTCAGGCCATGGAGGCCAGCATCTAGGTGCCAGGGAACCCCACTGTCACCCTGAGGGGCCAGCAGATTGGTCTCCTCCTGCTCACCGAGAGCGCCTACCCCATTCGGAAGTGGCTCATGAAGCCCTCCCAGGGCACCACCAATGCCAGACCAAAAGGATTCAACAGGAAGCTGAATCACGCCAGGAATGTGATGGAAAGGGCCTTTGGGCAGCTGAAGGCTCGGTGGAGGTGCCTCACTGCCCCACTTCTTGTGACAGAGGAGAATGTCATCCCCATCATTGCCTCCTGTGTCATCCTCCACAACATCTGTGAGACCAAGGGAAAGGTCCTGGATGAGGGAAGACACTACAGGCGCAGCTTTGTGATGCCCACCCTGGGGGCACCCATGGAGGACAATGACTTATGGCATGATAATAAGCACCTCAATAAATATTTCATGTTATCCACACTCTGTGTATGGCTAGCATTTATGTAGGACACTAGTGCACTATGCCATGATGAGATCCTATTATCACCACTCTGTGTATGGATAGCATTCCTGCTTTAATGCAATTATCCTTAAACATGGGCCTAAGGGAGTCACACACAGACACACAGACACACACACACAAAAGGACATGGGGGGGGGGGTCACCTGGTGCCAGATTTCCTAGCAATAGAAAGATACAGTGCAAAAACCACCAACTGTAATCTCTGACAATGTTGCAAAATTCCCAACAGCCAGCTTTCCTGTACCATTGGAGCCTACATGCAAACTGCTCTTCTGAGGGTCATAGAATCATAGAGTTGGAAGAGACCACAAGGGCCATCCAGTCTAACCCCCTGCCATGCAGGAACTCCCAATCAAAGCATCCCTGACAGATGGCCATCCAGCCTCTGCTTAAAGACCTCCAAGGAAGGAGACTCCACTACTCTCCGAGGGAGTGTGTTCCACTGTCGAACCACCCTTACTGTCAGGAAGTTCCTCCTAATGTTGAGGTGGAATCTCTTTTCTTGCAGCTTGCATCCATTGGCTAGGGGTCCCCATTGGCTAGGAGCCAGGTAAGGCCATCTGCCCCCGCAATAATTGCCCATAATTGCCCCTGCGGACCGCCATAGATCCCCAGGACGAAGATGGCAGCCAGGAGGAGGGTGTCCATCCGGATCATGGATTGGATCAATGAAGAGGTGGGCATTCTCCTCCATGCCCTGACCCCGGAGCCAGCCACAAGAAAGGTGATGGCAAGCACCCACTGGCCTACCCAGAGGTATTTCACCCAGGCCTCCCAAGCCTTCCAACAGCAGGGCTTCAGAAGGACCCCTCAACAGTGCTGAACCAAGTTTCAGGCACTGAAGGGGGTCTTCTTTGAAGCCTTGGAGGATTTTGGGGCGTATCCTCCGGTTAGGAAGCATCCACCCTTCTACGAGTGGCTCCGGGACCTATGGATCAGGGCCGGCTGCCTTAGATGGCAGGATTGACATCCTCCGGGTAAGTGTTGGGCCTCTGCCTTGGTCCCTCATGCCCATTCCTACCTTCCCCTCACCCTTCCCTATCCCTCCTTTCCCTCTTGTCCCCATCCCATGGGTGTTAATGGTATTTCTCTTCTCCCCAAATGCAAGCGTGTGGCAGAGGCGGCGACAGGGATGGAGGAGGGACCCTGCTGGTTACCTTTCTTCCTCTTCCTCAGACAGGGAAGACAGGCCAGGAAGGGAGGGCCAGGCAGAGGGATCCCATGCCATCCCTCTGCAGCCACACCAGCCTCCTATGGCAAAAGGTAGGTCGCTCAGGGGAGAGGTAATGGCTGCATGAGTGCAGTCTCCATGGCATTCGTGTCCCTCCCCTCCCCCACCATGTTCCAAGCTGCCTTCCTAAATGGTGTCTTTTTTCCTTTCACAGGAGGACCTGCTGAGGAGGAGGCGGAGGGGCTGAGCCACCGCCTGCCAGGTGGAGAACTGCAGGGGCCCCTTGGTGTTGCTTGCCTGGCGGTGATCCATACCAGCCGGGAACAGGACCATGAGTGGGGTAAGAGTGGTAGGGACACAGAGGGAGGGAGATGGGGAGGCAGGAACCCTGCCTGTAGCTTTGGGTGATGGGCTGGAGAGCAACCTCCTAACTGCACTTTTCTGTTTTCTTTTCCCTTGCAGATCGCCGGATGGAAGAAAGGATGGCTGCCATGGAGGAGCAGGTGCAACGTCTCAGTGTCTCCATGGCAGCCATCATGGACCATCTGGGTCTACCCCCACCCCACGCCCACCCCACCCCTCCCCATCCCTGATGCACCTTCCTCTCCCCTTCCCCTTGACATACTTCCATCCTCCTACCTCCCCTTCTTCCCCCAGTTTAATTCTCCCCCCCCCTTTGTAAATACTCCCCTCCCCTCCCCCAATGTTTAAATCACTGTAAATAGTTATTTTATTATTGTTTTTATCAAAAGAAAAAATATTTTAAAAAATTCATGCCACAATCTGCGCACGTATGCAGGTTCGGCAATAGCTGTATTTTATGAATAAACTTTCCATTTTTAAACAGTCTGTGATGTTTTATGCGAAGGTGTGTAGGTTCATCACAGGATCTCTGCAGGAAGCCAGTAAGTAGCATCAGTGAGGTGGGCATAGTGTGTGGTGGCGGTGGCAATCTGTGAGGGTGAGCATAGTGTGGGGTGCCAAGCAGTGAGGTGGGCATAGTGGGGGGGGGGGTAGTTGGCGATGGCTGCCTTGGTACTTAGTGTTGATCGTCGCAACATCTCTATCACCCTCTACTTGATCTCTGCCTTTGAGGGAAGCGAGAGGGCAGTGGCAGTGCCACATCACTGCTGAAAAGCCTGGGCAGACTCGTCTACGGGGTATTGCTCAATGATCTCCACCTCCATAGCAGCCTCCTCCTCCATGGGTGGACACCTCTCTCTCCTCCTTCTGGCTACAGCACCCTCAATATCCACAGGTGGAGAGTGACCCCTCCTTCCTCTGCCCAGCACCACAGCCACTTCTTGCTGGCCTTGGGGGATACCCCTGTAGCACAGAGTCCTTAGGGGAATTTTATTATTATTATTATTATTAGCTCAGATATTGCAAGAGGGGGCTGGCTACAAGAGCCCAAGAGATCGCCCTCCCGATGTTTATACCAAGAGACCAGGGGTTTCCAAGGAATGAAGCTGAGATGGATGTCAGTTAACCACATTTATAATTTATTAAAATAGGGGAAATTTATTATTTTATTTTAATAAATTTATTAATTTATTTTTTACTTTTTAGGGTTCAGGTGTGGGTGAACTGCTGCACATTTATTTATCTAATTTATTAAAATTAGATAATTTTAATTTATTAAAATAGGGGAAACACACTCACAGACCATACACTCACACACACACTCAAGGCTCAGGAAAATCAGGGTTGGAGTTTGGAACAGAATGCAGGCGTTACTAAGGGTGATGCTTACCGAGATGAAGTCTTCCTCCGGGAAGCGAATGGGATGCGGGATGGTGAGAGACAAGTCTAGCTCTGCAGCCTGGGTTTGAGCTGACTTGCCTGTAACTAGCTTCAAAGGTCAGAGTGACGTGGAGTCATTTAGACCAAGAAGATAGCACACTGACTGGCCAAAATCTGGAGCTTATATAGGGCCAAACGGGCCCTGGGGCGAAAGGCGATAATTGCGATGATGGCACCCGGCTGTATAGGATTACATTGTATCTGGTGGTCTTAATCCGAGGGGCCCATTTCCTGGGGGAATGTGTGACTAGGTGGCACAATGCACCTTCCGATGGGTGTGTGTGTGTGTGTGAGACTGGGTGACACAATACAAACATTACACCTCTGATGGCTGAGGGTGCTTGTGACTGGGTGACACAATACACCTCTCGATGGCTTAGATGATCTCATCGGGGAAAATCCCATCCGCAACTCTCCTAGACTATCTGGGGGGATATGCATATCTTGAGGATTAAGGGTGGTCTGCCCAGGTCATGGGCGCAGAGGATTTTTGCCTCCAATTCCACTGCCAGAGTTCATCTGGAGGTCATCAGGGAATTCCTCATTTTTGATAGCAGAGGAACTATGGGTAGCATATGGGGTTTTTCATATTTTGGAAATTAAGGGCACTATGGGTAACACCCCTCCCTCTTCCACCCTCCTGCACACCTTCCCCGCTGCCACCAATGGTCCTCTGGGGCCTCTCTATGACATCCACAATCCGGGCCAGCAGACCGGTCTGCACTTGTAGGGAGTCAGCGACAGTGGACACACTGTGCTCATGGGTGATGCTTTGCTGATGCTGGAGGCATTACTGCTGGAACTCCCTCTGGTCCTCTGCCTCATTCTGCCTCAGCTGATAGGAATGTTCATCCTGTTCTAGAGATTTGTCCATTTGTTCTATGCTGCATTCCATGAACTACTGCTGGGCACTCGTATTTGCTGCGGCTCCTGAGCGACATGTCCTCTTCCCTCTGATGTCAGCCAGGTGGGCTGCCGGTGGCATTGCAGCTCTGGCATTAGCGTTTCATCCTCCTCCTCTCTCTCTCGTGCTACTTCTCGTTCTAGGGACATATATGGCAGAGGGCACCATTTGCACACACAACATCTGCACATATCAGGGTGGAGGGGAGAGTTACATGCCAGGGAGGTGTGTGTAGGCACACTGGATACATGCAGGTGGTGGTCATGTGAGGGACACGGTGAATGGGACACACAGACAAATGTTCCTCCACACACACACACCCCTACATACTAGGGTGCAAAAGCAGTGTGCGGGGAGGGGGATTCTGCAAACCTGCGAACCTACGCAAAAAAGTCACAAAAGCCATAAAAATTGCTTTGCTTTTTGGGGTGCAGGCATACATGCAACGGGATGCATTTTTTGTCATAACAAGGAATTTACTGTGTGCAACCTGGACCTGTATCAGCTGGGTGAATTGTCCAAGACGTGCCCTCTCTTCACCCTCACTCTCATCGTCACTGACCGCTGTACTTGTCCATGGAACAGGGGAGCAACAATTTCACCTGGATGAGACATCCTGCAGTCAGAGGGCTATGGACATCTCTGACATGAGACCACCATCTCGCACCTCTACATCTTCCACCAGCAGGCCACCATCTTGTGGTTCTGAGTGGACCACTGTATCTTCCAGGATCAGTAGCCACCGTGACCGCTCCCCTGTTTCATGGACATCTGGTAGCAACAGTTTCACCTTCCCATTCTGGCACATGCGCACTGTGAAAATTAGGGTTAGGGCTAGGGTTCTGATGCAGATGCACCTGCGGCAGTTCACCCACACCTGAACCCTAAAAACGTTTAATTTAAAGATTTTTTCAAAGGGTGCATGCTCCCCAGGGGCAGCTCAAAATGCAGCTCACCTGTTCAGGTGCATTTACACCAGTGTCTTTAACTCTCAGGTGCCCTTATTTTCACCATCCCTCCATCGCTGCATCCCGGTGTACCTTTGAAGGTACGCATGTTTTTGGAAGAAGCAGAAAAATGGGGCTCCTTTTTGGAGCACCCTTTCAGAGGAAGAGGCAGGTAGGAGGTGCTTTTTCGGCGTGTGTCATCTAAAGACCATGCCTTCAGGTCACCCTCAAAACAACCCTTTTAGCCCATCTGTATCCACCATACATAAACCTAGCACCTTAATGTAGATGGTAAGATGTGGGCAGGGAGATGTAGTGCAATCTTGAAACCAGGGCATCCAATCAACTTGTGTGATTGTTGGCACATGGAGCTGAATCAAATTCACTTCCAAGCATTTCTCTAAAAATTCTACTCAGCAAATGTGGATGGTGCACATTCTGGCAATTACAAATCTGAAATCAATGCAATTGTCAACAACAGGTAGGATGGGCAATTATGTATTACACAGAGGGAGGCATGAAGGCAGGAAATGTTGAACTGTGATGTTGATGGATGTATAGCAAACAGTCTATGAAACCAGTCACCAAGACCCAGGCAGCTTCAGCAAGCTCCTTGTTTTATTGCAAAAATCAGCATGAGCAAAAACAAATAATAATAGTAATAATAATAGCATTTTCACCTTAGCCAGAATGGCTAAGCAGGAACAAAACTTTAACTGCTACATTTTTAAAGTCAGTCAATCTACAGCATCAGCAAAAATATTGCTAGTTAATCCATTTAGCTTGAAGGTTTGAAAAGAAGTGAGTAACTTTTCAGAATCACAATTTCCAGCTCACATCTCTCCACCTCTTTGGGTGTAGCCTTTACAGACTGATTGGTTGATGTTTCATGACGTTTCTTAGCCCAACCTCTAATTTCCATATTACATCATGTGACTGCCATTCCCAAAACATCCTTTTGTTATTGAAAACCCCTTGTGTAAATAAAACTCATTCTCACAGAATTTCAGCTTGTTAACTGACTTGTTTTGACTAACACACACCTGTGGAGCTGGGTGTTGTGAATCTAGCCTCAGAAAACAGATTTTCTCAGCAAGGAAAAATACAGACACACATCTTTACATTTCAACATTTTAACATTGACTATATATCCCATCAAAACCTGACAGGAAATACAGAACTCTTACTCCCTATGCCATCACGGAGGAGAGGTATTGCACCAAGGCATCCCAACTAGCATAATTTCTTCAAACCTAGGATTAAGTCTCAATTTCAAATGAGATCTGGCAACATTCTCACACCAAATCTCAGGAGATGTCTTGTGGGACTTGTAGTCGCATAAATTCTTCTCCTGAGATTTGGTGCAAGAATCTTGCCAGATCTCATTCCAAGTTGGATAGGTGTAAGTATAGGCCTGAATGTGTGTTTGGCCACCATTATCAGCCAGGCCTTCAGTGTGAGCAGACTGCACTTCTGCCAGTCTCTTTCTTTGGCCCTCTAGCCATGTGGCCTGACAAAACTGGGGAGCTGAAGTATGAGCACTCTTCCTATCTTCATCTCCCCCCCTTCTCCCCTTCCTAACCCCCTTTTTCATTCCTACTGCCTCTTTATTATTGGCAGCCCTCACTCAGCCTGGTATTACAGACCTCTATCAGCTCATTCAATGTAATTAAGCCTGTTACTACACAGTGGTGTACCCGGACTTGGTGTCACCTGGTGTGTGTGTGTGTGGGGGGGGGGCTTCCACAGTAGCACACATGTCAGAAATCGCATGTGCCATATGGCACCCCAGAAAGCCAGCGGCAGCCGAGAGAGCAGCCTCCACATGCTGCCGGCAGCCCAGGAAGCCCCGCAGCAGCTGGGAGGATGGGCCCCATGCACTGCCAGTGGCCCAAGAGGCCCTGCGGTGGCCTGAAAGGTCGGACCCACATGCTGCCTGTGGCCCAGGAAGCCCTGTGGCAGCTGGGAGAGCTGGCCCAAGGCCCCAGGAAGATCCCACAGGGGGCAGGGGACTGACTGGGTGTCACCCCCCCTTTTGGGGTATCATCCAGTGTAGTCCACCCCCCCCCCACACCCCCAGTGATGCTACTTCTACTACACAGGATGTTACTTCAGATGGGGTTACAACCTATGCGTCACCAGCTTCTAATACTCTGGAAGCAGCAACCTTTGCAGGGGGTCTCATTCGAGTTCTGCCTGCTTCCCAGCTAGCTCTCCCGATGCAAGCAACCACCCTTGGCCTGGTTACATGTTGTAAACTGCTTAGAGACTACTTTGTTCAGTATGAAGCAGTATAGAAATGTAAATGCTATTGCTATTGCCTTTTTCTAACAGCACCCCTACTACTACTACTACTACTACTAATAAAATTTATTTATACCCCGCCCTATGGTAAACCAATCTGGGCGGCTTACAATTTAAAACAAACCATCCACAACATACAATGCAGCATACCCCCCTCCCCCCCTTAAAACAGTATTAAATCAAACAATATAAAACAAGTCAATTTAAAAATTTAAAATTAAATTAAGATTTAAAATTATAAAAATGCAAGAATTAACCCTCCTATCCCAAAAGTCCAAGCCTGGTCAACATTCCTCCCATCAAATTGATGGGGCCACATGAGGAGCGTTTCCGAGGTGGGATAGCTGATCTGGTATAACTAATCTGGGAAGGCCTTCTGGAAGAGATCCGTCTTGACAGCCTTTTTAAAGCTGTCTAAAGATGTTAATAGACGGATCTCGTCTGGCAGGCCGTTCCAAAGCTTAGGGGTGACAACAGAGAATGCCCCCCGGGAGGTAGCCACAAGCCTCGATTTCTGAGGCTGTAGCAGTTTCCTCCCGGAGGACCGAAGAGCAGGGGGAGGACTATACAGGAGCAGGCGGTCCCTGAGATAGCTTGGACCCAAGCCATTTAGGGCTTTAAACGGAATAACCAACACCTTGGACCTGGCCCGGAAGCTGATAGGCAGCCAGTGGAGGGACCTCAGAACCGGAGTAATGTGGTCCCTCCGAGATGTTCCTGAAACAAGCCTGGCTGCCATGTTCTATACCAGCTGTAATTTCCGAACCAGGCACAAGGGTAGCCCCATGTAGAGTGCATTGCAGAAGTCAAGGCGTGAGGTTACCAACACGTGCACAACAATCTCGAAATCCCTTACTTCCAGAAAAGGGCACAGCTGGTGTATCAGCCAAAGCGGATAACAGGCACTCCTGACTGTCGCATTTACCTGATTCACCATCAGGAGCGATGAGTCAAAGAGCACCCCCAGACTGCGAACACAGTCACTGGAGGAGAGTGTGACCCCATCCAGGACTGGAGGTTGCAACCCAATTCTTGATTTCGGGGCCGCTACCGTGAGCACCTCCGTCTTGTCTGGATTCAGCTTCAATCTGTTTTTCCTCATCCAGCCCATTACCGCCCCAAGACATTCATTGAGAGAGGAGATGCCAATGGAATTCGAGGTCGACGAACGAGATATGGAGAAATAGATTTGGATGTCATCAGCGTACTGATAACACCCAGCACCATAACTCTGAATTATCTCACCCAGCGGCTTCATATAGATGTTAAACAACATCGGGGACAAAATAGCTCCCTGAGAGATCCCACAAGTGAGGTCTCTCTTACTGGAGCTACAGTCCCCGAGCAGCACCCTCTGGGACCGACCCGAGAGGAAGGACCGGAACCACTGCAAAGCAGTGCCCCCGATACCTAACCCCCTCAGGCAGCCCAGGAGGATGCCATGATCTATTGTATCGAAAGCCGCTGAGAGGTCTAGGAGCACCAACAGGGTCACACTACCCCTGTCAATGCTCAGACGCAGATCGTCGGTCAAGGCAACCATGGCAGTCTCAACCCCAAATCCTGTCCTGAAGCCGGTTTGATTTAATTTAAATAGTCTTGCAAGTGGTGCCAGCTAGTGAATAAACCAGCACATAGGAAGCACAGGGCGATGTAGTAATTAAAAGTATGTCATGAGCGTGGGCAATTCAAACTTTCTGGACCTGCCACTATTTAGGTATCACATGTTCAGATGTGTGTAGAGGGGATTATTCAACCTGCTGGTGGGCAGACCAACTCAGCATGACTACCAGAGGTTGTTTTTCCAATTGATTCTCTCTAAACCTCATTGATCTAACAAAAGTCACAGTGGTAAGTGTTAACCTCCCCCCTCCATTCCTACACTGTCTCCCAAATGTTCCTGAGTGTAATCAATATGGGTCTGTATCAGTGTAATCTCAGTGTAATCCATATGGGTCTGTGTCATCACTGGGGGACCACTCACTATTTGCCACCAGAATATAGAGAGAGGGTTTTTATTTACTCTTTCATGATCCAGAACCTAGGGTTTTAGTAAAGGATGCAATTCTGTTGAACCTTTGCAGGAAATTAGAGCCATTCAAGCACTCCAAGGTAAAATAAAAATAAAAATAAATCAACCCTTTATTAATTGGCTTGAGGTCGGGCTGTCTACATGAGGATAGTATTCGAGATAAAACCCTACATGTGCTTAGATCTGGCTAAGTGGTGGACATCATAAACAGATATGATGGTACATTGGTTCCAAGAGTTTGCTTTGTTGCAATATGATGGGCAGTTCCATACGAGAGCTGCTCTAGAGCCTTCTGTCACCTGGGACTGCAAGCAGGAGGAATTGTGGTTGGATATTATGGCTGGTTCTTGGTCCTCCCCTTGCAATCATTGTGACAGCAGCTTCATGCCATTGGCTAACCAGTCAAAAGGGATGCATGGAAGGCTTACCTCATCTGAAGAGGAAGGTTCCACAGTCTGCTAGGACTTCAATACAGATAAGTGCAGAACATTCCTTTAGTGATGTACTATAAAAAGGTAAAAAAATCCAGCTATAATGCATTATCTTGATGATTTCTTATTTGTTGGTCTATACAGGCTATACAGACGCATCATGAGAGTTGGAACAAGATCTGGCTTGAGAATCAGGGGAAGTCTTCTGGAACTACAAATCCCATGAGACCTCATGAGATGTCGGTTAGGCCTTTATATAAGCCTGCACATGTGTTGGGTCACAATTGTCAGCTGAGAGTACAGCATGACTCACCCTTATAAGTTATACCGCATTCTGCTTCCTACAAAATCCCAAGGATGTGGCTGGTCACCATTGTGGGCCAGAAAGGAGTTTTTCCCCATGTTATTGTAAGATGATTTTGTTTTTTGGCTTGTTTTTATATGGGGGGGGGGGGGGCAGTTCTTTATTCACTGTTCTGTTTTGTCTTGGTAATTATTGCTTAGCTGCTCTATATCCTGCATTATACTAGCTCTATCACAACTGGCAGATATGGAAGGGAAGAAGGACACCAATTATTAGTTTAATTGCAAAGAGGGAAACACTGAGGTGGTTAGATGGACAAAAATGTTGAGGAACCTGCTGTCTGGGCAAATATAGGTGACTTCACCTTCAGTAGACCATTTGGACATGTCCAATGGATTGTCTGATATGACAATCCTTGCCAGATGTTTACCAGATCTCTGTGGCTTTATGTCCTGCATACATATTTGCTAGTCTGTGAACCATCTGGCCCCATGTCTCCTCTACCTTACTTGACTACACAACTACACATTCTACTGATGATGATATTAATAGCTAGTTTGTGGTTGTTGTATGTGTATTAAAGTTGTTGTCATCCCATTTAATCCATAACACAGAGTATGGCCTCTTTGTCTTCGCACCAACAGTTTCCATCCAGAACACACACACCATTGTTTACAACAGTGGGGAATATTTTCTTTGCCCAAGGGGCTGCATTCTAATTTGGTAAGGTTCCCAGGAGGTTTATTGTAATTATAGTACCATGATTCTACATGGTAACAACAGAAAACCTAGTTTCTAGTTTTAATCAGCTGAATGTATCCTTAGTGATCTATAGTCCATCTTAGACAATGACATTTCCTTTGCACAAGTCTCTTTGTGTTGGTCTTGTACTTCCTTACAGACACCCACTCAACCTAAAATGATTACTCGCCCTCATCAACAGACCTCACAGTTAGTGAAGTATGATTCAACTATTATCTCCATGCATCTTTCATTACTGTGGTCCATGTTGCTCACCATTCTATGATTTTTTTGGTAATTTTTTCCATCCATAAACTATATGCAGATTGATCCATTCAATCAGTAAAAAGAAAAATTTATGGAAACTATGTATGTTAGTGCTGTATGCATGCTAAAATGTATGTTTCCCTTTAAATTTTCTGGTTATTGTATACCTTCAAGTCATTTCTGACTTATGGAAATGCTTAAGAAAATCTATCTTGGGATTTTCTTGGCAAAATGTGCCATTGCCTTCCTCGAGGCTGAGAGAGTGCAACTTACCCAAGGTCACCCAGTGGGTTTCCATGGTTAAGTGGGAATTTAAACTCTAGTTTCCCAGAGTCCTGGTCCAACACTCAAACCACTATACCACATTGACTCCACATTTTCAACATGGCAATTTCTTTTCTTCTTTTCTTCTGCTTTCTGTGGAATGCCTTTTCTCACCTTCTCTCCCTTAAAGTTTCATTGAACTGTGAAGCTATAAAGGGGCTGTGGTTTGTCTGTTTGCAACTGAAGAAACTCAAGGGAGTCCTGCGGCCCATTAAATAAGTGTATTTTCAGCAGAATGAGGGTCTCTGCAGACTGGCCCAAAGGGCCAGCCTGGAGGCAGAGTTGGGTGGGGCATGCCCGCCACCCCAACCCCATGCTGACACCATCCTGATGCCACGCACCATTATGCATAGTGCACAGCATCAGGACACCCTTCCTGTGCAGCATTCAAACACAATGCACGCTGGCTCTTAGGGTGGCCTTTTGCCACTCTTTTTGGGGTGGCAAAAGGGAGGATTGGGGCCATGACATCGGGTTGCTGCGGCCCTGATCCACTGCTTTTTGGGGCGGCCCAGAGCCACCCATCTGCAGTCCCCCTATATCTCCCTTCAAAGTGCATCTGGCCCTCCCCAACAGTCACTTTGAAACCAGAAAAAAGGAGAAACTGCCATCTTCTCAGTCCTCTTTCTTCCCAGGGTGCACCTCCATGCTGCACTGTTTAGCATTTGCAAGAAAAAATGTTCCAGAGGACCTTCCTTCATTCTGTCTCCCCATGCTGGTTCACAAGTCTCCATGAAAGTCAATCCCAGCTCTGTGTCCTCCATATATTTTGGACCTCAGCACCTCATCACTTGCCATGTTAGTTGGGACTGATGGGACTGCAGTACGAAACATTTGGATGGTACCACACAGGAAAAGACTACTGAAACAGGAAAATGAACATAAATCTATCATTAGAAATGACAGTGAAAAATAACTAAATATCACCAAAGTGGCCAGGTGATCTATGTGCCTATTCAATCAACTGACTCCTCATTGTGCATGGAAAGTTTGTGGGTCCATGTCTCCATTTTTCTTTTCTTTTCTTTTTTTTTAAAGATACAATCATATACTGGGCAACTCTTCAAACAGAGGACACTTTCCAACAGAGGACAGTCTTTTATTAAATAGGACACATAAACCAAGATCCTGGCTCAAGTATACAGAGTGTAAATTTATGCTCATGAAAAGTTGCCTTGGTTGTGTCACCCACCTCATTACAGAATTGCATAGTTGCATGACAAAATACTCATATTGTATTATAACTTAATCAATGCACAATGATGGTCAATAAAAAAGGAACAACATGAAACAATGTACAATGGTACCACATGTACAACTTCACTTTTGTAACCTTCAACTGAATATGACCATTACTCATCATCCAAAATAAATTCCACCTGTTTGTATAAGGGGATTTATGCATGTGTACGACACTAGGCAGATGGCAGCCATAGCACCACACAACAGGACTTTTTCTAACTATAGGCAGAGTGAATTGTCTGTTTTAAGCAGCTATTTTTGTGTGCAATGAAAAGGAAGGAAGTGGTGTGTGTGGCCATGGATGTCCATCCCCATGCTTGTCCCAGAGACCATAGGGTTTCTCCAGCAGCTCTGAATGATAGGATAAAGCAGATCTCCCCCCCCCCCCGCCATCTTAGTGAAACAGTTCCAATTTATCCCAGAATCACTGGGACACCTTCCTAGGGACCTTAGAACTACATCCTAAAACAGCTTACTCAAAGGCATGATTATAAGGCAAAAAGGAGCCATCCAATACTTTATTTTGTATGGCTGAAATAAATTCAGGGAGCACAGAAAACACAGGACTGATTAGAAGACTTGTGATTGATGAGTTGTTTGTCATAGCTGTCATTTGTATTCCAAGAATTCAGGTTTCTTTGTCTTCAGGCCTGTTTTCTCTTCCATCATCTTCTGTTAAAAGAGTTTTCCCCTCCTATCTCCAGGCCAAAAAGAAAAAAAGAAAGAGAAAGAAAAAGAAAGAAAAAACAGAACAGAACAGAAAAAGGAGTAAAGGTCATTACAAAATTGTTTTAGTTTTAAATTCACTAGAATTTCCTGTCTGCCAAGCAAATATGACAGCACCTCAGGCAGGTGGGGGGAAAGATGGAGAAAATCCCAGGTGTTGAGAGAAATCATAAATTGTTTCTCCAGGCATCTGGGATTTTCTGTCCTTGTTTTCTTTCCTATTGAACTTGATGGTCCAGCAGAAACAGGATTTTCATTTAAAATGAATGAATGAATGAATGAGTGTCTATACAATTGGCTACATACTATTCTTGAAACTATTTTAAATTGGTGACCCTACCAGCAACAATGAGAGATTTTAGAAGAGGAGAAAATAAGGTTAGAAGATACATGGGATAGATGTATGCTCGTAGATATTATAATAGCTTCTCTGCTTTTGCTAATTTGTCCCCTTATTTATTTTTTAAATATGCAAAATGAAACAAAACAAAAAACTGATTTTACAAGGAACAAAATGTTCAAACCCAGAACATTTCAAACTAGTCAGTATTAGAACTGCGTAACTAAGGCAGGATAGAAATGTAATAAATACATAAAAAGTAAATAAATAACAATTTTAGTTTAATAAATGGGAGGTACTGGGAGGTGTGTTGATGTGGAAAGGAGAGTGTGCCTTTAAACTTTTGTCTCCACTGTGGACTCCTTTTATATGTTAAACCAGCGTTTTGCACCTATAAACCTAATGGCACCAATGAGAGCTTTCCTTCCTTCTAATACAAATAGCAGTGTGTGTTTGGGGATGAGGGGACAATTGGACTGGTAATGAGATGGGACAAAGAGTTAAATATACCTCTGACCAAATTCATCCTACTCACCATTGCTATTTGCATAAAATAACCATCACAGAATGCATGTACATCCAGTTTGGTCCTCTTGGTAGTTCTTTCCTCTCAGCTTAGAACTATCTGGTATCTCTCAATACAATATTTCCTTGTTATTTGTGGGCTTGCCATCCATGGATTTAATATCTTGGAAAGCCAACAGGAGGGCTGATAGTAGAGTCAAATGGAAATCAGAGCAAGGTCTGACTTACCAATCTGAGGAGTCAGCCAGTGAATGGTCAAGCAATTCAAAGGTCTAGGATTCCAGAGAAGCAGAGAGGCAAGGCAGACGGAAGGTCAAGGACTCCAAAGAAGCAGAGAGGCAAGGTCAAAGGTTCAAGTAGTCCAAGATAAGTCAGCAGTCCAAGGGTCAAGGTTTCAGGCAAGGGAACAAGGAGAGCCAGAGAGCGAGGCTTTAACCAGGAAGCTCAGATAATAATAATAATAATAATAATAATAATAATAATAATAAAATTTATTTATACCCAGCCCAATGGAGACCCAATCAGGGCGGCTTACAGTTTAAAAGCATAATCCAGATAAAACATATAATACAGAAAACCCACCCCCCCGCTTAAAACAATATTAAATCAAACAAATTTAAAAACCACGTGATTAGAAATTAAAATCCTACACAGAATAACTAATGCCTAACTAAATGATCCCCTCCATCTACCGATGGGGCCACGTAGGAGCATCATTAGCAGCTATTTATGTCCGGGGTAGGGGGTAACTAGTTCGGAAAGGCCTGCCAGAAGAGATCCGTCTTAATAGCCTTTTTAAAGCTATCCAAAGATGTTAATAGACGGATCTCGTCCGGCAGGCCGTTCCAGAGGCTAGGGGCGACAACTGAAAAAGCCCTCCGGAAGGTAGCCGCAAGCCTCGATTTCTGAGGCTGCAGCAAATTCCTCTCAGAGGACCGAAGAGCGCGGGGAGGATTATATGGGAGTAGGCGGTCCCTGAGATAGCTTGGACCCAAGCCATTTAGGGCTTTAAAGGTAATAACCAACACCTTGTACTGGGTCCGGAAACTAATAGGCAGCCAGTGGAGGGACCTCAGAACCGGAGTAATGTGGTCCCTCCGAGATGTTCCCGCAACAAGCCTGGCCGCCATGTTCTGTACCAGTTGTAGTTTCTGAACCAGGCACAAGGGTAGCCCCATGTAGAGTGCATTACAGAAGTCAAGGCGTGAGGTTACCAACGCGTGCACCACGGTCTCAAGGTCCCCTACTTCCAGAAAAGGGCGCAGCTGGCATATCAACTGAAGCTGATAACAGGCGCTCCTGACCGTCGCATTAACCTGATTCGTCATCAGGAGCGACGAGTCAAGGAACACCCCCAAGCTGCGAACACAGTCACTGGAGGAGAGTGTGACCCCATCCAGGACTGGAGGTTGCAACCCAATTCCTGGTTTCGGGGCCGCTTCCGTGACCACCTCTGTCTTGTCTGGATTTAATCTCTGGCACCAAGGCAGCACTTCCACACCTGATTAAATCCCTGAACTGCAGAAGCTCATCTGGAGCTGATTACCTTTGATTTTTCATAGAGCCTCCTCGAGCGCTGAAGGCCCACACTTTCTGCTTGATGCTGGCTGAAGGTACGCACAGTCCTTTGATCCTCTTCCATGTCTGAAGGTCCTGCTGCTGGGGGCTTGGCTGCAGAGCCAGCTGAGGCCGGTTGGGGAAGTGGCGATGGAAGGCCCAGACCAGACAGGAAGCATGGACATCTGTAGCATCCTCCCAGGAATGCTCCTCCAGCCCAACCCAGTCAACAAGGTACTGGAGGCGACCCCAACAATGGTGGGAGTTCAAGATCTGGGCCACCTTAAACTTCTGTTCCCCACCCACCAGGACTGGGTCAGGTGGTGGAGTTGAGCCAGCATTGGGCTGGACCTTAATGGCTGGGAGCAACAAAGAATGATGGAAAAATGAATGGACCCACCACATCCAAGGAAGCTGGAGCTGGAAGGCCACTGGATTGAACTGGGCCATGATCTTGTGGGCCCCACAAACTGGGCATCCAACTTCTGACATGGCCACTGAAGAGGAAGGTGCCATGTTGACAGCCAGACCAGATTCTCCACCTGCAAAGGAGGACCTTCCTGGTATCGCTGATCTGCTCCCTTCTTGTATGCCTCCTTAGCCACCTAAAGCTGCTCCTGCAACAGAGACTATGTGGCCTGGAGTTCCTAGAGCGACTGATCCACCATAGGAACCAACAAGGCTGGGGCAACATCAGGGATTCCCTGAAGATGAAAGCCCCCTGTGACAAAGAAGGGAGTCTGCTGGGTCAAAGTATGGACCGAGTTGTTGTAGGTGAACTTGGTCAGCGGAAGCAGGTCAACCCAGTTCTCCTGATGGTAACTGGAGTAGCACCACAGGTATTACTCCAGAGTCACACTGGTGCATTCTGTCTGCCCATCTGACTGTGGATGGTGAACCGAGGACAGGCAAGGCATGATATCCAGGAGGTGCAGCAGATTGGTCCAGAAACGGGTGGTGAACTGCATGCCGCAATCTGAGACCATGCCCTTGGGAAGGCCATGGAGATGGAAGACATGCTTGAAAAACATCTGGGCCATCTCTTACCATAGGGAGGCCAGCACAGGACATAAAATGGGCTATCTTTGAGAAGAGGTCCACCACCACCCAAATTGGTGGTACAGACAGCAGAGAGGGGCAGGCTAGTAATAAAGTCCCTGGATGCTACATTCCAGGGCTAGGAAGGTGTCAGCAGGGGCAACAGCAAACCCATGTGCCACCCCAGATGGTCCTTAGCATGGTGACACACCTGACAAGTGTCAACATACTTGGCCACCTCTGCCTGGACACAAGGCCACCAAAACTCATGGGTGAGAAGGTACAGAATCTTGCAGAAGCTGAAATGTCCTGCTGGCCTGCTGTTGTGGCCCAATTTCAATACCTTATCCTGACAAGGACCAGCCGGCATGTAGAGGCGGCCTCAGTAGTAGAGAAGGTCATCTTGGAGCATAAAGGGAGAGGCGTTCTCCTCCGTAGCATACTGGGCTACCAGCAGGTCCTGGCTCTGGAGGTCCTGAATCTGGTCCAGCAAAGTGGCATCCCTCAGGGTGGCAGTGAAGATCACTGGGTGCAGAATGGTGGATTGGAGCTCCCCTTCTGGGTCCTTGGCATACTCCAGCTTCTGGGAGAGGGCATCAGCCTGCCGGTTCTGGGATTGGAGCACATACTAGAGCTGGAAATTGAAGCAGGCAACAAACATGAGCCACTGCTTCTGCCAATGAGACAATTTCCATGCTGTCTGCAAGTGCTCCAAATTCCAGTGGTCTGTGTATACCTGTATTGGGTGAGCTGCCTCCTTGATTAGATACCACCAGGTCTCGAAAGCTTCCTTGATCACTCACAGCTCCTTCTCCCAGATGATGTAGTTCCGCTCCAGAGGAGTGAGCTGTTGGGAGTAAAAAGCACAAGGCAACAGATGTGCCTCAGGTCCCATTAGCTGGAGCAACACAGCCCCAATGGCGATGTCTGAGGCTGGGGCCACTAGGGTTGCATAGTCCTTGATGAACTTCTGGTGAAAGTTCACAAACCCTAGGAACCATGGATGTCCTTCCTGCTGCAAGGGGGCTGCCAAGACGGCACTGCCTCCACCTTGGAAGTGTCCATGGCAACACCCCAGGCCAAGATGTGGTAGCCCAAGAAGTCCACCTCCTGGAGGTCAAAGGTGCACTTCTCAAGTTAGTGCTCCTGGAGCTTCTGGAGAACAGCACAGACATGGTAGTCATTGGCCTCCTGGCTAGGGGAGTAAATTAGAAAATCATCTAAATAAATAATGACAAAGTGGTCCACATAGTCCCTAAACATGTCATTCATAAATTGTTGAAAGATGGGTGGGGCATTGCACAGTCAAAAGAGCATGACGGTGTACTCATAATTCCCATAGCACATCTGGAATGCCATCTTACACTTGTCTCTGGCCTGGATCCTCACCAAGTTGTAGGCCTCCAGAGGTCCAGCTTGGTGAAGACCTTGGCATGGCAGAGCCACTCCAGCACCTCTGGGATCAAAGGCAAAGGATACTGATTCTGGGTGATAATCCAGTTGAGTCCCTGATAGTCCTTGCAGAGGCTCAGCTCCCCACACTTCTTGTGCACAAACAAGATGGGGGCATCAGCAGGAGACTTGGAGAGACAGATGAACCTCTTCTGAAGGTTCTTCTCCAGAAAGTCTATCAGAGTTGCTAGCTTAGGCTCTGAGAGGGAGTAGAGGTGTCCCACCAGAATAGGGGTCCCTGCCACCAGGTCAATGGCACAATCATATAGTTGGTGCACTGCAAGCTGGTCTGCCTCTTTCTTATCAAATACGTAGGCAAAGTCCTGGTATTTCACTGGCAATGTGACCAGACAGTCCTGGGCCTCTGGTGCTACTGCTGCAGGGATCCGCTTTGGCTAACAGTGTTCCTGGCAGTACTTCGAGGCAAATAGGACCTCCTGACAGGCCCAAGAGATGTTCGGGTCATACCTTGAGAGTCAGGGCATTCCTAAGATGAAAGGGAAATGAGTTACGGTGGCCAGCAGAAACCAGATCTCCTCCATGTGGCCCTGGATCTTGAGGTGAAGTGTGGGCATCTGCTGCACCACAGGACCAGACTGGAGGAGATGTCTGTTGATGGTCTCCTCTGGTCTGGCCTCAGCCAAGGCCTCCAGAGGGAATGCGTGGTGCTTTGCAAAGCCCAAGTCCATAAAATTGTTCAAGGCCCCCAAGAATATCATGTCTCCTATGGGGAGGAGCTCTGCAGTGGGGAGCCTGAGCTTGGCAGCCACCAACAGAGGGTCCTTTCAGGAGACTGAGCTAGAGAAAGCGAGTTCAAGAGACTCTCCCAGGTGGTGAGAGTCTCTACACCGGAGAGGGCCCGTTTCTCTGTAGCATGGGCCGGCATCCCTTCACACAGGACATTCGTGGGCAAAATGTCCCTGAAGGCTGCAGTATAGGCAGAGGCCCTCCCTCCTTCTACATTCCTTCTTGGTGCTTGTGAGCCGAGGCTGAGCCCCTCCCAGCTGCATCGGTTCCTCAGCTGACCTGGGGAAGGCTGTCTCGGGGGCATAGCTGGAGTTAGGCGAGCAGGACTAGAGAGCAATGTGAGGGTGCTCCATCAAACCTGCGAGCGAGCTGAGAGACTGCAGTCTATCTGGGTGGTCTGCAGGATCAGCAAGGCCAAAGTAGCAGGGGGCGCAGAGTGAGCCAGTTCATCTAACACTGGATTTGAAAGCCCAAAACAGAATTGCAAAGCCGAATCATTCCACAACAGGTCCTGAGCTATCAGGTGGAAGGCTGTGGCATACTCTGCTACTTTCTCTTTGCCTTGCTGGAGAGTCCTGATGTGGTGTTCTATTGTCTCAGCCTTCCCAGGATCCCCCCGGATAGCTTGCATTTCTTCAATAAAGTCCTGCAAGCTATTGAGGAGAGAGGTCTCTTGCATGAGGTGAGGAGTAGCCCATTTGCTTGCAGACCTTATGAAAGTCCATGGGGAAGTCTTCACCTCTGATTTTGAAATGCAGCTTGCAGCTATCCAGAAAACTATCCAGCATAGAATAGTTATCATGTTAATTTTGCAACTAAAGAATAAAGAACCTTCTTTTGAAGAGACTGACCTCTGGTCTGATTTCATGGAATGCTGCAAGCTGCAGGGACCTACAGATCCAGAGATGTATGGAGCTGATGAATGGCAGTCCTGCACTCACTCTGCATTCTTACCATAATTCAACAAAGGTTATGACTCCAGATCGCTCCATGCTGCACTGCTGGGAGATGCAAGAGGCTGCTGGAACTCATCAGCTGTAAGTAAAGAGGCATTATTTTCTAAAGCTGTCTATGCTGGAAGGACTGTGAGCTGTGTGCTAACATGCTATAGACAGTGAAAGCTGGGAAGGCTGCCAAGACTTGCGTTTTAATTAGCCATGGAGCCTGTGAAGTTTTCCAAACTGGTTGAAATGAACTATAATTCTTGGAGTACATATGCTCAATCATTATTAATCAGAGAGGGTCTTTGGGCTGTGGTCGAAGCAGGGATGCCTGCTTGGGCTGCTGTAGCAGTTGTGGAAGATGACCAAAAAGCAAAAGCTACCCTCCTCCTCATAATCTCTGCACATCAGTTAAATTATGTCAGAGATAAGATATCAGCCAAAGAAGTCTGGGATACTCTGAAAGATATTCATCAATCCAGCACAGCCTTGTCAAAGATGATTTGGTGCAGGTGACTTTAAGCGTGCAAAATGCAGCATGGACAGTATCCTGACAAACACCTGGAGATCATCCAAGATTTGTTTAATCAAGTCCAGATGAGAGGTGTTGACCTCCCTAGGGAACAAAAGGCTTATATTTTGCTGGGGAGCCTCTCAAGGGATTATGAGCATATTTTGTATGGCCTTCAGGGAGTCCCTGAAGCACACTTACAATGGAGCTGGTTGCTTCCAGAGTTTTGGAGGAAAGCCAGCGTTGCTGGTTCGAGGCAGGATTTCAGAGGCAGATGCAAGTAGTGCCAAGGTCCACGCATGTACCTGAGGGCTCCAGACAGCTGCAACCAGAGAAGGCAGCTGTGTCCAAGGAGAGGAAATGTTTTTATTGTAACAAAGCTGGTCACCTGAAGTGGGATTGTAAGAAATTTGCAGCAGACAAGAAGAAGAAACAACAAAAAGATCAGCCCAAGGATTCTGGGAGCAGGAGGGGCACTGTGGCTGTGACAAAGGGCAGTGACAGTGTGACTCACCAAGAAGTCAAGCCTAATCCAGACTGGATTCTTGATTCTGAATCCACAGGACATATGTTGAACACTCCTGAGCTTCTGAAAAGAAAGAAACTCTCCAATGTGGCTTCTGTCACTTTGGCAGATGGAGCACCACAGGAAATCAAAGAAATGGGAACTGTTTTCCTCCCAGGGTTTGAAAAAGACTTCGATAATGTATTGTGTGTACCTAAATTGCAAAACTGTTTAGTTAGTGTGTCTGCTTTGACCACTGAGTGGTATGCATTGAATTTTAAGGGGGAGGAGTATGAGATCATCATGAATGATGAAGTTTGTGCAAAAGCTGTGAAAAGGGACAAAATGTATTACATGGTTGATAAAGCAGAATGTGCAGTAGTCAATAATGTTCTGTTACATTCAGACTGCCCATTATTATCACAGCGTTGTGGGACATGCAAGTTGCAATAGTCTTGGAAAACTGGGGGAGGAGTGCCCAGATTTCAAAATGTCTCCTTGTTCAAGTTGAAGGCTTTTCCTGTGGCCAAACGCAGCAAATGCACAACAAAATGACCTTTTGAATGTCTGCACGCAGAACTTGCGGGGCGTATGTGTAAAACTCCTGGAAACAATAAGTATTTTATAGTAATTGTGAATCATTTTACCAGGTACTCTTATGTGATGCTCTTGAAGGAAAAGAGTGAAGCAGCAGAGCATTTCAAAGATTGGGTTAACATCATTGAAAGGGAGTTTGAGTACAAAGTGGGCTCTTTGGTCATAGACCAGAGTGGAGAATTCTTGTCAAATTCATTGAAAAACTGGTTAAGAAAGAAGGGAATTCATCATAACTCCACCAACCCTGCGGTTCTGCAGGAGGATGGGTTGGAAGAAAGAAGGATAGGTGTCCTAAAGCAGATGAAAGATTGCATGATGCTATATGTGGAGGCATCTGAGCAACTTTGGGGGAGGCAATTCTTACAGCAAACCATATTGTAAATTGTGTCTGGAATCCCACTGTAAAGGAAATCCCATTTCATATGCTTTATGGCAGGCCTTCTAACCTGAAATACCTGAGACTGTTTGAGCAGTATGCAAATGTCTATGTGCCTGCAAGTTTCAGAAAGAAGATTGAGTCCAAATTGCACAGTTTGATGATTGTGGGATATTCTGGGAATAGCTACAGGTTTCATCTTGGTCATGGGAAAATCTTGCTATGCAGAAGTGCCAACTTTGAAAAGCACTCAGGTTGGGAGAAGTTGCATTCCAACAAAGAAGTTTTTCTTAAGTTGGGGCAGTTGGACATGAGTACTAGAAATGGAGGGGTGGTAAAACAAGAATCAGAATCCTCAGACAGCGTATGTAGTACTTCAGAACAGTCTACACAGACACAACCAACCAGAACTAGAATGATGGAGACCAAGGGCCTAAGCAGACTGCCAGAAATAGTGCACATTAAATTGAGGCACTGCCCTGGCTCAATGCTAGGGAATCATGGGAACTGTAATTTATTGTGGCACCAGAGCTCTCTGACAGAGAAGGTTCAGTGTCTCAGAAAAAAATACAATTCCCATGATTCCCTAGCACTGAGCCAGGGCAGTGCCTCAATTTAATGTGCACTATTTCTGGCAGTCTGCTTAGGCCCCAAGAGACAAAGAGATACAGAAGTTCAGACGAGTTCTGACAGTGAAGATGAGAGAGGTAGGACAAAGACGTTCTTGCCTAGGAGGACTCAGAGAGTGAGAAAGCCTCCAGAGCATTTTGTAGTGCAGGATGCAAGAGCCTATACAGTGGTGGCTGATGAGCCTGAGAGTTTTAATTATTTACACCGTTTTCCTGAGGAGGAAAAGGAGAAGTGGTTTTCTGCTATGGATCAAGAGTACATGTCATTAGTAGACAAAGAAGTGTTTGAAATTGTTGAGAGGCCTAAGAATCACAAGGTGATAGGTTGTAGATGGGTTTTTAAGAGGAAAGAAATGCCGGATGGTACCCATAGATATAAGGCCAGGCTGGTGGCAAAAGGTTTTGCACAGCAGAAGTTGAGAACTTTGACAAAACGTTTTCTCCTACATCTAAGCCAGAGAACCTGAGATTGGTTTTGGCTTTAGCAGCAAGGAAAGGCCAGTTGGTGAGGCATTTTGATTTTGAAACTGCTTATTTGAATGCTTGTCTTGAGGAAGATGTGTTCATGGAACAACCTTTGGGTTTTGAACAGGACAGTGATAGAAAAGTGTACAAGTTGAAAAAGGCTTTGTATGGTTTGAAGCAGAGTTGGAATCATTGTATTCATGAGGAGTTAGTGAAATTGGGATACAAACACAGCATTGCTGATGCATGTGTTTACACAAAGGGTGATGTTACATTGGTGATTTACATTGATGACTTGAGTGTTGCAGCAAAGTCAGAATGGGAAATTCAAGCAGTGCAGAAAGAATTGGCAAAGAAATTTGTGATTAAGGATTTGGGTTCTCTCAGAGCCTACCTTGGGGAGGTAGAGTGGACTGAGGATGGTAGATGTTTTTTAAATCAACAGAAAAAGATAGAAAGGCTAATTGAGAAATGTGGACTACAGAATACTAAAGTAGTAAAAAGCCCTGTGACTCTTGCTTACGCCAATAGTGAGTCAACAAAGGAGTTTGACAATCCAGAATTGTTTAGAAACATTGCTGGAAGCTTGATGTTCATAGCAAACAACACAAGGCCAGATATTGCATTTGCAGTTGGCGTGCTTAGCAGAAAGATGAGCCATCCAAAAGTTGAGGATTGGACTGCATTGAAACATGTGTTGAGGTACCTGAAAAGTAGCAAAGATAGGAAGCTTGTGAAGCTTGTGATACAGAGTAGCATGGTTCAACTTGAATGTTTTGTGGATAGTTCATTTGCTTCAGAGTTACATGACAGAAATTCAGTGACTGGTTTGTTGAGAAAGTTTGCAGAAAGTCCAATAGTTTGGTGCAACAGGAAGCAAAGGTGTGTAGTATTGAGTACAACTGAGGCAGAATTTGGAGTATTGTCAGAGATGGTTAATGAGATATGGTGGATAAGAAAGTTGCTTGAAGATTTAGGTGAAGAATGTACTGGGCCTACTTTGGTTCATGAGGATTTGCAATCTTGCATTGCAATGTCAGAATCTGAGAATTTGAAGTGCAGAACAAAGTACATAGGTGTAGGGTATCAGAATGTTAGGGAAATGATTCAGAACAACATTGTGCATCTGCAGTACATTGACACACGAGACAACATCGCTTACAAAAAATTTACCCAATGAAAGACATGAACAGCTGTCACGTCTGATTGGAATGACACCTTGCAAAATACTAGCTGTTGAGCTAAAATCCAAAACTGTAAATAACATGACACACACATCTATACATTTCGGAAGGGATTGTTGGGTTTTGTAATCAAAGTCAAAATGTACAGATATGGGAAAGTTCTAGCTGTGAAAGTTTTAGCCTGCAGGTGGATTACTTGAAAACAGCATAGCCAAGGTCAGTGTGTGTCTGAGAACACAGGATACTAGAGAAAAACAAATCATCAGAGTGTCATCAGAGTGTGTGAGAACCACTGGTCACATGACACAAGACACAGGAAGAAGCCTGGGTTTAGAAGCTGTTTAGCAAATGACTATAAAGGTATCAACCTGGGGGTGGAGTTATTGCATTTTGAGTTTTGCCTTGAGTGGATTGCTGGGCTTAGCCATAGAGTTTTCTTTGTTTTTGGCCTATATGATGGATATCCTACAATGTAAATAGTTATCATGTTAATTCTGCAACTGAAGAATAAAGAACCTTCTTTTGAAGAGACTTTGATCTCTGGTCTGATTTCATGGAATGCTGCAAGCTGCAGGGACCTACAGATCCAGAGATGTATGGAGTAGATGAATGGCAGTCCTGCACTCACTCTGCACACTCTCACCATAATTCAACAACCAGGCATTGATTTCGGTGAGTCGAAGGGTGAATTTGGCCCTGGAGAGCAGCCACATTCTGAGTGAGCTGCTCCACCTGTGCAGAGAGTTGCAGATTCCTCAGAACAAACCCCTCCATACTGGCCTGCTATCAGCATAATTAGGGGCCAGAGATTATTCTGTCCTGGAAAGCAAGAGGGCTGATAGCAGAGGCAAATGGAAATCACACCAAGTTACCAATCTGAGGAATCTGCCAGCGAATGGGCAAGCAGTCCGAAGGTCTAGGACAGGGGTAGGCAACCTTTCCCCTTTAAGGGCCGAGGGACTTCAGCTCCCAGAATCCCAGGAGCTATTGGCCAACATGGGACTATTGGCCAACATGGCTGAGGCTTCTGGGAGCTGAAGTCCCTCGGCCTTTAAAGGGGAAAGGTTGCCTACCCCTGGTCTAGGATTCCAGAGAATCAGAGAGGCAAGGCAGTTCAAAGGTCAAGGGTTCCAGTAGTCCAAGATAAGTCAGTGGTCCGAGGGTCAAGGTTTCAAGTCAAGGAACAAGGAGTGCCAGAGACCGAGGCTTTTGCCAGGAAGTTCAGATAATCTCTGGCACCAAGGCAGCATTTCATTCAGAGTTGCAGAAGATCAGCTGGGGCTGATTACCTCAGCGTTTTTCATAAAGCCTCTTCAAGCACTAAAGGACCGCCCTTTCTGCTCAATGCTGGCTGAAGGTACACACAGTCCCTTGATCCTCCTTCATGTCTAAAGGTCCTGCTGCTGGGGGGCTTGGTTGCAGAGACTCTTGGGAGCCCATAGGCTCTGCTGGAGGGTCTGCTGGAGCTGGCAAAGCAGAGCTGGGGCTGGGCTGGGGTTCCACCACTGTATGCTCAGGTCCCAGAGGAGGTTCTGGCTTGTCCTCCCTTGGCAAGGCATGACATTTGAGTTGTAGATGGCAAGCCCCATTGTTTTCAGTGTCTGCATGTGCAAGCTGCCATGCCAGCAGCCATGCACATGTCACATGGCCATAAAAAAAGAACAGGACTTGAGGTCTCACATGTTTTGCTATCCGGGGTGGGTGGGTCTAGAATGAATCCCCTACAGATAACAAGGGACAACTGTACCATGCTCTCCTTGAAGACTACTAATGGAAAATAAATGTATCCCATTAGTTCTTTCCTAGTATGTCCATTATTTAAAATATAAAATGTAAGTTATACCAGGATCAGCGGTGTCACTAGAGTTGGTGTCATCTGGTGTGGTTATTCATGGTGTCACCACCCCCATTGACCTCCTCCCATCCCACATCATACAGAATCTTTAATGATGTTTTTTGTACTAATGTTACTCATTGATAGTAATTCCTGCATATCATTGACTGTTATGGTAATAGTTGTGACATAAAACAGCTAGCAAAATCAAAATTACACCTTTAAATTACAATATCACACACAGCCTCAATGAATATACATGTAACTGGTTTCATGCAGTTGAAGTGAAAAATTGGTAAAAGGTGATGTTTTAAAAGAAAAATTATAAAGAATAAATTTTGTAAAAAAACATTTTTTAAAAAATAATAATTATTTTTCAAACATTTGGGGCCTGTTCCTTCTCCTCCCTCTAAGCTTCACCCCATTCACACCTTTCTTCAGCATTTTAATGGGACACAGGTGAATGCCACAGCCCATTTCTGACAAAAAGCAGATGTTTGAGGAGAAGTAGTGTCACTCACTCTTAGGGTGTCACCTGGTGTGGTCTGTACCTCCTGCACCCTCTAGTGATGCCACTGACTGGAGAGGTGGGAAGTGAAAATGCTAGTTGCATGATTTAAAACAATAAACTGCATAGGAAGCTTTATTACAAAACAATAAGTAAAACTTAAATATCTGCCCCCTCATTGTGCCCTCTTCCACTTGGATGCAGCTGCTGCTTTGCTTAACTCTGTCAGTTTATTGTTGTTCTTTGATTTGAATTTATTTATGTTGTTTACTTAAGATGTTTTATCACACAATTGGTTTAAATCTTTTTTAAGGGGTGAGTGGGTTTGGGTTTGTTGTATGTACAAATTCATTTGTATGAATTTTAATCATTGTTAGCTACCCCGATTGTTCAACAGATTTTATTATTATTATTATTATTATTATCATCATCATCATCATCCTTACTTCACAGGCTGCACTCCAAGAGCCTGATATGTTATCTTTATGTGTTTAATAGAATCCTGGAAGTTTACAGCAACTTTCTTGACTTTTTCTTGATGCTTTCACTGTGGCCTGACAAGACCATCCTCAGACTTTTGCTGCCAACTTCCACTCTAGATTTGCTGTTCCCAAAGGCTTCCTTTTGGGAGTCTTCCCCTTATCCTCTGCAGAGCTGCAGCTTTGCTTGAAGTGATCTCAGCTTTCAGATGGGCTCTCTTAACCTCACTGTCATTGCTGCCCCTCTTTCATATTATCTGAGCTCTTTGCCTCCTCTTTCATCTTCTGGGCTCTTCAGTCATTCCTCTCTGATTTCCAGTTGTCTTTACCCTTTACTATGGCTAGTAACAATCAGATTTATTGCTGTCAACATTGTATCACACCACCTTGTTTGAAATTCAGCACTGATAAATCTCCTGTGGATGCACCTATCAAACATAGCCAGTTTCTCTAATACAGTGTTTCCCAACCTTTTCTATCCCCCACATGAAATGTTTGATTAATGTTAGTACACTCACACTTGAAGATGATGAAGTCTAATTTCTAATTTTTGATCTACAAATTGAACCATATGGAATACCACAGGTGAACAAACTGAACTTAAAAAATAAGCTTTTTTAACTCACAGTGTATAAAATGCTATTTTAAATTGAGCAGATTCTATTTTTTTTTCAAAAAAAAAAAAGAGTAATGACCTGCCACTCAAAGACACAAAACAAGGTCCGTGTTGAACCTCCTGAAATTCCATCTCACACCTCCTGGGGTGTGGTCTTCCCAGGTTGGGGATCCCTGCCCTAATATATAAAGCCAAAATCTAGCTTATTTTGAAACAATTGTCACTGAAATTTAGAAATACTTATCACTCAAGGGAGCATAGGTAGATATTGTAGATTTCCTCTGGTGCAAATGTGAAGTAAACACACACACACACACACACACACACACACACACACACAGCCTTTTTCTGCTTAACCTTTCATATCAATATTATTATTAGACAGAACAACAACTAAGTATATTAAAATGGTTTTCTTCATAATTTTGTTGTCATCACAGATGAAAAAGAGAAAAGAGAACTGGTTGTGTACTGATTAGGGCTGTCAGAGTAAAAACTGGAGACAGCTCCTCTAACCTTACTGACTGTATAGAAGGGATCGCAGCAGGTGTTGCTTGTTACCTGGTTGCATTATGATTGCTATTTGGAGTCAGACTAGATAGCTACATGGGACTTTTAAAAAGTTTTTTTCTGCCTATTTCTTTTCAGTTAAGACACATGTAATATTCTACACTAAAGGACAATGTTCACTCTGATAAGACTTCCCATTCTGTAAGCATCCTCTCATGTTCTGTAAAAATTTTCCTGTACTGAAAACAATCTTTGCCTAAGTAAAAAGTGCTGAATGTTGTGAAACTAGTTACCCAAGGAGGGAGGGGGGGAGAAATGCTCTTTGTATATGTTTGATCCTATAAAAAGGCCTTCAGTTGCTTAGTTCAGGGATCCGCACCTTTGGAAAGTTATTTCCTGCTGCGTCTGCTAGCGTAATTTTGTTTTTGTTTTGTTTAAATAAAACAGCTCACTTAACATAGGGCGGGTGCAGACTGCCAGAAATAGTGCAAATTGAGTCCACTTTTAGGGTTAGGGTTAGTGCTAGGGACTCATGGGAATATTGAGTCTTCTCTGACAGAGAGCTCTGGTGCCACAATAAACTACAGTTCCCATGAGTCCCCAACCCTAACCCTAAAAGTGGACTCAATTTGCACTATTTCTGGCAGTCTGCAACCCCCTCTCCATTTGTTAGTACCATCAATCCAAGTACTAATGATATGGAACTCTAAAACTCCAGTTGCCATCATTGAACAGTACATGTTGAACAAACCAGAACCACATAACTTACCATGGCCAAAGGATAACAGAGAGAGAGAGAGAGGGTGGGGAGCAGTGTGTTTGATCTTGTTGTGATAATTTTCTTCTGCAGACCTCATATCAGATCTTGGAAAAATTACTCCCAGAATCCCCGAGCTAGTGTGGCCAGTGACTGGGAGGTGTCTTAGAGTTGTAGTAAAAACAATCACACCCATATGCAGTGTTTTCTATTCATAATAGCATTGTTTTCCACACTGTTGTCTTCTCTTCCTCAAATTTTGAGGCAAATTGAGTCTACTTTTAGGGTTAGGGTTAGGGTTAGGGAATCATGGGAGCTATAGTTTATTGTGGCACCAGAGCTCTCTGACAGAGAAGGCTCAATGTCTCAGAAAAAAAATCCCATGATTCCCTAGCACTAACTCTAACCCTTAAAGTGGACTCAATTTGCACTATTTCTGGCAGTCTGCAACTCCCCCTAAATCTCAGAAGAGCACCAGTAGTCTGAAGAGCACAATATGGGAAACATTTATGTGGAATGGGAAGGCTGGAAGTCCTCAAGCAGTATTATCCTCCTCAAATTATTAGGCTGATGACTGACATGGTCTCTGTCTTACATTATCATTTGCACGGGCAACACTCCTGTGTTAATAGCCTCACATATGCAATGGAAAACAGTTTCATAGCACATAAGACAGCATTATGGAAGCAATTGAGAAGTTAATGTAGTAGTAGCTTTCTAGTTTCCAACACAAATACCTCTTTAAGCATAGATGGGAGCAGAGGATATGGAGTGTATCTATTAAGAGGAAAGCCATTAAAATATTGTGTTCATCCTGGTGTGCGATCTGTTAGAACAAAAGACCAGGATTCCTTAGTCTGTGATATGTTTATATTCAATTGCTGGGCTATACTTTGCAATGTGATAGTGTGAACATTGGTAGCACCCTTAACAGCTCCAAATGTCCTTCCTAGCCATTTCACTTACCCTGAAGCTTGTTCCAAAACATTTCATATTGGATTGCAAGATTTGTTCTCCCCACCCCCTATTTTCATGTACACTTTTAAAAATGGACACATGAAGGCTACATATTTTTCAAATATACCCCCTTTTGCTCATTTACTGAAGCAGGTTTGTGAAGTTTTTTAAAAAATGTTTTCTTATGTGCATTTTTTCATGCACATTTTAATTGCGGTACAAATTACATTGCAAAATCTGGAATGTCCAGACTTCAAACCAGAGACTATGGGCCTGAACAGACTGCCAGAAATAATCCAGTTTGAGACCACTTTAACTGTTCTGGCTCAATGCTAGGGAATCATGGGCACTGTAGTTTTTTCAGAGACATTGGGGCTTCTCTGTCAGAGAGCTCTGGTGCCACAATAAACTATAGTTCCCATGATTCCCTAACACTTATCCAGGACAGTTAAAATGGTCTCAAGCTGGATTATTTCTGGCAGTCTATTCAGGCCCTATGTTTGAGTCCTTGATCAGTTCCAGAAGGTGCAGACTGTGTAATTTCTGGTCCAAAACAACTTTCTCACCCAACCCTAATCTGAATTTGTTATGTACCTTCAGCAATCTTGGCAAGATTTATTTAGAAGAGGTTTGCAATTGCCTTCCTTTAATGCTGAGGGAATGTGACTTGCTCAAGATCATTGAGAGTTTCCATGGCTGAATAGGGATTTGAAACCTGGACTCCAATATTCAAGAGACTGTACCACACTGTCTCTGAAATAATCTGAAGTAGTAGTGTAGAAAAGGATTTTTTTCAGATGGTGAAACCATTCCCATAATGTACAATAAGCTAACCTTCCCTCCATCATTAAGTGGTATGGAGCTTGGAGCTGGTGGATTCACCACCATGTGTAGGGCAAGCCCACTTGGGATTTCATCATTGCTCTTCTCAGAGCTGTTGAACAGAAGCCCTATTGGTGCTAAATTAGGGTCCAGAACTGGCAGTGCTTCTGCAGAAAAGCAGGGCTAAAACCCAGGGGTATATTTGCTGTCATTATTGCTGCATCTACACTACAGAATTAATGCAGTTTGGCACTGCTTTAACTGACATGGCTCAATGCTATGGAATTCTGGGATTTGTAATTTTGTGAGATATTTAGCCTTCTCTGTAAGAGAGCCCTAGTGCTACAACAAACTACAAATCCCAGGATTCAACAAGATGGACCCATGACAAATTAAGTAGGCAAACTGCATTAATTCTTGTGAAGGTGACACTCCTTCACCTTACTGCTTTTCTCAGATGGCAGCACAATGGGCTTCATTATCCCATCACTGCCACCAATTTGTGATAGGGACTTACTTTTTCCCCAAACCACTCAAGGGGTTTCAATAAGGGTGGGTTTTGGGGTTCTGTAGGTATTTTATTGTTGTAAGCTGCCCCGATTGTGCTGCAGAAGGGTGGGATATAAATAAATTTTATTATTATTATATTATTATTATAAAATATTTTCTTCAATGTTGATAGCGTGTAACTGTATCTTTAAAAGAACTTCCCATAGTCATGTATTACGGATGAACTTGACTTTGGGGAATTCTAATTAGTTCAGTTAATTAACTCTGGGGTCTTTATTCCTGTTCATATGAAGGAAGCTAGAAACAGGAGATTGGCAGAGGCAAAGTATTTCAAATTAATTGTTGAATTTATTGGGAAATATATACACACCTAAGACAACCTTCACTCACGCATATGCCCAAGAATTTGGGAATAAAGGGATTAGCTGTGATAATAGACAAGAGGCCTTCTAATGGGTGATAATTCTCTGAATGAGGCTGCTCATTATGATGAATTGATGCCTTGTAGACCCAAGCCATGTGAACTGGGATGCAGGAAGTGGCTGAGGTCAGAGTTAAATCAAAATTCAGAGTGACGTGAAGGAGACCTGCAGGAAGGTTGGGTGGAGGCCCAGGAGCCCACCCAGAACACCATACCTCTGGTAGTACAGCGGCGGCAGCAGCAGTAAGGGAGCTGGGAGGCTTGGCCAGGGCATAAAAGCCCACCCAAAACCACCTCCTCCAGCAGCGGGGTGGTGGCAGCAGCAGCGGGCTGCAGGAAGGTTGGGTGGAGGCCAAGAAGCCCGCCCAGAACACCAAACCTCCAGTGGCATGGCGACGGCAGTAGCGCACAAGAGCTATCAAGTCCTGGAACAGCTCCAACTAATGGTGAGCCTCAAAGCCAGCCCATCCTTCCTGAGCTAGAAGCAGAACCCTTGGCTAGGGCCCTGGTGGCACAGTGGTTACATGACTGTACTGCAGCCACTCACTCATAAACTACAAGGTCACTACAAGGCCAGGGCTCAGGCTTGACTCAGGCCTGCATCCTTCCGAGATCACTAAAATGAGTACTCAGCTGTTGGGGGGCAATGAGCTTACAGTTGTAAACCACTTAGACACTCCATAGAGCAGTATGAAGTGGTATATAAACGAAGCTGCTTTGCTTGCTTTGCTAGAAGCAGACCACCTTGGACTGGCTGCTGCAGCGATGGGGCTGGGGAGGTTGAGGTGGAGGTGGAGGTGCTAGGGCCTGCTAGAACTCCATCACCAGCTGGCAGTGAGGCAGCTGTGGTGACAGCAGGGCTGGGGAGGCCCAGGCAGACCCTTTAAAATGCCCGTCTGTTCCACCACCACCTTGGCAGTGGAATGACTCTAAGAGGTGCACTTGTGGTGTGCCTGACAGTTGTCTCTGGATGGGGCTTTTCTTTAGCCCGCCCAGCTCTTGCAATATCTGGGACACTGTGACTGCCGTGTAAGAGGGCAGAGATTAGGCGGAAACATTCAGCCTGCTCCAATTTAATTGTTTCATCTAGTTGGAGTGAGATAGATTTTCAAGAGCGTTGTCATCTGGCTCTTCCCCCTGTACTGTTGGGTTATAAGGGTAGGGAGGTCATAAGGCTATAATAACACTCTAGTTCCAATTTTGACTGGGAATGATCTGGGAGTGGGAATTGAAGTTGTGCGGGGGAAAGGAAGGTATAGCGGGAACAGAGTGAGATGATGTTACAAAAGAAGGCAGGATCGTTGTTTAAAAACTATCCTGCCTTCAGCTCACTCTGTTTCTCGAACTAGTTTGGGGAGCTTACCAGCCGTTCCACAGAACCTTACCTTGCTCCTGTGCAATGCCAGGTTGGTTAAGAATAAGACTCATATTATCCACGATCTCCTCTTAGACGAGGATGCCGACCTGGCTTGCTTTACAGAGACCTGGCCGGGAGGATAGCACTATAACGTGGACGCAGATCCTCTCGGCTGAGTACTCCATCAGTGAGCAGGTAAGAGGAAATGGGCGGGGAGGGGGGGGCGCGGTGTGGCTCTGGTTCACAAAAACAACTTGAGCTTGACCAAGATACCTGTCCGGAACACAGTCCACATCGAGTGCATGTACCTAAGCTTGCAGACCAGGGACAGTGTGGGGATTCTGCTAGCATGCCAACCACCCCCTTGTCTAGCAGACTCCCTAACTGAGCTGACAGAGCTGGTCTCAGAGTTGCTGTTGGAGTCGCCCAGACTTTTAATCTTGGACGACTTCAACATCCCTTTGGAGACCAGTCTGTCAACTCTTACAGGCGTAGCTTGGAAGTTCATGGAATCCATAACAAACATAGGCCTATCCCAACTGGTTGTCGGGCCTAATCATTGTGCAGGTCATACTCTCAATGTGGTCTTTAGTACAGAACAGGGATATCCGTGGGTGGAGGTTATTAAAACCTCCGCATTGTCATGGACGGAACCACCATCCGCTCCTCTGGGGGTGGTGGACCCATTAGAATGGTCCGTCCTTGAAGGCAAATGGAACCAATTGGATTCCAGAAAGCCTTGAAAGGTTTAATGACTGGTAACACCAGTGATTCTTTCAAAGCTTTGGTTAATAGTTGGAACACCAGTCTTGCCAAGGCTATCGACACAATCGCTCCCAAGTGTCCTTTCCAACCTGCTTCCAACCGTAAGCCCTGGTACACAGAAGAACTTAGGAGGATGAAGCAGGTTGGACAATGACTAGAGTGCACCTGGCGAAAAACTTGACTCTTATCTGACATGACTTGTCATAGGAATTTCCTTGATTCCTATCAAGAGGCAATATGTGCAGTGTAGAGATCTTTCTGCTCTCCACATATTGCGTTTGCAGAGTCCTGTCCAGCAGAGCTGTTTAGGGTAGTAGGGGAAATGATGCGGGTTCCACCTGCGCAGAACCCCCTGCTCAACCCAACAGCGGCCTGCTGTGACGCGTTTAACAACTTCTTTACAGATAAAATCTCTCAGATAAGAGCCGACTTAGATGCCAATATTGATACAGAATCTATAGAAGAGGCATCCAGCAACTCTGTTACCAAAATTTTACTGGATCAGTTCCAATCTGTGAGTACTGGTGATGTGGACAAGCTTCTTGGTAGAGTGAGGAAAACTACCTGCCCTCTCGATCCTTGCACATCATGGCTGGCCATCAAGAGAGGGGATGCATTGAGGGTATTCCTTAAGGACATCATCAACACATCCCTCAGAGAGGGCTTTGTTCCATCTTGTTTAAAGGACGTGGCAGTTAGGCCGTTCTTGAAAAAGCCCTCCCTGGACCCCCTGGATATGAATAACTATAGGCCGGTCTTCTTGTTACCATTTCTGAGCAAAGTGATCTAGAGGGCAGTGGCTCTTCAACTCCAAGCTGTCTTGGATGAAACCGACTATCTAGATCCATTTCAAACTGGCTTTAGGGCAGGATTTGGAGTTGAGACTGCCATGGTTGCCTTGACTGATGACATTTGTTTGAGCATCGACAGGGGTAGTGTGACCCTGCTTGTGCTCTTAGATTTCTCAGCGGCCTTTGATACAATTGATCACAACATCCCCTTGGATCTCTTGAGGGGGCTGGGAATCGGAGGCACTGCTTTGCAGTGGTTCCGTTCCTTCCTCTCGGGTAGATCCCAGAGGGTGTTGCTCGGGGACAGTAGCTCCGTTAGGAAGGAGCTCAAGTGCAGCATCCCTCAAGGTGCCATTCTGTCTCTGACGTTATTTAACATCTATATGAAGCCGCTGGGAGAGATTATTCAGACATTGGACAGTGTGTTATCCGTACACTGATGACACCCAGATATATTTCTCCATGCCCTGGTCATCAGTCTCGACTTCAGATGGCATCTCTCCTCTCAATGACTGTCTTAAGGCAGTGATGGACTGGATAAGGAAAAACAGATTCAAATTGAATCCAGATAAAATGGAGGTACTTACAGTAGCGGCCCCGAAACCAGGTATCAGGATACAACTTCCAGTCCTGGATGGGATCATACTTACCGTGAAGGACTGTGTTCACAGTCTGGGGGTGCTCCTGGACTTGTCACTTCAGATGATTAATCAGGTGAATGTGACGGCCAGGAGCGCCTGCTGTCAGCTTCGGCTGATATGCCAGCTGCGCCCTTTCCTGGAAGTAAGGGACCTTGAAACTGTGCTACATGCTCTGGTAACCTCCTGTCTGGATTTCTGCAATGCGTTCTCCATGGGGCTACCCTCGTGCTTGGTTTTGAAACTTCAGTTAGTGCAAAATATGGCAGTCAGATTGGTCTCTGGTACATCTAAAAGAGACCACATAACACCTGTACTGAAGTCTCTTTACTGGCTGCCTATTAGTTTCCAGGCCCAGTACAAGGTGTTGGTAATCACTTATAAAGCCCTAAATGGCTTGGATCCAATCTACCTTCGAGCCCGCCTCCTCCCGTACAATCCGCCCCATGCACCTTGGTCCTCTGGGAGGAATCTACTACAGGTGAAAAAATCTAGACTGTTGGCAACTTCCCAGAGGGCCTTCTCAATGACCTCTCCCAGACTATGGAATGGCCTGCTGGACGAGATCCATCATATGTCAATCTCAGACATTTTCAAAAGGGCAGTCAAGACAGATCTCTTCCGGAAAGCCTTTTCCAACTAGTCTTCCCATTCATAGAGCCTGTCTTTTTGCACCTCTTCTTTTCCCCATCCCAGCCACTATTATAGCCGTAGCTGCTGTAGTTATTGTATTTGTCGGCACTTTGCTTTATTTTAAAATTGTTTTAATTTGATGTTTGTTTAATAACTTTTTAAGGGGTGGGAGGGTTGGGGTTTGGGGTTGATCTTATTGTGCTTTATTTTTATGTTGGAAGCCACCTTGATTGCCACACAGAGGGGCGGGGTACAAATAAATTATTATTATTATTATTATTATTATTATTTCAAACTAGGACACTAAACAAAGGAATTTTCAGTCTTTAAATAGGCCTGATCTAAGGCTAAAGTGAAGGTTGTTGCTGTATAATAAAAGGTTCTCAGATTTCCATAGTAAATATTACTTTGATATAGATAGATAGGTGTGTGTTAATGGTCTTCTCTTTGAACCTTGTCAGAAGAAATCTTGCGGCTGTAAATCACCTTAATCTCCCATGTAATAATAATAATAATAATAATAATAATAATAATAATAATTTATATCTTGCCACTCTGAGAACAATCGGGGCGGCTAACAATTTAAAATTACAAACAATATGACACCACAAAGACCCCAAAACCCACCCACCCCTTTAAAAAGTATTAAACTAAGGAACTATTAAAACATCTAGTTAAAAGACATAGAATGAAAACTAATTACAATTAACAATATAATAATAAAATAAAACACATGGAGCAGGGGAACATCCAAATTGTGAGAGGGTGGGATAATAGGCCGGGAAATCTATTCTGGAAAGGCCTGCTGGAGGAGATCAGTCTTAATAGCCTTTTAAAAGCTATTTAGCATTGTAATCTGATGGATTTCGTCTGGGAGGCTGTTCCATAATCTGGGGGCAATTACCGAGAATGCCCTCAGGGAGGTTGCCGACAGCCTAGATTTTAATGGCTGGAGCAAGTTCCTCTCAGAGGACCAGAGTGCATGGGGAGGATTATATGGGAAGAGGCGGTCCCGAAGTAGATGTGAATCTTTGCTGTTTGCAACTTCCCAAACTAGATGCTTTGATCTGCTAATTGGCTGTGCCTACATGATGGTCTTCTTTCAAATCAATGGTGAAGTCAGCATTTCCACTTAAGAGTCATATTAGAGAATCTACACAGCCAGAACAATAGGAAACAATCCGTTTTTCACAGCATTTCTCATAACATATGTATTGAAACAATGTTATACATTTATTTGCAGGTTAACTTAAATACAGTATCACTTGTGTGGGACGTTGTTCACAGTTGATACATTATTGGCACACTAAAGGGCAGCTTAAAGTGGTTTAGAAATATAATAAATAAAATAAAACATGAAAGCCAAAGTTTTGCCAAGCATGAAACTCAATAACTGTATGTTTGAAAACTGGAAGCACAGTAAATTTAAAAAAACAATTTAGGCAATGAAGATTGCAACATATAAAAATGACTTAGGGCCTTTACAGACTGCCAAAAATAATGCAGCTTGAGACCACTTTAACTGTCCTGGCTCAACGCTAGGGAATCATGGGAATTGTGTTTTTTCAGAGACATTGAGCCTTCTGTCAGAGAGCTCTGGTGCCACAATAAACCACAATTCCCATGATTCCCTAGCACTTAGCCAGGGCAGTTAAAGTGGCCTCAAGCTGCATTATTTCTGGTAGTCTGTAAAGGCCCTTAGTTGGATTGCCTGAGCTGGTTTGTCAAATAGAGAATAAAATGGCCATGGCAATGATACCCCCAAATGCTATTATAGTGATGCCAACACAATCAAGCTGTCCTAGTGACAGTGATGAAAGGTTGAGAATTGGTTTCCACCTGCTGCTTCCTGACCAAACTCATATAAGTGAATGGAAAAATGTACCTCATCCAGCACTGGGAATAATTTTGTAAGAGGACAAGGTTTGATGAGCCAGGTAGAGAGCACAGCAGTCAGACTAGTGGCTTTTTTGGCCTTTCCCCCCAACTAGTACACCCATGACTACCTTGCCAGCTTTCTGTCTGCTCTGTTGGTTTAGCTATTAAATATCAGATTGGTTTATTACAAGTATCCCTCCCTTATCTTTAACTAATTTGCAGAATTTAGAGAAGCTGGTCTTGCCTGTCCCTTTGTTATTATTGTTGACTTCAACTCATGGCAACCCTGGTCTTAGAGGATCATGGGAGTTGCAGTCCCAGTTCTTCCAAGCTCTGTTTATTCTGTCTCTCAGATCATTATACTTCTCAATTGCAGCCACTGAGGAATAGTAGCCACAGAAGGCTCTTGCCTTGATATCCTACTTTCAAGCTTAGCTATTTGGCTGGCAACAGTCAGGAAAAGGATATTGGACTAGATAAGTTTTGGTCTGATCCAGCATGGCTTTTACATATTTATATCATATGTGCTTGATCTAAATATAATATCAAATTATATCTATTAAATAGAAGTAAGCATATATACCATTCCCTAGCTCTTGAATTCTCCCTTCTTCATGAAGTCTGCCAAAGGTATCAAAATAACAGCCATTTGTCTGTTAGTTAATAGCTCCTACAACTAATCCATGGTATGACATCATGACCTTGTGTATTTCCTGGGCACACACCAGCAACAGCCTCTAACAGTAACAGCCTGTGTGGAGAGGAAAGGGGGAAATGACATGGAAAAATTACTCTTTTGTACAATGACAACCAGAATTGTGGCCTGGCATGGTTAGTGTCCAAAGAGGGTGCAAAATTCCTGGAGCTATCATTCAAAATTGTTGGTTTTCCAAGCTTTGTTTTATATGCTGTTAGGAGGATACTGTGGGTTGTAGTTCAACGAAGTAACTTTTCCAGGGTCTAGTTGAGCTCAATGTGATGGAAAAGGAGAGAGGAGAGCAAGATTCTTAATAGTAATTTTCACTGCAATTAAAAAAAAGAGAAGAATGCCCAGCAGAACCTCCACACACAGCATACAATCGAGAAATAGTGATCTATTTGGGAAAGTCATTATTAATTGTGAGTATGCAGTTAGTCATTTTAGTACTCTCTTTACATATTTTTGGTTATATTTTTATCTTTTGACTCATCCGACTTTTATGGTGAAGCTGGTGAAAATAATCTTCCTGTAAGCCATCCCACAGTCTCAGTGATGGGATATAAATTTAAGTTAATGAATAAATTCATACCAATAGCAAGAAGCTTGTTAGCTGCTTCTGCCTGTTTGCTCATTAGCAGCATGAGCTGAATGTTTCCCCCCTCCTTTGTGATCTTGATTCACTACTAGGAATGTGAATTCCCCATCCGGATTAGTTTGTGTGTCAGTTAAATCAGGCTGACACCAGGCATTTATTTCATTTAAATGATCAGTTTTACAACACATGTGGGAGCTACTCTCAGTTGTTTTGGCAGGGCTCACAGGCTTTGCCTGTTTTTACAGCCTTGACAGTACTTTTTGATGGATATTTACACTATATAGGAAAAAATAAATACATTTTTCCTAATAGCATACCTGCAAATTACCTTCAGAAAAATCACAATACTCATTAAATATCTTTGTGAGGTGATTAACTTTTCAGCAATTCCACATCAAGAAAACCAGAAAGGCATGTGATTACTCACAGCATTAAGAAGGGCAGATAAATATAACAATTGCTCACAGAGAATTTGTTGGCTTTCTGGCAGACAATATGTTGGATTCAGAATCATTTGGTAAAAACATAGCTGGGGCAAATGTCAGTATGTTGCACCTTTGGGGACCCCAAGTCTGGAAGAATCACAGTTGATGCTTGGCCCCCTGAACCTCTGGCCCAGCAGTATGAGAAACGGGTGGTGTAATGCAGATGTTCAAAATGGCAGTCTCCATAGCCAGACCCCAAGGAGAGTGTACCAATACAAACACCTTTGGGGCTCAATATTAAAAAGTAACAAACACATTTTATGAGTTTTCAGCTCCACCAGGAGAAAGTCTTTGTAAATCTAGTGGGTGGGTCATAATAGCCAATTCAAAGCCAAGCCACCTGACCAAAATAATTTGGATTACAACAGGGATAGTTCTTAAAGCACATTGTTGCAGAGAAATCCACTTCTCTTCCCAGTTGCTGCAAAGACTGAGAGTCTGCTCTGAGGTGAAGGGGAAGTCTGAAGGAAGGTGAGTGACAGACAATGTAATCATCCTTACTGCTCAGAAAGTCCAGGCCCTCTTTCCCTGCAAGCCCTGTCTCTATTATACATTTGTGGAAAATGCTAGTAACTTTTTTGAGAGTTTATCCTGAGATTTCTCCCTTGACCTCAAGGAATGGAAATAAAGATCCAAACCCTTAGTCTCAAATTCAGATTTTGAATTCTGGGAACCCTAGTTTCCAAGCAGGTGTTTGCGTTCCAGATAGAATTAAACTGTATAGGACCATTGTGGGAAGACCAGACAAAATTGCCAAAGCATTGCTGCATAAGTATCCAATAAGCCCACTACAGAGGGGAAGAAGAAGCGGGGAGAAAAAAAATGCCAGTATGATAAAAATGATGTAGCAACATAGTGGATGTGGTAAAACAAGCTAACAGGAGGACATAATGCAAAGCAGCAATTACTGAATACAGGCATGCAAAGGTTCCTAACTTTTGTACAGGAAACACAGTTAGGTAAGGACAGCTGGTTACAATACAGAATGTCACAAATTTGGCTTCATTTGGAAGGGATTTACTTTGGCAGCATTAGGGAAGATCTCTTTTGGACACTTTGGAAATCCATTGCCAGTTGCAGTTGCCAATATTGACTCAATATAACCATCTTCGTATGTACAGAGGTTTCTGTCATACTGTTCAAAGTCAGTGTGTCCTTTGGGTTGCTTCAGTAATTCTTCATTTCTCCTTGCCTATACATTGAGTTGTAGTCATGGTTATTGCAAAATAGGGATGAGAAGAATATTTTAAAAAAATTGAAAAATGTTCAGCAAATGTTTTTCAAGTGTTGAGAAACCCTAATGAGAAGAATCCCAGACTGACAAGAATCTTTGTCATTTGGGACTTATTCTGCTCAAAATTCTTATGTGATTGTTTTATGCAGAAAGCAGCATTATCTCCATAGGAAGCAGCATTTTCTGGGTTGAAAATAATATATCAATGCAGACATTCCTGTGCATAAAATGTTGTTTTCCATCCAAGAATGCTGTAATTGTGGATTTATTCTACATAAAAATTGAACATGGGTGATTTGCATAGAAATTAGCTCTTTTTTTTGCAGAGAAAACAGCATTTTCTGCACAGAAACTAATATTTTTGCATTGAAAAATGATCACATACAAATTTTGTACGGAATAAATCCTAAATTGCAAATAGCCCCCCAAAGCTGGGCAGTTTTCAAAGACTTTTTCGCAGCAGGAAGAAAATTGCTGAAATTACTCATTGCTGCCTTCAAGAAGAAATTTAGTAAAATGTTACACCCCTACTGCAAACCACGTTGAGTGGAGAAAGGCAAGATATAAGAGAGAGAGAGAGAGAGTGTATCATGGTTAGTACTCCAGTGAAAATTTAGTATTTATATTTAACACTGAAACCTTATATTTAGTTCTTATATGTCTTTCCACTAGTTACTCTGTTTGTTTTTTCTTTGTTGCCCATCCAGTCAAAACCTCTCCTTAACAGGAGTAAACTAGATCTTCAAGTTCAATATTAAACAATCAGAACATACAATTAAATTACATTCAATCCAGGTGAAAAAAGACCTAGGGGAGATTAAACTGGTGTCCTAGGTGTATTATGAATGTCAGCAGGGACTATTCTACTCAGTTCTGTTCTGAGATTATCAGAGATACTAGTGTAAATGAGTATTTTTCCATACAAGCCTCTCTAAATTTTGTCTATAACTGAACTACTTCTTACTAATCTTTAATTTTGCATGTAAGGGTAAGGAAAGGCAAAAGTCACAAGGACACTGGTAAGTCTTTCTGGGTTTACTGAATTAATCTGATGCCATTTAGCAGCTGAATCATAGCTCTCCTGATGATACTCATTTCTCATGTCAATTAACACCTACTCCTGGTGATTTATACCTTCCTTTCTCTCTCTTTCAGAAAAGAGGACACAATTTGTGGCATTTTTCAAATATGCATTTCTGTTAGACAAATGAGAAGGTTCATGTTTTACAAATCTCATCCTGGAAGTCACATGACAGCCTTCTCAGTGTTTTCAGTGACACAGAAGTAACGTTGAGAGTCTTGCTCTGTCTGGCAAGCCAAACAAATGCTAAACTTACATTTGCTGAGAATGTGAAAAAAGCAAACAGGGTTTTACAGTGGAAGTGTGGAAGTTCCCAGCCATATTTTAATATTAAATGATTCTATCAAACAAGAATGCATAACCATATTAAACTCAGAGGAAGGCAAACAGCACTGGCTTGGAGACACAGGGGGGTTTCAGACTGCCAGAAATAGTGCAAATTGAGTCCACTTTTAGGGTTAGGGTTAGGGAATCATGGGAACTGTATTTTATTGTGGCACCAGAGCTCTCTGACAGAGAAGGCTCAATGTCTCAGAAAAAAAAAAAAAAACAACAACAATCCCCATGATTCCCTAGCACTAACCCTAACCCTAAAAGTGGACTCAATTTGCACTATTTCTGGCAGTCTGCAACCCCTAACAAAGACTGGAATCCTGTAGGGCAAAATGTGGTGTAGTAGTTCATATGTGAAACTGTACTACTTTTAGCTATTCAACATCCTTGGACTTACCATTGTGCTACTGCAGTCTACTCAACCACTCAATGGCTAGTGGAGAATGGAGGCACTTGAAAAAGTGTCTGGTTATGTCCCCGTTAGTTAGATGTGAAATGATTACATTGGCCTCTGAGATTTGCTGGGGTACTCCAGAGGTCTCAGCACATAATGTAATCATTTTGACTGTGGCTATGGAGACAAAGCCAGATGCTTCTCTGATACTTCCCTGATCTCCAAGCCACAGATTATCCGGGGGGAGGGGGGTGCAGTGGAGATAGGCTGCAGGAACTCCAGAGTAAGCCAGGGGAAATTTGGCTATTGTGGAGGAAGGAAAGAACCTCTGCAATGAAAAACAAAACAAAAAAAAAAAACAAAACAAAAAACACCAAATAACCCAGATGTAACTCCACCTTATACCTGAGTATGCCATTAACAGGATGCCAGCCTTAATGTCCTATTTCACTAAGTGGAACTTGGCCATAAATAAACATGATGTTATTTGTTATAAATACAGATGAATATTAGACTTTGATGCCTAAGGCAGGGAGCTTCCTCTTGCCAGAGTCTGCACACATAGGAAGATGGCATGCTGGAAGATAGGACAAGACAGCATAGGTCCCTGTTCAAGCTGAGCCTCAATTTGTAGTACAAACTGGTTCGTAAATTAAAAGAGTTATTTTCTTAGTGAAAGTAGCACTGCTGAATCTAATTTCAAATAAAGCTGAATGGAGTTTCACTATTCTCTGGGGCTGCTCCTGCACTAGAAGTGGTGGTGATGGAAATTATTTGAAATGAGGAGATGAATGTTTTATCTATGCTGTTTGACCTGAGAGCCCATGTGGTGTAAGGGTCTGAATGCTGGATTAGGATTCTAGGTGACCAGGGTTCAAATCCTCACTCAGCTGTGCTAATCCACTGAGTGACCTTGAGTAAGTCACACTCTCTCAGCCCAAAAGAAAGACAATGGCAAACATTTTCTGAATAAATCTTGCAAAGAAAACCCTATCATGGGGTCATAACAAGTTGGAGTTGACAGGAAGGCACAAATTAGCCTGTAATGTATCAACCTATTCATGGGTACCTAGTCATTAAATAACGGAGCCTGCATTTATAGAGCATATTTTATAGACTGAAATACAAATGCTAATCCCAACTAGAGTAGATCATCTGAATCAATTTGAAGTTGGTTATTCAATATATAGCTAAGTTGCATTGATTCAATGGCTCATCTCTAGTTAAGACTAGCTATTTAATTTAGGTCTTCAGATTTAGCCATTAGAGTACATATGGGGAAAATTCTGTCACTGTGGCAGAGTCTCCATTTTGCTTGCAAAATTATTCTACTGTTATCTCTAATTATTGATAGCAGAAATAAATTGTGTTGCACATGTGGAGTAATTTTCTGGGATGATGTGTAATGGTTGTAGCCACCAGACATTGCTGTAGGTGAAGTTGTGCATGTGGGACCATTGAACATACAGTAATTCATGAAAGTAGTCAGAGTAGTGTGGCAATAAGCGTTACCTCTATGCATTACCTCTGTACAATAGATTGTCAGTCATGCCCATTTATTATCGCCACACACATCACCTTACATTTGTATTCAGTATAGAGGATGTATAATGTAACTCAACCAGTGGATATTTATACTACACTGAAGTGATGTAGAATCTCTGCCATAGTTTCCAAGTTTCAGCCACATGCTGTGTGTATGTGTCTTTTAGACAAAATGAGTAGTACATTAAAGACATATAAATTGTTTTGGTTACTCTTTTCAAAGGGTGCGGAACCTCTCCTGAGAAATGGGAGCTACTCAAAGCTAATATCCTACCCCATGTTTGCTGGTGCTGGGTGTTTAGGTATTGTGGAATGCCCTTGATTCTGATCCACAAACAGTCCTGTAGACATGGATTGTTTTTATAACTGACATGATATTGGAATTTTCATTGGGGTCTGAAAATGCTCCAGTTTGAGTCATTGCAGTTAAAAAAAAATACCTGGGTGAGGGTTCAGGCATGGGAATCTTTTACATGAGCTGAGCTCTGGTTTGCAGTCTGACAAGCTGTTATGTTGGGACTATTATATCTGGCCTTGCTGAGTTTACCTTAAGAGCTATCTGTTGCTAGAATGCAGCTCTGAAAACACTTCTCATATTGGAATTTGGCACCTGGGTTATTTCTCCCTCTCCAAGCCTTCATTAGACCATGACTTTAACCCACTGAAAGAATGGAATCAGATGGTAAGATTGTGGTACTAAGCTATCCACTTAGAGAAAAATGATGTAGAAATTAAGTTGAATGACATTTGTGTACAGATATTTATAACTGAGAGACCAGAGATGGTTGGTAGCTCTGAGTCAATGGATGGGAAATCCACTCCATGTTTTAGTCTAATTTTTGAGGGAGCTATTCAAGGTGCTATCCTAAAAAAAGGCCCATCACTTTGATTAGCTTCTTTGAAGTTTAGTCTAAAACCTGAAATGGAATCACTGGAGTGAATTCACAATATATCCACAAGCCTCCTTTGATTGGAAGGCCAATGGTACAGGATATTTGATTTCATATTCTCCTATTTAAGAAGCATGAAATCCATCAGATTTAATGCATAATGATTTTTTTTTCCCCTGAAACAGTGACTCCTGCAAGTGACCAAGAAAGAAACAAAGAAGAAAATTAAACTCTACGCAGTTTTTTTTAAAAAAACCCACTCTCACCAGCTGCAGTTTCCATGACAACAGATACTAGATTCACAAAAATGGGGTAAGTACTTTACAATGGCAAAGATTAATCACTGTTACAATCACTGGTATTTAAAAACATTACTGCTGGCAAAGCACAAAGAGTTGTGTTCCAAAGAAGCATAGATTTGCAATGACTTGCACCAAAACTAACCCATGGCCAAATCCTATTAAAAACATTTGGATTAAAAAGATGTTAATCAAATACACAGCAAATCAATACAAACAGATCAAAACCCATAAGCAGCTGAATAATATTATATGCATGGAAATGTTCATCCCACAAAGTCAATAAACTGTAAAATTAAATAACTCCCTCACTCATCTGATTAAAAGACCAAAGGCTCAAACTGAAATTTGCTAACTCTAAAAACTGTTCTTAAACTTTCCATATTCATGTCATATCCATGTGTGTGGCTGCTCTAGAGAATGCTAATCCAAAATAAATTTAGATATATCATTATTAACCTGACAGAGACTTAATGGAAAACATGGATGGTTTCTGGCCAGAAGGCTGCTGCATCAGCACTGCATTTCTAGCTTTTTGATCTCCCCAGAGAGTCATTTTCAGGCCTGATTTTCTTTTGGCTATGGTGGGTGTGAAATAAAGTGCTTTTCTTCAAACCCATTTTGTAGATTTGTTACCTGTCCTTGCAGTCAGAGATTCTCTATTGAAAGAAAATAATTTAAAATGCAACAGAAAGCAGACCTATTGTTACAGGACAGACTGGATTCCTTTGCAGAAAATGGCAGGGAAGAGGTGTGTTCTTGAAACAATGAATTGTTTTAATGGTGACTATGATTAGGGGATTTTATGAAAAAGGACAGCCCTATGTTCAGTGAAGAGCTAAAACAAAGGGTAGGAGCTGAATCTAGGCATGTGACAAGGGGTATTTGATGAATGGGTATAACTTTTCATTAGATTAGGGAACGTAACAAATAATTTTACCAATTTTCTTCCAGCTGTGTCTTTTCTTAGGTCAGAATTTATTCTGTGCAAAAATCTCATCTAGTCTTACCCCCCCCAAAAGAAAACAGCATTTTCTGCTTAGAAAATAATACAAAAGTATTATTTTCCGCACAGTTTATGCTGTTTACAAAAGAAAAGAAAATATGAAAAAGATTTCCCAAGGAGGTCAACATGGCAGAATTGAACCACTGATGTGAATTTTGCATGGAAAAAGCCCTAAGTTCAGGTTTCTTTTGGTCATCATTTCCTGACACTCAAGAAACACATTTTCAATCATTTTTTGGAATATTTTTGAATATTGTTTCCATATTCCATATCTTGTTGCTGCTGCTCCTTTGGTTGACTAAAAAGTGCTAATTCTGAAAAGAAGAAAAGGTCTTGGTATTTCCAGGGTTCTGGCTCATGTGGAGTTCCCACACATGTGGAAGAGGCTCTCTTCTTCAGAATTCTCACTTAAAAGAATGGTTGGAAATGTGTGGCTAGAGACCTACCTTCCTTCCTTCCTTCCTCATTCTTTTAATGCCTTATTGAATGCATGAATAGGCCTAGTGTCTGTGGTTTAAGATGGTGTTTCACTTATGAACCATTAGGGCAGTGGTTGTTAGTGAATTCATTCTGGGTTTGATCCTATCCAAAGTGCTGAACTGACTGTGTAGATAGCACACCATGAACTAAAATCCACAATGGGTTATATGACACTTTTCTCCTGGTGTAAGATCCAAGGCAGCTCACTCCAAGACCTCCCAACCTCGAAAATTCTTCAGGTATCTCAGCTAGATATGGGATATTGTTGTTGTTAAAATATTTCTACCCCACCCTATATGAAAAAAAATCAGGGAAGCTTACAAGCAAGTTTAGTACAAACAAGTTAAAAGAGTTTAAAACAATCACAATAATTTAAATAAACTAAAAACATAGTAAACATAATAAACAAGTTAATATAGATGTAAATGACTTCAACAGAAATTAATGAAGCACAAAGGCTTGGATGAACAGCTATGTTTTTACTTGATACCTAAATGAAGTCAGTGTCGGTACCAATCAGGTATCCAAGGGGAATGCATCTCACAATTGGTTTGCCACAGATGAGACAACCTTTTCTATGTCCCAACACAGTGTATTGATCTCAGTAATGAGACACAGAGTAGACCCCCAGAAAACCTCAGTCCTTGGCTAGGCACATTTAGGGAGAGGAGCTCCCTCAGGTATTGAGGTCTCCAGACATTTAGGGTTTTAAATGTTATCAAAATCACCTGCAATTCACACCTAAAGCATATCTTCAAGCAATGTAGTTATTTTAAAACTGGCATTATATGCTGTCTATATTATATTCCAGTCAGCAGTTGAGCTGCTTCATTTTGCATTAGCTGCAGCTTCTGAATCTTTTTCAGGGGCTGCTCCACATGGAGTGCATTGTGGTAATCTAATCATGATGTTAGCAGGTTATCTCTCACCTGGCACACCAGGGGAAGCCTCCAGTGATAGCAATGGATCTAAGTAAGCCCAGGCTATACATCTACTCCTTCAGAGGAAGTGCATGCAAGCCCATCCAGGACAGGTTGTTTACCCATTTCCTGAACCTGAAAACCACAAGTCCTTTCTTTTCAGAATTCAATTTCCCAAACTAGAAAATGCTGAGGAGCTGACTGACCTTGCAAACTTCGGGAAATAATGAATTACATTAAACAAAGACATTTTGAATCAGCAAATAAATCTGGGAAATGACCGGCTTATAAATTAAGAAAAGAAAAAAAGTAAGAAAATAATTATCAAAATTAAGGATGGAGACAGAACAATTAATATGCAAAAATATATTGAAAAGGCTTTTTTTAAAATTACTAAACCAGATTATATAGAGCAGAGAACATGAACATGGAAGAAATAGACCAATACTTGGACAAACAGATTATTAAAATAATGGCAGAACAACAGAAGATATTAAATGCAGAGTTTTTAGAAAAGAAAATAATTCAGTTAATGAGTTAAAAATTGACAAAGCACCAGGCCCAGACAGATTTATTGCCCTATATTATAAAAAGTTTCTGGAAGAAATTAAAACTTCTAGGTTAAGAACCTTGAATGATGTGGCAAATAATGGGATCCCTGATACTTGGAAAAGTGTGAATATTGCACTAATACCGAAAGAAGGCAAGGATGAGAAAGATATTGGGAACTATAGACCAATATCTTTATTGAATATTGATTACAAGATCATGGCCACAATTCTAGCAGACAGATTAAAACAAATTTTACTAGACCTGATTCCAGAAGATCAATCTGGTTTTCTGCCTTCTAGACAAATGAAAAACAACACCCATCTTATAATTGATATAATTGAATACTATGAAAAAATAATGAAAAAAAGTAGCGTTGATCTTTGCAGATGCAGAGAAAGCATTTAATAATGTTAACTGGAGTTGTATGCTGCAGTTACTAAAAAAGATGGATATGGGACCAAATTTTTGTACATGGATTAATAAAATCTATACTGAACAATCAACACAACTGATTATAAATGGAAAGAAGACAAATAAGATTGGAATTTGGAAAGGGACTAGACAGGGTTGCTCCCTTTCACCACTATTGCTTATAGTCATGTTAGAAGTTTTTCTGAATAAATTAAGACAAGACAACAATATCAAAGGAACAAAGATTAAGGGCAAAGAATATGAACTACAAGCCTTTGCAGACAATTTTGTAATCATTCTAGAAGATCCACAACAACAAACACAGAAACTATTTGAAATTATAGAGGAGTTTGGAAAGATAACTGGTTTTAAAATTAATAGAAAGAAAATGGTTTTATTAACAAAAAATATGACTAAGGGCCATTGCAGACTAGCCCAAACATGCTGCACCAAAAGGGCATGGAAGAGCCACGGCACTGGCTCTTAGGGCGGCAACCCCACTCCGTGGCCCTGATCCACCACTTCCTGGGCTCTCTGCTGCCCCAAATGGCCGGTGTGCATTGGCCCTAAGAAAGAGGAATCCCAAAATAAGATGTTACAAATTGCACGGTGAAAAACAGAGTGAAATATTTAGGAATGTGATTAACTAAAAGGAATTTAGATTTATTTGACAACTATAAACTAAAATGGAAAGAAATTAAGGCAGACTTAGAAAAATGGAGTAAACTACAACTTACTCTGATGGGAAGAGTGCAAGCAATCAAAGTGATGGTTCTGCCAAAGAATAAGTTTTTGTTTCAATGTATCCCAATCATAAATAATGCAAAAATTTTCAAAGAATGGCACAAAGACTCAAGGAAATGTATTTGGAATGGGAAGAAAACATGAGTAAAATGGAAAAAAAATGACAATAGACAAAAAAAGAGAGGGGAAGAAGTGTTCCAGATTTAGAACTCTATCACCAAGCAAATGCACTCAATTGGCTGTGTCCTATTTACCTCTCCAGAGGACAGCACAACAGTGGAGAAGGCAAAGGAGTAGTCAAAAGTCTGGTCCAAAGGTCACACAATAACAATCCAGGCAGTCATAACAATGGGCAGAGGCAGAAGTGTAGTCACAAGGCAATTCCAAAGGTCAGATAACTCGAGTTGTAAATCAGACATCAAGGAACACAGGAACAAAGAGGCTGCAAGACGGATTGTCGGCTGCAAAGAATCTCAGCAATGGAACCCTTTAAAAGTATCTCGCATCTCTCAGCTGAAACTTATTAGCTCTATTCTTGGCTTCTAGCCTTGAAGAATGACTCAAGGATTCCTTGGCCTGTCTTTGCTCCACAGATCCTACCACCTGTAAATTAGAGTCTATAGAATCTGTAGAGCAGGGGTAGGCAACCTTTCCCCTTTAAGGGCCGAGGGACCTCAGCTCCCAGAATCCCAGGAGCTATTGGCCAACATGGGACTATTGGCCAACATGGCTGAGGCTTCTGGGAGCTGAAGTCCCTCAGCCCTTAAAGGGGAAAGGTTGCCTACCCCTGCTGTAGAGTCTGTTTCTCCCTCTGCAACTTCTTGAGCTGCAGCTTCCTGAACCTCCTCTGATATTGAAGAGCCTCCAGGAAACCCCAGATCTGCAGATTCAGGGGCTATGCAGATGGGTAAAAAGAGGTGCTTTGAGGCTGACATGAAGACATGGCATTTAGACAACGCACACTTAAAAGCCGGCAGTAAAATGCCCTCTAGCCATTGTATATCAGGAAAAACTGCTCCTAAATGGAATAGCTTTTTTCCTCTTCTTCAGCAAAGATTTGCACCTTCACATGTGCATATATATGCAGTGACACTGGTGTGCCAGAAAAAAGGTTCCAGAGATCTAAAACGGCCACATATAGGGCAGAAACTGAGTTGCGATCCAGAGCATGTGCCCTACGATGCAGGGTTTAATTTAAAGCACCCTATGCTTCCAGGTGTAGATGTACCAGTACAGGTGCAGTTGAACATTAGAACCCTAACCCTAACCCTAATTGTAACCCGATGCATGCGCCCTAGCAACTGTTCTCTATTATGACAATAAATGCATTCTGTCACATGTATGCTTGCTGTCAACAGGCACAGTAATTTGCATGAAAGAAGCTTTTGTGACATCTTCTGTGCAGGTGTGTAGGTGTGCATAAGACTTGCACACCACTTCCTGGCATGCTTGGGGGGGGGGGGGGCTCCTGGAGTAACGTTTGTCCATGTGTCTTGTTGACTATGTCCCTTGCATGACTGCCAGCTACATGCATCATGTCTGTCCACACAAACCTCCCTTGCATGTACCTCTCCCCTCTCCCCTGATCTGTGTAGGACATGTTTTGTGGAGGATGGTGGAGTAGGTGTCTTTTCAGTTGACAAACTCATTTCTTTGCCCCAAGGGTGGTGCAATCAGACAGTGGCACCTGTCTACTGCACTCACTCCTTGGGGGAAGTTGAAGTCAGTGAATCCTTGCATGATCTGTGGGTGGACTTTAAATTAGAAAACTTTGGTGAAGACTCTGAAGAACTGGATGGAATTTTATTGAATATGGGGAAAAAAGAACTATATTATACAAAATGTTGATAAACAGAAGACAAAGTGATTTGCTTACAGACAACATGATTAAATGGACTACAGACATCAGGGGAACAATTGATTTGGGGAGTTGGGAATATGAAAGGATGAAAACAGCAAAATTTACCCAGTTGCACAACATAAAAGAGAACTACTGGAAAATGGAGCAAAGGTGGCACCTAACCCCAGCAGAAATTGCAAAAATTTACAAACTGGTTCAAATAAATGCTGGAAATGCAAGCAAAATATTGGATCCACATATGGTGGAGGTGTCCTAAACTGAAAATTTTTTGGAAGAAAATCCATGATTCAATGCAAGAAGTTTTGGAAATTAAATTTGAACTTAAGCCAGAAATTTACTTATTAAACATGTTATATAAGATAAACCTGCAACTGGAGAGAAAATATTGGAGAGTCTTATTATATAGGATTTCGGCAGCTAGGCTATTTAGTGCAAATGTGGAAAAAACAAACAAACAAACAAAAAAAAAAAAACAAAACAGATTTGCCCATAGTAGATGATTGGCTACTGAAACTTACAGAAATGATTGAAATGGACAGATTGACTACCTTGCTGAACCAAAATGATGTAGAAAAGGTGGATAAGGAATGGTCTTCAGTAACTGAGTACTGCCATAGGAGATGGCAATAAATTGACAAGTAAAACTGGGATTAAGGTAGGATAATGATGACTAAAAGTGGGAAGGAACTAAATTATAATAACAAAAAAATAGGATTGATTATATGTTTAAGAATGAGAAAATCTCTTAAATAACTAGAAGAAGAAAAAGACATAGACCAAACAATATCCTAATACAAAAGAAGGTTTTTATTGTTAAAGGAACAAAGGAAGTACTATACTTATTTGTGACTGTAATAACTTTAGTTAAAATTTACTTTTTTCTATTTTTTATTTTATTTTACTGATATCTGATTTGTACAATAACTGCAAGAATGATTTATGTGGATTTGGAAAGATATAAATAAAATGATTAATAATGAAAGGAAAGCAGGGAGATGGTCAGTCTAGCCTTCCATGGAAGAGACATCCAGAGGGTGGAATCAGCCACTGAGAAACTAAACGCCCTGTACAGACTGGCCAAAAGAACTGGCCTGGGAGTGGAGTCAGGGCATGGCGACCACACGCTGGCCACCCTAACTCTGCCCTGATGCTGCTGTCATGCTGTGCCTCCCATTGCATGGCAGGTGGTGTCAGGGCACTCCCTTGGTACAGCATACAGACACACTACATCAAAGGAGCACAGAAAATCCACCGCTGTGGTGGCAATGGTGGCTTTTTGCTACTCCAAAAAGGAGCAGCATTTGCCAGCTCTTTTTGGAGCAGCAAAGTGCTGGATCAGGGCCGTGGCATGCGGTTGGCTGCAGCCCCTTTCCAGCGCTCCCAGGGGCAGCATGGAGCAGCCCCTTAGGGCCCATCTGTACAGCACTTTAGTGTCCTCACCAAGCAAGCCTGTCATGGTGGCAGGACCAAGAGAAAGCCTTCCCCCGGAGATCAGCATTTTTGCAGCATTCTTTATATGGGGAGATATTCTCATAGAATCACAAAATAATAGAGTTTGAAGAGACCACAAGAGCCATCCTGTCCAATGCTCTGCCATGCAGGAATTCACATTCAAAGCACCCCTGACAGATGGCCATCCAGACACTGTTTAAAGACATCCAAAGAAGGAGACTCCACTACTCTCAGAGGGAGTGGTGGCACAGAGGTTAAATGCCTGTACGGCAGCCACTCACTCATAGACCACAAGGTTGCAAGTTCAATACCAGCCCGGGTTCAGGCTTGACTCAGGCCTGCATCCTTCCGAGGTCGCTAAAATGAGTACCCAGGTGTTGAGGGGCAATGAGCTTGCAGTTGTAAACCGCTTAGACAAGGGGTAGGCAACCTTTTTTGGTCCTGGGCTGGTCCCCCAAAGTCCTTGTCTCCGCTGGGCCAAGGGGGGGGGGAATGGCGGCGCGCGTGTTCACGTGCGTGTTCACACCCCCACCACCGCATGCAACTCCCCTCATGCGCGCTGCTGCCGCCGCAGCGCATGCGGCCACCTCCGCCTCCACGCATGCCGCGGCCGCTATTTTGAAAATCAAAATGGCAGCCGCGATGCATTTGCACATGCGCAGTATTCCTGCGAATGTGCAAACGCATCACAGCCGCCATTTTGATTTTCAAAATGGCGGCTGTGGCGTGCGCGGCTGCACGTAGAAGAAAACGCGCCATGATGGCAGCGTGCAGTGGTGGTGGCAGGGGTCAGCCTGGGCCGGTAAGTACGGCGACCTGGGCCGGAACCGGCCCGGGGGCCGTAGGTTGCCGACCCCTGGCTTAAACACTCCATAGCGGGGTATGAAGCAGTATATAAATGAAACTGCTTTGCCTTTGCTTTGTTGAACAGCTCTTACTGTCAGAAAGTTCCTCCTAATGTTTAGGTGGAATGTCTTTTCCTGTAGCTTGCATCCATTGTTCTGGGTCCTATTCTCTGGAGCATCAGAAAAGAAGCTTATGGCATCCTTAATATGACATCCCTTCAAATATTTAAACAGGGCTGTCATATCACCTCTTAACCTTCTCTTCTGCAGGTTAAACATACCAAGCTCCTGAAGGTGCTCCTCACAGGGCATGGTTTCCAGACTCTTTACCATTTTAGTTGCCCTCCTTTGGACACTCTCCAGCGTGTCAACAGCCTTTTTGAACTGTCTTGCCCAGATAGTCTGGACTATTGGGCTTTATTGATCATGATCAGTACTTTGAATTGCGCATCGAAATGAACTGATAGCCAGGACCCCTTGCATTGATAGTGTATGGCTCCCAGATTATATGCATCTGTATACAACTGGTCACATTGGCTAGAAAACTCTGGGAGTTGTTGTTTAAGCAAAAAAGTAACCTTGCTCAGATCTGATACAAACTGAAAACTGCCCAGTACTTTAGTTAATTTTGCAATTAAACCACATGTGCTAAAACATACTTCATGTTAGGATGTATTATGCAGTTTACTTAAAAATATAGAAAGAGAGCAAAAAAATGAGCCCTCTGAGTGTGGAATTAGTGATGGTTGGTGTTTCTATTTCTGCAGAGCAGTGAAATTGTTCTGGATTTTAGTTTGAACTTTAAAGGAGCTATCCAGGTGTTACATGGGCCCATGGGTCCTCTCAGGGGTACTCCAATACTTTGATATTGAAAATATAATAAAGTACATAGGCTGTGAGACCTTTCTATGACCCCCATATGAAAACCATGAGTCTAGGTGGAAAATTCCAGGCAAAGCTAGTAGGATTGAATCAATCACCCTGATGAGGTAAGGGGACCCGAAACAAAGGAAGTGGCTAAGAAGCTCCTAGTCAACCAAAGCCTTGGCAATACTGCACATTAAGCCTACCTGTCCTAGTAATTGCACATCTATCACCCTTCTCTTTTGATTTCAGCTAATTGTTCCAGCCCAGAAAACAATGCTAAAGTCATTTCTCAACCATTTGCTCTTGGGATTAGCCCCAAGGTGGAAACATATATACTGGGCCATTTTGCTTCAATATTGAGCTCAGTCAGTTGCCAGTCATTCTGGTTAAGTTCCTCTGCAAGCTTGCCCAACCCTCTTGTGCCATGGAAGCTACAGAGTCCTACATTACATTGAGGACCCCCAGCCATTGGAGACTAGATCATCTCAGGTGTCGTATGTAACTGTGAGGGGAGCCTCACTGCTGTCCTGTCCCTCTTTGAAACCCTTGATTCCTTTAGATTCTCCAGTGTTTATGTGTGCTGTTTATCTCTTGCCTTTTAATGTCTATTAATAAAAGTATTATTATTTGCAAACCTGTTTCTGGAGTTCTGTGAATCTGGACCTGATATACCTGGTAAAAGATCCAGTGGGCTGTCTACCCCTAGCCCCTACCTTTGAGCTAAATACACATTCCCCTGAGTAACTGGTTTTCGGATTGTCCTCCAGAGGACATGTCTTCCATGGTTGGTAACACAGGGTTCAACCCTTATTCCTGAAACAGCTGTCTAAGGTACTAGGCATATTTTGGGGATAGGGTTTGGCCCCTTGGATGGTATCTTTCAAATTCTGATTAAAATCCAGAGCAGATTCATTGTCTCACTTCCCTTGGAACCAGCAGCCACCATTCTGTAGAGTTTCTTCTCCTCAAGACTTATGATTAGCTCAGCTTTGGTGTGTAAATATGCACTGCCTGGTGCCATGTCAAAAAGATGCTTTTAACTTTTTTTTTGAGGGGGTCAGGTCACTTATTTAGTTCCACAGGAAGGCTGTTGCTTAAAATGTAAGTGGGGGAAATTAACTTTCTTTGAATAGGTGCAAGGCTATCCATGCATATAACAGCCTCTTGATTGTACATTACAACAACAAGGAACCATTTGAATAACATCAAAATCCTAGGGTTAATTTCTGTTCTAAATATAGGGTTGGGCATGGTATGTCCGATCAAATGGTGCAGGATATTAATAGAAACAATGGATTCTCATAGCTGACTTCTCTACATCTTACCATTTTCAGTGAAATGAGATATTATAATTAGAGTTTGTCTTCTAAGAATAATGGCTGAAAGTAAGAGAAGCGGCGGTGAAGGTCAGCTATTTCTGAATGGCTTTGCTGATATAAAGGCTGTGATTTTAAAGGGCATTCATGTTTGTACATTCAATTAGGGACTGGAAAATGTTTTTCCAAGTACCCAAATTGCTAATGTAACAACTCTGAACTAGAAGGGTCACATGCAGAATCAATCTGCTCTAAGTGACATGACTCAGGATATGAAATTGTTGGCAAATGGAGTTATTCTTTTTATAGATTTTTCTATAGGGCTGTGTGTGTATTGTAGTGTGTCTATTTGTGGGAGAGCATACTAACAACAATGAAATGGGAATAAATGTATTTGTTTGTTCTTAAAAACACATTTGGTTTATCTCACCGACTGGGAGCAAACAAATTATATGAATGGCATAAGAGCTACCCCCCTCCCCTTGTTTTTGAGCACCAAGCATGTCTAGTGTTTTGTTTGGCAGCTTCTGGTATGAGGAAGAAACAGCATTTCCCCATTTCTTTCTAGGTTTCTTCACTACCAATTTTTCTCCCAACTGGAAGATTGAGAAGGAATAGATTTAGACCAGCCTCAGTTTCTGAGGCTTATAGTTTCTGCTTGCTCACAGCACCCAGATACACTTTTCAGTGGCATCAGTGTCACGGTATCAGAGAGGGGAAGGCCAGGGAACCTTCCTTAGGGGCATGGAGAGGCAACCTGGGAGGGGGGATTTTTGATGTTTTCAATAGTTCTTGGAGCATTATTCCTATAAGATTACCTTATTCATCACCTTTAAAAAATACCTTTATTTAATAGCACCTCAACACATCTTCTGCTATCTATAACTCAACTGGGACTGTCCTGCCACAATTGTGCTAGTTTATGAATCAAAGCATACCAGTTTGGCATTTCTTATCACACTTTCTTCCATGATTGCACTTTGGCAATCTATGGTCATGAGATCTGTTTTCCACACTGCCAAACACCAACATTCTAGGCCTACTGTTCTTAGAATCTCACACAGTATGGAGTTGTAGTCCCCAAAAGTAACTTTTCCATGATTTAGAAGGGTTCATTTTAACTGAAGATGGCAGTGATGGGAATCTGGGGCATTCTGTACACAAAATATATCTCTAGCCATTTATGGTTCCTCTGAGTTTTTAAAAATGTGGAAAGATGGGTTACATGACAAGACAAAAGAGTAAGATACTATAAGATGGTTTTTGAAGGCACAAGTATTAGACAGTGTCAACACTGCAGCATGTCAAGAGAGATCGAAGCTCTGAAAGCAAAAGGCAATGTTGTCTTTTCTGAACTTGGATTGTATCAAAGAAATGAACAAATACAGCTAAACTGGCTGAGGCAAACTGCAGTAGAATGAAGGACAAAAAGTGTGAACAGTCAAATGAAGGACAAAAGGAAAAGAGGTGAGACTATAGTTTCAGTGTTGAACTCTAAGGAAGGAGAAACTGACAGGGAGAAAGTGAGCCCAAGTCCCTTAGCCAAAAAAGAAAAGAAAAAGAAAAAAGAAAATCCCAAACAGATTGGGTGGCAATGAACAATTGTGTATGAGATGGAGGAATATAAAAGTTAATTGAAATGATAAGACAAATGGCAAAGGGGGAGCAGAAATATCAGATAGAGGAAATGTTTTCCAGATAATGACCTACAAAAGAAAAGCTCTGAAGCTGTCCCAAAGAAATTAATAAGGTTTCAACGCAACAAGAAAGAGTGCTTCTTTAAAGAATTGTTTAATCTAAGAACCTATTATAACTACAATTTATGCAGAATTGAGAAGGCAGTGGAGGGACAAGTTTCTAAAATGTATTGCCAATCTGGAATAGACTAAAAGCATAAAGTTAGTGGTTAGTTCAAATCAGTATGTGAAAGTGGTCACTGCTCCCCCCCATTGTCCCCTTAGTATTACTTGCCTAGGTAAAGTTGCAATAGTAGAGAAGACACCATGGGAAGAATTTTCTGTTTAGTCAGGTCTTAAAGGTACAACATCACTGTTAGGATTTAGAAATTAGCCCCAGAAATCTTACATGTTCTTGGGTCCCTCAAAGTCATTGCTCCAGAGTCTCTAAATCAGGGGTAGGCAACCTTTCCCCTTTAAGGGTTGAGGGACTTCAGCTCCCAGAAGCCTCAGCCATGTTGGCCAATAGTCCCATGTTGGCCAATAGCTCCTGGGATTCTGGGAGCTGAAGTCCCTCGGCCCTTAAAGAGGACAGGTTGCCTACCCCTGCTCTAAATCTTCACTGCCTCACAAATAATTTTTTACTGCCAGTAGTTCACAGATTCTCTTGTTGCTAGTCCTTGTGTGGAGTTTTCCCCTTGTCTCCTAGTTTCTTCAGTACCATGCATTCCCAACAGACTGAATCCTCAGATTGCTGATTTCATTCCACTTTTTGCTTTGTCACAGTTCTTTTAGTCATACTATTTTTTGGTCAGTCTCTGTATAACCATTATATTCCTCCCTTATTCATGGAATTCAATCCATCATGTTCAGTATGATGAGATTTTATCCTTGGACCTCTCTTATCTACATCTACTGATTTTTTTCTGCTTTAATCCTCCTTCTACTTTATCTGCATGCATACATTTCCCATATCAATTTGATATTCTGACTGTTCTTTCACTTTACTTTTCTCTATCCTTAGCTTCTAAACTTGTTTCAAATTTGTGCTCCCTGTCCTCACCCTGCCTAACAAACCCTTCCTAAGAGTTGTAAGAAGCATAAATTCTTGCAGGAATGTATATTTTATATTATAAATAGTTGGTTTCTTTTGTTCTTGTTGTTTCTTTTAAACGTTTATACATTTTCTTTTATTTTTTTAAAAATGTGTGAAATTTCAGTCCTGTTTACCAGGAAATGCTGAAATGTAAATATTCTGATTACATTTTTTACCAGAAGCTGAAATGTAAATATTCTGATTACATTATTTACCAGGAAACTAGGATAGCTATAAACATCCCATGCTATCACACTACGGGGCTAAGCAGACGGGTGGCACAGGGCCGCCCCGGGAAGTTGCGGATCGGGGCCGAGGCATCCGCATTCCTCGGCCCCACGGCACAGCTTCGCTGCCCCAGGAAGGAGCACTAAAATAGCACTCCTTCCATAAATCGCCGAAGGTGCGCCGCAAAAGGCTGCCGGCGCACCTTCAGCGCCTCTTCTGCAGCAGCGTGTGCGGACGCTGCAGTGGAAAGGCATCTTTGGAGCGCTGGCTGTGCGGAGGGCCAGCTGCTCCGACAACGTTTTCAGGAAGGGGTTGGGGCACCCAGCATGCGGCTGCCCCTCCCCTTCCTTGCCCTGAAGACGGCGCTTTGCGCCGTCTGCTTCCCCCCTACCTCAGATAAGAGATGTTATTTCCATGTTTCCCTTCCAAGAAATGAAATGGAGGGGAAGGGTTGAATGGTTAAGGATTGAGCCTTTTGGCTTTGTGCAAATGTGTTTTCAGGGTGCAGGCTTGTTTAACTGATCGAGCAGGATATGACTTTGTCTCAGATGTCTATAGTGGTTCTCTAGGACAAGAGATGGTCTCTGCAAGCATTGGGGATTATTACCTTTGCAAAGTTACACATTGGGCAGACTTCACCTGGAATACTGTGTCCAGTTCTGGTCACCACAGTTCCAGAAGGATGTGGACAAGATGGAACATATTCATATGAGGGCAATAAAAATGGTAAAAGGTCCAGAAACCATGCTGTATGAGGAGAGGCAAGGGAAGCTGGGTATGTTTAGAGTGGAGAAGAGATGGTTAAAGGGTGACCTGATAGCCATGTTTAAATATTTGAAGGGGTGTCATATTGAGGATGGAGCAAGCTTGTTTTCTGCTGCTCCAAAGACTAGGGCATGGAGCAATGGATTCAAGCTACAGGAAAAGAGATTCCACCTAAACATTAAGAAGAACTTTCTGACAGTGGAATGCACTGCCTTGAAGTGTGGTGGAGTCTTCTTCTTTGGAGGTTTTTAAACAGAGGCTGGATGGCCATCTGTTGGGAATGTTTTGAGGTTGGGCCTTTACAGACTGCCAGAAATAGTGCAAATTGAGTCCACTTTAAGGGTTAGGGTTAGTGCTAGGGAATCATGGGAATTTTTTTCCTGAGACATTGAGCCTTCTCTGTCAGAGAGCTCTGGTGCCACAATAAAATACAGTTCCCATGATTCCCTAACCCTAACCCTAACCCTTAAAGTGGACTCAATTTGCACTATTTCTAGCAGTCTGCAAAGGCCCGTTGTCTTCCTGCATGGCAGGAGTTGAACTGGATGGCCCTTGTGGTTTATTCCAACTCTATGATTCTGTGATTATATGATTTAGAACAGGGATAGGCAACCTTTTCCCTTTAAGGGCCGAGGGACTTCAGCTCCCAGAAGCCTCAGCCATGTTGGCCAATAGTCCCATGCTGGCCAATAGCTCTTGGGATTCTGGGAGCTGAAGTCCCTCGGCCCTTAAAGGGGACAGGTTGCCTACCCCTGATTTAGAATCTAATCCTGAAGACAATTTTGTAGTTTGTACATAGCTCCACAGATGTCATTCTATAGCAACATTATCACCACCACCACTACCACCACTATCAAAATTTCCTGGTGGGAACTAATGTTTTTTTTTTTTTTATGTCACCCTTTCTCTAAGGAATTCAGTTTGTTTGTTTATTTATTTATTTGGAGTATTTATACCCAGCTCTTCATCCAAAAGAGTGGCTGTACAAATGGTTAATTAGACATTTCCCTGCCCTCAGGCTTACAATCTAAAAAGACAGGACACAAAAGGAGAAGAGAATGATGGTGGGGAAGGGGAATAAGTCCAACAGATCTTCTCTGGTTGCTTTCCATATGCTTATCACAACATTGAGTCTGAGTGGGCATTTCAAATTGGATATCTATAGTCCTAGTCTGACACTTTAAGTACTTTATTTCACTGTCATGTGGATATTAAAGTTAATAAGCAGTTAAACCTGTGGACCAAACCAGAAACTCAGTCTGATGGTTGCGTCCATGTATGTCCAGGTAACTATTCCAGTAGTGACTAGTGGTTCCCATGTCAAAAGGGTAGTAAGGTCACTCCAGGTTTTAATCCAGGCTTTAAGAAGTTCTGAGAAAAGTTTAACCCTATTCCTAAATATGATCAGCACTGTGGATGGCTCCTTTAAAGCAAGCCACTGACATGAAAGTTCCCAGCTGCCACTGAATCATAGGCAATGTTTCAACAACAAGAACAACAACAACAAGAACAACAACAACAACTATATAGCTTTCTCCTCAAAACTGGGATTCAAAGTGGCTTACAATTTAAAAGAATAATACAATTAAAACCTACAAAAGTAAGCATTAAGATAGAATTAAACCATGGCAGTATTGCATCACGTCACTCATTAAAAGAATAAAATGCAGTTTAGTGCTTTAAAAAAGTACAATTAAAACAGTACAGGTTTTTAAAACCTTCATTCTGTAAGATCCTACAGAAAGCTTGTTCTTGGGGAAGCTTTTCCTCCAGACCAGCAAAAACAGTGCAGTGCTCTTAACATTTGGTCTCACCCAGTGTTTCTTAATTTCAAAACAAGATGCTTTAAAATATAATATCCCTTGTTTTTTAATCTAAAAAATGGCTTGTTAAAGCCTTATGTCTAAACATATTGAACCCAATTTGGAATTGGATTTCATTTTTATAAACTATTTGGTCTTTTGCAGATCAGCCTTCCATTTGTATAAGCCAAGATTTAAGTTGTGGGCATATGTTTTGATTTCTCTGCAGTCAGCCAGCAGCACTATGTGCAGAAATGAATACACATTGTTCTTAGGAGTCTACATGGTTGGGGATAATCCTAACATATCAAATACAAAGTTGATTTGCATCAAAAATAGAACTTATACCTAAAATCATAAACACAAAGAAAGATCTTTCTTTGAAATATAACATGAGTGATCTTGTCCAAACAAGCAGAACAAAGAACACAAACTTGAACTAAAGCAACAATACGAGATGCAAATATGAAGAGCATGTTGTTAGCAACATTAAGACCAAAAATAAATATATTCTTAAATACATCAGAAGCAAGACACAGGGTTGAAAGAGGGTTAGAGACATTACTGACAAACTAAAATTAGATGTAAAATTCCTGCTTTTCTAAAAAATGTAGCATGGACAGAGCAGATCAGAGCATTGTTAGAAAACTAAAAATGTAGCATCAAGTCTGTAAAAAAGACCAATGAGGGATACATAAAAAGATAGATTAGTTAGTATAACTTAGTACTGTTTTGGGTAAATTGATGGAATGTATTTAAAAAAAAGGGGGGGGGATTAAGCAGATAAAGGATAAATATTGCTGAAGAGGAACAAACTTGGCTTCTGCAAAATATGTACAGGTTGAAACTCCCTTATCTGAAATTCTTGGGACCAGAAGTGTTCTGGATTTTGGAATTTTTCAGATTTTGGAATATTTGCATATACATAATGAGATATCTTGAAGATGGGATCCAAGTCTAAACATGAAAATCATTCATGTTTCAAATACACCTTATACACATACCCTGAAGGTATTTTTTATATTTATATTAAATATTTTTGTGTATAAACAGAGTTTGAGCACACTGAACCATCAGAAAGCAAAGGTGTCAGCATCTCAACCGCCCATGTGGACAATTTGGGATTTTGGAATACTTTGGATTTTGGGATTCTGGATAAGGGAGACTCAACTTGTATTGTCTCATTTTTAGAGCTATCTGAGAGGGTGAAAAGTGTGTGAACAGGTGATCTGGTAGACACTGTTCATTTGGGCCTTCTTCAAAGAATCCTGAGCAGACTTAACAAACAGAGGAAAATTCTTATAAATAAATTCTCCTATGGATTAGTTTCTAGTGAGTGTACAGGAACCAGTGTGTAGATTTAAACAGGGCTCTTGCAATGGAGGGATGGACACAATGGAGTCCCCTGAGGATATGTACTGGGATTGGACCTTGAAACTTTTAAATTGATTCTTAAATGAGCTATAAGTTTGCACAACTAAATTAAGTGTGTCATACTTTGGATATAATCAGATAACATGAATCAAATGATCAATTTACCTGTAATGCAAAAAGGATGCCATGGCATTGAGTTTGCAAGACCTTAGTAGAGCAGTTAATGACTGGGGTTCTTAAGAGATTTCTCTTTGATAAGGCCACTATACATCAAAGTTGACTTGAAGGCAAATAACAACAAATAGTGGGGTGACCCCAATGATTTATATTGTGGAATCTGGAGAATTAAATTCAAATTATCTAAAGTGTTTAAAACAGATTCCCCTAAAGGATCTCTCCAGACTGAGAGAATTTGACATCAGAATAGGAAATGTGGTTCAGTGGAAGCAAATGTAGAGTTTAGCACATGAGACCAAGAAGTTAATTCCAAAGACTATGCATATGTAGATAGAGTATTAGCTAGCCATGACTGACCAGGAAAAGGATCTTGAACATAATAGTAGATAACTCAGTAATAATAATAAAAATAAAATTTATTTATATCCCGTCCCTTTGCAAACAATCGGGGCGGCTAACAGCAATAAAATACATAGCTGACAATAAAATCTAATTCCCATGCCCCCCCCCAAATATTAAATCAATCATAATTAAAACATACATTAAAACTCAACAGTTAATTAAAACTAATCATAGTGTAGGAGCGATTCTAGATACATATCACACTGGAAGCCTAAAAAGGGGATTCCTAAGGGGATTCCTAAGGTCGAGAATATCTATCGCTGAAGGCCTGCCAAAAGAGATCCATCATGACAGCTTTTTTAAAGCTGTCTAAAGATGTCAATTGACGGATCTCATCTGGCAGGCCATTCCACAGTCTGGGGGCGACGACCGAGAAAGCCCTCTGGGAGGTAGCCGCAAGCCTAGTTTTTTGTGGTTGCAGCAAATTCCTCCCAGAGGACCGGAGTGCTCAGGGAGGATTATATGGGAGGAGGCGGTCCCTGAGATAGTTTGGACCCAAGCAATTTAGGGCTTTAAAGGTGATAACCAACACCTTGCACTGGGCCTGAAAACTTATAGGCAGCCAGTGGAGGGACCTTAAAACTGGGGTAGTATGGTCCCTCCTAGATGTTCCAGACACTAATCTGGCTGCCATATTCTGTACTAACTGTAGTTTCTGAACTAAGCACAAGGGTAGCCCCATGTAGAGCGCATTACAGAAACCTAGACGTGAGGTTACCAGCGTGTGCACAACGGTCTCAAGATTCCTTACTTCCAGAAAAGGGTGCAGCTGGCGTATCAGCCGAAGCTGATAACAGGCGCTCCTGACTGTCGCATTTACCTGATTTGTCATCAGGAGTGACGAGTCAAGGAGCACCCCCAGACTGCGAACACAGTCACTGGAGGAGAGTGTGACCCCATCCAGGACTGGCGGTTGCAACCCAATTCTTGGTTTCGGGGCCGCTACCGTGAGCACCTCAGTCTTGTCTGAATTCAGTTTAAATCTGTTTTTCCTCATCCATTCCATTATTGCCCGAAGACATTCATTGAGAGTAGAGACACCATTGGAATTTGAGGCCGATGAACGAGATATGGAGAAATAGATCTGGGTGTCATCAGCATATTGGTAACACCCAGCTCCATAACTCCAAATAATCTCACCCAGCGGCTTCATATAGATATTAAATAACGTCAGGGACAGAATAACACCCTGCAGAACAGCACAGGTGAGCTCCCTTTTACTGGAGCTGCTGTCCTCAAGCAGCACCCTCTGGGACCTTCCCGAGAGGAAGGACCGGAAGCACTGCAAAGCAGTGCCCCTGATACCTAACCCCCTCAGGCGATCCAAGAGGATGCTGTGGTCTATTGTATCAAAAGCCACTGAGAGGTCTAAGAGCACCAACAGGGTCACACTACCTCTGTCGATGCCCAGATGCAGATTGTCGGTCAAGGCAACCATGGCTGTCTAAACCCCAATGCCTGTCCTGAAGCCAGTTTGAAATGGGTCTAGATAATCAGTTTCATCCAAGACAGCTTGGAGTTGAAGAGCAACCGCCCTCTTGATCACCTTGCTCAGAAATGGTAGTAAAGAGACTGGCCTGTAATTATTCATGTCCAGAGGATCCAGGGAGGGTTTCTTCAGAAGCGGTCTGTCCACCGCTTCCTTCAAACAGGATGGGATATGTCCCTCCCTGAAGGATGCATTGATAATTTCCATAAGGAGCCTCCTCAATGCAACCCCCCCCCCCCCGGATGGCCAGCCAAGATGGGCAAGGGTTGAGAGGGCTGTGTTTTCCTCACACTACCAAGAAGCTTGTCCATGTCATCAGTACTCACAGATTGCAGCTGATCCAGTATAATTACATTGGCGGAGTCGCTGGACACCTCGTCCATTGTTTATGTAACAATGCTGGCATCCAAGTCGGCTCTTATCCAAGAGATTTTATCTGCAAAGAAGTTGTTAAATTTGTCACAGCAGGCCGCTGTCGGGTTAAGCAAGGGTTTTAGCACAGGAGGTACCTGCGTCAGCTCCCTCACCACCCTAAACAACTCTGTTGGATGAGACTCTGCAGGCGCAGTACATGTAGAGAAGAAGGCTCTCTGCACTGCACGTATTGCCTCCCGATAGGACCAAAGAAAGTTCCTATGGCGAGTTCTGTTGGATAAAAGTCGAGTCTTCTGCCACCTGCGTTCTAGTCATTGTCCAACCCGCTTCATTGTCCTAAGCTCTGGTGTATACCATGGCTTACGATTTGAAGCGGAATGGCAAGGACGCTTAGGAGCGGTCATGTCAATTGCTCTGGTGAGATCAGTGTTCCAAGTATTAACCAGAGCATCACAAGATCACTGGCATTCCCAACCATTAAACCCTCCAAGGCGTTCTGGAATCCGACTGGTTCCATTAGCCTTCGAGGGTGGACCATTCTAATAGGTCCACCACCCCCGGTATGGTGGATGTCAGCTCTGAGTTCAGTCTTGACCAGGAAATGATCTGTCCATGACAATGCGGAGGTACTAATAACCTCTACCCATGGATATTCCTGTTCCGTACTAAAGACCGCATTGAGTGTATGACCTGCACAATGTGTGGGCCCAAGGACCAATTGGGATAGGCCCATGTTTGTCATGGTCTCCATGAACTCCTGAGCCGCACCAGTTAAACTGGCCTCGAGCGGAATGTTGAAGTCCCCCAAAACTAAAAGCCTGGAGGACTCCAGCAGCAGCTCTGAGACCAGTTGTGTCAGCTCGGTTAGGGAGTCTGCTAGACAACGGGGTGGTCGGTAGACTAGCAGAATCCCCAAACTATCCCTGGTCTTCAGGCTCAGGTACATGCACTCGAAGTGGGCTGTGTTCCGGAATAGTATCCTGGTCAAGATTAGATTGCTTTTATGAACCAGAGCCACTCCGCCTCCCCTCCCACTTTCCCTCACCTGCTCACTGACAGTGTTCCCAGTTGGGAGTGCCTGCGCCCATGTAACTGTGCTATCTTCTCCCAGCCAGGTCTCTGTAAGGCAAGCCAGTTCGGTATCCTCATCCAAGAGTAAATCATGGATGACATGAATCTTATTTTTGACTGACCTGGCATTGCAAAGGAGCAGAGTGAGGTTCTGTGGAATGGAAGGTCTGCTCTCCAAGCCATTCTGGGAAACAGAGGGAACTGAAGATGGGATAGCTTTCAAACAGCGATCCCGTCTCCTTTTGTAACATACGTTCACTCTGCTCCGCCCATACCTCCCGTTCCCCAGCACAACTCCAATAGCCACCCCCACTTCCTTCCCGGCCTCAGGTGAGGCAGTGTCCCATTCCAGGTTAGTGTTTCTGATGGCTCAAAATGATCCATATCACCATTGGAAGAGGGAGTCTTCTTCACCTCCAGCAGCTGCATCCACTGCTCTGTCTGGAGGAGATGGAAAACTGGGCGGGTTTTTAAAGTGCCGCCCGAGGCTCCAGGGAGGCTTGCTGCACCACTGCAGCTGCTGCTGGGCCCACGGAAGGGGAGGTGTTGGGCGGGACCTTTCAGCCTCTGTCTGTTGTCCCGGGGCTGCACCGCTGCTCTGCCGCTGCTTTCTTCTCTCCTGGAGGAGGTGGAAACTGGGCAGGTTTTTAAAGTGCTGCCCGAGGCTCCAGGGAGGCTTGCCATGCTGCCGCAGCTTCTGCCGGGCCCACGGGAGGAGAGGTGTTGGGCAGGACCTTTCAGCCTCCGTCTGTCGTCCCGGGTCTGCGCTGCTGCTCCGCCGCTGCTTTCTTCTCTCCTGGAGGAGGTGGAAACTGGGCGGGTTTTTAAAGTGCCGCCCGAGGCTCCAGGGAGGCTTGTCGTGCCACTGCAGCTGCTGCCGGGCCCACGGGAGGAGAGGTGTTGGGCGGGACCTTTCAGCCTCCGCCTGTCGTCCTGTCCCAGTAGTAATAATTATGGTTACAATTAGAAAGGCAAAAGCCATTTTGGGTTTAATTACAAAGGGAAATGAAAATAAAACTGCCAGTATTGTAAGTCATCATAAAAATCTATAAAAATGCAACCACACTTAGAATACTGTGTACAGTTCTGGTTACTGTACCTCAAACAGTATATTACAGAGCCAGAGAAGATACAGAATCCAAACAATCAAGCAATAATATTTAGCAACAGCATTTAGCAAAAATTTACATTTTTATATGGCTTCATACTGAACTAAGCAGCCTCTAAGTGGTTTACAATGTATAAGCCAATTGCCCCCAACAAACTGGGTACTCATTTTACCAACTGATGAAAGGATGGAAGACTGAGTCAACCCTAAAGCTCTCAGGATTGAACTCACAACATTGTGGCTGCAGTACTTGTGGCTGCAATACCATCTTGTTTCAAGGTAGTGGAACAATTTTAATGGAGAAGTTATAACATCTGGTGGCTTTTAGATTTGAAAAGAAAGTAAGCAAGATGTGTATGGATTCTGTGGAGAAAGTGATCAGGCAGAGAGTTTTTCTCCTAATATTAGATGGCAGGGACATTCAGTAAAAATGAACAAATGGCATGACATGAAGGATACATAGACTGCTTTATATATGTAATGCATAGCTAAATGGTAGGGCTTACTGTCAACTGATGTAGTGATGTCCACCAACATGTCTGGATTTAAAGGGGGATTGAGAAAATTCATGGAGAAGAGGACTATCCAGGACTACTGGATTCATGGAGAAGAGGACTACTAGTAATAATCGCTACATGTAATATATGTAATGCATCCCAATGAGTTGCCAAACAACATGAGTAACAAAAGTTCATAAGCACATGGAGTAAGCCCCAAACTATGAATGGACTTCACAAACTTTGTAATTTTCAAAGACTTTGAAAATGGTTAAAATTTCACATTGCTTTCTTCAAGAGTAAAATATGTGAATATTGCATCCCTACTAGTTGATCTAATAGAGTTCTTCTTATGTGCTTATTTTCCAATTCTATAATCCTAAACCCTTTGCTTTCCAAATATCACACTCTGGAATTGGGCTTATGCTTCAAGTCTTCAAAGAAAAAATCATAGCATGATCTTTCAGTCATTACCTGAAGTCACATAACTGCCTGTGATAGGCTTTTGTTTCATATTCCTGCTTTAATACCCCCTTGGAAATGCTCTCTTTGCTGTGCCACAGACCATCATCCCTCTCATTCAGGTACAAAATGTTTATTGATCCTGTTGCCACAACATCTTTGGTTCAAATTTTGCAAGTGTTATTAGAAGAGCAAGCTGTACAAGAATTGCTGAGCTATGAAGAGATATAGGAGCCCTCAATAAACTGGGGGGTAAACTTCCAGAAGTCTAATATCTTTTGACTAAAAGAGTCTTATAAATTACATTTGGAGATATGCTCTTGGTCCAAAGTGGAAGGAGCATTCTGTGCCGTAGATAAGCCTTTACTTCTAATGCTTAAGAGCACCAGAAACATACAATTTATTTTATACTAGCAAGAGTTAAAAGTTTCTTAATTCCCCAGGTTCTCTTTAATATCCACCCTGACATTCTTATTCTCTTTGGCTTTTATCTTTTCTCCCCTTTCCCTCCACCTCTTTCTTTCTTCTTGGTCTTCTCTCTCTCTCTCTCTCTCTGCAGACCCCTCCTGTGTTCATGCCACCCCCACCTTTTAGGTACCAGGTAGCAGAACTTGCAATCCTACTAACTCTTTGAAGAATTTGGAAACCCTGCAAAAGGAAGCTTCACAGCCCTCCAGAGAAATGAAAATCTGAGGTTGGTTTCACTTTGTTTCTAAGGTGGATTAGGGAAATCTACCATCTAGTGATTGAAGATGGTGCTGCAGATTATAGATAAAATTTAATCAACATGCTAAGTAATCAGTTAAAATGAAATAACTCTGAGAATCACACCCCTAGCATCTATCACCTTGGATCTCATGTTGGAAGAAAGGTGGGGTATAAATTTAATTAACTAATTAAATTTATACCCCACCTTTCTTCCAACATGAGATCCAAGGTGATAGATGCTAGGGGTGTGATTCTCAGAGTTTAATTAATTAATTAAATTTATACCCCGCCTTTCTTCCAACATGAGATCCAAGGTGGTAGATACTCTATTTAGTATTTATCTAGGTTTTAGGTGTCAAGATTTCACCAACACACACACCACATATTTATTCTTACCGATTGCCAGTGTGACAAGGAGGAAAACTGACAAAATGAAGAAATTCCACTTTGAGACCTTTCAGTGATGATAGCTTATGAGTCTGATTCCTCCAGGTGTAGGAGAGTTAAGCTGTATTTCTGATGAAATTATTATTATCCCTTCCAGTCCTTGTAATAATAGCCTGTATATCAAATTAATGGAAGAGTGGAATCTTACTTCTTGTTTCGATGCTAGACTTCCATGTATTGATTTGTTGTTTGTGCAGAAAATTAAAGATGCAAGAGAATTTTGTGGGGGATGAAACTGTCCATTTTCAATTTCTCATCTTGTAAGATGACCCTCACAGATTGGTGAGACTTGCAGTGCAATCTAGAGAAATGAACTACACACAAAACCATGAGATTGGGTAAAAATGTGTACAACTGAGACCCCCCCCCCCCGAATATAGGGACATTTTAACACAGGTGTGGAGAATATGTGGCCTGTGGAGTTTTTGTGCCCTCTCAGGTACCCTCTGTATTCTAAATGTTTGCCTCTAAATGCCTGCTGGGGGTGGCAGGCAATTTTGGCACGGCAGAGGGTAGTTGTTGTTTTTTAAAATGCTTTTAGTTTCATGAATTGAATCTTTCTTGGAAGCCTAGAGTTCTCCATGAACAAGCAATTAAACTGATTTTGTATTGAACTATTATAAAAGCATACAGTGGCAGCAGTTGAGCAACAAAAGTCTGTGACATACAGACAAACTCACCAATAAAGAGCAAACACTTTCCCCAAACTATACATGTTACCTTTGTTCTTTGTCTCCCATTTTGGTGTTCTAGCTGTTATCATATCAGCAGAACATGTCAAGATGGTTTGGAACATGTCTCAGAATGTTTTGTATATGTTTAACTTAACTGACATCACAAGGAGCTTACCACATTTTCTACATCTAAACAAACTGGTTTCTTCAACATGACTCTGTCTCATTGAAACCTTATTGTCACTTTTTGTCTTATTCCCTTCAAAGCATTTTTGGTCTTTTTTTTTTTCTTCAAAAGGAAGAAATAGTCCAGATAAAGCAAAAAAAAAAAAAAAAGTTACCTTTTCCTTCCATGTCCTCCAAGGGTTGTTGGAGACATTTGGGATTTTTAAATTTTATTTTATGGGTGGTGCGAATCTCCAAGGTCCCCTTGGAAGGCCAGTGAGGCTTGTACCCCCTGAAAGTCTTTAAACCAGTGGTCAGCAACTAACTTTATTGAGGATAAGCTGTTGTGGGCTGCAGTCCACTTCAGTAGATGCCATCTCCATCTCTTTTATCTAATTTCCACTAGATTTTTTGTTGGTTCTGTTGCAACAGGCTAAGATATCTAGTGGACTGAAGACTATGAACAAGCACTCTTTAGTCAATGAGGAAAATACAAAAAAATTCTTGCAAGAATGACCTCCTCCCAAGTCGCATAACCAAACAAGGTTAACAATGCAGTGGGATATGGAGAAATGCAACAGGAGACTGAGAGTGGGAAAGACAACATAAGGCCTAAGCAGACTGCCAGAAATAGTGCACATTAAATTGAGGCACTGCCCTGGCTCAGTGCTAGGGAGTCATGGGAATTGTATTTTTTTCTGGGACATTGAGCCTTCTCTGTCAGAGAGCTCTGGTGCCACAATAAATTACAGTTCCCATGATTCCCTAGCACTGAGCCAGGGCAGTGCCTCAATTTAATGTGCACTATTTCTGGCAGTCTGCTTAGGCCCATAGACACACAAAGCCTATGTATGCACCTCTTGTGCATGCATAGGGACTCTTTTTACAATTTTAGGGGTTTCTGATCATGCATGCAGGACTTGTTTACACATTGTTTGCATGCCTATAGGATGAATCAATGCATGGGGGTCTGGGAGTACAGGATTAGAACACAAGGTACTCTCCTCCTTTTTCTATTATAAATTTACGCTATGCACTTATCAAATATCTGAAAAGGTCTGACATTCAAGATGATGATGATGATGATTTATTTCATCTACACCCACCTTTCCTCACAATATAGGGACTCAAGACAGGTTACAAAAATAAAATATACATAAAAATTCAGAAAAAACATATATACATTACTTTAAAATGCAATTAAACAATTAATAAAGTTAAAGCCATTTAAAACCATTTAAAAATCCAGAGAACAGCCTTTGGAATAGAAAAAAAATCACTTGCTAGCAGGAATACAGCAAGGAGGGGGGCATTCTATGGAGGAGGTTCCAAAGCCTGGGAACATCTACAAAGAAGGCCCTCTTCCTTGTTCTCACTAAACATTTATCTTCCAACATTTCACAGATTTATATCTGTGGCAAGTGTAGACAAGCAACATCAGCATATGGCCAAGATGGCAAAGGCTATTAAAGAGGAAGGACACACAAACAAGGTGAAATTTCAGTGGTCTACTTTTGCTTGAGCCTTTTGGAAAAGCAGGATGCAGATTCCTCATCATTGAGTTATTTGAAGCCAACTACTTTCCCTTTTTGAACTCAGTTTGCAGGAACTGAAGTAAGCCAAGGATGAAAGGGGAAAGTTTGAGGAGCAAAGAGAAACTGGGACATTTTAAAAGCAGATGAATAAGTGGGATGGCAAAGGATTAATCAAAACTGTTACTGCCAAATTAGAACAGTTTGAGGGCATGAAAAATTTCCTGAGAAGGTGGTGGGACTGAGAGAAAGGCCATCCCAAATATTTGAAAGCCTTGTCAAGTTCATGCAGGAGGATACACTCTGGTGAGAGGTCCTCTCTTCTTTCTAACTGCCACCATCCTGGTTTCTGAGGGAGTGATGAGTGAGCTAGTGTAGCTCTATTATGTCTTGATCCCAGTGGCTGATAAAAGGCCCTCCCTCTATTCCAGTGGTTCTCAACCTTTGGTCCTCCAGATGTTTTGGACTTCAGCTCCCATATTTCCTGACTGTTGGCTAGGTTGGCTGGGGCTTCTGGGATCTAAAGTCTAAAACAAATGGAGGACAAAAGGTTGGGAACTACTACTCTAGTCCAACTTGGGTGGTGGGAGAGAAGAGTAGGCAGGCACAACTCCATCATGTCTTGCTCATGCAGTTGATGGGAAGCTGTCTTTCCATTCTAACAACAACTGCTGGGGCTTCTAAGAGACTGAAGAGAAGGCAGGCACAGCTCCATTGTACCCTTGGTCCCAACAACTGATGGAAAGTCCTCCCTCCATTTGAACTGCCACTGCTGTGGCCTCAGAGGGAGTATAAAGTTGGCAACATTTGCTGTACTTAATCCCTTCCTCCCGCAGCTCTCTCCTTTCCTTATTTTTCATATCTTATTTACTCTGTAAGTCTGAGGGCAGGGAACTTTCAAATCAACAATTTGTAATTCACTCTGGGAGCCTTTTTAAGCAGAAGGGTGGGATATATAAATACCCTAAACAAACTAAGGAGCTGTACAGACTTGCTAAAAGGGCCAGCATTGGGGTGGAGTGGGGGTGTGGTGACTGCATGCCACATGCTACAACTCTGCCCCCAAGCTGCCATCACGCTGCCTGCCCAACCAGATGGTGGGTGGCATGAGAATGCTCCTGCAGCACAGCATTAATACATGCTGCACCAATGAAACGGTAAAAAAATGCCAAGGCAGCAGCAAGGGCAGCTTTTTGCAAGCTCAAAAAAGAGCAGCATTTTGCTGCTTCTATTTGATCTGGCAAACGTCCAGATCACGGCCATGGTGTGTGGTTGCTGTGGCCCCAATCTGGCACTCAAAGAATTAAGCCCCCCCCCCCTTTATGGCCATCACTGATCCCCTAAGTCATTCATATAGGCTGGATGACCATGCAGATAAGGAATGTTTATTCCTTGTTCACTCTACAGTATTCCATCTTCCCTAGTCTCCAGCTAACAGCTTCTAGCACAGGGGAGGTGAACCTGTGGCCCTCCAGACATTGTTGTATCCCTGCTCCCATCAGCCCCAGCCATCATGACCAGTGGTCAAGGATGATGTGATTAATAGTCCAACATTTGAATGAACAAAATTACTGCTCCTTCTCCCTCTCTCCCCCTCACTACTTAATCAGGATGTACTTTTGAATAAATATGTACCAGTAAAGATGTTAGGATATTTTCCAAATTCCATATGAATGACTCCTCGTCTCTATGTATTTATTTAATAGAAAGCCCAAATAACAGCAGTCTATATTAAGCATTTGAAATGGAAATATTTACATGTTTGGGAAGCTAGGACTTGTCTTTAGGGATTAGGATTATGTGGGGAAATATTAAGCTACTTCAGCTCTGCTATTTTTTGAGTTACTTGGGAAAGTTATTTTTGGGAGTATTGCTTTGTTTTGATTCATATTGAAAACCTAGAATTGGGTTAGTTTCAGCCTAGGTTTTTTCAGTAAAATTAAAATGGGATTGGGTGATTTACATGATATTTCTGCATTGCTGAAGGGTTCTTTTATCCTCTCTCTCTCTATCTTTTTTTTTTTTTTAAAACAAAACAAAAACAAAACCTTAATGCTTTGCTAATGTTAATGTTCATGGTGGAAATGAAGACTCCACAGAGTCCATCTGGGTATACTTTCTGAAACAGAACGCTCATGGAAACAACATATCCTCCAATCATCACAATTTGGCAGGGACAGCCCCAGTTAATCATCTGCCATCCCACTTTCTCAGCTACTTTTAAAATGTCCTATTTCCCTCTCCCTTCATTCACTTTCTCACTTGTCCTCAGATAGTCTAATGCCTGCAAACTGAAGGGGGATGCAGACAGGCGGCCATGGGCCTCCCTGGGAAGCAGAGGATTGGAGCCGAAGCTGCCCCACACCTCAGCCCTAATCCTCCCTTCTGCTGGCCCTGAAAGGAGCACTAAAATTCCGGTCCTTCCAGAGCCAGCAGAAGGGACGCATCAAGAGCTGCCATGCAGCTTTTCTACACCTCTTCCAGTGCAGCGCATGAAGATGCTATGCTAGGAGGATGTATTTGGGGCATGCACCATGTGTAACGGTGCGCGCCCTGATGACGTCCTCGGGGAGGGGTTGAGGCAGCTGCCGTGCGGCTGCCTCTCCACTTCCGTGCCTCCAAGACAGCACTTTGCACCATCTGCAGAGGCCCTGAGTTTGAAATGCAGAGCTATTTTGCATTCAATTAGCTCAGCAGGAGAGGAGAAGAAATGGGGGGGGGGGGGTGTCTTGCCTTTCCCAACCACTGTACATAAATTCCAGGATTTCTCTGCCTAAACATTAATTTATGTGTGTTCCTCCTCATTAGGAAGTTTTTTTCTTGTTGCCTGGCCACAGCCTTTTGACCTTCTTCTGATGTGGCTTGGCCACATATGCCCTGGTTTTATCTGTGAAACATTGGAGAATATTGAACTATGCTATGCAGCTTTGCTTTTATGGGTCTTCTCACTTGAGTAATGTGAGAGGAGGAGCTCCAGGCAACTCTTGCTGATGCTTTAAGTGGCAACAAGATTTTTTAAAATGTTGAGGAAAAAATAAGACACAGAAACCAGCTCTTGGTCATCTTATTTTTATTTTTGCCAATAGTCTCAAACATTTGATCAGGAGTGCTTTAAACTGAGTCATGTGGGGGAGGGAGACAGTATCTTGGAAGGCATCATGGGCTGGAGATGGTAGTCAAAGTATGAGAGAGGGAACAAGGCAAATGATGCAAGGGCCCAACAGTGGGAAGCAAAAACCCTCACACAGGCAGCAAGTGGGGAGGACCCATACTCTTAGATGTCTCTACACTAATGCACAGAGCATGGGGAATAAACAAGATGAACTTGAACTCCTAGCACAACAAAGCAAATATGATATAATAGGCATCATTGAAACTTGGTGGGATGAGTCTCATGATTGGAATGTAGGAATAGAGGGGTATAACCTTTTTAAGAGAAATAGGCCAAACAGGAAAGGAGGAGGAATAGCATTATATGTCAGGGATGTTTATACCTGTGAAGAGATCCAAGACTTAAATCCTGGAAATCAGGAGGAGAGCATCTGGATAAAAATTAAAGGGGAAGAAAACAACAGGGATGTTATTGTAGGATTCTACTACAGACCCCCAAGACAGGCTGAGGAATTGGATGATGCCTTTCTAGAATAGATGATCACATACTCAGAAAGGAAAGATGTAGTAGTGATGGGTGACTTCAACTATCCTGATATTTCCTGGAAGTCAAACTCAGCCAAAACTTCAAGGCCTAGCAAATTCCTCACTTGCCTCAAAGACAATTTCATTGTCCAAAAGGTGGAAGAGGCAACAAGGGGATCAGCTATTTTAGATCTGATCCTAACCAACAGGGATGACCTGGTAAATGGGGTGCAAGTGGTGGGATCCTTAGGTAGAAGTGATCATGTTCTCCTGGAGTTTCTCATACAGTGGAATATGCATAGTCAGACACTCATTCTAGACTTTAGGAGAGCTGATTTCAATAAATTTAGTGAAACACTGGACTTCCGGCGGTGAATGGCATGGCGATTAGTCCAGTGTGATTGAAGCAACACTGGACTACCAGGAGGGGAAGAGGGGATCAGAAGATCCCTTTCCATCTGCACCTCAGGAGAGGAGCAGAGAATAAAGGGGCTTGTAGAGATCCTGTCCAGACTCCTTTGAACACCCAAGTTTGGGGATACAAAGGAAAAGGGATGAGATCGCAGAGCAGGCAGCCCCGAACTGGTCGCTCAAGGGCATTTAGCTCTGCCAGCTGCTTTTTTAAAGAATTGAGTGTATAAAAGAACAGCAACTTGTCATCAGAAACAGTGAGTACCAGGAAACATCTATACAAAGAACTCTTACTAAAAAATTAACTAATCTTAGCATACTGAAGTGCTTAAAGTGCCCAAAGGGGAAAGGAAAGGAAACCTGAGTCGAAAGCAACATCAAGACCAGTTTGAAAGATTAAACTTTGGAGCCAAAAATTAAATTAAAAAACTTTGCATTAGATCTAGATCCAAGGAATGAATTAAAAGAAAAAGATAAAGACTGTTAAATAAATTAGACAAGAAGAAAAAAGTAAGGAAAAGGAGAAAGTTGGTGGAAAGAAAAATGAACTGGGAGGGGAGAAAGAAAATGGCGATCGGGAAGCAATAAAGGAGGAGGAGAAAGCGAAGGGAGGAAAGTGAAAGCGCTGGGAGAGGAAATAAGAAAGGAACAATATTAAAGAATCAAATATAAAAAATATCAAACATTAATACAGAGTAACAATAATAAGAACAGTAAAAACAAACTAATAAATTATCTGGTTTAAGAAATAAAGGCAACAACTTAGAGAAAGAAATGATGGAAGGAGGACAGGAGGAGGGGACATCAAGAAGAAGGAGAAGTGAATCCAGAGAGACTCAGGATTGAGGGGAAAAAAGAGTTAGAAAAAGAGGAGATAAAAGAATCAAAGAATCTGGAGGAAGAAAACAAGGAAAGTTTTAAAACAAAGAAAGGAAACGACGGAAGGAGCATAGGAGGAGGAGACAACTAGATTTGAAAGTACGGGGGGGAAAGCAACAGGAAAGCATCAACAAAGAGAAAGAAAGTAAACGATGGAAGGAGGACGGGTGGAGGAGACAATGGAATCAGAAAATATAAATTATAAAGAAATTATAAAGAAGAGATATTTATAGGTTTAAAAGCAAAAGTAAAAGAGAGAAAGGAAACGTCGGAAGAGGACAGGAGGAGGCGACAACAGAGAAAAAAGAAGGGATGTGTGAAAACATACAAGACAAAGAGTCCTAAGGGTTTTCTTTATTACTTTTATATTATCTCTACTTCACCTCCAACTTTTTTAATCTTTTGGAACAAGGAAGAAGAAATTTTAGTATATATTAGTAACATAAAAAACACTTTCTTTTATATATAGTTATAAATTGATACTTTATATTGAATAAGACTGTTACAATAACCAGCAGCGATTAACTGTTACATTTAGAAAGGAAATTGTTTTACTCTACTTAAAATTAACATTTATAGCTCTGCTTTATTATTTTAGTATAAACTTTATATTACATATTTTATAGTTTTATTTTATTATTTAGAATATAACTTAGAAAATAATTGTAAGTTAGAATTGATAGGTGTTACAGTTAAGATTTAGCTCAATTTAACTGGATTCAGAGCATTTAAATTTTTTATTTTTGGATTATATAACTGTATATTGGTTTGTGTAATTTGAAAAATTAAATATTTTAGATTTATAAAATACAAAGTAGCAGAGTAAAAAAAAAGGCAAGTGGTGCAAGAACACAGACCAACTTACCACTCCCGCCTCAAAGGAGAGGTTCAACAGATGCAAGCACAAAAGCAACTGATCCTATACAAACCCTTTTAGAGGACTTTCAGAAATTAAGGCATGAGATGAGAACGAAAATGAAAACAGAACTTAGACAATCCAGGAAAGAGATGAAAGAAGAATTACAGAAAGAATTGGGATTATTTGGAACAAAATTAGAAAAAATAACCCGAGAAATTGAAAGCCTTAGGGGTGAAGTAGAAAACGTAAAGGAGACAACAAAAGAATTAAAAGTTATAACATCAGAACTAGTGGAACAACAGTGGAGGGAAAGAAACATTAACTTAATTCAAGAGGCCCGTAACAGGGAGAAGAGCCTGAAATTAAGAGGGGTACCTGAAGCCCCCAACCAGAACCTATTTGAGAAAATAACGAATTAATTGGCAGAATATGTTGGAATGCCAAATGAGGAAATAATTAGAGACACAGACAAGACCTTCAGAATTAATTCAAAAATTGCACTGGAAAAAAACCTACCTAGGGATGTTATAATCTCATTTACAAGAACTGCAACAAAAGAATAAAAGACATGGAAATTTTGCCCAGAATAACATCAGATTACAACCCAATTATATTAGAATTAAAACATCAGACAAAGAAAAGTTATAGATGGAGATTAAATGATTTTTTATTAAATGATAAAGGATATAGAGAAAAAATGAAGAAAACCTTAAAAGAGTATTTCAGTACAAATAGGACAAAATCAATAAAAGAAAAAGTTACATGGGACGCTGGGAAAGCAGTAATGAGAGGACTGTTGATACAAAGAGGGGCTCAAGTAAAAAAAATTAAAAGATGTAGAATTGAAAAGACTAGAAGAGGAAATAAGAAAAGTGGAAAATGAATTGAAGACAGAGCCAACAAACGATAGGAAAGGTAAAAGATTGAAGTGGTTGAAGAGACAAATGGATACAAAGTTAGCAGAAGAAAAGATGAAAAAAAGATGAAATTTATTAAACAGAGACAATTTGAATCAGCAAACAAGACCGGAAAATGGCTAGCATATAGATAAAAAAAAAGAAAGAGAAAAAAGATTATTACAAAAATAAAAGAAGAAGACAAGATATTTCAATCGCAGGAAGAAATTCAAAAAGCGTTCCAAAAGTACTATACAAACCTATATGGGAAAGAAGAAACTAACAAAGAAGATACAACTGACTATATAGACAGACAAGAAATAGAAAATACATCACCAGAACAACAAGAAATATTAAATGCAGAATTTACAGAAAATGAAATAATACAGGTGATAAAACGGCTAAAAAAAGATAAAGCCCCAGGTACAGATGGAATTACAGCGGCATATTACAAAACATTTATCGAAGAACTGAAGAAACCATTATTAGAAACTTTCAATAACGTCAAAGAGGAAGGAATCCCTGATACGTGGAAATATGCCAATATATTATTACCAAAAGAAGGAAGAGATGAGATGGAAATCAAGAATTATAGACCAATTTCATTGTTAAATACGGACTATAAAATATTTACATTGATTTGAGCTGAAAGACTCAAACAGGTTTTAACAAGTACTACTAAAGAAGAACAAGTTGGATTTCTCCCAGGAAGGCAACTAAAGGATAATATAAGGATGGTCATCAACACTATTGAATATTACGAAAAAAAAACAATGATAAGAAGATGGCACTTATTTTCTTGGACGCCGAGAAAGCATTTGACAATGTTAATTGGTCATTTATGAAGGAAATATTAAGGAAAATGGAGATGGGAAATACATTTTGCAAATGGATAGAGGAGATATATTCAAAACAAACTGCAAATTTGATAATAAATGGAAACATAACAGACAAGATTAACATTGAAAAAGGAACGCATCAGGGATGCCCACTCTCATCGCTTCTTTTCATAATAACATTGGAAATACTATTAAACAAGATAAGACAGAATAAGAACATAAAGGGAACAAAAATAAAAGGTAAAGATTACAAATTAAGAGCATTTGCAGACGACCTTGTATTAACATTGGAAGAACCACAAATGCAAATTGAGAATATGTTTCAGACTTTGGAAGAATTTGGAAAAGTGGCTGGGTTTAAGATTAACTATGAGAAGACAATGATTATAACAAAGAACATGACAAACACAGAAAACAAGGAATTAGAAACTAAAACCAAATGTAACATAATCAAAAAAGTGAAATATTTAGGAATATGGATAAGCAATAGAAATACAGACTTATTTGACAATAACTACAAGAAGAAATGGAAAGAAATAAAAGAAGAGTTGACAAAATGGGGCAAATTGAAACTTTCTTTAACAGGAAGAACAGAAACAATAAAAATGATGGTCCTTCCCAAAATGAACTTTTTATTTCAATGTATTCCAATAATTCATAACAAAAAACCATTAAAAGATTGGCATAAAGATATAAGGAATTTCGTTTGGAATAACAAAAAAGCAAGAGTGAATTGGTTAACAATGATAAGGAGAAAAAAGGATGGAGGTATGAATCTGCCAGATTTGGAACTATATCACAAAGCCAATGTGTTAGATTGGATATCAGAGTAGGTGACGTTGAAAAGAGAAGAAATTTAAATTTGGAAGGATTTAATAATAGATATGGGTGGCACAGTTACTTATGGTACGAAAAAGATCTGAATCATAAAGAATTTAAACATCACATAATAAGAAAAGCACTTTTAAATATATGGAAGGAAATGAAAGGAAAAATATACAGGAAAATGCCATTATGGACTTCACCACATGAAGCTTTTTATGGAAGATGGACAGCAGTAAAAACATGGCTGAAATATAAGGACATACTAAAAAAAGGAGATGACCAAAATTAGATCTAAAATCAATTGAAGAAATAGCACAATTGGACCCTAAAATGCATTGGCTTTTATACATACAATTAAAAGAGAAATTTAAAATGGATATAAAACTTCAAGGTTTTGAAGAAGAAACATTTGAAATAGATAAAGTGTTGCAACAATCACCTAAACAAAAGATAAGTAAACTTTATAAATTTTTAATGGAAATCAAATAAGAGTCAGAAAAGATATCAGATAACATGATCAAATGGACGACAGACATAGGAAGGACAATTGAATTGGAACAATGGGAAAAAGCAAGGAGAAGGACAGATAAATTTACAAAATTGCAAGTTCTGAAGAAAATTTTTTGGAAAATGGAACAAAGGTGGTATTTGACACCAGCAAGAATAGCTAGGACATACAATATAAAATCAAAAGAATGCTGGAAATGTAAACAAAATGTAGGGTCATGGTTCCATACATGGTGGAAATGCTTAAAAATAAAGAACTATTGGGGAAAAATACATATTAACATACAAAATATGTTGAACATTAAATTCAAATTACGCTCAGAAATATATTTACTAAATATGTTAAATAGTTTGGACCAGGAAATTGAGAGAAAATACTAGAGGATCCTCCTTTATATGGTAACAGCAGCCAGAATTGTAGTACCACAAAAATGGAAGAAACAAGACACACCCACTGTAGACAAATGGATTTTGAAATTGGTAGAAGTAAAAGAGATGGACAAATTAAAAAAAAATACTCAATAATAAAGACTTGGATTTCATTAGAAAAGAATGGGCTCCAATTGAGAACTACATCAAAGATAATTGGATGTAAATAAGCTAAGATACTAAGAAGGAAGAGAACATATATAGTTTATTAGTAAGAATTGTAAGATATATAAATTTAAGATAGAAACTTAAAGAACAAGTGAATAAATGCAGGTACTCATTGTGGAAGAACTAGAGGAAAGTTGTATGTATTGTAAACAGAACGATAGAAGCAATATGATATATTGTAAATATTATTTTAATTATGCAATAAAAATTTAAAAAAAATAAATTTAGTGAAACATTGGGAGTGATCCTGTGGTCAGGAAAACTATAAGAGAAGGGAGTTCACGATGGATGGGAGTTTCTCAAAAGGGAGATACTGAAGTCACAATCTCAAAGTGTTCCAATGAGAAGGAAAAATGGGAGATTTCTGAAGAAACCAGGTTGGATGACAAAAGAACTTTCAACTGAACTAAATTTTAAATGGGAGATGTATAAGAAATGTAAAAGGGGCAAAATCACTAAAGAGGAATTCAAACAAATAGCTAGCACATGTAGGGGGAAAGTCAGGAAAGCCAAAGTGCAGAATGAGCTCAGGCTTGCTAGAGGGGTTAAGAGCAATAAAAAGGGCTTTTTGGGGTATGTCTGTTGCAAAAGAAAGAAGAAGGATATGGTAGGGCCACTGTACAGAGAAGATGGAGAAATTCTAACAGGGGACAGAGAAAAGGCACAACTACTCAATACCTGCTTTGCCTCAGTCTTCTCACAAAAGGAAAATGGTGCTTAACCTGAGGAAAATGGAGCAGAGGACACAATAAGGGAAATGCAGCACAGAGTAAGTAAAGAGATCTTACAGAAATACCTAGTTAACATAAATTAATTTATGGGCCTTTACAGACTGCCAGAAATAATGCAACTTGAGTCCACTTTAACTGCCCTGGCGTGGCCCCTATCCTCCCTTTTGCCGCACCGAAAAGAGTGGCAAAATGACACTCCTTTTAGGGACAGCAAAAGGCCACCCTAAGATCCAGCTTCCTCACCTTTTTCAGTGCAGCGTGCCACAATGCTGTGCCGGGAGGGTGTCATAATACTGCGCACCATGCGTAATGGTGCGCGGTGTCAGGACAGTGTCAGGACAGTGTCAGTGTAGGTTTGGGGCAGCCGGAGTGTGGCTGCCCCATCCCAACTCTACCTCCAGAGGCCCTGAGTGCTAGGGAATAATGGGAACTGTAGTTTATTGTGGTACCAGAACTCTCTGACAGAGAAGGCTCAATGTCTCAGAAAAAAAACTACAATTCCCTTGATTCCCTAGCACTGAGCCAGGGTAGTTAAAGTGGACTCAAGCTGCATTATTTTTGGCTATCTGTAAAGGCCCTAATCCCAGGATATTAAAAGAACTGGCAAATGTAATCTCAGAGCCACTGGCAATAATCTTCGAGAATTCCTGGAGAACAGGAGAAATCCCAGCAGACTGGAGGAGGGCAAAGATTGTTCTCATCTTCAAAAAGGGGAAGAAAGAGGATCCCAACAACTATCGCCCAGTTAGTCTGACATCAATACTGGGAAAGATTCTAGAACAGTTCATTAAACAGAGAGTCTGCAAACATTTAGAAGGGAATGGCATAATCACTAAAAGTCAACATGGGTTTTTCAAAAAGAAGTCATTCCTTGAAACTGTGGTGCATGTGCTAGTAACCTCTCATCTTGATTTCTGTAATGCGCTATACATGGGGCTACCCTCATACTTGGTCCAGAAACTTCAACTAATACAGAATATGGCAGCCAGGCTAGTCTCAGGAACATTGAGAAGAGACCATATAACACCAATCTTAAGATCAGTTCACTGGCTGCTCATTAGTTTCCAAGCCCAGTACAAGGTGTTGGTTATCACCTTTAAAGCCCTAAATGGCTTGAGTCCAATCTATCTTCAGGACCACCTCCTCCTGTATAATCCACCCCCTGCACTCAGGTCCTCTGGGAGGAATCTGCTGCAGCCTATAAAAACTAGGCTAGAGAATTTAATAAACATAGTATAAGTAAGGCTCTATTTAGGTTGTGGAAAAAATATAAAAGACATTTTTATTCTAAAATTCCATTATGGACATCTTCTCAAGAAGCCTTTCACAGGAAAGAAACCTCTCAATGGGAAAAATGGGTCACATATGAAAATATATTGGGGAAAAACATCTGAAGGAACAAACATAAAAAAATAGAATAACTCCAACAAGAAGGATTCAAGTGAACTGGTTTAAATACTTGCAAATGAAGGAAGATTATAAAAGAGATAAGGCAGATCCAGGAATAGAAGTAGAGCCAACATTTTTTGATAGAATATTGAAGGAAGATGACCAGCACTGGATTAAAAAACTAGGCTGTCTGTAAACATCCAGAGGACCTTTTCAGCAACCACTCCCAGATTATGGAATGGCCTGCCGGATGAGATCTGTCATATTACCACCTTGAACAGCTTTAAAAAGCTGTTAAGATGGATCTCTTTTGGCAGGCCTTTCCTGAATAGATATCCCGGCCATCAAAAGACAGCCCAATTTGCTCCCCTGATTCTGCTGCAGTTACTGTTTATTTGTTGATTCTGCTGCAGTTACTGTTTATTTGTTTATTTGTTTTAGCATTTTAAGTATGTTTTAAATTATCATTATTTAATAGCATTTTAAGGGGGGTGGGATTGTGGGATATGAAATGTATATTTTAATGTTGTAAGCCACCCTGGTTGCATTACACAGAGGGGAGGGATAAAAATAAATATGATGATGATGATGATTATATATATATATATATATATATATATATATATATATATATAAAATTACCAGCTTGGTAGACATAGCATATCTTGATTTTAGTAAAGCTTTTGACAAGCTCCCTCATGATATTCTTGTAAACAAGATAGTAAAATGTGGGCTAGACAATACAACTGTTAGGCTGTAATTAGTAATTGGTTGACTGACTGAACCCAAAGGGTGCTAAGCAATGGCTCCTCTTCATCCTGGAAAGAAGTGACCAGTGGGGTGCCATGGGGTTCTGTCCTAGTCCCAGTGCTATTCAACCTCTTTATCAATGACTTGGATGAAAGAATAGGAGGCATGCTTACCAAATTTGCAGATGACACCAAATTAGGAGAAATAGCTAATACCCCAGAAGACAGGATGAAAATTCAAAATGACCTTAATAGATTAGAAAGCTTGTCCAAATCTAACAAAATGAATTTGAACATGGAGAAATGTAAGATATTGCACTTAGGGCAAAAAAATGAAATGCATAGATATAAGATGGGGGACACATGGCTTAACAAGTAAGGGAAGGGATCTAGGAGCCCTAGTAGACCACAAGTTCAACATGAGTCAACAGGGTGATGCGGCAGCTAAAAAGGCCAATGCGATTTTAGGCTGCATCAGTTGAAGTATAGTATCTAGATCAAGGGAAGTAATAGTGCCACTGTATTCTGTTTTGGTCAGGCCCCACCTGGAATACTGTATCCAGTTCTGGGCACCACAATTCAAAAAGGATGTTGAATAACTGGAGCATGTCCAGAGGAGGGTGACTAAAATGGTGAAGGGTTTGGAAACCATGCCCTATGAAGAACCACTTAGGGAATTGGGTACGTTTAGCCTGGAGAAGAGACAGTTAAGAGGTGATAGATAGCCCTGTTTAAATATTTGAAGGGAGGGAGGGAGCTAGCTTGTATTTTGCTGCTCCAGAGAACAGGACTCGGGACAATGGATGTGAGCTACAGGAAAAGAGATTCCATCTCAACATTAGGAGGCACTTCCTGACAGTGAAAGCTATCCGACAGTGGAACACACTCCCTCATAGGTTGGTGGAGTCTCTTTGGAGGTCTTTAAGCAGAGGCTGGATGGCCATCTGTTGGGGAATGCTTTGATTTTGAGTTCCTGCATGGCAGGTAGTTGGACTGGATGGCCTTTGTGGTCTCTTACAACTCTATGATTCTATTGCAGCAGTTTATCACATGGGGAAAATTGGAAGTTTAAACTAGTAAGAACCCATGCTTATGCAGTGTATTAGCAGCAATTTCATGAATGTTTTTTACATGATGTTGCATGCAAACCACTTAGAATCTGAAAAGAAAGTGACATGAACCAGCAAATAATCATTTTTGGGAAAATACCATAATTTCTTTTCCATTTCATTCATGAATTTGCTTTTTTGTACAATTATTGTAGTGTGAAAGCCATTTGTGGGATTCTTCCCATTTCTGTTCTTGTTGTAAGATTTCCCATGGTTCCTTATTGATAATAGCCAGGGCTCTTAAAAGAACAGCTGCTCAGGCAAAGGCAGAGGCACACAGACACACAAGAGAAAAAGCTTGCTTCTTCCTCCTGTGCTTCTCTCTTTGTGTGAATGTCTCTCCTCCTCCAGCCAGGGCTCTTGAAGGAGCAGCTGCTGAGGGAAGTCACAGTGGGAATGAGAGAGAGAGAAGTTTGCTTCCTGTGCTGCTTTCGCCTGCCCTTCTTTGTAGCCAGAACTCTTAAAACAAACAGCTGATGCAAGGGCAGAGAGAGAGAGAGAGAGAGAGAGAGAATGCTTACCTCCTGGTCTGCCGGAGCCAGCAGTGATCAACATACAGTCCCCTTTAAGGGATTTTGGAATTCAGCTCCCAGAAACACAGACTATTGGCCAACATGGCTGAGGCTTCTGGGAGCTGAAGTCCAAAATCCCTTAAAGGGAACAGCCTTCCCTCCTAGCCACAATTCTGAAAGAAACAGCTACTGAGGGAAGGCAGGGACACACAGACTCCCCCCCCCCAGTAGCCAGAGCTCATTGTCTGAAAATCATTTGTGCTTTTGCACACTTTTGCAGGATGCACTCACTTTAATCATTATTGGGATGGAGGCACATTTGGTCCTGTCACGTGAAAACCATTCCTGCATTTGTGCAAGTCTGGATTGATCTTGGATTCTGCACAGGATAACAGTGCTTTGTGTGTGAAAACCATTTGCACAATTGTGAGTTAATCACGGGTTCTTACCATTTTAAACTTCCAATTTTTCCCCATGTGATAAACTCCTAAGAATCTTCTCACGCTTGCTGTGCGTGAAAGGTCTGTCACCTGGAACCTCTATAGAGAGGTGATACAGGCTGCATATAGTTGGGGGATGGGATTGTGAATGGTGAAGTGACAGCAGATGAAATAAAAATATAGAAAATAGTGTCTTTACCCATCCCCACTTCATGTATAGACCTGCAATTTCAGATAACATTTGAGACTTAAGAGCAACAGTGGTTATTTTGCATCTCAGATGCTATGAAATCCTAACCAAACAAAAAGTAATCCTCTTACTAAATACTTCTGCATAAAGATGCATAGGATTGCTGTATGAGGCTTTTAAAAGAGATGTTAATGAGTTGAGTTACACTGCATCCTATTTTTCTGTTTGGATACATGTATAGTTTTGTTGTTTAATGGATTTTGTTTTCTGTTGTTGTTGCTTCCGATAAGAAATGTTAAGTTTCTTTCCTGAAGTGCCTTGATGTAAAAGAGAGAAAACCTTTCCCGCTCAGCCCAATGCAAAATTGTACATGTTCATTCTCTCTCTCTCTCTCTGTGTATTTATCAGGATTTACAAACTTTTTCCTTGCAGTAGTGGGAAATTGTTTTGTTTTATTTTTGTAATGTATTGGGAAGATATATACTGCCAGTTGCACAGCAGGTAAGGATGACTTGAATATGGCATGCCTAACTTCTTGGTTTTGCTACCTTCACCTTGTCTGGATCAGAAAAAGGCAACCTGTAGCCCTCCAGATGTCATTGGACTACAGTTCTCATTATCTTTCACCACTAAAAGTTCTGATGGAATAAGAGAAGAATTTAATCAAACAATTTTGAGAACACAAATTACTCTTCCTTCCTTTAGGCTTTTGTCACTTGTATCTTTCAGTCCTCTTGTGAGGGTTAGTGGTTGTCTTGTTGGAACTGTTCGCACACAATTGAATAAGCTTTATTGACCATAGTGGAGGACTTACTTATGAATAGTTATGTATGTACTCCAGTAACACATACTACATCTTAAAAGCCTCCTCTTTAGAGTAAAAAAAATTGTCTAAGGTCTTTTCACACCACACAGCTACAGCACTATGATTCTGTTTTAACTGTCATGTCTACATCTTATGGCATCCTGGGGTTTTTAGATTGGAAAGGTACAAAGGCTCTCTGGCTGAAAAGTCTAATTATCCTTAGCAAAACTGTAAATCCTAGGATTCCCTAGGATGTTGCCATGAAAGTTAGAGTGTAATCATAGTGCTATAATTTTGTAGTGTGAATGGACCACTAGCCACACTACTGCTTCTTCTTCTACTATGGCTTCAATGGAGAAGTTCGGAATGGAGAACATTTTCAGAGCTAGCTTGTTAAATTACTTAATGTACTGTGAGACTGTTTAAATTCTGTGTTAAACTTTTAAATGTTCAATTTTTGAACTTTTTGTACACTGTCTTAAGAACCCGTGATATAGGGGGAGATATAAATAAATGATATAAATATAAAATATCATATATCATAATATAAATAAAGATAGCCAGGGTCCAATTCTCCACTTGGCCATGAAACCCACTGGCTGACCTTGGGTGAGTCACACACCCTTAGCCCCAGAAAACCCAATGATAGGGTTGCCTTAGGGTCACCATAAATCAGAAATGACTTGAAGGCACACAACAACATAAATATTTAAAGAAAAAGATAAAGTTTCTTTGCACCATCCTTATAATTAAAGAACCTCTATAGCATTTGAAGTGTCCTATCATGTGTTCAATGTCACATATTGTTGGATTTCAATTCCCTGTAGTAGTGATCTACATGGTGAGTAGCGTTCACATGCAATGATCTTTGACACTGATACCTTGCATATCAATTCATCTTTCATGGTTCCATTGTGGCAATAATAATGTAAGAATATGCATTTAAATTTAAGTATCTGAATGCAAGTTGGCTGTGGGTTCAACTGAGCCCTGAATTCTTTTATTAGTCCCAAGTAGAGCAGGCCCATGAAATCAATGGGATTTATCTACACCTTGCCTTACCACTCCTTGACTTGTTCAGTGGGTTGAGACTAATATACTTCAGATCTATGTGTGCAGCACTGTTTTGTCAAAGGCAAGAGATTATTTTAGGATCTAGAGCAGTAACTATACCTGTGGGAAACATTTAAAGCTTTATTGCCAACTTGTACAGAAAAGGATATATGGCAAGGATACATAAAAAGTAGTTGGATAGTCTCATGTTCTCTGTCCAGCTGCTGGGAGCCCTGGTACAAAAACAGAGAGATCCCCTCACTGGCTCACAAGTACACAGCATCACCACCTTCTAAAGTCTGTGTTGAAGCTCACCAAGCTTAGCTGAAGGAGTCTTAGGGCCTTTACAGACTACCAGAAATAATCCAGTTTGAGACCACTTTAACTGTCCTGGCTCAATGCTAGGGAATAATGGGAATTATAGTTTTTTCTGAGACATTGAGCCTTCTCTGTCAGAGAGCTCTGGTGCCACAATAAACTACAGTTCCCATGATTCGCTAGCACTGAGCCAGGACAGTTAAAGTGGACTCAAACTGGATTATTTCTGGCAGTCTGTAAAGGCCCTTATTTACAAATATAACAGCCCTTGGTCTACATGTGATTTTATTTGTCTGTCCTAATTAGTACAGCTGTGTGCCTAGACCTTATTAAAGGTCATCTGTCACAATTGTCTTTGAAGTTATGTTCCCAACTCTTATCAATTGTCCTTGGACATCTCTCCAGGTGCAGATATTTATATGAGCTGAAGCCTGAGAAGACAAGGATTCCTCCCTAATTTCTCAAACTTGTACCATCCTAGTAATTAAGAATGCCTGCCAAACATGTGTGAAGTAACTCTGTAGCTTCTCAGGCATGGGTAGAGATGAAGCACAATGCCTAACTCCTCATTACAATAGTCTTCTAACTTCTTTCCTGTAAGAGTACTTTCTATCTTTTCCTGTTAAGTAGCAAGATGACGTTAATTATTTGGTTTAGTCATACTAACATTTATAGCTTTTCATCCTGATCTGATGGAGCTTGGACCTGTCTTTGTTGTTGTTGAATACAGCTCTCAGAAGCTCTAGCTAGCATAATAACACTGGCTAAGGGATTCCTGAGACTTGTACCTGTACTTCAAAAAAGGAACTTGTCCAGACTTTGCTTTTAATAATCTTCATGGTATTCTTGTTAACAAAAACTTCATTAATGTTAACAGTTTATAAGCAATGCTGGCTGAAACTATTGGCAAGTACAGAGAGTCAGAGACACATGTAGACTCCTTATTTGGCAGGTGTCTTTATAGTGAGCAAAGCACATTAATTTTATGAGAAACTTATAGACATGGAAGAGACTGAAATATGAAGTGAGGTATACTAAAAACTCTTGTTAAGTGCAACCTGTAGAAATATTCTCAGTGGATATAAGCCTTTCCCTCCTTTTGGGATGACATATTTTTCAAATACCGAGAATGATCTATAGTCTAAACATATGTTATTTAACTGGAATGTCAAGTAGCAACAACCTATATTAAGCTTTCCAAATGGCAGTATTTACCATTTTAAAGCTGCATAAATACACATGAAAAGGTCATATTTGTTGAAAGTTAACTATGAGCTCCTGACGTGTGTGCAATACAAATTTCATATAACATTGCTGTGGGTGTTTTGCACCATGAGAGGCTTGGCACAGGTGAAGATGCTATTTCTGCAGGACTAGCATAGTGTTAGAAATGCGAAAACATAGCAAGGAAATGCTTGAGTTCCATGCCACATTTCCTCAGGAAACATTATGAAGAGTACTGACTGCAAACAACAAAGCCCAAAGTATTTCATAGGATGAAGAGTAGGAAGCTTGAAATGTTGCATTTCCACCAACAGACTGATTTTTCAAAAGGCAACTTTTCCAACTGATATGGACAGAGCATGGAAAAGTTCCTTTTGGGGAGCTCTAGCTCCCATAATATCCCAGCCAGCATTGCCATTTTGAGATTCTGGGAGCTGGAGTCCAAAAGAAACTTTCCCAAGCTTTGAAATAAGTATATGGAGAGACTTACATATCAAAGCACTTATCTGCAGTTCTTTGACAAGGTGCTTCAGGAATCTCATTTTTGCTCTGTTATGTGACAGGGTCATAAGTTTGTGATTGACAAAGTTGCTCGTAAGTGCCCTCTGCCAATAGTGAAAGCTTGTTCCGCTTCTTGGTATAATGAAGAGCTGCAGGTGATGAAGCACAAGTTACTCCTGCTTATGCCCAGCAAATGGCAACTGTCATACAGCTCCAATTGGCCCAGGTATTTTTCTTGCAACAGAGAATCTCCTCCACTTCCCTCAGGACAAATGAGTAGCCTGTTTGTTTCCTAACCATTTTTCTGAGAGGAGCTGGTCAACAGGATGAAGCTATGGAGTTGTGGAACAATTCTGTTGTAGAAAAAATAAAAATATATAATTGAATATATAACAGACTGGCAACTTCAAGATAAATGAATTGGGGTATCAGTGCTGCCAGTCAGGATTAAAAGCACTGGTTTTGAATAACAGTGGTATTTTATCTAGTAGTCTCAGCCTAGGCTGCCCTGGAAGGTAGCATCCAGGTGTTCTTCAGCAACCTGAGACCCTTTCACATTACACAATTATGGCACTTTGATAGCACTTTAAGTGCCATAGCTTCATCCTGTGGAATCTTGGAACTTATTGTCTGGTGAGGCATTAGGCCATTCTGACTGAAAATTCTAAATAACTTCCCCTAAACTTAAAATCCTAAGATTCCATAGGATGAAATGATAAAGTGGTATATGGCACTACAGTTCTGAAATGTGAAAGGGCCCCAGGGCCAGGACAAAATGTTTTGCTGATGAAATAGAGGAGAAGATGATCCAACCTCTGCAACTGCTCAACAAATTTTAAGTGGTGAAGCAAAATACAGAAGCAGTTCCATTTTCTTTTGCTACTGGTGATAGTATGCTCCAGCATACCCAAGGAAACAGGCTAGCTGACAGCTGCAAGAAGGGCTGTGTAGTACATACAGTGATGTCTTTCAGCAGAGGAGAATGTGAAGGAGGGAGGACTGCTGTCCCCCCAGCATCTACCACTTGAAGTGTGTGCGTCACTATGTCTCCTTGCAGAGCCAGTCCTGTTAGCAATCATAAACTGAACCAGCTCTAGCCATTTTGCTGCCTAAAGTGGAAATGAAATATAGGAAGTTTGGTCAGAATTTGTTATCACACTTATGGATGCATAATCTAGAGATATGCATCCATAGCAGATCTATATTCACAGGCTCTGGATAGCCACATACATACCCCACATACCTCCATGCCACCATTCTCTGAAGATGCCAGCCACAGATGCAGGTGAAACATCAGGAATACATTTTTCTAGAACACAGCCTCACAGCCTGAAAAACCCACAAAAACCTACTCATTGTTAATCTCCAAGAGTAGTCAAGTTATTTTGGCATCTGAAGGTGAAAACTCAACATGCATCCCTTGTGAATTATTGTGTTTAAAAATTATGATAACAGTTTGCTTCCCTCTTATGACACTCAGAATCAGCTGCCTGCAATGTCCCCACTTTCCTAATAGAAGAGTAACCCTAACATCCTCCTCCCATATAGAAAAAAAAATGAGATAAAATGGTGAAAGAGCTGGCACAGGTGAGGAAAGATAAATGTGAAAGCACTGAGTGGAGACCTGGCCTTCAATCCCATACTTGGCAGGGAGGAAAGGAATATGCTCCTAATTTTGAAATTTTGCAATGCATGAATGAGAACAGTCTTTGACAGCTTATCTGTGGGTTTGGAGCTTGTGGGCCCTGTGCAATGTGTTTGGAATGCACAAAATATATTTCTCACATGAAGACAAATACATTCTGTGGTGACTTTGGAGTGAGTGACAGACAAAGCCACACAGTTCATACTTTCCAATATACAGAATTGCTGAAAATTCAGTGGGGAAATCAACATTTCAGTGGTCTTTTGGTATCCACTTTAGGAATAAGTCTAAACCACATCACAATTCTTTGTCCAGTTGTATGGCAGCTTTACTTAAATTCACAAAAGCAGAACCTCTGAGAAACTATTGGAGGTTAAACCATTGCACTGGAGATTAAGCACTTCTCTGAGTGCAGAACAAATTGAATATTGTAGAATGACAGCTGTCTCCTAATATTTAAAGATGGCTGCATATGAAACAAGGATTTTATTCTGAAAGGTAGGTTTGTCTCCAGAAATGCACTGGCAACCTTTTATTTGATGTTTTGTACGTGGGCACTGTATGACCTCAGGTCAAAATACATGCCCACCTCATCAATAATGAAACCACACACTTATATCAGTGGCTTTGGCTTTTAAAATATTCAGGAGTAAGAAGAATATGGTCCTGCTCATTGCTATAGTAAATGTGAAAATGGTGAAATATACAGATGGTCATACACCTAGCAAAACTCAGGAAAAAGTTATGTTTTTTGGGCTACAGCTCTCAAAAATCAGTAGCTAGCATGGCCATGCTATCTGCAGGAGTCTGGAAATTGTAATCCAAAAAGTATGTTTCCTGAGCTGTGATAGCTCGGTATCTATTGGAAGTAGAGTAGCACTGGATCAATGTGTTGTGGACATTTGTGCTATAGTGTCTTGCTGCCTAAAAGGAGACTCCAGACAAAAGTCCCCCACATTTGAGGATTTTAAACTGCCTTGTTGCACTACTGAGACACCAGTTTCTGCCATCATCTCTCTTTCTATATGATGTTCTTTGCAACTAGTCATTTCAACTTGCTGTACTGCAGGCCTAGTAGTGCATTCATGTGACAAAAGAGGAATTATCATATTATTGTAGAACCTAAAACAATGAAGACAATTGAGGGAGAGAGAATCAGCCCATTTGAAAGGTAGTGCTAGAGGATAGGCTCAACTCAGGCTTGCATCCTTCCGAGGTTGCTAAAATGAGTACCCAGCTTGTTGGTGCAATTAGCTTACATGTTTTAAACTGCTTAAGGAGTGCTTAAATGCACTTATAAGTGGTATAAAAATTTACTTGCTATTACTATTGCTAAAACAATGAAGACAATTGAGAGGAAGAGAATCAGCCCATTTGAAAAGTAGTGCTAGAGGATAATTCTACAGATACCAAGAATTTTCCAAAAGACAAATAAATAGACCCAAGAGCAAATAGAGCCAGAATTCTCCCTAGAAACCAATATGACTGATGTGAGGCTATCGTACTTTGGGCAAATCATAGAATCATAGAATCATAGAGTTGGAAGAGACCACAAGGGCCATCCAGTCCAACCCCCTGCCATGCAGGAACTCCCAATCAAAGCATCCCCAACAGATGGCCATCCAGCCTCTGCTTAAAGACCTCTAAGGAAGGAGACTCCACCACACTCCAAGGGAGTGTGTTCCACTGTCACGCAGCCCTTACTGTCAGAAAGTTCCTCCTAATGTTGAGGTGGAATCTCTTTTCCTGGAGCTTGCACCCATTGTTCCGGGTCCTAGTTTCTGGGGTGGCAGAAAACAAGCTTGTTCCCTCCTCAATATGACATCCCTTTAAATATTTAAACAAGGCTATCATATCACCTCTTAACCTTTTCTTCTCCAGGCTAAACATCCCCAGCTCCCTAAGTCGTTCCTCATAGGGCTTGGTTTCCAGACCCTTCACCATTTTAGTTGCCCTCCTTTGGACACGCTCCAGTTTCTCCACATCCTTTTTGAATTGTGGTGCCCAGAACTGGACACAGTACTCCAGGTGGGGCCTGACCAAAGCAGAATAGAGTGGCACTATTACTTCTCTTGATCTAGACACTATACTTCTGTTGATGCAGCCTAAAATTGCATTGGCCTTTTTAGCTGCTGCATCACACTGTTGACTCATGTTCAACTTGTGGTCTACCTGGATTCCTAGATCCCTTTCACACATAGTCTCATTCAGCCAGGTGTCCCCCATTGTATATCTGTGCTTTTCGTTTTTCCGCCCTAAGTGCAGTACTTTACATTTCTCCATGTTGAATTTCATTTTGTTAGCTTTGGCCCAGTTTTCTAGTCTGTTCAAGTCATTTTGAATTTGTTCCTGTCCTCTGGGGTATTAGCTACTCCTCCCAATTTGGTGTCATCTGCAAATTTGATAACTATACCCCCAATACCGTCATCCAAGTCATTGATAAAGATGTTGAATAGCACTGGGCCCAGGACAGAGCCCTGTGGCACCCCACTGGTCACTTCTTTCCAGGTTGAAAGGGAGCCATTGTTGAGCACCCTTTGGGTTCGGCCAGTCAACCAATTACAAATCCATGTAACAGTTAGCCCACATTTTACCAGCTTGTTTGCAAGAATGTCATGGGGAACCTTGTTGAAGGCCTTACTGAAATCAAGATATACTATATCTACAGCATTCCCTTCATCTACCAATCTGGTAATTTTATCAAAAAAAGAGATCAGATTTGTCTGGCATGACTTGTTCCTCTGAAACTCATGTTGACTTTTTGTGATTATGGAATTACCTTCCAGGTGTTCACAGACTCTCTGTTTAATGATCTGCTCCAGAATCTTTCCTGGTATTGATGTCAGACTAACTGGACGATAATTGTTGGGATCCTCTTTTTTTCCCTTTTTGAAGATGGGGACAACGTTTGCCCTCCTCCAGTCTGCTGGGACTTCTCCCGTTCTCCAGGAGTTCTCAAAGATTATTGCCAATGGTTCCAATATTACATTTGCCAGTTCTTTTAGTACCCTTGGATGTAATTTGTCTGGTCCTCGAGACTTATATTCATTTAGATTAACCAGGTATTCCTGTACTATCTCTTTACTTATTCTGTGCTGAAATTCTCCTATTCTGTCCTCTGCTCTATTATCCTCAGGTTGAGCACCCTTTGCCTTTTCTGAGAAAACTGAAGCAAAAAAGGTGTTGAGTAATTCTGCCTTTTCTCTGTCCCCTCTTAACTTTTTGCCATCTTCTCCACACAGTGTTGGCTAGGGCTGATGGGAGTCATCTCAAATTATGAGATGACACTGAAAGCAGTTAAAGGCAGTATAAAAAAAGACTGCTTTCCTGATGAATTGATTCAATAAAAGAAGCTACAGCCCTGGGTTTCCAAGACCTGAGCAAAGCTGTTGTTGATCAGGGTTCTTGGAAGACACTTAATTATATTTTAACCATAATTTGAAGCTCACATGATGAATAGTAATAATAGGAACAACAAGGAGATCCACTATCCTGTCATTCATTTTGGGCTACACTTGGTGGGCAGGATGTGATAGCAATTCTTCCACTCACTACTTTCCCTCCTTATCTGTTTCATCACACTCCTTTAGACTTCTAGTTTCTGTTTTAAGTGACAAATCACAGCTCAGGCAGGAATTATAGGGGAATACTGATGGATACAGGAAGAGTGAAACACTCCCATTTAGCCTACTTTTTCTCCCCTGAAAATCCTCCCATTGTACACCAGCTTCAGTGACAGCGTTGGGACTCTTATGGGGACTGTCCAAGATGTAGGCCTATTGAAAGGTTTAACTTTTTATGAATATTTATGCTGAATATGATTTATTTTTCCCCCACAATGGATCCTGTTAATTAGTTTTTAGGATGTGAATATACCAGCTTCTCTGTTTTGGAGTAATGTCCACATGGTAAAAATATAGGGAGGTAAAGCATAAAAATAATGAATGACAATACTTTCCTGAACATTTGGTTACTGTTTATAGAGTAAGCTAGGGCCCTCCAGATGTTGTAGGACTGAAACTCCCATCAGCTCTAGCCAACACAGTCAAAGATAGGCCTTGAATTCAAAAAATGTCTGGAGGACCACAAGATGATCACACCTGCTATCAACATTATAGCCCATATTATCACTGGGCATATTAGACAGGAGGGATGGACTTAAGAAAACTCAATCTTCCAAAAATGAGAAAAGGAGGTTAGTTCTCCAGCAATTGGGTCTTTGTTGTTTATTTCAAGCCTTGTACTAATACCATAAGCACCAATATATAGATAGCATGTAAGTAATATGTTGTTCTTGTTTTACTTTATTTGAAGGAAAACACAGCAGGAGATATCCTTCTTTTCTTTCATCTAAATCTGAACTTGGCCTGTCAAAAGAAGTCACTTGGTCAAGGTTATTGTCCTTGATAAAGTCTGCCAAGATTTATCAGCCTATCTATACATATTTCCTTCCACAAGCATGTGGCTCAGCTTTCCAGGTATTTTGAGAACTTTCAGTCAGATACTTATCTCTGGGAAACAAGAGATCTTTTTAAAATTGGTGTTCAGAGGCATTGATTCACTTTTGGCTATAAAAAGAGATTCATATCCAATTCACTTGGAAATAGAAGGCGTTATATATGTAAAAGGTATCATCATATTGCCATAATGATGGGGGCAAAATGAAGGCATTACTCCAATAAGAATTCTGGCTCCTCCAGTGACATTTTCCTTTAATCCTGAACTTTCTAGCATTGCTGTAGTTTAAAGCTTCAGCTGAATATTTACAAATATAGTTTAGGCATCGATGGAAAAGTGGAAGGCAAAGCTATAAAGGAAATGCAAACACAACAAAGATAAAGCATTCTAGGCATGAACAATTTTGATTTTCTTATTCTCAGCAATTCTGGAATTCTAGGGAGTGTAGGAAATTTTCACTGTGTTGGCAGAATTTATATTGAGAAGGGAATGCCTTCATTATGTTCCCCTTCCCAAAGCTACACTCATGATGATGATGATGATGATGATGATGATGTTCATGTTCAGAGCTTTGAAAAATTAATTTGTCCTACTATTAACAAATAATTCAACAGTTACCCTGACCAATGGCCGGTCTAGCTGTGGAATTCTGGGAGAGCTAGCTCTAGCACCAACACAGTATGCTTCTGAAATCTATAACCGCATGGATAATGGCTTTTTCTCAAATGAGTCCCCATAGAAATGATGATTTGGCTTTGGCTATGGCCTTATGCAGTGGAGGTGCTCCATTCTGAGAAAATCATAGAATCACAGAGTTGGAAGAAACCATAGGGGCCATCCAGTTCAACCCCTGTCATGCAGAAATACAAAATTAAAGTATTGCCAATAGATGGTCATCCAGGCTCTGTTTAAAAAGCCTCCAAAGAAGGAGACTCCATTACAGTCCAAGACAACATATTCCACTGTGGAATAGCTCTTACTGTCATGACATTCTTCCCAACGTTGAATTGAAATCTCTTTTCCTGAGGTTTGAATCCATTGCACTGGGCCCTATTTTCTGGAGCTGCAGAAAATAAGCTTGCTCCATCTTCAATATGACATCCCTTCAAATATTTAAACATGGCTAACCTGTCACTCCTTAACCTTCTCTTTTCCATGCTAAACATACCCAGGCCCCTAACTCACTCATCATAGGGCATGGTTTTGAGATGTTTCACCATTTTGGTTGCTCTCTTCTGGACATGCTCCATCCCTTCAACATCCTTCTTGAATTGTGGTGCCCACAATTGTGGCTTTACATAATTGTAGCTTTATGGCTCACTTCTCATTATTTTCATTGTGAGTCTCCAGAATCTGGAACTCTGAGTTGCAACACCAGGAAATGGCAGTTCTAATGAGGGATGGTGATTCTCATATATAGATTTTAGGATGAACTTTGGTGGCACTATCCAGGGTGCTGAATTTTCTCCACAAAATAGGTTCAGCACCTTAAAGAACCCCTATAAAATGCAGATTAAACCAAGGGTGGATTCACTGCTCCAAAGTCATGGGAACCAACAGCTGTCATTGGACCATTTTGCAAATATAATGGAAAATTCTTGTACATATTAGAATGCTTTTATGGTACTCTTTGTCTAAACTGGTCAGAGGAGATTCAGGAAAGACAACTAATAATCTCCTCTATAGATTCTGAGGTGATAAGACATGGACATTATTTTGGGAAGAGTATGCAGTGAGGGGTTAAGTACAAAAACAGAAAAAGAGAAATACAGAAACCATTTAAAAGCCCAGTATCTAACAGCAATAGCAATATACCTCACTATCTTCAATTACTGAATAAAATATAAATGTATCTTTAAAACTAAAACCAGAAGACATTGTTCAAAGAAATCCTTTAAACAATGTAAACATAATAAATACATTTATGGTACTTGACAAATTATGTCTTCTCCACTTCTTTTATTATTAATTTTTTTTTAAAGAGAAACCACATAGAGTTAAACTGTGCTGCCATGCCTTGACCTTTTGGAAGTCTCGGCTGATGTGTTGATTTGTATTAACATTACAGACTTTTTTAAGGCAATGGAAGTAAAGGCAGAGAGACAAGACCAAAGAGCACAGGATTGACAGCCAGAATTATGGGTCTGAAATGCTGAAACTCTAGTCAAAGTCAGATCTACTTCTCTCAATAGGACACAAAATGCCCTGTTTCTAGCAGATGGAGCACATCCATTTAAGTAGCACTTGGGCCATACTGAGTAAAGTTTTCCTTGGAGCTAGTGACAAATGTATTTTTATTGAAGTAAGGCAGAAATATGATCTATTACCCAGAATGCTACAGGGTAACATACTGATGTGGAAAAGCTCCAACTTTCTGATTTAAAAACAACAACACCTGGGACTAGGAGTAACAGTGTCTTTCTGAAGATAAACACAGCACAGAATAAAATGGCATTATTATTATTATTATTATTATTATTATTATTATTATTACCACACTGATTATTATTATTATTATTATTATTATTATTATTATTATTATTTGTATCCCGCCCCTCTGCAGAGCAATCAGCCAAAAGGCTATCATGGTAATATTCTCCAGTCTGGAATTTGGTTTGGGACATATTTTCCAGCCAGCTGACTAGGAAGAACTACTAAGAAAAACTTCTGCTTGAGGGTACGGTGAGGGAGAGGGAAAGATCAATAAGGAAAACCTTCCAAGATCTTAGTGGCTCAATGTGGTCTATTGTGCATGCACACTCTATTCAGAGTTATTATTTAGAGACCAGAGGACAACAGTAAATTGCTGCAATGACCTCCTATTATGAACTATTTGATGTGGTCTGCATATGATTTCCTACAACCATTTTTGCAATTCTCAAGGTCCAGTAAAACCACACCATACACTCTTAGGTCCCTTTTACACTATATAACACTTTGATTCTACTTTAATTGTCATGGCTCATCCTATGGAATCCTGTCTTCTAGAGATTAATGAAGTATTTAAAATTATCAGCCAGGGAGTTCATGTACCTCACCAAACTATAAACCCCAGAACTCCACAGGTTAATAATAATAATAATAATAATAATAATAATAATTATCATTATTTATATCCTGCCTCTCTGTAAAATACAACTGGGGTGGCTTACATAATAAAACGAACAATCCCCTCCCCCAATAGCCCACTAAACCATCAAAGTTTAAAAACAAATTTAAAACTAACAAACTATAATAAAATACAATAAATAACAGATAAATTAAAATAGCTGTAGTGGAGGAATCAGGGTCAGGCATAACTATTTTTGGTGACTGGTTATCTACTCAGGAAAGGCCTGCTGGAAGAGATCTGTCTTAACAGCTTTTTTGAAGCTTCTTTAAAGTGGTCAAGTGATGGATCTCATCTGGCAGGCCGTTCCATAGTCTGGGAGCGATAGCCGAAAAGGTCCTCTGGGCAGTTGCAGATAACCTAGTTTTTATAGGTAGCAATAAATTATTCCCAGAGGACCCTGAGTGCATGGGGTGGATTATACGGAAGGAGGCAGTCCCAAAGATAGGTTGGACCCCAGCCATTTAGGGCTTTAAAGGTGATGACTAACACCTTGTATTGCGCCTGGAACTGATAGGTTGTAGCCACAGCAGTTATAAAGTGGAACCAAAGTGCTATAATTGTGAAGTGTGGAAGGGCCCTAAGTTGCCCTGTAATGCCACACACTGAGGCAGGGTTCTGGATCTGAATTATTGCATTGCTTGGCTTACATTTTCTTGTGTATAACCCTCCTCAAAACCCAAAATAAAATGGCAGCCTGTCTGACTTCCAGTTAGGTGCTTATGCCTTCCCTCCAGCTTCTCACAGAAGTGTTCTCATTTTAAACAAAACTAAAGAAATCATTGGGGCAGCTTCTACTCAGTTAATTCCTCAGTCTCCCCAGTTCATCTCTAGATACAGCATGATGAAGATGGAGGTAGTAGTAATCAGCCAGGCACAGCAACTACTGCTGTTTCCCAGATAACATGTTGGTCTCAGCCGATTTGGGGAGGCAAGTTCAAATAATTGCTCACCTTAAGATCTCTGGATGGCTTTGGGCAAATCACACTGTTGGTCTTAGTTCCCCATATGAGAAATGGGGTTGTAAAATGGCCCAGCAAATCCTAAAGCAATTTGCATACTCAGCAGCATTAGGTGTCTGAATAATGGGAGCTAGGAAAGGAATAGTTGAGCAAAGTCTGCCTTTCTACTAATCTGACCATGTTGATATGATAGGGAAAAGCTATATTTGTAAAGTAAATTTGAAATCCTCTCTTCTTCCAGAACGATAAAAATGCCTATCAAAGAGGCTGAAATATCAAAGGCAATAAAAGTGCTTAAATTCCAATAAAGCTCCAGGTGAAGATAGTTTCCCCATTGAGCTTTATAAATGCTTTCAAGCTCAATTGACTCCAATTCTTTTTCTTCAAAGGATATTTAGAGATGCTGTGAAGAAAAGTCCCTTTTAGCTCTGTGGAAATGAAGCTTTTTTTCTCCCCATCTTCACCCCGCAGCTGCCCAAAATATAAGCACTTCACCTCTTATTTTGGCTGAGGATATTTCTTTCAGTAAGAATTAGAGTTAGGTATCAATATTTTTTTTTCTGGACTACAACTTCCAGAACATTCTGGAAGAATTCCCTAGTGCTACCTGTTTGAGAGCATTTTCTTGACATTTCCCTAATGAAGACTTAATTTTTCCAATATTGTGTCAATATCTCTATGCTCAGCTCAGATTGTGTTCTGGTCAAAGGAGGTTTCCCAGGTTACAACATGTCTTATGCTTTTAAGTGTAAATGTGGAAGGAGATGAGGTATATTCTCCCACTTGTTCACTTCATGGTCCTTTAATCTTCCCTGATTGCTCCTCTCTTTCTGTATGGGCAGCACCAGAGTAACATTTTGCACAACAGACAGGAAAAAGACACATACACAGGTTCTAATTGACAACCCACCTCCTCACCACCTTAACAGGAGAGGTGCTCCACCCAAAGCAAATGCTTAGGACTGAAGTGGTGCCACGTTCACTCTGTGAGGCTTGTAAACAGTGTGTGAATGCTCTTGCTTTCCCTTCTCTCTGTGTCATAGCCACACACTATTTGTGGTCCTTCTCTTCTGGGCTCTGCAGTGCTGCCAGCATCTCTAACTGCACAAGGTGCTAAAGAATAACTCAGAGTATCCAAGTTCTATTTACAGTTACAGAGTATTTACAGCTCGCACAATGACTATCCAACCAACCATCCACTAACATCAGCAAACCCACACTAAACATAGACCACACCCATATTTATACATTTAATCCATGGCATGATACACCAGCTGGCTCTTTCCTGGAAGTAAGGGATCTTGAGACTGTGGTGCACGCACTGGTGACCTCTCGTCTGGATTTCTGTAATGCACTCTACATGGGGCTACCCTCATGCCTGGTCCAGAAATTTTAGTTGGTATAGCACATGGCAGCCAGAGTAGTCTTGGGGACATCCAGGAGAGACCACAAAACAATGGTATTGAAGTCTCTCTACTGGATGCCTATTAGTTTCCCGGCCCAGTATAAGGTGTTGGTTATTACCTTTAAAGCCCTAAATGGTTTGGGTCCATCCTATCTTTGGGACCGCCTCCTCCCATACAATCCACCCCGCACACACAGGTCCTCTGGAGGAACTTTCTGCAGCCGATGAAAACTAGGATGTCTGCAACCTCCCAGAGGGCCTTTTTGGTAACTGCCCCCAGACTATGGAACGGCCTGCTGGATGAGATCCATCAGATTACAACCTTAGGCAGCTTTAAAAAAGCTGTTAAGACAGATCTCTTCCAGCAGGCCTTTCCTGACTAGATCCCGGCCTCAGGAGTCCCCTTATCTCTTCTCCTTCCCTTGGCTACAATCGCTGCTCTGTTTCTTTGTTTTGTCTACTCAATGATTTTGTTCATTTTGATGTTTTAATTATATGTTTTAATGATAATTATCGGTTTATACTTTTTTAAGGGGAGGGAGGGTTTGGGGGTTTTGGATAGTATTTTAACATATTGTATGGAATTTTAACTATAGTAAGCCACCCCGATTGTTTGATAGAGGGGTGGGATATAAATACAATTTATTATTATTATTATTATTATTATTATTATTATTATTATTTTCTCACATAGGTGTCTGCAATAATCCTGTTGCATCAGCCTCTTGCAACATGGCTGCTGTGTCATCTTGAACATATCCTCTATGTGGTGTGATGATGACCCTCCATGTCAGTCACCATGATGCAAGTTTTCCATGTGTTGCATCATCCAGAATCTTCATCTAGTAGCCATATTCTTCCCTGTGAAATGCTGTTCCAGTACTGAGCTTACAGTTGTAAACTACTTAGACACTCCATACGCGGTATGAAGCGGTATATAAATGAAGCTGCTTTGCTTTGCTTTGTAGATACACTGACATTCTGAAAACCTGGCAAAAGCCTGTGTTCACTCTGCAAGGCTTCCAGAGAGTGTGGGAATGATCTTGTTTTCCCTTTCTAATATTATTCATTTTACTCAACTTTGTGCTCAGAAACAAGCACATGCATCATACATCAAGTATAAAGATTATGTTGAGTTGGGTACAGAATTTATTGAAATAAAACTTTTCTAATTTGAACTATGTTGTTTCATTATAAAATGTTAAAGTATGAATATAGATAAATGCACACATGAAAATATTCACAAACAAAATACTTTTATTCATATACTACATCAAGCGGGGGGGGGGGGGCATGATGTCCACAGGTAGATATAAAGGGGGAACCAGGGGTAAATAGTCCGAGAACCTCTGCATTAAGGGATGCAAGAGCCAGGCTGATCCCTGTCAACTAAATTGTGATTAAAGATATTTGGGTGTGGGTAAAACAAAATCCACTAGGATTATCCACCCAGGCCTAAGAGTTTTAAGGATCAACTTAAAAACTAGTCTGGCATCCTTTTCAGCAGTTACAAGATTGTATGCTGTACTTATCATATAATATCTGCTGGGGATTTATGCTTATGGTCATGATTGACCAAATGTGACCCCTCCCAAGCTACCTTTTTAAAAATATATCCACATTCCAACAAGTATACATACATACATACAACAACCTATAACAAACACATCCACTAAATCAGGGGTAGGCAACCTTTCCCCTTTAAGGGCCGAGGGACTTCATCTCCCAGAATCCCAGGAGCTATTTGCCAACATGGGACTATTGGCCAACATGGCTGAGGCTTCTGGGAGCTGAAGTCCCTCGGCCCTTAAAGGGGAAAGGTTGCCTACCCCTGCACTAAATGAATCATACAAAAAAGAATACAGACTCTTATCATCCTTTCTTTCATACAAATGATTTCCTGAACCTTTGTCAAGTCATTCTCTTCTTCTATTAAATTAACTCTTTCTCTATTTTTTTGCGATTAAGGGGGAAAAAGATAACATATTATTTATAAAAAAGATATTGTATTACATTTTATAGCATGTTTTATTATCAAATATTTTATTATTGTTTCTATTTCCAACCTTTTAACACCTTAAACTACTCGATTTGCTATTTTATCTATTTGTTGTCTTTAAATTTCTTTCCATGTAGATATTCATATAATGGTTCCCAAATGTTTCTGTTTTCATCCCAGTCTTGACCTCTTAACATATTCGTAAGTTTATCTAATGCAATTACATCAATTAATTTATGAAGCTATTCTTCAATTGTAGGGAGTTCTCCTGTCTTCCATTTGGCAGCATACACTGTCCTTGCACAAGTGGTGATATAGAACAAAAATTTTTCATGTTTATGTTCAATAACTTCATTATTACACACACTTAAGAGGTATAATTAAGGATCCATTTCAAATTGTATCTGCAGGATCTCCTTCAGAATTCCATGAATATGATGCCGTTTTTTTTGCCTTTTTGCAGTACCACCATATGTGACAGAATGTTCCCACCTCCAATTTGCATTTTCAGCATTTGTTTGAAAGTCCCTTATATATCTTGGATAATTCGGCTGGTGTCAAATGCCATCTATACTGCATTTTATAAAAATTCTCTCTACTCATAACATGCAGCATATCCTAGTGTTTTTTTCCATACTTTTCCCCAGTGATCAAATATAATATTTTGCTTTAAGTCTTGTGCCCATTTAACCATTTGCTCCTTCACTAATTCTTCCTCCATATCTATTTCTATTAAACATTTATAATAAAGAGCTATTTTATGTGTGTTTTCTGATAACAAGCTTTCTTCAAACTTAGTCTTTTCAGCTCTTAGACCTATTGTTTTCATATCTTTTATAAATCTTTCCCTTAGTTGCCTATATAGGAACCATCCCAAAGAGAGGCCCTCCTCCAAGAGTTGTTCCAGTTTTTTAAATTCAAGATTTTGGTTTTCATCGGTTTGATTACTAAGTCGCGATATAGTACCCAATTTTCCTGTGCCATTACCTCTCTATTATGAAAGGCCTCTTGAACTGAGGTCTATAATGGTAGTCCTGGGCATATCCTTGCTTTATATTTATTCCACACTCTTATAAGGGATTTTCTAATGAAATGGTTTGTAAAATCTTTATGTATTTTTTTTTTTTTTTTGTTTCTCATAAAATAGATAAGCATGCCAGTCAAACCATTGGTCTACTCCTTCCAAACTGAGTATACCTCTATCTCTCAATAACAACCAATTCGTTATCTATTCCAAACAGTTGGCATTGTAATAGATCTGTAAATTGAGTAATGCAAGACCTCTTTCCCTTGTATCTTGCATTAGCTTAAATCTAACCCTCACCCTTTTCCCACTCCAGATAAATTTTGAAATTTCAACATTCCATAGCTTAAATGGTTTATTATTAGTAATGATGAGAATGTTCTGGAATAAAAACATGAATTTTGGTAATATCTTCATCTTTATTACTGAAATTCTCCCAAGCCACGAAATATTTAGCTTATTCCAGGTCTTCAAATCTCTTTTTATCTCATTTGTCAGTTTCTCATAATTGTTTCTAAATAGATCTACATTTTTGGTTGTTAGTATAATATCTAAATATCTAACTTTTTTACATATTTGATATCCTGTCATCTCCATTATATTATGCTTTTCTTCATCTGATAAGTTCATAGTCATTACCATGGTTTTGTCTTTATTAATCTTTAGTCCTGATATTTTGTTAAATTCCTCTAAAACTTCCAGCATTTGTATTAAACCATCTCCAGGTTCTGACAAGGTAATCAACAGGTCATTGGCATAGGCCTTTAACTTATATTCAAAACCTTTAAACTTAACACCCTTTATCTCTTCATTTCCTCTTATATTGTTCATCAGTATTTCCATTAACATCAAAAATAAAAGGGGCAACAGCAGACATCCTTGCCTTGTCCCATTTTGGATTCCTATCTTTTTTGTTTTTTCTCCATTAAGCAATACCCAAGCCTCTTGTTTAGAATAGATTGCTTTAACCCAATTGACAAAATTGTTGCCTGCATTAAGCATTTCCAAAAGCTGACATAAAAATCACCAATTAACTTTGTTGAAGGCTTTTTTGAAATCTATTAAAAAAAAATAGCCAATTTCTTATCAATTTTCCATTCATGTAATTCAAGTCTAATACAAATCTTAAATTATCTTTTATTCATCTACCAGGCAAAAAGCCATTTTGATCCTTTTTGATCCAATTTTTAAAGATCTTTTTCAGCCTTTCTGCTAATATTGTTGCGAAGATTTTATAATTGCAGTTTAATAACGAGATTGGTCTATAGTTTTTAATATTTAGACAGTCTTTACCTTCTTTTAGTATCAATGCTATATTAACTTGGCTCCATGTAGGGGGAAGTTTATTTTCTGGAATCTCATTCATGACTCTACATAGTGGGTGTATTAATTGCTGTGTAAATTTCTTATAGAATTCCGCAGGGAACCCATCTGGGCCTGGTGTTTTACCTATTTTAATTCTCTTTATCGCCTCTATTACTTCCTATGATGTAATCTCCTTGTTTAATTGCTCCCTTTGATCTTCACTAAATGGTATTAATGCACAGTTATCTAGATATTCTTTTATACTTTCTTCCTGTATTTCCTCATAACTGAGTATAACTGGTTGTAAAACTCATAGACTATTCATAGACAAGCTACCTTTGAAGATTGACAGCACCTTGACCAAAGTGTTTCCAAGGCACTGAAGACTAGGGCACTGGGAAATGATGTCTGCAGACTTTTCCTGAACATACATGCCTTGGGACAGGCAGTACTCACAGGATCCCAAATGATCTCTCCAGCTGTTTGTTTTCAAGACAGCCTGTGATTGGGAGAGTGCTGCAGATATCATTTTCCAGTGCCTGGATCTCTAGCAACTTATCAATACTTCAGTCTGGGCACTGCCAGGTTGCAAACATAGATGGGTGGGGGTAGTTTGGCATCATAAGGTATAACTATGATGACAGGGCTCCATTATTTCAGTTACATTGATGATGCAGGATCTTGGCTTTGTTTTTTTTTTTTTTTTGAAATACCTTTTTAATATATTAATTAAAAATTCCAATAAATAACAGCAGTAAGAAAAGTGACCTAACTAATAAATAACAATAGGAAAAGTGACCTAACTAATAAGATTGCAAATTATCAATCAGAATGTTTATTCAAAAACAGTTTACTTTACCATTAAAGAGGGTAATCTTACCATTAATGAGGATATCTAAACACTTCGAGTGTAAGTACCTGAGCCTGAGAGATAGTTTGGGGATTCTGCTAGTATACTGGGACCCCGTTGTCTAGCAGACTCCTTAACTGAGCTGACACAGCTGGTCTCAGAGTTGCTGTTGGAGTCAACATTCCACTCAAGACCAGTTTCACAAATCTGACAGGTGCAGCTCAGGAGTTCATGGAAACCATGACAAACATGGGCCTATCTCAACTTGTTGCTGGGCCCACACATTGTGCGGTTCATACTCTTGATGCAGTCTTTAGTATGGAACAGGAATATCCATGGCCAGAGGTTATTAAAACCACTGCGTTGTCATGGATGGATCATTTCCTGGTTAAGACTGAACTAAGAGCCTCTATCCGCCCCTCCAGGGGTGGTGGACCCATTAGAATGGCCTGCCCTTGAAGGCTAATGGAACCAATAGGATTCCAGAAAGTCTTGGAGGGTTTAATGGTTAGTAACACCGGTGACCATGTTGAAGCTTTGGTTAATACCTGGAACACCAACCTTACTAAGGCTATTGACACGATCGTTCCCAAGCATCCTTTCCAACCCACTCCAAATCAGAAGCAATGGTATACACCAGAGCTTAGGAAAATGAAGTGGGTTGGACGACTAGAGCACTCCTGGCAGAAAACTCAACTCTTATCTGACAAGACTCATCATAGGAACTTTCTTTGGTCCTAGCGAGAGGCAATACATGCAGCACAGAGATCTTTCTGCTCTGCACGTATTGCGTCTGCAGAGTCCCGTCCAGCAGAGCTGTTTAGAGTGGTAGGGGAGTTGACGCAGTTACCTCCTGTGCAGAACCAGCTACTCAACCTGACAACTGTCTGCTGTGATGCATTTAACAACTTTTTTGCAGATAAAATCTCTCAGATAAGAGCCGACTTAGATGCCAGTGTTTTTACAGAAACAACTGACAAGATGCCCAGCAACTTTGTTAATGAAATTATCCTCGATCACTTTCAATCTGTGAGTATCGATGACATGGACAAGCTCTTTGGTAGAGTGAGGAAAATGACCTGCCCTCTCGGTCCTTGCCCATAATACTGGCCGTCCAGGGGGGGATGCATTGAGGATGTTTCTTACGGACATCATCAATGCATCCATCAGGTAAGGTCATATTCCATCCTGTTTGAAGGAAGCGGCTGTTAGGCTGCTTCTGAAAAAACCTTCCCTGGACCCCCTGGATATGAACAACTATAGGGCAGTCTCTTTGCTACCATTCCTGAGCAAAGTAATTGAGAGGGTGGTTGCTCTTCAACTCCAAGCTGTTTTGGATGAAACTGATTATCTAGACCCATTTCAAATTGACCTTAGGACAGGATTTGGAGTTGAGACTGCCCCGGTTGCCTTGGCCAATGACCTGCGTGTGAGCATCGACAGGGGTAGTGTGACTCTGGTGGTGCTTTTAGACCTCTCAGCGGCTTTTGATACAATAGATCATGGCATCCTCTTGGATTGCCTGAGTGAGTTAGGAATTGGAGGCACTGCATTGCAGTGGTTCCATTTCTTCCTATCGGGCAGATCCCAGTAAAAAGGAGCTTGCTTGTGGCATCCCTCAGGGTGCCATTCTGTCCCCGATGCTGTTTAACATCTATATGAAGCTGCTGGGTGAGATCATTCGGAGTCATGGAGCTGGGTGTTATCACAGTATTCCAGGTGGGGCCTGACCAAAGCAGAATACAGTGGCACTATATCTTCCCTTGCTCTAGATACTATACTTTTACTAATGCAGCCTAAAATCACATTGGCCTTTTTAGCTGTCACATCACACTGTTGACTCATGTTCAACTTGTGGTCTACTAGGACTTCTAGATCCCTTTCACACATAGTCTCATTAAGCCAGGTGTCCCCTCATCTTATATCTGTGCATTTCATTTTTTTTCCCTAAGTGCAATATCTTACATTTCTCCATGTTGAAATTCATTTTGGTAGTTTGGGCCCAGTTTTCTAATCTATTAAGGTCATTTTGAATTTTCATCCTGTCTGCTGGGGTATTAACTATTCCTCCTAATTTGGTGTCATCTGAAAATTTGGTAAGCATGCCCCCTATTCTTTCATCCAAGTCATTGATAAAGAGGTTGAATAGCACTGGGCCCAGGACAGAACCCTTTGGCACCCCACTGGTCACTTCTCTCTAGGATGAAGAGGAGTCATTGCTGAGCACCATTTGGGTTCGGTCAGTTAACCAATTACTATTCCACCTAACAGTTGTATTGTCTAGTCCACATTTTATTATCTTGTTTGCATCAATAGGGTGTGTTCTTGTCAAACAACTTTAAGAAATAGTGCAGTTCTGTGCCTGCTTACCATAAGCACATTGAGCCTGAGAAAAGAGGAATCATAGAGCTGTGCTAGAAGAGATTCCAAGAGAATTGGAGTGGCTAAGAATAGGAACTTTTAAACCTTGCCCAGCTGTATTCCCTTGGAGAGGAGAATGAGTATGACAACAACTACTGCTGCTACTACTTCTCCTGTGAAGAAATGAACTATTCTTCTTAATAGGAAGTGCCAGCTACAGCAATCCCATACTAAATCACTATTGATTGGAAAGAACTGGCCTGGAATCAGTATTAGGGACCATTCCTTTTGGTGAGAAGAACAGAGACCAAAAGGCTCCAAGAGCGCCACCTGTTGGTTGGGAGTCCTCAGTGCAACACACCCTATCCACCATGGCTGCTGTCAATCTACCTGGCCATCAATTTACCTTACTGCAATGCTCTGCAGTTGATGAACTCTGCTGGAGCAAGATACGTCAGTGTTCTCAAATAGTGTCAAGATCTCTTGCTGCCATCTTCTGGCTGGAGTCTTCATTGCAATACAACTCAGCTGCTGCTGTGGGATCTGCTCCAGCTCTCAAACTACGCCACCACTTTTGGAACCAGGTAGGGGGTTCTACATGTTGTATGATTCTTTGGACTATCTGTGAATATAGAGAAATATTTCTCTTTGCACATTAAAATCTATGAATACATTGGGAAGTATTGAACCAATAGGTAACTCTTGTTGTTTATGTCTGATTTGTATCTTTTGTTGCTTGTAAATCTGGACAAATATAAATAAAGCCTTTGGGGGTCTAGCTGATTATATCCAGTTTGCACATATGCTATGGTCAGCATTATTTTAAATTGATTTTTTGTTAAATTATCTGATTTTAACTGATAAATGATTTAATATATTGTTAGTCTTTGATTTTATTGTAAAGTTACCTGATATCCTCAGATATAGGGTGGGATATAATATTATATAATATAGTTAATATATTCAGATCTCAGAATCTTAATCTTCAGCTTCCTGGGTTAGAATGGTTTGAATCAGAACTTGAAATAAACAAACAACCCTTAAACACTGAATCTGATCCTGGGAGTGACCCTAGAGTCACATTGTGAGGTCTCTATTATTATTATTATTATTATTATTTAGTGAGGTAGAACCAATTAAAAGCCTAAGTAGTACCCCATCATTTGCTGAACTGGTAAATCTTAATTTGAAGCATTGCTTATTGCGAAATCTACATTCTGTCAACATGGCCCTACTTTTTGGTTTTCTTCTGGAGAAGAGGTGCAAAAGTATGACTATTGATTCCAGGAAAGCACTGGCAAGATGGCATAGGGATGTGATGAATGTTTAATGAAAAAATTCAGGCTGCTGAATCTTTGTGTCAGGGCCATCTGCAAGAGCCGTTTCTTAGTTCAGAAGACCATATTGCTCTGATTGAGACACGTACTCCAGTAGACAAGTTGCAGATACCCAACAGTATATCTATTGATAATGAGGAATGGAAGGTGGGAAGCTACAAGACATTACCTCCCAATAAAAACGTGAAGTTGTGGGTCCAAGTGAAAAGGTGTGGGTTCTGCTTGGCAAAATTAAGAGGGATTGGAATAAAAAAGGCCATCATTTTTTATTGCTTAAAATTGAAGAGGCGTGATTTAGCATGACTTCAAATCTGATCATTGGCTGACTCACCTGCCAACAGATAGGGACCAATTCCCTAGCTGATTTTGTGAGTAGTCCTGGCATGACCGACATGGAATGCCACATGATTGGATGCCACCATGTGGTTCCCTTGCCATCCATGAGTGAGCGAAAACCAGACACTTCAGAGGTGGATCAAATACAGACAGGTTGTGTTAAATCAAGGTGATAAATGTATGTAAACTCAAAACTGAAGCATTATACACAGGAATTGCAATCAAAGACTGGGAATAAAAGAAGGAATACACTTTGGGTGGATGCAGATGGGTGGTCCTGGGCCACCCCAGAAAATGGAGGATTTAGTCCAAGTCTGCCAGATGCATCAGCCCCAATCCTCCCTTTCACTGTCTGGGAAAGGAGTGCCAAAACACTGCTCATTTCCCAGGCGGTGAAAAAAGCGCCCGAAGAGCTGCCACGTGGCTCTTTTGCACCTGTTCTAGCACAGTGTGTAAAAACGTTGTGCCAGGAGGACGTCCTGACAGCGTGTGCCATGTGTAGCGGCGCGTGCTGTAATAATGTCCTCAGGAAGGGGTTGGGGTGCCCAGCGCGTGGCTGCCCTTCCCCTTCCCTGCTTCCAAGATGGCGCTTTGTGCCATCCCTAGCGGCCCTTTGTAACTGTCTGTATCCAACTGACTGTCCATGCATCAGGAAGCTCTCTAAGGACAGCCAGAGGTTAAACCTCTGATTTACTGAGGAGCAGTTAAAAGCAAGATCTGCCCACCAAGAAAATTGCAGTTAAAAGCAAGATCTGTCTACCAAGATTAGCTGGCTTTTTCACCACTTTCCTAGAGCCTGTCAATAGTGTAGACTTCTCAGAAGAGGAAACTGGTGTGCCTCAACAACAGTTCTTCCCTGTCATTGTGTACCATAAAGGAGCCTTTGATAAGATGAGAGATTTTATTTTCCAAAAATCCTTCACTGATTTCTTAGAAAAGGAGAGGAAGACCATCTCCAACTTAGAAGGACTGATACAGCCATGGAAAGAGGCTAGTTCTTTCACAACTACTATAATAGAAGCTATAGGGGAACTGTTTAAAGAGATTGTCACATGCAGCTTTTAAACTGCAATTAAAGTCAGAAAATAATGCCTTTGGTGATACTTATTGTACAACATCACCTCCAACCCATTGCTGCTGTATAGCTTTGTCTCCCTCTTCCTCCCAAATGTAGTTAGGGTATCCCTTTTCATTGATGAGGGAAATCCACCAATAAGCTCCCAAATGAGCTGCTGTGGCATTAGTCCTCTGGTGTGACAAGTTCCTCCTGTGGCAGTTTGGCATGGGCAGTCACTTCATGTCAGTTTTCTCCTTTCCTCTCCCCTCCCCATGATATTCCCAAGCAGTCTGTCTTCTTCCTTTTTCTCCCACTTTAGTTTCTTTTCTTTCATCTTTGTTTTACTAAGGGGGGTTGCAGACTGCCAGAAATAGTGCAAATTGAGTCCACTTTTAGGGTTAGGGTTAGTGCTAGGGAATCATGGGAACTGTATTTTATTGTAGCACCAGATCTCTGTGACAGAGAAGGCTCAATGTGTCAGAAAAAAAAATTCCCATGATTCCCTAGCACTAACCCTAACCCTAAAAGTGGACTCAATTTACACTATTTCTGGCAGTCTGCAACCCCCCTAAATCACAATGCCATAATTGATAAATTGCATTACAAATAAAAATAAATGAAAAGCATGCTGGGTAGGACATAGGACAGAGAAGGTGGGGTTAATCAGAAGTGCTGAAGAGAACGGAAGGGACCATCAATGTCAGAAAAAGCCCCAGTTATGCTTTTGGTGGGATGCATCATAAGGAAAGCTCCCAAACCAGTATGTTTCCATTCATTTTAATAATGTGATAGTGGTAAGAACAGGTAATGTGTGATACTATCCTTAGTAATTTCTATAGCCCCATCCTAAAGCTAACATATGTTGAAGGGCTGAAGATTTTCTGTGGTTGTATCCTTCCACACCTAGAAAGGAAGAATACAAGCCTTGGATGAAGCCTGTTGAAGTAATGCTGCAGGAATGCATTACTTTATGTAGAGAAAATGATCTAAAGGAGAAATTGAGTGGGCTTGCTGGTGGCATTCACAGTTAATCTTTTGGCCCACTTTTCTAGCTGTTTTTAAAATGTACCAGTTTCTCTCTTCTTCTCCCACTTTCCTCCTTTGTCCTCAGCTTACTTCTATTGGTGCAAACTGAGTTCAAAATGTAAAGGTAGTTTTCATTCACTTTGGCAGGGGGGGGAGGGAGAGGAAAGGGTAAAATCTTACCTTTCTCAATAGGTTCAGGCAAAATTGTGAAAGCCTCTAACTTGTCTTTTCTTTATTACTGATTTTTACCATATTAACCACAGTCTAATGTTGCTTGGTCACATGCATCCTGGTTTTCATCTGTGAAATGTCAGAAGGTATGCAAGGAAATCTTTCAATATTCTCCCCCAACTAATGGAGGAAATTTAGGAGAAAAAAGAGAAGAAAACTACTAAGGAGATTCACAGGGGAATGAAAGATTCATCCAACATGCGGGAGCTTTATATGAGAGTCCCAAAATGTACTGCTGTGGATGGGGGTTAATTTCATTTCATTTCATTTTTTGAAGAATTTACCAAATTCACAAACTTTCTCATACTGCAAAGAATTTTAGATTTAAAACATTTGAACAGGAAAAAGCCAAAATGGAAAACTTTCCATCCTTCTTTGTTCAGCAAATCCTAAAAACAGCCCTCCTCTCAAGGAGGCTTTTTAGTAATTTCTAAGCCAATATTGAACCTGAAAGCATTTGAAGTGAATGGGCAGGAGACTGTCAGTCATACTGTATCTTCATCTTGCCTTGCGTATCCTACATAAAGCAGGAAGTTGGATGTAGTGATATCCAATGTATTGTCCATAATGTATGCTTCTGTTGAATGCAATTGAGTGCAAAGATTAAAATAAAGATTACTAATTAGTAAGATGAAACTCAAACCAAAATAGAACAGTGAATAAGAACAGCATAATAAACACAAACTGAAACAGAACAGATGAACAATGAGAAATAGCACACCTTTGTTGATTTATTATAATCCTGATTGATCTATGGCATCTTGCACATGGAACACAAACTGGTCTCTGCTCTCCAGAGACTTGTACTCTGAAACTACATAACCAGGGAGGTTATTTTATATGTAAAAGGCAGCAAGGAGGAGTCATTTAAAGGAATAAGAGACCTTTGGATAACTTAAGCATTGTAGACTGAGGAGGGCTATTAAAGAAAAAGGACTGAGAAGGAGAACAAGTAAGTTTATGGATCATTCTGAACAGCTTTAAAATAGCTCAGCTCAAGGCAAAATACAGAAGTGCTAACTGGTAATCATAAACATATTTTCCCCCTAGAATGTCTGTATAACAACTGTTGCAAGGGATGCTTTTAGAGCCCATGCAGGAACTCATATATATTCTGAGCCTTTAAGGTATCTTTGGACCTTGGCAGCAGTACAGCTTGGGCAAAATGGAGCCAATAGCCCACAACCACATAAGAATATCTAACATCCACATCAGAACTATCTAACAGTTTATTGAGCACACAGGAATAAAAATATGCACAATGATTGCATTGGGGAACAGCAAATATTGTGGAAGAGTTTTAAAAATGGCAAACAATGAATGAAACACACGAACAAATAGCTGATACAGTTGCTCCAAGATGGGAAAATATTAATGACAAATAGATAAAGATGAGACAGTTTTAAGACCTAGTCTGTCATCAGGATGCCACAGAATTCTGGATTTTGATTGCTGAAGGTGGGTAAGCAATCAGGGGTTTAAATGGTGGCATTCCTGCACCAATGCCTGAAATCCACAATAACACAGTCTCTACCCTCAGGTTTATAAACTAGAAGCCAGGATACTAAATGAGAATAGGAGGGGAAAAGTAAACTTTACACTGTTTCTAAGTACAGCATTCTTGATAATGCTTGGATGAAATGGAAACTGTTCCAAGGACATCAGGGCAAAAATTGGAGGTCTCTTAGCCCAGCAGATAAACCAACTTCACTTGCCTTCTCTCCTTTGCCTCAGCCTGAGGGGATGATTGCTATGGGGTGAAAACTGACAGAGAAAAAGAATCTTAAAGGAGCTGGTTTTTCATCATTTTTTTAAAAAAAAAAAATACAAATTTTTACATAGATGATACAGTCATAAAAGGTATACACACAACCCTTTATGCATATTTTAAGCTGACCACCTTCCACGGTGGTGCCATGTTTACTTTACTAAGAGGTCCATTGTTGAGATGAAGATGGGCAGGTTAGGAAATGAGAAAGGGGAGGTAAAATAAGAGACCAGTTTCTTCCATTCCTTGCCATTTCCTGTCCACCATAAAATATCACCTGATACAGGAAGAGCAGCAGCAGGTGGAAGAAGATGTGGCAATATTGAAGAGATGAGATCAAAAAGAACAGTACCATGAGCTCAAAAATAAGTTCATTTCCCAAGACTTTTTTTGCAGGTGGGAGGTGGAATTAACAGCCAAAAATCTAGACATAATGCTGCTGTTGGGATGGTGGTAGTTAGGCTTTCTCTGGAGGAGAAATGGGGGTCTGCATTTTGGGGTGTCTTCCTAGAGCAAAAGAAAAATTCACTGAACACTCTTGGTTGGAGATCATGGGTTCAACTTGGCAGGCAGAGTGTCATGAGGAGTCATTGAAAAGTGGGTTCTTTACCTCCATTTCATCAGTAGGAGTCAACCTGACTCACTCATACACCATGAAGTCTCTATCTTCACTCTCCTCATCCGATGAAGTAAATTCAGGAACTTTGGCTTCTTCTTTATGTTTCTCAGTTAAGAGCATCTGTTGCTTCTGGATATTGTCAGATCTGAGAACTGTGCCAACATTTTATCACCAGGTGAGATCTTGTCATATAACAGAGGGCCAGGGAGCTTATGAGCAGGTACTCTGCTTTCTGAACAAGCTCTAGCTCCCTCTGAAATCTACACCAGCAAATGACTACCACAAGAACTGCAACTCCTGCAGTGGTACAGACCACGATCAGCATATGTTTGAGAGCATTGTTTGAAGACATGCATGGTGACTCCACTGAAGAACGTTCAACTCCTCTTGTGGGGGAATGAGGCATTGTAGCTGGATGTCCCATTCAGCTATTCTGTGTAGATTCTGACTTTGGTATGGCAGTCTGGGAGTGTAGTTATGCAGGGGCTGCAGGTTCCTCTTGATGACAGTTTTAGCTGGCTGGCATAATCCTGTTTAGACTAGCCACTCATATCTCCAGGAAGCATTTGCCTTCTCCATCTTCAACAAATTGGGTGGGCAAAGGCCACAGGTGCTTGATATGGGAGGGCAGAATTCTTTCTGCTGCAGAGTGCAAACAAAGTTTCAAGGACAGGAATTGAAGGGGATGGTCAGGAAACCCTCTGGCAAAGAGTAGTAGGAGAAGACTTGGCACTGGAGGTGGTGTCAGGTGTCAGGGAAGGATGAGTGGTCTCTACAGTGTTTGTTGACAGCTGCACAGTGCCACACTGGGAGATAGAACTCTTTGTTAGCAGGTATTCATGTTTAACATCTGATTAGTCTCCATATTCTGTGTGTATTCAATAGTTACTATTAATCAACAGTTATATTTCCATGATTTTCCATAGAAGTTAAGTTGAAGACCAGAGAGAAGTTTGCTTTCAGCCACTAATTCAGCTCTTCCTGCCAGCCAAGATTCTAGCAATTTCAATGTTGTACAAACATCTTGTCTAAGAATATACAGGCAACTTGGCAGTGTGGATGGGAACCTTATGGTGATGGGAGCAGTGCCTTCCCATGGGAGACCCTCTTGCAGGTGTCTCCCTCAAATTGGTAATCTTTGTCAGTTGTGCCAGTACCATCTTCTATGCAGACCTCTTAAAGGTAATAGTAATGCAATCTTCTCCCTTTTCTATTGTTAGTGGGAAGAAGCGTGGGATGGGTAAAAAAGGCAATTATTGGCAGGTAGGCTCAGCAAAGGGGTGGTTAAAAAAAAAGACAATCTAGATGGCCAATTATACTGTTGGTACTCAGCATAATTTTCCCATAGTTTCAGAGTGTCAATACCACATTGGTTTTGAGTCACATATCTGGGACTCCAGAGATGATATAGGGAAATTAAAATGTCACTCACAAGACACCACCACCCAGGCAGCATAGCTCTGAGGAGCAGGTTGTGGGCATTCCTGTGAGGAATGCAATTGGTATCTGTCCTACAGTGGCAACATCTGACATAGTTGGCCTGTCCACCAGGCCTTCTTCCAAAGACTCATACTGAGGCTGCTGATGGGTTTCCCAAGAGCTAGCTGAGACTGAGTGTGTCATGTGTCTCCTTCCAAATGGGAGCATCCTGAAGTTAGTGGCAATCAAACTCCTTTCCATAATATTATCTGCTTCAGTGTGGTCTTGATACGAAAGCCCACCCTGCTCCCAAATTACTGTCACTGCTATCAGAAAATGGTGAAGGGGGAGGAAAAGTGGCAATATACTGCATATGGCAAATAACATAAAATGTAATGTATTGTGAGGTCCATGCCAAACTCCAGATGCAAGCACTTGCATTTCAAAGGGCATGACAATGCATATATAAGCTTTGTAACTCAAGGCCATTTTTCTGTTTTGTTTACTGCTCCATAAACATGTTTTATTTCTCGCCACACATGGGGATTTACAACAAGAGTCTGTATTTCTGGCTGATTTTTGTAATGTTCAATGAGCAGAAGCAATCATGGGTAAAAGATTTTCAATAGCCAGTTCCCACTGGTGCTAATGTGTCTCACCTTTGTGCACACTATTGTTTGGCAAATATTTCAGCTGGAACTGATTTTAAAATGCAAGGAATAAGAGTGGGCTTCCCCTTTTTGACAACTTCTAGTATCAAAAAGCCCTAAACAGCATAGAACCTTGATACCTGAAATCATACCTCTCCTTATATATCCTGCTTGCAGTTTGAAGTCTGCTAGAGGGGCCCTTTTGTGTATCCTATCAGTCTGGGCAATGTGCTGTGGGACCACTGTGGAACCCTAGTTATGGAATGCCCTCTTGGAGGCCTGAAAGGTGACAATGTTGCTGTCATTCCAGTGCCTAATGGAAACATGGTCATTTCCTAAAACCTTTGTGTACTAATTTGCTTTAGATGACTCCTCACACATGCATGGTTTTAAATTGTTTAAAACCATTTTATCTGACTTTAATCAATCTTCTTTTAACTTGCTTTAATTCATGTTGTGAACCACCTTATTGGGAGAAAGACATGATGTAAATAAAATAAACATTCCATTTATTAAAATCATTTTTATTTTTAGTTTTACATTCTTTCAAATTGGACTAGTTGATTTTATTGTATGCAGCTCTGAGAGGGAGGGATAAAAATATTTTAATAAAATAGTAATACATAAATAAAATAAGACTTTGTGGTATGATAGACAACCCTGACTGAACAGGTAGTCTAGCTTTGTCTTCACCCTAACCAAGCTCTCTGTTTTTGTCCATTACTATGCTACATTCATTTGTTAATTTCTAAAAAGGAAGGTGTAGGTCAGTGCTACTCAAAGGAGTAGTCTCAGGACTGGTGTCTATCCTCCAGACATTGATTCTTGCTCTGCAGAAGGTTTACAGGAAATTATATGAAAACACAATAGATAAATACAGTATTGGTCTTTGGTACATTCAGATGTTTTTTAAAATGTATCACATCAGGTAACTTGGAAAGCACTGTTCTAGATCAAATGCTTGCCTTCTGATTTGCTGCCCATCTATAACCAATCACCCCAAGACTTTTTGCTTAGCCTCCACTATAGCCATTGATCCCCAAAACCATGCCACTCCCTTTGGCTCTTCAGCCAGTTTGGATTTTTTTTAAAAGAAAATTTTATTAACAATTTAAAAACAAACCCAACAGACAAACAAACAAACACATATATGTTCTATCAAATACATAGATTGCAAACATTGAACAACATAGTAACCCAAGTAACAAAAAACTCCCAAACTGTGGATGAAAAAAATCATTATTTACCTTTTACCTAACTACTATAACTCTTATCCTTTCTCATACTTATTAACACACAGTCTATAGAATCTTAACTAAAAACAGTCAATCAATATGTTTAAACCAAGGACTTCTTAAGCCATCATAGAGCTGGAAAAAACTAAAAAATAATAACACCAAAATTTTAAGATCTAGAATATCTACTGCCACTGACTTGCCACTCTTATCAGACAATAAGAATCATACGTCAAACTTAATAAAGAGTCCCATTTGTTGAGAAACACCATAGCAAACAAACATTGAATTGAATAACACTTACCCTCAGTCTTATTGCATTCTATTATTAATGTTCTACAAAGCTTTAAACTATCACAAACATAAGACAGAGGATGTACCTATAGCTCTGGCCAGAATATAAATTCTAACAAGATTATTACTAATCTATTAATGCTATATATCTTGCATCACTGCCTTGATCCTGCACATAAGAGATCCATGAATTCCATTCTTTATAGAAGCCTGATAGAGCCTTATTTCTTATTATGTAAGATAGCTTATCCAATTCATAGAACTCATATAATTTTAATTTCCATTCCTCCAACATTGGAATCTCATTCTGTTTCCAATATTTAGCGTAGAGTGTTCTGGCAGCAATTATATATATATATTCCCTTTATCTTTTTCCAATTTAGTATCATCTAAGATATTCAGGAGATACAGCTTAGGCAATGGGTGACCCTTCAAATCAAATATTTGATTTCCCAATGTATCATTTTCCAATATCTTATGGCCTTTCCACATTTCATGGACTTACATCCTTTGTACATTTTGGAAAGTCTATATGGGGTCAGATAGTACCTATACATTGATTTGTATACATTCTCCCTTAATTCAATGCTTAATATATATTTAATCCTTACCTTCCAAATTTTTTCCCATTGATCCATTTCTATATGGTCTCTGCCTCAAGTTCCCATCACAATATCAAATTATAAAATTTGCATATTAATTTTTTGGATTCACCCCTTACAATCTTTTCCATTTCCCCATCTCCAGGACCAATTCGCCACAATTTATTATCCATTTTAAATCACTCAGTCAGTTACTTGTAGGCAAACCAGTTACATTTAAAGCTGATCCTTATTAGTTCCTCTTGTGTTTTTAAAGTAATCGTACCTTGAACAATTTTAGTAATATCCAAATAGCAAATCCATATTCCATTACTATAGACTTCCCTTTTTATAAGTGCTTCCACTGGGGATGCCCAAAGCGGAATTTTTGGGCACCATTTACTCTCATATTTAGTCCACATTCTCAAAAGAGATTTACGAAGAAAATTATTATTATATTTTTTATCAATCCTATGTTTATCATAAAACAGATAGGCATGAAAACCAAAATATATCTCAAATCCTTCAAGAACTAAAACTCTCATATTTTTCAATTTAATCCAATGCTGCAGCCAATCTAGAACACAAGCTTCATAATACCACTTAAGATTGGGGAGAGCGAGCCCACCTCTATCAGTGGTGTCCTGAAGTGTTTTTAACTTAATTCTTGGTTGTTGTGTTTTTGTTGTTGTTGTTGTTGTTTTGCCATATAAAGTCTACAACATCTTTATTCCATTTCTGGAGCATTATTCAAAATAATTGGAATATTTTGAAAATAAAACATCATTTTTGGTAATACTGCCATTTTTATCACCTCAATTTTACCTAACCATGACAAATTTAAAATTTTCCATCTTTTAAAGTTACCTCTGATTTCATTCCAGATTTTATTATAATTATTTTGAAACAAATCGGTATTTTTCGATGTTAAAATATTACCTAAATATTTCACCTTTTGGATTCTTTAAAATCCAGTTTCCTTTACAATATTTTCTGCCTCTTTTTCAGAGAAGTTTAACAATAACATCGAAGTCTTAGTTCTATTTATTCAATACCCCAAAACATCCCCATACTGTTTAAGAATTTGCATTAAATGTTTACTACAATCAATGGGGTTAGATATCATCAAAGCCACATCATCTGCATAAGCCCATAATTTATATGTTTCCTTTTTTATTTTAACCCCCTTGATCAAATTATCATTTCTAATTTTGTTCAGAAGAATCTCAAGAGATAGTATAAATAGAAGGGGGGCTAATGGGCAACCTTGCCAAACACTTTTAGTAATCTGGAGTGTTGACGTTTTCTCACCATTGATTAATATAGAGGCTTCTTGCTTTGAATAGATCTTAATAATCCAATTAAGAAAATTCTCACCCACATCTATCTTATCCAAGACCCCAAAAATGAAATTCCATCTTATATTATCAAATGCTTTTTCCGTGTCTAAAAAAACATTGCCAATTTTTTATTTACATTTTTCTCATGAATTTCAATTAAATTTAGCAAATTCCTAATATTATCTTTTATTTTTCTATTTGGAAGAAAGCCGTTCTGGTCTGAGTGTATCCAATTACCCAAAAAGTTATTTAACCTTTCTGCCAATATTACCACAAATAATTTATAATCAGAATTTAAAAGTGAAATAGGTCTATAACTATTCAAGTCTAATCCTCCAAGGTTAATATTGATCATTGTTTTTGAATATATTTAATTTCAGTCAAAACTTCTAAATTTTTGGGATCTTTCTTCAATATTTTCTCCCACCTATCTAGTTCTTCATTCAATTTAGTCTCTTTTTCCTTCTTTTCCCTTTTCCATTCAAAAGTCCTTTGCATTAAATAACCCCTTATGACTGCCTTTGAAGCATCCCAAACAATATGCATCAGTGTACCTTTGTGCATGTTTTCTTTAAAGTAATTAACGGCCTAAGCAGACAGGCAGCCGTGGGCCGCCCCGGGAAGCTGCAGATTGGGGCCAAGGTAGCCGCACTCCTCGCTCCCAATCCACAGCTTCTCAGGCCATGGAAGGAGTGCTAAAATAACGCTCCTTCCACAAGACGCTGAAGGTGTGCCACAAGAGGCCTTGGGCGCACCTTTGGCATCTCTTCCGCTGCAGTGTGCGCGGATGCTGTGGCGGAAGTAAATTGTCGGAGCAACAGTCATGCGGAGCAATGGTGCTCTAATGACATGTTCGGGAAGGGGTTGGGGCACCCAGGGTGAGGCTGCCCTTCCCCTTCCTTGCCTCGAAGACAGCGCAAAGTGCCATCTGCTTAGGCCCTAACTATCTGTTTTTTATATCTAACCTTTTAATCCTTCAGGATATTTAAATTTAGTTTCCAGTTATATTGCTTCTTCCTGAATTGCAACTCCAAAACTACTGGATTAGGATTCAACCATACCTTTGGGAGGGTTTTCATTTTATAAATTTTAGTTGTTATATGAGCAGAAATCCAAATCATATCAATTCTGGACCATGAATGATTCCTATTAGAGTAAAAAGTAAATTCTTTAGTATTTTCATATTTAAATCTCCAGGCATCTTGTAATGCCAGAAAGTCAACCATATCAAAAAAATCTTTTGGTAATTTCCCTTGATTTTTTTTTTAACAGTTTTATCAGAAGTCCTGTCTAATTTCAGGTCCACAACCCCGTTCCAATCACCCAGCATAATTATAGTATCATGCTCTAATGCCGTCAATTTTTGTCTTAATTTTTTGTAAAATCTGCTTTTATTGTCCAAAGGACTATAAATGCCAATCAATAAGATTTTTTTGCCTTGTGGTCCAGTTCTAAAATAAGAAAATGTCCATCCAGATAATTACAATTTTTTTTACTTCATATGTGGCTTTAACATATGTTACAACACCTTTTTTTTTTAATTTGGAGGCCGATACAAATTCCTGACCAAGTTTAACACATTACAGATGTTTAGAATCCCTTTTTCAAATTCTTGTTTCCTGAACATTCCATGTTCCAATTTTCAAAAGATCGCCCATGCCCATTCTGCATCAAATGAATATGACAAACAGATAACCAACAAATCTAAGACTTAATTAGTTATCAAAATATTCCTCTAAACCAAGTTTCTCAGGAGGGAACAAGTCCTCAATTTGGTTTTCCTCTTGACAGTCCAGGCCTCACAGTAATTCTTCAGATCAGGGTTCAACTTCAACTCCTCTTCTTCATCTTCCTCTGATGCTTCCTCTTCTTCTTCATTTCCTCCTTTCATTATGGAGTTGGCAGCTGCTGCTCCTGCCTCTGCCTTATCAGCTCCTTGAGCACCTACATCTAGATTATCAGCATTTCTTTCAAAGGATTTCTTCTTCTCAAACCATTGCTTTATAAAATTTTTAGCCTGTTCAGGGGAAATAATCCTAACCCTTTTCTTTTCCACCAAAAAATCAAACCCTCCAGGACTTCCTGACAATATTGAATTTTCTCTCTCATAAGGAGAGCCGTTAAATTTGTATATTTTCTTCTCTTCTGCAACAATCTCACCAGTATATCCTTCAACACCATCAGTTCCTGATTGTAAAACTTAAACGGCAATTCATTATGCTTATTTGAAAAGAGATTGCACGTTTGTTTTCTCAAGAAATGTACAGCCACATCTCTTGGTAAGCCTTTTTGTTTAGCTACCTGAGAATTCACATGATATAATTTGTGAATTTCAAATTCAAAATGTTGATGTTTTTTACCTAAAAAAAAGAGCAATTCTGGGTACTAATTTCTCCATCAAACTTTCATTTTTTTTCTTCAACCAATCCTCTTATTTTCACTTCTTTCTCTCTCATCCTTTGTCCCCAAATTGCTCTCTTGTTGAGTTCATCCTCTTTCTTATTTTCCAGTTTAGCCACATTCAATTTAAGTTTATCATTTTTGAATTCCAAAATATCTACCCTTCATTTAGTAGTCTGCATAGCTGCCATCAGTCTATCAACCATTTGATCAATTTCCTTCAAATCAGGTCCTGCTTTATTTCCCTTTTAAATTCATTCAATTGTTGCAGAAAGTTTACAGAGAGCGCTTCTGTTTTTTCCAATATGACCTGATTGAGATCTATATTTTTAGATTTTTCAATTGAGGGTTTTCTTTGATTTTGTGATTGCGAATTTAACTTCTGAGATTGACCACGTGAGATCTCTCAGATCTATCAGGTTGCATTGTGAGCAATTTGATCAAATTCAACAATTTAAATAATAATACTTTAAACAATATAATATTTTAGTCCAACAGTTCTATATCCAACTTTTTTATCCAAATTTTTACCCTCCCACAGTCTGCCAAATCCACCAGCTTGAAACCCCCAAACCAACTTCCCCCGATCCAGACACCAATGTCTTTGCAATCAACAGTTGAAACCAACTCCTGTTCTACTAGGAGACCCTCTGTTCAACTACAACTACAGCTCCCGTCAATCTTCACAACAATTCCCAGTGGTCTCTATAATACCCACTCAAGTCTCACACACAGAGTCTCAATTTGTCCACCAATATTATCCACTAAGCTCTTTGATTCTTCTCTATCTCATCTGCTTCTCCTCTTTAAATTACATCCAGTCTTTTTGATTCATTCTTCTACATTCACTTCCTTCTTCCTTCTCTTCTTCACACTCAGCCTTTCTATCTCCTCCTCATCTCTATGGTCTCATCTTCCTCCCAGTTCCTCCACCTCTAGCCTCTAGCTCTCGACGTCACCTCCTCTGGCATTCAGCTCCAAACAGTCATGCACAGATCCTCACACAGAGGCACACAGATGAAAGCAGCAAAGCGCCAGCACTCACCAAGATGCTGGCAAGGACATAGATAAGGATGTGCATCAAAAAGGTAAACAATGGCAATTAACTCCTTAACTCCTGGAACACCTCATCCAGGTAGTAGCCTTTTTTCAAACGCTGTGCCAACTTATGTTTAAGAGACAGGATTACTGTTTATCCAGCCACAGAATGGTCCTCTTCTATTTTCATTAATCATTCAAAATTTACTATATATATATTACTTATGTTGCAAAGGTTTCCAGTTTAGGGTAAACAAATCAACTTAGCAACCGATTCAGTCTATGTTCAATTCAAATACTACAGCTCTCAGTACTATATAGTTCTCCTTCCTATTACTTCTTCAGTTATTAGTATAGTTTCTCAATGCACCAGCTCACCCTCATTACACCAACATTAAGTTCATCTTCATTAAATAAAAATTGGTGGTGTCCTTGTGTGAAGTAAACTTTGCTGCTGAGTCTTGAGGTTGTGGTTTGCTCTTTGGTACCTCCAAGTCCACCGGGACAACTCAGGACCTCCAAAACACCCAATCCTGAGCCAGCAACCATCCAAACCATGGATGTTGGACCTCCATCGAGCCCCCTCTGAACCCCCTATACCTAGGGGGTAATTTCAGGTCTTTTGGAGTAGATTTTCATCTATCCTCAGACTCAGACACCTCAAGACACAAGGTTGTCCCTGGAGCTAGTCCTGGGGACCGTCTCTTCAGGACACCATAGCCAACTGGAAGTTGCCAGTTTGGATTCTTTGATCCCCTTCTCTCCAGCATTAACAACACAAGACTCCCCAATATTTCTTTCCTGATGCATATCTGCAACTCATATCTGTGTGAAAGCCACAACAGAAGCAAATGGTACTGAACAGCTGAGGTTCTAAAGAAAGATGAATACCAAAACTACCTGTTGTTGAGAGAGAAGGGACCCAACTACATTTGACATTAAATATGTTCCTTATAGTCTTCTGTATTGGCTCTCTTTTATGTCCTATATGTGTGCAGTGACAAAAACAAAAACTAGGCCAACTAGAGAAGCCAACTATCAATACTATCTGAGGTGCTTGACTTCAATAGTAGCTATTTGCAGTAGAGTGTGGAAGCACAAACTCAGTTTGTGGTACTTGGCAATATTGCACTGACCAACCTTGAATGATGCACAGACACAGATGGATTCTTCCAAAGTCCTTGTAGTCTTTTATCACTTGTTGCAATGTGGACAAGTTATATAGAAATTCTCCTTTAACTCTCTCCAACACTTACTGTCTGATATACAGCAGTCATCTATCTACAAACACCATACCTCTTCACTCTTCAACCCTGGGTTTTAGAGCACTTATATACAGTGGAGATGACTAAGGGTTGAAACCTGGTCTTACTTATTATTTACAGCCATACAAACCATTTTTCACTATCTTAAAGGAGCATTGTTCCCAACATTCTGTGTGGGTTAGAAAAAAAATTGATAGTGAGCACTGCAATGGTTTATTTTGAGCCTAAAGTGTACAGGGAAAAGAGGTTTAAGCACTGAATCTTTCCCTCTCCTGTGATTCTGATGACCCCTTCCTTGCACTACAGTAAGCAAAGCAGTAAGAGCTTTTTTTCCTGTTGGGAGTTGCAATGGGTGTAGAGGTCTGTGTGTGAAGATGGTCTGGAGGAGTAGATGTTTCTTTTAAGATTTTAGCAAGGGTTATAGGAGTAATGCTCTACTCCTCTACACTGTGGTCCTGATTCAACAATTTTAAAAAGACATACCCTGATATGGCATGGCAGGTGATTTAGATAATATCCACTGTAAGTAGGACCTCAGTTTGAGTTATTTTGTTAGAGGGTGGAGCCAATGCTGCTGATAGCTGAACTCCTGAATTCATAGAACCATGGAGACCATTCTACTGTCAAACATCTGATATCATCAGGAAGTTCTTCCTAATGTCTAGATGAAATCTCTTTTCTTCCCATTTGAATTCATAAGTTCATGCTCTAGTTTCTGGAGTAGCAGAAAACCAACTGTTCTATTATTTACCTTTGTACACTGATAGTTCTTAATAAGTGTGTGAGTGTATTTGTGCACTGCGTGCACACATGTGAGAAATGCATATGGTTTTAGTGGACTATTGTTCTGCTTCCCCCACACATATCTGAAGCAGAGGTGGTGAAAGTTTAGTTCCATGAAGTCTCCCTAGTTGAGCTCAGACTACATTCTGAAAACCTGAGCCTCATTCTGCAGAAAACCTCCATGTGTCCCTTTTCTTTCTCCACTAACCATTTAGTATAGGTTTGCTGACTGGTCTGACTAGTCTTTCTCTGTTATCTAGCCCATTGAGTGATTAGAGATGCTTCCATTAGCTGGATATAGATTATCATTTTGTATTGTGCTTCAAAATGTGTTGAAATGAAAAACCTTCAACAAAGATTATCCTCTCCTCTGACATTAACTGTGCATATGGCCCTTAATTTTCTAAGGGTTAGGAGCTAGAGTCTGAAACACTGTGTTTGAATCTTCATTAGTGACAAATTCTGTTGCAGAATAATTATTTGTTTACCTTTTAAAAAATCCTTCCTATCCTTTAAGCAGCTCAAAGTGGCCTTTTAGCTTTCAGATATCTTAGTTAGAAAACCATTTTTTTACTAGGCGGATGCACATAGCATTATTATTGCTTATCTAGAGAATAGCCTTAGTACAGGGATTGTAAAGGGTGCTCTTTGTCCTGGAAAGAAGTGACAGGGTTCTGTCCTGGGCCCAGTGCTATTCAACATCCCTGTCAATGACTTGGATGAAGGAATAGGGGGCATGCTTATCAAATTTGTAGATGACACCAAATTAGGAGGAGTAGCTAATACCCCAGCAGACAGTATGAAAATTCAAGAAAACCTGAATAGATTAGAAAGCTGGGCCAAAGCTAACAAAACGAATTTCAATACGGATAAATGTAAGGTACTGCACTCAGGGTTGAAAAATGAAATGCATAGATCTAGGATGGGGGACACCTAGCTTAATGAGACTACTTGTGAAAAAGATTTAGGAGTCCTAGTAGACCACAAGTTGAACATGAGTCAAAAGTGTGATGTGGCAGCTAAAAAGGCCAATGCGATTTTAGGCTGCATCAATATAAGTATAGTATCTTGATCAAGGGCAGTAATAGTGCCACTCTATTCTGCTTTGGTTAGGCCTCACCTGGAATACTGTGTCCAGTTCTGGGCACCACAATTCAAAAAGGATGTTGAATAACTGGAGCATGTCCAGAGGAGGGTGACTAAAATGGTGAAGGGTCTGAAAACCATGCCCTATGAGGAACCACTTAGGGAACTGGGTATGTTTAGCCTGGAGAAGAGGTGCTTAAGGGGTGATATGATAGCCTCGTTTAGTATTTGAAGGGGTGTCACATTGAGGATGGAGCAAGCTTGTTTTCTGCTGCCCCAGAAACTAGAACACGGAACAATGGATGAAAGCTGCAGGAAAAGAGATTCCACCTCAATATTAGGAGGCACTTCCTGACAGTAAGAGCTGTTTGACAGTGGAACACACTCCCTTGAAGAGTGGTGGAACCTCCTTCTTTGGAGATCTTTGAACAGAGGTTGGATGGCCATCTGTCGGGGATGGTTTGATTTTGAGTACCTGCATGGCAGGGGGTTGGACTGGATGGCCCTTGTGGTCTCTTCCATCTCTATGATGCTATGATCAGGGTGCTTCAGCATAAGTGATAGGAAGACACTAGAAGTGAACTCCATGATTAAAACCACATCTTTCCCATTTTTATTTTTCAAGTCTCTTGGATTTACATCTTTGTAGTTTAGGACTGTATTATACCTTTATTACTCAATTTCTGAGGAGTATAGCTGATGGTGTGAGAAAATAGATTTTGTCACTATGGGGGGAAGAGTTCAGAAGCTGTCAAAATGCTAATAGCAACTAAATTCAATCACTTGTTTTTTATGTTACCCATGGTGATTCTCAATAAAATATTAAAGGAAACAGAGGAGAAGATAATCTTGCATAAGTGTTAACATGATATAATTATTTCTGTGACTACTTTAAGAATAAACTTACAGGTCTCCTTGAAAAATGTAGAAAGAAAAGTCAGAAAAGTCAAGTGCTTTGTAATATTTAAGATTAAGAAAAGAACTCTACTCATCTGCTAAAACCAGTATGCATTATGAACTTTTTTGTCAATTGTTTCTCTCTTTTACATTCATACACATTTTTTCCACATTCCAGATTCAATCCAAAATCCTCTTAGCAAGTGTAAATATGCCACAGCAGCACTGCACAGCCCTCACACAAAAGAGCAACACTGCAGAACATATGTCAATGCCTGGGTTCCATTATGCAATGAATTACCTGGTGCACAATCACAATGTAAAGTACAGGATGCACAACCACAATGGACAACTTACAAAGACAAAGCACAGATGAACATGTCTACACAAGTCCACATCCACTGCTATTAGTAGAATACGTCCACTGTGCAATGGTAACATTTTGGTCCTGCATGTGTAGTATCCTAAGTGAATTTTGACCAAGGTCTCTTTACCAGGATACATCTCATGAACCCAGCTATTGAAAGAATATCTGAAACAGACTAAAGGATGCCTAGCCAATTCTTACTTCCAGGCTCATGTCCCATAGCAAGAACCTCACCACTGACCTATGTCTCCAGTGGAATTGTTTTCTCACTGTCTATGTGCACTATGTACACAGGGACATGGAAAGTTGCATATTCTACTCCAGTGCCGCTTAGTACTGGTTCCAATAAATCTTAAAATGGCTGGAAAAGAAGTGCTCAGATGCATGGAAATGCATTTCCATGCATATCTTCAAGAATAGATGTTCAGATTCAAAGAGCTGGAATGGATCCCAAGGGCCATTTAATTCAACCCTCTGCCAATGTAGGAACCCATGGGTAAAGCATCCCTGAAAGGTGGCCATCTAATCTCTGCCTAAAAATTAACAAACAAATGATATACTTAAGCCTACACAGGTTTCATTAGGGCCAAGTTCCATCCAATTTCTGTACTCTGGTAAAATCTAATCTTGCCCCTGATTCCCATGGCTACTGAAAAGTTCAATCCTCCTCTGGGGTATGTGTGGCACTTTAGTTTTTGTTTAACAGGAGTTTTTTATTGTTTATTTAAACTTTGCTGATTCCTCAGTGTGTTCTCTGTGGCTCTGCTTTCTCTATATAGCTGCTAGCATTCAACACCAGAATTTGCTATTAGAGGGAGAAAGACCCTGTGTAGGAGCATGCTGAAAAAATAATCTGTGCTTTCCATTTTACTCTATTGTCACCTGACTTTGAAGTGTATATTGCTTGGATGAGGGAGTACTTTGGGAATTAAAGCCGCAGCTCTTAATTGGAATTCTCATATACAGTAAATGTAAGTAAAATACCAAGAAAGGCATTTGTTCTTCAGCTACATTTAATTCACAAGATAAATACCAAGCCTTGGGAAGGAAATAGCAATGAGGTAGAACAGATAATGGCATCAGCAAATACTTGAGATATGAAATGGAATGAGGTAATATCTTTTTTCCAGATCAAATTCACAAGTTCAAATGGAATAGTAAGATCACAAAGAACCCTTTACATTCTGAAGCTTTAAAGAGCTGGAGTTTCTCACAAAGCTAAAGAAGTCAATGACAATTACTTCAACCATCACAGAGGAACTGATAATAGGAAGCATGCTTTTTAAACAACCACAACAGCGACATGTAATAAGCACTTACTAAGCCTCTAATGTAAATTTGATCAAACCAATGATGTCATTGTGAGGAAAGATAATAAATGGGCATAAAAATATGATTACGCCCTTGCTGTATCAGAAATTCATCACACATATTTTTCAAGAAGAACAAAACTGAATGTGTAGCATATCTAACATGCACATCCTTAAAACTCTGCACTGCTTTTTTGATTGCCTGTTGCTCTGAGCTGCTACTTCCTCCATGACTACCAGTCCCAAATCTCTGTTCCTGGTCCCTATTCTTTGGTTCTCAGAGTAAGGAGGGGGAATCTCAGAGCAAGTGTACTGTCTTGAAAAATGTGTTGTATGTGTGTGTGTGTGTTCCTCAGTTATTAGATATAGGGCCTCTACAGACCGGCCCAAAGGGCTAGCCTGGTGGCAGAGATGGGGAGGGGCAGCCACACACCAGCCACCCCAAACCCATGCTGGTGGCATCCTGATTCCACATGCCATTACACACGGTGCGCAGCATCAGGATGTCCTTCTAGCACAGCATTTTGACACCCTGTGCCGGAAAGGGTGCTCAAGAGCTGCACACCGGCTCTTAGGGTGCCCTTTTGCCACCCCTGAAAGGAGCGGCATTTTGCCACTCTTTTTGGGGCAACAAAAGGGAGGATCGGGGCCACAGCATGCAGCAGCAGCGGTCCTGATCCTCTGCTTCCCGGGGCAGTCTAGAGCCACACTCTGCAGCCCTTCTTAGTGTTGTTGTTCTTTAATTGGAATAGCATACTCTGTGCAACTGTGGTTGATGCTTAAGGTATACCAGGGCTACACATTGTGACATCACTCTTGTGACATCAGCCTTGTAACTTCACCAGGGTCCCATTCTTGTGGCATTCCTCAGTTTCAGGTGTTGGCTCTGAAATCTTAGGACCTGGGATTCTCGTGACTTGGCAACCCTACTCACAAAATAATGAATGATCCATTAAGAAATTACTTAGGTCTAATATGCTGTAAGAAGCACTTGAACCTGGGGAATTACTAAAGTCCATGTCTTCAATGGGATCTTTTATCCTATGTTTACGGAGGTGGCTAGGGAATAGATGGATAAAGACATAGTTTTCCAATGAACTTGTGATTTATTTGGGGATTCAAACATACAAAAACACTCTAGCATTCACTCATACACACAAGAATAAAGTAGTTAGCTTGGATAGGGAAAAAAAGGCTTGCTAATGGTGATAATTACCTGAAGATGGCTGCTCCAATGATGAATGAAGATGGATAGACTCATCCGTTATGAAAGGGGAAAAGACAACAGGAAGAGCCTAAACCCAAGTCAGAGTTCACAGTGGCACAATGTTACCATGAAATCTAATCAGATCAAATGTGCCTGAGATTTTGGGGATCTTTTATACCCTTAAACCTAGCCTGAGGCGAAGAGTTGCTATTGTATATCAAAGGATTCTGGATTACTACTCTCTGAAGTAAACAATTTCCAAGCAGATGGGATGTTAATGTTATCTCATCTTCAGCCAGGCACATCCTGGCTGGTACTCATACATTTCCTAGCTGCAAATGTCCTGCTTTGCAACTCCTATGCCTGACCCTTTGGTATTGTAGGTGCAGACATGATCTTTCAGGTGCCTACGTGAGGTGCTTGCCTTGGATCCATGGCATTTGGTTTTTTCCAGTCTAGGGCCATGGTAGGAGACCTACAAAAGGGTTTTTATATTAAAACAAATATTGTACCAATGCATTACAGAAATAATCCAGTTTGACATGACTTTAACTGACATGGCTTAATGCTATGAAATTTGTGATTTGTAGTTTTGTGAGATATTTAACCTTCTCCATCAGAGAGCTCTGGTGCACAAATCCCAGGATTCCATAGGAATGATGCATGGAAGTTAAAGTGATGGCAAACTGCATTATTTCTGCAATGCAGATTAGACCCTAGATATGGTAAAGGTCCAGTGTAACATTGGCAACATATCCCAGTGCTATAGTGGCACACCTGCTGATCACTAAAGAAGGGGGAAAATTTGCACAAATATTGAAGGAGTTAAGAGGGACCCCTGGTTGTGCGGTGGTTAATGCTGATACTGCAGCTACAATGTCATGAGTTCAATCCCAGAGGCCTCCAGGTTGACTCAGCCTTCTATCCTTTCATAGGTTGGTAAAATGTGTACGCAACTAGTTGAGGGCAATTGGTTTACATATTGTAAACTGTTTAGAGAATCCTGAGTTCACTATGAAGTGATATAGAAATGTAATTGCTACTGGTATATCAGCAGAAATGCAACAAAAGTGGCTCTGCTAGGGAACACTGATTTTGTTGATTTTATTGTGATTTATGAGTTAGCAGAGTTCAGTTTGCTGAAATGCCTGGCTGCTGTTCCACAACCATTTATCTCACCCAGGAATGTAGCAACTCCATGCATTCTTCCAGGCTTGAAGACAGAGCAGTTGTTCGAAGTAAGATTTTATTGTAAGTTGTAAAACAAGAGAAACAACATAAAACCATATACATCCATCTTTGCAGGTAGAAAACATGAACACTGGAACACAACTGTTGTTGTAAGTTAGAACAAAGAACTTTTAGCCAAACCCTCAAACTCCACCTTTTGGGTGGTAACATGCATAGTCATTGGATGAACAGATTTAGCCCAGCCTTCATGCTGTGTGTCATACATCATGTGATTTTAGTTCCCATGAAACAAGATGAGCTCATTGTTTACTTTTCAGCTTGCTGTGTTCTCAGGCTCACTGTGCCTTTGTTGTGGTGTTCTGTGTAAGTATGTTTATAAAAAACTGCTCCTGCAAGCTGAAGACTCTTTCCCAGTTTAGAAACTTTACTCAGAAGAGATTTTCACATATCTATACATTTCCAGTTTTGACTGCATATCCCATCCATATTCAAACAGATTTTTGTTCCTGCTCAGTCTCCCATTTGGGAGCTAGGGATTTTCTCTCTCTTTAAGCTAGGCTTTAAGACAGTCTTGAAAGAATGTGTAAATTGGTCATGAACCCATCTGGAATAGTCTGAGATCAGTGAAGGGGGATGCAGAGGGGAGGCCCTGGACCGCCCCCAGAAGTGGAGGATCAAGGCCGAGGCTACCGGACACCTTGGCCCTGATCCTCCCTTTCACTGCCTCCCTTTTGATCCACCACAAGCTGTGAAAGGGGTGGCGCAAGAGGCGTGGCATGCTGCTTTGGCGTCTCTTCTGGCTGAGAAGCTGGACGCTGAGCCGGAAGGATGTCATCGGACTGCCCGTCATGCGGATGGGCTGTCGTTCCAATGATGTCCTAAGGATCCTCCCCTTCCTGGGATTGAGAATGGCATTTTTCACTGTCTGCATCCCCCTCTGAGTCTAGGAGCTGTTCTCCCTTTTTCTGACCATAGCAAGCTGATATGTCTCCGACACACTCAAAACACATTAGAAAGGGGTGTGAGGACATACTGACCCTCTGTCCCTCTGAATGTTCTGTGGAAGAGTTATATGCATATGCACCAATATGTGTGCAGAGCTCCTTTTGACATGTGACAACTGTGAGGTAGGATCATCTGGTACATAGTGGTGGGTTTTCCCTATGCAGAGCTTGGGAAAGTTACTTTTGGATAGATTTTTCAGGATCCTCTAGGCAATATGGTCATGATACATGCTGGTCAGAGGATTCTGGGATTTGTAGGGCAAGAAAAAATAAATGTTTTCCAGCTCTTATCCCATTCATTTGCTTGTTCTTCCCTGCACTTGCAGAAGGTCATATAATCTTATAGATATTTAGAATTAGCAACCTTTACATGTTGATACTCACTAATACTAGTTTGCAGTATGGTGACTTTCTGTTTGCTTGTTTTACCACACTCATTTTCTTCCTGCAGCCATTTTCTTCTTCCCTCCTTCTCCTTATTAGACCTCATGTTTGATTTTTCACATGGGCTTGTAAGTAAAGCTACTTCCATATGTTTTACAAAGAAAACTTAGGGGACTCCTGCTTGACCCCATGGCCATTGGCCTGTGGGGCCCCTTAGGGTTCCATGTTCTCCCCTATGCTATTTAACATATATATGAAACTGCTGGGAGAGGTTGTCTGGAGTTTTGCAGTGCGATGTCATCCATATGCAGATGACACTCAATTCTACAACTCCTTTCCACCTCAACCCAAGGAGGCTGTCCAGGTCCTAAACCAGGGTCTGTCATCAGTAATGCACTGGATGAGGGCAAACAAGTTGAAACTTAATCCAGACAAGACAGAGAAAGGCAGATCAGGGATAGGGATCCAACCTGTGTTAGATGGGGCTACAGTCCCCCTGAAGACACAGGCTAGCAGTGTTATTTCTGTGGAGAGACTGGATATTTCAAGAAGGACTGTCCAAGAGTCTGTGCAGCAAAGAAAGGATGGTCTTCACAAAAGAAAAATCCCCAGGAAGGGAGGGGGTTTCTTTCTGTTTTGGAGGGTGTTGTGAGTGGGAAAATGGGAGATCTAGTCTGGATTTTAGATAGTGGATGTTCCCACCATGTGGTATCAGATAAGGGGAGACTACAGAACCAAAAACCAGCTTCAGTAGATACATTGGTATTTGCTGATGGTGAATCTGGTAGGGTGGAATTTAAAGGGTCTGTATACATCCCAGGGCTGGGGAAAACATTTTATAATGTTCTATGTGCACCTCAACTGCAGAATTCCCTTGTGACTATGGCATCCCTAACCAATGATGGGTTTGAAGTCCATTTTAAGGGGGATGAAGGGGTAATCTCCAAGGAGGGGGCAGTATGTGGTAAAGCTGTTAATAAAAATCAGATATACCACATGGTGGCACAAGTGCAGTGTAGCAATGTAGCTAACAAGCCATTGCTTGAAATTGTGCACACTATTTTCATTGAGTGATAGAGGCACACAAGTTTCAAGGGTTTAAGAAACCTAGAGAAGGTATGCCCAGATTTCAAAGTGAAGAAATGCAACAGCTACCTTGATTGTGCAGTATGCAAAAGGGTGAAAGTCAAGACTTACCCAGTTGCCAAAGTAAGCAAGTGCACCACCCAAAGGCCTTTTCAGGTGGTACACACAGACTTGTTGGGACACACCAGGTCAAAAGCATAGGAGGAAACAGATTTACCTTGCTCATAGTAGACCAACACACCTGGTATTCCTTTGTTGTCATATTGAAAATCAAGAGTGAAGCTGCTGATCAGGTCAAAAAGTGGGTCAATGCCATTGAGAATGAGTTTCCCTACAAGGTGGGCACTATTGTGACTGGTAGGGGTGGAGAGTTCATTGCTGAAAGTTTGAAGCAGTGGTTAGGCAAAAGGGAATTCAGCACAAAACCACTAATCTGGCTTGCCCAGCCGAGGATGGTTTGGCTGAAAGGCATATCGGCATGATTAAACAGATGAGGGATTGCATGCTAGGAGATGCTGGGGCACTGCCAAATTTGTGGGCAGAAGCCACAAAGGTTGCATGCCATACCATTAACAGGAGGTGGTGCAATGCAATCAATCAAACACCATATTTTCTGTCACATGGGAGAACACCCAACTTAAAATATGTGGGCTATGTCTAAGTACTAATTCTTCCTCAGTTTTGAAAGAAAAATGAACTGAAGAGTCAGAAGTTAAGGGGAATAGTTATAGATTTCTATTGGGTGGGGGCAGAGTCCTGTACTCAAAGAGTTCCTTCACATCTGAGACAGCTGATAAGATGTCAATAACTGGACTGATCATCAGTTGTGCTGATAGCCCTGTCATCTGGAGGTCCAGAAAGCAAAGCTGCATAGCACTCAGTACAACAGAGGCAGAGTTTGCCACATTGTTGGAGGTTGCAAGTGAAATACAGTGGGCTAGGCAATTGTTGAAAGACCTAGGAGAGAACTGTAGTAAAGCAACTGTGGTAAACGAGGACTCACAGGCATACATTGGCACAGCAGAGCCAGAAAATTTGAAATGTGGACCAAATACACCACAATGAGATAACAGAATGTGAGAGAGCTTGTGCAAAAAGGAATGTTGAAGCTGTAGTATGTTGGTACAGAGGACAACATAGCTGATATTTTCACAAAGCGACTACCTGTGGAATGCCATGAAAGGTTGGCTAGCAGTCTACGTATTAGTGTATGAGGTCTACATTACACTTGGAACAAATGCAAGGACACATGGAACACACCACATGTCATTTTGGAGGGGATTGTCAAGACGATGTTGCACCCTGGTCTGGAAAATGACATGGATGTGGCCACTGAACGGAACTGGAGTAATGGTAACATGGTTACTACAGTTCAAGTGGCAGGTGCATGAGTCAGCATTTGGTAAGCTGTGCATCATGGGAGGTCTGATGTAACATGCACAGTGGATGAGGCCAGCCAGGTATGCATCATGGGAGGTCTGATGCAACAGGCAATGTGGATGAAACTAGACAGGTTTCATTAGTGCATGGCTGTCATATGTTCCCAAGAAGATTACCTATATATGGGAAAGGGTCAGAATCGCCGTTGTTGGTAAATTGTGGTTGGTGGTTGGCGAAGCACTTTGTTGGTCTGTATAGCTGTGAGTATTCAAAACGGATGTCTGATATTCTATGTATCTTTGTAAATATTTGCAACAAAGATTAAAGTCCTCATTGACTGAAGTCTCATTATCCAGAGATTCATTTCTCCAAGCTGAAAGCAGCAGCCTGTTTGTGGGAAGATTTTTCCTGTGCTGTCTGGAGCAAGACTCCACAGAGTCCACCTTCTAGGCATTCCTGCCTACATGCATCAACTCTCTCTCTGTGTATGCTAGATCCTGCTTTTCTGCATACCCCAACATAACTTGCCGAGGGCTTTTGAAATTAGGCTGACTGAATGAGATGAGCCCAAGGCCTGCAAGTAGCTTGAAGGCAGCAGGTTGCCCCCCCCCTTCTATTTTGCTAACATTTTCCTACACAGAAAGATAGCATATTAGAGTAAAGGCTAGTCTGGGACCCATCTTCCTATTTTATCCATATGCAGTTGATGGATGGCCTTATTTATGTATACAGAGGAGCAATTGTCATGTAAGTTACATGTAACCTAAGTTGCTCTGCCCAAGACAGAAGTTTATCAGCTCACTGAGATCCAGACTCGTGAAAACATATTAATCAAATTCTGCTTCTGTTCAAACAAGAGCATTTTAAATCATTTCTTGAAGACAACAAAAGAGGTACAATACTGAACCTGATGCATAACAGAATGTATGGTTTTAAAGGGTTTTAGGAGGTGGTCTGATTTCACACAAAGCTAAGATGGTATGGGGACAATGTGATGGAGAGTGGGTACAGTAGCTACCATAGATATCCTGAGCAAAGGAACCAATGGCTAAAGAAACAAACTAGTCTTTAATGTAGAAATCCATTTAGAAAAAAAGCTATTTAAGCTAACAGCCAGCCCCATTTTTAGAACAAGGAGATAGATACTGATAATAAGAAGGCATTACAGAGCTCTGAGTTTGTTATATAGATACCCGAGTCCTTAAACTGAAAATGCCAAGGACAGAACTTAAAAGCCTCCCTTGCCTCTTGCATGTCAAACAAGTGCTGTATCACATATCGTTGGAGACCTTCATTCTAAATGAGTGGGGAAGCAGGAGATGCAGTTATTCAGTGGCGTAAAGGTATTCTGCATATGTTCAGAGGCACTCAGGGTGTGTTTACATGGGGCAAATGAATTGGTTCCCCCTCCTTCACAGCTCCTTGTCTTCTCAATACAGGGCCGAAGCCCCAGTTAGACTGTGCACCATCCCTTCCTTAAATTGGATGAAAAAACCTGGATTAATTACTTTTGCTCCAGATTTTCTAGGGACGTCTAGAGAACTCCAGAATGATGCCAGGTGGCAGTTTGCACAGCATCCCACTCTTCTTCCTGCCAGCACTGCCACTGATGTGAGTTGCTCCCTCTGACGTCACTGCAAGGTGGCCAGCCATGTGATTGACACTGGGCACATAATTTTTTACCTCAGATGGTGTGACTCATACCAGAGACAGTGGTGGCAGATGGCACAGTGGGATGTGTATGTAGAAGGGGAGGGCAACCTGCTGCCTTCAAGCTACCTGGCATCACTCTGGAGTGCAGAGGTAATGGGGAATTCTCAGAGAAGCTTTGAGGCCAGCATACTTCAGGAGCAGCCTGAAGTATTTTGGCTAAGATAAATCCTTCACCAGAATACTTCTGAATAAGAATTTTCTACTCTTGATTATCTAACTGATCTTTATAGCCACTTGTTTGTGCACTGCAGTATCATACTGGATCAGAGTCCCCTAAGTGGAATAAATACATCATCTGTTATTCAGATTTTCCTATCTGAACAAACAACCCAGGGTATTAGAAACATTAGAAACAGTTGACAGCATATATTAGGGTTAGCATATTTTGAAAAACACAACACAATTTACTCACTGAATGTATCAAACCACTGATTGCTATGACTCTCACTTCAAGTACCTTATAAACCTTGTCAGTTGTAAGAACCACTGCTCTTCAGTTGAATCAGTCCAACTGACAAAGCACACCTTCTTTGGGGCTGGGCACCATCACAACAATGGTAGTGTGGCAATTTCTCTCTCTCTATCATCTTCTTCCCTGATGAGTCTTTCCCACAGGATGGAAGAAGATGGTGTTTTCAGCCACAAAACCACCAGCAGTGACTCAAATCTAACTGGAAGCTGGTGGGTCATTTGGCTGACTGCTTTGGAGGCTTACCTCACCCTGCTTTAATCTGGATCTTCTTCCTTCTCAGAGCCCTACTACCTGATCTCTCACTTCCTCCAGTCCAGACCTTGTAAGAAAACTCAGCTTACAATCAATCAAGACACATGTTCCTCTGAAAGAGCATTCATTTTTTAAAATAATTGTAATTGTTTAAATATTCTGCCAGGTCTGAAAGGTAAGAAATAAATTCCCATCAATTAATGTTCTGTAGTATGATGAGTGGGGGGGATGCATAAAGAAAAAGGAAGATGGATTTGAAATATTCAAGTAATTTATTCCAAACTGCATCAAGGTGTTAGCCTATGTGATTTTTCATAAAATTTTGGATACTTGTGGAGTTCCCTCTATGACCCTGAACTGACCACTGAGGGAGGGCAGCCAAAATCCCCTAGATGGCAGATCATGTAGGCACTGAGAGACCTGCCCAGAACTACTGGAAAATTCCCCACCAGGCAGGTTTGGGAGTTGTCAAAAGGGGGGGGGGAAACACTATACTGGAAAAGACACATAATAGTGCTTATTTGTCTTGAGTCTCACATGTGATAGGGCAGTGATCAGATTTGACTGCGCCCTTTTCTCTAGCCTTCCTTTTTTGATAGTTTTGAAACCAAATGCATTGTTTAGACTATGCTCACACTTAGGTTAACAGAGCTAAGACTATCAACACCTTTGTTCTGACTTCAGCCAAGCCATTTAGTCAATAGCCAGAAGGCAGATATTTCCTATAAGAACCCTGAGATTTGTAGGCTCCATGTGCTACCTTGAGAGTGCATGCAGACTCCACGTCTGTCTGTACTCTGATTGTAGCTCCCACGGCCATCTTACCCCCCCCCCCCCCCATTTCGACGTCCATGCTTCATCATCATTATCATCAACTTCGCAGTGGAACCCAGAGAAGCCTTAGGAAGTGAGGAGCTCACCCTGAGTCTGGTCCCTCTCAAGCTATTCCCGCTTTCACCCCTTTTATTCCTAAGAGTGCAGTGTGTGAGTGACCTATTTGTCTGTGTGGTTTTCCCTTATTAATAATAAATATTTAGACTTTAATTGGAGAAGTCTGCCTCAGCATCATCCATTGTGGGATATCTTAGTCCTCTGGTATACATAACGGTACACGGTCCCGTGTGGTGGTGTTAGGGTCCCACTCTTGCATATTTTGAGCTAATTATAAATTTCCCTAATTAGATCCTTCCTAACATTTTGGTGGAGAATGCGGGCATTGTAGAGTACCCCGAAATTTGGACAGCTCAAACTGATCACTTGGGCCATTTAAATCTCGGTACATAGGAGCAATAAGGTTCTTGGATAAAGGAGACGCTGACACAGTAATAGCTAGGAGAGCATGTGTGTTCTTGTGTGACTGGAAATCTTGGGTTGGCTATCCCGTTTTGTAATTTATCTTAAAAGCAAAGCAGCTTCATTTATATACCACTTCATATCACGCTATGGGATGTCTAAGTGGTTTACAACTGTAAGCTCATTGCCCCCCAACAGTTGGGTACTTATTTTAGTGACCTCGGAAGGATGCAGGCCTGACTCTAGCCTGAGCCCTGGCTAGTATTGAACTCGCAACTTTGTGGTCTATGAGTGAGTGACTGCAGTACAGGCATTTAACCACTGTGCCACCAGGGCTCTTTCTCTATTGCGGGTTGGGAAAGAAGAGCCAGGCTCCCCCATTCAGGTTTTCCCCTTCCACAATCCAAAACTTAGACTGTCCCCAAAACCACCTTGGGTAGACAAAGTTAGGTGGTGCCCTCATCTGAGGCTGTAATCCCTAGCACAAGGTTGGCAGAGTTAATGAGGGCAAGGTGGCCCAGTGCAGCTAACAGAAGTTTAAAACTCACAGCAAGGGTCTAGCTGGGGCCCCAAGGGATAGTGGTTGCCAGGAGCGTACTGCAGGAGGTCAAACGAGTAGGAAGACAGCACTTGAACTCCCCAGTGAATGGTTAGGAGGAGGAAATAACTGACCCTTGGCCGGGGTCTGGCACAGGTTGCCTGTGGCACTAGCTGCAGTAGTGACACACAACAAGTTCACCAGCAGGACAGGAGTGGTCCCTAGGTACAGAAGCCAGCTGGTAAGGACAGGAGTGTCCTAGTGGGGGCAGCATGGCCAAGAATAGATAAAAAGAGAATGAGGAAGGTGAGGAAATGGAAGTCGCCAAGCTGTTTAAAGAGGAGCAGGTCCAGGACAGGCTTCACAAGTGGATCACTAAGAAGGGCCCCAATCTATGGGTATCTGGAGGGTTCCTCATGGAAGATCCAGTTCTGACCTTACGGGAGGACTATAACCTCAGGATAGAAAAGAAGGGGCTGAAGAGCATCCCCAAAACAGAAAAAGACAGGTTGACATCATGGGGAATCTGGACCCTATCCCATGATGCAGTGGAGGAATATAAAAAGTACCAATTAGAAGCAGAAGTTTCCAGAAGACAAATTGGCGATCTGGTTACCCAAATTCAGGATAAGGTGACCGAAAATACTCTTCTCACCAGGACAGTAAATGAAGCTAGCCAAAAGCCGATAGGGCCAAGAAAGAGAATGCCACCCTGAAATTGAGGGTAGCAGAATTAGAACACAAATTGGGACAGGCAAAACAAGCTGTGGGCTTCATATTGGCACAGAAAACAGAAGGAGCAGCCCAAGCCAACCACACCATGTGCGAGGGCAAAATCAGTGAATTAGAGAATAGGATAAATTTAAAGAGTGCTTTAGTGGCCATAGTACAACCAAGCATTTTAGAATCGGCCAAGCAAGCGAATATTCTTCCAGAGAGTCCCCTGCCAGTAGAGACATGGACTCCTCCTCCCTACAATCTCCAACAGAGTTCCCCAAAAGGGAACGAACTCATGGAGGGGTGCACTCCAGGAATACCCATGAACCCTGTTAAAACTCAGAGTACAATTGAATGGAAAGCCACCTCTGAGGATGGTACAGTTACAAAGACACTTGTAGAAACGGTCTCTTGGTCCCTAATGGAAATCAAGACCATAGCAGACCAACTAGGAAAGCTAAATCCCCAGACCGGAGTCCAGTGGATGTCCACCATCATTCTTTCCTACCCAAAAGCTAAATGGCAGGACCTCACAGAGATAGCTAGGCTGAGCATAGATCCCATCTACTTAGGCCCCTTTGAGGCAGCAGTTTCTAAGTATGATCTGGCAAATCTAGAATTGAAGGAGTGATGCAGATACACTGGCCCGGCACCACTATAAGAGCCAAATACCACAAGGAAGTGCAGCAGCCAGACGAAGCCCCAGATACTTATGTAGCCAGGAAGAAAATGTTAGCCATTTTAGCCATAGAAGTTGGCCTTAACAGTGAAGGAGTACTGCTTCTGAATAGTTCAGAGTTCATAAGAGAGGTGTACCAGGGTTTGAAAGAGGCTGTAAAAACTTACATAGGACTCACTTCCCAAAGGTTAAGTACAATAGAGTGGCAGGGATTCCTAATGCACATCCAAGAGGCCTCCCAGATATTTTGGACCCGAGAAGCACAGAAAGATATGGCCAGGAGTTTGGTATATAAAAAGTACCAATTAGAAGCATCAGGAAAGAGTTCCTGTAGCATAGGCAGGAAAGCAGATAAGGATGGCGAACCAGTTCACATGATTACATACCAGAACACTGCCCCCCTCTCTCAGCCCCTATCCACCAAGCCCAGGAGATTTAGTAATAACAATTCCTTCAGGAGAAGTGCCAGGAGCTACCCCCATGTTCCGTCAGACACACAGGACACCAACAAAGACCCCTTGCAAGAAATTAGAAGCACAATTTGGAAGCAGCTAAAGGAATTAGGGTCCCCCACTCATGAGATACATGACAGACCCACTCAGGAGCTTACAGACTTACTACTCCAGACCTTAAATGGTCGAGACCCCAGGGGGTCTAGCCCAAGCACTAATACCCCCAACCCCTAGAATCACAGTCAGAGTACAGGTCAGTCAGGCTAGGAACACCCAGAATCTCATAGCTCACGGAGAGCAAGGGCAGACCCTCAGATCCCTTGGGCTGAAGACCCTCCTGCCCCAACTATGATAAGTCCCCCATAACCTTCCCCCAGGACCGGACCTATTAAGGCCCCAGAGAACCTGGTCTCTTTAGTTACCCCTCAGCCAAACATTCCCGTACTCCCTCCACTCAGCCAGCAGATTGTTGCAACCCTCAAATCCGATTTATGAGGACACCCCACAGTAAATGTAAAGGTGGGACCCCACAACAAATCCAAACTAGCCAAGCTACTTGTAGACTCTGGTGCCGCAGTTAACACTCTGAGCCCTAAACTAGCTGCAGTAGGGAGCAAAACACAGGACAGCATGGAGCTAGTCGGATTTGGCAAAGGCAAGCATCAGGCTGCCATTTGGAAAGACATCCTCATTCACTTAGGGCCCATTATAGACAGCATTAAGGCATGTGAGAATCAGGGAGAGGACTATAGAATTCTGGGAGTAGGATTTTTGAAGAGGAACCAATTGACCCTTGATTTGGCCAATGGTCTCCTGTGGCAATTGGAAGAAGGTCCTCTGGTAGTATCAGCCATCCACCAATGTGATGCCTTAAAAGCCCTGGTACCCCTCTACCCCATTCTAAATGACCCCTGGACCACAGATTTTCTGGACGTATGGATTAGAGATAAGATGGAGTGTGGGAAGGTTAGAGGAGCTTGCATGCTCATAGAAGGGAAGGACTCCCCTCCACAAAAACAGTACTAATTCCCCCATGAGGCAGAGGAAGGAATAGCAAAAACCATAAAGGTCTGCTGAAGTATGATGTCATTCTCCTGATGCAATCAATCTGTAACTCCCCACTCTGGCCTGTGCTAAAAGCTGATGGCATAACGTGGAGGATGACTGTGGACTTTAGACCCTCAAAGCAGTCACTCCCCAGTAGCCCCCGTAATAGCCAAGTACAATGAGATCCTCGTCGCCATTGCAGCCAGAGCCAAATTTGACAGTGTGATAGATTTAGCCAACACGTTCCACTCCATTCCACGCCATGAGAGCTGCTTCTACAAATTCACATTTGAGTTCTGTGAAAATCAAATGTGTTTCAAATGGACCCCCCAGGGTTTTCACTCCAGCCCCAGCATTTGGCATGCCCACGTGGTCAAAATGTGGACCAAGCTGTGCCCAATGTCATGCCCTCATGTTCTATCTTATGTGGACGGCATCTTGATCCACTCAGATTCCCAAGAAAAGACTGCAGACATCACCAGAGAAGTGTTAGGACTCATTCAGGACATTGGCTTCAAGGCTAATAGGGAGAAGGCCCAGTTAGTACAGACCCAGGTTAAGTATTTAGGATTAAACCTTCAGACCGATTGCAGTACCCCGGACTTGCAGAGAGTAGAAACAATAGGAAAGCTCCCTGTCCCCACTGATGTAGCATCCCTGAGAGCATGCCTAGGGACCTTAAACTTCTCTAGAGAATTCATTGAGGCTTTTGCCAGCAAAGCCAAGCCCCTATACTCATTACTTAAGAAAGGACCAGTATGGAAGTAGGGTCCCAAGCAACAGGAAGCATTTGCCACCCTAAAAATGGATTTAGCCAAAGCCCTCACTTTAGTTCACCCCGATGTAACCCAACCCTTTAATATTCAGTTGGCTGTAGCAGATAGCCATATAGGAGCAGTTCTCATGCAGTTTAGAAACAATGTGCACAGAGTAGTAGCCTATGCATCTAAGAATCTCTCTCCCACAGAAGTGAAATTTAGCCTGTGCAAGAAGAATTGCTTAGTCTTGATATGGGCCCTAACCTGCTGGGAATTCATGATAGGTGGAGCAAAGGTCATCATTCAAATTCCCCACATCCCACTCAAGTATATACTGTCTGGAAAGATCCAGGATGGACAAGTTCACAGCTCCTGAATAGCCAGATGGACATTAGAACTAGTGAAGCGAGGCATAGATTACAGCAGGCAGACTAGCAAACTGGTTGCCCCCTATGAGCTAGTAGTTTCTGGAGCTGCCCATGTGTGCCCTCTCCCCATCCCCACACAAAGTGACTGGCCAGTAAAGGCAGGAAAGGCACTAGCAGACACCATGCAGGCAGGATTCATATGCTGGTTCTGCAACGGCTCTTCTGCATGCCCCGATGGAACCTGCCTAACGGAATTTGGAGCAATTAGGGTGAATGACCAGTACACATTGCAGGGAACAGTTCAGCCCCATTCCAGCCAGGCATCAGAAGTAGAAGCCCTCCACACGGTCTTAGAATTTGAGGACCCATACATCCCATTAGCCATATACACGGACTCCCAATGGACGGTAAATGCTGCCATAGATTGGCTGCCATTTGGATGTCCAGAGATTGGAAGACGAATGACAATAAGCCAGTCACCCACACAGATAGATGGCAGGAAGCCACCCAGATAATCATAAAGCAGACAGCCCCCACCTGGGTGTCTTATGTTAAAGGCCACCAGAAAGGTACCAGAGAGGAAGCCCAATGGAATAACAAAGCAAATATTTTAGCTAAGGAAGCAGCAACAGCTCCAATGGCACCTATTAATGTGAAACCAAAGGAGTACATTTTAAGGGATAGTGGAATAAGGGCTTTGGTAGCTGCAGGGAAAGACCCCATGGGAAGATATAGTATAATACAAAAGGAGGATGTATGGTGGGTGGTAGATAGAGAAGGAACCCATCATTGTTTTTTGTGGGTTTTTTTGGGCTATGTGGCCATGTTCTAGAAGAGTTTCTTTCTGACATTTTGCCAGCATCTGTGGTTGACATCTTCAGATAATGCTGGAATGGAAGAGAGTGGGTGTATATATACTGTGAGACCATGGGTAGGAAGGAGTGATTCCCATGTAAACTGTGCATATTTTGAGCTAATTATAAATTCCCCTAATTAGATCCTTCCTAACAAAAGCCAACTATTTGAGTGTATTGTCAATCCATCAAATAATGCTGTGTTTCCAATCTTTTGTTTATTGTTTATGTCATTTTTTTGTCTGTGTTATGTATGCATGTATAATGTATAATGTTATTTTAATAAATTAATAACTTAGAAAAAAAAAGAAAATAAAAGTAAAAATTGTTTGCAAATATGCTTTACATTTTTTGAGAGCCCTTTTCCTAAAAGGTACAACAAAAGCACAGTTCTGTGTGTGTGCATGTGTTTATAAAAACCTGAAGATAAATGTATTTCATGTGCATTATTTAAAAGTAGATTAATTTAATAAGTTTGGAAATGCAGACTTTTGAATGAAAAATTATAGTGCTCTCTGTGAGTAAGGTTAGTACAGACCACTAAACCACTGTGACTGCTAAAATCCCAAGAAACATATTGTAATGAACATGAAGGATGGTTATCTGCTTTCAAGTCTATGATGACTCCATGAATTTTACAAGGTTTTTATAGACAAGGAACACTCAGAAGTGGTTTGTTGTTGCCTTCCTCTGAAATACAGCCTACAGCACCTGATATTCCCTATACAACTACTAACCAAGCCTAATCTTTTTGAGGCAGACTGATAAAAAGACAAGTAGGTCTGAGACCCCTCAAACAAGAGTCTTATGAGAGCCCTCCCACCCACTTCCATATATCATAATGGATTAGTAACACCTAGAAGGTGTGCTTTTTTAAATTTTATTTATTGGACAAATTTATTGTTTCTGCTATATTCCTTCACCTCAACTTATGGTGATCCTGTTATAGAATTTTCTTGGCAAGATTTATTCAGGGGAGAGCTCAGATAATTTGTAATTTGTCAAAGGTCATCTACTGGATTTCCATGGTTGATGGGGATGTGAATCATGATCTCCCAAAGATCTAGTAAAAATCCAAACCTCTATGACATTCTATCTCTCTCACTTGGCAAATACTTATCTATTATAGATAATCAGATGTCCTGCTTTACAAATGAGAACCTCTATGTAAAGCCATCCTCTTTTAGAAGGGTTGTTCAGCCAACAGCCATAAGAAGGAACAGCAGGGCCAGTCACTAGTCCATCAGCAGTGAGTCTCTCATAGAGGATTAGGTCTTCTGGTCACACTTTCCCCCACTATTCAGAAATGTGTTGCATTTTTAGTTAGATTAGAATAATTATTTCTAAATTTGCACACGTGTATCATACTGTTACAATTGGCCCTCAGTAGCTGCAGACTTGCCATCCACAGATTTAACCATCTGCAGATGGCAAGCCTACATTGCTACCAATGGTAGCACTTGTTTGTGGCTGCTCCACCATTAGGGACAGCCCACTGTCTTCAGTGGTGCCATGTGCATGCAGCTGCACTGCTGTTAAGATTAAGTCCCACTGTCTCTAATGGTGGTGCTGCCATGCGCATGCACCACCACTGTGGACAATTGGGGCTGTCCCTAATGATGGTGCAGCCACATGCATGCATCATCATTGAAGTTCTGTTGTCCTTAATGACAGCACAGCCACATGAACACAACATCATTGGGGATAGCAGAACTCGAGCACCTGTGGGTTTTGGTATCTGTCGTGTGTATGTCTGTGTCTGGAACAGATCCCTCACAGATACTGAGAGAAAACTGTATTAGCATGTCTGTGATTCCTGTTGTCTTCTGTATCCATCCCATCTTTTCCTGATGTGTAAGTAGGAGTAAGAAAAATAAATCTCACAGTTGATGAGACTTTGGATTAGGGAGCCTGTTGAGGATCCTCCAACACTATTAATAGTCCTCACATCCAGCACAATAGTGAGGTACCAAAAGTGTTTTTCCCATTGTGTTTTTAGAGATTTTTTAAAAAAAAAATCTTCTTGCTTATGAGCCAAGGTTTCTATTGCAGGTGGCTTTTAAGCCCCAATTTAACTGGGAGGGAAGTGGCATCAGTGATGGGAATCACACACCACTTCCCTCCCATACCTGGTCCATGCCCCAGCCATCCCTTCTCATTCCCGGGGGAAACCCATTAATGAGCTGCCAATTGTGTGATGCCTCAGGTGTGAAAAGCCATCCAAGGGCATTCATGCAGTTGGCAGTCACATGGTGTCACTACCCCCTCAGCCCCTTTCCCTTTCCCCTTACTATTTAATTCCCCCCCCCCTCAGTTTTATGTGCTGTTTTGGAGCTCTGCAGCCTCAAGGGTTTTTTTAAAAAAAGATTAAAGCATTAAATCAAAGCTAGAGAGCTCTGGAATTGTGTGACAAACATTCAAAAACAACAACAACAAAGGCATGCTGGGGAGCCAGTTGTTATCATCAACATTTTGGCTGGCATTCTGTAAGTGACACATGCAAGTGTAAGTCCACCTTATGCTTTTATGTTTGTCCATACTATCACCCCATTTACTCAACCTGTATGCAGACAATATCATATGCAGATCATGTTTAGATTCAGAGGAAGGAGGAGTGAAGATTGGAGGAAGGAATATTATCAACCTAAGATATGGAGATGACACAATACTACTAGCAGAAAACAACAAAGCCCTGGAGCAACTACTGAAGAAGGAAAAGGAAGAACGTGCCAAGGCAGGCTTATTGCTGAACATTAAGAAAACAAAAATAATGACTATGGAAAGTCTACAAGAAGTCATCCTAGATAACATGATAACAAGAAAATTGAAATAGTCTAAGAGTGCCTTGAATCAAATATTGATCAAATAGAGACATCAGTCAAGAGTTAGAAAAAGACTAGGACTGGGAAGTGCTGCTATGAAGAACTGGAGAAGATTCTAAAGTGCAAAGATATAAGTGTGTATACTAAAGTGAGGATTGTTATATTCCCCACCACCATGTATAGATATGAGAGCTGGACAGTGAAGAAAGCTTATAGAAAGAAAATCAATTCATTTGAGATGTGGTGCTAGAGAAGAGTTCTGAGGACACTGTGATGCCCCAGAAGACAAACAAATGGGTTCTTGAACAAATCAAGCCTGGACTCTCCCTGGAAACCAGGATGACTAAATTGAGGCTGTCACACTTTGGCCACACCATGAGAAGACATGAATCATTAGAAAAGACAGTGATGCTAGGAAAGGTGGAGGGCATCAGAAAGAGAGGAAGACCTCATGCCAGATGGATAGACTCAAACAAAAAAGATCACAGCCTGAGCCTGCAGGACAGAAGCAGAGCAGTTGAGGACAGGGGGTCTTGGAGATGTCTCATCTACAGGGTTATCATGAGTTGAGGTCAACTTGAGAACAGTTAACAACAATAACAAATGTCTTTTGTTGTTGTTATGAAGGCTGGTATTCCTTTTACTCTCTTCAGTCACCCTGCATCAGTCCATCTGCTGTTCAGGGGGGCTATCACAGCACAACCATGAGTCCTAGGGTGGTGGAGTGAGGAGCAATAGCAGAGTTTTGCATTCAGAACTCTCAAGCTATAGAGGCCAATGTTGATTTTGGACTTTGTGTGTTTCTCGAGTAATTGAATAAAAAATCTACAGAATCAGGCCTTTAGTCTCACCAAAGCATATGTGGTTTTGGCATTGCCACCCACATTTCTCCTGATAAACCTACCCATGAGGTAGGCTGAACTCAGTGATGGTGACTTGTGCCAAGGCTGATGGCCCAAGGGAATGTGTGCTTCAACTGACTCTATAGTGGATGGTCTGGCATGCTAACTAATAAAGCATTATTTGATTTCCACAGGGCCATAGACATCTAGAGGGCCTCCTCCTGCCATCCACTCCAGTCTATTCATTGGATGTCCATTACAGATATAATCTGTGACTGAACACAACACCAACACTACCATCAGGATTATTAGCACCTGTGATGGAGCATTCAGCTGAGTGGATCATTTGAGACACAATTCAATCCATGTTGACAAAAAGTATTAGAATAGAAGCACAATGCCTTTTTCATTGCATGGGTTTGTGTGACTCACCCTTATGCATATTTGAGTGTATAGAGAATACTATATCAGTGTTCTGGGTTGGAAATGGAGTGAATGATTTCATTTATTTATTAATTTTTAGTCTGATCTTTACCTATCAATTTTACAAATTATACAAACAAGAAGATTTTGTTCTTCATTTTAATATCATTTAGAGAATCTCATGGAAAGAAGAGACTAGTTTCTGATAGTAGAGATACCAAGGTAGTTGTAAATTATACTGCTACTCTCCCTTGTTCCATTAAAGTTTTTTATTGCCTTAATATCTTATTCTGCATTCTGAATTGCAGAAATCATCAGATTTTATAGATATAAACTTCTGTTTAATGACAGTTTTTACTGTTGTATTTGTTTTACTGTTATTTGGCACTAAATCTTAGTATATTTAATTATTCAAACACTATGGGAGCTCATCAGAAACTCACATTCAAGTACTCATCTTATTTAATCCACAATTTCTTGGATTTATGATTCAGAAACTTGGTAGAAACCAATATAACATTTTTGCAATATAATTGTTCATTGAGTTGTGCATGTGTCTCTGGATAGCTAGGTTGAATTTAATACAAGCAATCAGAATAAAAGGGTTCATGAATACAAATTATCTAAAATTTCTTTAAATAGTCTCCATTTTTAGATAATAGGTTCAATCTGTTTCATCAAAAAGATTGATCGTTGCACTGGAAAACTTGTCACAGGGCTGACAACAGTTTTTCAAGTGCCACTTGTATTGTGGTAGATGATGAAACTATGGCCCACAGTAATTCACACCATACTTATATATACATATATCCCCACAGAAACTAATGAGAACACTTGTGGAGAAAGCATTTCTATGGGTCACAGATTCCTGTCTAAACACAGGGTGAAGAATCTTGCAGCTTCTTAGTTTGTAGTTCTGCAATTTTTGATTATTTGCTGGTAAAGCAATTTGGAAGCAATGAAAATTCATCAGCATGTACAGAGATGGAGATGGCCTGAAAACCACATAAATAATGCACAAAAAACTGACAAATACTTTATATGTCTTCTGACTCAATCAAACTGTGAACTTTGAATCTAGAGCAACATTTTAAACTGGGACCCAAAGCTCAGAGAATAGACCTGCAGATGACACAGATGCTATAAATCTAGCTAATAAATGTGCTTGCATGAATCCACCCAACTCTGGTCTCTGGCATGCATAGATATAAACAGTCTGGCTCTAATTTCTGGTGTACATAAGCAAAGAAGATCCTTTCAAAGACTAAAATATAAAGGAATTCAAGAACCTAAGCTTTTCACTTCTCTCTCTCCCTGCCTCTCTCCACAGTTACATGCTCCAGTAGGGGAATAAATGATTCAGGGTGCTGCTTCTAATTCATAAAAAAGGCTTAGATCCAGTAGAAAAGACTGTTTCCTTCCCTATGGCCCATGATGATCCTCTATGGTAGATCAACAGTGGGCCTGTGGAACAAGTCAAAAGAGGACAAGTCAAGAGAAGCTGGGAGCCTATAGATCAGGGGTAGGCTACCTTTCCCCTTTCAGGGCCAAGGGACTTCAGCTCCCAGAAGCCTCAGCCATGTTGGCCAATAGTCCCATGTTGGCCAATAGCTCCTGGGATTCTGGGAGCTGAAGTCCCTCGGCCCTTAAAGGGGAAAGGTTGCTTACCCCTGCTATAGATCAGGGGTAGGCAACCTTTCCCCTTTAAGGGCCGAGGGACTTCAGCTCCCAGAAGCCTCAGCCATGTTGGCCAATAGTCCCATGTTGGCCAATAGCTCCTGGGATTCTGGGAGCTGAAGTCCCTCAGCCCTTAAAGGGGAAAGGTTGCCTACCCCTGCTATAGATGCACACCACTGGCAAAATGGGTTATGATGTGAATGACTCTGCTCCCTCTGTGTCCAATCAGGGAGAAAGAAGCATCTGTACCTGTTCAATTTGGCTAGAACAGGTGGGAAAAATAGTTTCAGTTCAGTTTTGAAGAATTTATACACATCAAATATTCAGGATGGAAAGAACTTGGATTTTCAAAGAAGGCAAAATGACTAGTTGTTCCAACCCTACTAGTGCTTTTTAAAAAGCTAAGGGTGGCATTGCATTCAGCCACAAGATTGTAAACTGGACTTAAAATTTCATAAGTGCTGATGTTCATATTTATGGTAATGCATAACCAAACATGATCTTCAAAACATATGTTTTCAACCAGGCAACAAGCCAGATGAAGAGTTTCTGAGGTGTTGAAGTTCAGGATACTAGCTGCAGCATTCTGTCAATCGTTGTGTGCCTTAGACAAGCAATTACAGCAATATGTAATGGTGGTCTCTCCAACTGCCTGTTATTAATGTCTCTGATTACTGGGAGAGCACTGACATCATCTTCCCCAACATCCCAATCTTCAGTGTCTCAAAAACATTTCAGTTCAAGTGCTGCCAAACAGAAAAGGTAGGTTTCTGGGTCTTGGCTATAATCTACAAAACTCTATCACACAGCCAAAGCAGCAGTTGGATGCCAGGAACATCTTCAGTGGCCCTAATGGCCACAGCTATAGAAGCAGCAGTGCCTGGTGTCTTTCAGTATCAGTGGAGTGGTGAATCTGCAATAGGTTTCAATGCAATCACTCAAGGAACTATCCAAGGTGCTGCTTTTTCTCCCCATAACAGGGGCAGGCAATTGCAGGGGTGTGAGGAAAAAAAAATCACTCATTCAGATGCAGTGGAAATGATGCCATCTCACTTCTGGTTATGGTTTTCAGTTGATTTATTGCAAAAGAGGAGCTCTTTGTGAGGGCTTGAGAGGCTGTGAGGTTGGGTGGGTGGTTTCAAGTGGTTAGGAAAGGTTTTTATGGTGGGGTGCATCTCCTCATTCCTAGTTAAATACCTAGGATAGCTCCATTAGAATATGCTATGAGTGCTAGCAGGGAAAGGTTCTGAGAAGGTAGGTGTACCTGGTTTCAAGTAGGGAGGAAGGAGATTTTAGTTTGGTTTATTTGTTTTTAGTAAGTGTCTTGGAAAGTGGGCAGCATGGCTGATAGCCAAAGCAAGGGAAAGTCCCAAACAAAGTTACCAATCTGAGGGAGCAGCAAGTGAAGAGTCAAACATGGTCCATAGGTTGAAGGTTGCAGAGAAGCTGAGAAACAAGGCAGTCCGAGGTCCAGGGATTCGGAGGTCCAAGAGTAGTCAGCGGTCCAAAGGTCAAGCATACTAGGAGTCCAAGATAATCAAGAGTCAAGGTTTCAGGCCAAGGAACAAGGAGAGCCAGAGACTGAGGCTTTCGCCAGGAAGCTCAGGTAATCTCTGGCTCTGAGGCAGCATTTCCACACTTGCTTAAATCCCTGAGCTGCCAGAGCTCAGCTGGGGCTGATCACCTTGATGACCTCAGCGTTTTTCATAAAGCCTCCTCGAGCACCGGAGACCCGCCCTTTCAGCTCTATGATGCCTAAAAGTAGCCATGATCCCTTGATCTTCTTCCATGTCTGACGACTCTGTCATTAGAAGGCTTGGCTGCAAAGTCTCTTGAGAAGCCACAGGCTCTGCTGGAGGCTCCATGGGAGTTGATACCAGAGGGCTGCTAAGTCTGAGCTGGAGCTCCTCCACTGTAGGCTCAGGACCTGGAGGAGGTTCTGGCTCCTCCTCCCCATCCTCCGAGGCCTCATTCAGGCAGGGTGTGACAGTAAGAATACTTGAAACTTTGAAAATGTCTTCCTAAATTTGATAGAAACTCTAAAAATATTCAAATGTGGATAAAAGTGTAGCTGACAGATTCCTCTATCCAGGCCAAAGACTCTGGGGGAAGCAGACGGGTGGCATGGGGCCGCCCCAGGAAGCTGCAGATCAGGGCCGAGGTATCCGCACTCCTCGGCCCCAATGCGCCGCATCCCAGGCCCAGGAAGGAGCACTAAAATAGCGCTCCTTCCGCAAGACGCCGAAGGTGCATCACAAAAGGCCTCCAGCACACCTTCGGCGCCTCTTCCGCTGCAGCATGTGTGGACGCTGCAGCAGAAGTGTGTCGTCGGAGCGCCGGCCATGCCGAGGGCCGGCCGCTCTGATGACGTTTTCGGGAAGGGGTTGGGGTGCCCAGCGTGAGGCTGCCCTTCCCCTTCCTGGCCTTGGAAATGGCACTTTGCTCTGTCTGCTTAGGCCCTCTGAGTGGCTGACATTCAAGAGTCTGGCTTTCAATCCATATGTTGTGAGCTATGTTTATGGTGGTTCCATCTCTTTTGGCAATATAAAAAGGAGTAGGGGAGGGGAAGGGGAAAAAAGGAATGTGGCAGCACCTTTAAGACTAACTAGTTTTTATTTTAGCTTGAGCTTTCATTGACATAAACCCACTTCTTCATATGCAGTACAGAGTGATAAGCAATATCAGCTACTTTGGCTCCCATATTAGGTGAAAGCTGTCAAGCAGGTACAATGGGTACTGCATACATTGAAGTTGGCCCATGCAAGAGAGTATTTGGTCCACCGAACCACATCTACAAATTTCTTCCTCAGTTCAATTGAAAAGACATGAGCAGGGGTAGGCAACCTTTCCCCTTTAAGGGCCGAGGGACTTCAGCTCCCAGAAGCCTCAGCCATGTTGGCCAATAGTCCCATGTTGGCCAATAGCTCCTGGGATTCTGGGAGCTGAAGTCTCTCGGACCTTAAAGGGGAAAGGTTGCCTACCACTGGACATAAGGTTTAAACAAACAGATTTGACCATTCCTAGCTCTATCAATTCTAGAAGGGAGCTTTGAGAAATGACTTGTTTTGATGTTGTCTTTCAGAATCCCTCACCTGTCATGGCCAATTTTCTCAGGTAATTTTTCTAGTGACCATGCTGACTGGAGAATTTTGAGAGTTGCATTAAAAAATGTAACCTTTCCAGGATTCAAGGGAGATACAATTCATTGTATGTTCCAGGTACCCTGGGAGCAATATATTAACAGGGCTCCATCCTCTAAGGTTGCAGAAGATATGAGAAGCAGAAAGACGATTGTAGAAAATCTAGATATTACAACTACTCTCCTGGTCCTTCAGAATGACGAAGTGCACCAGTCTAAATAAATAAATAACAATGTAATTCTTTGCAATTGCTAGTTCTTTCCTGAAACTTCATTAGTGATATCTCTTTGGAAAACTGCCTCTGGGACTAAACCTGGATTATCTGTGTACTCTTTCTCATTTCCTTATGTGACGGGTTATCTTGTTGCTGATTGATTGCTTGATTAATTAATTTGATCACTTCTTTCTCTTGCTCCATGACTAATGTATTACATAGCTTGACTGACTCACTAAGTGATGCACACTGCCCATCTTCTCCTTGTCATCTTGATTAATTAAAGGATTATTCCATTATTTCATTCCTTGTGAACCTTCTTCATTTAACAGTTTAACAGATAACTCATGATGCCCATTCTACTTCAGTTATTTATTTATTTATTTTGGTGTAATTTTTTTTATAAGATCTTAGTTTAATACAACTTGGTTTACTGATTAGTGATTTTCTCTGTATACAATACAATGGAGATGATCCTCCAAAGAACAAGAGATGCATAATATTTCAGATGTGTGCTTGTGAATATCCCACATATCCTACATTGATTTTCACTGAAGATAAAAAGTTCCCACCCAAAATTAGGGATAGATAGATCACTCTATTTACAATGTGTCCTTTTCATATTCTTTTACCCATGGCTGTATTCTGTTTCCACATTAGCCATTTTTTTTCTGTTTATCTTGCTCTTTTTCTTAGCCTATGTCTCTACTTTATTTCCCATCTAATCTTCTCAAATTTTTCTTTCTGTATATTTAGGCAATTTGCTCATTCCTTGCATGGATTTAGAACAGAGGTAGGAAGTTAATAGAAAAGGGTTAATGTGTATAGTTGGTTAATCATTAATAAGCTAAATAAGCTAAAAATCTAATTCAATTGGATTTATGTCAGAAGGGAAAATTCATTTATTTAAGTTTATGCAAAAACGTCTGCATTAAAAGCCTTATCAGAATCAAAAATAACTGTCCATGATTTTACTTCCAGTCGGCAAGATGCATAAGTTGAGGCTGTCATACTTTGAACATATTTTACTTCCTGTAAGCAAGAAGGATAAATTGAGGTTGTCATACTTTGGGCACTAGAAAAGATGATAATGCTTGGTAAAGTGGAGGACAATAGGAAAAGCATAAGACCCCATACCAGATGAATAGATTAAACCAGGGAAGCCACAGCCATGTGTCTGATTTTTTGTTTCAATAACTCTCAGTCAATCAACTGATCAATCCGTTCTCTTTTTCAGGAACAATCATGCAGCTGAACAACCTGCCTCTTTGTTTAAAAATTTGTTTTATTGTTTTAATGCACTGTTATATTTTAATCCTTTCTTGGTTTAATTCTGTTTTAAGGGGTTGGGAGGGTGGATTGTGGGATGAGGGAATGTTTTAATTCTGTTTGTTTTTAAATGCTGTAACCCACCCCGATTGCCGTGCAGAGGGGCGGGCTATAAATAAAACTTATTATTATTATTATTATTATTATTATTAAAATGAAGGCACAGCGTTTGTGTGTGTGTGTGTTGCATTTTAAAATACCACTCCTAGGAATGATGTGTTCTGAAAGAACTTTGCAGAAAATTGTAAATATATAATTACACACAGATATAATTCCAAGGCCCAAAGATACTGGGTTACTATTTCTATTACCATTTTAAAAAAAGGAAAAAAAAAGAAACTCAATACTTCCTCATTTTTTAGAAGTAACTAAAAGAGATAGTCGGGTAAGGCAGTTGATACAAGAAAAATACCAGTCAAGTGGGAGCAGGAAGTAGCCATAGCCTCTGGGTGCTCGTCTGCCATCTCACTTTAGGTGTCAAGAACTATTGACCACTTCTTTATATTATGAACAATGCCATTGCAACCTCTTGTTAGTGTCAAGGATTGCTAACTGCTACCCTGCCTCTTGGTGGCATGCCACAGCTTATCTTTAAGGACCCTTCTGAACTATCTATATGCCCTATCAGTCCTTTGATTCTTCCCAGGGACAAAAGAGTATAAGAATGTTTTATGTCTTGGAAGAGATTTCCCTGAGCTACAAGGTCTGCCTGGCTTGGGTTTTTTATTGCTTTTCTGGTCTTGTACTTTTGTTCTGACTTGTAGTCTGTTCTCTACTTCTGGTTTCTAGTTTGTCCTCTGATCCTGGCTGCTCTTTGATCTGGTCTACCAGGCTTTTTTCTTGCTCTTGACCCAATACAGACTATTTTTTGCAGCCCCTGAAACTGGGTAGCAATAGAGATTGTGTCCAATGCTGATGCCATGGAGAACAAAAATGCTTCCTTGCTGCTGTGGTTCACCTACCAAATAAGTTAGTGAGTGAGCAATAGTGGTTGAGAGCAGTCTATTCACCCATCTACCACTCTCTTCTGGGCACATAGCTCTGAAGACTGGAAGTATTTGGAGGAGAGAAAATTGGGGGTCCCAGTAAGGGCATATTGCCAATGGACCTCTGTAAACCAGAACCAAATTGATTGAAGTAACCTACAACCCACTATTTGTATTCAAACAGAACACAATGAAGTTTATATCATCATCATCTCAGACAAATTGCTGAATGTCCCCACATGCTGAAATTTTGGTGAGTGGCAATACTCATGAACAGGCATTCTTCATGGCAGGCCCCCAAACAGTGGGATATCCTTCTAAAAAATATTTACCTGATGCTTCTCTATTACATTTCAAGGTCCAGTTGAAGGTCTTTCTCACAAGATTTTATGGTTTTTAAAATGTTTAGCTTGCTGTTTGTTTTTATTCCCAAAGCCATGCTTTAAAGCTCAATGTTAAAATGATTACTTTTATTTTATTGTAGTTGTTTTTATGTGCTGTTATTCTTGATTTTGCTGGATTTGTTCTTTTTATTACGTATGATGCCTTGAAAACTTTGGCTGTAGACTGATTCATAGATACAATACATGGACAAAGAAGTAGTTGAATGTACTCTTTTCGGCATGAAGATTCCAAAAGCAAGACACATTCAAGGCAAGCCTGGTTTTGCAAACTCATGCCAATTTGAAAGCCCCTTAAATTTCGTAAAGAGTCAAAATGTGAGAGAGTTCATATAGTCCTTACTAACCCACAATATTGGCTCTTGTGTTCTTCCTCTTTTATTTTTTTAAGCTTTATTAAATTTTAATAATTAATGAAAACATAACATGACATTCTACTACAAACAAACAAACAACAAAGATAACATTACATACAAAATACTCAAACCTCAACCATCCATCCACTTACATTCCAGTTAAAAATCTACTTCCATAAGCCTATAACTATAACTAAGGTGATATTTCTGGCAATCTGTCCCTTGAATATCTTTTATATATTACGAATTCATAACATATATTTCAGTCATCTGACCCTTTGATGCTTTCTAAATATACAAAATGTACTAATCAGATAAACTACATAATGGTTGTATATATATATGTATATTATAATGCAAAAACTATTCTGTTTGAATAGCTCTATACTCAATAATCAACTTATTGTTGAGTAGTTCACAGTACTAAAAAGTTTAATCAGTTTTTTAAAAAATTATACTTGTATTTGCATCTTGTAATATATTTTATCTATTATTTCCTTCCATTCATCATTGTATTTTGTATTATCCAAATTTCTAAGCCTATAAGTTAATCTGTCCATTTCAACATTATCCAAAAATCTTTCATACCACTCTGACACTTCAGGGGATTTTGTTTGTTTCCAGCTAGCTGCAAAAGTTATTCTAGCGGTAGTTATCATATAAAAGATTTTCCCCCCAAATTTCTTTTCTAACTCTTCACTCATGATTCCCAATAAATAAAATGATGGGTCCTTATCAAATTTTATTTGTAACATCTCTTGTATCTCTTTATGTATATGTTCCCAGTAATTTTTTGCAAGTGGGCAGCGCCACCACATATGGAAGAATGTTCCTTTATATTTTTGACATTTCCAGCACAGAGTGTTTTGATCTTTTTTGAACTTCCCTATTTTAACCAGGGTAAAGTATCACCTAAACTGTAGTTTGTAAACATTCTCCCTCAGGGTATAATTTAAAGTGTGCTTTAACTTTACTTTCCATATTTTTTCCCACTCTTCCAGATGTATTGGTTTCCCCAAATCTTGTGCCCAATGAACCATGCAGTCTTTTATATATTCATCTTCTGTTTCCCATTGCAACAGGATCTTATAAATCTTTGCTATTATATGGTGTGTTTCTGTCAGTAATATTTTTTCTAATGGACTATCTATTAATGTAATGCCGTAGGTTTTTTGGTCTGCTGTAAATCTTTGTTTTAGTTGTAAATACAGAAACCATAATGTAATGCCGTAGGTTTTTTGGTCTGCTGTAAATCTTTGTTTTAGTTGTAAATACAGAAACCAATTGGTTTTTATTCCATCTTTGTCAAGTTCTTCTCTGGATTTTAAGATCCATTTTCCATTTTCCTTTTTTATTGAATCCTCATATGTTAGCCATTTATTTTCAAGCATGTTGTTCATTCTATGAAATGCTTCGTCCAGTGAAGTGTATATGGGGATATCTCTATTTATTCTCATTTTATATTTTCCCCAGATCTTCCATATGGAGTTTATTACGTAATGATTCTTGAACTCTTTGTTAACTTTTACTTTGTCATAATAAAGGTATGCATGGAACCCACAGACATTGTTAACCTGTTCTAGATATAAAAGTCTCCTATCCGAGAGTCTTAACCATTCTTTTGTCCACTCTAGGGCACATGCCTGAAAATATAGTTTTAAACTTGGGAGCCCTAGTCCTCACCTTTCTGGAGCGCCTTGAAGGACTTTTGTCTTAATTCTGGGTTTTCTTCCAGCCCATATAAAGTCCGAGAGGTCTTTTTACCAGTTTATAAATGGGGTATTGTTAGTAATCACTGGAATGGTCTGGAAGAGAAAAAGCAGTTTGGGTAATACGTTTTTATTGCCGATATTCTGCCCAATAGTGATAGATGGATATTTTTCCATTTTTTAACTTCATATTTATAGTTTTCCATGTTGTTTCATAATTATTCTTGAAGATCTCAGAATTTTTTGTAGTGAATATCACGCCCAAGTATTTCACCTTTTTTTATTTTAAAATTTGAGAAATTTGAAAGCAATTCTTTTTCTTTGTTAGTCATATTCATCGTGAGCATTTTAGTTTTATCCTTATTTATTTTAAATCCTGAATAATCTCCATATGTTGATATTACCTCTAATAAATATTTTAGGTTTTCTAATGGGTCCAATAAATATATGACCATATCGTCGACATAAGCATGTAATTTGATCTCATATTTATTTATTTTAACTCCTGGTATTTTCTTATTGTCTCTAATCCACCTACATAAAGTTTCCAGTGTTAATATAAATAGCAAGGATGATAACGGACACCCTTGCCACGTGCCTTTTTGTGTCCTACATTGTGATGTCTTCTCTGCATTTATAATAATATACGCCATTTGTTCTTTATATATCGCTTCTATCCATCTATAAAACGAACCCGGTCCGACTACTCTTTGCAGTATTTTTAATATAAAATCCCACCTTATATGTTTTCTTCCTCTTTTAATGTACACATGGTCTCTAGAGCAATGAAAGCTGACTTTTGTCCTGTCCTCCCATTTCATAATGCTTTTTCTAATCTTTCTGCTTTTATAATCACAATCCATTTATCTCTTTATTCTCTTCTGCACAGATATCATGAACCAGGGTTTTTACATGGAAGTCTGTTTTTTTTTTTTTAACTCTCCTCGGTTCTCCACTTCTATCTTGCTAAATTTCTTGAAAGCAAATTTTGTCAGGGCCTGCTGCTGGAACTATCTTAGGGGGGGTTGCAGACTGCCAGAAATAGTGCAAATTGAGTCCACTTTTAGGGTTAGGGTTAGTGCTAGGGATACCCTTCAGATAAAGGTTTACCCTTCTTTTCCAGTTTTCAAAATCCTCCAGCTTATTTTGCAAACTGTGGCTCTAAAGCATGTGACCAGTCTCATGGTAGATCCCTGATCAGACTTTCACATAACCTTTCCAGTAATTCTGGAAAGGGAAGGTCTGAGACATCAGGAGATCCAGCTGTGCTCCATTCTTTGCCTTATTAGAACCACGCATCATGCTGGCAGTTACCAGGCCTCTCTCTTCCAGTTATGGTTTTGCTTCTTTTGCAGGTGTGCAATAATCCATAATAAGTTGATCAGCTCCCCTCTTTAATGTGAACATCAGTACCCACCTTGTAGATTTTAAGTTGAAATTCTTGCTTTTATTTATAATCAATCATCAGGATTGAGGTGAGCTCTTCAACTGTGCATCTGCCATGTTTGATGACCGGCCACGCCCCCCCATGTGCTTGGTCTATTTTACTCTGTGCAACAATTGAGGATCTGGTGACTGTTCCTCTACTTTCAGAGGGAAAGATGTGGAGTGGGTGAATGAGTCATTTCGGCTGCACCACCAGGTTGTGAAACACCCTCATAGCTACCCCAGTGCTCATCTTTCTATGTGTGTTAAATGGTGGCTTTTCAGGAAATCCTTTCAGCTAATTTAGAATGGTTCAAGAAATTCTTTTCTAGCCTATGTAATCTGTTTTTGTTATTACCATGTCATAATCTTGTAATTGCATTGGTTATGTGGCTTAAAATAACAGTCACATAAATAGCATGCATCTGAGGAAGTAGGCTCAAGTCTTTGAAAGCTCATGCTATCAGCTTCTTTCTTTCAGTTAGGGCCTTGGCAGATGGCTAATAGAGCCATCCTCAGCACAAGGAAGGGGAGGGGCAGCCACACGCTCGGCGCCCCTTCCTCCTCCCGAGGTCGTCCTCAGAGCCGCTGGCCCTCCGCACAGCTGACGCTCCGAAGACAACTTCCCGCCGCAGCGTCTGGACATGCTGCGGCGGAAGGGTCGCCAAAAGTGCACCGCAAGCTTTTGCGGCACACTTTGGGCAGCATATGAAAGGAGTGCTATTTTAGCGCTCCTTTCTTGGGGCGCCGACGGTGCACCAAGGGATCGAGGCATGAGGATGCCTCGGTCTCGCGGTGCACCTTCCCAGGGCAGCCCATGGCCTCCCGTCTGCTGAGGCCCGTAGTCTCAAAGGTACTACAAGATCCCTTTGTTCTTTTTAGCTGCCCTTGAGTTAGTCCTGACTCATGGTGACTCTGTGAATGAGACATCTTCAAGAATCCCTATCTTCCACTGCCTTGCCCAGATCCTGCAAGTGCTTCCTCATAACCCCCCTGATTGAGTATATCCATCTGGTTTGTGGAGTGGAGTGGTGGAGCAAAACCCAAGCACCATCTGGCAACCATTGCTTGGAAAAGCCACTGTGTAAAAAGGTAGTGAGGACCTGCTTGCACAACACTGGAATAAGAAGAATAGGCTATAGTAAACCTCATTTTTGATAGCGTAAAAAAGCCACAAGATGATTATGACTACTGTTTGCAGAATGCAGTGGCTCAAGTGGTTACTCAAGTGGACACTGTCTCTGTTGATTGCAAGATTGGCAGTTTGGCAGTTTGAGGCCTTGGTGCTGCATGATGGGGTGAGCTCCTGTCACTAGTTTCAGCTTCTGCAAACCTAGCAATCCAAAAGCATGCAAATGCAAGTAGATAAATAGGTACCACTTCAGTAAACATCATTCTATGCAATCATGCTGGCCACATGATCACAGAGTAGTTCCTGACAATGCTGGCTCTTCAGCTTAATAACGGAGATGAGCACCGCCCCCTATGGCTGGACATGACTTGACAACCTTGTCAACAGGGAATACCTTTACCTTTTGCAGAAATACTAATCAAAGGTCTCCATGTAGTAGGAAGTAATAACCTGAACTCAGGGCCTAAGCAGACTGCCAGAAATAGTGCACATTAAATTGAGGCACTGCCCTGGCTCAGTGCTAGGGAATCATGGGAACTGTAATTTATTGTGGCACCAGAGCTCTCTCACAGAGAAGGTTCAATGTCCCAGAAAAAAATACAGTTCCCATGATTCCCTAGCACTGAGCCAGGGCAGTGCCTCAATTTAATGTGCACTATTTCTGGCAGTCTGCTTAGGCCTTCAATCTCTCCAGACTTTCTTTTTTTCAGGCCTTCTAAATATCTCTGATCTCCTTGCACTTTCAGGCTTGGATCTGTATCATGACTTTCAAGATCTGTGTTGTGTACAACCCAATGATTCCTTGTATGGCTGTCAAGCAAATGAGAAGGCTTCATTCAGACTGGGGCTGAGATTTCCCATTTTCCCAAGACTGAGAGTGCTGATGGCCAAATAATGCAGGGTATATGAAGGAAGAGGTGGGGCTGCAGGTTGCTTTACATGGGCACTAGCCCAAAGGGTGGCAGACCACACAGAAGAGCCTAATGGGCTGCAATTTCCTTCCTTTCCCAAAGAGAACTGTATATTATTCATTGATAGAGTATCTGGAGGAGACAGAATGCATAAATATCTTTCTCTGACCTTTAAAAAAACAAGGTCTGCTCTTTACTAACCTTAAAAATCTGGGAAGCACTCAAAGAAAACATATTTCTTTTGGTATTTCCTGGTTAATGTAGCATGCACAATGTTGACTTAGGAAGATTATTGAATGTTTGGTTTGGTATCAGCTTTATAGATGAACTTGAGGAAAAGTTGAGTCAATATGAAGACATCAACTATCAACAAATAACAGCAATCAAGAAAGCCTACATGCCAAGCTATTTATGAGAATAAACTTCTGTGTAAATATTTGTGGTTAAATCATCCACAAGATGAATAATGGATTTTGGATTCGTATTTTGAAAGCAAATCACTTTCGGAAAAGGAAAGGGAAAAATTGTGAATACATCCTATGGGTCATTTCCTCTTAGAATCCCAAAATGATGGTTCTCTGCTCAGCATAATTAGTTCCATACAGGTTTGTCTATTTTAACTCTCAGCTGTAATTGCTGATTTGCACTGAGGAAAATTGCCAGCCCTTCTATCTGAGACAGTGAAAGCAGGGAGATGTGGTTTTTTGCAAATGTGATCAGCCTTTGTACCAGACCTCAAAGTTAGCCACTGAAGTCAATAGTATCCATTCAGGTGTCAATTACAGGATTGAGACAATTGGCCAGATAAACTGAAATTAGAGCCCAGCACATAAAGAGGTGTAAGACTGAATGAAAACAAAATGCAAGAAAGTACTGAGAACCTGGTTTGATTAGTTAAAGAGTAGCAGTGGGGAACCTTGAGGTACAGGCACCAGGTCTTTCAAAAGTGTAGGCCAAAGGCCACCTAGGACTAGTGTAATCTATGCAAGAACTATCTGTCAAGCACACCAGTATCCTTTGAACTAGTAACATCATGAGGCCATGAAGCTAGGGCTTAGCTTAATGAGTTAGCTGAGATGATGTAATAATAATAATAATAATAATAATAATAATAATAATAATAATAATAATTTATATCCCGCCCCTCTGCAGAGCAATCGGGACGGCTTACAATATTAAAATTTACATAAAGATATGTTAATGCAATGTAAACAGAACCTAAAAATCCTGAAACCCACCCGCCCCTTAAAAGTAAGGGCTCTTCTTCTTAGTCTAGGCCCGATGGTGCTGGGCCTGTTGCTTCTTCCCCAGATGACATTGGATGGAATGGAGGGCTCTTCGTAGTCTAGGCCCGATGATGCTGGGCCTGGTGTCTCTCTCCCAGATGACATCGGATGGAATGGAGGGAGGGCTCTTCTTCTTAGTCTAGGCCCGATGGTGCTGGGCCTGGTGTCTCTCTCCCAGATGACATCGAATGGAATGGAGGGAGGGCTCTTCTTCTTAGTCTAGACCCGATGGTGCTAGGCCTGTTGCCTCTCCCCCAGATGACATCAGATGGAATGGAGGGAGGGCTCTTCTTCTTAGTCTAGGCCCGATGATGTGTATTGAAGCCTCCAAAAAGAACAGGAGTGTAAAATGCCATCTGCTGTTAGTTGCCCTGTGGGAAGGATTCTGATTACTTCCTATACCATGGCATTATTTATTTTGTTTTTTATGTTGCAATTTTGTGTTACTTATGAGCTGCTTTGGTTGGTTACCCAGTCATTTTGAATTTTGATCCTGTCCTCAAGGGTATTAGCTACCCCTCCTAATTTGGTGTCATCAGCAAATTTGATAAGCATGTCCTCTATACCTTCATCCAAGTCATTGATAAAGATGTTGAATAGCACTGGGCCCAGGACAGAACCCTGTGGTACCCCAAAGGCCACTTCTCTTCACTTCTCTTTGGGTTCAGATAGTCAACCAATTACAAATCCACCTAACAGTAGCATTTTCTAGCTTGCTGTTTACTAGCTTGTTGGCAAGAATATCACTGGGGGCCTTGTCAAAGGCCTTACTGAAATCAGGATATGCTACATGCACAGTATTCCCATCATCTACCAAGCTAGTAATTAGAGAGAGAGAGAGAGAGAGAGAGAGAGAGAGAGAGATACAGAGACAGAGATAGAAAGAGAGATAAAAGAGAGAAATCAGATTAGTCAGGCATGATATTTTTTTTTGAGAAAACCATGTTGACTTTTTGTGATTATGGCATTCCTCTCTAAATACTTTCAGACTGTATGTTTAATGATCTGCTCTTGCTGAACTCTGTACTACTAGCTTCAAAGGGGGTCTTTTGCCTTTAAGAGTTAATTTTCCTATCAGTAAAGGTATATCCTAGTTTTCTGGTTTGTGTTTTCAGAAGTTTCCTGGGAAGTGAGGCAGAGGACCCTTGGGATTTTTCTGAGGGTATTGGTGCATATGTTTGAATTCTTCCCCACAGTCGATTCAGGGTAGCCAATGTGGCTCCCTGAATGCTGGAGGCTGTGCACCCTTGCAGAGAAGATATTATCTAGCTGATGATTTTATTTTTTACTCATAATGGACCAATATGAAGGTGCCAGCTATGATATTACCTATTGTTTTCTGTTTTCTGTTGCATGATGTGTATGGCAGCTTTTCTTCATCATCAATTGCCAGAAAAACTGTTCATGTTTAATTATTATTTTCATCTTCTTTTATGCCCATCTATTTCCCTAGCTATTAATTCCCTGAGACATACTGCAAAAGGCCTGTTATGTTTTGAAAAACTGGAGTATGCCGTAGTGCCCTTTAGCTTCTCCTCATTCCCTTTGTTTAACTTAGGTTTCTGATTGCCTTATTTGCAGTTATAGCCAGCCATGAAATCATTGTGTGTTTGTGTTTATATTTAGGATGAATTAAGAAAAATGCATATTCCCTGAAAAAAATGTTTCTCTCCAGAAATGGAAGAAAGTAACTGAACACTCAGACTTTCATGTTTCCCTTTCTGTGACCAATAATAAAACAAAACATGATAACTTGCAGGTGAGGAAAAACATGTGCTATGACAAGCAGATCTCTTTCACCAATTGAGGAAGTATCTCTTCAAAATCCATGCCTCAAAATATGAGAAAATTGAAATAAGAGTTCTCATACCTTCATTTAAATATTGATTAAATTGGAGACCATAGTCAGGAAAACAGAAAACTGGGGCTGTGTCTGCACAACAGAAATGATCCAGGTTGACACCACTTTAATAGCTATGGGTCAATGCTGTGGAATTCTGGGAATTGCTTGGTGGAGCACCAGATCTCTCTGACAGAGATGGCTAAATGTCTCCCAAAACTACAATTTCCTAAATTCTATATCATTGAGCTATGGCAGTTAAAGTGGTGCCGACCTGGATTATTTCTGTGGTGCAGGCACAGCCTGGGAATAGGAAAGGCAGCTATGAAAGATCTGGGCAAGATCATAAAATTTAAAGACTGTCTTATTGTTGGGAATCAAGTCTAATTTTGGGGGATTTATAATTAGCTCAAATGTGCGAGAGTGAAGTGCCCAACTCTGCTTCATGAGATCTAACCAGGTGTATACCAGAGTCCTAAGAAATTTGGCAGGAGATAACGCTGAGAAGGACCAAACTCCAAGTAAAGCCTAAAATATTTATTAACACAATAAGCAAACATCCAAATAAGGCGCGCGCGCGCGCACACACACACACACACACACACTAGAAGGATAAGCAGGGGAGAGCAGAGAGGAAGACCAGGGTGTGAAGGATATACTTACGCCTGAAAGACTCCTCCGGACTTCTGGCAGCGAATGCAGATGGATTCAGTGGAAGGCATGACCGGTGAGAGGGGGGTGGCGGGAACTATCTCAGAGCACAGATTGACAGAGATTCAGCATGCACTTCCAAGGTAGCACGTGGACTGCCGGAATGCAGGGGTTTTTATAGGGAATTTCTGCCTCCTAGCTATGAGCCTGACAATGAAGGACAAAGGCTTTGACGAGCTTATCTTTGTGTAACTAAGTATGAGCATAGCCTAAACAATGCATTTGGTTTCAAAACTATCAAGGAATGGAAGCTAGTGAAAAGGGTGCAGTCAAATCTGATCACTGTCCCATTAAGTGGGAGACCTAAGACAAATAAACACCATTGTGTATCTTTTCCAGTATAATGGGATATTCCCATGGGCAACTCCCAAACCTGCCTATCCAGGAAATCTCTAGTGGTCTCGAGCAACTTCAGCAGTGCCTACATGACCTTACATTCAGGGGATTATTGCTGCCATCTCCCAAGGGTAAGGCTGGGGTCATAGGGAACTACACATGCTTCTAAAATGTCAGGAAAAATGCAGGAAACATTATGTCATTGAACACTACGACTGTCATTGAACACTAAAGTGAGGATAGTCCAAGCCATTGAGTTCCCCATCACCATGTACGGATGTGAGAGCATGACAGTGAAAAAAGCCCTTAGGAAAAAATCATTTGAGATGTGGTGCTGAAGAAGAGTTCTGAGGATACTGTGGATGGCTAAAAAGACAAACAAATGGGTCCTGTAACAGATGAAGCTGGAACTCTCTCTGGAAGCAAAGATGACTAAATAGAGGCTGGATGATGAGAGTTATAGCTCTTCACCTCTGGCTCTAACTCACCACCTTGTTATGCAGCAGAGCTGACCAGCTTTGATCAGTGGTTAATGCTTTTCTCCAAAGCAGCAGAGTTTCAGAGAATAGGCTGAAGACCCTGACAAACTCTCCAAGCCTTCTCACTCTTCTTCCCCAGATGTCTCCAAACTTTTCCAGGATTCTGCTGGCTCTTGTATCTTCACTCAAGACACCAGACAACTCAGTCTACTTTATTCTACTATAGACAAGTACTATATGCCCAACAAATCACAATCTCTACAAATCTCCTCAACTACCCACAATATCTCCAAAACTACTCCACAAAATTACATTGGCAAACATTGCAATTATTATAGCCATTGTTAATTACCACCCACTAGTTAGTTTCCACCCAGTGGTTGTGTATATTTATTTTGATTGGTTCACATAGTTCAACCCATACTTAAGACCAACCCAAGTATTTCATCATTTTGCCTTGTACAATTAATGAATCTCAGGTGTTTCCAATATGCATTCTATAACTCTGTCCTTGGCTCTCAAGACTTCTAAATTACATTAGCTTTTGCACCTTTGTAGCTTCATAATTGCTCTTGCTTAGTCATTGTGACTTTCACATACATATTTTATTTCTATCACTGTATGTCCCATGTTGCATTTTCCTTAACAATCACCTCCGAAATAAAATATTGTATGTGTCTTACAATGTCATTCCAACCATTTGTGTCAGTCTTTCATGTTCTTCTACTGTCAATGCTTTTGTGAACAAATCTGCTATGTTGTGTTGTGTTTCTATATATCTCAATTCTATTTCACCCTTCTGAACAATGTCTCGCACATTTTGATATCTTACACCAACATATTTTGTTCTGTTCTTCAAACTTTCAGTTTCAGCCATCACTATGCATGACTGTGAATCTTTCAGAATTTCCATTGGTATCTTGAAACTTTCATTTAAATCATTTAACAATTGCTCAACCCACTATACCTCATTCACTATCTCATTCAAAGCTGCGAATTCTGTTTCAGCCGTACTCAACACTACATTAGTTTGCTTTCTACTTCTCCAAACTATTGGACTTCACTGTATTTAATTATCATTCCTGTAACTGACTTCTTGTCTCCTAATTCTGATGCAAAAGAACTGTCCACATAACAATCTAAATCTGAACTACTGCTTCTGATTATCAATTTCTTATCTAAAGTTCCTTTCAAATACCTCAATAAATGTTTTACTGCTGTCCAGTCTTCAATTTTTGGATAATTAACCCTTCTAGACAATACATTTACAGCATAAGAAATGTCTGGTCTGGTGTGGCAAGATATGAATTGTAAAGATCCTATTATACTCCTGAATAAAGTCTTGTCCTCAAAAGCTCTAGTTGTTTCTTCAGACACAAAACCAGTTGTCATTGGAGCTTTTACTATTTTAGCATTTTGTAATCCACACTTTTCAATCAAACTTTCAATTTTCTTTCTCTGACTTAAACAATATCCTTCTTCTGTCCATTCAACACCAATGCCTAAATAAGACTTCAATAAACTTAAATCCTTTAAAATAAACTTTTCAGACAATTCTCTTTTTACTGACTCAATTTCCTGTTTTGACTTTGCTGCTACGCACAAGTTATCTACATAAATCACTAACACTATGTCTCCTTTTGTATAGACACAAGCATCTGCAATGCTCCTTTTGTATCCTAGCTTAACTAACTCATCATTAATGCACAAATTCCATGCTCTGGCACTCTGTTTTAAACCATACAATGCTTTCTTTAATTTATAAATTTTCTGACTACCATTTTCTTCAAAACCTTGTGGCTGCTCCATAAATATTTCTTCATCCAAACTAGCATTCAAGTAAGCTGTTTCAAAATCAAAATGCTCTACAACTAAATTCCTTTTTGCTGCTACAGCTAGAACCATTCTCAGACTTTCTGGCTTTGCAGTTGGAGAATATGTCTTATCATAGTTCTCATACTGTTGTTGTGCAAAACCCTTAGCTACTAACCTAGCTTTATATTTAATACTTCCATCTGGCATTTCTTTCCTTTTGTACACCCACTTACAACCAATTACTTTCTTATCTTTGGGTCTGTCAACAATTTCAAAAACATCTTTATTTACCAGGCAACCAAACTCGTTATCCATTGCATCAAACCATCTTTCCTGTTCTTCTCTAGAAAAACTTTCCAACTCTTCAAAACTTTCAGGCTCTTCCACTGCTAAACAAGCTCTTGCCTTTGTCACAGCAAACCTATCTGGAGACTTTCTAACTCTATGACTACGCCTGGGAATAAAATCTGCTGACCTGCCTCTTTCATCCTCACTTTCTGTACTAGGAGTTGTAGTTCTATGACTAAATCTCTTGTCTTCAGTCATTGGAGTAGTAATAGGCCTAGATTGTGTCTCATTATCAGAAGAACTACCACTACTGCTAGTTGGTGCTTCTGGCTTAACTGAAACCCCCCCATTTCCTGAAGTTGGTTCAGTTTGTGCTTCTGGCTCATTTGAACTTCCTAACCTCAAAAAACTTCTTTATTGGCATGCAGTTTGTCCCAACCAGCATGTCTCTCGAAATTTGCAGACCTAGAATACTGCACTTCTTTTCCACCCAAATGAAACTTGTAGCTATTTCTGGAATACCCCAAAAACATAAGCCTTTTGCTTTTGGGTTCTCCTTTCCTCCTGAAACAAGCAGGTGTGTAAACATAAGCAAACTGTCCAAAAACTCTCAAATACTTGTAGTTTGGCACTCTCCCATACAATACCCTGAAGGGAATGTCTTCAATTTCTGAATGATACAATCTGTTACTAATATGTACTGCTGACAAAGTTGCTTCTGCCCAAAAGCTATCTTTCACCCCTGCATCTGCCATCAAACAAGCAGTTATTCTTTTTATGTCTTGTATTTTTCTCTCTGCTAAACCATCCTCACTAGGACAAGCAGGGTTTGTAGTTTCATGCCTTATTCCCACCTTTTGAAACCAGTTAAACAGTTGATTATTTAAAAATTCTCCTCCTCTGTCAGTAACAATGGTGCCTATTCTGCTATCAAACTGTCTTTTCACCATTCTCACCCACGCTTTTAAACTTTGCCCAGCGTCAGATTTGTTTTTCAATATTTTCACAAACGCAAACCTTGTAAACCTATCAACAATTACTAGAAAATACTTGCTTCCCCCTAAAGACAAACAATTAGCTTGGGCAACATCTGCATGAACAAATTGAAATGGTCTTTGAGCAATTCTTTTTGTTTTCTTGGCTACTGGAAAAGCTCTGACCTTTACCTGATTACATACTGTACAATCTAGATGATTTTTGCATTCAGCAACTTTTAAATCTGGACACATACTGATTAAATTCTTTAAACATTGAAACTAGCATGGCCGAATTTTCTGTGGAGCTCGTGTATGCAGTCTTTGTGGATTGGACTATTGTCTATGTTATTAGCATTTTCAACCCTGTAGCTATCAATATTGTCCTCCAAAAAATAAAGTTTATCCTTTTTCAAGCCTATGCCACGCAATTCCCCAGTCAGTTTTATCTTACACAATTTCTTTTCAAAGATGACTGTGTAGTCTCTGTCTGTTAATCTGCTTACCGATAACAAATTATTTTCTAACTCCTTTACATGTAAAACATCATTAAAGTTTTCTTTTAGCCCTGGAATGAAAACTGCACCCATTTGATTTACAGTACTGAGCTCTTTCCCATCAGCCAAAACTACAGCATTTACATTAGCTGATTTTCTATTACTTATTAAATTAATATTACTACACATCGAAGATGAGGCTCCTGAGTCAACCAGCCATTTTGAATTAGTATTTTGTTTTTCCTTAATCATGGTTGCAACCCCCTTTTTATTACCACTGTCCTTCAAAAATGGAGGTCTGGACTGTTTTTGATACTGCTGCGGCTGCCATCTGCTCTCTCCTTGCTTGCTTCTCTCAGCAGAAAATTGTCTACAATGTCTCTGCAGATGACCAATCTTCTTACAATAAAAACACCTCCGTTGCTCCCTTGTAGAAGCTGCTTCTTCCTGCTTTCGCAAATCAGGTGTTGTTTGTTGTTTGTTGTTTTGGCACAGACTTTAAACCTGCTGAGTCACCCTGCTCAGACTTTCTTCTCTGGTTCTCTTCAAATATTCTGGCCACAATTAAGTCTCTGTTAAGCTCAGCTTCTGGCAAATTTTGCAAGGTGTTCGTAATGTTGTCCCAAGAAGAGTCTAGCAATTCTATTAAAATGTAACACTGCTGCTCTTTGCTAATTTCCACTCCCCTCAGTTCAGCTTGCACAAATAAATCTTGCATCGTTTTTAAATGTTCTATCACACACTGCCCTTTAGTCATCTTTTGCCTGTATATTCTTTTAGACCATAGCATTTTTGCAAAAGCAGTTGATGGAGTGTGTAATCTCTGCAAGGTATCCCACACATCCTTGGCAGACGCTTTATCTCTGACGTCATTAATCAAGTCTTCTTCAAGCATGAGATAAAGACAGGCTTTTGCTTTATTATTTCTTTCTCGAGTGGCTGCATTAGCATCGGCTGCCAGTCCTGTTTCAACTGTCGACCACAGACCTTCCTTTACTAGTAGAGATTGGGCATAAATCTTCCAGGTAGAGTAGTTGTTTCTATTTAATTTACTAAACTTTAGAATCTCCATCTTAATTTGTGCAGTGACTCAATTTGACACAGTCCTTCTGAGTATGCACAGCTGACCCATCTGGGCTTAAACAAAACACAAAATGATTTACTCACGAAGCTTATCAGTGCAGCGCAAACAGCTTGCTCTGATCTGTCATCCACAAAACTTTCTTCCACTCTCAGGAACTTTCAGCTTCTGTGGATGCTGGTTGCTCTAGTAACTGGGCCCATAACCCATGTCATGGATGATGAGAGTTGTAGCTCGTCACCTCTGGCTCTAACTCACCACCTTGTTATGCAGCAGAGCTGACCAGCTTTGATCAGTGGTTAATGCTTTTCTCCAAAGCAGCAGAGTTTCAGAGAATAGGCTGAAGACCCTGACAAACTCTCCAAGCCTTCTCACTCTTCTTCCCCAGATGTCTCCAAACTTTTCCAGGATTCTGCTGGCTCTTGTATCCTCACTCAAGACACCAGACAACTCAGTATTCTTATATAAAAGATCTACTTTATTCAACTATATACAAGTACTATATGCCCAACAAATCAAAATCTCTACAAATCTCCTCAACTACCCACAATATCTCCAAAACTACTCCACAAAAATACATTGGCAAACATTGCAATTATTATAGCCATTGTTAATCACCACCCACTAGTTAGTTTCCACCCAGTGGGTGTGTATATTTATTTTGATTGGTTCACATAGTTCAACCCATACTTAAGACCAACCCAAGTATTTCATCATTTTGCCTTGTACACTTAATGAATCTAAGGTGTTTCCAATATGCATTCTATAACTCTGTCCTTGGCTCTCAAGACTTCTAAATTACATTAGCTTTTGCACCTGTGTAGCTTCATAATTGCTCTTGCTTAGTCATTGTGACTTTCACATACATATTTTATTTCTATCACTGTATGTCCCATGTTGCATTTTCCTTAACATGTCATATTTTGGCCACATCATGAGGAAAAGAGATTAATTAGAAAAGATAATGATGCTAGGAAAGATAGAAGACAGTAGAAATAAAGGAAGACCACATGCCGAATGGTTATACAAAATCAGGAAAGGCATGGGCCTGGGCCTACAACACCTGAGTGGAGCAGTTGAGGACAAGGGGGTCTTGTGTCTCATCCATAGGGATACCATGAGTCAAAGTCAACTCAAGGGCAGCTAATGACAACAACATATCATATATGTTGACTCTTATATATATATTGGGCCTGTAAATCCTATCTCTACCACTGTTTGCCACTGTCCATGGAATTAAATATATTAGTTTCTCACTGACTATTTTTCCAACACAAAAGAATTTTGGGACTGGTAGCTTTTAACAGAGCATGTATATAGAAGCATAAATCTCTGCCTCAAACTACAGATCCAAGCTGAACTTTCTGTTGCATTCTCAGATACTTGCTTCATGTTCCAAAGAAAGGCCTTGAAGCAGCTCATTGTGCAGATCTTTGCTTGTTCTCTTCTAACATTGCTGCTGATTTGCAAAACACATCTCACAAAATCTGGATATCTGGTATATAGATACAGAGGAATCGGTTTCTCTAAATATCCACAAACATGTTGTTATCTTATGTGTTTTCAAATAACTCTGACTGAAAATAGAAGAATATATAAATATAAAAATATTAAATTATCATGGTTTGGAAGAATAACATTAGTAAAACTGAAAATTTTACCTAAGATAATTTTTTTGTTCAGGATGTTACAAATAAAAATATCAGTTGCAGAAATAAAATGTAATGGGAATAAGAAAGTGAGGATTAATAAAATATGTTGGTATAAAGCCCCCAAAGAGGGAGGTTTAGGTCTCCCAAATTTAAAATGATATTATAATGCAAATCAAGTGAGATATATTATAGATGGAATTACAGAGAAAGGGGAGTTAGATTGGTTAGAGATGGGAACAACAGAAATAAAGAAAAAAGTGGAAAATATATATTTTTAAGGACCTTATCATGAAAGAAATGAAAGAAATAGAAAACCCCTATTTAAGGACTATATTAGAGATTTGGAAAAAATATAAAGAAAAATTAATGCCAGCTAACTCACGATTAACACTAGTTGTAATGATAAAAAACTTTCCAATAAATTTAAAGGAAGAATTAGGGAAACAGTTAAGAAAACAAAAAATATATAAGATAAAAGAGTGGATAAAGATAATGAAGGATAAAGGAAAGATAAAGGAGAAATTACGAATTCTAAAGCTAACCTGGTTTAATTGTATCCAATTGGAACAATGGACAAAAAATTGGAATAGGAAAATTATAGAATTTAGAGAATATACAAAATTTGAATGAATGATTAAACAAAGAGATAGTATAGAGACAAATGATGTCAGGGATGATGGGAGTTGTAGCTCTTCACCTCTGGCTCTAACTCACCACCTTGTTATACAGCAGAGCTGACCAGCTTTGGTGAGTGGTTGATGCTTCTTTCCCAAGCAGCAGAGTTTCAGAGAATAGGCTGAAGACCCTGACAAACTCTCCAAGCCTTCTCACTCTTCTTCCTGAGATGTCTTCAAACTTCTCCAGGATTCCTCTGGCTCTTGTATCTTCCCTCAAGACACCAGACAACTCAGTAGTCTTATATAAAAGATCTACTTTATTCTACTATATATAAATATTATATGCCCTACAAATCACAATCTCTACACTTCACAATATCTCCCAAACTGCTCCACAATGTACATTAGCAAACATTGCAATTTATAGCCATTGTTAGACACCACCCACCAGTCAGTTTCCACCCAGTGGGTGTGTACATACATCTTGATTGGTCCACATAGATCATCCCATACCTAAGACCAACCCAGGTGTTTCATCACTTTACCTTGACCACTTAATGAGTCTCAGGTGTTTGCAATCTATCACAGGTGTTCTCAATATACCTTCTATAACTTTGTCCTTGGCTCTCAAGGCTTCTTAATTATATTATCTTTTTCACCTGTGTATCTTCCTGATTGCTCCTGCTTAGTCACTTTGACATTCACATACATATTTTTATTTCTATTACTGTATATCCCATGTTGCTTTTTCCTTAACAATCCCCTCCGAAATAAAATATTGTATGTGTCTTACAATGTCATTCCAACCATTTGTGTCAGTCTTTCATGTTTTTCTGCCGTCAATGCTTTTGTGAACAAATCTGCTATGTTGTGTTGTGTTTCTATATATCTCAATTCTATTTTACCCTTCTGAACCATGTCTCGCACATTTTGATATCTTACTCCAACATATTTTGTTCTGTTCTTCAAACTTTCTGTTTCAGCCATTGCTATGCATGACTGTGAATCTTCCAGAATTTCTACTGGTATCTTGTAACTTTCATTTAAATCATTCAATAACTGCTCAACCCACTGTACCTCATTTACAATCTCATTTAAAGCTGCGAATTCTGCTTCCGTCGTACTTATCGCTACATTTGTTTGTTTCCTACTTCTCCAGACTATTGGACTTTCACTGTACTTGATTATTATTCCTGTAACTGACTTCTTGTCTCCTAATTCTGATGCAAAAGAACTGTCTACATAGCAATCTAAATCTGAATGACTGTTTCTAATTATCAATTTCTTATCTAGAGTTCCTTTCAAATATCTCAATAAGTGTTTTACTGCTGTCCAGTCTTCAATTTTTGGATCATTAACTCTTCTGGACAATACATTTACAGCATATGAAATGTCTGGTCTGGTGTGGCAAGATATGAATTGTAAAGATCCTATTATGCTCCTGAATAAAGTCTTGTCTTCAAAATCTCTAGATGTTTTTTCAGATACGAAACCAATTGTCATTGGAGCTCTTACTATTTTAGCATTTTGTAATCCACACTTTTCAATCAAATTTTCAATTTTCTTTCTCTGGCTTAACAAACAATGTCCTTCTTCTGTCCATTCAATGCTAATACCTAAATAAGACTTTAATAAACCTAGATCCTTTAAGACAAACTTTTCAGACAATTCTCTTTTTACTGATTCAATTTCCTGTTTTGACTTTGCTGCCACGCACAAATCATCTACATAAATTACTAACACTATGTCTCCTTTTGTATAGACACAAGCATCTGCAATGCTCCTTTTGTATCCTAGCTTAACTAACTCATCATTAATGCACAAATTCCATGCTCTGGCACTTTGTTTTAATCCATACAATGCTTTTTTCAATTTATAAACTCTGACTACTATTTTCTTCAAAACCTTGTGGCTGCTCCATAAAGATCTCTTCATCTAAACTAGCATTTAATTAGGCTGTTTCAAAGTCAAAATGTTCTACAACTAAATTTCTTTTTGCTGCTACAGCTAGAACCATTCTGAGACTTTCTGACTTTGCAGTTGGAGAATATGTCTTATCATAGTTCTCATACTGCTGTTGTGCAAAACCCTTAGCTACTAACCTTGCTTTATACTTAATACTTCCATCTGGCATTTCTTTCTTTTTGTATACCCACTTACAACCAATTACTTTCTTGTCCTTGGGTCTGTCAACAACTTCAAAAACATCTTTATTTACCAGACAACCAAACTCATCATCCATTGCATCAATCCATCTTTCCTGTTCTTCTCTAGACAAACTTTCCAACTCTTCAAAACTTTCAGGCTCTTCCACTGCTAAACAAGCTCTTGCATTTGTCACAACAAACCTATCTGGAGGCTTTCTAACTCTGTGACTACGTCTGGGAATAAACTCTGCTGATCTGCCTCTTTCATCCTCACTTTCTGTACTGGGAGTTATAGTTCTATGACTAAATCTCTTGTCTTCAGTCATTCTAGTAGTAATGGGTCTAGATTGTGTCTCATTATCAGAAGAACTATCACTGCTGCTAGTGGATGCTTCTGGCTTAACTGAAACCCCTCCGTTTCCTGAAGTTGGTTCAGTTTGTGTTTCTGGCTCATTTGAACTTCCTAACCTCAAGAAAACTTCCTTATTGGCATGCAATTTGTCCCAACCGGCATGTCTCTCGAAATTTGCAGACCTAGAATACTGCACTTCCCTTCCACCTAAATAGCTATTTCCAGAATAACCTAAAAACCTAAGCCTTTTACTTTTGGGTTCTCCTTTCTTCCTGAAACAAGCTGGTATGTAAACATAAGCAAACTGTCCAAAGACTCTCAAATACTTGTAATTTGGCACTCTCCCATACAATACCCTGTAGGGAATGTCTTCAATTTCTGAATGATACAGTCTGTTACTAATATGTACTGCTGTCAACGTTGCTTCCGCCCAGAAACTATCTTTTACCTCTGCATCTGCCATCAAACAAGCAGTTATCCTTTTTATATCTTGTATTTTTTTCTCCGCTAAACCACCCTTCGTTAGGACAAGCGGGATTAGTAGTTTCATGCCTTATTCCTACCTTTTGAAACCAATTAAACAATTGATTACTTAGAAATTCTCCTCCTCGGTCAGTAACAATGGTGCCTACTCTAATATCAAATTGTCTTTCCACCATTCTCACCCATGCTTTTAAACTTTGCCCAGCGTCAGATTTGTTTTTCAATATTCTTACAAAAGCAAACCTTGTATACCTATCAACAATTACCAGAAAATATTTGCTTCCCCCTAAAGATAAACAATTAGCTTGGGCAACATCTGCATGTACAAACTGAAATGGTCTTTGAGCAATTCTTTTGGTTTTCTTGGCTACTGGAAAAGCTCTGACCTTTACCTGATTGCATACAGTACAATCTAAGTGATTTTTGCATTCAGCAACTTTTAAATCTGGACACATACTGATTAACTTCTTTAAACATTTGAAACTAGCATGACCAAATTTTCTATGGAGTTCATGTATACAGTCTTTGTGAATTGGACTATTGTCTATGTTATTAGCATTTTCAACACTGTAGCTATCAATATTGTCCTCCAAAAAATAAAGTTTATCCTTTTTCAAGCCTATGCCTCGCAATTCCCCATTCAGTTTTATCTTACACATGTTCTTTTCAAAAATGACTGTGTAGTCTCTGTCTGTTAATCTGCTTACTGATAACAAATTATTTTCTAACTCCTTTACACGTAACACATCATTAAAGTTTTCCTTTAGCCCTGGAATGAAAACTGTACCCATTTGATTTACAGTACTGAGCTCTTTCCCATCAGCTAAAACTACAGCATTTACATTAGCTGATTTTCTATTACTTATCAGTGTTACAAGTGAAATATACAAATTACTATTAAAATATAATGAGAAAGAGACTATCTTAGGATAATATGGGAGGAGGATTTAGCACAAATAATAAATGTTCAAGAATGGAGAAAAATCTGGAATCAACATCATATAAAAAATTATCCATAAGGATAAAGGAGAACTATCTTAAATTAATATGGAGATGGTATTTAACACTAGTAAAGTTAAATAATATAAATAAGAATTATTCAAGGCTATGCTGGAGGGGATGCCAAGAAATCGGTACATATATTCATATGTGGTGGTGTTGTAGATCTGGAAAGAAATTTTGGCAATTAGTATTTTAAGAAATAAAAGAAATAACAGAAATTGATCTAGAGTTTTGTCCAAATATAGCATTATTATCAAATAACTCTGACTATGATGACCTTATAACAGGGTTTTCCTTCTTTGTAAAATTTATTCAGAGGTTTTCCACTGCCCTTTTCTATGACTGGCAGTGTGATTTGCCCTTAGGTCACCCACTAGGTTTCCATAGCTGAACAATGAACTCAGATCTGGTCTCCCAGAATCCTCGTCCAGCATGAAAACCACTACACCAGGCTGGCTCAAGCAAGATTTATAATTTCTATCTTTAGAGTAATGAGATTGCAATCTTTATTGGGAAGCTCTGGACCTCTAGGCCTTGATAAAGTATACCCTTCCCCATTCTCTGAGCTTGGATTTGCTCATAGGAAATATGGGTAGTAGGCCAAATTATGTGGGTTCAACATCTGCTGAATATTCTTTGGGCTGAGAAGAGGAAAATCCAGAGGAAATGGGATGTCAGGTAAGTTCAGAACACAGAATTCATTGTAAATAATGCTAGGTACATGTAAACATGGTGAGAGCATATACCTGGTCCCAGCATCAATCTCTTTAATTATTAAGCTTGTTAAATTAGGGCCAAAAACTACTTAGTGCATAATGTTTATTCCCAGGATACTTCAACAGTACTTTATAGACAGTACTTTACTGAAATACTAACAGAGCCAAAGATCTTGAGTTGTAAATACAAATTGAAAAAGAGCTTAGATAGTCTTTCCCTGCAATTTTATTCATTAGCCTAATACCTTGTTCTTCTCTCTGAACAAGATATACTTTTCAATGTCTGGGTGAGCTCAAGATTGCCTTTTATTTTAAAATAATCGGTCCAATCAGTACACAAATCCCTTTGCTCCCACTGTTTTCCTTTTTTTAGCCATTTTCTAGGATGGTACATGTAGTTATGTAACTAAATAGTCCCACTGCTATTCTGTTTTTCCTGCACTACATGCATCTATCTTCCCAGCACCATTTAAGCAGAGAGATTTTCTCTTGCTAGTTATTTTTAACAGTATTAGCTCACAGGTGCTGTTCAAGTTATTGAACTTATATTTGCAATCCTTTTCAAGTAGCCAGCCACCATTCTTGTTTTTGAGAGTTGGATATTGTACCCATTGTATTGTAAACATTTTTTCCCTTTTAATCAATAGGAAAAGTCTTCCCCATGTTTTTATTTATTTTTGAGTCCTCTTGCTTTAAGTTCCTGTTTTCACTACTGTGACTTTTCCTGTTATTCTAGCAATGGTAGACAGAGGTTCTCATGCCAATGAAACAATGAGTTTAATTCATACTTAAAAGGAGTATCTATTCATAATGAACTCTATCCAAAAAAGCAACCACTTGGGGAATGGTTACATGGGCCAATTAAACTGGTTTTCCCCATCCTCTCAGTGATTTGTCCATGAAGCAGGGCCAAATCCCAATATGACTGTGGCATGTCTATATGCAGAAGGTGAGTTCTGCATGAAATCTGCCCTTTCCCTCTCTTAAACTGTTGTAAAATAGCTCACCTTTTGCTCTAAATTTTGCAGAAAAATCAAGTACATTTTATAGTCATGCATCCCTGCTGTGTCACCCAGAATCACCACTTCTATCATGAGTTGCTCCTGTTAAGGTCACAACAAGGTGACCAGCAATGGGATCAACACTGGGTCCCACATTTCTGACTTCCAAGGGATTGACTTATACCACCACCACCACCGCCGCCACCACCACTGGATGGCACAGCAGGGACACATGTGTGGACAGCTTCCCAGTGTCACTGTGAAATGTGGAGGTAACAGAGGAAATCTGCGTAGCTTTAGGGCTAGAATATTCTAGCTACAGCCCATACTATTTTGGCCAGTTTTGATAAGCCCTTGGAGAACTCCTTTAAAGTTCTTTAATGTAAGAACTGGAGCAGATTCACTACCTCACTGATATAGGAGCAACCAGCCATCTTGGCTGCTCAGATAAAGAAGTTAAATGTAAGACTAGGCCAGATCATTTTGCTGCTCAGATCAAGATGACAGCCCCCACCCATTTCATATCCAGATGCTATATTGTGCTGGCACTTTAATGCTAATAATAAAATAGCATCCTACACCACACCTGAGAACTACAGGCCAGTTTGGGGAAATGAGAAAGGTAGGTCAAAGGCAATAGGGAAAAGAGGAAAAATGCATTCCAGATGGTTAGACTCAATCAAAGAAGCCACGGCTCTGAGTCGGCAAGACCTGAGCAGGGCTGTTGATGATATGGTGATTTGAAAGACTCTCATACATAAGATTGTGATAAGTCAAAGTTGACTTGATGGCAATTAACAACAAATGTCAATCACAAAACTCTTTCCTCCAAGAGAGCAGAAAAGGCTAGGAGGCTCACCAGGAATAGCCAATGATCTGCCATTGCTGTCTGCTAGCAGCTGCTGTCTCATGATGCCTAAGCAGGCTGGCCATTGTAGAAAACCATTGCTGGATTTTGATTTGATTTGGGATGGAGAAAGGAGTTGGTAATACATAAGTACCTAATCTTATATGTGCAGATGGACCTCCTCCATCTCCAATACTTTGTTCATGCAACCAAATTAAAATAAATAATACTTAAACCCTCCATTGATAGAAAGGAGTTGCATGGATTAACAAACTCTAAAGACATCTTACCATGTGATAGTGTACTGAATTATCAAATAAACCCACTGATCCCTGATATTGTCTATACTTGGGTGGACAATTGAGTTCAAGAGTGAGACTACTTTCCCATGCCCTCCAATGGGCAAAACATCTGCTCCAAAATAAAACTAGAAGTGATGTGACATCACTTCCTCTGCCTCTTCAGCCAGTTTTTAGTAGATTTCCCCTGATATGGGGGATTTAGATGTTGGAATGACGGAGGACAAAACCATCATATTTTGTGGTGTTTTTAAATGTTTGTGGGCATTTGGGGAGCAAAATCTGCCTGGATTTTTAATGAGGAGGGCCTCGGGGCTGGGAGGATATCCTCCAAGGTCTCCAGGGTCCACAAAAAGGGTCTAGAGGCCACATGAACCTCCTCGGGAACACTTTCCCCACCCTTGGCCTACACTGACAAAAGTTCTCCAACATCCTTGATTCTACTTGTTGTGACAACTTGGAAGGGAAAGAACATGTAATGTAGGCCAAGCCATGGAGCCATTATAGAATGTTATGGATTAAATTTACTCATCCTTGAAGTAGATATATTTAACCAAAAAGGAAGTGATATTCTATATTCCCTCCCCCAATAGTCCTACAACATTTCTCAAAACTTAGGCTTTGGAGAAAGATATTAATTCACCAAAGCTGTTATGAATCATTAACTGGCTAGTAATATGTGGTTAGTCTTTATGACCATTTAATGAAAAACATATTTTACATGATTTTTTTTTTTTAAAAAAATCTGAATTTCCAAGCACATTTGATCCAGAAACCATTCACTAAAACCTTTTCTTCCTGGAATCTACTGTGCGGTAAGTAGTAAAATGGATCATATTTTTCATATGTAATCAGAACACTTTTCCTATTACTAGAAGTTTCCAGCTTCTACTACTTTACACCTCATCTTTTCCTTTTCAAGAATCTGTATTTTTCTGTAAGATCAGAGGTAGCCATCAGAAAATAAGAATAAAGTGTCAGGCCACCTTTCCTTTTGAACAGCTTTGAATTATTTCCCTGTAATCATTACTGCAGATTAATGACATCAAAGAACAGTTATGCAGCAGATAAAATGAAAAGCTTCTAATAAATATATCATTATAGCAGATCACACCAACCACACAGGATTTCTTCCCATGGCTTGCAAACTGCATGATTAGCCTTTTCAATTTAAAATTTTCATTGTTTTTTTACTAGCAAGCCAACAACAGCCTTAAAGCCATTCTGAGCATTCTCCAAGAGAGCAGTCCTTTGTTGTTGTGAGCTGCTCTGGAGTTGGTTCCAACTCATGGTAACTCTGTGGATGAGACATCTTCAAGAATCCCTATCTTCCACTGCCTTGGCCAGATCCTGCAAGTTCTTCTCCATAACCCTCCTAATTGAGTCTATCCATCTGGTTTGTGGTTTTCCTCTCATTCTTCTACCCTCTACCTTTCCTAGCATTATTGATTTTTCAAGTGATCTGTGCCTTCTCATTATGTGGCCAAAGTACTATAGTCTCAACTTTATCATCTTTGCTTCTAAAGAGAGCCCTGATCTGATCTGTTCAAGATCCCATTTGTTTATCTTCTTGGCTGTCCATGGTATCATAAGTACTCTTCTCCAGCACCACATTTCAAATGAGCTGATTTTTTTTCTGTCTGCTTCCTTCACTGTCCAGCTCTCGCATCCATACATGGTAATTGAGAATACAATGGCCTGAACGATTCTGACTTTAGTGCTCAGATGTATGTCTTTGCACTTCAGTATCTTTTCCAGTTCTTTCATAGCTGTCCTTCCCATTCTTAGTCTTCTTATTTCTTGACTGCAGTCTCCATTTTGGTCAAGGTTTGGGAATTCTTTAACTATTTCAATTTCCTCGTTGTCTAGATTGAATTTGTGTATTTCTTCTGTGGTCATTATTTGTGTTTTCTTTACATTCAGCATCAGACCTGCCTTTGCACTTTCATCTTTGACCTTCCTTATTAACTGTTCCAATTCCTGAACATCTTCTGCTAATATTATGGTATCATCCACCTATCTTAGGTTGTTAATGTTGCTTCCTCCTATCTTGACTCCTTCTTTTACTGATTCTAATTCTGCTTTTCTTGTGATGTTTTCAGCATAAACAAGTAGGATGATAGGATGCAGCCTTACCTGACCCCTTTCCTTATTGGGAACTATTCTGTTTCCCCCAATTCTGTTCTGGCAGTGGCCTTTTGTCCTTGTACAGATTCCTCAGCAAGACTATCAGATGTAGTGGCTCCCCCATGTCTTTGAGTGCATGCCATAATTTTTCGTGATCTATGAAATCAAATGTTTTGCTGTAGTCTATGAAACACATACTAATTCTTTTTTGGAATTCTTTGGTGTACTCCATTAGCCATCGTATGTTTGCAGTATGGTGCCTAGTGCCCCTTCCTTTTCTGAATCCTGCTTGCACCTCTGGAATTTCTCTCTCCATGTATGGTTGGAGTCTATGCTGCAGAATTTTTAGCATTATTTTGCTTGCATGTGAGATTAGTGCTATTGTCCTATAGTTGCTGCAGTTTTTTGTATCTCCTTTCTTGTGGATTGGTATGTATAGCCAGCATTTCCAGTCTGTTGGCCACTGCTTAGTTTTCCATATTTGTTGACATATTTCAGTTAGCACTAAAGTTGCATCTGCCTGTAGCAGTTCAATTGGGATATCATCTGTTCCTGGTGATTGATTTTTTCCCCATTTCCTTTATTGCAGATTCCACTTCACTTCTTAGAATTTGGGGTTCGTCTTCATATGGCTCGTCATTACAAATATCATTCATTCCCTCATCTCTTTTGTATAACTCTTCTGTGTATTGCCTCCAGTGTCTTTTTATTTCTTCTTGTTCCTGTATTACCGGTATGTTTTTCCCCCCCTATAGAGCATCCCTGCCCTTGGTTTGAACTTAGCTTTAATTTCTCGGATTTTTTGATAGAGGTTTCTCATTCTTTCCTTTTTTTTATTTTCTATTTCTCTGCATTAGTCATTGTAGTATTTATCCTTTTATGTCAGATGTTGGACAGATATATTTATAATTCTGGCTTTGTTCCTATCTCACTATGCTTTTGCTTTTCTTCTTTCTTTTGTTGCATGAAGTGTTTCATCTATCATCCATTGTTTCTTATCTTTCTTTTTGGCCACTGTTAGTATTTTCTTGCATTCATCCTTAGTTATGTCTTTGACTTCTGTCCACAGTTCTTCAGGTTCCCGGTCGATTATACTCAATAGTTCAAATCTGTTTCTTACATTTTCTTTGAATTCATCTGAAATGTTACTCAACTCATATTTTGGTATAATTATAGTTTTTGCTTTCTTCTTCAGCTTAACTCTGATTTTTGTTATGAGAAGTTTGTGGTCTAGTAGGAGCAATCTTATGGTCCTGAAAAACCTGGAGGCTGTGCTAGTACATTCAATCTGAATGTTAGTCCCAACAATGGAAGATGCTGAACCTGTTTTCAGCATAGAGATCAGCGCCTGGATGCTGCCTTTAAAATTTGGATTAATATCCCACATAGATTCACTTGAAGCCCCACTGCTCTGGCTGAAAGAAATGTGTCTTGAGGACCATAAAATTAATTCAAAATCCCCCTCTACGATCAGATTTGACCTCAGATGGGGCAAATCAATCTTCAAGTATTTCTCCTGTCCAGATGTATAAATCCTGATGAAAGTCATTCTAGTGTAGCTGAGGAGAAAAAATGGAGTGAGGATCCTTTTGTCACAAGACAATGAGATTGGCCCATTTCTTTATTATAATTATTATTTTCTTGAGAGAAAAGTAAAATCTCTTTCTTTTGGAGCTCTTATTAAAATGCAGAGCAATTCTCTCCTTCTTAGCTGCATGAACTAGATAGCACTGGATGTACTGGGTGTACACTGAGTCTGGGAATATCGTATGAGTGGAGGACGGATCCTAATATTAACATGAAAGAAAGCAGCTTACTCTTTTAACAATCATGGGTTTTGCATATTTTGGACAAATTTTGCTATGGAGGGTGGGCAGTCAACTGTAGCTGACGTGATGGAGCTTTTGAAAAAGATTCCAGGTTTGGTACAGCAGGGAGCAGTGGCCTCTGCGTCTGCGCAGCCTACATTGGCTGATTTGTATAAGGTGGTATAGCAGGCGGTGGCTTCAGGCCAGGCCAGCGGGCCGGCTACTGAAGCCCCAGAAGTACTGAGCAATGTGTTGGGAGGTGCTTCCTCCACCTTGCAGCATAACAGCTGAGCCCCAATTGCATCACACTCGGTTGGAGGTGCTCAAGCATCAGCAGATATCCCACAGCAGCCGGCAGGCTCAGGTACGTCTACTTTACCGATCTCCTTGGGGTCTTGGCTAGCAACAGTATGGGTGCCTGGTGTTCAAGCTGGCCAGGGCAGCGAAGCTGGGAATTCACTCTCAGTTTCACTGAGCACACCCTCAGTGGCGGCTGGGGTGATTCAGACTCAGGTAGCAAGGGTCCAGGTGGAGCAGCCCCTGGTAGGCAAGGTAGGTGCGACCAAAAGAGCTGCTACAGTAGGAGCCTTACATCAAGTTGGGGTGGAAAGAATGGCTGATTGCAACCCTTATGCAGGTATGTCTACTCCTTTAGGCTCCCATCTCCCACTCGCAATGAAGGAGCGGATTTTGGAAGGGTGAGTTTATTGACCTTTTTTCTTTAACTTTCCGTGACCCAGAACCGAGAATTATGGTGAAAGATGGAGTTGTATTTAGTCTACCTAAGGTATTTGAGGCCCACAAGTGCCTGAAGTTGGAGAGGAATTTCATTAATTGGATAATGGGGTTTACAATTTATAGGGGTATCATTGAGAAGAAGGAGCCTTTAAGGTCTCCAGAGTTATCCAAGTATCAAGAGATAATGATAAAGGCCTATACTAATTGTCACTTTAGCTTGAGAGGGTCTGCTTGGCTTCAGTATGACAAGCAGTTTCGGATGTGTGCCTCTTTGGATCGTTCCATTTCATGGCAGCATGTACAAGCTGAGCTATGGGCAGACGTGATGGTGGGTGCCTCCCCTTCAAGCAGGTATGACAACGGCTTTGTGGCTATGGTCACTCAGCTGAGAGGGCAGTATGCAAGGCCTGGCACGGGGGAAAAGAGATTACCACGAGTCTGCTGGGAATTTAATGCAGGTAAGTGCAAGGGCAGACCTGTAAGTTTGTTGACCGCTATAGCACCTGTGGAGGGAATCACCCCAGCATGTCTTGCTTAAAAGGTAAGCAGACCTGAGCTGGAACCGCCCCTCAGGATATCCGAGCTAGAGGAAAAAGCACCAACACCCATTAAATTGAACGTTTTAACTGCTTGGTTGAGGATTTATCCTAAGTGGGATTCGGCCCAGTACTTACTTGATGGTTTTACACATGGTTTTCACAATCCATATTCTGGTTTAAGAGTTTATTGCTTTGCACCTAATGCACGTTTGGTGAGGGAGTTACTGGGGATCGTTAGGGACAAGCTGGCAAAAGAGCTGGCAGCAGGGAGGATATCTGGGCCCCATAAACAATTGTCAATGCCAACATTACGGTTGTCACCGCTGGGTGTGGTACCCAAGAGAACACCAAGTGAGTATCGTTTAATTCACAATCTTTCTTACCCCAAAGGGGAGTCCGTGAATGATGCTATTGACCCAGCATTGGCATCTGTGAAATATGCATCATTTAACTCAGCAGTGCATATGGTTAGAGCCTCAGGCAGGGGAGCTCTTTTGGAAAAATTTGATATAAAATCTGCCTTCAGGCTACTTCCAGTATACCCTGAAGACTTTGATTTGCTGGGCTTCCAATTTCAGGGAATGTATTATTTTGACAAGGCGATGCCAATGGGCTGTTCCATTTCTTGCTCAGCTTTTCAGAAGTTTAGTACCTTCTGGCACTGGTGTGCTGTGAAGAGGTCTGGCAACCCTTAGATGACTTCCTGTTTGCTGGGCCCCCCGGCATGGCAATGTGCTGGGACACTTTGTTGGCTTTTCAAGCTTTGATGGATGAGATGTGCCTTTGGCTAACGAGAAGACAGAGGGCCCTGCCACCCGGTTAACCTTTCTGGGCATTGAGCTTGATACAATCAATGGTTTATCTTGCCTCCTGACTGAGAAATTGGACCTAATGAGAAAACAAGTAAGGGCAATGAGAGGTAAGAATAAGGCCATGCTGCATGACTTTCAATCGCTAACAGGTTTGTTGAAATTTTGCTTGCAAAGTGGTAGTTCCTGGCTTTTTGTGCTCGCCTATACAATGCCATGAGGGGAGTGTCTTCCCCACATCACCACATCCACATTAACAATGGGATACGTGAGGACCTGAAGATTTGGGATTCATTTCTTGACGAATTCAATGGTGTATCATTCTGGAAGAGTAAGCTGCTCCTAAATGCAGATTTTCAGGTTCATTCTGATGCATCTGGAGCCCGTTGTTTTGGTGTATACTGGAAGGGGCAGTGGGCGGCGCGGAGTTGCCCTCAGGGTTGGGTGAGTAACGGTTTGACAAGGGATCTTACCTTTCTCGAACTGTTCCCTATTGTGGTTGCAGTTCATCTTTGGCCAAAGCAATTTGCTCAGAAAACTGTTTGGTTTTGGTGTGACAACTAGGCAGTAGTTCATGTTATTAATTCACAGAGCTCTACGTCTCGACGGGTGATGGCTTTGGTCAGATCTATGGTGTTACAGTGTTTAAAATACAATGTGTTGTTCTAGGCGCGCCATGTGCCTGGCCTATTGAATACCCTGGCAGATGCCCTTTCGCGTTTTCAGTTTCACAGGGTTTGAGAGCTAGCTCCAGAAGCAGTAGCCTTTGACAGTACCAGCCCATCTGTGGAACCTTGGAGGATAGAGATTGAGAGGGCTATTCAGCACTCCATTGCCCCTTCTGCATGCAAGTCATATCCACTTGCAAAGCAAGCTTTTAGACAGTTTCTTGTGGCTGTGGGTGAAATTGAGGTTTGGCCCTATGCAGTTCATCTCAGACAGTCTGGGTTGTCTCTGGTTACCACTAGGGAAATGTTGGCAGTGCTGGCTTTTTACTCCCAGGTGGGGGGGTCCCCGGATCCTACTGTGGATTTTAGGGTTCAGAGGGCATTGGAGGGATAGTCTAGGGAGCTCCCTGTGGCATGCGATACCCGCATGCCAATGACAGATTCAATCCTTATACAGATTTGGCATTCCCTCCAAGTGGTGTGCTCCTCACCAGAGGAAGTTACCTTGTTTCGGGCTGCTTTTTCATTGGCCTTTTTTGCTGCAACCAGAATTAGTGAGCTCGTCCCCAGTTCTCACACTGATATATCAGGCAGGGCACTATTGTTATCTAATGTTCAAGTTTTGTAGCAGAGCCTGCATTTGTGTTTTAGGCATTTAAAACAGACCAGCTGGCTAGGGGTCAAACCATAGTCTTGTCTCGGACTCCTAAGAGCCCAAGACAAGACTATGGTTTGACTCCTAGCAGATTTTCCCTGTATCGGCCTTGACAGATTACCTCATACTGCACCCGGCATCCCCTGGTTATTTGTTTTTGCATGTCTTGGGCTTTCCGTTGATGCAGTTTCAATTTCAAGTGGTGTTGTGGGAGGCTCTGAAGCATGCAGGCTTACCAGTGGCCCAATTTTCTTCTCATTCATTTCGGATCAGAGCTGCCACGGCTGCAGCAGCTCACAGCCTAAGTGACAATGTGATCCGACGTATTGGGTGATGGCGCTCTGGAGTGTTTAAAACTTACATTCACCCCTAGGCTGGTTAGATGTTGATTCCGGGGGGCCAATACGATAGTGCCTTGATGTTCTAATGTGTGTTTTTCTGTTGAGCAGGTTGAGAACAGGGTGATGTCTGGATTGTCAGTCACAGCTTAGTCTTTTGGGCCAAATGGCATGCTATCCAGTTGGGCCGAGATCCAAACTTGGGTCTAGAGTGATTGGGGCGCATCCATTGGTTTGGGCTTAGAGACATGCTATGGGGGCCTCTTCTTCCACGAATCATCGAGTTGGCTGTTACCTTCCCATCTCCCTGGATACTCCTCATTCACCTGGGTGAGAACGATTTGGTCAAGATGCCTGGATTGCAGTTAGTCCAAAGGATCATGGTAGACCTACAGGAAGTACGATGACAGTTACCGGGGACTGTTCTGTTATAGACCAAGTTCTTACTGCAACGAACATGGCCTGGTGCAAGGAAAGATTCTGCTATTAATGCAGCTCGTCGCTGGGTGAATAGGCATGTTTAGAGGGGGTTGGAAGTGTTGGGGGCCTCATGTGTGGAGCATAACCAGATTAGGTTTGATTTGTCACATCTGTACAGGGGTGATGGGTTCATCTCTTCCCGGTAGGCTGCAATGTATACTTGGATTCCATTGTCTCTCACATTAAACAGGTCCTTCTGTGGGGGAGGGGATGCCAGGCTAAGCTGGCCCCCTCCTGTGGTGGGGCAGGGACCCCCCCAGGCAATAATTGGTTATCTGATCTTTCAATATTTGCTCATTTAAGAGGGATGAATGGTTTTACAACATCAGCTTAAAAATTTCTTAAAAATTTGAACTGGGGGGGGGTTCAATTTGATTACATGTTTGTCAATTTATGTGTGACCCTTCTTGACATATGCTTGATTGGAGGCATGATTTATCCCTGATGGCTTGACATGATTATGGTGAGGATTACCTCGGGAATTATGGCATGCATACATACACATGTGTCAAGAAGGAAGTTATAATAAAGTGAAAAACCTTGGCTGTAAAGTTATTGTTTCAGACCCTGTAGAGATGAATAAAGTTGTGGCCATTTTGTTATCCAAAAAATGGCATTCGGACTTCTTTGCACCTGTGCAAAGACCCCCCCGATGCGTCAGGAGGGGCCTTCTGTTGCACTGGCCATTTTTGAAGGCCAATGCTGCGATTGGCTGGGAGGGCTGGGAGTCCCACCCTCCCATCGGCTCCCAACCAATCAGGGGGATCTCACAAGATCCCCCAGCAACCTACATAATCTTGCGAGACTGGATAGTCTCGCAAAATTTCAGACGGGATTTGGGGGCTTATATAAACCCCCTCTGCCACGTGGAGGCAGCCATTTTACATTTGGCAGCTGAGAGACCCAACTCACCTGCCTTCTGCTCTGTATGTTGTTTTTCCTACCCTCAGGCTTTGGCTGGTCATCTTCGGGGGCTGGGAGGGAATTTTCCCATAGTTATTGTAACTTGGGTTTTTCGCCCTCCCTGAGGATGCTGTAGTTCTGGATTGGAATGTGAGATAATTGGTATTGTCATTCATCTGTTAATAATTCAAGCATGACTGTTTGTTGTAAATTCTTTGATCACTGATTTTGTCATAATTTGGAATTATGACTGATTTTGTCATAATTCTCTGGGCGGGTCAGAGAAAATATCTGATTTTTCAATATTTGCTCATTTAAGAGGGATAGATGGTTTTACATCGTCAGCTTAAAATTTTCTTACATCATCAATCATAGAGATGACGTCAAAATTTGGATGGGGGGATGATTTGATTACATGTTTGGCAACTTATGTGTGACCCTTCTTGACATATGCTTGATTGGAGGCATGACTTATCCCTGATGGCTTGACATGATTATGGTGAGGATTAGATTGGGAATTATGGCATGTGCACATACACATGTGTCAAGAAGGAAGTTATAATAAAGTGAAGAACCTTGGCTGTAAAGTTATTGTTTCAGACCCTGTACAGATGAATAAAGTTGTGGCCATTTTGTTATCCAAAAAATGGCATTCAGACTTCTTTGTGCCAGTCCAACCATCACCACCAGAAGTATGAATAAATCTCAGCACTGCAGAGATTCTAGTGAAGATTGACTCCAAAGCATACTAGATTTGCCTTACTCACTTTCAGAGTAGAATGGCACAATCCAATTTGGAGATTAAAATATAAAAATAAGTGGCAGCCAAGTAACAAGCAACAAACAATTGTCTCATTCAGGATCTCTTTCTTGCTACATGGTAAAAACCATTGGATTATGACTCTGGAGACCAGAGTTTGAATCCCAGCTCAGCTATGTAAACCCACTGGTGACTCTGGGCAAGTCACACTCTCTCAGCCTTAGAGGATGCAATCACAAACCTTCTCTGAAGAAACTTGTGAAAAAAAACCTGTGACAGGTTTCCCTTAGGGTCACCATAAGTCAGAAACTACACAACAACAAATCAGCTTTGTTAGTAGCAGATCACAAAAGAATTACGGTAAGAAATATGGATATATTACTATACAGCCAATGTACACAATTCTCATGCATACCTGTTCACCTTTTGTCCTCCCTTTCCCCCCACTGCATTCGAGGATATCTCTCTTTCCCGCAGCAATTTTCCAGTTCTTCTCTGAATCCCATAAAAACTGAATCCCATAAACACTGAATCCCATAAGATCAGCCATAACATTGAGGGCCTTGACTAATATGAACTGTTTCCTAGGGTGTTGTCCTTTTCCTTATTCTTACATGAAACTGCACTTCTTGCCACCCACTCTGTTTTCAACCCATCAACAATTTTGTTTTGAACAACAAAACTGTGTAGAATAAAGATGAGGCCATATTCTTCCAAAATGTTTCATTCTTTTTAGGGCATCAGCAGTCAGCTTCTGCATGTTACATTTCCCTAAGTGGAAACAAGCATTAGAGTGATGAAGTGCCTTCATTATGCTTATATTACCAAAAGTGTTGGTTGTGCGAATGTTCCTCCCTAGAATTCTTTCAGAGATGAAAAGGTTGCTGCATGTCTGTTTATGACTTCCCAGGATAGCTCTGAAATGCTCTCACACTGAGATGCTTATTTGGCAAGCATTAATATTTCAGGCTTGATAGACAAACTCGGCCATTCTTTCAACGTAGACAGTCAAGACACTACATAACTTCAGGGCAAAGCAAAGGCCACCAGTTCTGTTTGTGAATGGTTTGAGGAGTCATAAAAGACTCCTGGGGAAGAACACAGTGCCCAACGTCCTGCATTATGAGCTGTTGTGAGTTCTCTAAACCTGATGATATCTGTGGCCTGCAAAGTCTGAGAAAGTGATAGAGTGGGAGGAAGTACAATGAATGTACAAGTTATGCCCTTAGGAACAAAGGATAAGGAAGGATTTGTTTTGATAGCATGTTCTTTTAAAATAACTTTTATAAGCATATTTGATCTTACAAATCTGCTTTAATAATCAATATTTTGCATGCTGAAAATGTAGACTTATTCTGAACGTCACACAGTTCTGTTATGAATGTTGTTACCTAACTGTTTGAATATAGCAGATCATAATTCCACTCAATAAATCATAAATCTTGCAGAGGCCTGGAGGCTATGTGACAGGAGAAGGAGGAATGAAGAGATAAATGTTGGGATCGTTTTGAACAGAATGGAGAGAGACAGTTTCACGTCATTGGTGAGTACACTGGCAAGTCATTGCTTCCTTTCCACAACAGGTTCACCTAATGGGGTCCTTATAAACACATCTGGCTATACAATTCTGTCTCAATAGGTATAACACCTGCCCTCCCAAGAATGTTGGGATTTTTTTTTATTTTTGGCACCTTCCTTGTAGTATTTGCCAAGCAAAGCTTATCTAGCAGTCACAAGTAAGTGCAGTTTCCTTGTTGCTATGATATTTTAAAAATCTGTTTTCTTTGTTAATGCTGCATTTTTTTTCTTTTTCAGATATTTGACTAATGGGATTCTAAATCACAAGGTGTTTACAAAAAGAACATATCGGGATATTCCCATGAATGAATACCCACAGGCATTTAAAGCTTTCATGCAGCGTTGCAAAGAGCATGTTGATAATATTAACAACTTTCCAAAGTGAAATACAAACTCCCATTATGCTTTAACTTGCTTATTGCAGCATAAAGATATATATAGCACATTATAAAATAATCTAAATGTAAAAAGACAAATTCTCTACATAAAAGAGGCCTCAAGAAGATGGGCAGCTTGGAGCAGCCACTCATACGCCCTGAGCAACATGGGACCATGGTGACCAGACGCCACAGTCTTGAGACCGGCCATTGCCACAGTCTGCAATGGACTGCTGGCAAGGAGCACTCTTCTTTTGCACTCCTTTTGTGGCCAGGTTTGAGCCACCTTAGGCATCCTTGGCCTGGCTTTGGCCCAATCCGATGGTATATGTCATCTGAATGCCATGCCTTCAGATTAGCCTGAAGCCAGCACTTTTGTCCCATCTGTTTTGGACCAGAAAATTAAAAGAGCATAGATAATAGAAATCTTGCAAAAAAAGAACACATGTGGCTATCTGGAACAGTTGTGCTTTTTTGTTCAAAACCTCACAATTTTCATGCAAAAAAAAAAAAAAAGTATATTTTTGTGCAGAAGATTTTCCTGAAACACTGCAGGATGTGTGACTGCTGAGTGAAAATGTCACAAAAGTTTTGCCATTTTTATGTTTGTTGACTGGTTTCCCCAATAGTTAGGAAACTTATTTTTTCAGCCAGCAAATGAATAATGGCAAATATTATTTCCAGCCCTAGCATGTAGAAAGGCAGCAGCATAAAATGAAGGAGAAGAAAGAGAGGGATGCAGAAGTGGGTTTGAGACATGGCAGAGCTGGGGAGGAGTGAAGCAAGGCAACAAGTGGGCAGGTGGGTTCAAAGTACAAAAGAAGTGAGCTGGGGCAGCATGCGATAAGGGAAAGGGGAGTAGAAGGAGGGAAGGAAGAATGATACATTGAAGTGATGGAGTACAGGGAGAAAGGGAAGGAGACATAAGTGATGGAACATGCAAGAGAGGAAGAAATAGTGGCCCAAGATGAGAGAGGGGAGGAAAGTGGGACATTCAAGCACTGCAGTGCAAGGAGCAAGGAAAGAGAACATGGTGAAGGTACAATATGGTTTCCTCTTATTATTTTCATGAACGTGTGACTTTTTGCCATTAGTAAGAAACTGATGGCCAAAAAAAAAAAAAAAAGCCTGTAGTGATCTGATGAACATATAGTAGTATTAGAAGTGCCTGTACATGGCAAAAGCTTATTTTTGCTGTTCATATTACTCACACTTGGAACATTTATGGCCACTTTAAATATTTTCTGTTCTGCTCTCAATCCCTGCAAAACCACAAAGGTGGTTTTAGTGAAATAGTGATAGCTTAAAGTCACATTGTAAATTCCATGATCAAACAAGGATTTGAACATATGTCTCTCTATTCCCAATCCAACACTATACATATTGCCTGATTAGTGGTCTCAGAACAGTACTACCAAGGATGAAACATAGTGGTACAAAAGAATGCAAAAAATAAGTTGGATTTGCATAATCATAATGCAAACTAATAATATGCATAATTATAATTTGGATAATATGAACATTTGCTGCCTGGATCTGAAGGACTAGAATATGGCAACCCTAGATGTGTGAAAGTTCAAAATCAGACATTATGTAGAAGCACTAGTCTATAACAGAGCAACAAACACTGTCCCCACAAATTAAGATGCATGGTATTCTAATTCAGTCCACTTATTTTGGCTCCTGATGTAAAAAGGCACACACTGACAAAGAAAGCAATGGGTTTGTTGAATGAAGGGAACACCTCAAACTTCCTAATAGGACTGGCTCCGGCTGCAGAAAGGAAGCTCAGAGAATTGTATTTCTTGTTCCCTGCACACCTTCACAAATCTCTAAAGCCACTTCTGTAAAAGATGAAATTACAGCAACTCTTTGTTAGATGTATTTATTAAAGACTAACAAGTTCTTAGCTGACAAAATGAAGTGGTGGGCATAAAGGGAGCTATTTTTACCCTGTGATTTCCCCTCTTCTTCCCCGCCACACCCATACACCATGTTTTTGCATTTTTGTTTTTGGGCAAATACGTGTGTTGAGGTCATCTACAGTCTAATTAGCGTTAAGTATACTAAATAGTCCTTGCAAGTAATAAGCTCTAAATTGTTCAATCTTTAGTAACTCTGAATTTCTTAAAAACATCTAGGGGTAGCCGTGTTGGCCATATAGCAAATCCAATAACATCCAAACAATGATACCTTTATTGGGCCAACCAAAATGCATAATTACATGTTGCAAGCTTTTGAAATCTTTTTGCAAGCTTTTCAAAGCATTTTGGTTGGCCCAATAAAAGTAACATTGTTTGAATGTTATTGGATGTGCATTTGTTAGATAGAGCTAACATCCCTGAAATTAAGGAAAATGAGTAATGATATAAGAGAAGCCCCTTGATACCAGCCAAGAGAGAAGAGATAGAACAAAGGAACATAATGCTTTTGAAATATTTATTAGCTTCTTGTTATATCTTTTTGCTTTGACTTTGTTTTCTTTTCATTCTGGTCTTCCCTATTAATATGTAGTACTCTTTTTTCTGTTGCATACTACAGGAATACAAACTGGATCTAGAATAAGAAATACAGAAAGCAAATAAGTATTGTAGACAGTAAACATACAATCCAATACATGTTCAGAATTTGGTTGCAATGGCATAGTCCTTATTAGAATAAGCTTATGTACCAGATGAGCGGATATTGTAGTAGTGAAGCAACAAACTTCTATCTGGTGTGGCCAGGACTGAAGTCTCAGGGCAGGAGTGTAGCTACCAGTGTGTATGTGTGTGTCAGGGAGGGGGGCAAAATGTGGAGATTTCCCCCAACAAGATATTTGCTTCCCATGAAGAGATTTCTTTAAGATTTATTTCTGGAAGATTTGTCTTAAAGAAATGAGTGTGCCACAACATTTTATTTTCCTTGTATATAACCTGTACACAGCACAAGAGGCTACCATCAGGACAGAATACAGAGAAATGGAATGGTTTCCAATTCAGGTAAAGTTGCACTTTATCATCCTATTTGTTTAGCTTGTATTCTGAACATATCATATGTAAAGATGGATTATATCTGGAGAAAGGAAGCATGAAAACTGGAGCAAGAGAAGTGCACAGTTGAAGATATACAGATGACACCCTACAATTGGAAGAAAATAGCAAACACTTGGAATGATTACTGAAGAAAGTCAAGGAAGAAAGTGCAAAGGAAGTTTTACAGCTGAACATTAAGAGAACAAAAATAATAACCACAGCTAATGTATATAACTTTAAAGCTGACAATGAAGACATTGAATAGTTTCAAGATTTTCCATGCCCTGGCTCAGTCATTAATCAGAATGGAGAGTGCAGTCAAGAAATCAGAAGACTAGGGGAGGAAGCAGACAGGCAGCATGGGGCTGCCCCAGGAAGCTGCGCCGTGCGGCTGAGGTATCCGCACACCTTGGCCCTGCGGCACAGCTTCGCCGCCCCTGGAAGGGGCGACTCTTCCACTGCAACGTGTACAGATGCTACAGCGGGAGGTCATCCTTGCAGCCCCAGCCGTGTAGAGGGCCGGCTGCTCTGAGGATGTTTTGGGGAAGGGGTTGGGGCGCCCACTGCTTTGCGCCGTCTTCTTCCCCCCTGGGATTGGGAAAGACAAGTAGGAAGGAACTAGACAAGGTCTTGATTTTAAAGATATATCATTGAATACTAAGGTTAGGACTTCCATGCCACCATATTTCCAGTTTCTATGCATGGTTGTGAAAGCTGGATGGTGAAGAAAGTGGATAGAAAAAGAATAAATTCTTTTGAGATGTGGGACTTCTGGTGGTAATGGCGCCCCGTTAGGATGAGCATCAGTATCTCTCCTGGTGACCACCCTACATAGCGGAGGATCGTGGACCTCTGTATGATATTCGGAGGTTCCACAAGCATTCCCTTGTAATAGGGAACCCAGAGGGGGCTTGGAGCAAGTCCGGACTCCAATGTAAATTCTTTGAGATCGGGATCCATTTTCGACCCCAGATTGCAAGACTTTCTGGACGGACTGAAGAGCAAGCCATGTCCCTGCTATGGATGGTCTGAAGACTACACAAGAGTGCCACCAACTTTTAATTTTAATGTGAGATATCAATTATAGTAATGACAGCAGTGGCAAGCGGATTTCTTAATAACCAGAGGCAATAACATCCTGCCTTGGTTACGGATATTTGTAAAATGGATCAAAGTTAGACTGCTTGGAGGCTTTAACTTCAGTCTTGGGATTTATCTACTATTTACTTCTTAAGCTTCCTATAGTTTTCAAAGGGGTATACTTTGTCATCGATTATACTCTACAAAATTGATTATAGGTGCTGGAATTAATCCGCTGGAATTTGAGTCATATATCTGTTAAAATGCTAAATAGCTATTGAACTATAAGTGAAATACTGTTGAAGCCTGAAATTGACTGAACTGAAACTGCGTTCTGGCAGTGACAGCTTTACGGACTTTAACTTTCTCCACGAAAGGATATTATTTCAGGAAAGACAACGGGACTTGGAATAGAGAACTGACTATATTGGAACTACCTTGGAACTTAATATTTGATTGAGACCATATTTAGTAGGCTATGTCCGTTTTTTCCTGATTAGCACTACAGTCAAAATTGAACTACTTAAACTCAGTGTTCTTACTATCTGTGGGAGTATCTGTCTCCCGAGCTGCAATACACATCGGCTGTTTGGGCGACCTTGTTGAGTCTGTCGGCAGAGGAGACTATTGTCATTAACGTGGAGTTATCTTTATAATATACAGCTGGACTTGGAAAGTGTGAAGAAACTTGGGATCAACACTGATCAGCCAATTGTTAACGGAAGTTGGAAAATATATTTATGATACTGCTTGAAATTGCTCCAATCCCCTTTTTCTAAAGCTATATATTTGGGAGCTACTTAAAGCAGCATAGAACTTACGTGCTTAACTTGACTATTATAACAATGTTATTTGGACATTTCATTACCTTTGTGATCTATAGGTACTATAATAATTGAAATGTGTAATTTAAATTGCCAAATACTGATTGTTTCACATTAACTGCACTTTGGTTATTAGTTAGCTATCAAACAAAATAGTATATTGATTGATGGTTTGCTGATGGACTAATTGTTGATTGACCATGGATAAGATAACAACAAGAGCACAGGCACAAAAAATAATTCAACAGCGCAAGCACAAAGGCGCCCCTCTATGGAAAAATCTAAAAATCCTGACATAAGTCAATTGATATTAGAAAAGATTGATTCTTTAGCTGAGAACTTTACACAGCAGTTATCAGAATTTAAAAAAAGAGGTGAGGCAGGAAATAAGGTCAGACTTATGGGATGCCCATAAGGCCATAATTAGGGGCATTATTATTCAAAAGACTAGTGAAATAAAGAAAAAGAGAAAGCAAAAAGAAGATTTATTAAATAAAGAATTGAAAAAAATGGAAACCATATTAAAACAGGAACCAGATTCTTCCAAAATTACTAACAAGATTACATATGTCCAAAAACAAATTTCAATTTTAACATTGAAACAAATTGGAAAAAAAAATCAAATATATGAGGCAAAGATATTATGAAGGTGGTAATAAGCCGGGTAAACTCTTGGCTTATCCGGTTAGAAAGGAAAAAGCGAAATGGACAATAAATCAAATCAAAAAAGGAACAGAAGTTTTTACATCTCAGAATAAAATAAAAAAAAATCTTTGCAGAGCATTTCCATGGCATACTTAAAGAAACCCCAATATGTCCTTCTAAAATATATTCAAAACAGGAAGCCCAAATGTTATAATAATAATAATAATAAATTTTTATTTGTAGCCCACCCCTCTGCAAAGCAATCGGGGCGGGGAACAGCAGTGTTTAAAAAGAACAGAGTTAAAAACATTCCCTCTCCCCACAATCCCATCCTCCCACCCCCCACCCTATCCCCTTAAAATAAAATTAAACCATGAACTAATTAAAATACAATATCAATCAAATTAATAACTTAAATTACAAATTTTAACATGGGGAGTCAGACAAGTGGAACCTTACTATGGGCCGACAGTTATTCCGGGAAGGCCTGCCGAAAGAGATCCATCTTTACCGCTTTCTTAAAAGCAGCAAGGGTAGTAATAAGACGGATCTCGTCCGGCAGGCCATTCCAGAGCCTGGGAGCGGTTGCAGAGAAGGTCCTCTGGGAGGTCAGTGACAGCCTGGTCTTTATTGGCTGTAACAGATTCCTCCCAGAGAACCGGAGGGCGCGGGGGGGATCATATGGGGAGAGGCGGTCCCGCAGATAAGATGGACCCAAGCCATGTAGGGCTTTAAAGGTCAAAACCAACACCTTGTACTGCGCCCGGAAACTAATTGGCAGCCAATGGAGGGATTTGAGCACTGGTGTTATGTGCTCCCTCCTCGATGTTCCTGTAATCAATCTGGCTGCCATATTCTGTACCAATTGAAGTTTCCGGGTTAGGCACAAGGGTAGCCCCATGTAGAGCGCATTGCAGAAATCCAGACGTGAGGTTACCAGGGCGTGTACCACAGCTTCCAGATCCCTCATATCCAGATAAGGGCGCAGCTGGCGTATGAGCCGAAGCTGATAACAAGCACTCCTGACCACCGCATTCACCTGACTAGTCATGTGAAGCGATGAGTCAAGGAGCACCCCCAGACTGCGAACACAGTCCTTAGAGGAGAGTGTGACTCCATCCAGGACTGGAGACTGTATTCCCAAATCTGGTTTCGGGCCTGTAACTGTGAGTACCTCCGTTTTGTCTAGATTCAACTTCAATCGGTTTTTCCTCATCCAACCCATTACCGCTCTGAGACAGTCATTAAGAGGGGAGGCGCCATCTGAAGTCTGAGACGATGATCTGGTCATGGAGAGATATATCTGGGTGTCATCAGCGTACTGAAGACACCGAGCTCCATGCCTCCGAATGATCTCACCCAGTGGCTTCATGTAAATGTTAAATAACATCGGGGACAGGATGGCGCCCTGAGGGACGCCACAATTAAGCTCAATTTTGGAAGAGCAACTGTCCCCGAGCCTCACCCTCTGGGATCTGCCCAAGAGGAAGGAACGGAACCACTGCAAAGCAGTGCCTCCAATTCCTAACTCTCTCAGGCGATCTAAGAGGATGGCATGATCTATAGTGTCAAAGGCCGCTGAGAGATCCAAGAGCACCAACAAGGTCACACTACCCCTGTCGATACTCAAGCGGAGGTCATCGGTCAGAGCAACCATGGCAGTCTCCACTCCATATCCCGTCCTGAAGCCGGTTTGAAATGGGTCAAGATAATCGGTTTCATCCAAGACTGCTTGGAGTTGGGAAGCAACCGCTCTCTCGATCACCTTGCTCAAAAAAGGGAGCAAGGAGACTGGTCTATAGTTGTTTCTATCCAGGGGATCCAGGGAAGGCTTTTTCAGGAGTGGCCTAACTGCCGCCTCCTTTAAACAAGATGGTATATTGCCCTCCCTGAATGATGCGTTGATTGTGTCCCGAAGGAACACCTTCAACGCGTCCCCCCCCTGGACGACGACCAGCCATGATGGACAAGGATCGAGAGGGCAAGTCGTCTTTCTCACACTTCCAAGCAGCTTGTCCACGTCATCGGTACTCACAGATTGTAGTTGATCCAGTAAAATACCATCAACGGAGTTCCTGGATGCCTCGTCTACGGATTCTGCCAAAACAATGGCGTCTAAGTCGGCTCTTATCCGAGAGATTTTATCTGCAAAGTGAGTATTAAAGGCCTCACAGCAGGCTATCGTTGGGTTAAGTAGGGGGTTCGGCGCAGGAGGAACCTTCGTCAACTCCCCCACCACCCTAAACAGCTCTGCCGGGTGAGACTCTGCAGACGCAATGCGTGCAGAACAGAAAAATGTTAATAAATGGGGAATTGACTCCCAAATTTAATATTAATAAAGGTGTCCATCAGGGTTGTCCTCTCGCTCCACTATTGTTCATCCTTACATTGGAAATTTTATTGATTCAGATCAGGAATGATGAAACAATTAAGGGTGTGAAAATTCAAAACCAAAATTATAAGCTAAGAGCCTATGCGGACGACGTTGTGTTGTCAATATCTAATTTGAATGATTGTATTGGACAACTAATGAAGGTGCTTCAAAAATACGGAAGCATGTCAGGATACCGTGTTAACAAAAACAAAACAGTGATGCTTTTGTTAAATGCTCCGGAGAATGAAGCCCGCAGAATTGTTGACATGTCTGGTTATAAAGTAGAAAATAAGGTTAAATACTTGGGAGTTTGGCTTACCGCTAAAAATGTTGATTTATATAAGAACATATATCTATCATCCTATTTCTTTATTAAATTCTGATTATTTGAGATGTGGTGCTGCAGAAGAGTTCTGTGGATACCATGAACTGCTGAAATGACATATAAATGGGTCATTGAAAAAAATCAAGCCTGAACTCTCCCTAGAAGTCAATATGACTAAACTGAGACTGTTGTGCTTTGGACAAATCGTGAGCAGACATAACTTACTAGAAAAGACAATAATGCTTGGTAAGGTAGGAGACAGAAGGAAAATAGGAACATTGCATTCCAGATGGATAGACTCATTCAAAAAAAGTCACTCCCTTGAGTTTGTAATATCTAAACAGGACAGTTAATGATAGGATGACTTGGATGTCTCTCATATGTAGGGGTAGCCATAAGTCAAAGGCAGTGTGACAGCAATTAACAACTATTCTCATGAAAAATTCTTCCAGTCTTCAAATTTCTAGCATCACATTAAAGGAGACACTGAAAATCCTTCACAACTGGAAATCTGAGGACTTTACAGACTGCCAGAAATAGTGCAACTTGAAGCCACTTTAACTGTCCTGGGTCAGGGCTAAGGAATAATGGGAACTGTAGTTTATTGTGGCACCAGAGCTCTCTGACAGAGAAGACTCAATGTCCCCCCAAAAAATACAATTCCCATGATTCCCTAGCACTGAGCCAGGACAGTTAAAGTGGCCTCAAGCTGCACTATTTCAGCAGTCTGTAAAGGCCCAAAGCTTCTTCTCTCAACATGGCTATTGCCTTGCCTGTGGAAAGGAGGGTGAGGAAGCATAAAGGAGTATCCATCTATGTTCTTGTCTCTGGATGTACAGCAGTAGTGATAAGAACAGAGCTGTGGGATCCTCTGTATGCCTCCCCTATTTTCCATTGGCAAGACCTTACTGGGTAGGATGGCTGTGTCTAAAAGTTGGGATTTGGAAGATGTAGGTGGGCAAGTAATTTCATCCTGCTTCATGCATGTTTACAGTATCTTCTGCTGATTCAAGGTACAGGAGTCCTTTCCCAGATCCAATCTGAAGATCTTGGTGAGTGGCACTGGAGGAAGAGAAGATTTGATTTTTGTATGTGGTTTCGAAGCTTGGGCACTTAACTCAAATCATTTTCAGAATCTATCAGAGCTTTATGTTCAGTTCTCTGTTTCTGTGTTGTATGGTTCAACTGCCAGTCCAGTTAGTTTATGTAGGTGGAATGGGCCAACATTAAGTTTGTCCATTGCTTCAGCAGCACAATGTCTTGGGCCAGTTCTGACTGTCCCAGACTCTCCATCCCACCATAATTGCAGCCAATGGAACTGCCACTGATATTTGCAGAGATTGGGGATGGAGTTGGCATAGGAAAGGAGATAAAGCTTTGTTCATGTCACCATCCCCTTTTAATTGCTTAGCCTTAGCTGTCTCATTGAAAGGTGATTTTTTTTAAAAAAGCTGCAATTTGTCTGAAGTTTTTTGTTTTTTTAAAGAAAGGGCATCTTTATTTTGTGAACACAGCTGCTTAGAAATGAGTAGAAGAGAGGAAACCAGGTGTGTAGATTTTCAGAGAAAAAGAACTGTGAATTCAGCCATCAATCAAAAAAGCCTGAGCTAAGTGTGTACTCAGAGGCTATCCCACAGTTCTAAGTGTGTAATGATATTGCAGTTTTTCAAAGCTCAGGGGTAGACATTTTGCATATGTTTATATTCTTCCTTCATTTCCACACTCAGCTTTGCTATTGAAAACAGTCTTCTAGAAAAAATAGGACAAAGTGTAACATCTAATTTAAAGACAGTTAGGTAGAATTTATGAAAATGATATAGCCACAGAAAAGATAGTCAGAAGTAATTCTTTTCTAAATGTGGTAGTGTATTTTGTAGGGTTTTTTTCCTTTCTCTTTTCTTGGTTTTTTTGTATGTTTCTTTGTAGTTGTTTTATTTCACTTTTATTCTATCTAAAACTTCAGTAAAAATGGTTTTTTTAAGAAAACAATTTTCTAGTTTTAAGTCTGGTGAAATTTAGTGTAAGTGAAATGTGTGTATGAGAGATAGATAGAATGGTGTAGTACAGATGAAAGAAGATATGATAAGTGTGAGAGAGAAGGGCAAGAAAGAAAGGAGCTATCTGCAGAGTGCATAAAAACATTGGACCATATCTCTCAGAATTCTACACCTCAGAATTCCACAACTCCCACAATTCCACAGGGGTGATAATCACTGAGGGATTCTGGGAGTTGTGCCCTTCCCCTTGGAGTAACTTTACCAAGCTCTACTTATTCTTGCTGTTTTGAAGGGATGCTAACAGGAAAATAAATTTGCTAATGAAAATGTTTAATAAACAAGTGTATTGTTCAAGGAGGACATATACATGATGTCTGTATTCTTCCTGAAATGTAAGTGGAGTTGGTGGTTAATTTTGGAAGTTAAGAGGTATGTGACCCTGGAATGCATGTATGGGTGATGTGCCTATTGATGTTGATGTTGTCTGAAGCTATGAGTTTTGCATGTATTTCTAACTGTTAGTTTCTTTTACTACAGTTGAGCTGCATGATAAAGTATTTGGGATGGATCCTATACCTTCTTGAAACTGTCTTTATGTGTGTAGAATCTGAGAAATGACTATACAATTATATTTCATGTGAATTCAGCCACAGAGTTTGTAAACCTCACCAATCGACACCTTCAATGCTACAAAGAATCCATATTTTTGAACAACGGAGAAACAGTTTGGCCATGGAAATGTGCTTTATAACCTCCAATTGCCCTGTAGTTAAAAAGAAGAAATAGAAGTTTGCATTCCCCACACCCTTCTTGCTATGTAACGTAACTCTGAGGCATTCTATGTTATATAACTGTCAAATCCCATTTAAATTCTACAAGATCTTGGCTGCAGTAACAACCCAGAGGTCTTCAGGTTAAGTATGTACCATATAAAAGAAAGTATTTTCCTTTATCAGGCTTACAACTCATTGCCTTTCCATTTCATTGAACATATCTTGTTCTTGTTGCATTACAGAGGAAGTTTTGCCTTCCTTTCCCATCTTACCTGCACAAACGTAGTATGTCCTTTCCTATTTTCTTCAAGTAATGTAGAACACCAAGAAGTGGTGATGGAAATTAGATTACTGGAGAGTGGTACAGATATACACCAGTAACTGCATTCCAAAATTACTTCATTCATCAGAAATAGTCCATTAGGGTGAAACCTAAGTTGATAGTTTTTCAGATATGGGAAGCAACAGTGAGCAAACCGATGTCATGGTTTAATAACACACTTTATCCTCCATTTCAGAGGACATTTTGATATGCCCTCCATTTTATTATATGTATGGCAGGCAACTTGTGACATGAAATGCTCCATTTAAGATAGTTAAATTAATTATTATACTTATCTTCAGAAAAAGGTTAATTACAATGCCAAAAATAATGAAACTAGAGGGTCCAATCTGTTCCCTGCCTTTGCTTCTCATAGATTGGCAAAGCCCAATTATCTTCTCTTCCTGGCATGAAGTGTTTACAATGGGGAGTCAGTTTTTATGGCTTGTCCTAGACAAAGGTGGACATGGAAGGACCAGTACAGAAATCACACAGTGGCCAAGATCCTACATTATCTTAGTATAATAGAAATATTCACCAAGGGTGTTATGTTATAGTAGCATTATGCAATCCCAATACCTAATATTGCTGTACTACAACTTATCAGAAATTGTGAATGTACAGAGCTTAACTGCACAATGTGCAATGCTATTAGCCTGCATTAATAGAATCATAGTTTCCAAGTCAAGGAAAGTAATAGTCCCACTATATTCTGCACTGGTCAGGCCCCATTTGGAATATTGCATTTAGTTCTGGGCACCTCATTTTAAAAATATAGACAAGTTGGAATGAGTTCAGAGAAGTGCAATGAGGATGAGAAGAGGTATGTAGAACAAGACATATGAGGAGAGGCTAAAGGAGCAGAGCAAGTTCAGCTTTGTGAAGAAAGACTGAGGGGTGAAATGATTGGATTCTTTATCTCAAGGGCTGCCACAAAGAGGAGGGTACAGGTATGATCTCTGCTGCCTCAGAGGGTCAAATAGGTCAAATAGTTTTAAGTTACAGAAGGATAGATTTCAGTTGAACATTCACAGGAATTTCTTGATAGTTACAGCAATCTGGCAATGGAACCAATTCACTAGAGAGATGGTGGTGTCTCCTTCTCTGGACATCTTCAAAAAGAGGTTCGAGGGATATTCTAGTTGGAGATTCTTCATTGAGCAGGGGATTCAACCTGATGGCCCATGGGACCCATTCCAACTCTATGATTCTAAGCACATTGCACAGAGGCAAGATGCAATGTGCAGAGTTATTGAGACACTATTCTAGGTGCATTATTATGCATCCACAATGGCTTTTTATGTGGAAGTCTGCTCTTTCCATGATCAGCTGGATATGTTCATTCCACATTGTCAAAAAAAAAAAAAAAAGTAACTTCACATGCATAGCACAACTTCCACGCCCATATGGGAGTCTGGCCAGTATCCGATAGTGCTGATAAGAGCAAGTGAGGCTTTTGTAGGGCCCACCTTTTTAGATCCTCAGGAGCAGCTCTCCTCTTGTTCCTGCTTCCATTAGGGTCACATCTGGTGGGGACTGAGACCATCTTGATGGGTGGTTCAGGATGGGTGTTTCAAGATTCTGAAACTCCTTTCACAGAGCCCTGTATAGTATCCCTCTTTATTCTTGTCCCATTGGTAGGCAAAGATGACTTTATATGGGCTAATATTTGGCTTTTAATCCAGTTTGCAGCTAAAGATAATATAACCATCTGGTAGCTGGCAATATATTTCATTGTTATGTTTTTAATTTTATAGAATTTTCTAATTTTAGAGTTGGAAGCACCCCAAGGTTTATCTATTTCAACTCCCTGCCAATGCAGTGTATGTACATATGTATATGTCAAAGCTTGAAAAGTTACTTTTGAAACTAAAAATTATTTTAATCCTCCAGCCAATATGGTCACTGGTAATGCTGGCTGGAGTGTTCTGGGAAATGTGTCTAGAAGATGTTCACATACCATGAGAACATAAAGTCTTTAAGGATTGTTGCCAGTATCATGAGCAAAGGCTAACCCTTCAGTGACATGAGTAGGTTATTTTATATTAGTAGGTAACGCTAGATAGTTTTATAGCAATAGCAAGTACATTTCTATACTGGTTATTAGTGCACTTAAGCACTCTCTAAGCAGTTTACAACGTGTAAGCTAATTGCCCCCAACAAGCAGGGTATTCATTTTAGTGACCTATGGAAGGATGCAAGGCTGAGTCAACCCTGAAGCCCTGCTTGGGATCAAAATCACAACCTTGTGGCTGTGAATGGCTGCAGTACAGGCATTTAACCACTGTGCCATTAGGGCTCCCTACTTTTACTTTTGTATGGTATTTTAAAACTGGACTAAGCAGAAACTGTATACAGATTGTAAGGGTGTTTCCCCCCCCCCCCTTTAGCAACTTGCTTATATTAGGATGGGAGATGGGTCATACCTAATTTCTTTAATTTCTATTGTTTGGTTCTGTCCTGTATAAATCTAGGGCTCCATCTTCCAGTGGCCTTGCCTTAGCAGAGGAGACATCCCATTTTAAGGAATCCATTATCCAGCCATGTGCATTGGAAATGTTGGTCCTAGGATAGCCTGGGCAGAATTAGATATTTAGGGGCTCAGTTCTAGTACTTGCTGTGAAGAGATGCTGGAACCCCTCAGCTAAAGGACTACAATTCCTATGTTGTAGGCTAGGTGTTGCATTATTTACCAGCAAGAAAAATTAAACTTACAGTAATGATATGTGACAGCTTTTGTTACCAAACAAATTCTTGGGGAAGCCTGGAATTACAGCCAGGTCTATTTCTGAATACCATCCTGAAGACATATTCCAGTTTGCTGATTATCTCTCTGACAGTCTGGGACCCAGAAATCACAGAATCATAGAGCTAGAAGGATCCCTATGAGTCCCTGTATAATCAGTTCTAATATTTGTTCCTTGTATTTTACACTGTGTACCAGAAATCTGATAAAATCTGATGAAATCTGATGAAATCGGATGAAATCGGATGAAAGCAGACTAGGGGAGGTACTATTACTTTCCTTGAACTGGATACTACACTTATGTTGATACAGCCTGGAATTGCATAGTCCTCCTTTCTCTCCCCTTTCTTTCTTTTGGTCTTCATGTTGTATGGTTGACTTGTGTTATCTTGTGGCCAACTGATTCCTCAGTCTTTTTCCACATGTAAGGCTATGAAGGCAGGAATCACCCATTCTATTTTTGTGCATGGTCCCCCCCCCCCCCCATACACCTAAATATAAAACCTTATGTTTATCCCTGTTGACATTTATTTTGTTATTCTTGGCCCACTTGTGCATTCTGTTAAGGTCTTTGTAAATCCTGATTCTGTTTTCTGAGGTGTGTCATCATCTGCAAAGTTAAAATACATTGCCTTCTACTCCTTCATCTAGCTTATTTATAAACAAACAGATCAATGTTGGTTGAAGACAGAGCCTTGTCTTCCCATTTCTTCTATGGCATACTTGCTATTTTCCTGTACCCAACCTCCTATGGTGTGCTTTTCTGTATGTGATGTGAGGCTGAGGAGCTGAGTACAAAATTTCATCAAACAGCTACATGGATGGAGGCTGTTTTTTCTCCCTCAACTGGTGTGAATTTTATTAAATAGGTTTCAAACAACAAAGAGTGTGGGTGAGGCATATAGGGAGTGAGCTATCAGTGAGCACTCGGTGGAACTTGAAATGGAAAGAGTTCCCAGGGCCTTTCATCTAGGCCTTTGACATCTGAATGGGTCACATATTTACGGTCTTGGGACTCAAGAGAGTGGGGGCTCAAAAGTATACCCTTCAACACCTATGACAAAGAGTGGGTACATTTTGAGTTGTCTTTGAGCTTTGGGCTGGGTCATGCTTGCCATAAGTAGCTAATACCACTAAGGTCACTAGGAAAAGAGTGAAACCACATGACAGATGGATTGATTCAATCAAGGAAGTCACAACCATGAGTTTGCAAGATCTAGGTTGGCCTGTTGATGACCTGAATTCATGGAAGTCTATATTGAATTAATCATAAAATAATGGCAACAAAGAATGTTGTGTGGGCTATACATGGTGTTGGTATATCCCATCAAAACTGCTTCAGCTTATGGTGATCTGTGTGTGAGTAAGAGACTTCCATGAGACCCAGTCATCAAGTGGAAGCCTTTGTTTACCATTACCTTTGTGAGCTATCTTCATTTATGGATATGATTGCATAATACGAATTTCCCTTTCAGTAACTTCTTCTTTTTTATTGCCCCACACATGTTTTCCAAAAAGGGATACTGCTACTCCATCTTGGTAGTTCATTTTTACTCTACAGTTCTGGAACTGATGCAACTACTCAAGTGGTACCTATTATTATTATTATTATTATATCCCACTCTTTTCCCAGGACTGGGAGTCAGGGTGGCTTACAACATTAAAAAACAGCATACAGTTAAAAACATACAAAAATAGTACATGAAACCAAGATTAAGTTACTACAATAATTAAAACAAATTCAATGCTAAAATATAAAATACTGTAAAAAGATAAAAGTGCTTAAAATACATTAAAACAATATAGCACCCCAGGCCATTCTTTAAAAGCATTCTGTTTTGAATGCCTGTTTGAAGAGGAAAGTTTTTGCCTGTCTGTAGAAGGCCATCAAAGAAGGGGCCATTCTGATCTCCCTGGGCAGAGAGTTCCAGAGCCTAGGGGCAGCCAGGGAAAAGGCCCTCTCATGTCCCCACCAATCATGCTTGTGATGGTGTTGGGATGGAGAGAAGGGCCTCCCCTGAGAATCTCAGAGCCTGGGCTGGTTCTGAACTATTAGACTGTTGGGGAAGGAGAGGAGAAACTTTCACTCTTCAGTATTGGGATTCTGTTATGTTTTTGTATTATGATCTTAATTCCAACCACTATGAAAAACTTCCCTGTTTATGCTTCCTTTCAAATTCCTCCGTATGTTTCCATACATCATAGTTGGTTTGATTCAGGATGTGTGCTCCCAATAAGATCCATAATGCATTTTTCATTAGTTTTATAGGTTTTGAATGGATCATCAATGGGATTCAGTGGAACAGATAATTGAGGGTTACAACCATCTGTGTTGTTTGACTACAGCACTACATTGAGATTGTAAATCAACCATAAATGTCACTTCCTGTAGGTTCCTTTTTTTTTTTTTTTTTTTCATTTTGACAACCATGCCTGTACTATTTTGTTTTCTAAGCTGCTGCATGACAGCTTGTGGGCTTACTCAGAATTTAGTGGATGAGTGAGCAATGATTACTGTCATTAATAAGTTAGGCACAGTCTGCATCTTGCCTTAGTTACAAGTATGCTTTATAGTTAAACAAGTGAAAAGTAGAAATGCTGCTTGTTTTTCCTTGTCTGCATTGATTTCCATATATTTGCCTATTTCTCTTATCATTTCTTTCTTCTACACAAACTTGCACTCACACTGCCTTCACACACACACTGACTTGGATCAAGGATTTGATTTCCATTAGAAGGAGGGATCCATTAACACAAGATGCCTCTGTTGGATTTCAGGAAAAAACTTCACCCCATTCAATAGGATGCTCTGACTATCTGTCTAGCATTTCTAGTGGGTGGACCCTGGGTTGTTGCAGAAACTATGAAGTGGTGAAGTTGCTCTGCATCTTAGCTTTGGGAGAAAGGCAGGGTTGAAATAAATTGATTACAGAAATAAATAAATACATTCACTTCAGATAAGCCAGTTGTAAGCACTTGAGATAGTGCTATATACATAACAGACACTAATGAAGTTACAGTTAAAGGCCGAGGTAAAGACCTGGGGTGTTTTTTTTTAGTATTTTTATTTTATTATTATTGTATTTATACCCCACTCTTGAGAAATGCTCTCAGAGCAGCTTATACTTTTTTTCTTCACAATTGCCTATCACTTGGGTGGAGTTTGGGGAAATCAAAATGGTATCTGCAAGTAGATTTTTTACATTTCTCATATTGTTCAATGAGAGAATCACCACAATGCCTCCACTTTTTACTACCAAGAACTGCAGCAAATGGTGTCAATGAGCCTGTGAGAGCTGTCCCAGGTTCTAATCTAAGATTTAAAGGCATTATCCAAGGTGCTGAACATATTTTGGAAGCAAGATTCAGCAACACCCTGGATGGGTTTTGTAAAGGTTACACTAAAATCAAGAGAGAGTTCTCTGTCTCACTAACCAGGAAGCCACAAGCCAGCACTAGGGATGAAAAAAAGTATCTATTATAATCCATTCTCTGCTCAAAAACTAGAGTTTTTGATGGCTGGAAACCCCCATCAGGAAGGATAATTGATCAGCAAGAGTCTTCCATAATTTTCTCCCAGTATTTGAATGTCCTGGTATTTGAATTCTCCCAGTATTTGAATGTCTCCCAGTATTTGAATGTCCTAAATCACAAAGGGGTCCCCACAACTGTGTTCAATTGTGAAATTAATTTAGCTCAATAGGGTTACTAAGGCAATGGCAGGCAGGTCATACCTAGTTCACTTTGAAGACTGGAAAAACCCCATCCCAAAAGCCAGGCAGATAGTGTGGGAGTTGCGAATTGACCATCATCACCTCTGTAATCAGAAGAATGGGCAATAATAATAATAATAATAATAATAATAATAATAATAATAATTTATACTCCACCCCTCTGAGAACAATCGGGGCGGCTAACAATATTAAAATACAAAATACAATCCTTCCCCCATACCCCTCCTTAAAAAAGTATTAAATCAATTAAAGATTAAAATCATACATTTTAAGACTGACATTGACAGCAATGACACTGACATACACAGAACACAACATTAATTGACGCGTTAATGGAATGTGGCTGTGTCTTATTGAGGACGTTAAAAGAGAGTAGCTGAAGGACACTCCTAAAAAGAAGATTCTCGAGGCCAAGTGTCTATCCTGGAAAGGCCTGCTGAAAGAGATCCGTCTTAACAGCCTTTTTGAAGCTGTCTAAAGATGTAAGCAGACGGATCTCATCCGGCAGGCCGTTCCATAATCTGGGGGTGACCATAGAGAATGCCCTCTGAGAAGTAGCCAAAAGCCTAGATTTTTGTGGCTGAAGCAGGCTCTTCCCAGAGGACCTTAGTGCGCGGGGAGGATTGTAAGGGAAGAGGCTGTCCCAAAGATAGTTTGGACCCAAGCCATTTAGGGATTTAAAAATAATAACCAACACCTTATACTGGGCCCGGAAATTAATAGGCAGCCAGTGGAGGGACTTTAATACCGGAGTAATATGGTCCTTCTTAGATGTTCCAGAAACTACCCTGGCTGCAGTTTTCAGACCAAGCACAAGGGTAGCCCCATGTAGAGTGCATTGCAGAAATCTAGACGTGAGGTTACCAGTGCGTGCACTATGGTCTCGAAATCCCTTACTTCCAGAAAAGGGCACAGCTGGCGTATCAGCTGAAGCTGATAACAGGTGCTCCTGACTGTCGCATTTACCTGATTTGTCATCAGGAGTAACGAGTCAAGGAGCACCCACAGACTGCGAATGCAGTCCTTTACAGAGAGTGTGACCAGGACCGGAGGTTGCAACCCAATTCTTTTGGGGGGTTTTGGGGCCGCTACTGTGAGCACCTCCATTTTGTCTGAATTCAGTCTCAATCTGTTTTTCCTCATCCAGCCCATTACTGCCCGAAGACATTCACTGAGAGGGGAGACACCACTGGAATTTGAGACTGACAAATGAGACATGGAGAAATAGATCTGGGGTCATCAGTGTACTGATAACACCCAGCTCCATAGCTCCGAATAATCTCACCCAGTGGCTTCATATAGATGTTAAATAGCATCGGGAACAGGATAGCACCTTGTGCAACACCACAGGTGAGCTCCCTTTTACTGGAGCTGCTGTTCCCAAGCAGCACCCTCTGAGATCTGCCCGAGAGGAAGGAATGGAACCACTGGAGCACAGTGCCTCCAATTTCCAACCCCCAATGGCCTAGATGTCTCACCTGATGGGCCAACTAATGACTTAATCCTTTCCCCTTCACCTTGAATATTGCCAAACCAGATTACATCACCCATGCAATCTCACACCTTTGCCCTGCAGCTAGTTTTATCCCTTAAAACCCCCTGGATTTCCCTCCTCAGTGTCACTAGCTTAGAGTTCATGGGGACACTACATCACTGTGCTCTCTAGTCTAGTTACTGGCATCTCTGTTCAAACCCATGCTCTCGGAACAGTTGTGTCTCACTCCACATCATCCAATTGATCCCAGAGAAAGCCTCATCTGTAGTAGGTATTACCCTTAGTTCTGCCTCATCATCCTTTCCAAGCTAAGCCCTGACTTCCTGAGCCTTGAATGTGTGTGTGTGTGTGCGTGTGTATGTGGATTTTTGTGTGATTTCCCCCTTTAATAAATAATATTTTAATTGAAGTAGAATCATATTGCTATAATTGTTTAGTGTGAAAGAGTAGTTTGGATATTCTTGTTGAAGACTGTGAAATAATATTCAATGTTCTATAAGCTAAAAATGCAAATATGTTGCAAGCTTACATTCACACTTGTTGTCTGCTGCCTTTGAGTTGACTTGGGCTCATCATGACCCCATGAATGAGACACCTCCAAGCCTCTTTGCCCTCAACTGCCCTACTCAGGTATTATATGATCTTGGACTAGTGGAATCTTAATTAACTCACTTAATTAGCTAGAATACATCCAAATTTATACAGAGGGAGCTAGGGATAGTAAATTGACAGAGGCAAGTTTTATTCAACTGCTGTCCGGCAGTTAAGGCACCCAAGTAGAATTGACTATGTCAAAGGTACAGTGGAGTAAATAGGCAGAGGTTAGGTGGGATTGTGTTGTTAAGCTTGGATGGATGTGTGGTGGGGGCTTATGTGTTGTGTGCATACATGGACTGAGAAGAGGATCTCAGCCTGCATGTGTGAGTGCTTATGGAGGAAACGTGGGGAAAATGAGGATTAGTGAAATATGGGAACTGCGCCTTTAAGAGGCTTACAGGGTCCATTTTTTGCTGTGTCCAGCTTCCTGATTAGGCCAAGAATGCTGGCAGTTCATGTAAACTAGCCCAATTTTTGGCAAGACCCACCCCCAAATGGCCAAATTAGGAGTTTTTGGAACAAAAGACCTTGATATTCATAATGTATGTATATGGAGGATTCTATCCTGGAGTTTGTCTTGTTTGGAAAAAACACACCATAAGTTGAAATGACACTGAAAACAGTGGGGATGGCTTGGAGAGTCACTGATAAATCATTTCTGGTGGTTATCCCTGTGAAGGGCTTGACTCACTGGTTAGCCTTGGCGGTACAACTCTGTGCAGACCCAACAGAGAGGCAGATCTGAAGACAGTGGTGAGCACTGTCATGAGAGCAGTCCACCATTTGTCTAGGACTGTCAATCACTTCAGCAATGGCTCCAAAGAGGAGTGCTGTTAGGCGTGGTAATGCAGCGTGTGGAGACCACGTAACGTGAAGCACCAGGATCCAGACTTCTCTGATGAAGCAGGCTGCTTGTCAGCTGGAGAAACTCCTCTCCCCTTCCAGATAGAGCACAGAGACTCCACAGACAGATGTCTCATGAATGAGGCTTTAATCTTTGTTCCTCTATATGCAGATATGTACAGCATACACCAACGCAACTCCAACAGCAATCCAGCAATCCACAATCCACATCCACATGTGTGTCCAGAGACTTGTGCCTTATATAGCCTGTGCTCCACATGGCTTCCTGGCCCTGCCTCTTCCTGCTGGACACCTGTCAGGTGAGTGACACAGCACTTTTGCAGCAGTTTCTGTGCTTTCCAGCACTAGGTGACCACCCCCATGATGTCATGTCCTGTTTCATCAGCATGAGACTGCATGACTCAGCTGTGGCCAAATGCTGTGTCATCATGGCTGCTGCACTATTCCACAATGTAGATTTTCCCTTGGGACTTAATCCTAACAATCCCCTCCAAAATGTACAATGTGTGCACATCTCTTAGCTCATTTTCTTGGAGTGTTTGTGTGTGAACCTCACAGTTTCCTTAGTGTGCCATATCCCACCAGCCTGACATCACCGATGTCCTTCTGCTGGCTCCCAGTGCTCTGGTCCCCTGTCTGTGCCACTGTCAACCTGACCTAGTGTGCCCCAGACCTCAGAACCCTATTCTAGATCTCAGAACCCCATTCTTTTCCCCAGCAGCACTCTCCTGACATGCACCCATACTCTGTCCATCACTCCAGGCACATCTCTTCTAATGCATCCACACTCTGGCCTAGATCTTCTGGCCCTCTGGCCCAGATGTTCTCTACTCTGCCAATGCCTTGGCTGAACCTACCAATTCCCAGAGCCTTCAGCTTCCGCTGCCACTGCTGGTGCCAAGCCTAACTCCGATGCCATCCGCTCATGCCTTTGCTTTTGCAGAGCCTTTGTGAGGATGTCTGCCACATTGTCCTCCAACCTGATGTAGGACAGACACAGAACACCGTTTTGGACCATTTCCTTCACATTCTGATATCTGACACTGATATATTTGGTCCTATTCTTTAAATTTTCCACCTCATCCATGGCAATACAGGCCTGTGAGTCCTCATGCACAATCTTTAGACCTGTGCACTCCTCACCAAGATCTTTCAGAAGCTGCCTGATCCACTGCACTTCCCCATCTCTAACAAAGCTGCAAACTGTGCTTCTGAGATGCTCAGTGCCACACAGCTCTGCTTCCTGCTCCTCAAGACCACAGTACTGTCAGCATACCTGATGAGCAACTCTGTTACTGACTTCCTATCATGCATCTCTGATGCAAAGGACCTGTCTACATAACACTTCAGCTGGGCTTCAGATCCCTGCAACACCAGCTTCTGCTCCTTACTGCTCTTCAGGTACCTCAAAAGTCTTTTTACCGCTGGCCAGTCCTCCACCTTGGGAATGCTCACCCTTTGGCTCAGCATGCCCACAGCAAAAGCTATGTCCAGCCTGGTGTTGTTGGCGATGAACATGAGACTACCAATGACTGACCTATACAGATCTGCATGCTCAAACACTTTGTCAGACTCTGCACTGCTGGTGAACCCTGGAGTTATGGGACTTCTTACCACCTTGGCATTCTCCAAGCCACACTTCTTCAGCAACCTTTCGATCTTCCTGGTCTGACTCAACAACACCTGACCATCTGCAGTCCTCTCAACCTCAATCCCAAGATAGGCCTTGAGGTTCCCCAGGTCTTTCAAAACAAACTTCCTGGCTAACTCTGCTTGCATGGCCTTCACCTCCAGCTCCGTCCGAGCAGCCACACAGAGGTCATCTACATATATTACCAGAGTGACCCCTCCTCTCCTGCACACACATGCATCTGCTACACTGTGTGTGAATCCAAGCCTCACCAGCTCCTCATGGATGCACATGTTCCAGCAGTACGCACTCTGCTTCAAACCATAGACGGCCTTCTTGAGTCTGTAGACCTTGCCCTCTTTGCCATCCTCAAAAACTGGTGCCTGTTCCATGTAAACCTCTTCCTCCAGCTTGGCATTCAGGTAGGCAGTCTCAAAATCAAAGTGCCTCACTATCTGTCCTTTCCAGCCAAAGCAAGCACCAATCTCAAACTTTCTGGCTTTGCTGTGGGAGAGAAGGTTCTATTGTAGCTTTCAAACCTCTGCTGGGAGAATCTTCTAACTACTAGCCTGGCCTTGTACTTGTAGGTCCCATCAGGCATCTACTTCTTTTTGTAGACCCAACGACAACCTACGACCTTCCGGTCACCTGGCCTACTTACCTCCTCAAATGCCTCCCTCTTCACAAGTGAATCAAACTCACTCTCCATGGCCTGGAACTACTTCTTCTGTTCCTCCCTGGGATATGTGAGAAGCTCCTGAAAACTCTCTGGTTCCTCTGCCACTGCAGCACACACCCTAGCGTTCTGAACTACAAACCACTCTGGGGGCCTCCTGACTCTTTGGGTCCTCCTGGGGATAATCACCTTTGTCTTGCCCCTCTCATCCTCACTATCACTACTGCTCTGCATACCTATGTCAATGGAGGTAGGTGTTGATGCCTCAACCTTAGGTGTAATGATAGTGGGGGCTTGTGTATCTGTGCATTTACTGGAGGTGCTTGGCTGGCTTTGAGATGTTTCCCTTGGTGTTTCCACCCCTCCAGTCCAAGTACTACCACCACCCTGCTGTCCCAGTCTAACAAAGACTTCATGCTTGGAGTGAATCCTCTCCCACCCAGAGTGCTTCTCAAAGTTAGCACTTCTTGACAACAGAATACACCCATTTCCCAGGTAGAATCTGTAGCTGTTCCCCTCATATCCCACAAACATGAGGCATCACCATTTGGGGTCACCTTTCTTCCGAAAGTTTTGGGGAACCAGCACATTGGCAAACTGCCCAAACACCCCCAGGTAACTCAAATTGGGTGGCCTCCCATAAAGCATGAAATATGGGGTCTGTTTTACAGCTGAATGCCACAGTCTGTTGCTAATGTGGCATGCTGTCAGGATTGACTCCCCCCAAAGACCTTCCGGGCCCCAGCATCCAGCATCAGACAATCCTTTATCTGTGTCAGCACCCCTATCTTCCTCTCTGCCAATCCGTCCTCCTGAGTTGTGTTGTGGTGGATACCCTTCTGCTTCAACCAGTTCCCCAGACAGGAAGAAAGAAATTCACCACCACAATCTGTCACCAGGGAGCCCACCTTGTAGTCGAACTCCCTCTCGACCATCTCCACCCAAGCTCTAAATGTAGGAGCTGCCTGATTTTTCTCCTTCAGGGTGAAGTCATAAGTGTATCTCGTGTGGCAATCCACAACCACCATCAGATATTTGCTGCCCCCTACTGACTTGGTATAAGGGCCCGCAATATCTGCATGCACTGCTTGGAATGGCCTCTGGGTGGTGCACTTGCTCCTTTTTGCAACAGGATAAGCCCTCAGCTTGATCCTGCTGCACACAGAGCATTCCACTTGGTTGCTGCAGTCCTCCCACTTTAGCCCAGGACATATCCCCTTCAATCTCTCCAAATTTGTGAAGCCGTTATGTCCTAATATTCTGTGGAGATAGTGTAAACAATTTGAGAGCAATGGCACATTCCCAACTGTAGCACACCCTGCCTGGGCATCCAAATAGTACAGCTTATTGTGCTTGTAAGCTTTAGCACAAACTTGCCCCCCTCTGGTGATGAAACATTCATCCCCCTCAAAATGCACTGCATAACCCTCTGCAACCAGTGCTGAGACACTGATTAAGCAATTCTGTAACTGTTGGGCACACAGTACATTCTCAAAGTCCCTGTCAAACCCTGGGAAATGCACTGTCCCCATGTCTCTGATTTGGCTTGAACCCCCATCAGCCAAGCCCACTTTGTTGACACAGGAGGGCTTCCTGTCCTTCAGCAAGGACCTCTGGTTCACGATGTGATGAGTCGTGCCACTATCGACCATCCATTGATGTCTGGCAGCATCAGCATGATGGGCTTGAGAGTCACTGTCCTTTACTGCCGAAACAACTCCTTTCCTGTTCCCTCTGGCAGCAGGTGACCTCTTGTAGTTCCTCTGGAAATGCCCTGGCTGTCCACAAGCAAAACACCTCTTGATCTTGCAGACAGCAGCACTCTCAGTCCCTTGAACTGCCTCTCGTGGTGTGGTTGTTGTTGTCTGTCACTGTCTCTGAATGCCAGTCTCAAAACGCCATCTCTGGCATTCTTCCAAAACACGTGTAATTACAAGGTCTACTGTGGGCTGACTCTCTAGCATTCTCTGGAGGCTGTAGGGTATATGGTCAAAATCAGAGGACAAACTGCTCAACAGGAGGTATGCCTTTTGCTCCCTTGACAGGATGATTCCATATAGGATAAAATGTATGGCTGCGACATAGGTCACAACTTTGTCCACATTTTTACCATGTATAAATGGCATATACTGAGACTGGAGAGAAAACCCTGGAGGTACAAGTGAAGACATGCTGAATGCTCCTGAATTCAAATGTGAATTTTTAAAAACAGCTCTCATGTAGATGAACTGAATGAAATGCATTGGCCAAATCTATAGTATTTGGCTCCAGCTGCAATATTTCATTGTATTTCACCACCACTGGAGCTACTAGGGGTGTGACTGCATTGAGGGCTCTGAAATCTACAGTCATTCCCCAAGTGACACCATCAGCTTTCAAAACGGGCCATAGAAGCGCATTGCAAATAGACTGCATTGGAATAATTACATTCCATTTCAACAGCCCCTCTATGGTTTTAGCGATTCCCTCTTCTGCCTCTCTGGGGTATCTGTACTGCTTCTGGGGAGGTGGAGCCTTTCCCTCTATCAGCACACATGCATCCTTGACTGTACCATACTCAATCTTATGCTTGATACACACCTCTGGAAAATCTGCTATCCATGGGTCTGTGGTCAAGGGAAAAGAGAGCATTGGAGATTTCAGGGCCGCACACCTGTGAATGGCTGAGATCTGTAATAGATCCTCTTCAAGCTGCCAGAGAAATCCATTGCCAGGTCTACAGTCAACCGGTGTTGTCTCAATAATCTTACACCCCTGATACCATTGTCTTCTCCCTGATTTTTGCATGCCTGGATGAAATCTAGGATGGATTCGACTTGCAGCAGAATCTCTTCCCAAACTGGGGCTTGTTGCCAGCCCATTCCATATCCTACTAATGTCATGCTTGCCAGGGTATTCATGCCAAAGCTAGCTAAACTTGGGTGCAAGGTGTTGACTGTGGCTCCTGAGTCCACCAACAATTTTGCAGACTGCTGGCAATATGTGTGTCCAATTTGAGCATCTACCATGTGTTGTCCCCATGGGTGAGAGTGGGTATCACTTTCTGACATGGTGGCTCCTGTCTTGGAACCACTGGCAGTGCTTTGTCTTCCATAACCTGAGAAAGGGGGGTCTCTGGGGCATTTCCAAGGTTGCTATCTCTGTTTATAGGATTTAAAAGAGCAGGTTAGTTTTCAGCCTGGGAGATCCATGATCCTGCCCATGTCCTTGGGGATTTTTGAGGTGATCGCTTAGGGTGATCACCCTCCAGCAACCAAGGGGATCCCAGGTGGCCCTAATCTCTTCCCAAGGCTTTGGGTGGAAGAGTTTCTTGTCTATATTTGTTGCCATGGCTTGGCTTAAAGCATTTAATAATTCTGTGCTCATTTTCCCATCCAGTCTGCTCCTAACTCCTTAAATTGATGTCACAACATCTTCCTGACTTCTGAGTATACACCAGCTTTTGGATTACACCCTCCTGAAACTTCTCCCAGGAGATGTTTTGGAAATCAATTTGATTTTAATCCTCTTTTGAATGGGTTAGTGAACCCACTTCCTTTGTTTTCTGTTTTCTTTTGTTCTTCTGAGAAGGTTTTTGAATGAGAGCCATTATTTCTATAGGTAACTGAACATATCGGGTCCCCTTCCTTCTCTCCCTTTTTGGTTCCTGACTTTGGGTGTCTACTGGTTGTTTCCATTCCTCTTATTGCTCAGGGCTATGATGTTTTTGTTTGAGTCTATCCATCTGGCATGCAGTCTTCCTCTATTTCTACTTCCCTCCACTTTATCTTTTCTAAGGATTCATGCCTTCTCATGATGTGTCCAAAGCACGACAGCTTCAGTTTAGTCATCTTGGCTTTCAGGAACAATTCAGGCTTGATCTGTTCTAGAACTCATTTGCCTTCTTGGCTGTCCATGGTATCCTCAGCACTCTTCTCCAATACCACATGTCAGATGAGTTGATTTTCTTTCTGTCAACTTTCTTCACTATCAAACTCTCACATCCATACATGATGATGGAGGATATAATGGCTTTGATAACCCTCACTTTAGTCTTCAGAGTTATATCTCTGCACTTTAAGAACTTGTTCATTTCTTTCATAGCTACTCTTCCCATTCCTTTCCTTATTCTGATTTCTTCACTGCAGTCCCCCTTCAGAATAGGACAAGGATAAAATATGAAGCTTTGAACATTTTTTTTTAAAAAATGGAAAAGTTATTTATAAAAAGTAATCCATTCCCATTAATCTGTATGTATTTATTTATCTATCATGTCTCTCAGCCTACCAGAGCCTCTGAGGTAAAGTACAACAGAGAAAAACAGTCGTTAAAACCAAATCAAAACCATTTAAAAAAAAGTTTGTTGAAAAACAAACATGTATTTAAAACAGTCAGAAGTCATCCCTGCTGTTAAGTGCTAATGGCTCTGTGGTACCATGCAGTCTTGGGTGCTTGCTGAAATTCAGTAGAAATGGAGCGAGTCTGACTTTCCATGGGAATGAGTTCCTCAGACATAATACCACATCAGAAAAAGTCCTGTCGTGTGTATTTACCAATCTAGCCTCAGATTGGAGAGACATGTAGTGGGGCCTCTGCTAATAATCTTCTATTCTGGAAAGGATCATATGGAAAGTCTAGGTCTTTATAGTGTTTGAAAAGTAACTTGAATAGATGGCACAGTGTGGGGAGGACATCCATATCCTGCTATCTAAAAATGTCCCCTTTCCTACATTACAGTCTCACTCATGACTCCAAAGGTGCCTGTGCAGCTACAGATTTGGCAAGTTTGTTGATTATGTTAATGTGATTTCAGTCATTGTTGCCACTGCACACAAATTATTACTTTTGCAGTGTATTTTATCAAAACTTTAATGAGAGACTCATATGACCACATTCTGTTCACTAAAATGGTTGTGTTGATCCTTTAATCATCTTTACAGATTTTGTGGTTTTCATGTAAAGAAGTGCCTGCATTTTAAATCTCTTCAGTTTGCACTAGTGTGGGGTTAATTCACTGGCATACCATGTTAATTTCATATTTCCCTCTATATATGAAAATAGGCTGCATTTACCATATGCATAAGTTTAATATCTAAAGCCTGGCTGAGATTTAACATACAACTAGCCTGGCTGATGTTTGCCTAATGATTAACCTGGCTGTTAATTACATGTACACAAGCCTAGTGGTAAACACACACAGATACACATCCTAAGTTAATGACTTGGCTGGTCTACAGTTAATGATTGGCTTGGCTGGTTTCCTGTGTCCTGTTTGCATTCTCTTGACCTTTGAGCCTGAAACAGGAAAATGGCCTTCTGACAGTTAATGAATGATGAACAAACATCCAGTTGTCTTGTAAACATGTTGTCAATAAAAGGAGGAGGGAGATTTCACCCCTTTGGGTGTTTTCCCCCTCAGGTAGCTGCACCCGGCAGTCTGTCTGAGATAAAGGTAACGTACAAAATAGCACAGTATTATACAAAATAAAATACCACATTGCATCGGCACGAAATTCCAACAGCACAGAAGCTTGCCGCCTACATTAGTTTTCTATGTAGTTTTCCTATAGCTGGATGATCTATAAATGTAGAACGCACAAACGACCAGACAAAAACATCCCATATAAATGATAATGACAATGACAAATGATAACCAGCATAAACATTATAAACGCCAGCATACAATATAATATTATACATACTAAAGGAAAATTTGTACAAAAATAGCATGTTCTAGTACAGTAAAATCAAGGCACCATTTTACGCCGGCAAGCTATTGCAGCAACCCAAAAACTTGCCACCTTAGCTGTGACTTCCGGCTTCTGATCTGCCAGGAGATAATCAGTGTAGAATGTATCCGAAACAGTAATGTGTGTGTGTTTATTTCTGGTCACATTCAGTATCTGCACTTCAGGAAACCTCCCTTCCTACTTTTGTCTAACATCCTCATGGGCATTTGGGTAATACATAATCCATGTCTCGTTTTGAAGCTGAATATATTTCTTTGTTTTGTTCAAGCACTGGATAATTGTATTCCATTGATTCAGTGGAATAACAGCATTCATCCGGCAGCCAAGACTGGGAATTTCTGTTAATACTTCATTGTAGCTCTCCATCTTCTGCTACTTGAATTCTATTCTGGGATTCTTTTTTTAAAGTATTGATTAACATGTGGCTCTGGTTCACATTATGAGGTTTTTACAGCTACTTTTAAACAAATGTTCTGTATTTGACCAAGATTTTTTTCTGCCTCAGTTTGGAAATTAAAAGAACTGGAAATATACCAGATTCACAACCCAGCTAAAAAAGAGAGGGAAACAGAAAAAGAGTGAATGTCTCAAAATAACCCAGACTTTGGAAATGTCAAACCTCCTCTAGAGAAGACAAAATTATATAAGCATTTATTTTAGTTTATTTTAGTCTTCTTGGAAGGAATCTCATTTCTTCCTCAAACTAGCTGTAGCTCTTTCTTTAACATCCCTTCTCCCTCCAGGAGTATGGGAAATGATGAGCTGATTTATCTTGTAGGGTTGTTGTAGTATGTTGTTGTTGTTATGTGCCTTCAAGATGATTCAGACTTATGTTAATCTTATCCTACAGTTTTGGTGGCAAGGTTTATTCAGAGGAGAGTTGACATTGCCTTCCTTTAAGACAGAGAGAGAATGAATTGCCCAAGACCATGCAGTGAGTTTCCATTCCCAGAGTCCTAGTCCGACATTCAAAATAATACTGATAACCCAATAATGCCTACAAAATGTTTTGAACATCTCAAAGCGCTGTACAGGGGTTAGGCATTCTTGTTTTCATCCTTGGTAGCAAGAAAGTTGAAGAACCAGGAAAACATTTTTAAGGGTAAATTCACTTTATTCCAGAATGAAGACACTTCTCCACAGCTATCCTTTTAGAAACAACTCTGATTATTTGTCATGCCCCCCAGGCTGAGGACTCAGGTTCACAAACTTTTATAGGAAGTTCATCTCTGTTAGCATATGTGATTTTTCATAAAATTTTGGACACATGTGGAGTTCTCTCTATAACCCCAGACTGAACTCTGAGGGATGTCCACCATAATCCCCTAGATGGCAGGTCATGTAGCCGCTGAGAGATCTGCTCAGAACAGCTGGAAAATTCCCCACCAGACAGGTTTGGGAGTTGCCAAAAGGGAAAAACCATTATGCTGGAAAAGACACATAATAGTGCTTATTTGTCTTGAGTCTCACTCTTAATGGGGCAGTGATCAGATTTGACTGCACCCTTTTCTCCAGCCTCCCTTCCTTGTTAGTCTCGAAACCAAATGCATTGTCTAACTCTAGACTGTCCTCACACCTAGGTTTAACAAAACTAAGACTATCAATGCCTTGGTCCAGGATTCAGCCAAGCTGTTTACTCAATAGCCAGAAGGTAGAAATTTCTTATTTAAACCCTGAGATTTTCAGGTTCCACATGCTATCTTTGGTGTGCATGCTGACTCCACGTCAGTCTGTACTCTGATAATAGCTCCCTTGGCCATCCTCTCCCCCATTTTGGCGGCAGTTCATCATCATCATCAACATCCACAGCAGATCCCGGAGAAGCTTTCAGAATTGAGTAACTCCCTCAGTCTGGCCCATTTCAAGCTATCCCCTGCTTTCACTCCTTTATTCCTAAGCGTGTAGTGTGTGTGTATGCTATATTTGTGTGTGTGCAGTTTTCCCCTTTTAATAAATATTTAGACTTAATTGGAGAAGCCTATCTCAGCATCATCCATTGTGGGATTCCTTCGTCCTCTCGTATACATAACGGTACCAGGTCCTGTGCGGCTTTGTTGGGACCCCACTCTTGCATGTTTGAGCTAATTATAAATTCCCCTAATTAGATCCTTCCTAACATCTCAACTTCATTGCCCTAGCAACCCCCCTCTCCCAACTGTTGTTAGGGAAGCAGCGCTTCCAGTGGATGGCCGCAGGACAGCAGTCCTTCAAGGTCTTGAAGCCATGGTTCACCTTGGCCTCAATCCTGTGGCACCCAGACCCATGCATACCCTTTGTCATGGAGGTGGATGCCTTGGAGCTGGGTCACACCTATTGCCATGTGCCATTTACTTCCAATAACTGTCTCCTCCGGAACGTAATTACATGATCTGGGAGAAGGAGCTGTTGGTCATTAAGGCGGCTTTCGAGACTTGAAGACATCTACTCGAGGGGGCGGCCCATCTGGTCCAGGTGCATACTGACCACTGGAACCTGGAGCATCTTCAGAAGGTGTAGAAGCTCTCCCAGAGGCAGAAGCAGTGGTCCATGTTCTTCACCTGCTTCGCTTTCTAGCTCTGCTATGTCCCTTGGGCCCAGAACCAGCAGGCAGATGCCCTCTCTTAGAAGCTGGAGTATGTCATGGATCTGGAGGGGGAACCTCAATCCACCATCCTGCACCTGGAGCACCTTGCTGCTGCCCCAAAGGATGCCACCTTGCTGGACCAGATCCGTGGCACAACATGCAGTGGAGGGGGATGCCTCTCCCTTTACTCTCCATGATGGTCTTCTCTACCACCATGGCCACCTCTATGTGCTGGCTGGTTCCTGTCAGGAAGAGGTCTTGTAGCTGTGTCACAACAGGAAGCCTGTGGGACACTTTGGCTTTTATAAGACTTTGCACCTCCTCACCCAGGAGTTTTGGCGGCCTCGTGTCCAGGTGGAGGTGGTCAAGTATGTCAACACTTGCCCTGTGTATCACCATGCCAAGGACCACTCAGATGGCCCACTGGATTGCTGCTGCCTCTGCCTATGACATCTGGACCTTGGAGGGTGGTGTCCATGGACTTTCTCATGGACCATCCCCTCTCCACCTGTTATACCTCCATTTTGGTGGTGATGGACCTTTTTTCAAAGATGGCCCACTTTGTTCCCTGCTCTGGTCTCCATATGGTGAAAGAGACAGCCCAGAAGTTTGTCTAGCACATCTTCTGACCTCATGGCCTTCCCGAGTTGGTGGTCATGGATCATATTTCTGGACCAGTCTGCTGTGCTTCTTGGACATTGTGATTCACATGTCCTCAGCTCACCACCCACAATCAGCTACACAAATGGAGTGCACCAACGGGACTCTGGAGCAGTACCTGTGGTGTTACTCCAGTTACAGGGAGGAGAACTGGTCGGACTTGCTCCCATTGGCTGAGTTTGGTTACAATAACTCAGTCCATGACTCGATGCAGCAGACTCCCTTATTTGCCATGGGTGGCTTTTATCCTCGAGGGTTCCCTGTAGGTGCTTCAGTCTCAGCAGTGCCTGCAGCTGACCAGTGGCTTTGGGAACTCCAGGCTGCCCAATCCCTTTTGCAGGAGCAACTGAAGGTGACCAAGGAGGCCTACAAGAGGGGAGTGGATTGCCGGCAGTAGGACAGTCCTCCTTTGCAGGTGGGGGAATCCGGTCTGGCTGTCAATGTGTCACCTCCCTCTTCAGCAGCCTTGTCAGAGCTGGATGCCTGGTTTGTGGGACCATACAAGATCATCACACAGGTCAATCCTATGGCCTTCTGGCTCTAACTCCCCCGGGTGTGGCAGATCCACCCTGTGTTGCTCCCAGTCATGGGGGTTCAGCCTGATGTCAGCTCAGCTTCCCTGCCTGATCTAATCTTGGTGGATGGGGAACAGGAATATGAGGTGGCCCAGATTATGGACTCCCACTATCAGCAGGGCTGCCTCCAGTATCTCATCGACTGGGTCAGGTATGGACTGGAGGAGCACTCCATGCTCCCTGTTTGGTCTGGGCCTTCCATTGTTGCTTTCCTGATCAGCCTTGAACCCCTCAGGGTGAGGGGGAGGATGATGGACTCAGAGGAGGAACTGAAGCCTCAACTTGATCCTGAGTCTGACCCTAGTTCTGCCCTGTGAGCTCAAGCAGAGTCTGTGGCCTCCAAGGAGGCTCAGCAACCAAGCCTCCTGGCAGCAGAGCCTTCAGGTATAGAAGACAGAGAAGAGAAGGATGACATACCTATCTTCCACCAGTGAAGAGCTGAAAGGGCGTGCTTCCAGCATTCGAGGATGCTTTATGAGAAATGCCATCTAATCACTAAACAGCTGAGTTCATGAAAGCTAATTATATAAACAGGGGAAAGATGTCAGGATGTCAGAAATTATCTGAGTTTGCTGGTGAAAGCACGCTTGATCCTGACCTTCCTTTGTCTTCTCAGCTTGGACCTTTGACTCTTGGACTGCCTGATTATCTTGTCTCTCTGGAACCCTTGACCTTGGACTGCCTGATTGACTTACCTCTCTGGAATCCTGGACCTCGGACTGCTTGATTACTCTCTGGTTTGAACCCTTGGCCTGTTAATTTGCCTTGTTTCTACTTTCTGTTTCTATTTTGTGTCTATGGGACTTTACTTTACTTTAAACTGCACAAGCTTCATGAACAGTTTTCCTTGTTTCTCATTTTGGACTGTGGCTATCAGCATTATTAGTGGCTTTCCCAGACAGTATTTCCCACCAAACCAGTACTTTAAAGCCCTCTGACCAAACCCTCTCCCCCCTCCTCAGTGGTCCTGTTGTCCATATCAAAGGACCTTTGTAGTTTGTTCTTCAAGGTCCATCTCCTTTCATCTCCTGGGACTGGAAGGCAAACTCTCATCCCAGTCATAAAACTGCCCCAATGTTCCTTCTATTATTTACAATGCCCATGTCATTTGATTTCCCCCACTACATGCATCACTCCTTGGTTGTTAGATTCCTATGAGAAGCATCAGGTCCTGACACTCTTCCACTCCTGAAACATTTTATACTATTTTAATACATTTATCAATCTCCTCCCAGCTTGTCTGGATATTGTTCATGAAACTGTTGGACCAAATCTGGGGCATCTACATGTCTGGCATAGACCCATTCATTTTGTGAATCTGGGAAGTATCGCCAGCTGACCAAATATTGTAACTTTTTCCTATGCCACCTGGAATCCAAAATCTTAGCCACTTCAAAGTATTGTTCCCCCTCCACCACTAATGGAGGCGGAGGTTCAGGCTCTTCTCTCCAAGGGTCCTCTTCCAGTGCTGGCTTTAGCAAACTGAAATGGAACACAGGGTGTAAGTGTCTGTACATTTTTGGTAGATCCAACTCAGTTGTCACCCTATTGATGATTTGTTTTACCACAAAAGGCTCCACAAACTTTGGACCCAATTTTTTGGAAGGCTGATGAGTCTTCAAATGCTTGGTGGACAGGTAGACTCTGCTCCCAGGTCTCAGCTCCCACTCTCTGTCCCTCTTTCGATCTGCACACTTCTTGTACATCTGTTTGGCCCCATCTGGGGCTGCCACAATGTCAGGCCATACATCTTTGATTTTTGTAATCCGCTGAAAGAGCAACACCAGATCTGTAGGTTCCATGGTCAGAGCTGGGAATGTTTTTGGCTCATAGTCATAAACAACCTCAAAGGGCAAATGTCTGATACTTTGGTGAACCATCCCATTGAAAGCAACTTCAAGATGAGGCAGCAAGTCAAACCAATCATCCTGCAAATTCTTGCCAAAGCATCAAATTGCCACAGAACCTTACCTTGCTCCTTTGTAAAGCCAGGTCAGTGAAAAACAAAATTCATATTATTTACGACCTTCCTGAGGATGAAGTAGCTGACCTGGCTTGTTTTACAGAAACCTGGCTGGGGGAGCATAGTGCAATCACTTGGAATCAAGCTCTCCCAGTTGGGTATTCTGTGTATGAGCAGGTAAGGGAAAGTGGGTGGGGGGTGGAGAGGCACTGGTCCACAAAGACAATCTTTCCTTGACCAGGATACCTATCCGGAAAACAGACCACTTCAAGAGTATGCACTTGAGCCTGAAAACAAGGATAGTATAGGGATTCTGTTGGTATGTCATCCATCCCATTGCCTAACAGACTCCCTATCTGAGCTGATACAGCTGGTCTTGGAGCTGCTGCTGGACTCGCCCAGACTTTTAGTTCTGGGCAACTTCAACATCCCACATCCCACTCAAGACCAGCTTAACAGGTGCAGCTCGGCAGTTCATGGATTCCATGACAGACATGGGCCTATCCCTACAGGTTTCTGCGCCAACAAACTTGGCAGGTCATACTCTTGATGCGGTCTTTAGTACAGAACAGGTATATCCGTGGGCGGAGGTAATAAATATCTCTGCACTGTCATGGACAGATCATTTCCTGGTCAAGTTTAGACAAAGAGCTACTGTCCATCCCACTGGGGGTGGAGGGCCTATTAGAATGGTCCGCCCTCAGAGGCTAATGGAGCCAATTGGATTCCAGAAAGCCTTGGAGTGTTTCTTGGTTGGTGGAGCCAGGGACCTTGTCGAAGCCCTGGTTAATACTTGGAACACCAATTTCACTAGGGCTATTGACACGATTGCTCCCAAGCGTCCTTTCCAACCCGCTCCAAATCACCACCCCGGTTCACAGATGAACTTAGGAAAATGAAGTGGGTTGGACAATGACTAGAGTGTACCTGGTGTAAAACTCGACTCTTATCTGATAAATTCGTCAAAGGGACTTTCTTCATTCCTATCGAGAGGCAATACATGCAGCGCAGAAATCCTTCTCTTCTGCACGTATTGTGTCTGTGGAATCCCATCCAGCAGAACTGTTTAGGGTGGTAGGGGAGCTAACACAGCCTCCACCTGTGCAGAACCCTTTACTTAACCCAACAACAGCCTGCTGTGACATTTTCAACAACTATTTCGCAGATAAAATCTCTCAGATAAGAGCTGACTTAGACACCAGGATTATAACAGAAGTGACTGATCAGGTGTCCAGTAAACCCATTTGTGAGATTAGATTGGATCGGTTCGAGTCGCTAAGTACCGATGATGTGGACAAGATCCTTGGAAAAGTGAGGAAGATGACATGCTCCCTCAATCCCTGCCCATCTTGGCTGGTTATCCAGGGGGGTGATGCCTTGATGGGTCATCAATGCATCCCTGAGGGAAGGAACTGTTCCATCGAGTTTAAAGGAGGCAGTCGTTAGACCACTCCTAAAGAAACTTCCCTGGACCCTCTGGATTTGAAAAATTATAGACCAGTCTTGCATTTACCATTCTTGAGCAAGGTGATCGAGTGAGCTGTGGCCTTTCAACTCCAAGTAATCTTAGATGAAACTGATTTTCTAGATCCATTTCAAACCGGCTTCAGACCTGGATATGGGGTGGAGACTGCCAGGTCCTTCTGGTAGATGACCTGTGCCTTAGTATTGACAGGGGAAGTGTGACCCAATTGGTGCTTTTGGAACTCTCAGTGGCTTTTGATATGATAGATCATGACATCCTGTTGGAACGCCTGAGAGAGTTAGGAATGGGAGGCACTATTCTTCAGTGGTTCCATTCATTCCTCTCAGGCAGATTCCAGAGGGTGTCACTCGGGGACAGGTGCTCCTCAAAATAGAGCTAACCTGTGGTGTCCCACAAGGTGCCATCCTGTCCCCGATGTTGTTCAATATCTATATGAAGCCGCTGGGATAGATCATCAGGAGACATGGAGAGGGGTATTATCAATATGCTGATGACACCCAAATATATTACTCCATGTCTCGGTCAACTGCCGTGATGGCAGATGGCAGCTCTCCCCTCAATGTCTTGAAATGGTAATGGTCTGGATGAGGAAAAACCGACTCAAGCTGAATCCAGACAAAATGAAGGTACTTAGAGTAGAGGCCCCCAAACCAGGTATAGGTTTGCAACCTCCAGTCCTGGACGGGATCACACTCTCTATTAAGGACTGTGTTCATAGTCTGGGGGTGCTCCTAGACTCGTCACTTCACATGACAGATCAGGTGAATGCGACAGTCAGGAGCACCTGTTATCAGCTTCAGCTGATAGGCCAGCTGTGCCATTTCCTGGAAGTAACGGAAACAGTAGTACACGCACTGGTAACCTCACGACGCGACTTCTGCAATGCACTCTACATGGGGCTAACCTTATACCTAACTCAGAAACTGCAATTAGTACAAAATATGGCAGCCAGGTTGATCATTGGAACATCAAGGAGTGATCATATTACACTGATTTTAAGATCCCTCCTCTGGCTGCCTATTGGTTTCCGAGCACAGTATAAGGTGTTGGTGATGACCTTTAAAGCTCTATATGGCCTGGGTTCAACTTACCTCAGGAATCACCTTCTTCCATAGAATTCGCCCCGCGCCCTCAGGTCCTCTGGGAGGAAGCTTCTTCAACCAATAAGAACTAGATTGATGGCCACCTCCCAGAGGACATTCTCTGCCACTGCTCCCAGACTCTGGGATGCCTTGCCAGAAGAGATCCATCAGATAATCAACTTAGATGACTTAAAAAAAAAGCCATCAAGACAGATCTCTTTCGGCAGGCCTACCAGGAATAAAACTACCTTCTAATTTGCTCTCTCCCCATTAGACATTTCCTGTTTTCCTAATTTTGCTTTGCCCCAGAGTGCCTACTGTTTTAATTATTGTAACTTGCTTATTGTTTAAATTTGTTTACTGTTTTAAATTGGTTTTAATTGAGACTTGCATTTAATGTACTTTTAATGGGGGGTTAATATGATTATATTACTTCGTTCTGTATTGTTGGGGTATGTATTTGTTTTAGTTGTAAGCCGCCTTGATTGCTACAGCAAGAGGCGGGGTATAAATTTATTATTATTATTATTATTATTATTATTATTATTATTATTATTATTATTATTTATAGCTCCAAAGAACTGTCCATCCGATTGGGGTGATGAGATGTACTCATGGCCCTTTCAACTCCTAATTTTTCCTTCAAAACTTTACAGAATTTTGAAGTACATTTTCAGCCTCTATTGGTCACAATTTTATCTGGAAATCTATGATTTTTGTATATATGTCCAATGAATAAATCTGCTAATTTGGCCATGCTAGGCAAGCCTTTGCACCCCACAAAGTGTACCTGTTTTGAGAACAATTCTGTGACCATCCCTATGGTATTTCTTTCCTTACTGTCTGGTAAGTCTGTAATAAAGGCCATAGCTATATGCCTCCAGGGGTCACCTGGCATGGGCAACAGTTGGAGCAACCTCCAAGGCTTGCTGGCTTGGAGTGGTTAAATACAGGGTAGCCTTTCACATAAGTCTCTACATCACTCCGAATTCCCTTCCACCAGTACTGTTTTCTTACCAGGTCTTCAGGAATCCCCAGTGTCCTACCACCTTAGAGTTCTGGCACAACTGCACAATTCTGGATCTCAGCAATTCCAGAACATAGACCCAGTCTCTTTTGCACCACAGCCCATCTTTGAGCTCCAGGGTGTCCAGATGGTCTGCCAGCCATTGATCCTTTCCCCCCATGTCTCTGATGTCTTGAAACAAAGGGTCCAGAGGGGCGGCTTGGACCAGATCCTCCTTCTCTCTGCCCGCTTGACTCTGGGTGGTCACTGCCAGCCCTAGCTGTTCAGAAGTAAAAATAGTTTCTTCCAGCATTTCTCTCTGGCTTTCATGTTGAGACAATCTGGATAAAGCATCCACAAGCACAATTTCTTTTCCTGAGAAGGCTTTTAGCTTGAATCTGAAGTGGTAGAATTCTTTAACCCACCAAATCTGTTTTGGGCTTAGTTTTCTTGAAGCTTGTAAGGCTTCTAAATTGCAATGATCAGTCCAAACCTCAAAGGGGTGGCTGGCCCCTTCGAGGAATTGGCATCTAGTTCGCAATGCCCACTTGATGGCCACTGCCTCTTTCTCCCAAGTAGGTCAATGTAGTTGCACTCCCTGGAACTTTTTGAATAAGTAAGTGCATGGTCTTATTCTCCTTTCTGAGTCCTTTTGCATTAATACAATGCCCAACACAACATCATTGGCATCGGTTTACACAACAAAGGTCTGGTCTGGATGAACAATGGGGCCCCGAACATGGAGGTGGATGGGCAGATAAAGCCCATAGCTAAGTTCTTTTCCACAAAGTCCTTTAAGGTTTTCATCTCTTGTGGGGTCATAGAGTATAGCTGGGATTGGGTGCTTCTGCCTCCAGCATCAGTTCAATCATCTGTTTCCCAATGGGGTGGGAGTTGGTTGCACTCTTTTTCCTTGAACACCTCTGCCAAGTCTCAGAGAATAGCTTGGGAGTCCTCCGTGACCCTCTCTAGACGTGAGTTGAGTTGCCCCAATGTCACCATGTGCACGTGCCCATCTCGGTTTGGTGTCTCTGGTATGCTCTCTGCATCCCGGATCATCAAAAACTAGTTCTCCCACCCCCCACTGGAGCCTCAGATTATGGAAGTGCAGCCAGTGTATGCCTAGGATCACCTGGAACTCTGAAATGTGACCTAGCACAAACCGGATCTTCTCCCAATGATCTGCCATGCCTAGCTAAACGGTCTCTGTTTCCTCACTGGCGGGTGTTCCCCCCATCAAGGTGCCATCCATCTGGTGAAAATTGATGGGGTGCCTCAATTTTTGGATGTTCAATCCCATTTGCCTTGCTACAATGGGGTTGATGAAGCACTGCATGCCCTCCGAATCAACAGTAGCCACTAAGTTCCCATCCCGATCTTCCACCTTCACAGCCAGGGTGTATAAGGGAACCCTGCCACTCATCCTTGTGGTAGGGTGCTGAGGTCTTATGGCCAGCCTCATGCTGCTGTCTGAGGCTGACCGTTGGAGTTTTCCGCCTGCTCTGCATTGTACTCCAAATTTGTCATGTCCAGGGATGTCTCTGGATCCACGGCTATAGCTGCAGCCTTGAGCACTCGACTACCCACTCCCTTTCCAGAGCATCACTGGTCTCCTGGTGGTGGCAGAGTGTGCTGCCCCTTCATCAGGCTGCTCGGCTGCCCATCTCTCATTTTGGGGCATGCCACCATCACATATCCCTTCTGCCTGCAGGTCAGGCACAGTCCCAGTCATCTCTGTCCCTTGGGCTCCATCTCCTGGGGCTTAGATTCTTTCTCCTTTCCTTGGGAGTGGCTTGGGTTTGTGTTAGTTCCCTTGCTTACTCTCAGTTTCCAGGGGGTTATCAACTGGATCTCCTGCTGTGCCATTTCGACCTCTCCCACCAATTGCATCCACTCTCTCACTGTCTTTGGTTTGCTGGTCATCTGGACGCACTTCAACAGGTCTGCTCGTAAGCCTGCCTTCAAATAGTTGCACTAGCCAGTTTGCTTCAAGGTTTGTGGTCACACACTTCACTCTGGTACACTCCATAGGGAATATGGGTTCCCACTCCTGCATGTGTGCCGCTACCTGGGCCATGAATTAGGATAACATACTGGATCTCCCATCAAACCACACCCCCAGATGTCATGTGGCTGGGTTCTGAACACGACTAATGGGCACTATTGCAGATGTCCGAGGGGTCGCTTCTCCCCATGCCAAGCATTGCACTCTTGTGGCTCACACTGGTGTGACTGGAGTCACCAGGAACTGATCCCACCACATAGCTCAATGGGTTGGGGCTTCTGCTCTGGTGTCTATCCTCCATGCTGCCCTCTTCATAGAATCATAGCATCATAAAATCATAGAATGATAGAGTTGGAAGAGACAACAAGGGCCATCCAGTCCAACCCCCTGCCATGCATTAACTCAGAATCAAAGCATCCCTGACAGATGGCCATTCAGCCTCTGTTTAAAGACCTGCAAGGAAGGAGACTCCACCACACTCTGAGGGAGTGTGTTCCATTGTCGAACAGCTCTCACTGTCAGGAGAGACAGTGTTGTTCTGAGTCCTATTCCCGGGAGCAGCAAAAAACAAGCTAGCACCCTCCTCAATATGACATCCCTTCAAATATTTAAAGAGGGCTATCATATCCTCTCTTAACCGTCTCTTATCCAGGCTAAACATATCCAGTTCTCTAAGTCATTCCTCATAGGGCATGCTTTCCAGACCCTTCACCATTTTAGTCGCCTTCCTCTGGACATGCTCCAGTTTTTCAGCATCTTTTTTGAATTGTGGTGCCTTAACTGGACACAGTATTCCAAGTGGGGCCTGACCAAAGCAGAATACAGTGGCAGTATTACTTCCCTTGATCTAGATACTATGCTTCTATTAATGCAGCCTAAAATTTCATTGCCCTTTTTAGCTTTGGCAGCACACTGTTGACTCATGTTCAACTTGTGGTTTACTAGGGCTCCTAGATCCCTTTCACCAGGTGTCCCCCATCTTATACCTATGCATTTCATTTTTTTGCCCTAAGTGCAGTACCTCACATTTCTCTGTGTTGAAATTCATTTTGTTAGCTTTGGCCCAGCTTTCAAATCTATTAAGGTCATTTTGATCCTCTTGCCAGGATCCCCATCTCACCTTCTCCTCCATCCTCATCATCACGATGAGCCCCTGCTAACCATTGGGGTCCAGAACCACTCATACTCTCCCACTGCATCCATTGGTTCCTGGGGGTGTCCTCCCATGGCCCATCCAGGGTTTCCTCAGGCCCTTTTTCTTCTGTGCACCAGTCGTCCCAATCCAGATAAGTTGGGGCCCATCCTGTTCCGTGCTTTGCATGGTCCACCAGGCTTCCTAGTGAGTCCTACTGCCACTCCCAGGCCTTCCCCAGATTCCTGGGGTCTCCTCACTCCAGCCTTTTGGCTGGAGTTCACTTGGCCGTCCCAGGCTGTGGCCACCAAGCCGCCATCTCGCTCTCCTGAGAAGGTTCCTCCAATCCAGCTTTGCCTTGAGCCGCAAGCGGTTGCTGCAGACAAGGTGAAGTTGGAGGGAGAGTTGTTTCAGTGTCATGCTTGGTAGCAAGAAACTTGAAGAACCAGGAAAACATTTTAAAGTGTAAATTCACTATAGCTTAATTCCAGAATCAAGATACTTCCCTACAGCAATCCTTTTAGAAATAACTCTTAGTATTTCCCACCAAACCAGTACTTTAAAGCCCTCTGACCAACCCCTTTCCCCTCTCCCCAGTGGTCTGGTTGTCCATATCAAAGGATCTTTGAAGTTTGTTCTTCTAGGTCCATCTCCTTTCATTTCCTGCCATCGGAAGGCAAATTCTCATCCCAGTCATAAACCTACCCCAATGTCCCATCTATTATTTACAATGCCCATCTGCCATTTGGTTTGATTTCCCCCCACTACATGCATCACCCTTGGTGGTCAAATTCCTATGAGAAGCATCGAATCCTGACACTTGTCGCATTGAGGTTTTTAAAAAACAACTTCTCAACAGGTCTTCCCACATCATCTAACAAAATTATGGGGCAACAGAGCAAAGATTCTATCACTTTTACTTTCTTGATTGTTATTTGCCACTTATTCTTTGTACTAGACACTTGCAAAGTATGTGATAGGAAAGACATGAAAATGAGTAGTTATGTCACAAAGCAAATCACAGTGCACCCCAGGTTACCTTTATCAGTGCAATTTCAAATCAAAAATGAAAGTGCAGAGCTCTGTCAAATTAAGATAATCCTGTCTAAATTAGCAGTGTACCCAGGTCCCCCAGTGAGCTGCACGAATGTGGGACTGGGGAAGATAAAAGTTCAGAATGAGCAACTTTATGAATTTCCAACATTTCTCTTTCTATTTAGTTAAAATAATTTACTTCCATGCTAACAAAAGTAGAATTTTTCTTTCTCCAGTGCAGTCCCTTAGATCAAGCACTCATCTTTCAGGAGAAAGGAGTGAAAAGAGCCAGCCCGAAATGTGGTGAACAGCACAATAACAAAGAGGGAATGACATTTCAAGGGTTTATTTTGTATCAGCAGTAACATTCATTCATATATGTATTTATTTTAGCATTTGTACTCTACCACTCAACAAAGAGGCTCTTGAGGCAGCTAACTCACAACACACATATAAAATTCAATAAAACAAACATTAAAAATCACATAAACATAAGACAATAGAACTCCACTGGTAGCTCAGTCAGTTTCAAGCTTTTCAACACAGGAAGAATTTAACAAGTTTTCTAAACAAGCTGAGTGAGTTAGCCAAACAATGACTAATGGGATCTAGGTGGAATGTTACAAAAAACACCAGATTGCCAACATGGAAAAAATGCTGTTCCTTAGTGTCATAAACCAGGCATGGGAACCATGTGGCCTTTCAGATAATGTTTCATTGCAACTCCTAGCATTCCTCATCATTAGCTATGCTGGCTAGGATTGATGGGAGCTGCAGTTCAGGAACATTAGGAGGACCATGTGATTCACAGCCCTGCCCAGAAAAAAATGTTGAAGGTGACAGCACATAAAACAGCTCTTCTTTTTTCCAGTTTCCAAAGTGAGAAGGATAAGGTTGTGATCCAAATGGTAAAATCTCCAGCTTCTTAACTTAGGGTATTAAAGAATTTGAAACTAAGAACATGTTGATTCTAGATGTAGATTTATGTGTTTCTGAAAAGAAAGTAAAACCATTTTCATCTGGGTAAAGCCTTCTCCAAATGTGTGTCATGTTCAGTTCTTGTGTTAGTTCAAAAAAGGATGATGGTAATTTACCTTGATTCTTCTTGATTGCTTTCCTAGATGCTCTATCTTTTTTTGATTCCATAACCCCATTCCAATCTCCCAAAGCAATAATGTTTTCATAATTAAGTGTGTAAATTACTTCATGAATTTTCTGTCTATTCTCTGTTGGGGCATCTATACCTAATAAAAGATATCTGGTCCCATTGAATTCAATTTCTATGAAAATATAGTGACCAGCTTCATCTCTACAAATTTTCTTCACAGCGAATTTATTTTGAAAGTATAAGATCACACCTCCCTTTCGTTTGGGGTCTAACACCATAAAGGGCTGACCTAATTTCTGATATTATAAATATTTATCATCTTTGTCTTTAACTTTTACTTCTTGTAAACATATTATGTCTAGTTTCTTCTTGGCCAAATAATGGAATATTTTACTTCTTTTATTTATTTATTCCTTTGACATTCCATGATCCTATTTTCAGTGCCATATTAATTGTTTAATTAATTTTAGTTAAATTTCTTCTGTTAGCTCCCCTTCATCTCCAGAAGCTTCTAATATTTCTTTCTCACTTTGTACACTCTGACTCTCTTGGTCTGAATCCAATTTTGCTCCATCTTCCTCATCTTTGTCTGTTTCTTCTGTCTTCTTACTCTCCGTTCTTGTTTTCATTCTACCAACCTCTTGTCCTTCTTTCTCTCTCTCTCTTTCTGTTCTTAATTTCCTCATAAAATCTTTAGTTTTTGCACTGAATTTATCTTAAAACACCTCTGTTTGTAAAAGAAAGAAACTCCTTCTATTCTTTCCCAAGAATAGCTTATTTTCCTTCTGATCAGTTCTTGAGTTAGGAATTTATACTCTTGTCATTTTCTTAGCACTTCTATTGGTATGTCTTTATAAATTCTCACTATCTATCTTTCAATTATCCAAAACTTCTTGATAACTTTTTTGTAATATTTTTTCTCCTAATTTAGCTCTTGTGAATGTTATCACTACATCTCATGGGAGTATCTTTCCCCTTGCTATCACCAAATTCACCCTAAATATCTTGTCAATTCCAATCTCTGTCTCTTCCAATGATTTTTCCAGATGTATTACTAGTGCTGAGATAAAAAAAATTTGGAAGTTCCTCTTTTAAATTTTCTGGCACTCCTCTTACCTTAAGGCATCTTTCTCTGTACATGATTTTTTGTAGTAATATTCTGTTACTGTCTCTTTTCTGAATGTCTTGTTATCTTTTAGTCGCTCCTTGTAATTCTTCTGTCTTCTCCTTTATTTCCCTGTTCTCCATTTGCAATTCTTCAATATCTTTAGTAATTTTATCAAGCTTTTCCCTCAATTCTTTTTGTATGTCTTCTTTTTCACCTTCATAGATACCTTCAACTCTTGTTTCATATCCCTACTTATCTCATCTTTAAATTTTTCAAATTCTTCTGAAAAGATCACTGTAGGGTCTTTAGGTAACTCCATTGATCCATGTCTCTGTGAAGTTGAAGCTTCATGAATAATTTCCCACCCATTATCATAACTGAGGCCAGTTTAATTCATGATCATTTCGATGGTTGCTTGTCTGTCTTCCAGGATTAAATACTCCACTTTCTTTACTGTGGCTGCATTGTCCATCAATAATAGTCTTCCAGGTCTTGGCTCTTCTGTTAGGGATATGTGGCTAGTTTGGAATGTCCTTTTCCAAATCACAATAGTGGCAGAAAATGGGCAATCTTTTCCATAAACTATCATCATCACATCATGAATTTGTTGGCATTATTACCCTTCAAGTGCAGGAACTTTATTATGCTATGAGCCTCAGTCTTCTCCATCTTACACTTTAGTCACTTCTCACACAACCTTAACAAAAATAAAGGACACAATGAGCTGATTTTCTCAACATCATGCACTTAGGGATCAATGATGACACTGACAAAATTTCATCAATATACCATAATAACCTCTGGGTGAGGTATTTTGGGTTTATTTTGGTTTGATTAGCTGGCTAGCTAGTGCTTCAGTCCACACATTATCCTCTTTCCCTGTCCCTAGACCCAGGTACATATTTTATTAAATTTAGATTGTATTGTTTCCTAAGCAGTGTACAATGATTTTCATATTAACTGTTCCATTCCCCAATCCTGGTCCTAAAATTGGCAACATATATATGCAAAATATAGTTTCTAGCCTATAACAACCTGGTAAATGGAACTGGTGTTCTCAAAATCTTACTTTAGCTTTTCCTTTACTTTAAAGCATCCATATATCTGATTATCTTGAATATTTACATTAATGACTTGGAAAACAGAGCATGGAATATGCCAATCCAATTTTCTGACCACACAAAGCAGACAGAAACTGTAAATTCTAAAGAGAATAGAATTAATATAGCCTCTAATCATTGCCCTTTGGAGAAATGTTGTGAAATCAATTAAATGGGATTCAAGAAGGAACAGCTGAAAGTGATCACAAAAAAAGTAATGGGATTAAAATCCAGAAGGAAAAATGGATTAAATACTAGGGAAATAAAATGAGCTCTGAGATGTGTAGTGCATCATACAGTTCAGCTTGTATCTGCAAGAGCAATTTAGCAAAATTACAGAGGAAATTAAAAAAAGGTCTATATTGAATTGCTAGGCCCAACTAGAGTAGAATCAATTGCAGAATGGTCAATCAATACTTATGTAAAACTTATTGATTCAATGGTTCTACTCTGAGTAGGGCAATTTAGAATTAAGACCAATAATTCCTGTGTTCATCTGTGTGTGCCTTCAAGTTGTTTGTTGGTTTATGACCACCATTCTGAAATATGAACTGAAGAACTTTCCAGCAAAATTTAGACATTATGTGAAAAATGAATTTGCACTATCAAGCTTAATTGACCAGAAACCAGATGAACTATGAACAGAAGCCCGGAGTATAGTCAAGAAGGAATGCAGAAAGATGTTATCTGTAGTCAAAAAGAATCCATGGATGACAGATGAAATGCTTCAAACAGTAAAGGACAGATGAGCAGCAAAGAAAAGGGAGACAGGAAAAGAGCCAGAACTATGAATGCAAATGTTCAAGAATTTGTGCAAAGGGATGAAGAAAATTGCCATAATAATGAGTACAGAGAAACAGAAGCAAACAACAAAAAAGAAGAAGATACCTTTTTCACAAAATCTGTGAAATCAGAGGGAAATTTAAACCAAGGGTGGGGATGCTCTACAGTCAGCAGAGGAACATAATATACAACCAAAATAAAATAAAAAGATGAAGGAAGCAATACACAGAAGAGCTATATAAAAGAGAAGAAAGGATTAATGACACATGGGAGGAAGAATCATACAAAGGTGAACTCCAAATTTTGGAAAAATGAACTGAAAGTTGCACTCAGAGCAATTGGGAGGAATAAATCACCAGGAACAGGTGGCACACCAATAGAATTGCTACAGCAAAAGGCAGGGTATAAATTTATTATTATTATTATATAGAACTGTTGCAATCGACAGAGAACGAATAGGCTATACTTCTAACTAAAATCTGCCAACAAACATGGAAAATAAAACAAATACTGGAAACAATCAATATGCATTACGATTTCCCTAAAGAAAGAGAAAAAAGATTGCAATGAGAAATTCTAGAGGTTCTGGAAAGGAAGTGGCACTGGGGATCACATTGCAAACATAATAATAATAATAATGATTTTTATTTATATCCCGCCCCTCTGCCAGGCAATCGGGGCAGCGTACAGAATTCAAAACATCAAAACAACTTACATAAAATCAAATCCCATCCCTCATTCCCACCCCCACTCACCCCCCAAAAACAACTCAACAAAACAAATTAAAAGACAGTTATTAAAATTATACCATAGACAATATAAAATATGCAATATACAATATGAAATGCTTGGTTGCATTGTTGCTAGAAAGGTATTACTGGGGAAAGATTTTAAGCTTTCCCAGTCTTTCCGGCCACGTTCCAGCCACAGCTGTGTTTCTGGGGAAGATATCGGTCCCTGGTGGCCCTAGCGCCTCCACCTCGGGCCCCCCGCTTGCATTGCTGCCGCAGCTGCTCTGTTGACAGGGGTATAGTCCTCCGCAGCCTCAAAAGGTACCGCAGCTCACCGCATGATGCAGGAGGGAGATGTTGACAGGCGGCGTTTTATAGCCACCAGTGCTTCTCCCGGCAACCGCGGGGGTGGGGTGGCTCAGGCCGCTCAGCTGGTCCTAGTAGGACTGCGAGTTGGAAGGCAGTCCTCCGCAGCCTCAAAATGTGTCGCCGCTCACCGCGTGGTGCAGGAGGGAGATGTTGACAGGCGGCGTTTTATAGCCGCCGGTGCTCCTCCCGGCAACCGCGGGGGTGGGGCGGCTCAGGCCGCTCAGCTGGTCCTAGTAGGACTGCAAGTTGGATGGCAGTCCTCCGCAGCCTCAAAAGGTGCCGCTGCTCGCCACATAGTGCCCAAATCACCTTGTTGTTGTTGCTGTTGTGTGCCTTCAAGTCACTTCCAACATGTGGCAACTCTAAGGCAAACCGTTGTGGGGTTTTCTTGGCAAGTTTCTTCAGGGGGGGTTGCCATGGCCATCCTCTGAGGCTGAGAGAGTGTGACTTGTTCAAGATCACCCAGTGGGTTTCCATGGCTGAGCCAGGATTCAAACCCTGGTTTCCTAGTGTCCTAGTCCAACACTCAAGCACTACACCATGCTGGTTCTTCAAACCACCTTATTTGAAAGTAAATCCCACAGAAAATAGGAGAGCTTCCCAACATGCCAGATAATGGAGAATATCAGAGAATTCAAGAAGGAAATTAGCATGTGCTTTATAGATTATAGCAATGCTTTTATATGCAGAAATCACAAAATGTTATGGTTTTTTCTTAAAGAATTGGGCATGCCACTACATTTGATTTTTCTAATGCTTAACTTGTACTCAGGACAAGAAGCTATCATTAGAACAGAATATGGAGAAACAGAATGGTTCCCGATCAAAAAGGGTATCAGTCAAGGCTGCATTCTATCACTGTGGGGCATTGCAAACTGGCTAAAGTGCCAGCCTGAGGGTGAAGTTGGGGTAGGGCAGCCACATGCCGGCCACCCCAACCCCACCCCAATGCTGTCCTGATGCTGTGTGCCTGTTTGCATGGCATACAGCATCAGGACACCCTCCTGGCACTGCGTGCAGACACGACGTGCCAAAAGGGCACAGGAGAGCTGCAGTGCTGGCTCTTAGGGTGACCTTTTGCTGCCCCTAAAAGGAGCAGTATTTTGCCGCTCTTTTAGGGGCAGCAAAAGGAAGGATCGGGGCCGCAGCATGGGGTTGCCGTGGCCCCGATCCACTGCTAGCAGGGGCAGCCCAGAGCCGCTCGTCTGCATAGCCCCTAAATTTGTTCAACTTGTATGCAGAAAATATAATACACAGAGCAGGTTTAGACTCAGACAAAAGAGGAGTGAAGATAGGAGGGAGGCAATATCAAGAATATAAGATACGTAGATGACATCAAACTACTGGCAGAAAATAGGAAAGACTAGGAAAAATTACTAAGGAAATTCTTGGAAGAAAAAGTGCCATAACAGACTTGCAATTAAGCCATCTTCTAGGTGACTTGGGAATGTGGGGTTTACATGCCACACATATTCCTCTTGTACCTCCCAATTGTCTGAACAGGTCTCCATTTCTTGATACAGCTGCTGTCTGGTAAGTAAGATCGGGAAGGCATTTATGATCATGACAACAGTGTCACAATCATGACTATGTAGTGTTAGGGAATACAGAATAGTTATGGATCCATAATTACAGTACAGAATGCCAGCCAAGAAGAGGAAGAAGTGGAAGAGGAGAGGGAGAGCATAAAGTTGTATCCTATTCCAGAAGATAAATGATAGAGAGGAGGTTTGGGATGATGTAGATCTCAGTTCAAGGCTTAGTAGGGGTCTCTTTCTGAGGTGTGGAACTGACGGCTAGTAGGATCTTGGCAATTTACTATTTCAACTGTACTGTTGTTGGGGTTTATTTGGAATTGTTTTAAATTACAGGTATACCTCAGTTAACAAAGTAGATATGCTCCTACACATTACTTCTTTAACAAAAACAGTTACACCAGAGGCTGAAATAACATGGGAAATATTGGGATAGATTTCTAAACCAAAACAAACAAACAAACAAACCCAAAAAACAAAAGAGCAGTTCGATATGCTTCAGTGAACTTTCTATTGAAAATTAACAATATGCACATGTTAGTTTTAGAAATGAAACCACATCTGGTAAGCCTTGAATTAGTAGACAAAAAAACCTATGGAATCTTCAAGAGACCATTTGATTGTTTCATCCTTCAGGGATGACTTTTTGTCTGTTATCAGCCTCCGGTTTTCTTATGATTTCCATTTTGGTGGCCAAATTTATATATCTGTAATTTTTTTAACATGTTGAGTTTTGTTGATGAGGCAGGCTTACTTGCTCTGTGTTGCTGTTCATTCATGCTTGGAAAAGGATACTGGAGGATTGTTGTGGGCAGGCACACACGGCTACAGTAGGGTTGGCCAGAGCAAAATCCCATTCTTTCTCAGCTCAAGCTTTTGATTTTACACTTTTTAATTTTTTTAAATTTTTATTATTAAGGTTTTTAACTGACTTTCTTGGGGGTACCTTGGTACCCCTTTTTGTGGGGTACCTTGGGTCCAGCTCTGGAAGAAAGGTGGCATGCAAATGAAATGAAATAAATGAAAATAAATTGTTATTTCACTGTTAGCAGCAGACATGCTGCTACAACCTGTCTGAAAGTCTTGTGTTTCTCTAGCCCTGCCGAACCACCATCCTTCCAATGCTGATGCTGCTAAAAATATGCTACAACTACACAGAGGACAAGAAGGAAAAAGGATGGTGTAAAAATGAGCTTCTTTGTCTTAGGCTTTGTTAAGTGAGGTATGTCTGTACTTATGCTATTTTCCTGAGATCTCCTGAGATATGGTGGGATAAAAAATACTTTAATAAATAAAGAGGATGAGGCTCGGGGACAGTTGCTCTTCCAAAATAGAGCTTAATTGTGGCATCCCTCAGGGAGCCATCCTGTCCCTGATGCTATTCAACATCTATATGAAGCCACTGGATGAGATCATTGGGAGGCATGGAATGCGGTATCATAAGTATGTTGATGACACCCAGATATATGTCTCCATGACCAGATCATCGGCTCAGATTTCAGATGGTTTCTCTCCTCTCAATGACTGTCTCAGAGCGGTAATGGATTGGATGAGGAAAAACAGATTGAAGTTAAATCCAGACAAAACGGAGGTACTGACAGTAACAGGCCCCAAAACAGATTTGGGAATACAGTCTCCAGTCCTGGATGGAGTCACACTCTCCTCCAAGGACTGTGTTCGCAGTCTGGGGGTACTCTTAGATCCGTCACTTCACATGACTTGTCAGGTGAATGCGGCGGTCAGGAGTGCCTGTTATCAGCTTCGGCTGATACACCAGCTGCACCCTTATCTGGATATGAGGGATCTGGAAACTGTTATACACGCTTTGGTAACTTCACGTCTGGATTACTGCAATGCACTCTACATGGGGCTACCCTTGTGCCTAACCCTGAAACTACAACTGGTGCAAAACATGGCAGCCAGGCTAATTACTGGAACATCAAGGAGGGAGCACATAACACCAGTGCTCAAATCCCTCCACTGGCTGCCAATTAGTTTCCGGGCACAGTACAATGTGTTGGTGTTAACCTTTAAAGCCCTATATGGCTTGGGTCCATCTTATCTCAGGGACTGCCTCTTCCCATACAATCCCCCTATGGGAGGAATCTGTTGAAGCCCATGAAGACTAGGCTGGCACAGACCTCCCAGAGGGCCTTCTCTGCAACTGCTCCCAGACTATGGAATGGCCTGCCGGATGAGATCCGTCTTATTACTACCCTTGCTGCTTTTAAGAAAGCAGTAAAGATGGATCTCTTCCAGCAGGCTTTCCCAGAATAATCCCCCGGCTCTAGCGGAGGTTACCTTACGCCCCTTAACCCCCCATAGTACATGGACATGCCCAAATTGTTTACTTTGTTTTTATTTGTTTTTGTTTTGTTTTTTGTTTTTATTATGTTTTTAAGAATCGTTTTAACTTTGCTATTATAGTTTAATTTAGTTTTAAGGGGTGAGAGGATTAGGGTGTGGGATATAGGAATTTTACATTATCTCTTATTTTTAAATTATGCTGTACACCACCCCAATTGCTGAGCAGAGGGGCGGCTTAGAAATAAAACTTATTATTATTAAATAAATAAATAAATTTATTTCACCTTTGGCCTTTTTGGTCATTTATTTTTATTTGTTAAAATATTTGCATTCCACATTTTATTGTGAGATCTCAGGGTGGTATACAACTAAAACAATTCCATATTTAAAACAATAAAATAATTTAAGCAGCATAACAATACATTTTAAAAGTTAAAATAGGTTAAAAGGTTAAAGCAGTTAAAATCATGTATGTGTGTGCTTGAAAAAAAAATTAGTCCACATAGGCTTTAATAAAAAGCCATATTTTGACTTGACACTGGAAAGAAGCCAATGTCCATCACACTTTCAAGAGGTTCATCATCACCACTTATACAGCAAAATTTCCTATTTTCTTGAGTTGACATTCCAGGACCCCAAAATGACTCTAAAGGGTTCCCAAGCCACAATGTGCAAATATTGCATGGGGGAGAGAAAGGGGCTGTGCAGACGATGCAAAGCGCTGTCTTGGAGCCAGGGAAGGGGAGGGGCAGATGGATGCCGGTTGCCCCAACCTTTTCCCGAGGACGTCATCAGAGCGCCTGCTGTTGCACACAGTGAGCGGTCTGATGACGTCCTTCTGGCTTAGCATTTTTACACGCTGCACCAGAAGAGGTGAAAAAGAGCCGCATGGCAGCTCTTGCAGCACCCTTTCCATGGCTTGGGAAAGGAGCACTATTTTGGCGCTCCTTTCCCAGTTGCAGAAAGGATGGATTGGGGCCGAGGCATGGGGCAGCCTTGGTCCCAATCCTCTGCTGTTCAGGGCAGCCCACGACCACCCATCTGCATCCCCCAAAGTCAGTGTGTTTACTGGTGATGGCAGTAATGCTTCTTGGCTGGAATTCTGGAGAACTGTGGATTGACCAATTGAGAATCTACCCTGGTAGCTTGATTAAAAAAGTAACCCAAAAACCATTTGTAGGATGCAGAAGATTTTTTTTTTTTTTTGCTTTGCAAAACAGTGAAGTTGCTCTTGCTGAAGTCAGCAACATGACAACTTTCTTAATTTCAGCCCTTGCATAAGCAGTTTTTTTTGGGGGGGGGCAAGATGATGAGTTTAGAGTTCAATTGTCTAAAACAAAACCTCAAAATACTGAAATGGAGGGGCTATGCAGATGGGCAAAAAAGGGTGTTTTGAGGGTGACTTGTAGGTGTGGCCTTTAGATGACGCATGCCTAAAAGTCTCCATGAAAGTGCCCTCTGGCCATCCTTTGCCAAGAAAAGCCGCTCCAAAAAGGAGCCACTTTTTTCTGCTTCTTTGGTGAAGATGCGCACTTTCCCATGTGTGTATGTATGCAGCGACACTGATGCACCAGAAAACGTCCATATAAATGCACTGTCATATGTGCGGTGGAAATTGACTCAGCAATCCAGAGCATGTGCCCTACGATGCAAGCTTTAATTTAAAGTGCCCTATGCTTACAGATGTGGATGCACTGGCGCAGGTGCGCTTGAATATTAGAAACCTAACCCTAATCCTAATTTTAACCCTACACATGTGCCCTAGCAACTGTCCTCTGTTATGACAATAATTGCATTCTGTTGGATGTATGCTTGCTGTCAGCATGCATAGCAGTTTGCATGAAAGAGGCTTTTGTGACCTCTTCTGTGCAGGTGTGCATAAGAACTGCATAGCACTTCCTGGAATGAGGGGGGGGGCCTCCTGGAGTAATGTTTGTACGTGTGCCCTGTTGACCATGTCCTTTGCATGACCACCAGCTGCATGTATCAAGTCTGTCCACACAAACCTCCCTTGCATGTACCTCTCCCCTCCCCCCCGATCTGTGTGGGACATGTTTTGTGGAGGATGATGGAGTGTATTTTCAGTTACAAACCCATTGTGCCACCCCAATAATGGTACAATCTGACAGTGGCACCTGTCTACTGCACCCTTTCCTTGTGGGGGGGGGGGAAGCAGAGGTCACCAAATCCTTGCATAATATGTGGGTGTATGACAGATCCTGTGCAGGGGCACAAGGATGCTGAACTTCAGTCACCTTTGTGCACAGAGAGTGAAAGACTGTATACCACCCTATAACAGATCCTGTGCAGGTGCACAGGGATGCCGAACTTCAGTCACCTTTGTACACAGAGTGACAGACTGTATGCCACCCTATAACAGGTCCTGTGCAGGTGCATAGGGATGTTTTCCTGCAGATATGCACAGTTGTGAAGGAATGGTCTTGTGCACCTGTGCATGCATTTGAGAAAAAAAAGAATTAAAGTAGCCACTGCCGACCCATGCGGTCATTCCATCTCCCTTTGCAGCATCCTTGGGGTTGGCGATGCGGTTGCTGGGGCTTCAATACAGCCTAGAAAAAGCTGCAATGACTCCCTCCAGTGTGGTTGCTCCATCCCCATTTAGGGCAACCTGAAGGCAGGCAGGATGGTTGCTGCAGCTTAGGGAAAAGGCAACTTCAGGTCACCTTTTCCTGCCCATCTGCATAGCCCCTACGTTCTTTCATAAGCATTTAAAGGTCTGATCCTATGTATATTCAACTGAGAGATGTGAAAGGATATCATATGATTATATGCCTGTTGTAATATATTTAATGCAGGTTATAGACTCACCTCCATATACAGTTTTTAAGACATACATATATACATGCATATATACAGACAGACAGACAGACAGACAGACAGACAATTGTGCCTCTAACACACATGTTTAATAGTTTAATAGATGAAAAATGCATCTATGGGGGACTGCAGATGGGAGGCTCTGGGCCACCCTGGGAAGCGGCGGATTGGGGCCACAGCAACCCCACGCCATGGCCCCGATCCTCCCTTTTGCCATCCCAAAAAGAGCGGCAAAATGCCACTCCTTTTAGGGGTGACAAAAGGCTACCCTAAGAGACAGCGCACGGCTCTTCAGCACCCTTTTCAGCACAGCGTGTTTGAACGCTGTCCCGGAAGGGCATCCAGATGCCACACATCATGTGTAACAGCGCATGGTGTCAGGACAGCATTGGTGTGGGGTTGGGGCAGTTGGCGTGTGGCTGCCCTGCCCCAACTCTGCCTCCAGGCCAGCCTTTTGGACCGGTCTGCAGAGGCTCTAAGGAAGTAGGCTGAAGTCTACAAAAGCTCATGCTACCAACTTCTTTCTTTCAGTTAGTCTCAAAGGTACTCCAGGATCTTTTTTGCACATGTGTTTAATAGTTTATAATACACTCATTTGTGTATAGATGCCAAACAGAGGGTGAAAGGGAGAAGTGCTCTTTGCACAGACTAAGGGCCTTTACAGACTGCCAGAAATAATGCAGCTTGTGGCCACTTTAACTGTCTTGGCTCAGTGCTAGGGAATCATGAGAATTGTATTTTTTTCAGGGACATTGAGCCTTCTCTGTCAGAGAGCTCTGGTGCCATAATAAACTACAGTTCCCATGATTCCTTAGCACTGAGCCAGGACAGTTAAAGTGGACTCAAGCTGCATTTTTTCTGGCAGTCTGTAAAGGCCCTAAATGACATAATTATCCTTTTGATAATAGTTTCCTATATTCAAATTTGTTATTCCTTAAAGTTTTTGTAATCTATATTCAAGTAAGTATATGAGATGTGAATGCACCTTAAGTTAATTGCCTCTTCACTTAAAGAGTTCATTGAAGGACATGACCACCTTTTATCTACTAAATTAAACCATCATTTGGCAAATCCAAAATTTAATCAATGTTGGTAGCCATAAAGCAATCTTCTCCTTCATCCACTGTTCACAGTAAGGTACCTTGTGAAATCATCTGCTTTAAAAACCCTTCTTCTCAGCATTTTTTACATCTGTCATAATTAACCATCTGTCAAATGCTTTCCAACTTGGAACAAATTTTTCTGACAGCAGTCATGCTGCTGGAAAGCCAGTTATGGTTACAAGTAAGTATTGTGCCATCTATTTTCTGGTGGGATTTAAAGATGTGAAGGAACAGATAATGAGATAGTGATGACTGAGAAGTGGTTTGGTAACTTTGTTTACTGGATACAGTGACAAAAATGGCATACTGAACGTTGGCTGATGTAACTACTGCAAGAATGGAAATGATTATTTTTCAGTGATTCAGCCTTGAATTGAGCATTTTATAAATCAGCCAGTAAGTAGCCTGCAATCAGTGCATGTGATAAAACATCCTGGAATTTTTTTCCATTTTTACACAGTAATGTCATGTAATGCTACCTGAAATACCTATAACAATCCCCCTTCATTTCTTATTCTTACCCTTCATAAACATTTAAAGTTGTTATCAAATGTTACTTAAAACTCAGTGTGAGGCAAATCTGAATGGTTGCTATTTATCTAGAGATGTGTAAAATTATCCCAAAAAATATCTTAGGAAAGTCCAAAAAACTCATGTGGAGGCTTCAGTCAATTTCGTCAAATGTTACCAAAACAATCTTAGGGCCTTTACAGACTGCCAGAAATAATGCAGCTTGAGTCCACTTTAACTACCCTGGCTCAGTGCTAGGGAATCATGGGAACTGTAGTTTATTGTGGCACCAGAGCTCTCTGACATAGAAAGCTCAATGTCTCAGAAAAAAAACCTACAGTTCCCATGATTCCCTAACACTAAGTCAGGGCAGTTAAAGTGGACTCAAGCTGCTTTATTTCTGGCTGTCTGTAAAGGCCTATAGGGGATGTACAGACTGGCCAAAAGGGTTGGCCTGCGGTGGAGTCGGGGCATGGCAACCACACACCAGCCACCCTGACTCCTCCCTGATGCTGCTGTCATGCTGTCCACCCAAACAGACAGTGGGCAGCATCAGGGCGTTCCCTTGGCACAGCGTTCACACACGCTGAGCCAAAGGAGTGCCAAAAAGCCTCTGCCATGATGGCAAGGGTGCCTTTTTGCCACTCTGAAAAGAAGCAGCATTTGTCAGATCTTTTTAGAGCAACGGCCTTTGCAGACTGCCAGAAATAGTGCAAATTGAGTCCAGGGTTAGGGTTAGGGTTAGTGCTAGGGAATCATGGGAATTGTTTTTTTTTTTTCTGAGACATTGAGCCTTCTCTGCCAGAGAGCTCTGGTTCCACAATAAAATACAGTTCCCATGCCCTTAAAGTGGACTCAATTTGCACTATTTCTGGCAGTCTGCAAAGGCCAAACTGCCAGATTGGGCAATCTGTAGATCCCCTTAGTTGGTGATTATCCAAAATTAGCTTAGTGATGAAGGATAAATTCATCTATTTGAATAGAACCAATCAACCAAATTCATACTTCCTGAATTAACAAAATGGAACACAATAACAAACTGAAGTACAAATTGGAACTCAACAAACTTTCAGTTTTCACACTTCTCCAAATTCAGGTTGTGAGGTGAAATGCGGGATATGGTTCCTATGACTTTAATAATTCTAAAGAAGATGGAATTCTAGCAAGTGTTTTTGTATAACTGGAGTCTTTCAGAACAGCCTGTGTGATGCTTCCAAGGATATTCACAAAAGTTCTCATCCTCAGCAACTGAGAGTTAACTGCTGCAAGATTTTTTTTTTGCCCCTTTGTCAGCAGCAATAGCAAGAAGAAGAGGAATACTACTACAAATACTAATACTACTACTACACTGGGTGCAATTCCAAATGCACTGACAAAACATTTCAATGAAATCACCATGGATAGGGATGCTTGTCTTCATTGGGTTATATTTTATCATCTTTTGTCCTCCTTAATAACTAATTTTATGTCAGTATAACTTTATTACTTAGCTTTTTCAGGGACATAAGAAACTTTATGTTTCTTAAATGTTCATCAATCTGTATGTGTAAGTCCTATTTTTTTTTTTATCCAAAGCAATAGTGTAGCCAAAAAATTTTGACCATAAAATCATATTCTCTTTTATTCTCTTGTCCTCTAGATCCCATTTAAATAAGAGTTTATAAAATTTGCCTATCCCTTTTTCATTATTTCCTGTTCATATTTTGTTGAATTCATTTAGCTCCATTTCTATTCCCAAGGATTTCAAATCAAATTTGTAGCAGTGAATTATTTGTCTGTATTTAAACCAATCCAATGTAAATCCTTCCAATTTTAATTCCTCTAATGTTTTCGTAACATATTTACCTTTTGTGTCTTTTTTTTAGTAATTTGGTATAGGTTATCCAATTGTGATTTTGCCACATTTCCCTTCTATGTAGCACTTCATGTGGGGAAAACCAAGGAACAAATTTTGGCATTATTCTTAATTTATATTTGTTCCATACCTTTAATAGTGATTGTCTGACACAATTGTTATTAAAATCTTTGCTTTAATTTTACCATAACCTAAATATGTGTGCCATCCAAAGCTTAACCCTTAACCTTCTAATTCCAATAGGTCCTCAGTTTCCATCTTAATCCATTCCCTAATCCACATGAGGCAACATGCTTCAAGGTATAATTTAAAATTTGGCAATCCTATTCCCCCTCTTTCTTTCAAATCCTGTAATAGTTTTAATCTAATTCTTGGTCTTTGATTCTGCCAGATGAATCTGCTTAGATCTTTATTCCAATTTTTTAAAATATTATCTTTAATTAATATCAGGATCATTTGGAATAAGAACAAAACTTTGGGTAATATCACCATTTTGATTGTTAAGATTCTGCCCATCAGAGATAATTGTTTTTTGTTTCATTGGTTCAAATCTTTCTTAATTTCTTTCCATTTCTTTGTATAATTTTCTTCGAATAAGTCCACTAATTGTTTTGTAATTGTTATGCCAAGATATTTTGTTCTTTCTTTAATTTGTATTCCTATTTTCTTCTCTCATTCCAATTCTTTTTCTCTTGTCAGATTTTTTGTGATAATCAAGGATTTTTCTTTATTTAATTTACATCCTGTTATTTTCCCAAAATTTTCTAAAATTTCAGTTAAATAGTTCGAGCAAGAATCAGGATTTTCTAAAAATATAACTAAATCACTTTGTATTTATGGTTTTTAATTTTTGTCCCTTGCATTAATTCATGTTTAGAAATTTCTTTTATTAACCTCTCTATTACTACTAGAAACAGTAATAGTGAGAGGGGGCAACCTTGTCTTGTCCCTCTCACAATATTAATATAGTTGATCTTTCACCATTTATTATTACTCTTGCTCTCTGATTTTTATAGATTTCCATTATCCATTTTGAAAATTTAGGGCCTAATTCAATTTTGTTAATAATTTCGAATATTGTCTGCCAATTTACTGTGTCGAAGGCTTTCTCAAGATCTACAAACAACATTCCTAGACTCTTGTCATTATCTTTTTTCATAATAGTCCAATATATTAAGTACAACTCTAAGATTATCTCTCATTTGTCTCCTGGGTAAAAAGCTTCTCTGATTGTTGTCTATTCCAATTTGATAAATATTTTTTGAACCTGTCAGCCAATATATTAGAAAAGATTTTATAATCAATATTTAACAATGATATTGGTCTATAGTTTCCTAATTCTTGATTTGATTTGCCTTCTTTTGGGATAACTACAATTTCTGCCTCTTGCCAACATCTTTGCATCCCTTCTTCAAGTATGGAATTCATTGTTTTCTGGAGTGGTGAACCCATCTGGTCCTGGTGCTTTTCCATCTTTACATTTCTTTATTGCATCCTTTACTTCTGTGATTGAGATGGGTTTGTTTAGTTCATCTAATTGATTTTGGGTTGGAGTTTGGAAATCTTGATTGGCCAAATAGTTTCTAGTTTCCTTTGATATAAATTTGAGGAAAAAAATATGAAAAGCTTCTTTTATGTCATTTTGTTGAGTTAATCTAATTCCTTCTTTATAAATTTCAGTTATTTTTTTTCTTTCTCTCTCCTTAGTTTAGTCGTCAACCATTTTCCTGTCTTATCCGTGAATTCAAATTGTTTTTGTTTGAGAGCTTTTAATTTCTTACCTATTTCTAGTGTGTTTCTCCTAGCCTCTTGCTTTTTCAATATTCTGATTTCATCAAGAATTTTTGTGTCTCCTAAATTCGATTCTAGTTCTTCTTCCTTTAGATCTATCTGATCTTGTATTTTGTTTCGTAATTGTTTCTTTTTACTAAGTATGCTTCCTGATTAATAAAGAACCCTATGAACACTGTTTTACCTGCTTCCCAGATAATTGTCATTTTAGTATCCTCAATCTTGTTCTCATTAAAGAAATGAGTTATAGTCTCTCTAGTCCAGCGGTTATCAACCTGTGGGTCGCGACCCCGGCGGGGGTCGAATGACCAAACACAGGGGGTCGCCTAAAGCCATAGGAAAATACATATTTCCGATGGCTTTAGGACTCCTGGGATGTGTAGTTTGGGGGATGCAAGGAGATGTCTAAAAATCCCAACCTCTCCCCTCCCCCGTCCCCCCATTCCTAAACTGCAAATCCCAGGAGGCCAAGGCAACCTTGCAGCTGCAGAGTCTTGCCTTGCCTTCCTTGTGTGCAGCTGCAGCCCTTCTTCCTCCTCTTCCTTTCGCAAAGCCTTGCTGTGGGTGCGCAGCTCCTCCTCTCGCTGCTTCCCTTCCCTTCCCTTCGCCTTGCCTTACCTTCTCTTCCCTGGGGAGCCCAGGCCACTCCCCTTTCTGGAGCCAGAAGAGTGCGATCCCCGGGGATTTTCCTGCTGCAGCTCTTGCTGCTGCTGCTTCTCTTCCTCTTCCTCCTTGCAGGAGCAGCCATGGCCGCAGCCACCCAATGGAACCCCCCCAACGAGCAGATAAGGGGGCTGTGCCCTGAGACCTTTGCAACAACACCCCCCCACCCACACACACCCCTTTGCATTCCTCCAGCCAGAGGCCCTGGGTTCAAGAGGGTCTCCCCCTTTCCTCCTTCCAGCCTTCCTCTCCTCTAGGCTTGCAAACTCAAGCCCACACAACCACCCCACCCCACCGTTTTGGATTTGGTGTTGGGGTGGGGGACTGGGGGGGATTGTGCTGCTTAGGGCACTCTGCACAAGCTCAGAGGCACAGAGGACTGCAGCAGCAGCAGCAACAGAGCAGGGTTTCTTGCATGAGGTCTTCCTCCTCCTCTCCCCACACTCCTCCATGGGGAGGAGTGAGCTGGGAAAGGTGGGTAATTTCTCTTAAGCATTGTTGTTATTGTTATTGTTATTATTATTAATCATCATCATCATCATTATACCCAGGATGGGTTTGCCTCAGGGTCGCCATAAATAAGAAACAACTAACTTGAAGGCATACAACAGCAGCAGTGATGATGATGATGATTCTTTTTATTTCACATGAAATATTACAAACTAACAGTATCATCATCATCATTATTCCCAGGATAGGTTTACCTTAGGGTTGCCATAAATAAGAAACAACTAACTTGAAGGCATACAAAAACAGCTGCTATCATCATCATCATCATCATCCCCAGGATAGATTTGCCTTAGGATTGCCATAAATAAGAAACAACTTGAAGGCATACAGTAACAGCTATTATTGTTGTTATTATTGTTATTATTGTTATTGTTATTATTATGTTTGTATTAGTTTCACATGAAATATTACAAACTATCATCATCATCATCATCATCATCATCATCATCATCCCCAGGATAGCCTTGTTTTCAGGTTGCCATAAATCAGACAACAATAACATCATCATCATCATCATCATCATCATCATCATCATCATCATCATCATCTTCATTATCCATTAGATCAGCATTTCTCAACCTGATGGCTTTAGCCGCTGAGAACTCGCGCATCATCCATCTGGGGCCTAAGGGGCGGGGGAAGCGGGGGACGCTCCACAGTCCATAGCAGCGCATTACGTGTGTCCGGTGCTTGCTGACGTCATCAGTGGGCGGACGCAGCAAGCGCCGGAGGACAGAAGCCTAGGAGGTGGAGAGGCAAGAGAGCCTGCGAGACAAAAAATTTTTTTTGGTTTGGGGTCACCAAAACATGAGGAACTGTATTGCGGGGTCACGCCATTAGAAAGGTTGAGAACCACTGCTCTAGTCTTTCTTATTATCTTTTTATTGTGAATTATTTCATCTTTTAATTTCCAATAAAATTGTTTCTTATGATTATGCAAAGTTAAGAGTAAGGCATTATGATCAGAATTGTCTCTGGGTAAAATTTTTATAGATTTAGCTAATCCAATCATAGATTTCAGTACCCAAAACATATCAGTTCGAGAAAGTGAACAATGCCAATGGAGTAAAATGTAAATCCGTCTGTATTCTTATACAAATGTCTCCAGGCGTCAAGTATAGCAAAATCTTCTATTAATTAAAAAAAAAAAAGATTTGGAAAGTTTCCCCTGGTTATCTTTCTTTAAGTCTTTAGTTTTCCTGTCGATGTTTGGGTCTACTACCCCGTTCAAATCTCCCATCAGAAGAATTTTTTCATAATCTTTGTCTGCAATTTCATTGTATAATTTTTGATTTTAAAAAAATCCTTTATTTATTTGGCTTCCATACACTCCTACTAACAAAATTTTTTCCCCATTCAAATTAATTTCCACCCCAATATATTGCCCTTTCGAATCATTTATTATTTCTTTAGCTTCTATCTATTTAGGAATGTATATTTTTCTTATTTTTGCTTGCTGAGATGAATGTTAATCCTATTTTTTTGTTTTTGAATAGTCTTTTTTCTGTTTTTTCTTTGTTTCCTAAAGACAGATTATATTACAACACTGTTTTTTCCAGAAAGTGAAAGATTATTTTCCTTTTCAATTTATTATTTAATCCTTTTATGTTCAAACTCAAAATTTTCATTCCAATTACATAACTTAATACCCTCTTATATCACTAGTTATCTTCCCGACAGGAAAATAACTACCTCTTCAACCATATATTTTAGTTATTCTATGCTTTTTTCCTCATCCCCTAAACTATCCATCCCCTTTAATTTGAGTAATTCCTCCCTGCTTTCTTCTTCTTCCTTAACAGAAGTTTCCTCTTCTTCGACTGTTATATTTTCTTTTGAAACTTTTGCTTGAAGAGTTCTTTCCTCTTCTCTATCTGTCTCTTCTGTGGTCTTTGTCAAGTCATCATTTTGTTCATTTTCTTTGTCTCCATGTGTACTTTTACTATTTCTTTTTTATTGCTTCTTTATCTCTTTTCTGTGTTCTTTCCAAAAATTAGCAGCTTTTTCAATTGAGTTCAATCTATATCTTCTCTGATTCCATGCAAGTGAAAGTCCTTCAATTTCTTCCCATCTAAATGGGATTCAATGGAATTTCAGTTGCTCGGTTAAAAAGTTATAATCCTTTTGTTTTCTCAAAATTTGAGCCAGAATGTCCTTAAAAACCTGAATGTCATTCCCACGGATTACAAATTTTGTTTTATAATTTTTTTTTGGAGAAATTCATCTTTTATCTGCTTTCTCATCCAATAAATCACAATGTCTCTGGGCAATTTCCTGTTTTTTGCCACTTTCGAATTAATCCTGTATAGCTGGTCTATCTCACCTTGCATTTGTTGTAATGGTTTGTTTAAATATTTTGCCAGGTATGGTATCAGGAATTCATATAAATTTTCATTAAGTTGCTGTGACAAACCTCTAAATTTCAAACGTTTATCTCTTTGTTTGGCCTCAAGTCTTAATATTGCTTCTTGGTCAGCATGTTGTTGTTTTGCCAAGTCATCCACTTTGTTCTCAACTAATTTCATTCTATATTCTAAATTTCCATTTTTGCTGTTATTTTTTTTCCATATCCTTGTTAATTTTGTCCAAATCTTGTTTTATAAGCTTTGCTTCAAATTTCAATTCTTTTTTTGTCTCCTCTCTGGACTCTCTAATTTCTTTACTAGTCTCATCCCTAGAATCCCGTATTTTTTTTTTCTTAATTCCAAATGCATTTTCTTTATTTCATCCATAAAGTTGAAATTCTGCTCTTGACTTTAAGATACCATCTCTAGGAAGGGTCTTCTTTGATTCAGTGATGTTGCTGCTGCTTGTGATTGTTTTTCACGTTCTTTCCTTGACAACATTTTTCTTCTTTACGTGGTCTTTACTCTATTATAAATTATTCTAATAATGTCCTTTCCTAGTTCTAATATTGCTAATTCTATTATTATGTTTAAAAGTTTATCAAAATCTCCTATTGTTGTCTTATAAACTCAATTTCATAAATCAAATTTTTATTCAAACCTCCAACAATCAAACAACAATAAACAAGAAACAATAAGCACCCAATATTTCACTCAGTAGTATTAGAATAGAAAAGCTATTATTTGAAAAAGATTAACTATTAAAGATAAACAATATGTTTATCTTGCTTTTCTGATTGTTAACCTATTCAAACACTATCATATATCAAATGTATAGTATATCAGATAACAATAATAGTATAATATATCAACCAACAATAGTAGCTTAAATAGCATTCACCCAGATCATAAACAAAATAACCCCCAAGAGAACTGTAGTTATCAATTATTAAGTATTTGTCAAATATTGTCAAATATTGGGACTAGTAGAGAAAAAAAACACCTGTATTGAGTCACTTCTTGTTGATTCAGATGTTATTTTGTCTTCTTCCTATTTGTTACGACAGTTTTCTGCTCATGCACAGAGGCAAGTATGTATGTATTGCAGCAGTTATCTATCAGGCTTAATTTATCAGTTCTAAATAGGGTTAATGACGATATGCTATGAATATCCTATTTTTAGCAAACACAATTTCCACGAGTCTAACCAGTTCTCTTCACAGTTTCTTTCCCCAACCTAAGAAAGATTTCCAAAAGGACAGTCAGTTCTCTGTTTTTTATATTTAAAAGGATTTTGATTTTCATCTCCTTAAATGATTATACATCCAGAAGAGAAGCAAATGAACAGATGGGGTTCAACATCTTTCTGTTCTGCACGCATTGCGTCTGCAGAGTCCCGCCCGGCAGAGCTGTTTAGGGTGGTGGGGGAGTTGACAAAGGTTCCTTCTGCGCCTAATCCTCTACCTAACCCAACAACAGCCTGCTGCGAGGCCTTTAACATTCACTTTGCAGATAAAATCTCTCGGATAAGAGCCGACTTAGACGCCATTGTTTTGGCAGAATCCGCAGATGAGGTATCCAGGAACTCCGTTGATGGCATTTTATTGGATCAACTACAATCTGTGAGTACCGATGACGTGGACAAGCTGCTTGGAAATGTGCGAAAGACGACTTGCCCTCTCGATCCTTGTCCATCTTGGCTGGTCGTCCAGGGGGGGACGTGTTGAGAGTATTCCTTCGGGATGTAATCAATGCGTCCTTTAGGGAAGGTATTGTACCATCTTGTCTAAAGGAGGCAGCGGTTAGGCCCCTCCTGAAAAAACCTTCCCTAGACCCCCTGGACAGAAACAACTATAGACCAGTTTCCTTGCTTCCTTTTTTAAGCAAGGTGATCGAGAGGGCAGTTGCTTCTCAGCTCCAAGCAGTCTTGGATGAAACCGATTATCTTGATCCATTTCAAACCGGCTTCAGGACGGGATTTGGAGTGGAGACTGCCATGGTTGCTCTGACCGATGACCTCCGCCTGAGCATTGATAGGGGTAGTGTGACCCTGTTGGTGCTCTTGGATCTCTCTGCAGCTTTTGATACCATAGATCATGCCATCCTCTTGGATCGCCTTAGAGGGTTGGGAATTGGAGGCACTGCTTTGCAGTGGTTCTGTTCCTTCCTCTCGGGTAGGTCCCAGAGGGTGAGGCTCGGGGACAGTTGCTCTTCTAGAACAGAGCTTAATTGTGGCGTCCCTCAGGGCGCCATCCTGTCCCCGATGTTATTTAATATTTACATGAAACCGCTGGGAGAGATCATTCGGAGGCATGGAGCTCGGTGTCTTCAGTACGCTGATGACACCCAGATATATCTCTCCATGACCAGATCATCGTCTCAGACTTCAGATGGCGTCTCTCCTCTTAATGACTGTCTTAGAGCGGTAATGGACTGGATGAGGAAAAACAGATTGAAGTTAAATCCAGACAAAACGGAGGTACTCATGGTTACAGGCCCAAAACCAGATCTGGGAATACAGTCTCCAGTCCTGGATGGGGTCACACTCTCCGTAAAGGACTGTGTTCGCAGCTTGGGGGTGCTCCTTGATTCATCGCTTCACATGACTAGTCAGGTGAATGCGGTGGTCAGGAGTGCCTGTTATCAGCTTCGGCTGATACGCCAACTGCACCCTTATCTGGACATGAGGGATCTGGAAACTGTGGTACACGCCCTGGTAACCTCGCGATTAGATTACTGCAATGCGTTCTACATGGGGCTACCCTTGTGCCTAACCCGGAAACTACAATTGGTGCAAAACATGGCAGCCAGAGTAATTACCGGAACATCAAGGAGGGAGCACATTACATCTGTGCTTAAATCCCTCCACTGGCTGCCAGTCAGTTTCCGGGCACAGTACAAGGTGTTGGTTTTGACCTTTAAAGCCCTACATGGCTTGGGCCCATCCTATCTGAAGGACCGCCTCGTCCCGTATGATCCCCCCCGCGCCCTTCGATCCTCTGGGAGGAATCTGTTACAGCCAATAAAAACCAGGCTGTCTCAGACCTCCCAGAGGACCTTTTCTGCGACCGCTCCCAGACTTTGGAATGGCCTGCCGGAAGAGATCCATCATATTACCACCCTCGCTGCTTTTAAGAAAGCAGTGAAGATGGATCTCTTTTGGCAGGCCTTCCCGGAATAATTCTCCGGTTTTCAGGAACAGCTCCATTGCCCCCTCCCTCATGCCGCCATCATCATGTTATTTATTATTGTATTTACAGGTTTATTTTATTTTGGAGCATGTTGTTGTAATTTATAATTAGTTTAATATTGTTTTAAGGGGTGGGAGGGATAGATGGGGATTTTGATTGTTTTAACTTGTGTATTTTAAATGCTGTAACCCGCCCCGATTGCTCCGCAGAGGGGCGGGCTATAAATAAAAATTATTATTATTATTATTAACAATCCATGTGGCTCACAGAAAAGTCCTCTCTTGTTGTCAAAACTGATTTATATTCCACTATAATCCTCACTTGTAATATGATCTTTTTCCTCTTTTAATAAGTTAAATAAACAGAGAGACCTAGGGAAATAAGTTCTTTCTACAATGTCATTGAACAAGTCCCTCTTCGTTGTTTACAAACTTTGGCTTTGGGTGCAGATGATTTTAAATATGTCCTTGTTTTCCCTTCTTAGTCAATCACCACTCACAATGTTTTATTTCTTATTACAGATGTTGTAATTATTACAATTTTAAAGCCTTGAAAAAAAAGTATTATCAGTTCTTTCTTCCCACAATCGCTATAGTTATTAATGTTCAAGTCGCTGTTTTCTATCCCTAAGAAGGGAATGTCAGTGAAAGCTCGGTATGATCTAGTCGCCATTGTTTGATTGTTTTTTAAACAATCCTCATCCGACTAGCCTTCTCACCAATTCCGTCATAAAATCCAGCACAAATATTACAACACAGATAGTCTGTTCCGTTTATTTTCTTTTATCTTTGACTCATGATGTGTTTTCACTTTCCCTAAGTTTCTTTCTTTTTTTCTTTGTTTATCTTCCTTGTTTATCTTAACTTTAAGAGTCACTTTTGATGCTTTAAGTTTGTTAAAAGTCTCTTCTGTTGGTGCAAAATTACTAACTGGCACAAACAGATTTTATAGTAAGAGGTAAAACTCCAAATGAAGCAAGTGTAATGCTATTTTATTGCTTACTTGTAGGCTTATCTGGCAGTGGTGGCGGTGTTTGTGCTGCTAAAGCGGCTGCTAACTGCTGTCGTGGTCTGCTCAAACCTCCATATCTCTGCCAGTTCTTCTCAGATCTTCTCCAGAACTCCGCTCTTTCATCTTCTTAATTACCTCACTTCTCCTTGATTGCGAAGGTATTAATGGTCATCGATGCACCCCTCTGATTCTCCCCTAACCAGGGAGAAATTAGACCCTGGAGGGTCCTGAGCTCACAATTAGCAATCTCATCACAGCCAAATTAGCTTAGAGGGATTCTCACGCCGCCATGCCACTGGAAGTCACCAATCCCTATTTTAAAGCAGGCACTAACCTGTGCAGAATATCAGTAAAGTGACATATCTGCAATAATATTCCTGTATGACTGTCCCCTCAATTGCAGAAGCTGGCACTGATTCTTTTCCTTTAGCAGCCTCTATTATTTGTTATTCCCCCTCTGTTTTATTTCTGGGTGCCCAGTAGCAAAGAATGTTTAATGTTTCTGCAGGTGTCTGAGAAGCTAGTAAGCATGCCATAATAACTACACCTTCCAGCACAAGACTTAAAAAGAATATGACATTTAATATTATTTTTGTATGATATTGTACATTTGCCATGGAGGGGAATCACCACAAGAATGATCACAATACACCCGATTGGAAGGAAAAGGCCACAATTTTATTGGCAACAGCTGCAATGCAGGTTGGCCCACAAAGCATAAGGTCTGGATCTGTAATCAACCAATCCTTTATTGATCAATGAACCAATTTGCTTGCTCACAGCCAAGCTTTGGGATGACAAAAGGGGTAACCAGTTAATGCTCATCTGCATCTCAGGTAATCAGTTGATCGCATGTTCCCATCTCTACCCCTTCTTACCAGAGGATGCTGAATTGGTGTTGTCCCCACAATGGCAACACCACAATGCTGCCAGCACCCCTGGGTCCCTGTTGGACTCCCAATCCAGTGCTATGAAACCCTGGAAAACACGTTCACCAGATCCAAGACCTATGCTACCACCACTGAAGGCTGTCCCTCTGGGCGGGGTGGGTGGGTGCCTTCCACCAACCCTATGCAGCTGTGATCCCACCCTTGAGAGAGTCCATTCCCAGGAAAATGTAGCCCATATAAGCTCCGGCTTTCCACCTGCCCAGTATTTTTATACCGTGCACTGGCAAACTGCATCCAGCAGTAGTAGTAGGAGCCCCAATGCAGAATGAGTGACCCCCAAAATCCTCCAGCAGCAGCCCTGCATGCTTCAAGGCCAAGTGAAGCCTTTCTTCTCACTTTTTGCAGGTTAATCAATCTAGTTTTTACCATATCATATATATATATATATATATATATATATATATATATACCTAATCCCCCTACAAAAACAAAACAACCACCAAAAAAGGGGAAAAATCCAAAACCTTTCCAACCCCTCCTAAACAACCCATAGAGAAAAGGAGTAAAAAAGAACAAAAGAGGGAGAGAAGGGAAATAGAAAAACCTAACGAGGCAGGCATTCACACTATTTAATCCTCTTAATCTTTTCATTTGTTCTTCCCTACCTTTCCTTTTCCCTTTATAACTTCTCCATTCCTAATCCTTCTGATTCCTTATCTGTGTCCCTTCTTACCAACTCTTTCTATCCCTTACACCAGGGGTAGGCAACCTTTCCCCTTTAAGGGCCGAGGGACTTCAGCTCTCAGAAGCCTCAGCCATGTTGGCCAATAGTCCCATGTTGGCCAATAGCTCCTGGGATTCTGGGTGCTGAAGTCCCTCGGCCCTTAAAGGGGAAAGGTTGCCTACCCCTGCCTTACACTATCTTCTTCCTTGGACTATTTCTCCTAAAACCTATTCTACCTCCTCATACCTTCTCACATTCACTTTACCTCTTCACATGCTTTATCCTTCTTTTGTCATTCTTTCCTTTCTTTTCCCTTTTAATTCTTCTCTAACTATGCAAATTTATCCTCTATCTTTTAGCTACACCCTCTCTTCCTATCTCTATCTCCTCTCTATTTTCCCTTTCCCTACTCCTCTTCCATTCTCATGTTCTTTTTTTCCTATTGTTCTTCCATGTCTTACTTTTCCTTCTTTTCCCTCCTCTTCCCTTCTCCTTTCACACCCTTTTTCTATCTAACCCTGATTTCCCACTTGGATACCAGGCATTTTTTTTTTTTTTGCTTTATTAGCTTTACAATTATTTTTTTCTTTTCCCTTTTCTAGTTACTTGAATACTATATTGTCTTCTTATCTCTTTATTTCCCCTCCTGTTTAAGTCATTTAAATATTTTAAAAATTATTTGATTGTCTTTGGGGCTCTGCAGACATCGCAAAGCACCATCTTGGAACCAGGGAAGGGGAAGGGCAGCTGGACTCCAGACAGCCCAACCCCTTCCCGAGGATGTCATCAGAGCACCCACTGTTGCACATGGCGAGTGCTCCAATGACGTTCTCCCAGCCCAGCCTCTGCATGGGCTGAGCCGGAAGATATGCGGAAGAGCTGTGCAACAGCGCTTCCAGCACCCTTTCTGGACCTTGGGAAAGGAGTGCTATTTCAGTGCTCCTTTCCCAGCCACCGAAAGGGTGGATTGGGGACGAAGCATGGGGCAGCCTTGGCCCCAATCCTTGGCTTCTCAGAGCGGTAACCACGCTCATTAGCAGTGGCTGTCTGGTGGCTGTCTGGTGGGCCTGAGCCATCGGCCCTGGAACAGGCAATGTATTAACCCTCCCCACCTGCTTGATGAAGGCCAATAGAGTGCGGGTTAAACCCTCCATGACATCATCTTTCACTGCTGCCAGAGGCACCAATGAGGGAGAGGCCACCTGCAGGGGTGAGGTGTGCTGGTCCTTTGGTCTTGGGGCCAAGTTTGACCAGAACTTTCTAGGTTGGCCAGCTTGCCTCCTTGTGGTGGGTTGGACAGGTGCAGCCTGCTTTTTTGTACCCTTGGGCTGCATAGGTGACCCACCTGTGGTTCCTCTAGAAGCTGGCAGGGGAGGGGTGCCCGACTAGGAGCTCTGTCAGGGAGATATGTGGCAGGCTGGGTTGGCTGCTGTCTGTTGTCCTGGCCACCGCTGTTGCTGCTACGGCTGCTGCACTGCTGCGCTAGCTGTCTGAGGGCTGAGCCAGGTACTGCTGCTCTGGCCCAGCTGTTCTGCTTGCCTCTGGTCCAGGGCTTAGATCGTGCTCAGCTTTCACTCTCCATGTGTGCCTGTTCTCCATGAGATCTGAGTTGGAATGGTGCCATCCCTGCATGACACATGGCCTTAAATAGGCCCCTTTCACCAATCATGAGCTGGGAGGAGTGGAAGTTCCACCCCTTCTGCCTCCTCCATCAATCACAGGCTCCACTATTCTGTGCCACCACCCAATAGGATGGAACATCCGCTTATTGGCACCCACTGGGAAATGTTGTCCGGTGCTAGGACAGGAAGTACCAAATTCCCAGCCCCAATTAGTCAATCCTGGCCTGGCGAACCCAGCACCAAGCCTACCAAAGCTCTGTTGGGACCAGGGCACCCACAGCCAGCGGCTTCCCCCTGCAGTGGCAACAAGGCCAGCCTGGTAAGTTAGGTGGCTTCATTTCTGCCTGATCTGTTAGCTTACAGCACAGAAGATTGTATTTTCTTAATAAGATGACATCCAAATCTGTTGTGGAATGCTCAATGGTCCTGTCACATTACATAGTTATATGTGTATGATTCCACTCTAACTGCCATGGCTTCATCATACAGAATCCTGAGTGTGTAGTTTGCTGAAGCTCTAGAACTTTCTTGGCTGAGAATTCCCCCTCTAATCACAGATCATAGGATTCAACAAAATGGAATCAGAAAAGTTAATGTGGAATTGCAATGCTACAATTTATGTAGTGCGACAGGCCCCTGAATTCTGTTACTTCAATTTATCATCTCATTCTATTTGTGTGTGTTTATCCTGGCATGTTTTCTTATCCTTTGTGGATACATCTCTGTTTCTTCCCACCATACAATTGAGCAAAACAAAACACTTGCCCCGTGCTGGTATTTCTTTCACACGTGTCAAAGCTCTTTCCATCCTGCATTTCCCACAGACAAAGTCTCCTCTACACCCTTCCCTAGCTCTTGGAAGTGGGACTTAACACTTTCTCTCAAAGCATAAACTCCTCTGCCTCCATGGTTTATTTTGGCTGCTACGAGCCATATTTACTCTCCCCTTAAAACCTGAATAGTGCTGGGATCCTACTGATTTGTTTACATAGGTCCCAACCCTATCTCTTCATGTTCCACACAGAGAGAAATCAAATTTCTCAGCAGTTGAATGTAGCTGTAAATCTAAGGCAGATGAGCAGAGATTTTCTTCTCATTTAAATAAATATTTATTTTTTTAAAAAAGGAATAAATTTGAGTGGCTCTTGCCAAATGTTATAAATAACCTGTGTGATCCACAAGAATTTAGTCCTTGGACACAGCTTGCATGATATAAAGATAATGTGTGTGCCAGCTCCAAAGAATGAAAATGAAGCAAGAAATATGATTGCATCTAACTAAACTTTTTTTTTACTCAGTAGATATGGAAATAATAATAAAAATATTTCTAAAATGATTGAAATAGAGTGGACAAATATTAGGAAATCCTGATCAGGAGAATCCTAGAAAGCCTTCACTCTTGGTAAAAAGTCTTCACATTTGGTTGGTTAAAGGATAGAAACCCCATATTTAACTACAATGGTCAGATTGCCTGAGTTGCAAACCCCACAGTTGGTGGGATGAGGGTTAAAGAACCCATTCATTTAAAAAAAGCAGTTTGAAGAAAAAAAATGTAAAACAATATACGTGCCTATGAGTACAAAATCTACAAAGATTTACATCCCTGGTGTTCCCTTTCTGCAGATTTCATACCTTCCAACATTTTACATATGAAAGCTGGTACACCGGTGGCCAAGCAACATCAGAGTATGATCAAGATGGCAAAAGTTATTAATGAGAAAGAGCACATAAGCTAACAGAGCCTGTAGCAGTTTGTTTGCCTGTTGTCAGGAGCCCTGGTGGCACAGTGGTTACATGTCTGTACTACAACCACTCACTCACAAACCACAAAGTTGTAGGTTCAGTACCAGCCAGGGCTCATGCTCAACTTGGGCTTGTACCCTTCTGAGGTCGCTAAAATGAGTACCCAGCTAGTTGGGGGCAATTAGCTTAGAGACTGCATAGTGTGGCATAAAGTGGTATATAACTGAAGCTGCTATTGCTATTGCTGTTGTCCCACTGAGGAGTTTATCACACCATCTCCATTTTCACCATTAATGAAGGGAAAAGCATAACTACCAGTTTAGGAGCACTCCCTACTGCATGTCCCTTCATTAATCTCGCCAGCTGCTGTTGGCCCCTCATGTTCTCTTCCATCATTGACCTTAACATTGGTGTCACTAGGGGGTGCGGTGGTGTGGCCTGCACTAGATGACACCCAAGAAGTGGGTGACACCCAGACCTTTCTCCCTGTGCTCCCCCTGCACCATCCCCATACTCCCCCCAGGTGTCATCCTGTCCTTTTCCTCACCAGGAAAAGCATGGGGTGCCACAGGGGAAGGAAGAGTACCACCCCCCTGAAGTCCTGCCCCCAGAAGCCCCACCCCCTGCACCAGGTGACACATGGTGTAGGGACATCACTGGTTTTTAAATCTGCCTCCTTGCCCTATGCCTTTCCCAACATGCCCTTTGTTTATGAGTGGGTGTTTGTTTTTAAATATAGTTCCAGAGTTATATGAATGCAAATAATAATAATAATAATAATAATAATAATAATAATAATAATGTTAACTGCCTTCACATCGGCCTGGACCCATGGTGACCTTATGGATGTGACATCTCCAGGGGCCCCCATCCTCTACTGCTTTGCCCAGCTCCTGCAAACTCGTGTTCATAGTCTCTTTAATAAAGTCCATCCATCCAGCATGTGGCCTTCCTCTCTTTCTCCATCTCTCCACCTTTCCTAACATTATTGTCTTTTCCAACGATTCATGCCTTCTCATGATGTGTCCAAAGTATGACAGTCTAAGGGCCTCTGCAGACCAGCCCAAAGGGCTGGCCTGGATGCAGAGTTGGGGTGGGGCGGCTGGCATGCGACCACCCCAACCCCATGCCAACGTCCTCCTGATGCCATGCACCGTTATGCCCTCCCGGTGCAGCGTTCCGACACGCTGCACCAAAAAGAGCAAGGAAGAGCTGCACGCCAGCTCTTAGGGTGGCATTTTGCTGCTCTTTTTGGGCAAGGAAAAGGGAGGATCGGGGCCGCGGCATGGGGTTGCCACGGTCCTGATCCACCGCTTCCCAGGGTGGCCCAGAGCCACTCATCTGCAGAGGTCCAAGTCTTGTCACCTTGGCTTCTAGGGATATCTCTGGCTTGATCTGTTCTAGGATCCTTTGTTTGTTCTGTTGCTGTCCTTGGAATCCTTAGCACTCTTCTCCAGCACCACATCTCAAATGAGTTGATTTTCCTCCTGTCGTCTTTCTTAACTGTCCAGCTCTCACATCCATACATGGTAATAGGGTTGCATGACTCTGACTTTTGTGCTGTGTTGTATGTCTTTGCACCCTGAAAAAAAAAAAAGGCTGTTCTGTAATAGAGAAGGGAAGGGAAGAGGAAAAGACACTGATACCATGTAACTGTTCAATTCCAGAGTTGCCACATAATAATTTGCCAGCATCTGAGGACTAGCTTTATATCAGTGGAGATTTAAAAGCTACATATGATAAAAGCCTGAGTTAATTGAGCTCAATTTTCAGCTATTGAAGTAAATTGTGAACAAAAGGAGGAACTGGTAGGAGGAAAGAGAAACTGGAACATTTTAAAAGTAGGTAAAAAGTGGGATGCAGAGAATTTAATTGGGACTGTGCCTGACAATAGGAACAGTTGGACTGTCTGTCCCATGTCTGTCTTTACACAGCACACTATCTACTCTCTGATCTCTACATATCAGACCTAATATGGACCTAATTTATATATATATATAAGTAATATGGGGTGGTGCTGAAAAAACTACTGAATCATCAGGGCTCTACATCAGAGATGTGATAAATGCAAACACCAAACACAAGCCCCCCAAAGTGCATAATTGGTTCACAAACCTATGCCAGAATATTCAAAATCTGAATGTTCTGGAGGTATGTGACTCCAAATTATTCTTGAGGTAAGCAAAAGGAATAAACACAACTTGTAGAAAGTAGGGGAAAGGGAGAATCCTGCCAATTAAGAGAGACTTTCCTGGAGGAGATTTCTCTTAAATTGCCAAGTTAATGGAGTGCAAACTGCTTTTGCACTTTGAACTCAGTTTGTAGCAGTTGAAAAAGTGGGATGACAAAGGGATAAGCAGGACTGTCTATGCCAGATCAAGACAGTTGGAGGGTATGAGATTCCCTTTCAGGCATCCCTAAATCATATGGCTTTTGCTTGGCTAGTTTCATGTCACTCAGAGTTCGCTATGCTCTTTTCCAGATCCCAGAGAGAAACCTCTTTCTCCGGACCTCTCTTTGCTCACTTTTGCCAGCAGGCAAAGACCTTTAAACAAGCTTTCAGCCTTAAATGATTGGTGTTGAGGGGGGCTCTTAATATGCAATTTGTGTTTTTGTTTTAATGTATTTTTTTTAAAAAAATCAATGTTTTAAAAGCCATGATTTAATGAGATTGATGGCTTAGTGCTTTTAAAAATCTTTCTGTTACAGATTGTTTTAGCTATTTTGTTTTAACTTAAATTGTAGAGCAGTGGGAGTTCCACTTTGGGAAAAAGATAAAATATAAATCTCATAAATACATAAAAATAATAAACAAAAATAAATCAGAACAAAGACATTGATCACTTTTCAATTCTGATGGGAATTCCTATGAGTGCCTTTTCTTTATGATTATCTTGTGAAATCTTTAGCCTTCCCTCTCAGAGAGCTCTGGTGCCCCACCAAATTACAGATACCAGAATTCCATAGCATTGAGCCATGGTAGTTATAGTGGTGTCAGACTGCTTTATTGTTGCAGTGTGGCAGCAGCCTAACCTAAGGCTGCCATGCCGATTTTTTACATTCCCCTCTGAATGTGTTTCCCTCCCCTTTAGACCATTACAACATGTAGGAACTAAAAGGAAATGGCAGTAGTGAGGATACACTGTAAAGCTATAGCCCAATGTCATACCTTCTAATTTGTCAGTCCCAGTTTGACAGACATAGTCCTGATTAATCCTCTGTCGTCTCACTTTTTCAGATGCTTTTAAATTGTCACTTTTTCTCTCTCCTACTACTGTTTTCCTTCTTTGTCCTCAGCTTACTCCAAGTGCTGCAAACTGAGTTCAAAGTGCTAAAATACCGTAACTTGCATTTAATGAACTCAGAAGTGGGGAGAGGTGAGGAGCAGTCTGAATCATGCCTCACCACTAAATTAAAGGAATAATAAACTTCTGCAGCTTCTCCCTGTTTGTGTGTTCTTCCTCACTAATAACATGTGCCATCTTGATCACCAATGTTGCTTGGCTGCAGGTGTCCCAGTTTCATCTGTGAAATTTCAGAAGATATGATGGGATGGTGTGATTTGGGACAGCGAATAGGCAGGAAACATAATGCAACAGCCTTATGATCACAGAATCATAAAATTGGAAGAGACCACAAGGGCCATCCAATCCAACCCCCTGCCATGCAGGAACTCAAAATCAAAGCATTCTCGAGAGATGGGCATCCAGCCTCTGTTTAAAGACCTCTAAAGAAGGAGACTCCACTACATTCTGGGGGAGTGTGTTCCACTGTCGAACAGCTCTCACTGTCAGGAAGTTCCTCCTAATGTTGAGGTGGAATCTCTTTTCCTGGAGTTTGCATCCATTGTTCCAGGTCCTGTTCTCTGGAGCAGCAGAAAACAAACTAGCTCCCTCCTCAATATGACATCCTTCAAATATTTAAACCGGGCTATCATATCACCTCTTAACCATCTCTTCTCCAGGCTAAACATTCCCAGCTCTCTAAGTCGTTCCTCATAGGGCTTGGTTGCCAGACCCTTCACCATTTTAGTTGCCCTCTTTTGGACACACTCCAGTTTCTCCACATCCTTTTTGAATTGTGGTGCCCAGGACTGGACACAGTATTCCAGGTGAGGCCTGACCAAAGCAGAATAGAGTGGCACTATTACTTCTCTTGATCTAAACACTATGTATGAAAGAGATCTAGGCATCCTAGTAGACCACAAGTTGAACGTGAGTCAACAGTGTGATGCTGCAGCTAAAAAGGCCAATATGATTTTAGGCTGCATCAGTAGAAGTATAGTATCTGGTGTTAAAACTCTGAAATTCTCCTCCCAGTAAGGATTGGGGCTTGAAGTGGACTGTCTAGATCCCCTTTGGACAAGTGGATTGCAGAAGTGACCCACTGATTCAAAGAGGACTTGGTCGCAAAGCAGCTGAAGCCTCATCATGGCTATCCTGAGGGACTAAATCTTGCCAGCAGCACAAAACAAGAACAAGGATAAAAGCATCAAATCTAAAAACTCCAGTTGGGTGAGACTACTATAACTTCATAAATCTTCCCTGTGGAGATCAACAGTAACTAAGTGAACAATAAGGTTATATTAATTATATGTATGGATCAAGATCGAAAAAAAGCTTAAACTTTTAATTGCTGAAGGGAAAATTGCCTGCCAGGGCAAGAATTATAATATAAATTCTGAAGCTATCTCACCCCCGCTATTAAGAACTGTAGTAAATTAATTTAAGAAGAACAATTCTTTACCTTTGAACTGTTTATAATAATAATCTGTGCCGGAGAACAAGTGGTATCTATAAGTTGGACTGGGACAGTGTAATAAGGCAAAAAGAAAAAAAAGAAAAAGGGGGGTTAGAGGAGGAGTAATGGTGGTGGAGATTTGCAGCAGAAAGTGAAAGCAAAAAGCAGGAAGCGAAAAGAGCAGAGATAAATAAATTAAACTTAAGGAAAAAAGGAATATTAAGAGTGGAAGAGTGAAACCCAAGGCAGAAAAACAAAGAGAGGAAAGAAAATCAGGACCCAGAGAAAGGAAGGATGACAGAAACAGCCGAATAAAAGTGCAGGACAGTGGGCTATGGTCCAAGGGGAAAAAAAGTGACAGAGAGGTTAAAAGAAGAAGGGGAAGCACAGTAGCGACAGAGAGGAGGCGTGAGGCGAAGAGGAGGCGTGAGGTGAAGAGAAGGCAAGAACCAAAGGAGAGAAGGTGGTGGGTGAAGATTGAGAACGGAAAGGCAGAGATGCAGAAATAGAGGAAGTGATGAAGCAGCAAAGGTCAGAGAAGGGAAGCAGAAGAATGGAGGAAATCGGTAGAGAGCGAGACAAGGGCCAGAGAAGGGAAGGCGGAGGCGGAGGAAGATGCAGATGGCAGAGAGTGAGCCAAGGGCCGGAGAAGGGAGGCGGAGGAAGACATAGATGAAAGCAGCAGACGAATGGAGGAAAGTGGCTGAGAGTGTGCGGAGGAAAGACATTGTAGAGAAGCAAGGTGGAGGAAAGACCGAAGAAGGGAGATGGAAGAAAGCAGCAGATACAAATGGCAGAGAGTGGACTAAGGGCCAGAGAAGGGGAACGGAGGAAGACACAGATGGTGAAGTAAAGCAATAGTCAGATGGAGGAAAGTGCCAGAGAGTGAGTAAATGGACAGAGAAGGGAGGTGGAGGAAGATGCAGGAGACAGTGGAGAAAGGTGGCAGAGAAGTTGAAGAGAGACTGATGCTCTTCTTTGAGTTACAGTTTGAATTTGGCTTTGCATATAAGTTTTCTTTCCCGAGGCCATATTTTCTTTTTCTTTTGTCAAATCAATAGACACCCCAAAGCAAACAGAACCAACAATTTGTTCTATATTGGAAGAAATCAGAAGTTTCAAAACAGAGATATGTCAGGAGATAAAACAAGAGTCTAAAGATGCAGGAAAAGAGATTAAGGATGAAATGAAGAGAGAACTAGGAGCTATAGGGGAAAAACTGGATAAAATGCCAAACGATGGTATTTCGCTTTCTGTACCGTATTTAATTTATACCATTTCTGCTTATAGTTCACTGAGATGCCTTCCAGTTTTTTCCATTTATATATAATTTTTTTCTTACTGAGTTGTGTAGTCAAAAATTTATAATCTTCTCTTTTTTTAAATTCTCTTTGGAATGTCCTTATAAATTTTAATTATATTACCTTCTAGCACCAAATCCTTTTGATAACTTAAATGCAGAATTTCATCCCTTGTTTTCTTCCTCACAAAATAAACCACTATATCCCTTGGGGTATTTCTTTCTCTTGCTATCAGAGAATTAATTCTGAATGCTTTATTGATTTCCCATGTGAATTCGGGTCTTGATATAGCAAGAAATTCTGCTAAAACTGTTGTTAAGTAGTCATTTAAATATTCTCTTCTACTAGCCCTCCAATCCCCTTTCACTTTCAGCCACCTTTTTCTATCAGTCGTTTCTTTGTTCTTTCAAATCTCGAATCTTCAGACAATTTTCCCTCTGTTTGAGTTCGTCTATTGCTCTTAAGTCTAATTCTTTGTCTTGTGTTGCTTCTACTTTGAATATTACATCTTCCAATTCAGTTGTTTTTGTCTCTAATTTCTTAAACCTTACATTCACTTGTTAAAATCTTTTTTGACTTATTCTAAAGATTGAGATAATACTTTGATCTCTGATTTAAAGTCTCTTTTTAGATCTATCCTCAACTCTTTCATTTCCTGACAAAAAGTAGTTTGCATTCTTTGCATCTCTATATTTATTTTCCTTATTTCTTCTAGAATGGACCCTTGTTCTATTGAGGTCCTTCTTTGTTGTTGTGTATTAGTAATAGCTTGTGTTGGCATTTTCTTTTATGTAGTTGTCATTCTGATTATTTTGTTGTCCTTAGTCTCTTCCTTTACGTTAATTATTCAATGAGAGTAATTGGTGATACTGTTTAAATTTACTAATGTCTTATAGGTTGTGAAACTTGTCTGCGCTGATTGATATTTACAGAAAAGTTAGAGTAACTCTCTATCTAGTCCAAATGGTTTCCCCTCTTCTCCCTTCTTTGGAAACCTTCTCCAACTAATAAGCTTTTTATTTAAGGCAGCAGGCACTTTTCTGCTTCCGTGTTCTTGAAGGGCTTGGCACTCTCGGCTACACTACAATCTTTCTTGTCTTTTCACAGAGTAGTTCTTCTTCAGTGTATCCCCCCCCCCTACACTTTGGCAAGATTTCCACGTCGATCACCCTGGATTGTTTTTAGCCTTTGTGAGGACCCTGGCTGCTTCTCTACCGGGGAAAATGTAAATTATTAATCCTGGAGTGTTTCATAGACTGTTTCCCTCTAATTCTTGTTCACTCCTAGTATCAGCCCCCCAAGAAGAACTAGCTGTCCTCAATTTGACATCTAGAACTTTGTGCCTGTTGTAACCTTTTGGAAATGTCTTTCTTCTTCTTTTCCAATCTGATTACTTTATATTTATTTATTTTCTTTTATTTTCTTTTTTCCTCCTTTTCTCTTTTAACTTCTACAGTTGACTCTTAAAGAGCTCTTAACTGGTGCTTATATCGCCACCTCTGCAGCCGATGCTGCCATTCTCAAAAGCCCCTTACTGAGCCTTGGCTGTGGCTGCTGCTGCTGCTGCCATGGCTGCTGCTGCTGTCCTCTGCCCTGGAGGGCTCTTGGCTGGCGCTTATATCATCGCCACCGCTGCCGTTCTTAAAGGGCCCTTACCGGGCCTAGGCTGCTGCTGCTGCTGCTGCTGCTGCTGCTGTTGTCCTCCACCCTGGAGGGCTCTAGGCTGGTGCTTTTATCGCTGCCACTGTTGCCATTCTTAAATGGCCCTTACCAGGCCTTAGCCACTGCTGCTGCTGCTGCCGCTGCTGTCCTCTGCCCTGGAGGGCTCTTGGCCGGTGCTTATATTGCCTCTGCCACTGCTGTTCTTAAACGGCCCTTACCAGGCCTTGGCTGCTGATGCTGCTGCTGCTGCTGCTGCTGTCCTCTGCCCTGGAGGGCTCTAGGCAGCGCTTATATCGCCACCGCTGCCGCCGTTCTTAAACAGCCCTTACCAGGCTTTGGCTGCTGCTGCTGCTGCTGCTGCTGCTTATATCGCCGCCACCACTGCCATTCTTAAATGGCCCTTATTGGGCCTTGGCTGCTGCTGCTGCTGCTGTTGTCCTCTGCTGGTATTTAACACCAATAAAATTAGCAAAAAATTTATAAAACTGGCAATAACAGATGTTGGAAATGTAATCAAACTACAGGAAGCTGACTTCATATATGGTGGAACTGTGATAGAATTAAAAAATATTGGATGAATGTTCACAAAACAATATGTGAAATATTTAAAATAAAATATGACTTATTACCAGAAATTTAGCTATTGAACATGATGAATAAGATTTAGGAGAACAGAAAAGAAGTATGGAAGAATACTGTTATATATATATACATCAGAAGAAATATCAAAAATAAATCAAATTCATATCTCATCCCCCCTTCCCATACCCTCCCATCCCCCCAAAACAATAAACTAAGCAAGTTGAATGACAATAATTAAAATATACAGTTTAAAAATACATAATTTTTAGCCTTGCTATACGCTGTCCCAATTGCTGAGCAGAGGGGTGGGTTACAAATAATAATAATAATAATAATAATAATTTTTATTTGTATACCGCCCTATGGCGGACCAATCCGGGCGGTGAACAATAATTAAAATATACCACAATACAATGTAAAACAACGTCATTCCCCTTCCCCCCCTTAAAAAATTATTAAATCAAATCAATATAAAAGTAGGTTAAAATTAACCCAATTATAAGTTAATAATTAATAAAATGAATAAAATTACATACAAACCAAAGCCCCTGGTAATGGGAAGTTAGCAAGTGCTTGTTAAGCACTCAATCGCTGATCACAGGTCTCAAGACCGGGTAATTTAATCTGGAAAGGCCTGCCGGAAGAGATCCGTCTTGACAGCCCTTTTAAAGCTATCCAAAGATGTTAGTTGACGGATCTCATCCGGCAGGCCGTTCCAGAGTCTGGGAGCGACGACAGAAAAAGCCCTCCGGGAGGTCCCCGCGAGCCTACTTTTGGAGCTGCAGCAAGTTCCTCCCGGAGGAACGGAGAGCGCGGGGAGGTTTATATGGGAGAAGGCGGTCTCTGATATAACTTGGACCCAAGCCATTTAGGGCTTTAAAGGTAATAACCAACACCTTGTACTGAGTCCGGAAACCAATAGGCAGCCAGTGGAGGGACCTCAAAATGGGGGTGATGTGATCCCTCCTAGATGTTCCCGATAAAAGCCTGGCTGCCATGTTTTGGACTAACTGTAGTTTCCGAACCAGACACAAGGGTAGCCCCATGTAGAGAGCATTACAGAAGTCTAAACATGAGGTTACCAGCACGTGCACCACAGTCTCGAGATCCCTTACTTCCAGAAACGGGCGCAGCTGGCGTATCAGCCGAAGCTGATAACAGGCGCTCCTGACCATCGCATTAACCTGATTCATCATCAGGAGCGACGAGTCAAGGAGCACCCCCAAGCTGCGAACACAGTCGCTGGAGGAGAGTGTGACCCCATCCAGGACTGGAGGTTGCAACCCAATTCCTGGTTTCGGGGCCGCTACCGTGAGCACCTCCGTCTTGTCTGGATTCAACTTCAATCTGTTTTTCCTCATCCAGCTCATTACCGCTTGAAGACAGTCATTGAGAGAAGAGATGCCATTGGAATTCAAGGCCGACGAACGAGACACGGAGAAATAGATTTGGGTGTCATCAGCATACTGATAACACCCAGCACCATAACTCCGTATTATCTCACCCAGCGGCTTCATATAGATGTTAAATAATGTCGGGGACAAAATAGCTCCTTGAGGGACCCCACAAGTGAGTTCCCTCTTACCAGAACTACAGTCCCCAAGCAGCACCCTCTGGGACCGACCCGAGAGGAAGGACCGGAACCACTGCAAAGCAGTGCCCCCGATACCTAACCCCTTCAGGCGGCCCAAGAGGATACTGTGATCTATTGTATCGAAAGCCACTGAGAGGTCTAGGAGCACCAACAGGGTCACACTACCCCTGTCGATGCTCAGACGCAGATCGTCGGTCAAGGCAACCATGGCAGTCTCAACCCCAAAGCCAGTCCTAAAGCCGGTTTGAAATGGGTCTAGATAATCGGTTTCATCCAAGACTGCCTGGAGCTGAAGAACAACCGCCCTCTCGATTACCTTGCTCAAGAATGGCAGCAATGACACCGGCCTATAATTTTTCATATCCAGGGGGTCCAGGGAAGGCTTTTTCAGAAGCGGCCTAACAGCCGCTTCCTTTAAACAGGATGGAACATGTCCTTCCCTGAAGGATGCGTTGATGATATCCGTAAGGAATCTCACCAATGCCTCCTCCCCCTGGACGGCCAGCCATGATGGGCAAGGGTCGAGAGGGCAAGTCGTCTTCCTAACCTTACCAAGCAGCTTGTCCACGTCCTCGGTACTCACGGATTGAAGCTGATCCAGTAAAATCACATCGGCGGAGTCGCTGGACATCTCAACTAATGACTCTGTTACAATAGTGGCGTCTAAGTCGGCTCTTATCTGAGAGATTTTATCTGCAAAGTAGTTGTTGAAAGTGTCACAGCAGGCCGTCGTTGGGTTAAGCAAGGGATTTGGCGCAGGGGGAACCTGCGTCATCTCCCTTACCACCCTAAACAGCTCTGCCGGACGAGACTCTGCAGACGCAATACGTGCAGAGGAGAAGGCTCTTCTCGCTGCACACACTGCCTCCCGATAGGAACTAAGAAATTTCCTATGGCGAGTCTTGTCAGATAAGAGACGAGTCTTCTGCCACTCGCACTCTAGTCGTTGTCCAACCCGCTTCATTCTCCTAAGCTCTGGAGTGAACCAAGATCTCGGGTTCGAAGCGGGATGGCAAGGATGCTTGGGAGCAATTATGTCGATAGCCCTGGTAAGATCGCTGTTCCAAGTATTGACCAGAGCATCGACAGGATCACTGGCATTCCCAACCAATGAACCCTCCAAGGCTTTCCGGAATCCAATAGGTTCCATTAGCCTTCGAGGGTGGACCATTCTAATAGGTCCACCACCCCCGGCGGGGCATATGTTGGCTCTAAGCTCCGTCTTGACCAGGAAATGATCCGTCCATGACAATGCGGAGGTATTTACCACCTCCGCCCATGGATATTCCTGCTCCGTACAGAAAACCACATCGAGTGTATGACCCGCACAATGTGTGGGCCCGTTGACCAATTGAGATAGGCCCATGTTTGTCATGGTATCCATGAACTCCCGAGCCGCACCTGTTAAGCTGGTCTCGAGCGGAATGTTGAAGTCCCCCAAGACTAACAGTCTGGGGGTCTCCAACAGCAGCTCAGAGACCAGCTGTGTCAGCTCGGTCAGGGAGTCTGCTAGACAACGGGGTGGTCGGTAGACTAGCAGAATCCCTAAACTATCCCTGGTCTTCAGGCTAAGGTACATACACTCGAAGTGGATCATGTTCCGGACAGGTATCCTGGTCAAGATCAAAGTGTTCTTATGGACTAGAGCCACTCCGCCCCCCCCCCCGCCCACTTCCCCTCACCTGCTCACTAACAGAGTACCTGGCTGGGAGGATTTGTGCCCAGATAGCCGCACTATCCTCCCCCAGCCAAGTCTCTGTAAAGCAAGCCAGGTCGACATCCTCATCCAGGAGGAGATCCTGGATGATGTGAGTCTTATTTTTAACCGACCTGGCATTTGCAAAGGAGCAAGGTGAGGTTCTGTGGTTTGGTTGGTTTGCTCTCCAAGCCATTCAGAGGGAACTGAGGGCGGGATAGCTTTCAAGCAGCGATCCCGTCCTCTTTTGTAACAATAATTCCCTCTGTTCCAGCCATAACTCCCTTTCCCCAGCACAACTCCGATGGCCGCTCCCAATTCATTCCCGGTCTTCAGTGAGGCGATACCATTTTCAACCATTGGGAAGATACACTAATTGGGACCTGGATAATGCACAGTCTAATAGTCCAAGACTACTGACTGATGAAGTGTTCCCCTCCAGCCCAGGATTCATGTTAACCAGCGATCTCAATAGGTTTTGCTATTCCCTGGGATTATTGCAGGGGAAGCTTTACAACTCAGCTCACAATACAACTACTCTCAGTTGATCCCCGCTGTCCGAGTTCATAGGGGAGAACTCATAAGAGCCAGAATTCTTCCCAAGTCCTTCCCTTATGTGGCTGTCTCGGGTGGCTGTTGCTGGAGGAGATGGAAACTGGCAGCCTTATGTAGCTGCCGGCGCTCCAGTCTTTGACAGCAAGGGCGGGGCGGGGCAGCTGAGGGCGCTCAGCTGTTCCTCCCGGCTACAGCTGGTCTCCGGGGCTGGTGGTGAAGAGCCTGCCTCTCAGCGCCGCTTCTTCTTCCTCGCGTGGCTGTTGCTGGAGGAGGTGGAAACTGGCAGCCTTATGTAGCTGCCGGCACTCCAGTCTTTGACAGTGAGGGCGGGGCGGGGCGGCTGAGGGCGCTCAGCTGTTCCTCCCGGCTACAGCTGATCTCCAGGGCTGGTGGTGAAGAGCCTGCCTCTCAGTGCCGCTTCTTCTTCCTCGCGTGGCTGTTGCTGGAGGAGGTGGAAACTGGCAGCCTTATGTAGCTGCCGGCGCTCCAGTCTTTGACAGCGAGGGCGGGGTGGGGCGGGGTGGCTGAGGGTGCTCAGCTGTTCCTCCCGGCTACAGCTGGTCTCCGGGGCTGGTGGTGAAGAGCCTGCCTCTCAGCGCCGCTTCTTCTTCCTCGCGTGGCTGTAGATATGAATATTTCATTATCATATGTGTGAAAGAAAAGTATCTTTTAATAAAAATTTAAATGTAAATCTGTTATAATTCATCTTATGTACAACATGTCCTGTTAAATATCATCTTTACCATTATTCTGTAGAGTATAACCTCTGTAGTTATCTCATATATTATCTAGTCTTTTGGCATGAGTGTTAAACCTCTATCATAGTATCAATACAATAATAATAATAATAATAATAATAATAATTTTTATTTTTAACCCGCCCCTCTGCAGCGCAATCGGGGCGGCTTACAGCAATTAAAATACAATAATTAAAAGACAATCCAATATCCCAATCCCTCCACCCACATCCCTCCCACACCCCTTAATATAATATTAGATTGGGATATTATCCCTTTTTATCTTCCTGTTTTCACCTCCCACATTAGCTACTCCAGTTGTTAATTGTGGCTTCATTTTTTGTTTTTAAGCAGTCCAATTTTCTTTATTCGTTTCTTTATTTAGCCCATTTTTTCTTTACAGTACTTCATCACAAGTTCCCAGTCCTCATTTTTTCTGCAGTCACTTTGTCTTTCAATAAAATTGTGAGTTTCTCAATTTCCAACATATCCAAAGTTTTATTTGTTAATCATCTAAAGTGGGGGTTTCTGAACATCTCCATTTTCTTGCAAATGCGACCCTGGCAGCAGTTATAATATATACGATATACTTTAAGTGTTTCCTCAGCTCCTTATCTTCAACAATATTTAGAAGAAATAGTTCTGGCTTGAGCTTTATTTGTACACTGAATATTTGTTGGATCATTCTTTGAACCTCTGTCCAATAATGCTTTGTTTTATTACATGTCCACCATATGTAGTAGAATGTTCCTTCAGCCTTATCACACTTCCAACAATTGTGCTTGTTATTCTTGTAAATCTTTGCTAATCTTTCAGTGTTAAATATCACCTGTGTAACATCTTGTAGTAATTTTCAACTTCCATACTTAAAGAAAATTTTAGATCTTTTCCCCATGCTCTTTGCCAGTTTTCGATTTGTATTGTATGACCAACATTCTGTGCCCATTTTATCATTGTTTCTTTCACTATTTTGGATTCAGTATCTAATGTCAGCAGTACTTTGTATAATTTAGATATAGTGCCTTTTTTCTTTTCCTCTTTCTGATTCAAGAATCTTATCCAATTCGGATTTCTCTCTAGTAGTACCCCATCTCTTTAGATAAATTCTTGCTCTTTCTCTTAAGAACCATTGGCATTTTTTTCTCTTCTTTTTCTAATTCCCTTTCAGTCTTTAATCTTGGATTTACTATTTCCCAAATTAGTAAATCATGATATCTTAGCCAGTCATCTTCTTGACATTTAGAAATTTTCATGAAGGCCTCATGAGGCGAAATCCAATCTGGAATTTTATTGTAAAATTTGTTTTTGTATTTTTGCCACACTCTCAAAAGGGAGTGTCTGATTATATGATCATTAAAGTCTTTTTGAGCTTCTACTTTATTGTAACATAAATATGCGTGCCAAGCAAATCTAAGATTAAACCCTTTAAGTGTCAATAATTTCTTATCTCTTAGTAAGATCCATTCTTTTAACCAGTCAAGGGCACACACATGATAGCATATCTTGAAGTCAGGTACTTCTTGTCCACCTTTTTCCTTTGCATCTTTTAAGACTTTCCATTTGATTCTTTGGTTTTTCCCCACTCATATAAATTTTGAAATTTCCTTATGCCATTGTTCAAAAGGCTCATCATTAAGTATAATTGGTAAATTTTGAAATAAAAACATAACTTTTGGAATGATATTCATAGAATCATAGAATCATAGAGTTGGAAGAGACCACAAGGGCCATCCAGTCCAACCCCCTGCCATGCAGGAACTCCCAATCAAAGCATCCCCGACAGATTGCCATCCAGCCTCTGCTTAAAGACCTCCAAGGAAGGAGACTCCACCACTCTCCGAGGGAGTGTGTTCCACTGTCGAACTGCCCCTACTGTCAGGAAGTTCCTCCTAATGTTGAGGTGGAATCTCTTTTCATTTCATTCATTTTGACTGCTGCAATTCTGCCAGACAGAGAGAGATTTAAAGTAGATCATTTTGTCATTTCCTTTTTTATCTCCTTCCAGAGAGTCATATAGTTATTATCATATAGTTCTGAATTTTTTTTTTTGTTAGACTAAGGGCCTTTACAGACTGCCAGAAATAATCCAATTTAATACCACTTTAACTATCCTGTCTCAATGCTAGGGACTCATGGTTTTTTTGAGACATTGAGCCTTCTCTGTCAGAGAACTCTGGTGCCACAATAAACTACAGCTCCCATGATTCACTAGCACTGACCCAGGACAGTTAAAGGGGTCTCAAGCTGTATTATTTCTCTAGTCCAAGGGTTGGCAACCTACAGCCCATGGGCTGCACCCGGCCTGCCGTGGCCTGCCAACAGGCCCCTGCCTAGTCCTGTTGCCACCACCGCCGCCTTTTGCAGCTGCAGGGGTCTTCCGGGGTGCCATTTTATGTTCCAAAATGGCACCCAGAGCCTTGCGCAACCTTTCCCATCCTGCCCAGCAACTGGAAAGTTCATGCGAGACTCCTGGTGCCATTTTGGAATACAAATGGCACCCCGGGGGACCCCCACGGCTGTGCTGGGCCTCTCTGAGGCCCAGCGCGGTCGAGAGAGCCTTCCTGGGGGACCCCCACAGCCGCACTGTACTGAGTGCAAGTATTTTATTTTATTTTGGATTTGAAAACCTGATTCTTTTCAAAGTTCTTTTTCTTCATTCTTAGTCATGTTAAGGGTCATTATTGTAGATTTCTTTTCATTAATTTTAAATCCAGAAAATTGTACATATTCTTTCATAATCTCTATTAGTTTAGTCATTTTTTTTATTGGATCTTTGAGAAATATCATCACATCATCAGCATATGCTCTTATCTTAAATTCTGTACCTCTAATGGTTATACCTTCCAATTCATTTTCCATTCTTGTTTTTTCACATGTTTCCAGGCAAAGTATGAAGAGCAACAGGGATAATGGACATCCCTGTCTTGTTACTTTTGATATTTCACATCTTGCCATTTTTCTCCATTCACTATTGCTTGAGTGTTCTGTTTTTTGTTAACCTGTTGTATCCATCCAATAAAATTCTCATCCATGTCAAAATTTCTCATTAATTCTATCATATATTCCCAATTCAGCATATAAAAGGCCTTTTCAGCATATCATGGCTAGTTTTTTCTCCTGGGTTCTTATCACAGAATTCAATTATATAAATAACTCTTCTTATATTCTGCTTTATTTGTCTATGAGGGAGAAAGCCACATTGGTCTTCATGAATGGTTTCCATTAAGACTTTTCTTAATCTTTTAGTGAGAATTGCGGCAAATATTTTGTAGTCTATGTTAAAGAGGGATATTGGTCTATAGCAGGGGTAGGCAACCTTTCCCCTTTAAGGGCCGAGGGACTTCAGCTCCCAGAAGCCTCAGCCATGTTGGCCAATAGCTCCTGGGATTCTGGGAGCTGAAGTCCCTCGGCCCTTAAAGGGGAAAGGTTGCCTATCCCTGGTCTATAGTTTTTTGGACAGGTAGGATCTTTATTTTCTTTTGATATTAAAGCAATGTTGGCTTGGCTCCATGTTTCTGGTATACCTTCATCCTTTATTTCCTTCAGAGTCCATTGAAATGGCATAAAAGTTCATCCTCAAAGGTCTTGTAATACAAAGCAGTGAATCCGTCAGGACCAGGAGCTTTCTCATTTTTAGCTTCTTTTATTCCTTCTGTTATTTCCATAACTATAATTTCTTGATTTGGTAGGTCTCTGTACTCTTTTTTTATCAGAGATATTTTTTGTTTTTGAATGTATTCTTTTAAATTTTTGTGGAAGTTTTTGTCTTCAGTTCATCTTTTGAAGGTATTATTAAAGTATTTTTCAAATATCTTTGAGATACCTTTTTGATCTTTTATTACCCTTGTTCCTTCTTTCATTTCCAGAATCATCCTCTTCTCTATTTGCTTTCTTTACCTATATGCTAACATCTTCCCCTTTTTATTTCCAAATTCAAAATGTTTTTGTTTCATATATTTCAGTTTTCTTTCAATCGCTTCCATAGTTATTTTTGATAGTTGTTTCTATAATATTTTTTTCTCTTTGTTAATTTTTTGTTTATCGGGTTTCTCTGTAACAGGGGTAGGGAACCTTTTCCCTTTAAGGGCCGAGGGACTTCAGCTCCCAGAAGTCTCAGCCATGTTGGCCAATAGTCCCATGTTGGCCAATAGCTGCTGGGATTCTGGGAGCTGAAATCCCTTGGCCCTTAAAGGAGAAATGTTGCCTACCCCTGCTCCATACGTTCTTTTTCTTTATTTCTTATTTGCAATGTTATCTCTTGTATTTTTGAAGCTTTCTCTTTTTTTCAGCTCACTGTTCTTTTTAATGAAAGAAACCTCTCATTACTGCCTTACTGGCATCCCAGATTGTGTTCATTTTAGTGTCATTATCTATATTTTCTTGAAAATATAATTTGAGTTGTTCCTTAGCTTCCAATATTATCTGTTGGTCCTTTAATAAATGTTCATTAATTCTCCAAGCTAGATCTGTCCTCGTTCTCTTTAATTCTAGCATTATCGGATTATAATCTGAGGTCTTCTTTGGGAAGATATCGACTTTTAAAATATTTTTGTACATATCTTTAGATATCATAAACCAATCGATTCTTGAATGGGATTTGTGAGGTTCTGAGTAAAAGGTAAAGCCTTTAGCATCTCCATTATAATGTCTCCATGGGTTCATTAATGCTAGATTTTCCACCATGTTGAAAAATGTTAAAGGTAATTTTCCCTGGTTTTCTTTTATTTTTCTAGTCGGGTCTTTTCTATCTAGTAGAGGATTCATGACCCCATTCCAATCTCTCATTATTACAAAATATTCTAAATTCAAAATTGTGTAAATGCTTTGTAGAATCATGAAATTACTAACATTTGTTTGTTTTCATAATTGATTTCAGCCGCAATATGTCTTCCTTCTTTGTCATTTAAAATTTCTTTTGCTGGTAGTGAATTTGAAATATATAGGGTTAAGCCCCTGTTTTTGTTAGATCTAGCTGAGAAAAAACTTTGACCCAGTCTGGGATTTCTCAGGTACTTCATGTCTTCTTTTCGAATATGGGTTTCTTGAATACATTTTATTTTTGCTTGTTCTTTTTCTAACATATGAAATATCTGTTTCCTTTTGTATGGGGAATTCATTCCAAGATATAATTTTCATCTTTTTTATTTTCTATCAGTTTATATTTTTATATCTTTTTAATATCTTTGTTTATTTAAATTTCTTCTGTCTCTTCTATTGTATCCTTTTCACCTTCATCTGAATCAGTTGCAGTTGCATGTGTTCCCTTTAACACTGTCTCCTTTTCATCATGTCTTTGAGTGTCTGATTCTTTTTTTCATGTTCACGATTGGTTCTTTTTTTTCCTGTCTTTTCTTTTTCCTTTCTTTTCTAGAAGTTGGTTTTTTTGGGTCACCTGTCTCCTTGTTTCTATATTCTTTCTCTTCCTGTTCTCTCAGTTCATCATAAAAAAAACCAAAAAACAAAAACCACCTTTGGGTTTATCAATTGTGTTTATTCTCTAGTTCTTCTCTTGCCATGTTAGTGATATCCCCTCAATCATTTCCAATCTGTATCAGATTCCTTCATCTGCAGAAGCCTGGTCAAAAAGCTGTATTCTCTTCTTTGTCTCAACTTTAAAAGTTTTTTTTTTCAGAGTCTTCAATCGTTATTTTTTTCTCAAGGCTAGCTTGAATAAGTTGATCACAAATTCTTTCCCTTGTAAAGTAAACCATGACATCCCATGGTAATCTTCTTTTCTTCACTTCCATTGAAGAAATTCAAAATATCTTTTCTATTTCGACATCCACATATTATTTTGGGAATTCCATTATCTCTGCCAAAACCTGTATTATAATTTCATATAGATTTTCATCATCTTTCTTTTTCAGACCAATTATTTTCACACATTTTTCCTTGCCTTGATTTCTCTTCTTAGAATTAATTCCTTTTCCTATTTCTGTTCCACTGACATCTGTTTAGTCGTCTTTTCTAAATCTGCCATTTTAGATTGCAGTGTTTGCACTTTGTTTTTAACCTCTTTGATATCTTCTGTTAGAAAGGTTATTGTTGATTTCAGATAATCAATCTCTCTCTTAAAGTCCTGTCTGATTTCTAGACAGGAGTCCTTAAGATCCTGTCTGATTTCTTGCTGTATTTTCTGTACCATTTCCAATATTTTCAGTTCTCCTGATTTTGGATTTGAAGTTGAATCTAAAGATGGTATTCTCAACATTGTTTGTATCTGTATTTGTGTTTTAGATTTTGCGGTATTTCTTGTATCCATTAACCTTGTAGTAGTCCTTTTCCACTTCTTAATTTTTTTTATTTTTGTAAAGAATAGTGTTTTAAATTAAAAACCAAAGTCTCCAAATATTAATTTTGTTAAAATTAATGTTGATGGAGTGGTGAAAACAGTCCTTTAGAACCAAACATCCAAACCTGGAAATTTCAGCAAGCTTCTTTTATTGTAAAAGAGCAAAAGCAAAAACAAATAATAATAATAACAAAAATAGCTTCACTTTAGCCAGAAGGCTAACAGGAACACAGTCTATTTGCTACATGATTCGAGATTTGTGAGTAGCATCATCAGGAGAAAAATTTAATTAGTTCATTACAGTTCAAAAGTTAAAAAGCAAGTGAGTGGCTTTCTGATTCTCAGCTCCCAGCCCCCCAATTCTCCACCCTTCTGGGTGTAGCCTTTACAAGCTGATTGGGTGATAAAACATGATGTGCTTTAGCCCAACCTTTAATTACCATAATAAGTCATGTGACTACATTTCTCATAACAATATTGTATTGACAAAAACCTCAATATAAACAAAATCTCTTTCTCACAGAATTGAAGCTTGTTAGCTCCTTGTTTTGGGCTAAGAACACATCTGGGCTGATAACTAAGTCTGGCTTCAGCAAAAACAACTTTTCACAGTAAGAAGAAAAAAAACAGACACACATGTTTTACATTTCAACATTTTAACATTGACTCTATATCCCATTTAAACCTAACAATCCCCTCCTGAAATGTAAGATGTGTGTATGTTGTACACTAAACTAATACTGTTGTAATACTAACTTAGCTCAATGGCTAGGTCTAAACTTAAGACATACCAAGTAGACGTGACATCTGTTCGTGTCTATCAATGGTCAATGCCTTTGTCAAGATGTCTGCTTGATTATGAATTGACTCAATGTATTGCAGACTCACAATTCCTTTCTGTACCATTTCTCTGACATTCTGATACCTCACACCAATGTACTTTGTTCTGCACTTCAAGTTCTCAGCTTCGGCCATAGCAATGCATGTCTGAGAATCCTCATTTATCTTCACTGGATCAATACATTCTTCATTCAGATCTTTTAACAACTGTCTAATCCATTCGATCTCATTAACTAACTCAGATAAGGCCCCGTATTCTGCTTCTCCTGTACTTTGTGCTGCGTATCTCTGTTTTCTACTTCTCCAAACAATTGCACTTTCTCCAAACTTAATCAACAATCCTGTCACTGACTTTCTATCCTGTAGCTCAGAAGAAAACGAACTGTCAACAAAACATTCAAGACCAGCTTGATTGTTTTGTAACTTCAATTTCCTGTCTATGCTACCCTTCAAATATCTCAACAAATGCTTCACTGCTGTCCAATCTTCCACTGTAGGACAATTTGCCTTTCTTCCAAGCAAGACCACGGCAAAACAAATGTCAGGCCTCGTGTTATTAGCAATAAACATCAAACTCCCCACAAAGCTCCTATACAACTCTCAATTTTCAAACTCCTTAGTCCCTTCACTATTCACATAACCAACTGACATTGGACTTTTCACTGTTTTTGCATCCTGCAATCCACACTTCTCAATCAAACTCTGAATTTTCCTCTGTTGACTCAACAAACAACTCCCATCTTCACTCCATTCAACATCTATTCCTAGATAAGACCTCAAAACTCTAAGATCTTTGACACTAAATTTCTGTGACAATTCCTTTCTAACTGTCTGAATCTCTTGCTTTGAATTTGCTGCTACACACAGGTCATCTACATAAATCACCAAGATCACATCTCCTTTTGTGTAAACACATGCATCAGCTACACTACGTCTGTAGCCTAGTTTCACTAACTCCTCATGAATGCAAAGATTCCAGCTTCTGGCACTCTGCTTCAAACCATACAACACCTTCTTTAACTTGTACACCTGTCTGTCACTATTTTGTTGAAAACCCAAAGGTTGTTCCATGAAAACAGTTTCCTCAAGACTTGCATTCAAGTATGCTGTCTCAAAATCAAAATGATGCACTACCTGGCCCTACCTTGCAGCCAAAGCCAACACTAACCTCAAACTCTCAGGCTTTGCTGTTGGAGAAAAAGTTTTGTCATAATTCTCAAACCTCTGCTGTGCAAATCCTTTAGCTACCAATCTGGCCTTGTATCTCTGACTACCATCCGGCATCAGCTTCCTCTTGTAAACCCATTTGCAATCTATCACCTTGTAATTTGTAGGCCTGTCAACAATTTCAAACACCTTTTTGTCTACCAAAGACTTGAACTCCTGCTCCATTGCAGACTCCCATTTCAACCTCTCTTCATCACAACACTCCTGTACTTCCTTGTAGCTCTCAGGCTCCTCTGTCATAACTACACAAGCTTTAGCTTCCTGCACTTTAAAACGATCTGGAGGTTTCCTAACTCTAGTTGTCCTCCTCAAAACTATGGTCCTCGTTTTTCCCTCATCATCCTCAGTGTCTGTACTTGAATGTGCCTCCCTGTCTGCGTGTCTCTTTGTTTCTGTCATTCTAGGTGCTGGTGGGCATGTGTGTGACAACTTGTCTGATGTGCTAGCCTCACCTTCTGAAGAATCTGATTCTTGCTTCACTGCCCCTCCATTTCTGGCAGGTGGTGGTGTCTGTGTTTCTAACTGACCTAGTCTGAAAAACACCTCTTCTGGCAGGTGGTGGTGTCTGTGTTTCTAACTGACCTAGTCTGAAAAACACCTCTTTGTTTGAATGATTGTTCTCCCACCCAGAATGTTTCTCAAAGTTTGCGCTCCTTGAAAAAAGAACTTCATTTCCACCCAGGTAAAACCTGTAACTGTTTCCTGTGTAACCCACAAACATCAAACGTCTCCATTTGGGCTGACCTTTCTTTCTGAAAGCTGCAGGTGTGTACACATTTGCATACTGCCCAAACACTCTAAGATATTTCAAATTGGGTGGTCTTTTGAAAAGCATGTGGTAAGGAGTATTCTGCACAGCAGAGTTCCAAGTGCGGTTTGTCAGGTAATTAGCTGTGAGAATTGCCTCCCCCCAAAGGTGCTCTGGAGCATTGGCATCAAGCATCATACAATCTTTTATTTGCTACAAAATGGCTATTTTTCTTTCAGCAAGCCCATCCTCAGCCACGCAAGATGGGTTCGTGGTAAAATGTCTAATTCCCATTGTTCTTAACCAATTGGTCAAGTGACTAGCCAAAAATTCTCCTCCTCTATCTGTGACCAAAGTTCCCACTTTGTAGTCAAACTGTCTCTCTATCATGTTCACCCATTCCTTGAATCTCTCCCCTGCTTCACCCTTTTCTTATAGGAAAACCTTGTGAAGCGATCCACAATCACCATGAAGTATTTATTTCCTCCCTGGGTCTTGGGAGTAATTGGCCCAGCTAAATCACAGTGCAAAAATTGAAATGGTCTCTGGGCTTTAAGTTTTGTTTTTTGTTTTTGCCACAGGATAAGCCTTCAGCTTAATCCTGCTGCAAACTGAGCACTCCAAGTGGTTTGAGCATGGTGACATTTTAAACTCAGGACAAGCCTGCTTCAATTTCAAAAGATTTGGAAAACCAACATGACCCAACACTCTGTGAAAATAATGAATGCAATCTGCATGCAAAGGCTGATTTTGTGCGACTGCGCAGCTCTCTCTATCTATCATGTGATACAGTTTGTCTATCTTAATGGCTTTAGCACAAAATTCACCATCCTTAAAAATTAAACATTCATCCCCCTCAAAACTCAATTTGTACCCATCTGTGGTCAAAGGTGACACACTAACTAAACAGTTTTTCAAGGTAGGTACATACAAGACATCATCAAAATTGGTACCAAAACTTGGAATGCAAACAGTTCCCATTTCTTTAATTTTTGGACCTTCCCCATCTGCCAAGGCAACAGAAGAAACATTTGCTGGTTTTCTGCTCTGGAACAGTTCAATCTTATTTGCCATATGGGTGGAAGCTCCACTGTCTAAAAGCCAAACTGTGGATGGCTGAACTTGAGGCACACCATCATGGCTTTGAATTGTGGCAACAAATCCTTGCTTAGCACTGTGTCTCTTTTGGCCACCAGGGGGATGTGGCTGCTGCTGCTGCTGCTGCTGCTGTTGGTATTGCTGTTCCCTTCTGGTATCTGCAACCAATTTCCTGCAATCTTTTCTTAAATGTCCAAACTTTTTACAATAAAAACACCTTTTTCCCTTTGAGACTGCTGCTTTTTCAGTTTGCATCTCTTCTGAAGCTTTCTCTGTGGCATTTGGAGGCTTAGCAGGTGCAGAAGAAGCTTGCTTTCGTTGCCCTGCTTCAAATCTCCTCCTCTCAGATTCCTCCAAAATTCTCCCACAGACCAATTCCATTGTAAGCTGAGCTCCTGGAAGGGCCTGCAAGCCCAGCAGGATAATATCAAAACTTTCATTGAGAGATCCCAGAAGAATGTAAATTTTTAAATTTTCATCTAAGGCAATGTTCCTTGCTTCAGCCTGGGCAAACAAGTCTCTCATTTTATCTAGATGAGCTTTTGCAGAGTCCTTTTCTTTCATTTTGCAAGAAAATAGGCGTTTTGCCAAAATTATCTTTGCTAGATCAGAAGTGGACTGATGAATTCTAGTCAAAGAATCCCATATTTGTTCAGCAGTAGTCAAATCTTTTACATAATTTAATTGTCCCTCAGATAAAAGGAGTAGGAGGGTTGCTACAGCTCTGGAATTCTGGTCCAACTCTGCTGCAGATGGATTAGCCCCCAAACCATTTTCCACAGATTGCCACAGACCTTCCCTTATCAAAAGAGATCTTGCATAAAGTTTCCAAGATGCAAAATTTTCTGAATTGAGCTTTGGGAATTTGGCATGCTCCATTTTTAATTATTTCCCAAAAACAGTCCAACACAAGTCTTAAAAAATGCTTTCCCCTGCCGGCTGCCTCTTCCAGGACTCTGTCTCTTTAAACTGCAGCTTTTACAGCCTCCAGTGAATTGCTGCCTTTTTGTCTTGCCGCTTTTCAGCACTTAGACAGTCCTTTTTAATTAATGGCCTTTAAGATAAGGGAGGTATTTTTACTTACAGGCATCTGTGAAGGTCCTGTCATAAATCAGACATGGAAATCCAACTCCTGCCTTCTGCGGATCCCCGCTGGCTGTGAGAAGGAAAATTCCTGCTTTTTAAATCCAGGTTTTGCTTCAGAGGTCGATGGATCGAAACCATCTCCTCTGCTACCACTTGCTAAAATTAATGTTGATGGAGTGCTGAAAACAGTCCTTTAGAACCAAACATCCAAACCTGGAAATTTCAGCAAGCTTCTTTTATTGTAAAAGAGCAAAAGCAAAAACAAATAATAATAATAACAAAAATAGCTTCACTTTAGCCAGAAGGCTAACAGGAACACAGTCTATTTGCTACATGATTCAAGATTTGTGAGTAGCATCATCAGGAGAAAAGTTTAATTAGTTCATTACAGTTCAAAAGTTAAAAAGCAAGTGAGTGGCTTTCTGATTCCCAGCTCCCAGCCCCCCAATTCTCCACCCTTCTGGGTGTAGCCTTTACAAGCTGATTGGGTGATAAAACATGACGTGCTTTAGCCCAACCTTTAATTACCATAATAAGTCATGTGACTACATTTCTCATAACAATATTGTGTTGACAAAAACCTCAATATAAACAAAATCTCTTTCTCACAGAATTGAAGCTTGTTAGCTCCTTGTTTTGGGCTAAGAACACATCTGGGCTGATAACTGAGTCTGGCTCCAGCAAAAACAACTTTTCACAGCAAGAAGAAAAAATACAGACACAAATCTTTTACATTTCAACATTTTAACATTGACTCTATATCCCATTTAAACCTGTATTTGTGTTTTAGATTTTGCGGTATTTCTTGTATCCATTAACCTTGTAGTAGTCCTTTCCCACTTCTTAATTTTTATTTTTTATGTTTGTAAAGAATAGTGTTTTAAATTAAAAACTAAAGTCTCCAAATGTTAATTTAAACTAATTTGAATGGAGTTATTTGTATCAGGCTGCTTTTAGTACTTATATAAACAAAATATAGTGTTCCTTTTATATATATATATATATATATATATATATATATATATATATATATATTCTAATTGCAAACAGTTGTCAAATTAGTAGATTTTAGATAGTTAATCAATTTTTCTATATATTAAAACAGCTTTTCTTTAAAGAGGAAAATAATAGTATGTTTTTGTATTTTGTATTCTATATTATAACAAGTGCCATGCCACAGACTCAGTATCTCCTTATACAACGGTTAAAACAGATTAATCTGTTTATCGGCAATTAATCTAATTTTTAGAGTCAATCTGATTTTAGACAGTCAGGTTTTTCCCCTTTTCTTTTTTACGCCACAGTATCTAATATCTTCACTTTTAACGAGTGTTTATCAGTAACAGAAATAAATCAGAGACCGCCTCCTCCCGTATAATCCTCCCTGTGCACTCCGATCCTCTGGGAGAAATTTCCTAGAGCCTCAGAGATTGAGGCTATCTGCGACCTCCTAGAGGGCTTTTTCAATCGTCGCCCCCAGACTCTGGAATGGCCTGCCGGACAAGATCCGTCAATTAACATCTTTGGACAGTTTCAAAAAGGCTGTCAAGATGGATCTCTTCCGGCAGGCCTTTCCAGACTGAATCACCCGGCCTCGGGGTGTCCCCTCTTCCCCTAGCGATATTATTTTGAACCCTGGTTCCCCCTCAGTGTAACACGGGGTAATGCGAGATGGTGCTATTATTTTAATTGTTATGTTTGTTTAATTTTGTTACCAGGATTTTAACTATGTCATTGTTTAATAGTGTTTTAAGGGGGGGTATGCTGTTATTGTAATGGTTTTATGCTGTAAACCGCCCTGATTGGGCAACCATTGGGCGGTATATAAATAAATTTTATTATTATTTATTATTATAATAATATAGCTTATAGTATACCTTTCAGATTATTATATTACTGTTAGCGTGGTTACGCAGTGCATGATGATCCACATCAATGTGCAACACCAGGATCACGATCTTCTCAGATGCAGGCAGTAGCATGTCAGATGGAGATGCACCTCTCCCCTTCCAGACAGAGTAAAGAGACTTAATAGACAGACATCTCTCAGGTGAGGCTTTAATCTTAGTTCCTCTATGTACAAGGCTATATACAGCAACACTCAACACTCATACTATCCATCAAGAACCACATGTGTGTCCAGAGGCTTCTGCCTTATATAGCCAGAGCTCCATGTGGCCCTCTGGCCCTGCCTCTTCCTGTGGACACCTGTCACTCACCTGAGTGACTCTGCAGTTTTGCAGCAGTTATCTTTCCAGCACCAGGAAACCATCTGCATGATGTCACTTCCCATGACACAGCATGACTCAGGAACAGTCAAATGCTGTGTCATCATGGCTGCTGCTATTCCCTACATTGTACATTTTCCCTTGGGACTCCTTCCTAACAATTCTGAAATTGTTATTGCATTAATATATATTCAAAACAATTACAATCACAAATTCATCATATATATATATATATATATATATATATACACACACACACACACACACACACACACACACACACACATACACACACATATACATATATACATAAATATAATTTGGTTACTGGAAAAGTGATTTTTTTCACCACCACATTTCCTTTTTTTCTTTCTTTTCCTCCTTCCCCCTTCTTCTTCTTCCTTCTTCTTCTTCTTTTTTTGATCAAATTGGATTTATATGTAGTCCTTTATTTTTTTTCTTCTTCCTCTTCTATATCCAGCTCTATTATCCCTAAATTAGTTTGAGTCAAAGATGGAGCCACTATAAAACAAAAAACTAGTCTAGTTTTATAATCCACAATTCACCAAAAGTAATGCTAATAAAGCTGGCCGCAACTTTACTATTCCAATTAGAATCCGTTAAAAAAAGGGGGGGGGGAGGAAGAGAAAAAATAAATAAAGAGAGAGAACCCCCCCCCACAAAACTTGGATGCAATGTAACTGCACTTGAGTAGTCCACAATTTGTAATCCATTGAGAGTATATTTTGTACTCTACAAGGAAATATGGGATTCTAAACTAAAATATAGCCCACTGGAGGAGATCTAAACATATAATGAGTCCAATCTTCTCTTATTGTTTATATTTCCTCTATTTTTCTTCCACACCTTTTAGTCAGTAACAGTCCACTCAGCAGAAAATCCAAAAATTCCCCCCCCCAAAAAAAACAAATAACAAAAAACTCTAGCATTGTGTTATTTTACAAAAATCCAAGTCCAAATTCCAAATCAAGTCTGCAGCCTTGATTACTTTACTTTACCCTGCTTATTTCACTAACCACCAGCACTTCGCTTCACTTTCTCTGTCTCTGCCCTTTGTTTCTATTAATAGAACTAGCTTGCCACAGCTCTAGTCCACCATTAAATCCTCTCCCATCTCTTCTCCCTTGTATGTCACCAAATTTTATTTAAATTCAAAATTATCCTTTACTTAAAAATGCTAAAGATTGTTCAAATTGTTAGCTAAAAGACAGGTCTGAGAATGGAGGTTGTTAATACTGGGAGATTGTTTTAGGCAGTTTAGATCTTGTCAAAACAAAAACCCTGTTTAACTATCTCTTTCTCCCTCTCATGCCCCTCCTTTCTCTGAAAGGGGTTCTCTTTCTTTCTCCCTTTTTCTATTTATTTTATCCAATCAAAAGTCTTACTTTTGTCCTGGAACAGTTGTTAGGATTGAAGAACTTCCAATTATGGATGTTTTCTCTTAATCATTTAGTCTTTTTTAGCTTCTTAGATGTTTTAAGAAGTGGTAATGGTCAAGTTCTGCTGTTCAGCGCCTAGCTGCAACTGCGATTCTGCTTGCGGTCTGCCAGTTCTGCCCACGCTGGTCTCCTTTCTCCTCTCCTTTCCTAGCTGATATGGGGATGCAATGCAACCCTTGTGAACCCATCTGAGTCCCCTTTATCGGGGGGACTTTTATTTGCTGAAATTTAGCTCTTTTTCTTTCAGCAAACTCGCCACGGTTGTTACAACCCAACACAGCTATTTGGTCAGGCTGTGATTACTCGTCCATCTTACCGGAAGTCACAGATTCTCTATTTAATGAACTCTTCTAGAATCTTTCTTGATATTGATGTCAGACTAACTGGACTATAGTTGTTGGGATCCTCTTTTGTCCCCTTTTTGAAGATGGGGGACAATGTTTGCCCTCCTCCCGTCTGCTGGGATTTCTCCTATTCTCCAGGAGTTTTCAAATATTATTGCCAGTGGCTCTGAAATTACATTTTCCAGTTCTTTTAGTATCCTTGGATGTAGTTCATCTGGTCCTGGAGACTTAAATTCATTTAGGTTAACCAAGTATTCCTGTACTATCTCTTTACTTATTCTGTGCTGCATTTCCCCTATTGTGTCCTCTGCTCCATTTTCCTCAGATTGAGCATCCTTTTCCTTTTGTGAGAAGACTGAGGCAAAGAAGGTGTTGATCAGTTCTGCCTTTTCTCTGTCCCCTGTTAGAATTTCTCCATCTTCTCTGCACAGTGGCCATACCATTTTCTTCTTCTTTCTATTGCTACAGACATATCCAAAAAAGTCCTTTTTGTTGTTCTTAACCCCTCTAGCAAGTCTGAGCTCATTCTGCACTTTGACTTTCCTGACTTTACCCCTACATGTGCTAGCTATTTGTTTGAATTCCTCTTTAGTGATTTTGCCCCTTTTACATTTCTTATACATCTCCCGTTTAAAACTTAGTTCAGTTGAAAGTTCTTTTGTCATCCAACCTGATTTCTTGAGACACCTCCCATTTTTCCTTCTCATTGGAACAGTTTGAGATTGTGCCTTCAGTATCTCCCTTTTGAGAAACTCCCTTCTCCTTTAGTATTCCTGACCACAGGATCACTCCTAGAGTTTCCTTAAGCTTATTGAAATCAGCTCTCCTAAAGTCTAGAATGAGTGTCTGACTATGGGCCTAAGCAGACAGCCTGAAATAGTGCACATTAAATTGAGGCACTGCCCTGGCTCAGTGCTAGGGAATCATGGGAACTGTAATTTATTGTGGCACCAGAGCTCTCTGACAGAGAAGGCTCAATGTCCCAGAAAAAAATACAGTTCCCATGATTCCCTAGCACTGAGCCATGGCAGTGCCTCAATTTAATGTGCACTATTTCTGGCAGTCTGCTTAGGCCTTATGCCTAGCTTCAGGCCTAAGCAGACTGCCAGAAATAGTGCACATTAAATTGAGGCACTGCCCTGGCTCAGTGCTAGGGAATCGTGGGAACTGTATTTTTTTCTGGGACATTGAGCCTTCTCTGTCAGAGAGCTCTGGTGCCACAATAAATTACAGTTCCCATGATTCCTTAGCACTGAGCCAGGGCAGTGCCTCAATTTAATGTGCACTATTTCTGGCAGTCTGCTTAGGCCCTTCTTCTTTCCACTGTAAAAGAAACTCCAGGAGAACATGATCACTCCCACCTAAGGATTCCACCACTTGCACTCCATTTATCAGATCATCCATGTTGGTTAGGATCAGATATAAAATAACTGATCCCCTTGTTGCCTCTTCCACCTTTTGGACAATGAAATTGTCTTTGAGGCAAGAGAGGAATTTCTAGACCCTTACGTTTTGGCTGTGTTTGACTTCCAGCAAATATCAGGATAGTTGACATCACCCATCACTACTACATCTTTCCTTTCTGAGTGTGTGGTCATCTGTTCTAGAAAGGCATAATCCAATTTCTTAGTCTGACTTGGGGCTCTGTAGTAGACTCCCACAATAACATCTCTGTTATGTGAATCCTGGTTGTAAAAAAGCTCTCCCCTTCTATATCACACTGCAATTCCATTCCCTTTGTTAGAGGAGGAGGGATTGTAATTGGAAGGCCCTCCAGGTTTTGTGGGATTAGAACTCTCAGTGTTTCTCACCACTGACTATACTGGGATTTGTAGTTTTGTTGCTTGGCCATGCATGCCTCAGTTTTCCTCTGAGAAATGTCTGACGGTATGCAATGTCCTTGTCCCCATCTTCCATTTCTGTCCTTGGACACCAAGTTTAGAGGGAAGCTTTTTCTTCTGTTCATTTGAATACAAGTATAGGTATATCTCAGTTAATAAAGCCTCTGATGAAGAAGCTCTTTTAACAGTCTTTTTATGTCCACACAGCCCCCATATATCCATGTTGTTCTCAGTCTAGCTGGAAACCTTTTAGAAGCATTGCCACCAGAGAATTATAAAGGAGGCTGAATAAATAGTGTGTTTGAAGTAAACACAATAAAGCTTGAGGTGGTGTTATTTTTGTAGTATGCTTTAACTGTTTTAACTTTTAACTGTTTAAATTTGTAATTTTAACTGTTATCTGATTTAATACTGTTTTAAAGGGGGGAGGGATTGTTTTTGGGATATCTCATGTGATTTTATTGTTGTAAGCCGCCCAGATTGGGTCCCCAAAGGGCAGGATATAAATAAATTTTATTATTATTATTTTATTAAGATGTAATGCCCAGGAACATATAACATTTTTTCTGCCTATATCTTCTGTTTTAAAAAGGGTTTACCAAATGCAACATTTAAAAGAAAGGGCTGTGTCTTGATCCAAAGTGGAATGTTTTTCATCATTCCACTTCATCATTCCACTTGATCCAAAGTGGAATGTTTTTCATCACTTTTAAGCACAGGTCTCTGGTGAGAAATGTTTTTTTCTCAAGTGTCTGGTTATGACTAGTCTGTATTAGGATCTCTCTGTTGATGTTCCTTTCTAAAGAACATCTTTAATGAAGTTCTTTAATTCTGAGAATGTTGATCTCAAAACCACTCAGACATCTGCTAAAAACAGTTTCAAATATGTCTCAAAGAAAATCAACCAACAGACTGCCAGAAATAATGCAACTTGAGACCATTTTAAGTGCCCTGGCTCAGTGCTAGGGAATCATGGGAACTGTAGTTTATTGTGACACAAGAGTTGTCTGGCAGAGAAGGCTCAATGTCTCAGAAAAAAACTACAATTCCCATGATTCCTTAGCACTAAGCCAGGACAATAAAGTGGACTCAAGTTGCATTATACCTGGCAGTCTGTAAAGGCTCTTTGAAACATATTGCTTGGAATGTCATGCTTTCTGCAAAATGAATTGATACCTCTACATTTAACTATCCTTGATGATGCGGATTTTGCACTGAAGTACTCTAAAGAAGATGAAAAGTTTTTTCAATGGAGCCAAGGTCTCTTTCACATTTCACAATTATGGCACTTTGATATCATTTCAGTTGCTATGCCTTCATCCTATGAAAACCAAGAATTAGTAGTTTAGTGAGATATTGAGAATTCAGTACCAGAGAGTTCTAGTGCTCCATCAAAATGCAAATCTCAGGATTCTATAGGATATAGCCATGGCAGTATCAAAGGGGCTTTGCAGACAGCACAATGTGCCGTCTTCAAGCCAAGGAAGGGGAGGGGCAGCCGGACGCCCCAACCCCTTCCTGAGGACGTCATCGGAGCACCCACCATTGCACATGGTGGGCACTCCAATGACGTTTTTCTGTCGCAGCATCCAGAAACGCTGCAACAGAAGAGGTACGGAAGAGGCGCACACCACCTCTTCCAGCGCCCCTTCCGCGGCTTGAGGAAGGAGTGCTATTTTAGCGCTCTTTCCAGGGCTGCTCAAAGAGTGGATTGGGACTGAGGAGTGGGGCAGCCTCAGCCCCAATCCTCAGCTTCTCAGGGCGGCCCACAACTGCTCATCTGTAGAGGCCCAAAGTTCCCTAATTATGTATTGTTAAAGAGATCTATAATTTGCTTTTGAGAAAGGAAACAGGCCATCCAACTTTATGATGGGGTAAAAGAGCTGGAGAAGAAAGGCAGCTAAATGTGTTTGGCCTGCTCCTTTAGCAAAAATTGCTGGAGCCAATGTGCAGCAAAAGATCAGCAAAGAGCCCATAATCATGGGTGGAGGGTTGTGCTTTGCTGTATGTCTACAAAGGACTAGAGTTATAATCCTATATAATGAGAGAGAGAGAGAGATCAGGAGGGAGGGAGGGAAGGAGGACTACAGTGACTCTCCAGGGGCCAGGGGAAAGAAGAAGCTGTTGGTGCTACTGGTGCTTGGACCTCTGTCTTCCAAGTGGGATTCCTCTCTCTTCAGGATGGAGGTCCTGACTCAGCATATTTGTTCTTGATAAAGAGAATGAGGTCCTGGCTTTTTCCTGCTTTTTTATCTGTTTTGACTCTCTCTGTTCTTATTATCTGCCTGTCTGTTTAGTAGACTGTTTTTAACAGCTACTTGCCCGTTGGCCTACCAGAGGAAGGATGTGCTTTTCAGAGAAGAGAAAGGAGATACAGGGCCTAAGTAGATGGCGCAAAGCGCCGTTTTTGAGGCCAGGAAGGGGAGGAGCAGCCTCACGCTGGGCGCCCCAACCCCTTTCTGAAAACGTCATCGGAGCGGCTGGCCTTTTGCGGCGCACCTTCGGTGTCTTGCGGAAGGAGCGCTATTTTAGTGCTCCTTCCTGGGCCTGGGACATGGCGCATTGGAGCTGAGGAGTGCGGATACCTCAGCCCCGATCCGCAGCTTCCCGGGGCGGCCTCGTGCTGCCCATCTGCTTCCCCCAACAGTTTCAGGGAGCAGTCATTGGAACCATACAGGGCAGACAGAGATATGGAAAGAGAAGACGATTACAATATCAAGGAAGAGGGAAGAACAAGAGGGTGTTTGTTGTTCCCAAACTGTCTCACAGTCCAAATAGCTTAGATAGCCTTGGTGACAGCCCCACTGGACTGAAGATACTGCTGCTGAATGCCAGGTCAGCGAATGGTAAAACAGCTGCCATTCAGGTCTTGATCCTGGAGGAACAAGCTCACCTGGCATGTATTGCAGAGACCTGGTTGGATGAGGCTGGGGTGTGTGTCTTAATGTCTCTCAGCTTTGCCCACCAGGATTTTCTGTGCAGCAGCAGGCAAGACCTGGGGTGGGGAGGTGGAGTTTCAGTGGTCTATTGTGATTCTATCCCCCTGACCAGATGCCTTTTTGACAGTCTACAGGTTTTGAGTGTGTATATAGGTGGGTAGCCAGGACATAATAGGGAATCTGTTGGTGTACCACCCATTCTGTTATTCAACAGTTTCTATTCCTGAGCTAGCTGGGGTGGTCTCAGGGTTTGTGTTGGAGTCTCCTTGTCTGATAGTGCTGGGGGACTTCAACATCCATGCTGATACTGCCCTTTACGGAGGGCTCAAGACTTCATGGCCTCCATGACAACCATGGGTTTGTCCCAAGTGGTATCATGCCCTGCTCAAGCTGCTGGTATGCTTTGGGTGGGGTGATGATGATCATGGACACATCATCATCTGGTCAGATTTAGACTCGCTGGGACTCAGAATCTTTGTAGGGGTGGGGGAACTATTAGGATGGTCTTCCACAGAAGGCTGATGGATCCAGATAGATTCCTGAGAATCTTGGGGTGTTTCCTGTCATCTTGGCAGGTGATTCTGTTGAAGCCCTGGCTGACCTTTGGAATGAGGAAATGGCCAGGGTCATGAACACAATCGCCCCTCTTACGGAGTGGAGCCAAACCACCCCCCTGGTTCTCCAGGGAACTGATGCTGATGAAGTGAGTGAGATGGAGACTAGAGCAGGGGTAGGCAACCTTTCCCCTTTAAGGGCTGAGGGACTTCAGCTCCCAGAATCCCAGGAGCTATTGGCCAACATGAGACTATTGGCCAACATGGCTGAGGCTTCTGGGAGCTGAAGTGCCTTGGCCCTTAAAGGGGAAAGGTTGCCTACCCCTGGACTAGAGCAACATTGGCGGAAGACTTGAAGTGAATCTAGACACAGGCTAGAGTCTATTTGAAGGCCTACTCCGTGGCAATGCGGACAGCAAAGAAATTATTTCTTGCTGCCAGCATTGCATCTGCACAAAGTCATCCAGCAGAGCTGTTCCAAGTAGTCAGGGGTCTCTTACATATTCACCCTCAAGCAGAGAATGCAGACCACTTGGAAGCCTGCTGTGAAGAATTTGCACAGCATTTTGCAGATAAAGTTGCTCAGATTTGCTCTGACTTGGATGCTACAGGTGATACAGTGCCATGAATGTAACATAAAGGAGGCAGTTGTGAGGCCTTTGTTTAAAAAGTCATCCCTGAATCCCACAACAATGAATAATTATTGGCCAGTGTCCAACCTACCATTTTTGGCAAGGTTTTAGAACATGTGATGGTGTCCTGTTTACCTCTCCGGAAGACAGCACAACAGTGGAGAAGGCAAAGGAGTAGTCAAAAGTCCAGTCCAAAGGTCACATGATAACAATCCAGGTGGTCACAACAATGGGCAGAGGTAGAAGTGTAGTCACAAGGCCATTCCAAAGGTCAGATAACTGGAGTCGTAAATCAGATAGCAAGGAACATGGGAACAAGGGGGCTGCAAAACAGATTGTTGGCTGCAAAGAATCTCAGAAATTGGAGCCCTTTAAAAGGACCTCCACATCTCTCAGTTGAAACCTATTACCTCTCCACTTGGCTTCTAGCCTGGAAGAATGCCTCAAGGACTCCTTGGCCTGCCTTCACTCCACAGGTCCTAGCACCTGTAGCTTAGAGTCTGTAGAGTCTATAGAGTCTGTTTCTCCCTCTGCAACTTCCTGAGGTGCAGCTTCCTGAACCTCCTCTGAGATTGCAGAGCCTCCAGACAACACCAGATCTGTAGACTCAGAACCAGAACCTTCAGAGTCACAGTTTGACTGTCAGGTTCAGGGCAGTCTATGACAGGTGGCTTCCCAACTCCAGGGGTTTCCTATTGAATTGGATTATCTAGATCAATTTCAGTCTGGTTTCAGGCCTGGGTATGGAACAGAGATAGCCTTGGTTCCCTTGGTGGATGACTTATGCAGGGAACTAGACAGGGAGTGTGTCCCTGTTGGTTCTGCAGGGTCTCTCAGCAGCTTTCGATACCATCAATCATGGTGTCCTTCTGGACTGTCTCTGGGATGGGGCTTGGAGGTACCATTTTACAGTGGTTCTATTCCTTCTTGGAGGAGTGAACCCAGAAAGTGCTGCTAGGGGACTCCATTGGCCTGTGGGGTGCCTTAGGGTTCTGTGTTGTCCCCTATGATATTTAATATAGATGAAGCCACTCGGAGAGGTTGTCCAGAGTTTTGGGGTGCAGTGTCATCAATATGCCAAGGACACTCAACTCTATGACTCCTTTCCATCCCAATCCAGGGATGCTGTCCTGGTCCTTTACCAATGTCTGTCATCAGTAATGGACTGGATGAGAGCAAATAAGTTGAAACTTAATCCAGACAAGACAGAGATGCTCCTGGTCAGTCAGAAGGCAGATCAGGAGATATGCATTCAGCCTGTGTTATATGTGGTCACACTCCCTCTGAAGACACAGATTCACATTTTGGGAGTACTCCTGGACTCAGCTTTGAACCTGGAAGCCCAGCTCTCTGCAGTGACCAGGAGTGCTTTTGCACATTTAAAACTTGTGCGCCAACTGTGCCCATTCCTTGAGATATCGAATCTGGCCTTGGTAGTACATGTCTTGGTTGCATCCTGTTTGGACTACTGTAATGAGCTCTACTTGGGGCTGCCTTTGAAGAGTGTTCAGAAACTTCAACTGGTCCAAAGAGCTGCAGCCAGGTGTTGATTATACAACACCCCTGTTTAAATAGCTCCACTGGCTGCCAGTTTGTTTCCAGGCACAATTCAAAGTGTTGGTGATGACCATTAAAGCCCTATATAGCTAAGATCCAGGATATTTGACAGATCATATCTCCTTCTATCAGTGAGCTAGAGCTCTGAGATCCTCAGGGGAGGACCTTCTCTCTATCCCCCCAACATCACAAGCAAAGTTGGTGGGGACACGAGAGAGGGCCTTTTCCGTCGCTGTCACTAAACTTTGGAACTCCCTGCCCAGGGAGACCAGAATGGCCCCTTCCTTGATGGCATTCTGCCAACAGGCAAAAACCTTCCTTTTCAGACAGGCATTCAAAACAGAATGTTTTTAAAGAATGGCCTGGGATGCTATATTGTTTTAATGTAGTTTTTTAATTTTATTTTATTGTAGTAGTTTAATTCTATTTTTAATGTATTATTTTATATGTTTTTAATTATATTGTTTTTGATGTTGTAAGCCACCCTGAATCCCAGTCTTGGGAGAAGAGTGGGATATAAATACCGTAAATATAACAAAAAAATAAATAAATAAATGGGCAAAGCTGCCTTGTGAACAGATGGTAAAGAGATATTTATTTATATTTATTATATAAATAAATATAATAAATGAATAAATAAGTGGGCAAAGCTGCCTTGTGAACAGATGGAAAAGATGGGCATGGAAAATGGCCAGTATTAATAATAATTGGGCTGGGTTCCCTTTCTGTAGAGCATCTATGTATAAGATTAAGGGGATGTTATGTTATTATTACACCAGGAAAGACAAATTAACACTGTGAGTCTAAAATTAGCTATTCGATCTTACATAGTGGCAGCTGTGGTGGCCAGGGAGTGGAGTAGTATATAGTGGCAGCTATGGAGAGCATATGCTTCAGTTAAACAAATTCTTACACTTTTCCCTTTTGTGATAGCTTGACACTTTGGTTAAAATAGTAATTTAAAAAAAATACTTATTCATTGATTTTTCCCTCAGTTGTTTTGGATGACATCAATGCATATCAAAATCTCATTGGATATATAGTGAACGTTTCCTATTCTTTGTATGATCCTTGATTGCAATTCCCTATCTGACTAATCTAGGAAGGCGGAATAATCAGCAGCCAAGAGAATCAATGGTGCTGAAAGAGATTTGAAAGGTGAATATTAACATAATCTAAGCATTTTTTCAGTGGGAAGGGAGAAATCTACTCTACCCAAATTGCTAGTATGTAGAGAGATCTTGTAACACCTTTGAGACTAACTGAAAGAAAGAAGTTGACAGCATGAGCTTTCATAGACTTCAGTCTACTTCCTCAGATGCTTTTGGTGGAAGCCAGGGACAGACATATATATGCCCTTGGTATGTGAGAATGTCAATTCAAATTCAAAATCCTTTGTGTATGCAAATCAAATAGCAAGTCCAGTTTTAATGATGGTCATTTGTGAACAAAGGCATAGCCATTGGGTATGGAAATGAGGTGGCAAGACCAGCTTGGCCTTGGAAACCAGCCTGTAAGTGGGGAGAATAGATGACTGTAGGATGCCCCCATGAGGATGGGTCAGATAATGTTGAATTGCGTGTAGTGAGCCAGGAAGCCATTGTCCCTGTTCAATGCATTGCTGAGGGACTGCAGTTTCTGGATGAATTCTAATTCTGCTGTTTCTCTTTCCAATCTACCTTTGTAGTTCTTTTGTTCAAGGACTGCTGTTCTGAAGTCTGAGATGGAATGCCCAAGGAGATTGAAATTTTCACCACCAGTTTTTGTGTAATCCCATTCCTATTGTCTAATTTATGTCCATTTATCCTCTGGCACAAGGACTGGCCTGTTTGCCCACTGTAGAGTGCTGATGGGCATTGATGACATAATATGGCATAAATCACATTGGAGAATGAGCAAGTGAAGGTCCCCTAATATTGTGGATAATGCCATTAGGTCTTGTGATGAAATTTCCTGGATAAATGTGGGGGAAGAATTGGTATCTTGGTTTACAGCAAAGCTTAGTACCTGTGTCCACATCTGTGTCACGTGTCTTCCTGTGGGTGAGTACCTTTTTGAGGTTCGGAGGCTGTCTGTAGGCAAGTAAAGGTCTGCCACCAAGAGCCCTTGAAAGAGTGGCATTGTCCAAAATAGGTTGTAGTTCATTGATGATGCGCCTGAGAGGTCCCAGCTGGGAGCTGTATGTGACCACCAGTGGGGTTCTGTCATTTTCTCTCTTCAAACTGTTCTGTAATAGATCAGTCCTGGGCACAAGTCTTGCTTTGTTTATTTGTTTATTTGTTTTGTTTTGTTTTACTGCATGTGGTGTAATTCCTTGAATTTGGCATCCCTGTCTTATGGATCTGAGCAGATATGATTGTATCGAAGGGTTTGGCTATAGACAATGTATCTAGTGGTGTGTTCAGGGTGAAAACTGGAGGCATGTAAGTACGTGCAGTGGTCCGTGGGTTTGCAATATAGTGTGGTGTTTAGATGTCCATTTTGTAGCTGTATTGTGGTGTCCAGAAAGTGAACTTATTCTGTAGATAGTTCCTGGATGAGGTTGATGGTGGGGTGGAAGTTGTTGAAACTCTGGTGGAATGTCTTGTGTGAGTCTGCTAGTGTCTGCTTCCAAACTGAATATGGGAAATATTCAGCACAGTTCTAGTAAAAACAATTGGTGACCTTGCAAGAATGGACACATACATTAGAATTACAACTGTCTTAGAATCTTCTTTAACCAAATACAATGGCTAGTTAACATTTTCAGCAGATCAGTTCTGTTTCTGGTACATTTTTTTAAAGGTCCCCTAATATACACCAGGATTGGCTTAGGTAGAGAAAGTATACTGCATAGAAACAAGGAAAATCAACACAAATATTAGGTGCTTCAGCAACCCAACCTATGTTTTGAGCAGTATCATGTACTCTTTGGTCCTCAAAACCAAAATATCTTCTTCTACCTCTAGATTTTCTCTCGCTTCATTTGGAAGAGTTTTCTTTCATTTGAGACCATAGAATTTGTCTCACAGTATAGGAAAAGAAAAAATATAATCAAAATTGAGATTAGAGTAAATTGAAGGAAATAAAAAAGTGCTACTTGAATAAAGTACCAGGGAGGAAATCAAAGCAAACTCTTACTTTCACAATGACTAAGACATAAAACCCATCCAGCAGAACAAAGTAGGGTATGTATATACCAAGCCATAAAAACTGTATCAGACATCTGAAACACCTGAAGTATTCTTTTTTAAATTATTATTCTTATTTGAAAACCATAAAGGAAATCATTGCTCACAAAAGACCTAAAGAAAACAACTGTACAAACCCATTAGAGATAGAGGAGTTAGGCATTATCATCCAAGATAAAAGCTGACTTAACACTTCACAGAACTGTCTTTTCAAGCTGCTTCTGGGTATAAAAATATTGAAACATGTGTCCATAGACTTGTTTGGAGAACTTCAGTGAGAAAACATCTCACCGGGAACTTTTTTAGTTTCAAATGTAATAAAGGACTTTTAAGATATACTTTTGCTCAATAATATCTTCAGGACAATATTGTTCTTTTATGTTTGAAATACATTGATGTAAACAACCAACTGGAGAGCCAGTGTGGCATTGTTGACTATGACTCTGGAGACCAAGGTTCAATTTCCAGCTTGGCCATGAAATCCACTGGATGATCTTGAGCAAGTCACACTCTTTCAGCCTCAGGAGAAGACAATGGCAAACCTCCTCTGAACAAATCTTGCCAAGAAAACCCCACGATAGATTTGCCTTTGGGTTGCCATAAGTCAGAAAGACTTGAAGGCACATATCCACAACAACAAACAACTAAACCAAGTGATTAGTTTTGATTATCTAAAAAATGAGGAGTCTCAAGGGTCTTGGAGCTTTGACAAACAATCTTGTAATCTGAAACTAATCTGAAACTAAGTCCAGCCTAGTAAACTATATAGGCCTGTTTAGAGGTTTTAAAGCTCTCAAACATTTTGGGGCACATGCAAGTGTGAAACGTTGGCCTCTATACTTGGCAGATGGTATGGACTGGACAGTTGTTAATTGCTATCAAGTTGACTTCAATTTATGGAGACCCTGTGTATGAGAGACCTCTGAGTCAACGGACTAGACAGGTCTATTATAATTACTCAGAAGTTGGCCTTCTGTCATTAGTTAGTCAGCAGAGTAATAATGCCTTCTGACATTGTTGCAAAGGTGGTCCCACCCAGTAGTAGTCATGGTTTTTAAAAACATCTTGTTTCATGATTTAGGCACTAATTTCTGCCTTGGTTATTCAACCAACAACCTTTTCATGATAGTAGGGCCTCTGCAGATGGGCCCTTTGCGACGTGTTGGAGGCAGGGGAACGAAGAATTCCCCCAAAGACATCCTGACGACATCAGGACGTCCTCCCTACGCTGCACCAGAAGAGGCAGAGAAGAGCTGCACATCAGCTCTTGGGGTGGCCTTTTGCCGCCTCTAATAGGAGTGACATTTTGCTGCTCTTTTAGAGCCGACAAATGGGAGAATCAGGGCCACTGCATGTAGTAGCAGTGGCCCCGATCCTCTGCTTCCTGGGGCAGCCCAGGGCCACCAGTCTGCATCCCCCAAGTAGTTAAAGCCATTTCATTCACTCTCTCACATGGTAAGACCACTGCTGGCACTTTTATTGACAGTCAAGTAACTGAGCTTTTAATAGATAGGTATTCAAAATCTCAGGCCTAAATGGAGGAATTATTAATTCCGGTTACTCCCACTTCCATTTTTTTTAAATCAAGTACTTTCCATCCAAGTGAAAGCATTTGTGAAACTTGGTAAATTCTTATAAAAATAAACTGAAATAGAAGGCTAATACCTAATCAGAGTTTGGAAATATTACTTTTTTGAATCTTAGAGGCAACTTTTCCAAACTCTGTTGAGTATTAATGATTTTAAGTACTGTCTTTTTATGGAGTTGTATGTATTGTGAATATGTCACTTCATGGCCATATTTCATCTGCATACTTTGAGAGTGTTGCTTCATATGTATACTGTCAGAGAACATGCGTAATTCTATTTTCAGTTACTCTACTCTCATTTTTTGTTTAGAATTCCCTTGAGAATGATCTTTCTTTGACTGGACTATAGATCTGGGAAATCTCAAGAAACATCAGCCAGTCCTGATCTGATCTGTGAAGTGGCAAACATTTCCTACTTTGTTGGGAGTCACTGCAGACAGAGTTTTCTTTCTCAGAACTCAAACACAGCTTGTTTTAACACTTCAAAGATATTGTACAACTAATCTTAACTGAAGACAAGCACATGTGACAGAGTTGAACAGATTTGCTCCAGGGATCTGAACATTATGCAGCTATACATTTGTTAACCTTTTAAACTGTGTTGGCTCATAGGGAGGGATCTTATTACATGTGCCCCGTGTTGTTGAGTATGTGCCAAATACAACTACGGACTAAGTGGCTGTCAGCCCATCTGTCAATCTTTAGTTCTCCACTTAAGTATTTGTGGGAGGGGGCAAAGAAATATACAAAAATCCCTAAAACAAAGAAGTTGACAATTTGCCTGGTTGATAATAGCAACATGACAACATGAGCTGGACTCATGTTTAAGCAAACAAGAGTAGAATCTTACCTTAAGATCTCCCTGGTTAATATGGGGAAGGTCAGTGGCAGTAAGGATGGGATATTGGGACTAAGCATGGCATGTGCTGCCCTGCATATCCAATGTGGGTTGGTATTTTCTATTCATATTTCTTGAATTAGTCTCTGTGTTGATAATTTTGAGAGCCAGCATTGGACTATGACTCTGGAGACTAGCGTTTGATTCCCAGATCAGCCAGAGAAATCCACTGGGCGACCTTGGGTAAGTCACATGCTCTCAGCTTCAGAGTAAGGGAATAGCAAACCTCCTCTGAACAAATCTTGCCAAGAAAACTCCATGAGAGGTTTTCCTTAGTGCAGGGGTAGGCAACCTAAGGCCCGAGGGCCAGATGTGGCCCCCCAAGGCCTTTTGACCAGCCTCAGGCCCGTCCTGCCACCACCACCGCTGCCACCCCCCACCGCTGCCACCCACCATGATGATATTGATTATTGTTGTTATTACATGTTCTTGGGGTTTTCTTGGCAAAATGTCCACAGGGAGGTTGCCATGGCTTTTCTGGGGCTGAGAGAGTGTGCATGCATATTTTTAATTTTTTAAATTTTTATTTATTTATTTATTTATTTATTTATTTATTTATGGTGCTCCCCCCCCCCCCCATTGTCTGAGGGACAGCAACCCAGCCCCCGGCTCAGAAAGGTTGCCTACCCCTGTCTTAGGGTCATCGTAAGTCAGAAACAACTTGAAGACACACAACACACACACACACACACACAATGATTATTTGGGTACATTTTAATCAGTATTTGAAAAAGTAACTTTTGGTGGCTAAAACCCTCAAAAGCCGTAGGCAGCAAGTCACTGGATTTTGTGAGAGATTTATTTTTAAAAAATAACTTTTCCCATACTCTGATGTAGTATTCACACTCTTTTAAAAATAAAAGAGAATGAAGCCTCAATAACTATGTACTTTGCTCTGGTCTTAATGCAAATGATATGCCAATTGGTACAAAGTAGCATCTGGTGTGTTTCATATAGTAATCTTCTGATTTTTCTCCCTTTAAATCTGATTAATTGGATAGATTCCTGTTTTACATATCCAACACAGTCTATATAAGATTTTGTACTCAATTATTTTCCCCATCTGCGTCAATTAGCCTCCATCCAAGTATAACCACAAAGGACCAGCAGGGCTGATCTGTGAGATCTGCACTTGACCATGATGACTACTCAGCATTTCTAAGGAAAATGTAAGCATTTTATGTCCCTCTCCTTTGAACAATCATGCAGGTGAATTTTCAATAATGTGCTACAAAGGAGAAGTTACAAAGATTTCATTCTTTCAGGCAAAGATAGTGTATTTTCGATTGTCCCACTACTGGAATAAATGGATAATCTTCTGTGGCAGGATGCTTACCCAGGCAAGGAAGCAAGAGAGGAGGCAGGCCATAGAATGAAGGAGGTGTCAGCATCTGGCAACAACCAGCCCAGGGGGCATTGTGTTGTGAGTATAGCAGCCACACTGCAGATAGAAATGCCAGTGAGGAGAATAGGAAAGGAGTTTGAAGGATGGAACAATAGCCAGCAAAATTAAATGGGAGGAGGTTGGGAAGTCTTGAGAGGGCAGAAGATGAGATGGAATGGGATGTAGGGAGGTTGGTGAAGGAGGAAGGGGAAATTGTTGGAGAAGCAGAAGAAGGTAAATCAAGCAGGAAAATGGATTCAGAAGAAGGGGAAACTCAACTGAAGGGGATGGCTGGAAAGGGAGGTTTCATTGGAACCATGTACCAGAGAAGGCCAGTGTTTCAGGGAGCAGGAGAGCCTGACAACAACACCCTGGCAGGAGAAGGGGGCATCCCAAGAAGCTTATTACACTTCCTACCTGGCAGCCGGGGATGAGAGGTACCTACACGACTTCTCTGACTCCTATGCAAAGGAAGGTGGAGAGACTATCCAGGATGAGAAGCACAAGTTGGAGGGCCACGGTAAAGATCCCAGGTCTGTGTGAGGTGAGGAAGAGGACAAGACCAGAGATGAAGGAGAAGCCTAGTTAAGCCTAGTGTTCCCACCAGTGGGTATCATAGGCATTTGGTCCAACTGTACCTTAGAAGTGAAGGAAATGGACAAGATAGATCCTTATGTATATATTTCCTTTTTGTGGTGCTTTCAGACTTTTGATGTTAAATTCCCAGAACTCAGGAATTTCACTTTAAGTGCCTACTACCTACTCTGGATGAAGAGTCTTTATAACTCATTTCCAGTCCATGCATGGAGTTTATGACATAAGTATGACTCCTTTTAATAAAGGGCTATTGAACAGCATTGGCAGCTGGTCTTGATTCTGTCAGTACATGGAGTAAGCAGAAGGTTGTGCTATCTCCAATGTGGCCAAAAGTGCCTCCTGCCACACATAGTTTTTTTTTTTTGCATTGATTCCTTTTGTAGTTGATGTCCACCAAAAGACTAAGGTTGATAACATGACTTCCAATCCCTAGAGTCTTTGATAGCAGGGTACAAAAATCTAGAACATTACATTCATCTGACAAAATGGTCCATGAAAACTATAATAAATGTGTTAGTCTTTAAGGTTCCAGAGAAATGTCTCTTGTTTCCAGTAGCATCACTGGGTGTGTGTGTGTGAGTGTGTGGACCTCACTGGGTGACATTCCAGAAGTTGAGTGATACCACACAAGAGGGGGTGACACCTGGTCAGCCCCCTGCCCCCTTGGGGGTCTCTGGCCTGGGCAGGCAGCAGGTGGCTGTTTTCCTCGCTGTGCCACCATTCCCCCAGGCTTTGGGGAAGGTCTGGGCCTCAGGGGTGGGGTCTCCAGCTTGGGCAGGCAGTGCACGGCCTTTGTACTAGCCACGCTGCCATTTTCCCAGGCCTCAGGGGAGGTCACCGGGCCTTGGGGGTGGGGGTCTCTGGCTCGGGTTGCTGTCGGGTGACCATTTCCACAGCCTGCATGGCCACTTTCTGCATGACCCCGCCCCCCAGAAATTCCACTGGAAGTCGTGTTCAGAAGTCACACTCCCAGAAGCCCCATCTTCCTGCACTGGGTGACACCCTGGGTGGGAATGCCACTGGTTGTTTCTGCACAAAAAAGACAAATTATAACAGATGGGTGTATTTCCCTTATAATAACTTTTCCCTATAAGCATTCTGCTGAAAAGTACAGTTCACTTTCTAATTTTTAAAATAAAATAAAGGAAATCCACAGATTTCTCTCATTCTCATTATCTCTCAGCAGTTGCTTTCAATTACCTGATCACTCCTCATTTTTGTTTTCCTTGATTTTTATTGAAATATTCTTCCCTCTCAAAATTGAATTTTATTGACCACATTGACCTCATTTCAGCCAGCAATGATTTATTAAAATATAAACATAAATGAATGAAGAACAAAGCACAGACGTCTTCTATTCTGAAGAGAGAGAGAGAGAAAGTGAAGAGGAATGAAAAGGGGAATTTAATATCAAAAAAAAGCCCTTTCCAAAGAGACTCAAACAAGTGTAAATTAATCATATAGATTAGTATAAATGTTAACACCTATAAGTATTGGTTCGGACTAGCAGATGGGGAAACACTACAGAAGGGGATGCTTCTTGCCTTTTGAATTCAGGAGAGAGAGAATTGGGGCTGGAGGGGAAATCTTGTTCTCAGGGCTAAGGAGTAGGCCTGTTTCACTTTGTATAGTGTATTTTCACTTTGAATAAGGCAATGTAATGCATTTTCAGATGTGTATTTAGGAAGGAAGGTAATTTTTTTCTATATTGAATTTCCTGTTTGTTTGTTTGTTTGTTTGTTTTAATTAGAGCTTTAAAATTTGCATGTAGATGTTGCAGTACAACTAAACAGAATATGAAGAAGAGTCCTGCAATCAAGATGCTTGGGATAGTGCATATGTGTCAAATTTAAAATACAATTTGCTGCACAGGGTGATTAAAAAAAATGAATGATGCAGAAGTCATACTGCTCTTATTCAGTTTTGCACCATTCTTTTGAAACAAACCCTGTATTTTTACACACACATACACTGAAACTGTGATTCTGTTTGCAATATTCAAATATAATTGCCTCCATAGATCCCAAGAGAGGTACATAAGCAGTCCATATGTACCGTTAAAAAATCCAGATGGAAAGAATAACTAGGATATATACAGTGTAGTGGTTTAAGCCCTGGACTATGACTCTGGAGAGCAGGATTCAAAGTCCCATGCAGCCATAAAACCCACTGTGTGGCCTTGGGCATGTCACAGTCTCTCAGCCTCAGATGATAGCAATGACAAACCCACTCTGAAGAAACTTGCCAAGAAAGCCCTGTGATAGGGTTGCCTTAGGGTTGCCATAAGTTGAAAATAACTTGAAGATAAACAACACATATATATATTCCAATGTACTGTCTAAATACTCTACAAGCATCAGATCCCATCTGATCTTAAAAGCTAAGTATGGTGAAGCCTGGGTAGTATTTGGATAGGTGACCACAAAAAATACTAGGTGATGTAGCTTATATTTCAGAGAAAAGAACTGGCAAAACCATATCTGAGTATTCCTTACCTAAGAAAATTCTATGAAATTCATGGAGTTGCCATAAGTTGACTGGCAAATTGAAGCCACATAAACACACGAATACTCCAGTGTAGATAGAGCAGTTTGATCTTCTGAACAACTAAATGACTCATTACAATCCTATCAAAATAAAAACTAGAAATGAGCTGAAATTTCTTTGAAGATACTTTTTTATTATATTTTTAAGAATGGTGATTTGAGAGCATGTAGGACTTGGTGCAACTTATTTGATAATTTCACTCCTTTGCTCTACTACAACTGTATCTATAGTTGTACCAGCTATGGTACTTTAATATGACTTTTATTAATTTAGGAGAGGGCACTAAAGTACACCAGCACTAAATTATAAACACCTCACTAATCTACCAATCTCAATATTCCATAGAGTGGAGTTCTAAGAGAAAACAGCTATAACTGTGCAGTATGGATACATTTTTAACAATATCCAGCACAATCCATCCCTTTATGAATAAGGTGGAAAATTATACTCATAGCTCTGGATCCAGTCCAATATATGAAGACATTGTTTTCCTTCAAAAGTTAGGAATCATGAAGCTCTCAAAATGTTGTTGGACTGCAAGTCCCAAAAGCCCTAACCCATATAGTCAATTAGATGTTCTGGGACTTACAGCCCAATAAACAATCAACTAGGAAATATAACATTTCTAATATCTGTAGCTGAACAGTCCCTTATTACTTACATGAAAGTAGATAGTCTGTCTTCAGGTTTTCCATGGCTAGGAATGCTGGGACCTCTACCAGATCTTCTACAAGCTCATGCCAAACATCAGCATCCAACAAGAAGATGAGTGAGCAGATGAAAATGAAGGCATTAGAACTCTGTCCATGTGTGTCTGTGTGTATGTGTATGTATGCACGCACACATGCACACACACCTTGGTCCATGAAGATTCCATGTTTGAGCATTTCTTTAACCCACATGATTTTGATTTGCAAAAGGATCTCCCCTGATCTTATGTAACCCTGCTGCCCCTAAATAGTTAAATTATCCCTTTCTTACCTATATGTAGCTCATTTGACAGTCACTGAACAATGCATGGACTGGCATTGTCACACCCTGGTAGTAAAAATGTTTCATGGCACCTTTATGAATACTGACATATTTGTTGCTTTCTTACTTATTTGACACCTTTATAACCTGCCTTTCTGCCAGGGCTGTTCTTCTCCCACTTTATTTCCATGACAATCATGCAACATAAGTCAGAGATGAAAGAGCACAATGAGCCCCAGGTTACCAAAGAGTTTTTATGGCCCAATCAAAGCTAGAACCTAGATCTTTCACATCACAAGCCAAGGTCCATTTCACACTGCACAATTATATCACCTTGATTCATCTTTAATGGCCATGGCAATATCTTATGGAATCCTGAGATTTACAGTTTAGGCAGGGATATTTAGAATCCTGAGCCACAGAGCTCTGTTACTACCTCACCAAACTGCAAATCCCAGGATTTCATAGAATATAGCCCATGGCAGTTAAGTTGGAATCACAGTGCTGCAACAGCATAGTGTGAAATTCTTCATTACTTTTCATTACTGTCATCAGATATGTGCAGCATTCTTATTAAGTGGTGAACAGGTGAATAAATAGATAATTTCTTATTATATCAATAATTCTAGGTGTTTGTTTTTTTAAAATCCTTTACAGGTGTTGTAACTCAGAAAAAGAACTCCTAGCCAGTGAAATGGCCATGCAACAGAGAAGAAGGGAAAGTCTAAAAGCAGTTCTAGCATGGTGTTTGCATCCAGTTTACCAAAATGTACTCATCTCTATTAACATCACAGTGGATTCATTACAATGATTGGGGTTAAAATCAATGTTGTTCTTATTTGGGGGTTTAATTTCTTCTCATACAATTGATTCTCTGAGAAGCTCCAAAGAAGCTATTAATTTAAAGCTTGAGAACTGCCTTCACATTCTTCTCTACCACTATCAGGTTTTTAACCTACCAGAAAAGGTTTAAAGCACTGATATTGTGTGTTACTGTAGGAAATTGGCAGTCATTCTTGATTTATCCTAATCCTGTTACCTATGACATTTCCCCTCTTCCTTTACTGTCAGACTTTTTTTTTTTTTTTTTTTAGAAAAAGAAAACTTTGGGCCTTTACAGACTGCTAGAAATAGTGCAAATTGAGTCCACTTTAACTGCCCTGGCTCAGTGCTAGGGAATCATGGGAATTGCATTTTTTTCTAAGACATTGAGCCTTCTCTCTCAGAGAACTCTGGTGCCACAATAAACTACAGTTCCCATGATTCCCTAGCACTGAGTAAGGGCAGTTAAAGTGGACTCAATTTGCACTATTTCTGGCAGTCTGCAAAGGCCCTTTATCTACTCAAGCCTTACTGCTCATCATACAGTACCAAATCTTAAAACTTTTGAAAATTATTGCTTGTCTGCGCAATGCCATATTTATTTCTTTATTTATATTATTTATTTCTTCTTGTTTTTTCTACCTACCAAAAACATAATGTGACATATAATAAAACAGAGAAAAGCAATATTTACAAAGATATTAAAAATAATTTTCATTAACAATTAAGGCAGATTGAAAAATTTCATCTAGTTTTAAAAATCAAAGGCTTGGAAGGATAGTACATAGCATGAGCTGGAAACATCTTTTGCATATTTTCTAATATTATTTCCAAATATTGTATGTCTATTGAATCAAAGGAATTTGCATAGAAGCTGAGTTGCCATGTTTCCATTAATTCAATGGGAATATTTAGGTAGGGACAAACAAACAAACTCAAGCCAGTATATGAACAATGTAAGAATATTTACAAATTATTGCAACTCATAGGCTTAGAAATTGCTAAAATGGCAGCATGGAAGCCCATCAATTTCTAAGAGTTATAGTGGGTTTTGTTTATGTTATTGTTGTTGTTGTCATGCATCTTCAAGTCATTTTGACTTATGGCGACCCTAAGGTGAACCTCTCCCAGGGTTTTCTTCACAGGTTTCTTTCAAGGGGATTTGCCATTGTCATTGTCTGAAGCTGAAAGAGTGTGACTGGCACAACGTCACCCAGTGGGTTTACATGGCTGAGACAAGATTCAAATCCTGGTCTCCAGAGTCATAGTCCAATACTCAAACCACTACTCCATGCTAGCTTTGGTTATTTATAATCCTGCTTTATTTTTTCTATGTGCCTTTCTCTAAAAAACAAAACTATTTTAACATATACTACACAGCTTTCTTTATTTTTGCCTTCTTTATTCCACTTAGTGCTCTTTGACCCTGGAACTCAATAGGGAGAAGAACTAATTTGTCAATCATTCTCTACCAGCGTCCCAACCTTCTTAGCTCACCAAAAATCTTCTTTTCCCCCTATTCATCCTTCAAAGGTACTTTCTCACAAAAATTGTGCCTTTAAAAAAAATGGGGAATTCAGAGAGTTTTACAGAACTCATAGGAGGCTTTGGGAGCTGCATATTTGCCACAGAGCACACTGTCACCACACCTGCTACATGTAGTTGAAATAAATATATCTCAATCATTCAGAGAGCAGATGGAAAAAATAGCCAATATATTTTATTGCCTTCCATTTCATTTTTTCAGTCTGCACATTGACCAGAAAACAGTGGTTTAATAATAATAATAATAATAATAATAATAATAATAATAAATGTAATAAATTAATAAACAAATAAAACCATTAAAATTCCATGGAGTGGATATAAGAAAGAAATGGAAAATGGATTTTCACATTTTGTTTTGAATGTGTCAGAATAGGCTTTTGTGGTTGATTTTTATATAGAGAAGACAGATGGAGGCACAGTGAGTTTACATCCCAGTTTCTTCTTGTGTCTCAGTGTATGTGTGATTATTCACAAAATCAAGCTTTACTATTATTGTTAGCCCTCTCCAGAGTAACTGGGGCACACAAAACTCAGCAGGAAATTGATGAAAATTTCTTCCATTCACTAAAGTTCATAAAAAGTTCTACAAGAATCTAGTGACTAGATCAAAGAGCCTTCTATTAACAGCTTATTTCCTCATTGTCTAATCTCCCTCTCCACAACACAGCTCAAAAATAGTACAGATTGCTTCAAACAGAACAGGATTCCTACTTGGAAAGCACTTAGATTGATGAATAGCAAGTAATCTAGGCATGCATAGATGGTTATGTAAAATTACATTTTTGTATTTTGATGCATGAATATATGGTAGCAATATATGATGTACATCTAGATTATATACAATTTCTCTTCATAGAAGCATTTTGTCATACTTGAAGCAGCACTAATGTACAGTTGTGGTAGGAAGTGGGAGTTGATCTTTTTGAAGATATAAGTTCCATTATCTTCTATTTTTCTGAATTATCAGCTCTGTGTTACCAAATATATACCAACATATACTTGGTAACACAGAGCTGATATTTCAGAAGGGGGGTGGCTGGGTTTCTATCATTTATCCTTGCTTTTGGAAGAATAAATTGCAGGGTTTTACCATAGCAGAGACTTGGGGCATGTCTTACTTCCAAGTTACTGTGATCTGCAGCAATCATGTGTTTGCTTTCATGATCATTGCACACACTGAGGTGAGTTTGGGAGCAATGGTAACACCAGTTCTTCCATTCAAATTCATCTTGGTCCAATAAATTACAATATGCATGAGCACGTGGTTATGGCTGCTCCTTTTCCCCCCACCCCCATGTGTGCAAATATACATATTTTTGAAGTCCTTCCCCCTGGCATCACACCTCTATCACTAGGCCATGCAGCCTACACACATGAGCAAATATCCAGATTTTCCAGTCCAAACCAGGATAAATCCACACACACACACACACACACACACACCGGATTAAAGCCCTAAGGAAATGAAAAGGGCCCAAATCATCCCATACATGATTTGAACAGCTTGCTGTGCAAACTTGGTGAGACTGTTTTATTTGTCCCAAGGAGATGCACCCTAAGCTTATTTTCATAAACAATTCCAAATAAATTGAAGTTTTTTGAGGGGTTTCGGGCTGTGAGGCCGTGTTCTAAAAGAATGTATTCCTGACATTTCACCTGCATCTGTGGCTGGCATCTTCAGCATCTATGGCTGGTATTCTTCTAGAACATGGCTTCACAGCCCGAAAAACCCACAAAAAACCTATGGATGCTGGCCGTCAAAGCCTTCGACTTCAAATTGAAGTTTGTTTGAGCAGGCTTTTCTTTTGTGTAGAAGGAGCTGTAGACAAAGATGCCTTCACAGAAATCTTTTTATCTAATTGTGTTACAAGTGAAGGTAGACATTGCAAGACCTACACCGAAGCACCATATACTTGCTACTGTTATGAAACTCAAGCTACAAGGAAGTACATGTCATATGCCCCTCTGCCTGAAATAAACATATGGATAAAGATCTTTGACAACTTCCATTCTAGGGCAGAGGAAAGAAACTATTATATCAGTGCACATGAAAAAGAAAGGAAAAGGCACATTATTCTCTGATTTATTTTTACGTTCAACTCCAGGATTCCAAACTTAATACAGGACTCCAAACACAGGACTCCAGATCTAATACAACTGAACCCAAAGAAGAGGAAGGGAATGATTCAGTATTACAAAATGACATAGGTAATATTAACTAACCTGGACCATGTCATATATTGATTTCATGACTAAAATGCATTACTTGTTTTCCTATAAAAATATAAATTAAAAAAGCCAATGTGACAGAGCAATTTGAGCATTGAACTATGACTCTGGAGACCAGGGTTCGATTTGAGCTTGGCCAAGAAACCCATTGAGTGACCCTGGGCAAGTGACATGCTCTCAGCCTCAGGGGAAGGCAATGGCAAACCTCCTTTGAACAAATCTTGTCATGAAAACCCTATGATAGGTTCTTCTTAGGGTCACCATAATTGGAAATGACTGGAAGGCACACAACACTCACACACACTCATACACATATTATTCTCTACTTCATGTGATATGGGAACAGCACAATACATTTTCATTGTAGATCATCACATAAAATTGTATAAATTCACAATGTGAAAGCTTTAGTCTCTTCCAATACATCAGTTTCTATAGTACTTTATTAGAAATATTGCTGTACTGCTTCTCATTTGTACAAATCCCAAAGTGATTTGCAACAACATCCTAAATAAATAAAAGACATCAACATAAAACATAATCATACAATTTATGAGGGGGATCAAACATGGCTGAATGCATGCCAAGTAAAAAATGTTACATTTTCAACAAAGGTGTTAAATATGCCAGTAGTAAGTATTGACAGACTGTAGAGGCAGAAATCTTTGCATAGTGTGGTTACCACTAGGGGTGGGAAATATCTATGTTTAATTTTATTCTGTATTCAGTTTGTTTGTTGTTAGAAAAAAATTCAATGTCTTTCCAAGCCAAATATGAAGAAGTATGTGAATTCTGGTACCATTCCTTAAATCTGAATAGAAACTATATTATCACCCCATTAGCAGAAGCCATTATTAGAAGCAATAGTTACAGCTATTTCCTGTATGTTGTCTCTGCATTAGACATAGGTATTACAAATTAGAAACCTCTCAGGAAAAATGGGTTGGCATCCCAACATGGTTTAATACACAGAAATTCAAACCCAGATTTCTAAAAAACAAACACTCAAAGCCTTTTGAATAAATTGGTCAGTCATTGTTTCTTCTTAATCCATATATGAAAAAAATGCAGATATCAGTAAAAAATTTTTTATCAGGAACAAACTGAAATGAATTTAGTCATCCTTAGCACAACTGAAAAGAATGTCTATCTCTGTGTCATCATCAATGAAATTCACCAGATATGGCAATGACAATTGCCTTCCTTTAACAGCATAGTGGCCTCAGAGCTTATTCTGGGACAAAACACTCATTAAGGGTTTTTCTTCTTCTTCTGTGTTGATAATGTCATTATATGTTTAGTTATCAGGTGGTAATAGACAGTTGTATGTTGGTGCAGCTTAGTGCTTCCTGTTTGTTCCTCATTTGTCTTTATGAGAGAAGATACAATTCTTGTCAAATTGTTTGACTGGCATGTCCTTTAGGCCTTCAATAACATTTTCTTACTGGGGTTGCAAACCGCCAGAAATAGTGCAAATTGAGTCCACTTTTAGGGTTAGGGTTAGTGCTAGGGAATCATGGGAACTGTATTTTATTGTGGTACCAGAGCTCTCTGACAGAGAAGGCTCAATGTCTCAGAAAAAAACACACAATTCCCATGATTCCCTAGCACTAACCCTAACCCTAAAAGTGGACTCAATTTGCACTATTTCTGGCAGTCTGCAACCCCTTTAATTATGTCCATGCCCGTTAAAAAATCCTAAAAATAATAGAGTATATCCAGTGGTGTCTTTTCATTAGCAAACAGTTTCTACCACATGCTATGCAAACCTGGATTTGATTTTTGCATAGGTTTCTACTGGTGGGAATTGCTCTATCTACTGAAACTAACCAGTGCAGAAGGTTGACATTTTTTTTTTGGTTCATTTTTATAACAAGTCATAAAATTTGCATTGTTGTTAACTTCCCTCAAGTTGACCTTGACTCATAATAATAAATAATAAATAATAAAATTTATTTATACCCCTCCCCTCTGTCAAACAATCAGGGTGGCTTACAACAGTTAAAATTACACCAAAATACAGACTACCCCCCCCCTAAATCCCACCCTTCCCTGTCAACAAAGTATTAAACTACACATCCTAATAAAATAAAATAAAATCATAACATAAAATAGCAAGATAAAAATTAGGTAATTGGAGCAACTTCAAGCAGACAAGAGCAGTGGGTGAGCCAAAACTGAAAAAGGTAGGAAGGTGGAACTCCTGAGGTTGGGGATCTAATCAGGAAAGGCCTGCTGAAAGAGATCTGTCTTCACAGCCTTTTTAAACCAGTTTAAGCTTGTAATCTGACGGATTTTATCTGGCAAGCCGTTCCATAATCTGAGGGCAATTACTGAAAATGCCTTCTGGAAGGTTGCCAACAGCCTAGATTTTAATGGCTGGAGAATTCCTCCCAGAGGACTGGAGTGCACAGGGAGGATTGTATGGGAGGAGGCAGTCCTGAAGATAGGTTCGACCTAAGCCATTTAGGGCTTTAAAGGTAATAACTAACACCTTATACTGGGCTCAGAAACTAATAGGCAGCCACTGGAGGGACTTTAATACTGGAGTTATGTGGTCTCTTCTAGAAGTTCCCAAGACCACTCTGTCTGCCATATTTTATACTAACTGAAGTTTCCGGTCCAAGCACAAGGGCAGCCCCATGTAAAATGCATTACAGAAGTCCAGATGGGAGGTTACTAGCACATGCACCACAGTCTCAAGGTCCCTTATTTCCAGGAAAGGGCACAGCTGGTGTACCAGCCAAAGCTGATAACAGGCACTCCTGACCGTCGCATTTACCTGATTAGTCATCAAGAGCGACAAATCAAGGAGCACCCCCAGATTGCAAACACAGTCCTTCATGGAGAGTGTTACCCCATCCAGGACTGGAGGTTGCAATCCAATTCCTGGTTTCGGGGCCGCTACTGTGAGCACCTCCATTTTATCTGGATTCACTCTCAATCTGTTTGATGACCCTGTGGATGAGACATCTCCAAGACCCCCTGTACTCAACTGCTCTGCTTAGGTCCTGCAGGCTCAGGCCCATGGCCTCTCTGCCTGATTCTAACCATCTTGCATGTAGCCCTTCTATCTTTATATTGTCCTCTCCCTTTCCTAACATCACTGTATTTTCTAATTATTAATGTCTTCTCATGATGCGGCCAATGTGCAACAACCTCAGTTTAGTCACCCTGGTTTCCAGGGATAGTTCGGGCTGGATCTGTTCAAGAACCCATTTATTTGTCTACTTGAGCATCCATGGTACCTCAGCACTCTTATCTAGCACTACATCTCAAATGAATTAACTTTCTATCGGCTTTCTTCACTGTCCAGCTTTTATATCTTTATATGGTAATGGGGAATATGAAGGCTTGGACAATCCTCACTTTGGTGATCAGATTTATATCTTTACACTTTAGTATCTTACCCAGTTGTTTCATGGGCCTTTTGAGGAAGTGGTCTTAATAAAATTTGAGTCATATTTGTAATTTAAGGGCTTTTAAATCACAGCTCTCTTGTGATTGTCCTTTACCTCCTTTTTTAAAAGGCTTTCTTAATGTTAAAGCCTTTAAGAATCCAGGAAGCAATGCTCTAGACACAGAATTTCAAAGTGAAGACAGAAATGTCCTTGGAAAAATACCACATGATCATGGAGTATTGTTTAGGAATTTGCATATATAAAAAGCTTAAGATGTCTACAAGGAGAGGGCAGCACAGGATAGGACCTTGCCCTTAAATGACAAGTCATAATTGTTTGAATTTGCAGGAAATGCTTATACTTGGAGCTTGCAGAACTAACATCCCATTAGAGCCTAGTGCACCCCTTCAGGAATCTACCACACCATAAGAGCAACATCCATTTAGAGATGTCACAGTGAAAACAAAACAAAATTTATTATTACGGCAAACAGCCAGCACACACACACACAAAAAACACAGTAATCAAAACATTCAACAGTATATGCATGTATATACACCACATTATCAATACAAAATTACAACATTAGCCTTGAAATTATCCAAGAGATAAGTTGTGTATATTTTCAACAGGGGAGGCTGACACCTATCTCTTAAAACATTCCAAAAACATATACAGATTCCTGTATGTTAGCATAATCAATAAATTTATACAGAATTGCATAATATATATTTATTTTTATTTTTTTTATATTTTTTTTATAAATTTTATTAACAAACAACATATTAAAAAAACAACAATACAGAATTGAAAAACAATACACAATTCAAACATACAAACATAAGTAGTAATACTAAAACAAACAAACAACAACAACAAAAAAAAAACATAGACAGTGTATAGTAACAAATACTTAACAACACAAAATATATATATATAAAACCTTCCGTAATCAATGCACTGGACTATCTTATCTTTCTTAGTTTCTTTCTAGACCTTGAGAGCTCATTATTAAACTAACTTCAAGGAGTGAACATTTTAATGCATATCCTTCTTCTCCAAACAAAATACTCAGTTCTCTTGTACCTTAAATCTAAAGCATCTATCTTAAAATCTTTGTATTATCTCAAAATCAATTATATGATTATCTAAACAACAATAACAAAAAGATAACATAAAAAACAAGTTTACGGGTATACAATTACTGTTCACTTTGAGCCAAAATTGATAGATCTTTGGAAAGAGTCCATTCTTAAAGTTTTTCAGGAATTTTTCAGTGGTTTATATAAGGCTAAGGGGATACAAGAATCGGTAATAGAGAATTATTTGAATAATATATCTTTTTTTAAAATAACGAAAGAACAAAGGGATCTACTTAATCAACCATTCTCTCAATCTGAATTAGAAAAGGCTATTGGATCATCTAAAAACTCAAAGGCTCCCGGGCCGGATGGCTTCCCAAATGAATATTATAAGGTGTTTGTGGCTGAATTGTCCTCACCCCTTTTGGAAACAATAAATAGTATTTGTCAAGGTTCGATCCCCCAATCATGGAAGTCCGCTAATATCTCCTTGATTTTAAAACAAGATAAAGACAAATTCGACCCCAACAGTTATAGACCAATTTCTTTATTAAACACTGATTATAAACTTTTGGCTTCTATATTAGCAAATCGATTGAAAAAGGTGTTAGGTAATTGGATTCATGAAGACCAAAACGGCTTTCTCCCATCCAGAGGTTCAAAACAAAATTTTAGAAATTTATTAAATATAATTGATTTTCATCAAAAAAATATACAAAAAAAATTGGCTTTGATTTTTCTGGATGCGGAAAAAGCCTTTGACAATGTTAACTGGAATTTCATGATTGGGGTTCTTCAAAAAATAGATGCTGGAGAAACATTTGTAAAATGGGTACAAAAAATATATTCGGAACAAGACGCTCATATTTTAATTAATGGAGACAAAACATCAAAATTTAAAATCCAAAAAGGTGTAAGGCAGGGATGTCCCCTTGCTCCTTTATTATTTATCTTGGTATTGGAGATATTGCTTAGTCAATTAAGAAATAGCAAAGAGGTCACTGGAGTTAAAATGGGAAAGCAAGATTATAAGCTGCGAGCGTACGCAGATGATCTGGTTTTAACAATTTCTGATCCATTAAATTGTATGCAAAAAGTTATGACTTATTTACAGGATTTTGGTTTAGTTTCAGGGTATAAAATAAATATAAATAAGTCTGTGTTAATGACGATGAATATTGGTGACAATGAAATTGAGAAGTTAAAGGAACTAACGGGGTTTAGTTGGGCAAAAAAAACAAAATATTTAGGAGTTTGGTTGAGTACTAAAAATTCAGATTTATTTAAAAATAACTATCAAAAAATCTGGCAAGAGATCAAAGAAAAAATGAAGAAATGGGATCAATTGAATCTTTCATGGACGGGGAGAATGGCAGTAGTCAAGATGTCCATACTGCCAAAAGTAATTTACTATTTCCAAAACATCCCTGTAATAGAAAACGAAAAAGTCCTTAAAAGCTGGAATAGAGATTTGTTGAACTTTATTTGGAGGAATAAAAAACACAGAATTCAGGCTTTGGACTTGTATGATACAGTTGAACGAGGGGGTTTAGCCTTCCCAAATTGTATCTGGTATTATGACGCCTCGGTTCTCGATTGGCTTAAGGAATGGCTGTTGCTTAAAAATCAACGAGTACTTGAACTAGAAGGAGCAGATTTGACTTATGGATTCCACTCGTATATCTTCTACGATAAATTTAAAAAGGATGCAAATTTTAGAAATCACTATATACGAAGGGTCTGTTTGAGAGTATGGTTAAAATACAAAACCAAATGGTGTCCTAAAATTCCGCTTTGGGTTTCCCCTGCTGAAGCGGTTTTAATGAAAACGATCTATAAGGATTCTAATTGGGTAAGATATGGTGATTTAATTTACTATGAAAACTCCGAGTATAGATTTAAATCACAGGAAGAACTAAGGGAGTCGGGATGGAATTTTAATTGGTTTGCATATAGGCAATTGCTTGGTCAATTTAAATCAGATAAAAAATCGGACAGGATAGGAAACGCAGAAAAGAATTTTGAAAAAGTTTTACTGGGTGAAGATCTCAAAACTATCTCAAAATTTTATAACGTGATTAGGAATTGGGAAACTGAAACAAACACAGTTAAAAATTATATGGTAAATTGGGCTAAAGACTTAAAACAAAGTATAGATTTGGAAGATTGGACCAAAGGGTTCAAAAAAGTGAAAAAAATGTTGCTCAATTCAGATCAGAGGGAGAATGCTTTCAAGGTCATGAGTAGGTGGTATTTAACTCCATATCGTTTGTCAAAAATTTATAAAGGATATAATCCGGTTTGTTGGAAATGTGGGAAGAAGACAGGCTTTTACTTTCACCTATGGTGGAAATGTGAAGTCGTCCAAAAATATTGGAAACTTATTAACAAGGAAATTATGACTATATTAAACTTGAATACAGGTTTGGATCTGAGATTATATCTACTTAATATTATGAAGAGCGAAATGAAGAAAAAGGGTGGAAGACTACTTTTTCTTAATGATTACTGCAGCCAGAATGTTGCTCGCAAGTTATTGGAAAAAGAGAGAAATTCCAGAGGTGGCTGAATGGAGGCATAAAATGTATCAAATATATGAATTAGAAAAACTGTCCTGGCTGCGTCAGAATAAATCCATAACAAAATTTCATTTAGAATGGAAATTATGGTACGAATATGAAGAAAAAAGATCAAAAGTCCAGATAACCTTTTTGAAGGATTAGAGATATTAGAAATTACTTAAACAAGCACAAAGGGGGTAATATATAACTTGATTATATGACTGTATATGACTGCACAAATGTTGGGGGGAAAAAATCGTAGCTAATTATAGGTAAAATTACTAACAGAATGGACTCTTTCCAGAATTGCATAATATATATTTAAATGATAGGAAAAATATCATATAATCTATTTAGAACCATAAAATGTCAGAATCAGTGCATTTGCTTTAAAAACTTTTTATGACTAATAATAGCAGCTGCAAAGAATTTAGCAGCTGTTTGAGTTATACACTCACTACAGTCTGCAAGAATATAATCAAGATAAAATTTCTCCTGTCTGCCTGGGGAACTGAAGAACAATTGGGGTTATATAAGAGGCACATATTTCTGCATACAAAGAGCAACAAAAAAGAACATGGCTGATAGTTTCGATTTCCTCTGAGCCACAAGGGCAGTATTACAATGGTAGAGAATCTTTTTAAATCTACCTTCCAGAACTGAGGATGGAAGAATGTTAAATCTTGCTAGCATAAAAGCCCTCCTGAACTTCAGGACATTCAGATACTTAAGGTATCTAGCATGTTTACCAGGCCTACTGGATTCCCCAATAGGGTACAGAGCTGATTAACTAATATGATTTTGAAAGTCAATGTCCCTAATACGCTGAGAGATGACAGATTTTGCTTTGTCATAACCTAGCAAAGATATTAATGATACTGAGAGTCCAAGAGAAGAAAGTTTCAAGGTCAGAGATTCCTTCCAAGAGGAGAGAAAATAATCTGTTAAAATTAACGAGGCTAGACCAACCGGGACAAAAAACATTTTAAGCCACTGATTAAATTTGCACATCCATATGCGTGCCTCAATGGATAACAAACCTACTTCTAAATGAAGAGTAGCGTTGGGGATACAATTTGGAATGCCTTGAATTGTTCTTAAGAATTTAGTTTGGACTGTCTCAAAAGGGGCAGTACTACTGAAAGTACAAACCTCACAACCGTATAGTAGTTGTGCTAGAATCTTGGCAACAAAAACTTGAAGGACTGCTGGAATATACTGACCTCCCTTGTTGTAAAAAAATGAGCATAAAGCCTTGATGCTTCTTTGGGTATTCACTACTGCATTCTTTTGATGTAGTTTGATGGTTCACTTATCGTGAAATATAATACCTAAATATTTATAAGAAGACACCTGCTCTATACGGTTGTTATCTAGAGTTCACTTATACTGTAGATGACTTTTAGAAAAAAACACATAACTTTGGACTTATTATAGTTGATTTTTAGTGTGTCATTTATACAGTGGGTTGCCAAAGCTCTTAGAAGTCTATTCAAACCTGCTCTTGTAAGGGACATGAGTACCACATTGTCTGCATAGGCAAGTATTGACAAAGATCTGTTTGACAGGGTCAGAGAGAGTGATGGTATTTCTGAAAAGGTTGAAATCATAGAATTGATGTAGAAATTAAAGAAAGTGGGCACCAGAATGCAGCCTTGTCTTACTCTGTTAGACAAGGGAATAGGTCTCATCGTATTACCCTGATTGTTACATTGTATCACCACACTAGAATTCTCATGTAGTTTATGAATTAAGATTAATAGTTGTCTGTCAATATTAGTGGCCTCAAACTTTTCCCAGTGTTTAGCTCTTGGGAAGAGATCAAATGCAGATTTAAGGTCGACAAAGACAGTAAAAAGTGTTCCCTTAGATGAAGCAACATATTTCTCGGAGAGATGTTTGAGAACTAAGGCATGGTCAATTGCAGAACGACTCTTTCTGAAACCAGCCTGTTCTTCCCTGATGATTTCCTCTTCTTCAAGGCAGTCTTGAAGCTTGTCCAGTAGATGTACTGCATACATTTTACTTATGATGTTAAGAAGGCTAATTGGCCTATAGTTTCCAGGGTCACATTTATCACCTTTTTTATATATTGGCATGATAATGGTGAGGCCCCAGTCCTCAGGAATATAAGTTGTATGATCTATAGTGGTAAAAAGAGCTACAAGTACAGCTATCCACCATTCAATGTTGGTTTTAAATACTTCCGAGGGTATGTTGTCATTTCTGGGAGCTTTTCCTGGTGTGATTCTGGAGATCAAATTTTTAATTTCCAGCTCAGAGACTGGCAACCATTTCAGAAGTTCTTCAGTATCAACAAGGAGAGGCTTATGACTACACTGAGATTGGTCGTACAGCTTGCTGTAGAACTGTTCCCAACAGCTGACAGAGATGTGATAATTCATACCTGTAGGCCTTGTCCATCCACTAGAGACGATTTTCCAAAAAGAGGTTGTGTCCTTATTTTTGGTAGCTGTTACTAAGTTTGACCAGGTATCTTTAAGACCTAACACTTTTTTTGTTTTTATCAATCTCTTGTAGCTTCTCTTTAATTCAAGCCACTCTAGCGAAATCATTTGTAAGTTTCTTTGCCTGTAATCTTTGTATTTCTTCACCAGGGCCTGTTTCATACTGAGGCAGTCCTGCTCAAACCAAGTTTTGGTTCTTGGAGGCACATTGAATATCCTAGGGTGGATTGGTCGACTAAGCAAATTCTTAACTGTTATACTTAACTGCTGAAAAGATTCAAAAATATCTACAGAAGATTTTGCAGTTAGCATCGATCTACATAGAGTGAGGCATTTATCAGAATTAAGAATAGTTTCAACATTGTTCTCGACCTTGGGAGACCACTTAATACCATGAAGTCTCAATTCCAGGTTGCCTTCTGGTGGAGCAATTTGTTCTGCAAAATCCACTTGTGTAGCGCAGTCTAGAGTCAAGGTAATGGGTAGATGATCGCTCTCCACTCATTGTTCTATTACACAGCTAGGCATCGCAGTAAGCGAATCATATGATACCAGATATTAATCAACCGTAGAGGACCCGCGGTTAGACACAAAGGTGTATTCCCCCTCAATATCACCTTCAGTTGAACCATTCATCACCACTAGATTCAATTTATGGGGTAATTGGATAAGATAAAGGCCTCCCCAATTATATCCTTTATCTTTCGATTGTCTAGATGGAAGAACTAGATCTGGATCTAATTCAGGCTGCACAAGAGGAAAGTGGGCATATAGATCTGCTTCATTGGGGCCAGTTCTTGCATTGAAATCCCCAGCCAATATCAGGAGAGCTTCGGGATATTGGACTAGTGCATTTGTGATGTAAATTTCCAATCTTGACCATATATTCCACAATATTGTCCTCTGTCGTAAGGGAGGTAAATAGACATTTATAATTAACAACCATTATTAAATTTAACTAATAAAGAAGAGGCCAGATTTGCCAGCGGAGCAATAGGAAAAAAGGAATGTTTAATACTTGTAGAAGCCAAGTTAGATAAACCACCATTAGGGCAACCACCATTCAGGGAGACAGAAGCCTCTATAGAACATGCTATGAATCCATTTAGGGTTAACTTTTCTCTCAACCATGTTTCTTGGAGTAATATTATATCAAATTTGGAAATATACTCAACAAATAAAGGGTCATAGGTATGCCTACTCCAGCCCATGACATTCCAAGACAGAAGTTTTAGACTTCTTGATTCCAATTTCTTTTGTTGTCATAGATTCATTCTTGTAACATGGGAAGCATCATGTGGTTGATTTACAGCTGGAAGGATCGATTGTATTTCAGAAATGGCCAAATTAATTTTGGTGTTGCTGATAATTTCTGAGGTGGAACAAACTTTGCTGTTACTAGGGTTCTTGGTAGCTGGTAATTCCTCGATAGTTTTGAGGGCTGGACAGATACAGCTCACATTTGACATTACCAGACCTTGCAGGTTTAGTGTGTCTTCTCTTTGGATGTTACTAGTATATAATAAGCCATTTTCAGAATTATCCAGGTACCTTATTTCAGTCCATGATAATGGATTTATCTCTGCTGTAGTCACCATTCTGTTCTCTTTCCTCTCACAGATTTCTTTTGTAGGGGATTTTCTTATTGAACACACACTTGACAAATATTGTCTCAGTTTTTGCAGTCTGGTTAGTATTTCTTGTGTGGTCTGAGGTAGAACCAGAAATGAATCAATTAACCCCTTCTCCTCCTTTGAAACTGGGAGGTTGAAAAGATGAGATGGTCCTGAAACATTTGATAAAGTAGAATCTTTTCCATTGCTAGGTTTGTTAAAATTGCATTTCCCAGATTCAACATTTACTTGGTCCTTCATCTTCCAAGTTCCATTTGAGGAGGCAGTAGGTAAAGGAGAAGTGAGGACTATTAGCGGTGGGGGGGGGGGGCTGTATTAATAAAAAATCTGGAGACATGGATATCTTTTCCTAAAAGTGGGGATTTACATCTGTACAGTAAGGTAATGAACTTAGGGACTTTACAGACTGCCAGAAATAGTGCAAATTGAGGCCAATTTAACTGTCCTGGCTCAGTGCTAGGGAATCATGGGAATTGTATTTTTTTCTGGGACATTGAGCCTTCTCTGCCAGAGAGCTCTGGTGCCACAATAAACTACAGTTTCCATGATTCCTTAGCACTGAGCCAGGATAGTTAAAGTAGACTCAATTTGCATTATTTCTGGCAGTCTATAACGGCCCCTAATTTCTCTGAATGTGATTAAGGCACGAGCGCATTGATTATTAAAATATAGATATGTGACCTGTGAGATATCTTTAACAAAAATTTGGTTTGGACATATCTCTTCCAAAACAGTTGAAAGGTGGTATATGTGCTTGGCTTGGGAAAGTGCACCAAAAGGTTTGGGAAAATTTGACAATATAATTTGATGTTGAGTAAGAACAAATTGGTATTCTTTATTTCCCTTTTGGTTTATACCTTTTATTGGTGCCTTTTTCTGATTTACATAAGGGACTGTGGATGAGAGATGTCTTAATGCCAATGAATCAGATGCTACAGGTTGACAAGTCAAGAGGCTAGAGGTAGCCTTATGGCGAAATTTACCTCCCAGATAAGTGGCAGAAAGATTCCTGTTTCTCCAACTAGCTTTGAGATTGTGGCTTTCAATATTTAGTGATGTTTGTCTGCGAGAGAGTGGTTTCCTTAGTTGTATATTCATCGCCAATCAAGGGCTTCCTGCAATTTACTGGGCTTGTATATTTTTCTAGTTTACAAAGCTTGTTAGGGTTCTCAGATGGTTCCTCATTAAAAATTTTCCTTTTAAGGCCCGTCTTTGAATTGTTTACAGATTTGTGCAAGGAATTCCTTTCAATTCTTAAAGTAGGGGATGTTGTCAGAGAAAAAACACCTTTTTCATTCCCCATATTCACCTTTTGTTCTTTTTGGATGGAATAACTAGTTTGAAGATGCAGGTCTACTAGAGTGGTAAGAAGAATATTGCATTCAGTGAGGATTTTTTTAAACTGATGCCATTTCCTCTAAAAGAATAGAAATCCATCCAGGGTTTTCCATTTCTTTTTTGGGCCTATGTGGTCTAAGGTCACTATCAAGCCTGCATTTTCATTTCTTTGATCTATTTCAATTTCAAATGATTCTTTTACTACAGTAGGCTTAGATGGTATAATTTCTTCAGCAATGGCTAGTTCAGATGCAAGGTTTGGTAAAGAAGGACTCCTAACCATAGGTTTCAAAGAGCCTATTTTATCTAGAGACCAGTCTAGTATTGGCACTACATATGGTAAGTTGTTTCTTCAATTCCATTAGAATTTGCCTCTATGTTAAATCCAGAGTGCCTGTGAGAAGGTTTGTATCTGAAGTTAGTAAAATACTGTGTTATTTTAGACTGCACATTTTTCCCTTTTAAAAGTTGGTTTGTGGACGAAAGATTCTCTAGAGTTATAAAATCCTTTCTAGTCATATTTTAAACTTACTTGATATCAATGTGATTAGAGACCCAACTATTATGAGACTATCCTAAAGCTATCTGAAGTTGACATCCAGTGGTCTTGCAAATCTACAGAAACTTATCAGCAAATATTCATACAAGGCAAACGCAGACAAAATGCACAGTTACAACTATTTTACCCCAACAACAGCAAATTTACAAAAGAAAGTGAAAGGGCAAAGAATGTCTTCCATAGGCAGGGGAGAATAGAAATATAAACATATAACACCTCACAAAACCTAGGCTACCGATCAGGCTCCATCACTGCTGCCGGTAGGAAAGAGGAATAGGGAGCTAATAATGGGCTGCAGCCTTAAAAGGCCCAGGTGGTCCGGCCTTTGCCTTGCGCCACTGCTCACTGCCAGGTCAGGGATGGGAAGGCTCATTGGGGCCCTTAAAGGCCCAGGTGGTCCGGCCTTCTCGCTCCGTGCCGCTAACTGCTGGGTTGGGGAGGCTCATTGGCGCCTGATATAGGCCCAGGTGGTCTGGCCTTTGCCCTGTGCCGCCACTTGCTGCCGGGTCGGGGATGGGGAGGCTTGTTGGGGTCCTTAAAGGCCCAGGTGGTCCAGCCTTCTTCCTCCACGCTGCTTGCAGTGCACAGTCAAAACATGTTTTCCATTTCACTGACATGTATAGTGAAGATTTGCCCTGATATTTCTCCCACTAGGTGCGTTGTGCAATTATTTGGAGTGCTTCTTTTTGAAGGTCTCAAGTATCAATGGCATGCCACTTCACAACAAAAGCAAAATGCCATGACATTGATAGTAAGACTGAGTGAATTAATAATTTCAGTCTATTTTGGTTTCACAGGTATTCATGTACAGTGTTCCATCCTACTAACATAGGCGTGAGCATTTGTGGAAGGCTGTGTGTGTTAGCCTTATATGAGACTTTACAGGGCTGTACTCCCACACCATAGCCCCCAGCCAAAAAAATGTTTTGCCCCCAAATGTCCCGAAACATCTAGGTGGTATGAGGCATTTTTGTTATGTTTATTGCTCCTTGGTGCCATTTTAAGGTTAGCAGAAGCCTTTTTTACAACAGGAAGTGAGTAGATATCATTCCTTGTTCACTTCCTGTGTCAAAAAAGGCCTAAATTGGTCTTGTTGGAAGATTATTATTTATTTTTTTTGCATTCTCTCTTCCCCTCCTTAGATAGATAGATTTTCCTGCATGCAAATCCTGCTATCTCCTCTCATTCAAACATCCCATTTGCTCCTACAGAATCAAAGTGCAATAACTTTGCAAATTGGTAAACAAACCATGTGATTAAGGTCACACCCTTTTGAGGTCTCTCTCACAAAGAATTTCTCCTGCCCTGTTGGGTTCTTCATCTTCTTTCTCTCTCAACTTTCTTTGGAAAGATGGTGAGATAAAATTTTCTTCTTTATCTGAACTATTCATTAGCTAGGTTAGGATATAGCCTTTTTGCATATGTAGATTCAGACCATTAGTAAACTTTCGTTTAAACTGCAAGCTACTTGTGTTGTTTTTGAGTCAGTCTCAGTTTTTAGAGAAGCATAGTTAGACAAGGACATGTTTCTGCTACTCTGCTGATTTAAAGCTAGACCCTATCAGGCTTGGCTTTGATATTTTTGATATTTAAATATTTTTGTTTCCTTAACAAAGGTTGAAGCCTGCATGCACCTGACAGCTAGGTTGCCATAATTGTCTTCCACAAAAATGGGATAAAGGTATAAGTGATTCAATTGGGTGGCTTATCAACAACCCTTCCTTCAAAAATCAAAACACATACACCACAATTTGACATGTAACATTGTTTATTACATATTTTAGTTGTTGTTAGTGCTTTAGAAGTACAACAATAAAAAACAGTGGGGCTTGCCAATGACACATTCTTTTCACACACTCCTATGGGTAGAGTAGAGGGAACGTCTGAGGCAACTGCAAGAATAATAGGGACTCACTCCTACTGTGGCAGCTGCTTGGAAGTCAAGTTGCACCACACTGCCTAGCCCTAAGCTCAAGCAGTATCACCACACACTTACCAGGACATGACCAAAACCCTCCTCTGCTCAGAGTCTCTGCTCACCTCTTTTGTTTTTCTGACTTCTGGGCTCTGGTCTGGCATGTTTGCACAGTAGCACTCAAATTCAGAATTGTGGGACTATAATTCTTTGTATGAGGTTTCACTCCTGCCTGTAGGAATCCAGGACCTACTGTTTCAACTGGCTGAACCAGGTGGGACAATTTTCAGACCCTTCAATCTGGGATTTTCCCAGTTTTCTGGGACAAATTGCAAGCCTACCCACAGGCCACACTTTACCCATTCTTTGATTAACACAACAATATGTGAAATTTTGTGTGGAAATTTGCATGTAAACCACCAATTGTTCCACCTCACAGTTTTTATTTTATACCTATATGTTTCTGTACATATTTTATCCTAAAATATTCATTTTGCATGCATTCTGATAAGGTTTTAAAACTGACGAGGGTATTGAAAATGTTAGAATGTGATGGGACATATAGTCAATGTTAAAATTTTGAAATGTAAAGATGTGTGTCTGTATTTTTCCTTGCTGAGAAAAGTTGTTTTCTGAGGCCAGCTTCACAATTATCAGCCCAGGTGTGTTTTAGCCAAAACAAGCAGTTAACGAGCTACGGTTCTATGAGAAAGAGCTTTGTTTACATAAAGGATTTATAAACATATAAAATGTTATGGGAACTGCAGTCACATGATTTAATATGGTAAGTAAAGGTTGGGCTAACACACGTCATGTAACTTCAACCAATCAGTCTGAAAGGGCTACACCCAAATGGGTGGAGAATTGGGGGTGAACGTTGTGATCCTGAAAAGTTTGTCACTTGTCTTTTAACCTTTAAGCTGTAATGGACTAATTAAAATATTTTTCCTGATGCTGCAACTAACCAATTTTGAATCATGTAGCAGTTAGGCTTTGTTCCTGTTTAGCCTTCTGGCTAAAGTGAAGATGTTATTATTATTATTATTATTATTTGTTTTTTGCTCATGCTGATTTTGCAATAAAAGAAAGCTTGCTTGAAGATCTGGATGTCTTGATGACTTGACTTCATGGACTGTAAGCTGTATATTCATCATCAACACATTATATCAACAGAAAAATCAGAGAAGAGTACAACTGGAAGAAAAAACTGCATTCTGATTTGCATCTTAGCCTAGAGAGTATGAATCCTGTTTAGTTAAGAACATAGATCAAATGAAACTTGCAAGCAACCTCAGGTATTGCTATTAAGTATCATTCAGTGCTGTGAGGAATCATAATAATCCACGACAACAGGACAGATTAACACTTGCTAGAAGAGACAGCAAAAAGTGTTTACATAATCAAAGAAAGGAGACAGGAAAAGTAGGCAGAAGAATTGACTATACTATAGGCCTAAGCAGACTGCCAGAAATAGTGCACATTAAATTGAGGCACTGCCCTGGCTCAGTGCTAGGGAATCATGGGAACTGTATTTTTTTCTGGGACATTGAGCCTTCTCTGTCAGAGAGCTCTGGTGCCACAATAAAATACAGTTCCCATGATTCCCTAGCACTGAGCCAGGGCAGTGCCTCAATTTAATGTGCACTATTTCTGGCAGTCTGCAAAGGCCCTAAGACAGGGGAAGAAAGGAGTGATTTTATAGAATGAAGAGTAAATCATCCTAAGCAAGAAAAGTAGCACAGTCATCAGAATAACAAGAAGAGCAGATAAGCAATGAGCTGGAAGTGTTTAGTGACATTAGGGAAGATGTTGATTGAAATAATACACAGACAGAGCTATAAGGGCTACCCCACATCCTATCAAAATCATATGCCATTTCCCTCTTCACCTGTGACCCTTTTAGCACCACTTTAACCTGCCATGGCAACATCCTACAGAATCTTGATATTTGTAATGTAGGGAGAGGTATTGATAATTGTCAGCCTGAGATGTCTGGTGCTTCGCCAAAATACAAACCCTAGGATTCTGTACCTGACAACCATGATATGTGCTTTAATCATGATAGTACTATAATTGTGTGGTGCAAAGTGGTCTCTGATAAATATCTGGGGGGAAAAGAAGTCTCTGCATGTGCAGTGGGCTATGACAATCAAAGCGGGATGCCCAAGAAGGATTCACTCCCAAGTGTAAGAGCTCTTTGAGCAGATATTTGTACATTTGTAGAACTCCTCATTCATTATTTTTTTTAGCAGAGCTTGAGAAAGTAAATTTTCCAAGAGCTAGATGTTCATCATGGAAAAGAGGAAAAGCAGTGCATGGCTCTGATAGTGTTTGCAAGGTATGAAAATCCTAAAAAAATATGTTTGATTGAAAAGACATTATGAACCACTATCAAAAATAAGACCTAAATCCAGAGAACCATTCTGCTAGTTTTTTTGAAGCAGCAAGACTTTCCTTCCCATATTTTGAAAATGTGGAGAGTTGTAAAACTATTTTGAGAAATATGTTGGGAGTCCTTTGCATCAAACAATAGCAGCAGCAAAAAGAAATGAAGTCATTCTCAGTAGCTTAGCACAAGCTCTTCAACTAATTTAAATTATTTTTCAGGATCCTGAGCAGAGTACTATAAAATGCCCACAGACTGTGTGGAAAAATCATGGATTCTGAAATAAAGTTATGTGAAAATTGTGAAAGAGTTATACCTGAAAATATATAAAGATTTTATATGTTTCTGATAAATGCACATTTCAGCACAAATACCCTAAGGGTATTTGTTCATAAAAAATTTCCTCAGAGCTACTCTAATTGTAGCTACTTTGATTCTTTATTTTATTACATAAATTTATGAATAGTGGTGATGCTGTTCGGCATATCATACACGGAAGAGGGACTTATTCCCAAATTGTAACTGAAACAATTTTAAATAATTTAAAGAGAAAGTTAAGAGGTGATATGATAGCCATGTTTCAATATCTGAAGGGATGTCATACCAAAGGTGGAGCAAGCTTGTTTTCTGCTACTCCAGAGACTAGGATACAGAGCAATGGTTGCAAACATAGTAAAAGAGATTCCGCCTAAACATTAGGAAGAACACCCTGAGGGTAAGAGTTGTTTGACAGTGGAATACGCTCCCTCAGAGTGTGGTGGGTCTCCTTGTATTGTATTGTTCCATTGATCTCTGGCTGATTCCAACACTCATGTTCACCCTCAGATGTCTCTTCACTTTAGTTGCAGCTATTGTTGATTAAGGGATTAGAGAATGATTTAAGTCTTCAACTCAACACTGGCCCATCAGCTAGCCCCCTACATCAGAACTATAGGCAAGTCAAGGTTAACATCCCATGTCTCTGATGGATTGATTGCCTCTATTCCATCGACTCATTAGAAAAAAAAAACAATGATGCTGGGGAAAGTGGAGGGAAGTAGAAAGAGAGGAAGACCACAAGCCAGATGGATAGACTCAATTAGGGAGCCCATGGGCCTGACCCTGTAGGACATGGGCAGAGAGGTGCAGGATGGGAGGCCTGGAGACATCTCATTCATAGAGTTGCCATGTGTTGAGATTGACCCAAAAGCAGCTAACAACAAACAAACAATCCATTTCTCAATGTACACAGCAATTTGTTTTTTAAAAGGAAGTTCTTCCTCTAGATGAGATAATTCCCTGCATTTTTTGCCATGACTCAACAGTTTTCTCTGAAAATTCTGCACTTACATCCTGAAAAATATTTTCCAAGGCATGGTGCTTCAAAGTCAATTGGAAATGTTAAGATTTCATTGAAACGCATAATCCTGCAATCTGTAATGAGCTTCAGTAAGCAGGCTGTGCTCACTTCTGTACTCTTCCCACCACACATCCAGGACCAAGAACATAACTAAAAGTGTATATGCCCTCAGCATAATTACAGTACATACATGGGACCAATGAAACAGCCTCAGCATGAATAATTGCTCAAAGCTTCCAAAAAAAGAAATATTACCATTTTTACTGAAACTCCCAGAATCCCCACACTCTCTGAGGGGATTCTGGGGATTGTAGTCCAAAAGTTAACTTTCTCATGTGCTTCTGCTGACACTGGAAGGCTTGGTATAGCTCTACATGAGTTCTCTCTCACGAGTCAGGAAGTAGTAGAATTATGCCCACTGTAATTAGTTTTTCATGTCAAAATGTATTCCATAAATCAGTCTCCAATCCTTAAACTATTTTCCATACATGTAAGTTGGACAGAAAGCAATTGCTCTTAAATGCATGCAGTTGGTTCGGGAATGGGTTTCAGACAAAGATGAATTCTTTTGGGACTAATACAAATCTGATAAATGAGGCCATTTCCATCACTTCTTGATTAGAATTGCTTGAGTGATATTTTTTGTTTTGTTTAAAAAATGCAATTGATCAAATAGATCTATAATATCAAACTTGTGTAATGCCATTCTACCATTTATTTTTCTTTCAGAATATTGAAAATATCTTTTGAACATTCCTCTGATGCAGATGAAGTTCCCCCTTCTCTGTGCTAAGAAATCTTTCATCTTAAATTATTTTTAAGGCAAGGACATAAAAATGCCCAGATGTTTTACAACAACAAACAACAACAACAACAACAACAACAACAACAATAAATTTTATTTGTATCCCGTCTCTCTGTATAACACAACCAGGGCAGCTTACACGATAAAGCATACAGTCCTGTCTCCCAATAGCCCCCCTCCCAATACAATTAAACAATCATAATTTAAAACATACTTAAAATAACATATATACAACAGATGACAAATAAATTAACAGTAACAGTAACAGAAATCAGGGTCAGGCATCACTTTTTTGGTGGCCAGTTGTCTACTCAGGAAAGGCCTGCCAGAAGAGATCCATCTTAACAGCTTTTTTAAAAGCCGTTTAAGGTGGTAATGTGACGGATCTCATGTGGCAGGACATTTCATAATCTGGGAGTGATAGCAGAAAAGGTCCTCTGGGCAGTTGCAGACATCCTAGTTTTTATAGGTTGCAATAAGTTCCTCCCAGAGGACCTGAGTGTGTGGGGAGGATTATACAAGCAGGTGATCCCGAAGATAGGTTGGGCCCAAGCCATTTAGGGCTTAAAAGGTGATGACCAACACCTTGTACTGCACCCAGAAACTGATAAGCAGCCAGTGGAGCGATCTTAAAATAGGTGTTATATAGTCTCTTCTAGTTTTACCTGAGACCAGCCTATCTGCCATATTCTGTACCATTTGAAGTTTCCAAACTAGGCACAAGGATAGCCCTATGCAGAGTGCATTACAAAAATCAAGATGAGAGGTTACCCGTGAATGTATCATGGTTTCCAGGAAAGGGCACAGCTGGAGAATCAGCTGGTGCTGATAACAGGTGCTCCAGAGCATTGCACTCACCTGATTTGTCATCTGAAGTGACGGATCTAGGAGCACCCCTAAACTGCGAACATAGTCCTTTGAGGAGAGTGTGACCCCATCTAGGACTGGGGATTGTGTCCCAATACCTGGGTTCAGGGCTGTTACTGTTAGTACTTCCATTTTGTCTGGATTCAGTTTCAATCTGTTTTTCCTCATCCAGTCCACTTTAAGACTTTCATTGAGAGGGGAGACACCATCTGAGGTCAAAGCTGTAGACCGCTGGAGAAATGTATCTGGGTGTCATCAGCATACTGATAACATCCTGCCCCATGTTTCTGGATGATCTCTTCCAGAGGCTTCATATATATGTTGAATAGCATCGGGGACAGGATGGCACCCTGAGGGACACCACAATTAAGCTTCTTTTTAGCTGAGCACCTGTCCCTGAGCATCATCCTCTGGAAGGAACCTTTGCAGTGCAATGCCTCTGATTCCTAATTCTTTCAGGTGTTCCAAGAGGATGTCATGGTCTATTATGTCAAAGGCCACTGAGAAGTCCAGTAGCACCAACAGAGTCACACTACCCCTGTCGATGCCCAGACGAAAGTAATCAGCTAAGGCAATAATGGCAGTCTCCACTCCATATTTTATGTTGATTTTCTCTTTGTACAGCGCTGTGTATATTGACAGTGCTTTAGAAATAAACTATAATAATATAATAATAATCCATATCCTGTCCTAAAATCCGTTTAAAATGGATCCAGATAATCGGTTTCCTCCAAGACATCTTGGAGCTGGAGAGCAACAGCCCTCTCGATCAACTTGCTCAAAAAAAGGAGTAAGGAAACGGTTCAAAAGGGAAGATTTTTCAGAAGCAGCCTGACCACTGCTTCCTTCAAACAAGATGGAACATGACCTACCCAAAGAGATGCATTGATGATGTCCATCAGTAACATCCTCAAGACATCCCCCCCCCCGGACAGCCAGCCACAAAGGGCAGGGGTCAAGACAGCAAGTTATCTTCCTCACTCTACCAAGGAGCTTGTCCACGTCATTGGTACTCACTGGTTGGAACCGATCTGGTATAATCTCACAAGTGGAGCTGCTGGATACCTCATCTATTGATTCTGCTATAACACCGGCACCCAAGTCAGCTCTTATTTCAGATATTTTTTCTGCAAAGAAGTTGTTAAACGCATCACAGAAGGCCGTTGTCAGGTTAAGTAATGGGTTCTGCACAGGTGGAACCTGTGTCAGTTCCCTTATCACCCTAAACAGCTCTGCTGGACAGGACTCTCCAGACGCAATACATGTAGAGAAGAAAGATTTCCTCACCGTATGTATTGCCTTTCTATAGGAACAAAGGAATTTCCTATGACAAGTTCTGTCAGATAAGAGTTGAGTTTTCTGCCAGATGCACTCTAGTTGTTGTCCAATCCACTTCATCTTTCTGAGTTCTTAGTATATCATGGTTGACAATTTGAAGCAGGTTGGAAAGAACACTTGGGAGCAATCGAGTTGATAGCCTTGGTAACATTGGTGTTCCAGGTATTAACCAAAGCTTCGACAGAATCACCAGTGTTACCAACCATTAAACCCTCTAAGGCTTTCTGGAATCCAATTGGTTCCATTAGCCTTTGAGGGCAGACCATTCTAATAGATCCTCCACTCCCGACAGGATGGACAGTGGTTCTAAGTTCAGCCTTGATCAGGAAATGATCCATCCATGACAATGTGGAGGTTTTTGTTACCTTTGCCTATGGAGATTCCTGTTCTGTACTGATGACTGCATTGAGGGTATGACCTGCACAATGTGTTGGTCTGGTGACCAGTTGGGATAGGCCCATGTTTGTCATGGATTCTATGAACTCCCAAGCCACACCTGTTAGATTTGACAAACTGGTCTCAAGTGGAATGTTGAAGTCAGACATGACTAAGAGTCTAGGTGACTTCAACAGCAACTCTGAGACCAGTTATGTCAGCTCAGTTAGGGAGCCTGTTAGACAATGGGTGGATGGTATACTTAGAGAATCCCCAAACTATCGTTGGTCCTCCGGCTCAGGTACACACACTTGAAGTGGACTGTTTTCTGGACAGGTATCCTAGTCAAAGTAAGGTTATTCTTATGAACCAGAGCCACTTTGCCCACTTCCTCTTACCTGCTCACTGACAGAGTACCCGGCTGGGAGGGCCTGTGCCCAAGTTATAGTGCTGTCTTCTCCCAGCCAGGTCTCTGTAAAGCAAGGCAGGTCAGCATCTTCATTTAGGAGAAGATCATTGATGATTTGGGTCTTTTTTTTTTTTTTTTTTTTACCGATCTGGCATTGCAAAGGAGCAAGGTAAGGTTCTGTGCTGTGGTTGGTGTGCTCTCCAATCCATTCCAGGAATCAGAGTGAACTGAAAGTGGGATGGCTTTCAAACATCAATCCTGCTTTCTTTAGTAACAAATTTTCATCCTGTTCCCACCATACCTTCCTAGCCCTCGCACTATCTGATTTTTTCTATAGACAATCAGATGGATGTGCTGTGGAGTAGACCCCATAGTGGGACTTGTTAAAACCACATTTATGTATGTCCTATAGATTCAGTGCTAATAGTAAGCTAACCATTGGATTAAGGATTACCTTCCATTTTTGCCTTGAAAATGGGTTTAGAATTTGACAATCTATTTGAAAGAAATAGATTGGGTCACCTTCTCAGATTTTAGGATGGGAGTCTGTCCCTGGAAATGCCCTAGATTGAGCCTGGAATTTTTGATATACAAAGCATGTACTTTACTTAATCATGAACTGTAGCAGATAAACTGAGAAAGAATGACTGAGATAGGGGTGAAAGAATATTCAAATATATTTATTTTAAATGCCTGAAAAATGTTTCTTGAGTGCTGGAAACCCTAATGAAGAGAATACTGGACTGACAAAAATCACAGTTTAGGATTTATGCAGTGCAAAATTTGTGGTAATAATAATAATATGTTTTATTTATATACCGCCCCAATGGAGAACCAATCTAGGCGGTAATTTTGCACAGGAAGTATTTTCTATGCAGAAAATGCTCTTTCATGCACAGAAAATGCTGTTTGTGCACAAAAATACCACATGCATTTTTTTTCACATAATAAGTCCTGAACTGCAAATTGTCTTTGAGAACTGTAGTTTTTAAGACTTTATTGCAGCTGAAAAAAGATTAGTAAAATTGCTCATTGCTCCCTTTTATAACAAAATAAACAAAGAATCCCACCCCAAGACTGATCTAAGGTTGCCCAATAAACTTCAAGTGAAGGGCAGATGTGAAAAGAGAGGCTTTGTACAGCATGTGAAAAGAGAGGCTTTGAACTGAATTTTTCCATCAGGAGCAGTGATCAAAAAATAATTCCTTGGTGAAATTAAAAGTCAGCAAACAATCTATTTATGTTTCTATGAATGATATGATTTTTAAAATTATAACTAGTTTGTAGAGAACTAGTTTGCTGATATTGATCATTATTGTGCAGAATCCACCCACTCTACCAATTACACGACATTACATAAAGAGACTTCCAGCAGTTAAAAATCTGATTAGCTCAGGGACAAGGAGAAAAAACATTTTTTGTTTTATGACTGCCTTCAACATAAGAATGACCCTCTGTTCAGCATTGGTAGCATGTAGGACAACATAAGAATGAGCCTCTGTTCAGCATTGATAGCATGTGGGACAAGTATAACCACAAGGACAGGGTAATGGGCTCTCTGGCCCATTTAGACAACATTCTTTGGCCATCATGAGGTCAATTTAATCAAGTACACTGATTCTACCCTACACTAGACCCTTATGAAAGAAATGTCTTGAGATGTATGAAACCCTTCTGAGAAGTCTCATTAGTTTTTGTTTGACTGCATCTTATGGCAACCCTGCATAGAGCTTTTTAGCAAGATTTTTTCAAAATAGGTTTGACACTGCCTTCCTCTAAGGCTGAGCCCAAGACTTGCCCAAGATCACTCAGTATGTTTCCTGGATTGAGCAGGGATTCAAACTTTGGTCTCCCAGACCCCTAGTCCAACACTCAAACCAATATGTCATGCTTGCTCTCATTGGTTTTACTTGAACCCTTTTAGCTCTTTTGATATTTTTCAGCTGCCTTGACTGAGAAGGAACCTTCAATTATATGAGGATGACACTTTGGGTGAAATCAAATGACATGTTAGGAACACTGAATACCACCTAGGAAATTGTGCCAGTCTTTTCATTCTTTTCAGCTACTTTTTTCCAGTTCTGTAGCTGAAGGAGGGATATTTCTCCATGAACGTTCAGCTTTCATTTAAAAAAAAAGTAAAGAAAAGAAACACTAAACCTAGATGTTGCTGGTCTGCAATTCCTGGAAGCTCTAGCTAGCTTAGCCAATGTGAGGAATGCTGGGAGTTGTGAATCAACAGTATCTGGAAGACCACAGAATTCTCACTCCATTTTATGGTGGTATAAAGGAAAAGGTGGATGAATTGTAGCTGGTTAGTCATTGTGAAGAATCACTAATAAATAATTTAATTGGGTAATAAGCTCTGGTTGTTCTTCAGTGATTTTCTTGCTCTTTAAAATAGTTCCTTTCACTACAATATTTCCAGGATAAGGTCTGGTTTTCTGAGTGGAATGCCTAATGTATTTCAAATTTTGCATGAGACATTTTGGTGACACTTCAGCAGAGACTGTTTGAAGAGTCACACTATCTGAAAGAAAATATAGTTACCGAATTTTAGATGAGAATAGCGAAGAATATCATTGTTATAGAACACATGTTCTGTGAGAAAAAGTTGAAAGTGCTAGTTATGTTACGAACTTTGAGGAATCGAGGGATATGATGATACCTTATAAAATATTTGAAGGGTTCTTATATGGAAGATGGCAACTATCCTCTGCTGGTCTAGAGGGTGAGACTAGATGTGATGAGTTTACATTACAGGAAGGTAAATTTTTGCTGAAAATTAGGAGAAATTATTTGATGCAGTTTCATAATCAAATTCAAGGAGTTGAGGTAGCCATCAGTTGAGAATAGTCTAGATCTGGACTTGTCATCAATTGTAGTTGGAGCTGAATCCTCCACAATGTTCTCTTCAATGGTACATATAGCTCTAATATGCAAGAATTTCTATTTCTCCCATCTGGTGTCGATTCCTTCACACAACGTTATCTTATTTGAATAAATTGTACGAATTTTTGCCACTATGTAAAATGCATCTGAATTATTGAAAATCATCCTAAGATCTACTGATAATACATAGCAGTGTTCTTGTGGGAGTGAAGGGTTGGAATACAGTTGTTGGAAGTAGAACAGAAGTACTGGTGAGCATATTAAATTTGAGAAATGGAGTCAGGCTAGAATGTAAATCCTTGACTTCTTCATTCTCATATGTGAAGATGAATAATTAAAGAAGTTTTCTCCCCCCACTTGGTATTCTTCCACATATTTGAACATATATTTGTATTTGAACATCCCAAAGTGTTGCATAGGAACTATTCTGTAGAGAGGGAGAGAGAGAAATGTTTGTTCTGCACAAACACAAAACCATGTTTCCTCTGGGGCGGCCGGGGAGGGGGAGGTTTCCATGTTTTCTGTGCAGGAAACTCATCATATGTGCTAAGAACCTTTTTGTGTGTGCAATAAAACATATGTTTTTGTCCCCACAATAATTACTGCACAACATTTCAAGATGTCAAATACCAACAGAAAATTGCATAGCGTTTCTCATGCGTTTATTATTCTTCCCAAGGGAAGAACTTTTTTCAACCTCGGAAAAAATGATTGTGAATATTCTTTCCATACCTAATTCTGGGAACTAATTATGATTTTTCAGCATAATCATGGGGTTGCCAAAGAAAAACTTCAGTCCCCATTTCAATTATGTTCTTCTTCCTGAAGGGTGCAACTAGTTTATTCACTGTGTTTTTATTCTGCCTTTCTTCCAAGTCTCAGATGTCTTTTCACAGAAATCAAGAAAACAGCTTTATATTGTCATGCCATTGGTCCATCTAGCTCAGTATTTTTTTGCAACAGTTGTCCACACTTTCAAAAACGAGTCTTTTCCAGCTCTACCTGGATATGCATGAAAAGCTCAAGTTCAGTGGTCAGTCTGAGTATGACTGATCCAAAATAATACTATGAGCTTTATGGTGAACACTGCTAACCTTCAGATCAATGGGGCATTTCTTTTATAGCAGCATTTTCTGCTATGTACATATAAAGGTTCTGGGTACATTCTCCCCTGTTTTGAATGAATGAATGAACAGGCAAACAAGCAGAAACCAGTTCTGCAGGAAGATTTGTCTCATGGGCATGGGGCAAGTGAACCGATTTGTGAGTAATATATTACATGAAGGAACATGAAACAAAATGGGAGCAATTAAGAGCAAAGATGGAGACTAAAGGGAAGATGAAGGCCAATGCACCTTGTCAAAATCTACTAAGAGGGAATGATTGACTCGTGGAATTAAAGCACCACAGTAACTTTAGCAGCTTCAGCAGATTTTTTCTTTTTATTCATGGTTTAGTCAGCTGAAGGTCTGAAGGCAATAAATTCCACTTGTAGTGAATGTTGATAAATAGTTTGGAAATCTTTGAGACTCTGCTTTGCTTGAGGCATTTGCATTTAGATGTTTCAAGTTCACAGATGAATAAATTTGCTTAGTGTTGGGAAGCAGTGACATCATCAATAGGGCTCACAGAAACCTAATATGTAAAATGATTTTCCTGAGAATGGTGTATCCAATTGGAGCTATTATTAATAACCCTCATTGCTATTTCAGCATCGCTACATTTCTGTTTTCAATATGCACCAGAAGAAAATGGGTGAGCAGAAATATCATGATGATAAATGCATAGGTTTGTATGTGCATGAAAGAGAGAAACACACACACAGGGAGAGTGAAATTAAAAATGCATTGCTGGTAGATTTTTATTTTCTATTAAAATTTAAGAGCCCTCCAAAACTAAAGTTACATTTCCAAGAGTGAAGATATTAAAAAGCAATTAGTAGGATGAATACTACAGTAAACAGGAATGATGAGAGTAATTATCCAAGGTAATACAACAATTAAAATGTGTGTTAGTTCACTATATCAAAAAAAGTATAACAATGTAAAGTAATCTATATATTTATGGAGACACTGACATTGACTAGGAAAGATTTTAACTGGTATACTATATTTTGAAAATAAAGCAATAGTCCCAACAGTAATAAGAAGGAGAGGAGAAATGTAATAGAACTTCAACAAGTGTACATTTAATTTCATAGAACCATAGAATGATTCAGCAGCATTTTTGAAACATGAATAGCATTGGGACCAGGACAGAACCCTGTGGCACCCCACTGGTCGCTTCTTTCCAGGATGAAGAGGAGCCATTGGTTCAGTTGATACAAATCCAACTAACTGTGTGTGTGTGTGTGTGTGTGTGTGTGTGTGTCCCATAGATGTGACTGGGCCAAAGAAACTGAAGGTGAGACTGCTACCTTCGTACAGTTGGGAGTCAGGATGACTCAACATTTTTACAGTCTTGAGTCACAGGGGGCTGATGCAACATTAGGCAGAGAGTTGAGTCAGAAACCTTCAATTCTGCTGTGTCACATCAGCCAGGTGATTGAAACTGAGTGACGTCCCAAGAGTGGGCTGGACTAATATCCCAGAAGGGGATACTGTATATAAGTGAGTGAGTTAGATACTCATGTGTGAATGGCATTATAGAGAGATACTGGTGGAGCACTTTGTTAGTCTATACATAGTTTGTAATGGAAGAATAAAGAACCTTTTCGTGAAACAAGGGAGAGTCCAGCTGCTTGTGTGGGAGGTTTTTTCCTTGCAGCATTTGCAGCCTGCATAGAACTTCACAGTGAAGACTGATCTTTGGCATCTGTTCCAGGATAAGTCTTCTCCACATGTTGAATTCAGTTCACATGTGCCCCAAAAGTGTGTGTGTGTGTGGTGTGTGTATGAGAGATGAGATTCATGACTTGTTTTTGAGAAACCCATGCTGACTTTTACTAATCACAGCATTCCCTTCTAAGTGCTTACAGACTGTCTGTTTCATGATCTGCTCTACAATCTTTTCTTATATTGATGTCAGGCTAACTGGATGGGTCCCCCTTTCCCCCTTCTTTTTGAACAACATTTGCCCTTCTCCAGTCTGCTGGGACTTCTCCTGTTTTCCTGCAATTCTCAAAGATTATTGATAGTGGTTCTAAGATTACATTTGCTAGTTCTTTTAATACCATTGGATATAGTTGTTCTGGCCCTGGGGGCCTGAATTCATTCAGATTGACCAAGTATTCCTGTACTACCTCTTTGCTTATTCTATACTGCATTTCTCCTACTGCATTATCTGCCCCATTTTCCTCAGGTTGAGCACCCTTTTCCTTTTGGGAGAGAACTGAAGCAAAGAAGGTGTTGAGTAGCTCTGCCTTTTTCCCTGTCCCCTGTTAGCATTTCACCATCTTCTCCATACAAAGACACCCCCCCCAAAATTGTTGGGATGGGATACCTGTTGCAATGGCCATTTTAGGGCAAGTGACCGGCGGTTGGCTGGGCGCACAGGAAGTACCACCTTGCTTCCTGCATGCCTAGCCAATCAGCTTTGCTAATATTGCAAGAAAGCACGCTGGGAAATCTCGTGGTGCAGCAAGCATCAAAAAAATTCCTGTGGGATCTTGGGGCTATATAGCCCTGCACTGCCATGTGGCCACAGCCATTTTAGAGAAGCAGCTGAGCGAGTAACATCGCTCTGCTGCTTTCTTCTGTGGTCTTTGCAAGGCTTTGGGCCTAGCAAACCCTACACCCCAACTTTTCTATTGATTTTTCCGGATTACTTATTGGAACACCTCAAGGAAGAGATCTTTGGTGGCTGGTATCTGTCGGCAAGGCCGGGCGGGGGCCTTCGGGCCGGTCACCCCGGGCCTGTCTGAGTGGCCTGTGGCATCTTGATACACCCAGCTTGGGTTGTCACTGAGCTGAGTGGGTGCCACAGTAGGTCGTTGTCCACCAGGCTGGTGGCCCGTGTCGGCTGTTTGTAGGCCTAGTGGTGCCCCTGGTGACTCCTGGACTGGTAAGGTAGACTACACTTGTTCAGGGAGTAGGTGGGACATGTCCCGCCTTCACGGGCCTGGCGTATTCCCTTGATAAGTCTGCTGGTTAGACAGGGTGCCTTTGTCGACCCATGGGACACCTTCCCTGTGTTTGCCAGTGAAGCTTCCTGGCTAGTGGCGTGTCAATTGAGACTTAGGAAGGGTGGCTTCATAGCCCGGTGTGAGGCCTTTGGCCCAGTGTAGTCAGCCTAAGTGGGTGGCATGTTTGGTGGACCCGTGCGTTTGTTTGCTGGGAGTGTATTTATACTCCATAATGCCCCGCAGTAAGGCCCAATCCAAAAGGCGAGCAGCTCCTGCTGTGTCAGGCATTGTACACTTGGCCCCAAAGAGGCCCTCTCACATGGCAAGCAGGGATGATGAAATAGTCGCCGAGCTTACACAGCTGAGCAAGACCGTGCAAGCTTGTGTGGCAGTTTGTAACCAACTTGCACAGAAGGGACTTCAGGCTACAGCCGACAACCCCTCTGTCAGCACTTCTGCTCCTCAACACACAGAAGTTCTGCCCCCTCAACCCTCACCTGAAGGTCAGGTGGTGGGCACAGCATGTGGTCCTGTGGTGGATACAGCTATGGAGGTTGGGCAACCTACCATAGCCCGATGTGTGGGAACTCTTGCAAAGGGTTCCAGGTGTGGGGCAGCAGGGTGCCACTGCCCCTGTGTCTGTTCAGCCTACTTTGGCAGATTTATACAATCTCCTGCATGGAGCAGCTTTTGCAGGTGGAGGCGTGATGGAGCAGACCACTGATGTGGGGAGAGCAGATCAGGCTTGTGCCACTGCATCTCAACATGACACCCGAGCTGTTGCGGGGCCACAGTCTGGGGGATCTGCACAGTTGGCTGGTGATGCTTCCCAGCATGTTTCTGCACCAGGTGTGTCTCCTTCTTCCCCTGCACAGGTGTCATGGCCCATCTTGTTATGGGCTCCAGGTGGTCAGGTTGGGCAGAATGTGGGGGTTGAACACCCCAACTCTGCATCATTGGAAGCACCCTCGACGACACCTGAGTTTTCCCAGGCGGCTAACTCAAGGGTGCAGGTGGCGCAGCCGTGGTTAACATGGCTGGTGATACTTCAGGAGTGCCTTCTATTGGCTTAGTCGGTTCAACAGTGGAAGAGTAGGGGAATGTACCCCATATGCTGGGATGTCTACTCCCCTGGGCTCTCATCTTCCCCTTGCTACTAAAGAAAGGATTTGGAAAGGGGAATACATAGACTTATTTTCTCCTACTTTTAGAGATCCTGAACCAAGGATTATGATTAAGGATGGGATAGTATTTAGCCTGCCTAAGGAGTTTCAGGCAATTAAACGCCCTAAGTTGGAATGTAATTTTGTCAACTGGATAATGGGCTTCACTATTTACAGGGGAGTTGTGGAGGAAAAAGAACCACTTAGGTCACCTGATTTTTCTAAATATCAGGAAATTATGATTAAAGCTTATACGAACTGCCATCACAATTCACGTGGTGCAGCTTGGCTGCAATATGATGAGCAGTTCAGATTGAGGGCTGCCCATGATCGCTCACTGTCATGGAGACATGTGCAATCTGAACTGTGGGCAGATGTGATGGGCCTCCCCTTCAAGCCGTTGTGTCCATGGGTTTGTGCCCATGGTTACGCAACCGAGAGGCAAAATGCAAGGCCTGGCATGGCTGAAAGAAAGCAATTTGGTATTTGCTTGAACTACAATGCAGGTAAGTGTTTGAGGCAACCCTGCAGGTTTGAGCACAAATGCAACACCTGTGGGGGGAATCACCTCAGAACTTCCTGTGTTAGAGGCAAGAGATCAGGAGTCATGGGATCAACTCAGCCATTATCACCAGGAGGAAAACACATCATCACCAATTAAATTGGAGGCAATGGTGCCATGGCTCCGTATATCCTAATAAGGATGCAGCTTCTTATATATTCAATGGTTTTTCCCTGGGTTTTCGTATCCCTTACTCAGGGACCAGGGAACATCATTATGCGCCCAATGCATGTTCTGTGAAGGATTTGCTAGATATAGTAAGGGACAGGCTGGCAAAAGAGGTAGCAGCGGGCAGGATTTCAGGTCCTCATGATCCTCATGATCACCTACCAATTTCCACCCTTCGCTTATCTCCTCTGGGTGTGGTACCCAAAAAAGCCCCTGGGGAATTTAGGTTAATTCATAATCTTTCTTATCCCAAGGCTGATTCTGTCAATGAAGCCATAGACCCAAGTCTTACTTCAGTTAAGTATGCTTCCTTTGATTCCACAGTTTAGATGGTCAGGGCCTTAGGCAAGGAAGCTTAATGTGATATAAAATCAGCCTTCAGGTTGCTCCCCATTCACCCAGATGACTTTGATCTCTTGGGTTTTCAATTTGAGGAAAAGTATTATTTCGACAAAGCTATGCCAATGGGGTGTTCTATTTCCTGTTCAGCTTTTGAAACATTTATCACATTCCTGCATTGGTGTGCAGTCAAAAGGTCAGGCAATAATGCAATCACCCATTATTTGGATGATTTCTTAATAGCTGGAGCCTCCGATTCTACAAGATGTAGTGACACTTTAGTCGCCTTTCAGGGTTTAATGGCAGAATTGGGAGTTCCTCTAGCTGAGGAAAAGACTGAACGCCCTGACACACGACTTACCTTTTTGGAGATTGAGATATCCACCACAGCTGGGATATCTCGTTTACCAGATGACAAGCTAGTGGCTATGAGGGAGCAAGTTAGGTTATTGATGGGAAAACATAAAGCTACACTCCACAACTTTCAGTCCCTTACAGGCTTGTTAAACTTTGCTTATAAGGTAATAGTTCCAGGACGATCATTTTGTGCCAGATTGTATAGAGCAGGGGTAGGAAACCTTTCCCCTTTAAGGGTAGAGGGACTTCAGCTCCCAGAATCCCAGGAGCTATTGGCCAACATGGGACTATTGGCCAACAGGACTCTAGGAGCTGAAGTCCCTCAGCCCTTAAAGGGGAAAGGTTGCCTACCCCTGGTATAGAGCCACTAAAGGGCTTTCTGTTTCACATCATCATATAAGAATCACTAAGGGAATTCATGAGGACTTGAAGGTCTGGGAGTCCTTTTTGGAACAATTCAATGGAATTTCGTTTTGGAGGTCTGAAATGCTGCTGAGGGCAGATTTTCAGGTACACTCCAATGCTGCTGGTGTCCACAGATTTGGAGTTTATTGGAATGGTCAGTGGGCTGCTGAGGCTTGGCCTCCTACCTGGTCAAAATGTGGTCTTACCAGAGACCTGACATTTTTGGAGCTGTTTCCCATAGTGGTGGCTGTACACCTATAGGCAAATTAATTTGCTAATAAGACTGTCTGGTTTTGGTGTGACAACCAGGCGGTGGTTCAGGTAGTAAATTCCCAGTCCTCTAAGTTCTCAAGGGTGATGAGTTTGGTTAGGAATATGGTGATGCAGTGTTTGAAGTTTAATGTTTTGTTCCAAGCTCCCCATGTCCCTGGTTTGCTTAACCCAGGGGTAGGCAACCTTTCCCCTTAAAGGGCTGAGGGACTTCAGCTCTCAGAAGCCTCAGCCATGTTGGCCAATAGTCCCATGTTGGCCAATAGCTCCTAGGATTCTGGGATCCCTCGGCCCTTAAAGGGGACAGGTTGCCTACCCCTGGCTTAACCCTTTGGCAGACGCCCTCTCGCATTTTCAGTTCTCCAGATTCCAGCAGCTGGTGCCCGAGGCTTCGAAGCACCCACTGGAGATACCAGCACTTCTGTGGAACCTTGGAGACTAGAAATCAGCAGGGCGATCCTACAATCTATTGCCCCATCTACACGCAAGTCCTATCAGACAGCTTTGAATGTATTTAGACAATTTTTGTCAGAAACAAGGGAGATTGAGGTCTGGTCCATTAGGGTGGACCTCATTCTTCAATTTATAGTGAGACTTAGGCAAATGGGTTTGTCGTCTGTTACCATCAGGGGCAGGCTGGCTGCACTGGCCTTTTTCTCCAAGGCCAGGGGTCTGCATGATCCTATTGCAGATTTCAGAGTTAGGAGACCTTTAGAAGGTTGGACCAGAGACTCTCCAGTGGTTAAGGACACCCGTTTGCCAATAACTGGCCCAGTCTTAGTGAAACTGTGGCAACACTTAACCGATACTTGTTATTCAATGGCAACACTTAGCTGATACTTGTTATGGCATTGTTTAAAGCCACATTTGCTATAGCCTTTTTTGCGGCTTTGAGGATCAGTGAGATTGTCCCAGGCTCTCGCAATGATAAATCAGGTAGGGCACTCCTGCTCTCAGATGTTATATTATTGGAGCAGGGGATTAAGATTTTTGTCAGGTGTTCAAAGACCAACCAGTTAGCAAAAGGTCAGCCCATCTCCTTGGCCAAGGCACCTGAGGGTCTAGCACTGGCAGATTATCTAAAAGTTAGACCAAATGTTTCAGGATATTTGTTTGTCCATACTTCAGGTATGCCACTTACTCAATTTCAGTTTAGGGCAGTCTTAAAGGAGACCTTGAGGTGAGCTAATTTACCTTCTGCTCAATTTTCATCTCATTCTTTCCGCATAGGAGCAGCAACCGTTGCGGCTCTTCATGGTTTAGGTGAAGCCGAGATTCGACGAATTGGCTGGTGGCAATCGAAGGCATTCAAATCTTATGTCCGTACCTGATGGATGTATACTATTGGTGATGAATCTAATTGCCTTTATTTGTCAGTTATAGCTGGATTCTCTTGTGGAAAGATCTGGATAGCGGTCCACAGTCTCGTGTTCTGGGCAGAATGCCATATAGTTGAACAGCGACGGGACCCCTCCTTGGGACTGGAGTACATTGGTAACCTGCAATGGTTTGGTTACAGGGGTATGCAATGGGGAGCTTTACTTCCCATGATTATTGAGCTGTCGAGGGCCCATCCGCACCCCCGAGTTTTAGTCATACACTTGGGGGAGAATAACCTGGTCAAGATTCCCTGCCTTCAGCTGGAGAAGCAAATGGTCAAGGACTTGCTGGAGATAACGAAGCGCATTCCTGGTGCTGTTCTCCTATGGACTAAGTTGCTACCAAGGCGTAGCTGGCCTGGGGCCCGTAAAGACGCTGCTTAAATGGCACAAAATGGGGCAAATTTGTTTATTGTTGTTATTTAAATGCTTTGTCACATGCCATGAAGGACTACCTACTTGAGTTAGTCACACCTTCACATACACACGTGACAAAGCATTTGAGTATTTAATTGTAAATTGTTTGTAAATAGACCCTGTTCAGCTAAATAAAGTTGTGGCCTGTTTTTACCCACAAGAAGGCATCACTTGTCCTTTGTGCTGGTGCAAGACCCACCCACCCCCCGACTTGTTGGGAGGGGTTAACTATTGCAACGGCCATTTTGGAGCAAGTGACTGCCGGTTGGCTGGGTGTGCAGGAAGTACCGCCTCGCTTCCTGCACACCTAGCCAATCAGCTTTACTAATATTGTGAGAAAGCATGCTGGGAAATCTCATGGTGCAGCAAGCATCACGAGATTTCCTGCGGGATCTTGGAGCTATATAGCCCTGCGCTGCCATATGGTGGCAGCCATTTTAGAGAAGCAGCTAAGCGACCCAACCCACCCACCCTAATTTTAGGTTTTTGTTTTAGGTTAGTCTCAGGCTTAGGCTGGTCACCTTTGGCGGCCGGGAGGGAATTTTTCCCCAGGGCTGTTCCCCTAGGTTTTTCACCCTCCCTGAGAATATTTTGTTATTAGATAATTGGGTTTGGGTCCTATTATTGATGTAATGTTAATTGTGGTATTATTGCCAAGCTTTGTGATGTTGATAATAAAGATAATTGTTTAATTACATAATTCTAGCTTAGTCACAACTTGGGAACTCAGGGTCTGTATTTTTAAGTTATGGTTAATTCTGGTGGAGGGTGGGTAATGACCCCCTACCCACAGAAAATAATTGGCTAATTAAAAGATTGATTGGGATTAATCAGGCTAAAGATTAATTGGCGGAAGTGACATCAGTACTGAAGTTCATGATGTCATTAACTTAATGATGTCATATAGTTCAATATGATGTCATTTCCAGTTGGGAGGGGCAAAATTGTTTATTGTTGTAATTTACATGCTTTGTCATGTGCCGTGAAGGACTACCCACTTGGGTTAGTCACACCTTCACATACACACGTGACAAAGCATTTGAGTATTTAATTGTAAATTTTTTGTAAATAGACCCTGTACAGCTAAATAAAGTTGTGGCCTGTTTTTACCCACAAGAAGGCGTGACTTGTCCTTTATGCCAGTGCAATGGCCCTACTATTTTCTTCTTCCTTTTGTTATAGACACAACCAAAACCCCTGTTCTATTGTTCTTATTTATATATTGTTATCTCTAGCAAACCTGAGCTCATTCTGTGCTTTACTTTTTCTGACTTTTCCCCTTTCCCCCCTAGACAGATAGTGCTACCTATATGTTCCAATTCCTCTTTGGTGATTCCCCACCACCACCTTTTCCAGTTCTTAAACATGCCCCTTTTAAAACTTAGCTCAGTTGAAAGTTTAGTCATCCATCCTGGTTTCTTGAGACATATCCCATTTTTCTTCTTCATTGAAACAGTTTTAAGTTGTGCCTTCAATATCTCCCTTTTAAGAAACTTCCTTCCCATTTAGTGTTCCTGACCATGGCATCACACCCTAGGTTTTCCTAGGTTTATGAAAATCAGCTTTCTTAAAGTCTAGAATGTGTGTCTAACTATGCTTGGATTCCTCTTTCCACTCCCTTCTAAGGATCCTGGCACTTGCATCCCATTAATCAGTTTATCCCTGTTGGTTAGTCTGTCTAGAGGGGCTGTAGTAGATCCCCCACAATGCTGTCTCTATTGTTTAGCTCTTCTTAATTTTGACCCAGTTGCTCTCAACTTGGCTTCCAGGATTTAAGTCCAGTATCTCTTTACAGGTGTAATCTTTCTTGATATATAATGGTACTCCTTCTCATTTACTGTTTGGTCTATTTCTCTAAAAAGAGTTATATCCTTCTATTACTACATTGCAATCATAAGACTCATCCCACCAGGTTTTAGTAATACCTATTATATCATATTTGCTTTGCTTTTTAGGAGTTCAAGTTCTGTTAACTGCTACCTGTTAAATATCTACCCTTCTCCAGCTGATGCTCATGCAATCCGCATTTTTAAACAATAGCAATTGAACATTAGATGCAAGGGCATACTTAATATCACATATCATTTCCCCATATGGTGAGATTTGAGGTATATGGTGATATTTGAGGTATATCATGTCTTGTAAGCAGAATAGATGATAAACTCTCCAGAATATGGTAAAATTCAGATGTCACCTATTATTCAGAAATAATAGAGGGAAATTCACTCATTTTAAAATAACAAGTAAATGTCATTTTATATACTTTACTGTACAGCAGTTCTAGCCAGTACAGCCACTAGTGAGGAATGATGAGACTTGCAGTTCTAATGGCACCAGGAGGGCTGCATCATACCTACCTTTGCTTTAACCTAAAAATAAATATTAGCATCAGGTAGGGCCATAAATTTCCATTACCAGATTGTTTAGGGAAATCCTTCCCTCCCTCCCTCCCTCCTTCCTTCCTTCCTAGATAAAGAATGTATCAGAAGCTGCTGAAATAACATACCTTTGTTTCAATATTATGTTTCTGTCATGGAGTTGTGGAGCACTTGGAAAACATATATGAGTCATTTACAAGTAGCACTTTTCCAGTGGGTGACCAATTTTAAGTGTGCTAATTAACCTAATAAAAGACTTTCACTTGATTAGGGTTAAAGAGCTAAACCAGGGCTGACCTGGAATTCCTCAAACCACCAGTTCTGATTCAAGTCAATCAGCCTCAGCTTCTTATAAGTGTTCTCATCCTGGGACCAAGTATGCAATCTTAATTTTCCAAGGAACAGAAAGGCTGCCAGCAGCCGGCTTTTCCAGATGACCTCTTCCTTCTATTATAAAACTCTCCCCACTGCTTTATGCTTAATTAACATTAAGATGCACTCTTGTCACCTTTTGTTTGAAGTACTGACTTATTTCATAGAAATCTAGCTTTCACAGCATCGGGAATAGCCCTTGTTTGTCACAGAGCTCTCATTGCCAATCTGTAAATTGGTTCATCAATAGGCATGGTGAGACAGAGAAAGAGCTATGTTACAAAATGTATGCATTTGGTGGGAAGAAATCTCACAATATCACCCACTCTCGAAGAAGGGCACTGCTAGTGAAATTCACCATGGAATCAGCTGGAAGTGTTACTGGATTTTCCAGTAACTTTTTTCCAGTAGTTTTCCAGCACTGTTCCAAAGGAGTGGCATCCACATGATGCCAGGTGGGCTTGTCTAAATGGAATATGTGGTTGGCCAGGAAGGAGCCACTATTCTTGAAATGAATTTTAAAGATTCACATGCCTTTAAAAACTATTGGCTAGTAACACAAGTGTAATTCCAACATATGTCTGCATAAGTTTTTTTTTTGGGGGGGGGGTCATTACAGAGGCTGAAATTCTCTATTGACCTGGTGCAAGTATCAAACTTGCCCAATCCAATTTTACCTGCTGCAGCTCCCTCCTTCAACACAGCCATTTATTGGCTGTTGTAAACAGGGGGAACAGTGAAGCATCTAATTATATTCTTATATCTGGACATATTGCAATGATGTCATCCTCTGGGTCCTCTGGGAGGATGTTCATCAGTGTGTCCAGCAACAGAGATGGTGGTTATCCACTACCACTACCACCACCACACTCTTCACTGGTCAGTAAATGGAGATAGCTGCAGAAGGTAAAATATGGGCTTTGGGAGCATGGGAGAGGAGATACGTCTAAGGTAAGAAGGGGAAAAAATGTAATTTCTTATTCTCATAAACAACAAAAGAAACAAGGGAAGATTTACATCCCTGAAGTTCACAATACATGCTCAGTCATAAACCTTTTCTATTTCAATACAAAAGTAGAATCATAGGATAATAGAATAATAGAGTTGCAGGAGACCTCAAGGGTCATCCAGTCCAGCCCCTGCTATGCAGGAACTCACAATTAAAGCACCCCCGACAGATAACCATCCAGCCTCTGTTTATAAACCTCCAAGGAAGGAGACTCCATCACAATCAGAGGCAGCATGTTCCACTGCCAAACAGCTCTTACCATCAGTAAGTTCTTCCCAATATTTAGATGGAACCTCTTTTCTTGCAGCCTGAATCCATTGCTCCAGGTTCTAGTTTCTGGAGCAGCAGAAAACAAGTTTGCTCCTTAATATGACATCCCTTCAAATATTTAAACATGGTTATCAGGTCACCTCTTAATCTTCTCTTCCTCAAGCTAAACATACCCAGCTCCCTAAGCCACTCCCCATAGGGCAGGGGTAGGCAACCTTTCTCCTTTAAGGGCCGAGGGACTTCAGCTCCCAGAATCCCAGGAGCTATTGGCCAACATGGGACTATTGGCCAACATGGCTGAGGCTTCTGGGAGCTGAAGTCTCTTGGCCCTTAAAGGGGAAAGGTTGCCTACCTCTGCCATAGGGCATTATCTCCAGAAATTTCACCATTTTGATCACCCTCCTTTGGACACACTCCAGCTTTTCAACATCTTTCTTGAACTGTGGTACTCAGAACTGGACACAATATTCCAGGTGAGGTCTGACCAAAACAGAATAGAATGGTACTATTACTTCCCTCAATTTAATAATAATAATAATAATAATAATAATAATAATAATAATAATTTTTATTTATATCCTGCCCCTCTGCTAGGCAATCGGGGCGGCGTACAGTATTTCAAAACATCAGCACAAACATCAAAACAAATAAATCAAATTCGAATCTCATCCCTCCCTCCCATACCCTCCCATCCCCCCAGAACAACAAACTAAGCACGTTAAATGGCAATAATTAAAATATACAGTTTAAAAATACAAAATAAAATACAAAAATACATTATGATCTTCTGAGGGCTGCAGGCTAATCAAAACAGTCCTCCAGGGCTTGAGAATGCCGGCGGGAGATGGAAACAGTCCTCTGCAGCTTGAGAATGCCGGCGGGAGATGGAAACAGGCAGGGGCTTTATGTCCGCCGGTGCTCCTCCCCTGCTGCCCACAGGTGCAGCAGCTCAAGCCGCTCAGGTGGTCCTCCGAGGGCTGCAGGATGGCCGAGCAGTCCTCCGTGGCTTGAGAATGCTGGTGGGAGATGGAAACAGTCCTCCGCGGCTTGAGAATGCCGGCGGGAGATGGAAACAGCCAGGGGCTTTATGTCTGCCGGTGCTCCTCCCCTGCTGCCCACAGGTGCGGCGGCTCAAGCCACTCAGGTGGTCCTCTGAGGGCTGCAGGATGGCCTAGCAGTCCTCCACGGCTTGAGAATGCTGGCGGGGGATGGAAACAGTCCTCCACGGCTTGAGAATGCCAGCGGGAGATGGAAACAGTCCTCCGCGGCTTGAGACATTATACACCTATTGATACAGCCAAGAATTGCATTGTTAAGATGGGTAGGATGCCAATACATGTACATGCGTTATTTATGTGTCTTTTTCATTTTAGTGTGCCTGGGCACTTCACTGAATTATGGCTGTTGAAAGCTACACTGTAATCTCACATGGTGCTTTAAATTCCTGGACTATGGTAGGTTGATAACAGCAATCTTATCTGTGGGGATCTACCTTATTCTTCAGTTTGAAGTCTATACCTATGTGAAAAGTATTTCATTTGGGAATGAAACCTGATGGTCAGATGCAGAAGATGGCAACTACATAGCAACAGTTGCTGATGTTACTTCTGTAATAAACTGGACATCCTATCTAAAAATAGATGAAAGATATTGTTCAAATATAAGATGCTGTATAATTTCATTTTGTCTGTACTTTTAAAGAAACTAACCTGATGTTCTTTTCCTGGTCTAATGTATAGGTCAGAATGTTCATTCCTCTGAATTGTGCAATACTGTGCTAGGCATGGCTTTAAAATTTGCTATAATGCATTTGAAGATTAAAAAAATGTGTATTTTGTAATAAAAATATGTAAAAATATTTATTTAGCTAAGTATGCAGAAAGAAAGTTTTCATGCTGTTTTTTTCTATGCTCACAGATTGATGTGGAAATAGGATGGAATAGACTAGTGAATGAACACACAAAAACTGGTGTGGAATAGAAATGAAAATAAACTGATGTTGAATGGAAATGGAAATAAAATGATCTGCCCATCCATACTCAAAACCCAAGCTTAGTCAAGAGTGTCTGGGTTGACTTAATGAATTCATTTTTTCTCAGCCTCGGTTCACCATTTATATAATGGAACAAGCAATCCATAAATGAGATAAATGCAATGAGAAAATAATGTCCCTTAGGGATAAGGTAGTCTGTTATGAAATGAAAATGAATAAATATAGCATTTCAGGAAACAGAAGGATCCAAATATGGAATATTTGCATAACTACAAAAGCTTGACTGATTATGAGTAAGATATTTTTCTGTATGAACTTTCTTCTCTAGGAAGGCATACTACTAAGAAACCCTGGGCATAATATGGCCTTACAATACAAATCTGTACAAAAGTCTGGAGAGATTGGCCCTCACAGGAGTTCTAGTAGTTCCTTTAATTTCTTGTGTAGGATTGGAGTAAAGAAATACTTTCAATAATTCATCTTCAGCATTTGTTGAATTACTTGCTTGCTATAAAACATTTTTATTGCAATGGTGGGTGGTAATCTGGCTAGCATACATTGGAATGTGAGATACATGAATTATCCCAATGAAGGTTTGCAATTGACCCATACCTGTTGGAAGATTATGAGCATAAAATGTAACATTTTAGATACTCACTGAAAATGAGGTTTTGCATTGGGAATAAAGCAACTCCCATTTTTTCTATAAGGTACTAGCCAAGATAAATTAAATTCTGTGTTGCTCTTGTATCTTAAGGTAATAGCTCAGCAGTAGAGCATATGTTTTGTGTGAAGAAGGTCTCAGTTTCAATTCTTGGCATCTCCATCTAAAAGATAGGTAGCAGTTGAAGCATAAAAACAAAACAAAACAAAACACTTTGGAATGAAATTCCAGGGAACTACTACCAATTAACTTTAGAGTAGATGAATGGACAGACTGATCTAGTACAATACTGCTTTCCAGCTTTATCTTATGACACTACAGATGGAAGCCTAGAAAGAACACTAGAAATAAAATGTTGTCTATGATTTGAAGAAGGTTTGTAATGTTTGCAGTGTGACTCTTTGCATGACCACTCAGAACCAAATTCTACTAAATCAAATAAGACTTACACCTGGAATAGTGGTGAAATATTTCAGCCTTAATCAGTCAATTCCTCAGGTTAAATGTAGACATCTTGTGTTTCTCTAAATGCTATGCATTTAGATTGCTATGCAGAGGGGTGGGGTACAAATAAATTTTATTATTATAATATTATTATTAAATGTGTCAAACTGGGATTTCCATCATCCATCACAATTCAAAAAGGATGTGGAGAAACTGGAGCGTGTCCAAAGGAGGGCAACTAAAATGGTGAAGGGTCTGGAAACCAAGCCCTATGAGGAACGACTTAGGGAGCTGGGGATGTTTAGCCTGGAGAAGAGAAGGCTGAGAGGTGATATGATAGCCCGGTTTAAATATTTGAAGGGATGTCATATTGAGGAGGAAACAAGCTTGTTTTCTGCTGCTCCAGAGACTAGGACCCAAAACAATGGATGCAAGCTGCAGGAAAAGAGATTCCACCTCAACATTAGGAGGAACTTCCTGACAGTAAAGGCGGTTCGACAGTGGAACACACTCCCTCGGAGAGTAGTGGAGTCTCCTTCCTGGGAGGTCTTTAAGCAGAGGCTGGATGGTCATCTGTTGGGGATGCTTTGATTGGGAATTCCTGCATGGCAGGGGGTTGGACTGGATGGCCCTTGTGGTCTCTTCCAACTCTATGATTCTATGATTCTATGATTACATTAGAGCTGATGGAGACTGAGGTCCAACAATATCTGGAGGCTCCTAACACACATTTAAATTAGATTAATTGAATGAATACCTAGGATTCAGTTAAAAATATTTCCAATTATTTGGTCAGGAAGCATCGTAAGCCTACTGAAAATGTTTGAAAGATGGTATACTTAAAACTGATCCTATGGAGTTTGAATGGGAGATGTTGGGCTTAGTATTTGCAGTCTTACTCTGGGGCAGTCATGGTTGGCAGTTTCTATGTCACTGGAATGGTGAACCCATTCAGGGACTTAGTATGAATATGAAATAAGTCCAGGCCTAATTTTTCAGAATTCATTCAGTGCCTTGGATAGCTCCTTTAAAGTTAAAGGTCAGAGGAGATTCCCTGCCTGCTAATGTGGAAGCTACCAGCTGCCACTGCTCTTAATTCCAGCCAACCATTATTATTCTGTATTGACAAAAATGTTCTACAAATGATATTTTTTATCTGTTAAAATGATCCATGACTTAGCCTATTGAAAATAAGTAGCAGAAAGAAGCCCTGCCCATCATGCACATTAAAGCAAGTTGTCCAATGACTTTAATGCTTTTATGGTTCTTAGATTCACCTCAAATGGCATCACATACATTCTGTTGTTTGGCACAAATTTATCTTGCATTAAAAAAAAAATGGAATTGTGCTTGAAATGACCAGAAGCTTTTGAACTCCAATTAGATTCAAATATTTTTATTGATTGTTGAAACTCCCAAGAAAGGCTCTGATTGACTTCCTGGGTGTTGCATGAAATTAACTCCTTTCAGTTAGTGAAAAGAAACATATTTCTTTGCAGGCCTTTTAGCACCAAACTGGAAGCTCATAATTTCTTTAAAAAAAAAAAACTGTCCCCAAATTGCCTCAATCCCTGAAGATAACAGAGGCATTCCACCATGATGAATCAGATGATTGCCATTGCCTGGTTTATAGGAGATAAATATTTTTAAATCCTTGCCATAGTATGGCAATACAGTGATACAAGATGTGGTCTAAGAAAGAGAATGAAATCCGTTTAAAGAATTGAACTTCTATTTGTAAAATGCTTATGACCTCGCATGAGGTCAATTTACTTTCTCCTGTCAACTATAGTCTTATATATGTCTCTTATATGTGTGTGTGTGTGTGTGTGTGCACATGTGACAGTATCACTGTATTTCCATTTTGATGAACTCAGGAAGCTAGGAAGCAAGATCTACTGATCTTTCTAGGAAAATGGGGAAAAGATGAATAAATGTCAGAAAAGGGAGTAAATTTTAAGAGTTCCTCTTGATTATGAATATATATGTGACAATAAGTGTTCCTCTAAATTCTGAAATATTTTAACTCTCTGTTCCTCTCTGTTATATTTAATCAAACTACTGATTTGTATTGAATACCTCAACTAAGTATGATTCTCCAGGTCCCCAAACAGAGGTCTTTCCCAGATCTCTTAACTGGAGTCTAAAGTAGTTGGGGAAAAAATGGAAAGAGCATAAAGCTACTGAGAGCAGTTGGAAGGAGGGATTGAGAGCAAGTTTGTTGAGACCAAGAAGAGCAAGGTGAAACGTGTGAGAGGCTAGAGGTTTAGAGTGCAGTAGAGGAGAAAGATGAGTTGGGAGGGGTTTCTTGTTGTGCTGGCCAAATAAGAACTTATCTAGCTCTCTTTAGAACTGTGAAAACCTCTGAGGGAAAATTTGCTGATTCCCATCCACATTTCCTTTTTACTTCTACAGATGGCAATCCAGCTGTAGGGATACAATTCTTCATTATGTTTCTTCTTGAAGAAAGCAATGAGCAATTTTAACTGTTTTCCTCCCACTGTGAGAAAGTATTTGAAAACCACACCCTTTAAAAAGCCTTGAAAGCTATTGTCAGAGAAAGATGGGATATAAATCCTTGAAATAAACAAATAAATATTCCAGTTCAGGAATTATCCTGCACACAATTTGCATGTGTTTGTTTTGCAGAAAATGTTGTTTTATATACACATTAACTACAAGTGAATTTTGTAAAAAATAACCCACAATTACAGCATTTTCTTCACATGAAATTATATTTCTGTGTAGAAATATTTTCTTCACAAGAAATAATATTTGTTCTTGCTGGGGAAAGGAGGCTATAGAGGAACTTGGGGGAGAATTGGCTCTTGTAACCCACAGTTGCCCATCCCAGTGTGGGATTTTGCCCTGGGTCAGCATATCTGCTTTAGTGTACTTGAATATGACCTTCATAATATTTAATCCACCAGTAATAAATAGTGCCTAGTACAGCATGCTCTTTGGGTATGATTCTCAAATACCTGTACACAGGGATTTCCTTAAATGAGAAACTCTTGATCATACTACTCAAGCTACAGTTTTTAATGATCACAGCTAGCATTTCACTACATCTTGAGTGTGGGGAAGTAATTTATGAATATATTAACAGTGTGAATTAAATGAAGCAGCATTTAAGAGTGAGGCATATTTCAATGGAAATTAAAAAACAAAAACAAAAACCTCCTTCTTGCTGCAATCTCATATCCTGGCATAAAATGGTGCCAGCCTTGCTGGATAGGTTTTTCAAACCAGAAGAAAAGAGCCATTTTCCAGCACTGGAGAATCAGTCAATGAGAGATTTATAGAAAAAGAATGCTTTTTTCAATCCAGCAAAAAATAAGTGAGGAGATTAACTTAAATGTACCAAGTACATGCATGTTACTGCACCAAAGAAAAAGTTGTTTAGCTAATGACTATTTTGCCAGAAAATAATCAATATCAGAAAATAAGAAAATCAGTTAATAGTCCAGAGAATGTATTTAAAGCAGCTGTAGAAACATCTAATAAAATGTAGTCAGCATCCATGTGCTGCTGATGTCCTTGATTTTATCCTCACAACACCTCTGTATAGGGATGGAATCAATATGTTTTTCAAGTGTTGAGAAACCATGGGGGGATGCAGATGAGCATCCCTGGGCTGACCTGGAAAATGGAGGATTGAGGCTGAGGCTGCCAGACATGTCAGCTCCGATCCTCCCTTTCGCTGCCTGGGAAAGGAGCGCCAAAATACCACTCCTTTCCCAGGCAGTGAAAAGGGTGCCTGAAGAGCCACCACGCTGCACTTTTGCACCTCTTCTGGTGCAGCATGTAAAAACGCTGTGCTGGGAGGATGTCCTGACAGTGTGCGCTGTGCGTAGTGGTGCACACTGTGATGACATCCTCAGGAAGGGGTTGGGGTGCCTGGCGTGTGGCTGCCCCTCCCCTTCTCTGCCTCCAAGATGGCACTTTGTGCCATCTGTAGAGGCCTCATGATGAGAACAATCCTGCACAGATGAGAATCTTCACAATTTGGGAGTTATTCTGTGCAAAATTTGGTTGTTTGTGCATAAAACAGCATTTTGTGCACAGGAATTAACAATTTCTATGTGGAAATAGTAGTTTAATGCAGAAATATTAATTCTTATGCAGAAAATGCTGTTTTCTGTATAGAAAATGATGTAACTGGGGATTTATTCTGCATAAAATATGGTTGATTTGCATAGAAAACAGCATTTTCAGCACAAAAATTAATATTTCTGCATTGAAATATTATTTTCCATGAAGAATATGCTGTTTCTTGTGGAGAAAATGAATTTTTCTGTGCAGAACAACCACATGGAAATTTAGCACAGAATAAGTCTTGGACTGTGTAGTGCAGATACACTCAGCCCTTCTAGACAGATAGGGGGAAAATAGCATATGAGAGAAAGGAAGTCTGGCAGTTCTTACCCTTTTCTAACCTGTCAGCTATTTTGCTTCAAATAATCTTTCTGATTTTGTTTCCCCTGCTATGGATTTTTCAAAAATACGTTGGAAACCCCATGGAGGAAAAAACTTCAAGAGAGACCAATCTGGAGTGAGAAATTTGTTGGTGGAGAACAGTTTAAACAGCTCTTTCTATCTTATCCTTCTTCTATTGATTTGCTACTCCCCAAGATGTTTTTCAGTTTCCCCCCCCCAAAAAAACTGTTGTTGTAAAAATCCTTAAAGTGGCTATTCAATGGCATATGACCTTTGGGGAAATATTTCAATATGCTTAAGGGGGGGAGTAGTGCTGGGTATTAGAGAAAGCAAAAAGTGATATTATGCATGTATGATAGAAATGTCACAAAGATAAAGAATTACAGATGTGTTTGTTCAGTTATATGAAGTAATCTATATCTCCCATGTAAAAAAGAAGAGACTCTCTACATGTACTTACAAGAGTATGGATTGCATTTGCCAAGATGTGAAAAAGCCATCAAAAGCTAAGTAAGAAATAGCTGTTAAAATGAAAATAGTTAAAGTTGCTAAGACTGACTGCTTTCATGAACAATCCACAAAAATGTAAAACCAGAGTAGAGAGCTGGAATGAATTAAATACTTGGCAAAGAAGCTGGGATTAGAGCTTCTAGGAATGGGTTTATGATGATGTAAGTACAGTATAAAACTGGAGGAACAAAATCTTTTTCTGTTGCAAGTTGTTTGTCAATCTTTACCCTTTTGAGATTCAAAATCTCTTGCTCTTGCTCTTAATTTTAATTTCATAATGAATAATATAATTAAAGCTTTTTCAAAAACAAATGTTGGCATAACTTTTTAGATCTTTTAGATCTCTCAAGTATGTGCTTTGAACCATCTTATTACCCTGAACAAAGGATTTTGTCATGTTCATAAATATTACGGGTGGCAGATATAATCCCTGTTCAGATTAACCAAGTTGTTTCTCAATAAAATGTGTATGTAATCATTATATGATTATGGTGGTTCAGCACAAAAGTCATGTTCAGAGGGGAAAAAGTTAATGATTTTTAAGTTTTAATGAATAAATACTGTAAATTAGGATATTGTACATTAGATTCTCAAGCAACTTACACATACTTGTGGAGTAGGTCAAGGATAACTCAGAAAGCCAAGCTTTGAAAGTTAACATTACATTTCATTTCTTTTTCACTATGTCAGAAAAGACAGGGAAAATGAATGCAAACACCACCACCTCCCCCGAAAGGAGCTAATCAAAAATGCCAAAAATGTTCTTTTTGGTATGTAAAACATATATCACTAAATGATACCACTGAAGATCAAAATGTCAACTATCAGTGTCTTCTAGTAACCTAAAAGTGTTCCTTACATACTGTTAGAAAAGCACTGCAGGTACACAGACAACTATCTCTTCCTCTGTTATTCCATGCTAGGTTGCTATAATGCATATAGTTTATATGCAGCTTGATTAGTCCAGTAACAAAGCAGCATTTTTGTTGAAACACACATCCCCTGCTAGTCTGTCATAGAGATGTTCACGTTATATTCATTCCTTTATTCTATTACACTGCAGAATTCATCACAGGGAGTACATTATCCCTGAGTAGCAAGTGGGTGATATGGATGGGATGAAAGCAAGTAGCAGGATCTACTCATCATATTTCATATTTTTGGATAGTTGCAGGGCTGTGATAGGGACCTAGAAGAAACATCAGATCAGGTTGGCTGGACATGACATGAAATAGCTACTGACAGTCCATAGTCTAAGCAGGGTTTGGAGGTAGTTAAACAGCATGCTCTAATCACTACTGCAGAATCTTCCCCCACTAGTTCCATGGACTAAAGATGTCAGCCTTTACTACAGAATTATACTAATTCAATCCTCTATCTCTCTCTTCTCGGGGTACCTTGGCACCTTCTAAGTGCCTCACCAAACTACAAATGCCAAGATTCTTTATGACAGAACTATCATACAGATATGAAACTGATAGAACAGAGTAGTGCATATAGACATATATGTATGTTGAGGATCCAGGACAGTTAATGGTGGAAACTACTTTTATTCTCTCCACCCTCAATGCTTATTAAGCCATACCATGTCTTACCCCCAACCCTCAGGCAGAAGGAATTCTCATTATCTCCTTCAGCACACCCAATAATATTTGGAGAAGGGATATAATCTTTGCTAATTTCATTCTTGAAGAAAACAACACATTATTGCTGCAAGAAAAGTTTTAAAAACTATGCAGTTTTTGAAAACTATTCACAGTTACAGACTTTTTCTATGAAAAATATACACATGCTATTTTGTTGCTGTAGTTGGAAGTGCAACAACTGCACACACTGAAGGTAACATGTTTACATTAGAAACAGCCTCTTCTGTGCAGGAAACAGCCTTTGCTCTGCTGAAAATAATATTTTTGCAATGAAATGTTATTTTCTCTGCAGAAAATGTTTCCTACCCAGTTTTTTCAGTTCTGTTTCCTGAACAGAAAATGCTTCAGTTAGGAACTTACTCTGTGCAAACTTTGCATATTTTTTGGCACTTTCTGTACAGGAAACAATATTTTCCACACCGAAATATGGTGTTAAGCACAAAAAAATGTTGCCTTTGTTACAGAAAATGCAGCTTTATGTGAATAGCAGCAGCAACAGCATTGAAGGGATGTGGTGGCTCAAGTGGTTAAGACATTGACTCTGTTGATTGTAAGATTGGTAGGTTGGCAGTTTGAGGCCCAGGTGCCACGTGATGGGGTGAACTCCCATCACTAGTCCCAGCTTCTGCCAACCTAGCAGTTCAAAAGCATGCAAATGCAAGTAATCTTTTTTTTATTGATTAGCCCTTTGATCATTTCAAAAAAGAATATAGCAAAGTGACATTAAAAAAGCATTACATAAAAATTAAAATTGTTAAGAATGTAGTAAAGTACATATAATTAAAGTAAAATACCATATGATTATAGTAATACAAAACAATGGATACAATCTCCCTGAAAAAATAAGACAGAGAATGACATCAAACATCAGATTTTTTTCATCTCCCCTGCAATTTACACCAATCATCCCCACATATCTGGATTTCAATTATTGTATTGCTTTATGTAAAAACTGAGCTGTGCTGTTATTTATTTTTGGATCTTGACCACTCATGAAATATGAGATTCTAATATGGGTATCCCAAAATAGAGTCCATTTAATGTACAGACCAAGATACTGCTCTCTTTCCTGATGATACAAATTACATTTAAATAAAATGTGGGTTAAATCCTCAATTTCACAATCTCCACAAATACAAGTTCACTCATTATAAGGAATACCAATGAATCTTCCATATCTTACCATGGTGTCCAGCTGATCAAATCTGGCTCGGATAAATACCTCCCTTAGATGTTTATGCATTTGTGTTTTTAAATAATTTGCTCTTTGAAAGGTGTGTTTATGTTGACTCAGCCATTTTAAATTGCCTATCTTACTATATCTTTTTGGGCCTCAATAGCCGGTATTTTCTGTCTTGCATCCTTTTTTGCTTGATCATTAGCTAAACATGAATCAGGGAGACCATAACTCTTTATAAAGTTTATTATTTGCACAGTCCAATAGGATTGAAGCTGGGATTGTAACTGCTCTAGGTAACATAATTTTGGTAGTCTATCTGGCTCCATTTCATTAAGTTTACAACAATAGTTAAACACTTTAATTTTTGCTTGTGAGTGGATTGAATAAATTTCTAATTCTGCTCTAACAGCAGCAGTTGATGTCCTTTTATCTCCCCCCCCCCCCCCAATATACTTCTCAGATGTTGGGACTGTGATAATTCAATTGCTGAGATGGAATTTACACCCCAGACTTCCGCTGCATACAAAAGCATAGGTGTAATCTTAGCTTTGTATACATTAATTATTGGGGTTAGAGAGCCAGGATATTTGTAGGCTTTTAGTTTAAGTATGAGATTTAATCATGCCTTTGTTCAAATTGCACTCCTTTGGTGATGACAAGACCAGGAGCCATTTTCAGAGAATGTTACACCTGGATAAGAAAAGGTCTTTATTTGGTCTATTGGCACACCCTCTAACTGCCATCTATGTCTCTGCTGTCCTTTACCAAAAAACATTATATTTGACTTAGATTTGTTAATAGTTAAGAAATTATTCTTACAGTAGATGCTGAATCTTCTTAAAAGTCTCCACATACCCACTTGGGAATAAGAAAATAAAATCATATCGTCAGCATAAAGCAGAGTATTACAAGGTGTTTGTAGGACTGTGGGCATATGAACAGCTGAATCCTTCATTTCAGATGGAAGATCGTTGATATACAAATTAAATAGCAAGGGCGCAAGTAAACACCATTGTTTCACCCCTTTATATGTATCAATTTTGTTGGTCAGGGCTCCATTTATTCTGAATTTTACTTTTAAACAGGTACCTGTGTAGAGGGCTTAGATTAATAACAACAGTCTCAGATCGATTTTAAGACTAATCAGTTTGTTCCATAACATTTCTCTATTCACTGTTCTCTATTCACTGCAGAAAGGTCTATAAAAGCAGCATATATATGGGGGGTTTTTTTTGCTAATATATTTGGCAATTATATGATTCAAAATGAAACAGTTGTCAATGGTAGATCAATTTTGTCTAAAGCCTTCTTGTTCTTCTGGTAATATTCCTTTCCCATTAACCCAACTCTCCAGCTTATTCAAAAGAAACCTTGAGTATATTTTTGCTACAATATCTATTAATCTGATCGGCCTATAGTTACTGGGAACCTTTTTTGTAAATAGGTACCACTATGACAATTTTCCACCCCTCTGGGATCTGACAGGTATTATTTATATGCGTAAACAATCCTGCCAGGATAGGTGCCCACCAATCTCTAAATTGTTTGCATAATTCTGCTGGTAAGAGATCTTCCCCAGGTGCCTTATTATTTTTCAGAGCATTATTAATAGATACAATCTCTTCTTCAGAGACTAGTGGCCAAGGGGGCAAAGTTTCACTACCTAGGAAATCAGAACTTGATTGCTGAATCTCCGTAGAATTGTATAATGTGAATAGCCCTTGAAAGTAGTTTTCCCATTCTTTAGCAGGTATAGGGATATCATATAAGAATCTCCATTCTTTTAGGATTCCAGTAACAGAATGCCAAAATATTGCTGAATTGTGACTTTTTGCCGCTAACTGCAAACCGGCCCAGATTGAGATGACATGATTTTGTTTCTTAAGTTTTATTAATTATTTATATTCATTTCTAAAGGCCAACATCTCAAATTGTAAATGAATAGAGGAGAACCTCTGTGCAGATCTCAATGCCCACTTTAGTTTCTTTTTCATTATCCTACATTCTTTATCGAACCAGGGTGAGCTATCTTTCAAACGGGTTTTCCCTGTGGGCTTAGAATATTAAATAATTCTTCAGCATTTGGCACAGATTTGAAAATGCATCAGTAACTGATATCCAGTCAGCTGAAGATGACCCAATCATGTTAGTCCAATTTTCAACAATATCTGCTTTAAGATTAAGTAATATTGCTGTTATATCAACTTTGGCCCATCTAAAAGTCTGCCATTTTGACACGCTTCTTGATTATTTATAATGCATCTATCCTCCCGACTGCTTGGTCTTAAATCTGAGCTACTCCACCCTTTCACACTCACAGGTTGGTGATCACTTTCCCTTCTTGGGTGGACAGCAATTTCTGAAAAAAGATCAATTTTATTTCTGGTGACGCAGATAAGATCTAGTACTGTGATGAAAGGTAAAATGGCTGCACAGCAAGGCATTGCTGAAGGACAGTGAAAGTGAGAGATAGCAAGAAATAATGACTTGGCTGGAGAAAGAACTTACAAAACAAGAAGCAACTTGTACAAACATTGTCTGCTCCGAGCTGCATATGACATCAACAAGATAGCAATGGACATGAGACCTTAGTATGTTTTGGAACTATGGAAAACATGTTCTTCCGAAGAACTGGCAAGACATGAGTATAAAGAAAGGGGATTTTCAGCCTCTCCTTTGTTGGCACCTACCTGGGCAAGGTGTCATCCCATCCCCTTCGAGGATGAACTGATCCATCATCCAGCAAAGGACCATGTTTTGTGGGTATGAATGTGTGTGTGCAAGAGCTCTTGATACTTAAAATGGTTGTCTTATTTCTTATTTCATATTTCTTATTTCTCATTGTCTCATTGTCTTATTTGTTATGTCTTAATAAATGTTACATGCATAGTGGGCAAAATCCAAATTTGGTGTCTCTAGTCTTGTATCAGCCCTGCTGGGGTATTCTCTCTAAGGTATCTCCACTACACGTTTTCAAAATATAAAGAACGGCCTAAACCACTCTGGCCGTGACAGTACACTGCTAGAGTTGGAGGCACGATATGTGTACGGGTATCTGTAGCTGTCATCCTCAACTCTGCCTCCCAAAATTTGGAGATTACATTTGAAAATTGAGGATACCAAAGACAGACCCACACTGTTGTTTTTGTTATATCTAGAACACCATTGTGGGTGATTATCGTAGAAGTTGTTTGGTAGATTATTCTTTCTATCAAAATCATAAAGAGATGGACCTAATTTGAGATTGAAATCACCCAATAGAATTATTACGAATTGGGGGTATAGAATTATTAAATCCTCCATTTGAACTTGTCCATATATTGGTATTATAGAAGGGAGATGAAATGGGAGGAATGTATACATTTACAATTATAACTTCAAAATCCTTATGTGTAAATTTCATAGTTAAAAATGGGGACTATTTATCTCTGTAATTTAGTTTCTCCCCTTGCCAATGCAATTCCAGTTTGATAAGAATACAGAGGCCACCAGAAGTTCTCCCTTTGTTTTTTAGTTTTTGGGCCAGAATATTCCAACAATGAAAGCCTGGGAGATATAAAGGCTGATCATCAACAGTTAACCAGGTTTCTTGAATAGCCACCACATCAAATTTAGAAAGGAATCCCATTAAATCAGCATTCACTATCTCCTTCCAATCAGCAACATTCCATGTAACTATCTGGATACTTTCCCCACTAACAGGCTGTTTTGGACCAGATGAAGAAGAATGAGGCGTATAACCTGGTGGCACATACACTCAGTTAATATCTGTATCTATAACTATATTATTGATATATCCTGAATAAACACAATTGTTATGTATATGGTCACCTTTAGGTATTTGATACATTTGTTGTTGTTTTTCTTTTCTTACAGACAAGACAGGATCCCCTGAAAACCCAACAAAAGAGGTGGCCTGATGTATTATAGCCATCTCTGTTATGACTGAGGAGAGCTTGGCAGGGGACTGTTTCTGTTCTTGGATTCTTTTCTCGGGGGTACTATATTCTAAATGCATTAGTTCTATTGAATTTGGCAACAGAGGTCTGCTTAGTGTTGTAACTACTAACTGATTCTGATTTTGTCTTGGAGACATTGTGTTTAAGATAGCCTCCTACTCACACAACAACTTTGGCATTCTTTTCTCATTTACGTGTCCTGTTCGAAGCTCTATCTTGGATTCAAGGGCCTCTAATAATCCAGAAGAGTCACATCCACTAATTGTTTTGGGTGCTCCTTATCCGACGTTCCTTTCCCTGGTGTGAGTGAGCCAACACAATCCATGTTTGAAGATAGAAGGTCAATTAGTGGTTCTGTTGGAGCAGCTGTATTCTTCAAGGACCACTTTAAACTATCGAACTTCTGCAAAATAATGTCTTGCTCTTCTATTGGCAGTGAACTGAAAGCATTGACTAAACTATCCTCAGACTGAAACAAGTTAGATTGTCTCTCTTTCTCCAGTTCCATCTGAGAAACATCAGGAGATGATATGAATTTAGAAACTCTTGACACAGTAAATAGAGGTTTGACTCTTTCTTCACAGAAAACTCTGATAGGGAAAATTTGATATTGGGCTAAATACGTCTTCATCCTAAATAATATCAGAGGGATTGTAGAATGTTTAAAGGACAGGAGTATCTTTAATTGGTTTGAATGCTCTGGCAGCCAATCCACGGAATCTGTATCTATCTGCCCTAATTGGCAGTGTAGGAGCTTTCCCAATGAGATTTTAATTGCTTTCTTAGAGGACCAACGCCCATTATTAAGTCTGCTCTTATGATTTTTTATCATTTCCATCAGCCTCATGATTTCTATTGAAAAATTGACCGTGGGTATTAGAGGCTTCACCCTAGCCAGTTCAGATGCTCCATCACAAAAAGGACTAGTGGATGATTTTACAATTGGATTTTGTTCCGAGGTCTCCCTTTCTCCACTTAGGCTATACAACTTCTGTTTTAATTCTGCTATCTGTTCAAATATCATAATAACCATTTGTGTAGTAATCAGACAATATTTTGTCATAAGATCGGATAGCTCTTCTCCTGTTTGTTGCTTCCCCTTCTGAATTTAATTATGATTCTTAGGTGTCCTGTTAGTATTGCTCTTTGTTACCAGATTCCCACTGCTGCCCAATTCTTGTGCATGATTTCCCTTCAACAGGGGTAGATCCAGAGTCTGCTTAACACCAGATTCTGATTGTGAGCCTTCTTCCAAGAATTCAAGACCATTGGCAATATAGACAGGATTTACTTTACTTACATTCTCTATTCCTATAAGGCACTCATCAATTCTTGTTTAGAGTGTTTCAAATGAGGGAATGAGTTTGGACTCCCCCATCTGTTTTCTTCATTTCCTCTTTCCCATATCTTAATTTGGAAAATTCCCACATAAATCATAGGCTCAGATTAGATACTTGTCTTGTGGGTTATGGCTGAATTATCTAAGTTGTTCTGCCTCTTACTCTGCTTAACTCAGTGACAAGGAAGCTGAGCAACTGACCTCTGTACCACTGGCATTAAAATTACTACTGTTAAAAGGAACTGCTGGTGCTGCTGTTGGAAGGGGTTGGGCAGGTTAAATAACGTCTGCCGTGCTTCTGCTGCTGCTGTTCGGAGGGAGGAGGGCAGGCCAAACAAACAAATCTTTGCCCTGGTGTCATCAAAGCTGCTGGTGCTGCTGTTGGCAAGGGTTGGGAGAGCTAAATAGCCTCTGCCACTCTTCTGCTGTTGCTGTTGGGACCAAGTGCAAGTAGATAAATAGGTACCACTTTGGTGGGAAGGTAAACAGTGTTCTGTGCAATCATGCTGGCCACATGATCACAGAGTGGTCTCTTCCAATGCTTGCTCTTTGGCTTAGTAATTGAGATGAGCACTGCCCCCTATGGTTGCACATGAATTGACAACCTTTTCAATGAGGAATACCTTTACCTTTTGAAATTTTGTGCAGAACATATTCCAAACTGCAAAGATTCTCATAAGCCTAAGACTCTAATATCAGGAGTTCCTAATACTTGAGAAACACATTCTTTGTCCATTTTAAAATATTTTGTAATATTCTTTCCATTCCTAATGTTGAACCAGGAACAGGCAAAGATCAGCATGTAGCTGAATTACAACACAGAACCTGTACTGCCCCAGTAGCGAAAACAGACAAGAGTTTAAATAATTTGATCCTCCAGTGCCCCATTCTAAAACATTCTGAAATATTTGAAATAAACTTCATGGCTCTTATTCCTGAGGAGCCTGGTATCCACTATCTAGCATCACTTAGTGACACAGTGTTATACTGCAGACTACTTAGGATTTTAATCCATTAAACTATTAATTTAAATAACAGAATAACACTAACATGTATACTCTCAGGGTTCCCTTAGTATAGATGCCAAGTTTCTGAAGATTATTGCTCATCCTAAATAACACAATTTACCTCTCCCAAATTCAAGCCTAATTCGGGCTGCATCTGGGTTCTATCACATGTCCTCCCCCAAAAAACCACCATTCAGGTATATACCCACCCCAATGAGGGTCCCAAGACACGCTCCAGTGACCATTTTTCTAATCAGAGCCCTAGTAGACCACAAGTTGAACATGAGTCAACAGTGTGATGTGGCAGCTAAAATGGCCAATGCGATTTAAGACTGCATAAATAGAAGTATAGTATCTAGATCAAGGGAAGTAATAGTGCCACTGTATTCTGCTTAGTCAGGCCCCATCTGAAATATTGTGTCCAGTTCTGGGCACCACAAGTCGAAAAGGATGTTGAAAAATTGGAGCGTGTCCAGAGGAGGGTGAATAAAATGCTGAAGGGTCTGGAAACTATGCCCTATGAGGAACGACTTAAGGAACCGGGTATACTTAGCATGGAGAAGAGACGATTAAGAAGTGATATGACATGCCTCTTTAAATATGTGAAGGGATGTCATAATGAGGAGGGAGCTAGCTTGTTTTCTGCTGCTCTAGAGAATAGAACCCAGAACAATGGATGTAAGCTACAGGAAAAGAGTTTCCACCTGAACATTAGGAGGAACTTCCTGACAGTGAGAGCTGTTCAAAAGTGAAACACAATCTCTCAGAGTGTGGTGGAGTCTCCCTCTTTGGAGGTCTTTAAACAGAGGTTGGATGGACATCTTTCAGGGATGCTTTGATTTTGAGTTCCTGCATGCAGGCCCTTGTGGTCTCTTCCAGCTCTATGATTCTATGATTCTATGATACTCAGGGAATAAAAATACAAGGAAAAATGGGGTGGCTTTCATACTAAAAAAAGATGTTGCAAAAGCAGTCAAAGGATACAATGCAAAATCAAACCAAATCATCTCAATAAGGCTCCACGGGAAACCTATGAATTTCACCATAATTCAAGTATATGCACCAACCACTGAGGCAGAAAAAGAAGAAATTGATAGATTTTATGAAGGAGTACAGGAAGAAATTGACAACACACCAACACAGGATGTCAAATTGATCAAACTGAGATTGGAATGCAAAGGTTGGGAGTAAAGAAGAATCAAAAATGGTAGGTAGATTTGGAGTAGGCAAAAGGAATGAAGTAGGTAAGCATCTGATAGATTTTTGTGAAGCCAACAACCTATTCATTGCAAACATATTTTTCATACACATGGACATCACTAGATGGTCAACACAAAAACAAAATAGATTACATAATTGGAAGTAAAAGAGGTCAAGCTCCATACTGGTGGCCAAGACTAGACCAGGTGCTGATTGTGGCACAGATCATGAACTACTCATTTTAAAAATAAAAGTAAAACTCAAGAAGAGAACAAAACTAGTCATCATACCAAAATACGATTTAAACAACATTTCCACAGAATTCATTGACAATATAAAGAACAGATTTGCAGTACTAAGTATAATAGATCATGAACCAGAAGAGCTTTGGTCTGAAGCCAGTGACATAATAAAAGAAGAATGCATAAAGACACTTCCAACAGACAAAAGGAAAGTGAAGAAACCATGGATGACAGATAAAACACTGCAAGCAATAAAGGAAAGAAGAGAAACAAAACAAAAAGAAGCTAGGAATAAACTAAGAACCATGAACAAAACAGTACAATGGCCAATGCATAAAGATAAGGAAAATTATTACAATGACAAATGTGGAGAAATAGAAGACAACAACCAAAAAGGGAAGAATGTGAGACCTATTCCAGAAGATTTGGGAAATCAAGGGAAAGTTCAAACCAAGGACCAGGACTCTCTACGACAATAAAAATAACATATTTCAAGACCAGGAAGGAATAAAAAGACATTGGATGCAATATACAGAAGAACTATACAAAAGAGATGAAAAAATGAAGGATACATGGAGTGAAGAGCCATATGAAGATGAACCCCAAATTCAAAAATTGAGATGGAAGCTGCAATAAACAAAATGGCAAAAAACAAGACTCCAGGAACAGATAATATACCAATAGAACTGTTACAATCCACACTGAGAGAGTCAACTCTAGTGCTAACCAACATATGTCAACAGATATGGAAAACAAAATGATGGCAATAGATTGGAAGTGATCAATATACATCCCCATCCACAAAAAATAAGACATGAGAGATTGCAGCAACTGTAGGACCATAGCACTAATCTCCCATGCAAACAAAATTATGCTCAAAATACTGCAACATAGACTCCAACCACACATGGAGAGAAAAATCCCAAAGGTCCAAGCAGGGTCCAGGAAAGGAAGAGGCCCCAGGGATCGCATTGCATATATACAATGGCTAATGGAGCATAGCAGGGACTTCCAAAAGAAAATTAGCATGTGCTTTATAGACTATAGCAAAGCCTTTGACTGCATAGATCAGGGGTAGGCAACCTGTCCCCTTTAAGGGCCGAGGGACTTCAGCTCCCAGAAGCCTCAGCCATGTTGGCCAATAGTCCCATGTTGGCCAATAGCTCCTGGGATTCTGGGAGCTGAAGTCCCTCGGCCCTTAAAGGGGAAAGGTTGCCTACCCCTGGCATAGATCATGAAAGGCTATGGAACACCCTTAAAGACATGGGAGTGCCAACACATCTGATGGTCCTAATTAAGAATCTGTACTCAGGACAAGAGGTTACTGTCAGAAGAGAACATGGAGAAACAGAATGATTCCCAATTGGCAAAGGGATCAGACAAGGCTGCATCTTATCACTCTACCTGTTCAACTTATATGCAGACAATATTGTAAGGAAAGCAGGCTTGAACATGGAAGAGAGAGGAGTGAAATGGGAGAAAGAAATGTCAACATTCTGAGATATACTGACAACATCATAATACTAGCAGAAAACCTCACAGACCTGGAACAACTACTAAGGAAGATCAAAGAAGAAAGTGCAAAGGCAGGCTTGTCAGTGTGTGGATGATGGGTGTTGCAGTGATGCTCTTTGACACCCAGCAGAATCTGCAGGACAAGCTGGCTGCTGTGATCCACAGCCACTTTGTAATTCTTGCCATCAACTGGCTCAGCTTCCCTTCTTCAGGATCCTGTCTTCCTCAGTCAAGAAGACACATTGTAAAGTCCAAAAGCATAGTTTATTAATGCATATAAAAGAAAAAATAAGATAGCTAAGTAAAATCCATTGTGATGAACTTGTCCAGTTCAGCCATGAAAGATTACATCTTTAACAATCCCAAAAGCTTAGGATCTCAAACTTGTTGCAGTTGAAAACACTGCTGCTAGGCAGGCATGCACTCTCACATCTTGAACAATAATCATTCTTAATCAAAAAATTCTCTAGGCCCTTCCCATACTCCACCTTCTAGGTGTTAACCTTATGTTAATTGGATAATGCCTGTACAATGTATATTAACCCAGCCTCTTGCTGTCCATCATCCACCACGTGACTATTTTCCCAACCTAACGATGTTTACGTATTGTTATCAAGCCTTTCTCATAACAAAGTCTGTGTCCATGAGTTGTACCTTTGGGAAAGTATATGTTTATGTCTGTGTAGCCATCTGGTGTTAGATTCACTTTGTTTCTCTAGATGTTGTTCTCATGAGGAAAATTCCACACACACATCTCTACATTTCACCTTTGACTGTATAACCCATCTATATTCTAACAAGGCTTACTGTTGAACATAAAGAAAACAAAGATAATGACCACAGAGAATGTACACACATTCAAACTAGACAATGAGGAAATAGAAGTAGTAAAAGAGTTCTATCTGGCATCAAACATTACTCGGAACAGAGACTGCAGCCAGGAAACCAGGAGAAGATTAACAATGGGGAGGGTGGCTATGAAAGAACTAGAAAAGATCCTAAAATGCAAAGACATACAACTCAGCACAAAAGTCAGAATCATACAAGCCACTGAATTCCCTATTACCATGTATGGATGTGAGAGCTGGACAGTCAAGAAAGAAGATAGGAGGAAAATCAACTCATTTGAGATGTGGTGCTGGAGAAGAGTGCAGAGGTTCCCATGGACAGCCAAAAAGACAAACAAATGGGTCCTAGAACAAATCAAGCCAGAGATATCCCTAGAAGCCAAGATGACAAGACTTAGACTGTTGTATTTTGGACACATCATGAGAAGGCATGAATCGCTGGAAAAGACAATAATGTTAGGAAAGGTGGAGGGAAGTAGAAAGAGAGAAAGTCCACATGCTAGATGGATGGACTTTATTAAAGAGACCAGAAATATGAGTTTGCAGGAGCTGGGCAGAGCAGTAGAGGACAGGGGGGCCTGGAGATGTCTCATCCATAGGGTCCCCATGTATCGACACTGACATGAAGGCAGTGAACAATAAACAAGTTATCGTGTTTAGGATGAGCAATAATTTCCTCTTATTTCTAGATTTCCATGTTTTGGAATTAAGGTGGAAACTCTCACTCTTTCTCAAACATTAGTGCTTAAAACAAATTGTGAAGAGCATCAAAAAGTTTTTTCCAAACTGGGGTAACACATTTTAGAAAAGGAAATGAGGTTCATTCTAATGGCAAGAGTAAACTGATAAATAAAATAAATCCTGACTTCCAGTCTACAATTAGAACTAAACCAATGATAACTGAACAAGAAATAGATTTTGGGATTATGGTGGATGGTTCAGTGTAAATATTGATCCAGATGATTACCTTCTGGATGGAAGGTAAATTCTATGTTAGATATGATAAGAAAAGGAATTTTTAAAAATACTGCCAATATCATAATGACATTAGATAAATTTATGATGTAAACACACTTAGGTTTAGGCTGCATCTGCACTGCAGAAATAATCCAATTTGACACCACTTTAACTGCCATGGCTCAAAGCTATGGAATTCTGGGAACTGTAGTTTTGTGAGACATTTAGCCTTCTCTGTCAGAAACCTCTGGTGCCACAGCAAACTACATTTCCCAGAATTTCATAGCATTGAGCCATGGCAATGAAAATGGTATTAAACTGGATTATTTCTGCAGTGTGGATGCAGCCTTAGAGTAGAAGGTATTATAGATACTGTTTACCAGTACAGGATATCTATAATATCCTGAAAAAGGTATTATGGAGTGAAAAAAGAGGCAGAAGAGGACAAGTGAAATGTTCAAGTACTGGATCAATTCTCCTGTAAGGAAAAGTTGCAATCTTTGGAATTTAGCTTAGAAAAGGACGAAAACCATACACAATAGAAATGTATAAAAGTGAGTACGGAATTTTTTCTTCTCTCATAGTAATAGAAGCTGTTGCTGAATGGTGGCAGATTTAAGACAGATTAAAGGATATGATTCTTCATACAGAACATAGTTAAGATGTAGGATTCACTACCACACAATGTAGTCATCAACACCAAGAGCCATGGCTTTAAAAGGGGGACAGGAAAAATTCATGGAAAATTCCATGAATGGCTATGGAAAGCCATGATGTTTATACAGTCATCCCTCCCCGTTCATGGGGGATCTGTCCTGCCCCTCCCCCCCCCAAACAGGAAATAATGAGACCCATTGAGTATAATAGAGGTGCACATCCCCATACACTGCCATTTGTGCTCCGTGGGCACACATGCTATTTTGTCCTTCGTGGTTTCCCATCCATGAAAGACTAAGGGACACAAATGGGAATTTGTGACACAAATGGGAATCCGTGAACCACGAGGGACGCCTGTGTTAGTACCAATTGCTGGGGAACTTGAATGAACAGGTGTTTTTCTACTCATGCCCTGATAGTGGCCTTCTTGTGGGCAATTGGATGGCTGCTTTGGGGACATAATCGTGCATGTGGTCTGATCCTTTGGCCTGACCGAGCATAATTCTTCTTATGTGCTTAAAGACATCTCAAGCTCCAAATAGTATATTATAGTATATTATACAAGCTCCAAATAGTATATTATACAAGCAATATGTAACATTTAAATCTTTCCTTACTGCATTCTCTCTTGTAATCTCCAACACAACCCTTACCTCTCTTCCTGTGGTTCATTTTTCTTTCTTCTCTGCACTTCCTTGTTGAATATGCCATTTCATTGCAGTTTTCTTAAAATGTGCTTTATTTATTGTTAGAAATTAAGTTAGAAATACATGCATGCATGCATGTTCCCCCATAACCATATATTGGCTACTTAAATCTCTTCATCTTTGTTTTCAAAATTTTGCCATGGGCATGTTCTGTGGAGTTGTAAAGAACAGCATGGAAACCAGTGTCAGACATTAAACCTGGTGTTTCCTGACCTTTTCACAAAATTATGAAGAGAAGTAATTAAGACATTAAAAATAATTTATTTCCAACCAGAAGCATTTTTACTTCTTAGAACTTTGCTGATAGTTTTACCATACACATGAAAGCAATTGATTCAGCAAAATGTGGTTTGTTGTTTTGGAAACCCACTTATGAAATCACAGTCTGTTTGCCAACAGGGAAAAAAAGCCTTTCCTTTCTTCACCACAGTTTCCATAATGACTTTAACCTAATTTTCAAAATTACAAGAAAGCATAATAAAACAAATACCCTCTTTGGACAGATACTCAGGGTCTCTTCACATCCATTCTGACCAGGCTGTTTATTGTATGGAGGTTAAAAAATAACCTCTAAATTATCAAAGAATAGTAACTTTCAAGAGCAAGCAAAACCACTCCTTTGGGTTAATAATGGGAAATGATGACTTATTTTCATTTTTCTGCATACAAGGAAAAAATTTCAAAACACCCTGAATAATGTTGCACTGGCACAAAAAAGTCCGAATGCCGTTTTTGGATAACAAAACGGCCACAACTTTATTCATCTGTACAGGGTCTGAAACAATAACTTTACAGCCAAAAATCTTCACTTTATTATAACTTCCTTCTTGACACATGTGTATGTGCACATGCCATAATTCCTGATATAATCCTCACCATAATCATGTCAAGCCATCAGGGATAAGTCATGCCTCCAACCAAGCATATGTCAAAAAGGGTCACACATAAGTTGCCAAACATGTAATCAAATCATCTCCCATCCAAATTTTGATGTCATCTCTATTACTGATGATGTAAGAGATTTTTAAGCTGATGATGTAAACCATTCATCCCTCTTAAGTGACCAAATATTGAAAAATCCGATATCCAATTATCCCCTGGGGGTGTCCCTGCCCCACCACAGGAGGGGGCCTAGCTTGGCATCCCCTACCCCCCCAGTAGGACCCATTTAATGTGAGAGACAATGGAGTCCAAGTATACATCACAGCCCAGCAGGGAGAGATGAACCCCATCACCCCTATACAGATGTAGCAAATCAACCCTAATCTGGTCGTGCTCAACACATGAGGCCCCAAAACTTCCAACCTCCTCAAAACACCCCTATCCACCCAGCGATGAGCCACTTTAATAGCAGAATCTTTCCTTGCACCAGGCCAAGTTCGTTGCGGCAAAAGCTTGGTCCAACAGAACAGTCCCCTGTAACCATCGTCGTACTTCCTGTAGGTCTGCCATGATCCTTTGGACTAACTGCAATCCAAGGATCTTGACCTAATCATTCTTACCCGGGTGAATGAGGATTATCCGAGGAGATTGGAAGGCAACAGCCAACTCAATGATTTGTGGAAGAAGGGCCCCCCATAGCATGACTCTCCACCCAAACCAATGGATGCACCCAAATCACTCTAGACCCAAGTTTGCATCTCGGCTCGACTGAATAGCATGCCATTTGGCCCCAAAAACCAAGCTGTGGCCGACAATCCAGACGTCACCCTGTTCTCCACCTGCTCAACAGAAAAACACACATTAGAACATCAAGGCACAATCACATCGGCCCCCCCGGAATTAGAAATCAACATCTAACCAGTTTTAAACGCTCCAGAGTGCCATCACCCAATATGTCAGATCACAGCATTCCTTAGGTCATGAGCTGCTGCAGCCATGGCAGCTCCAATCCAAAATGAGTGAGAAGAAAATTGGGCTGCTGGTAAGCCCACATGCTTCAGAGCCTCCCGCAACACTACTCGAAATTGAAAATGCGTCAATGGAAGGCCCGAGACATGCAAAAACAAATAACCAGGGAATGCTGGGCGCAGTCTGAGGTAATCTGTCAAAGATGTTACTGGGCAGATCTGGCCCTTAGGAGCCTGATATAAAACTATGGTTTGACCCCTAACCAACTGGTCAGTCTTTGAGCACCTAAAACACAATTGCAGGCCCTGCCCCAAAACTTGAACATCAGATAACCATAGTGCCCTGCTTGACATATCAGAGTGAGAACTGGGGACGAGCTCACTAATTCTGGTTGCAGCAAAAAAGGCCAATGAAAAAGCAGCCCGAAACAAGGTAACTTCCTCTTGCGAGGAGGACACCACTTGTAGGGAATGCCAAATCTGTATAAGGTCTGAATCCATCATTGGCATGTGGGTATCACATGCCACAGGGAGCTCCCTAGACCATCCCTCCAATGTCCACTGAACCCTAAAATCCACAGTAGGATCTGGGAACACCCCCCCCCCACACACACACACACCTGGGAGTAAAAAACCAGCACTGCCAACCAGTCCCCTAATGGTAACCGGAGAGAACCTGGACTGTCTGAGATGAACTGCAAAGCGGAGTATAACCTCCACCCTCAAGCGCCAAACCTCAATTTCACCCACAGCCACAAGAAATTATCTAAAAGCTTGCATTGCAAGCTGATATGACTTGCGTGTAGAAGGGGCAACGGAGTGCAGAATAGCCCTGTCAATCTCTATCCTCCAAGGTTCCACAGATGGGCTGGTACTGTCAAAGGTGGCGCTGCTGCTTCTGGAGCTAGCTCTCAAAACCTGTAAAACTGAAAATGCGAAAGGGCATCTGCCAAGGAATTCAATAGGCCAGGCATGTGGCATGTCTGGAACAACATATTGTACTTTAAACACTGTAACACCATAGATCTGACCAAAGCCATCACTCTTGGAGATTTTGAGTTCTGTGAATTGATAATATGAACTACTGCCTGGTTGTCACACCAAAATCAAACAGTTTTCTCAGCAAATTGCTTTGGCCAAAGATGAACTGCAACCACAATAGGGAACAGTTCAAGAAAGGTAAAATCCCTTGTCAAACCGTTACTCACCCAATCCTGAGGCCAACTCCCCGCCGCCCATTTCCCCTTACAGTATACACCAAAACCATGGGCTCCAGATGCATCAGAATGAACCTGAAAATCTGCCTTTAGGAGCATCTCACTCCTCCAGAATAATACTCCATTGAATTCGCCCAAAAAATGAGTCCCAAACCTTCAGGTCCTCACGTATCCCATTGTTTATGTGGATGTGGTGATGCAGGGAAAACACTCCCCTCGTGGCACAAAAAGCCCATCTAGGAACTGCCACTTTGCAAGAAAAATTCAACAAACCTGTTAGAGATTGAAAGTCATGCAACATGGCCTTATTCTTACCTCTCATTGCCTTTACCTGTTGTTTCATTAGGTCCAATTTTTCATTTGGGAGGTGAGATAAACCCTCGATTGTATCAAGCTCAATGCCCAGAAAGGTTACCTGGGTGACAGGGCCCTCCGCCTTCTAGTTAGCCAAAGGCATTCTCATCTCGTCCATCAAAGCTTGAAAAGCTGACAAAGTATCCCAGCACATTGCCATGCTGAGGGCCCCAGCAAACAGGAAGTCATCTAAATAATGCATAATTGCAGGATTGCCAGACCTCTTCATAGCACACCAGTGCAAGAAGGTACTACACTTCACAAAAGCTGAGCAAGAAATGGAACAGCCCATTGGCATCACCTTGTCAAACTAGTACATTCCTTCAAACTGGAAACCCAGCAAGTCAATCTTCAGGGTGTACTGGAAGTAGTCTGAAGGAAGATTTTATATCACATTCTGCCAAAGGAGCTCCCTTGCCCAAAGCTCTAACCGTCTGCACTGCTGAGTCAAATGATGCATATTTCACAGATGCCAGCGCTGGGTCAATAGCATCATTCACAGACTCCCCTTTGGTATAAGAAAGATTGTGAATTAAACGATACTCACCTGGTGTCTTCTTGGGTACCACACCCGGCAGCGACAACCATAATGTTGGCATTGGCAATTGTTTATGGGGCCCAGATATCCTCCCTGCTGCTAGCTCTTTCGCCAGCATGTTCCTAACGATCCCCAGTAACTCCCTCACCAAACGTGCATTAGGTGCAAAACGATAAACTCTTAAACCAGAATATGGAATGTGAAAACTATGTGTAAAACCATCAAGTAAGTACTGGGCAGAATCCCACTTAGGATAAACCCTCAACCAAGCAGTTAAAACATCCAACCTAATGGGCGTTGGTGCTTTTCCTCCAGCTGGGGTAGCCTGAGGGGCGGCTCCAGCTCCGGTCTGTTTACCTTTGAAGCAAGTAGTGCTGGGGTGATTCTCTCCACAGGTGCTATAGCGGTGTTCAAACGTGCAGGTCTGCCCTTCCACTTACCTGCATTAAACTCCCAGCAAACTCCTGGTAATCTCTTTTCCCCCATGCCAGGCCTTTCTGCCCTCACTTGACCTAAGGTTCCTACTGTAGCAGCTCCTTTGGTCGCGCCTACCTTGCCAACCAGGAGGTGCTCCACCTGGACCCGTTACCTGAGTCTGAATCACCTCAGCTGCCACTGATAGTGTTCTCCATGAAACTGAGGGTGAACTCTCAGCTTCGCTGCCCTGGCCAGCTTCAGTACCTCCAGCTGAATGTGAGGCAACCGGGGCATGGCTGTTATGCTGCAGGGTGGAGGAAGCACCTTCCACCACATTGGTCTGTACTTCTGGGGCTTCCACAGCCAACCCGCTGGCCTGGCCTGAAGCCACCGCCTGCTGTACCACCTTATACAAATCAGTCAATGTAGGCTGCACAGATGCCCAGGCCGCTGCTTCCTGCTGTACTAAACCTGGAACCGCTGTACTAAACCGCTGTACTAAACCTTTTTCTTAAGCTCCATCACGTCAACTACAGTTGGATGCTCGCCCTCCATAGCTGTAGCATCTACTGGACCACGTGACATGTCACCCACTGTCATTCCAGGGGAGGATACCCCCTGAAGCTGTGCAGCTTGTAGCCCCACCACTTGCACCTTATTTGAGGACCCCGCGCTTGAGGCTGGAAGGGCCGAGGTTCCAGAAATACCACCCAGCACCCCCCTCTGAGCTAGTTGCTCACAAACAGCCACACATGCTGCCATTGTATGTCCCAACTGAGCCAGGTGGGCAACAATGTCAGTCTCATGACCCTGGGCCTTGGCCGAATGCTTGGGTGCCAACTGGCCGGTGCCAGATCCAGCAGGCATTGCACGCATCTTGGATTGCAATTTGCTTTGTGGCATGAGGAAAATATTCCCTCTTTAGAATTAACAAGCTCCGGGTTGTATTGTCCTAAGCAAGGACAAGAACATTTTACACCAGTCACAGACCAATGAGGAAAGATTCCTCCTTTAAAATCAACAAGCCCCGGTGGCTACAGTGCCCCATGCAGGGACCAAAAACCCTCTACAAATCACAGAGCAATGAGAAAAAAAATTCTCCTTTAGAATTAACAAGCCCCAGTGTTTATAGCATCCCAAGCAAGGACTAAAAAGCCTCCACGAGTCGCAGACCAATGAGGAAAAAACTCCTACTTTAAAATTAACAAGCCCCAGTGGTTATATCATCCCAAGCAGGGACTAGAACCCTTTCCATAAGTCGCAAACCGATGAGGAAAAAACTCCTCCAGAAAAACAAGCCCCCTGGTGGTTCTAATGCCCCCAGCAGGGACTAGAACCATCCGCACAAGCCTGAAAACAAAGCTCACACCGCCCAAGCCCCACTGGCTCCTCCCAACTCGGCCGCCGATCCTCTCTCTTGGCTGTTGAATGGAAAATGGCTGCCTCCACGAGGCAGAGAGGGATTATATAAACCCCCGAATCCCACCTGAAATCTCATGAGACTATCCACTGATTGGTTGGGAGACTGATTGGTTGAGACTGATTGGTTGGGAACCAAAGGGAGGGTGGGACTCCCAGCCCTCCCAATCAATCGCAGCATTGGCATCCTAAAATGGCTGGCGCAACAGAAGGTCCCTCCCGACACGTCAGGGTGGTGGTCTTTCTCCAAATATGGCATTCAAAGCATAAAAATCACTAGACCCCAAAAGTGCTAAGTACCTGACTTACAGTGAGGAAGGTCAGAAAATTCAAAGGGCAACTTCATCCCTAATGTGCAGCTTTTAGCTCATACATAAAAAGTCAACATGCAGCACAGATAGACCAATTTTCACCACTGTTTTTTCTCACAGCAATCTTGAAACTTTTTGAAAGTTTTCATTCTAGTCAGTGGGATTACAAGGGGGTTTGTACATGGTTCAATGATTTCCCCCTCCCCACTTCGATGGGTCTTTTTAATTTTGGAACTTTGGAGATCCTTTGTATAAAATATACTCTGTTCTGTGCAAAAATGTGGGAACGATTTGTGCCAAACTAGTTTTTGGCATAGTTTATTCTTTTTGCAAAGTAGACTAGGAATGTGAAAAAAACATGGTGTTTTTGAGTGTTTTCTTGATGGAGTGTTTCAAAGTATCAAGGTATCTTTTCTGTGTGAGTACTCTTTAAATCCCCAACCCAATGTCATGTCAATAGACACTTGCTTATGCAAGGTAACTTCCTTCCCCATCCTTCCCCTCTTCCAGTGGTTGCATTAGATGTATGGAAAGGAGGGATGGGATGGTGGTGGCAGCCTATTCTGCCCTCTCTCCTTTCTAATTGTCTCATTCCTCTGCCCCCTGGCTGCCTGCCCACCACCTGGCCAGATCCCAAAAGGGCTGCCAGAGGGCAGCAGGACATCTGGGCAAGTGAAAGAGTGGGAGGGCATGGAAGGGAGGCCAAGTTTTCTTGTTCAGCCTTCTCCACTGCAAGAGAGGAACAGCAATAGAGAAGCTGGAATGGGTGTGCACATAATCCTTCTTTTGCATTCCCCTGATGGCCTATCCTGGGTCTGATTCAGCTGCTTGCTGCTCCCTGGAATGGAAAATACCATAGCCCCAAACAGTAGCTGCTTTTGGGCCATTGGGAAAGCTGCAGCCTCCCAATGGCCATTCCAGGTCTGGTATGGCTGTTTGCCCAGCAGCTGCTCCAAGATTTGGAATGGAAGGCACCCCACAGGTAACCAGTGACTGCTGTTGGGGCCCCGGTACTATGAACAGAGAGACAGCAGGGAGCTGTGAAGACCAGAAGACAGCTGACCAATCCTGAGACAGCTGGAATCATCCAATGAGAGAGCAGCTGGAAGGAGATAAATATCTCAGGTGGTGAGGGATATAGTCAGGTAGGGAGTTAGGCAGTTATAAATTGTGGAACAGAAGGCTCAGAACCTTCGAGAGTGTCAGTTGGATCTGATTTAGATAGAGGTACAGTGAGGCAGTACCTTAAGCCAGAGGCTGTGGATTGTTCCTGAGGTGATACAATCTAAGGGGGGAAGCAGACGGGAGCTTCCCATGCGCCGCGGGACGGAGCGCCGCTGGACCGCAGCAGCCGCACCGCGGCGCACCGTCGGTGACTCTAAAAGGAGCACCAAATTGGCGCTCCTTTTAGATTTCAGGGAAAGGGCGCCCTAAAAGCGGCGGGCGCACTTTCCCTGACTCAAACGCCGCGGCGCGTGCGATCGCCGTGGCGTGAGGTCATCCTCAGAGCGCCGGCCGTGCGGAGGGCCGGCGACTCCGAGGGCGACCTCAGGAAGAGGAAGGGGCACCGCTCGTGCGGCTGCCCCTCCTCTTCCCTGCCCGGAAGACGACTCTATTAGTCGTCTGCCGAGGCCCTAAGTGATACAAGGATAAAAGTCAAAAGAAGAAAAAAAGAACTCTTTGTGGTTCAACAGAGCTCTGGTGTAAAGAGTGTCTGTGTGGTTAGATTGTGAACATAAAAGCAGCTGAAGGATTGTATTTGAAATAGCTACAATACACTTGAACCTGTAACCAAGTAATATTATTAACAAGTTTGAAAACCAAGAAGCATGCCTGTAGGTTAGAAACACAATAAAACCATTTTATATTTCATAAAAACCTATTTTGGCCTTTGTGTGAAAATTTTGAACGAACGCTACCAGTGTGTTTAATTGGACCGGGAGGTGATGAGGACTATGAAGCCAGTCACATAAACTCTAAAAGAGAGAAATAGTCAAGGTGGCAGGAGTGGTTTGTCACAGCCCACAGCCCCTCCCACACCCTTATAGTAAAACTCCTGCTCCCTGCTATGTAAAAAAAATGTTCTGTTGTTCCTAGCCCTCCAAGCCTGTTTAGAGGGCTGTACAAAGGGCTGTGAGGGGAAGGGATGTTGCCTCTGACTCTTTTCTGTTGATGGAAATGCCACACTGAATCCTGACCATTATTGCCTATTCACCATTTCCCCAAGCAGTCAAACGTTTCATATGCAGTGCAGCCATAGGAGAGCTCACTGGAGACATAAGGTGCAACCCTTAGTTGGGAGTAAACTTCATTCAATGTAAAATAAATGATGTCCGATTAGATATGTACAAGATTGTAGTGCCAAGGTGTTGCTATTACAAACATTTGGGTTTTAATATGTTGCAGCAGATGTAGCCTTTAATGGAGGATGTTAGATTTCTATTTTATTATGTTTTAAATGTGTTCTTTAAATTGCTTTTGTGTTTTAGCTTTTTAAACAGAAGTTTGCTTTAATTGTGTTAATTGTGTTTTAACATTTGTATTAATAGTGTCTTCTTCTTCTTCTTCTTCTTCTTCTTCTGTGCTTTTTAAATGGTGGGAGAAAGGTGAGATAAGAAAGAAAGAAAGAAAGAAAGAAAGAAAGAAAGAAAGAAAGAAAGAAAGAAAGAAAGACTGTTCACTAAACACCCCTCCAGACAACCCAATAGTTCTGGAATTCAAAGATATTATTAGTCTGTAGAATCAGTATCTAGAGAGATCTTGTAGTACCTTTGAGACTAAGGACCTGTACAAACCGGCCACAAAGGCTGGCATGGAGGTGGAGTTGGGGCAGGGTGACCGCATGCCGGCTGCCCTGATGCTGCCATCACTCCATGCACCCCACCGCATGATGCGTGGTGTCAGGGCACTCCATTGGTGCAGTGTGTAGACATGCTGCGCCAAAGGGGCACAGAAGAGCTGCAGCGGCAGTGGTAAGGGTGGCTTTTTGCCACTCCAAAAAGGAACACCATTTGTCAGCTCTTTTGGGAGCAGCAAAAAGCAGATCAGGGCAGTGGTGCATGGTTGCCACAGCCCTGATCTGGTGCTCCCATGGGTGGCACAGATTGAAGTCTACGAAAGCTCATGCTGCCAACTTCTTTCTTCCAGTTAGTCTCAAAGGTGCTCCAAGATCCCCCAATAGTTCTGGTAAATGTTAGGGCTTTCTGTTTCAGGATTTCTTGGCTTGTAACAATCATCTCCATTTCTACATCCAGATGTGCCCTAAGTATACCAGATTTTTGGCCTGACCTGCATATTTCTTCACTTCATCTTTCTACCCTGACCTGTATGCTTCTTTTGAACAGCCTATTTCCATGGGTGTGGTTTCCCTTCATCCCCCTTCCATCCTCTTCATGAACTCAAACCTACCCCCCCCCCATTCTCGTCCCTCAGGTATCCACATTTTCAGTTTTGCCTATTTAATTTTTTTGTTTGTTTTTGACATAACTGTAAAATAACAAAAAATTAAATCTGAAATGGAATGAGGGAATCAAAATCAGCAAGAAATCTCTGTGGTACTTGTGGTGTGCTTAAGTTGTGGTGTGGCTGTAGTTTCCCTCCAGATCTGCCATTCCTTCCATGAACTTCTTGAATCCCAGTTTTGTAGAAAGGCAGGGTATAAATAAAGTGAATGATAGATAAATGATCTCAACACCTTCTCCATGCTCCCCCTGACTATAATGTCCCTGTCTCACACATCCATTTTTAAATATGTTTGTTTATTGTCATTGTGCTAAAGCATTGTACTACTATAGCACGAGGGAGGGAGGGAGGGAGGGAGAGACGAATGTATGTTCAGTCTGGCAACCAGAAATGTAATGAGGAAATGAAGGTCAGTGGGAAACCACCATGCAAAATTCTGCCAGATCCTGTCATAAATATGATTTGATGTTGTTTTGGTTTCTATTATTTTCGTTTTCATATTGATAATGCATATAATCTATAGAGTATATTTAGTCATGTTAAAGATAATATCAAATGGGGCTGACATATGATAGAAATTTGATAGTTTAGCTGATGGGAGTTGTAGTGTTTGTTCTGGGAAAAAATAATTGCTTGGCTAGAAAATGCACAGATGTGTGGGGGAGGGTACTGGTACCAAATTCCATCCAGGTCAGTCTCATGGGAAACCTTAAATACCTACAGTGAAAGTATATGAAAGGGATGCATGTTCTGGCTTATGAACAAGTGTTTTGGTTTATGAACAAATCAAAGCAAAGCAAAAGCAAACCAGCTTATTTATATACCGCTTCATATCACGCTATGGGATGTCTAAGCGGTTTACAACTGTGAGCTGATTGCCCCCCAACAAGCTGGGTACTCATTTTAGTGACCTCGGAAGGATGCCGGCCTGAGTCGAGCCTCAGCCCTGGCTGGTATTGAACTCGCAACCTTGTGGTCTATGAGTAAGTGGCTGCAGCATTTAATCAAGGTAAAGCCCACAAATTTACAAGGTGGGGCATTGCTTATTCTATGCTTACATTTGGAAATAATGTTAGTTCTGTCTGTAGCAGTCATAGTGTTAACTTCTTTTCATACTGGAATGAAGTTTTGCTGTGGGAACACAGAAGACTGATGTACTAAACTAAAAACAGTGGGTGGTCCTGACATATCTTGATTCCAAACATCATCAATGGGATTGCCCAAAAGGACAGCAGGAGGATCACAACAATAGATGTATGTATTTAAACTGTCTTGTATTTGAAACTCCTTGGGCAGAGTAAAAACATATTCTGCAGCAGGTTTAAAAACTTGCTGCTAATACTGTAATTTCACAAGAAAAATACAAAGACAGGAAGAACATTAGAATAGCCCCTAAAAAAAAACTACAGCTATAATTGCCACCAAATCCCAAGGTTTTTGGACGGTCTGGAGGAGTCCTAATGTAGCGGCAGAACAAACATGGAGGCAAAAATGCACACCTGAAACAGATCAGATCCCTAGAGAGAAGTCCTTTCCCCTTGGATACTTATGGTACAGAGCCATCTCATAATTCTCCTATTCCTGAATAATATGCATGCAGACAAGCACTCTCACACAAGCATTTCTAACTCCTGCCTCCTTCCTTTTGCTCAAAAATGATTAATGTAACACTCACCCTGTCCAGGGATATCACTCAACTACAGAGGATTTCCATAGTATTTCCTTTTAGTTTCCATTGCAGAATCATCATCCAACTAACCTTGTCTAATAATCTGTATGACAATGGAATGGTCAGCAGTACTAGCATGTAATGTCATGTCATCCATTGGTTTATAGACCATTATAAGATGGGTTTAGAGATTTAAAAACAAAATCAAAATTTCTATTTTATATGCCTTTCCTTTTCTTAAAAAAACCCATAACCCATAACTGACATTCATAATGTTTGCAAGAGGAATACATGAAACAAGAGTTATGAATATTTTTTTCCTTTTCATTCTCCTTTGAAATACTAATTATGCATGAAACACATTTTTGTACTTTATCTTGTGCCAGCCAAAGTATAGAGCAAACCTTTATAGTCATGTGAACATTGAAGGAAAGGAAGGAAGTCTGCAATGAAAGGACCAAGGAACTTTTAAGGGAACAATTCAAAGTGAGCTTCCAGTTGCAAAGTCCCATTAAAATTAATGCTGCCATGCCAGCATAAATGAGAAGTGACTCGCTACCTTAGTTTGATAGTCTACACTGCTGTCTCTGCTATATCCAGTAATAAAAACTTAAAACTACGGCTTGAGAGAGAGGTGGGGAGAAATGCAGGTGAGATCGTCCTTGGTGTGCTATTTCTGTCATAATAGCTATAGAACGATCCTTGTCATCTTGAGTAAAAACCAAAGGTCTGACATCTAGTAGCAAAGTGTTAATCATAAAACCATTTCCTGGAAAAAGTCTGAACCATCTTTTGCTTTCTTAAGTGACCATGTCTTGAAAAGCAAGGGTGACATGTAATGTTTTACTTAATATCATGATAAAATTAACAACTGTATTATCAGATACTCAGAAGCCCTGGAAGTTGTCTTGAGTATTTATTCTGTCACCTAAAGGTGGAGTTCATTGGGCAATTCTCTGCCAGCATCTTTCCAAATAAAAATAAAACAAGACTGTCTATTGCATTATTTTTAAAAAATAAAATAATTCTTAGAAAATGTAACACTTTTCAGTAATTATGCTGGTGGATTAGGGGGAAGGATCCTGTAGAAAAGGAAACATCACAAACCATATAAAAAAAGATGTTATAAAAGTCACATTCATCTGCTTTCCAATCCATTTCATCACGTGCCTTTATATCATATGAACTATTTAAATTAGAAAATGATATGGCATAGATGAGAGAAAATACTTATCACGATCTAATGTGCTTTGGGCATTATTGCTCCTTCATCAGGGAAGGGCTCTTGTAGCACCTTTGAGACTAAAAGAATGAAGTTGGGAGCATTAGTTGTCACAGATTTGAGACTACTTCCTCAGATGCATAGCTAATCCAGACTGACATGGCTATAACTTCTGCCTTCAATAGGAAAATGCATAATAAAGTAGGCAAAGAGTTTGGAGATTCATTATGTGCAAAGAAGAGGTCCTTCCACACCGCACAATTACAGTGCTATGTTTCTGTTTTAACTACCATGGCAAGTTCCTATAGCAGTGATGGCAAGCAAACCTTTTAGAGACCAAGTGCCCAAACTGCAATCCAAAACCCACTTCTTTATCACAAAGTGCCGCATCCCTTTGGCTTTCTAGTAATGAACTCTGGCAAACTCTGTGCTGGGGTGATGGCATGCTTACCCACAGAGAGGGCTCTGAGTGCCCCCTCTGGTATGCGTGCCATATGTTCACCACCACTGTCCCATAGAATCCTTGGATTTTCAGTATAGGAAGACGACCTGCCCCCTCGATCCATGTCCATCTTGGCTGGTCGTCCAGGGGGGAGATGCGTTGAAGGGGTTCCTTCGGGACACAATCAATGCATCATTCAGAGAAGGCAAAGTACCATCTTGTCTAAAGGAGGCGGCGGTTAAGCCACTCCTGAAGAAGCCTTCCCTGGACCCCCTGGACAGAAACAACTATAGACCAGTCTCCTTACTCCCTTTTTTGAGTAAGGTGATCGAGAGGGCAGTTGCTTCCCAGCTCCAGGCAGTCTTGGATGAAACCGATTATCTTGACCCATTTCAAACCGGCTTCAGGACAGGATTTGGGGTTGAGACTGCCATGGTTGCTCTGACCGATGACCTCCGCCTGAGTATTGACAGGGGTAGTGTGACCTGCTAGTGCTCTTGGATCTCTCTGCAGCCTTTGACACTATAGATCATGCCATCCTCTTAGATCGCCTGAGAGAGTTAGGAATTGGAGGCACTGCTCTGCAGTGGTTCCGTTCCTTCCTCTCGGGCAGATCTCAGAGGGTGAGGCTCGGGGACAATTGCTCATCCAAAATTGAGCTTAATTGTGGCGTCCCTCAGGGCGCCATCCTGTCCCCGATGCTGTTTAATATTTATATGAAACCGCTGGGGGAGATCATTCGGAGGCATGGAGCGCGGTGTCTTCAGTACGCTGACGACACCCAGATATATCTCTCCATGTCCAGATCATCGTCTCAGACTTCAGATGGCGTCTCACCTCTTAATGACTGTCTAAGAGCGGTAATGGGTTGGATGAGGAAAAACAGATTGAAGTTGAATCCAGACAAAACGGAGGTACTCGCAATCACAGGCCCGAAACCAGGTCTGGGAATACAGTCTCCAGTCCTGGGCGGGGTCACACTCCCCGTAAAGGACTGTGTTCGCAGTTTGGGGGTGCTCCTTGACTCATCGCTTCACATGACTAGTCAGGTGAATGCGGTGGTCAGGAGTGCCTGTTATCAGCTTCGGCTGATACGCCAACTGCGCCCTTATCTGGATATGAGGGATCTGGAAACTGTGGTACACGCCCTGGTAACCTCACGTCTGGATTTCTGCAATGCACTCTACATGGGGCTACCCTTGTGCCTAACCCGGAAACTTCAATTAGTACAGAATATGGCAGCCAGGGTAATCACGGGAACATCAAGGAGGGAGCACATAACACCGGTGCTTAAATCCCTCCACTGGCTGCCGATTAGTTTCCGGGCACAGTACAAGGTGTTGGTTTTGACCTTTAAAGCCCTACATGGCTTGGGTCCATCTTATCTTAGAGACCGCCTCTCCCCGTATGATCCCCCCCGCGCCCTGCGGTCCTCTGGGAGGAATCTGTTACAGCCAATAAAAACTAGGCTGTCCCGGACCTCCCAGAGGGCCTTCTCCGCTACCGCTCCCAGACTGTGGAATGGCCTGCCGGATGAGATCCGTCTGATAACCACCCTTGCTGCCTTTAAGAAGGCAGTAAAGACGGATCTCTTCCGGCAGGCCTTCCCAGAATAATATCTGTCCATGGAGAGGGACAACTTGCTCATTGACCACTGACTCCGGATTGAGTTTTTAATTTATTCTTGTGTTGTTTTAATTATTTTTTGGTTTAATCTTGTTTTAAGGGGTGGGTGGAGGGATTATGTTTGGAGAGAATGTTTTTAACTGTGCTGTTTTAAAATGCTGTAACCCGCCCCGATTGCCTAGCAGAGGGGCGGGCTATAAATAAAACTTATTATTATTATTAAAAAACTTATTATTATTAGTATAGAGAGGGAGTATTGTGAATTCTGAGCCAGGAATCCCTAGAACTTCATCAAGCCCATAGGATACAGCCATAGCAGTTAAAGTGGAATCCATGCTATTAATGTGCAGTGTGAAAAGACCCTTGAATACTTCTGTGTTTTGGGAGTCTCTGATAGAAGACCATTATAGTCTACAACATGTTGTAGTATTTTACCTAGTTTTGTTGTTGTGTGCCTTCAAGTCATTTCTGGTTTATGGCAATCCTAAAATGACCCAATCAACATGTTTTCTTTTAAAAAAATATTGAAAGTTTAAAAGCAAATAAAAAACATAAAACAAAACAGAACATAAAGCTTACTATGTATAACATAAATATACACTCACTTCATTTTCAACAACATCATTGGATAAACATCAACAATACTAACAAACAGAACTTCCTCGTCTTCCATGTCTTGTTATCTCTCCTCCATTATCCAAGACTTCACTTACATAGTAAATGTTTTGTCATCATACTCATATTACTTACAAATTCTTTAGGTCATTTTTTACACATATTTTTCAACCTTTGTGTTCTATCTTGTATCCTATCATGATTATTTAAGGGTCTCCTAAATTTAATCTAACTCTAGTGTAAAATTTATTCCCTGATCCTGATACCAATATTCCAATTAAAGTTTCCATTCTCTCCTAAAGATCGCAATTCCTATATATATATATATATATATTAAACATGTTAATCTATCAGTCCCCATAAGGTCATACAGTTTCATTTGACATTCTTTAATTGTGGGTATTTCCTTAGATTTCCACTTTGCTGCGTAAATTATTCTGGCCACAATTAAAAGTAAAAAAAAATCAATTTACCATGTTCTTTTCCCAAATTTTCTTCTTTATACCTAATAAATACATGTTTGGATTTTTTGAAATTTCAATTTGCAATATTTTTATTACCTCCCTGTGTATAGTTGTCCATATTATTATTATTATTATTATTATTATTATTATTATTATTATTATTTTGCCTCCCTGCATCTCCACCACATATAGTAAAAAGTACCTACTTACTTTTCACATTTCCAACACAGGTTATTCTGATTTTTCCTCATTTTCACCAATTTATATGAAGTTATTAAGACCACTGCATTGTCATGGATGGATAATTTCCTGGTCAAGACTGAACCAGGAGTCTCTTTCTGCCCCTCCGGGGGTGGTGGACCCATTAGAATGGTCCGCCCTCAAAGGCTAATGGAACCAATGGGATTCCAGAAAGCCTTGGAGGGTTTAATGGTTGGGAACGCCGGTGATGCTGTTGAAGCTTTGGTTGATACCTGAAACACTGACCTTACCAAGGCTATCAACATGATCACTCCCAAGCATCCTTTCCAACCCGCTTCAAATCAAAAGCAATGGTATACATCAGAGCTTAGGAAAATGAAGTGGGTTGGACAATGACTAGACCGCACCTGGCAGAAAACTTGACTCTTATCTGACAAGACTCATCATAGGAACTTTCTTTGGTCCTATCAAGAGGCAATACATGCAGCACAGAGATCCTGCTGCTCTGCACATATTGCGTCTGCAGAGTCTTGTCCAGCAGAGCTGTTTAGGGTGGTAAGGGAGCTGACACAGGTACCCCCTGCACAGAACCCATTACTTAACCTGACAACAGCCTGCTGTGATGCGTTTAACAACTTTTTTGAAGATAAAATCTCTCAGATAAGAGCCGACTTAGATGCCAGTGTTTTAACAGAAACAACTAATGAGGTGTCCAGAGACTCCGTTAATGAAATTATCCTGGATCAGTTTCAATCTGTGAGTGCTGATGATGTGGACAAGCTCCTTGGTAGAGTGAGGAAAACAACCTGCCCTCTCGACCCTTACTCATCATGGTTAGCCATCCAGGGGGGATGTATTGAGGATGTTCCTTACGGACATCACCAATGCATCCCTTAGAGAAGGTCATATTCCATCTTGTTTGAAGGAAGCGGCTGTTAGGCTGCTTCTGAAAAAACCTTCCCTCGACCCCCTGGATATGAACAACTATAGGCCAGTCTCTCTGTTGCCATTTTTGAACAAGGTAATCGAGAGGGTGGTTGCTCTTCAACTCCAAGCTGTCTTGGATGAAACCTATTATCTAGACCCATTTCAAACTGGCTTTAAGACAGGATTTGGAGTTGAGACTGCCATGGTTGCCTAGGCCGACGACCTGCATCTGAGCATCTGTGACCCTTTTGGTGCTTTTAGACCTCTCAGTGGCTTTTGACATGGTAGATCATGGCATCCTCTTGGATTGCCTGAGTGGGTTAGGAATCGGAGGCACTCCATTGCAGTGGTTCCGTTCCTTCCTCTCGGGCAGATCCCAGAGGGTGCTGCTCAGGGACAGCCGCTCCAGAAAAAAGGAGCTCACTTGCGGTGTCCCTCAAGGCACCATTCTGTCCCCAATGCTGTTGAAGCCGCTGGGTGAGATCATTCGGAGTCATGGAGCTAGGTTTTATCAGTATGCTGATGACACCCAGATCTATTTCTCCATGTCTCGATCATCGGCCTTGATTCCCGATGGCGTCTCTCCTCTCAATGATTGTCTTAGGGCAGTAATGGGCTGAATGAGGAAAAACAGAATGAGAGTGAATCCAGACAAAATGGAGATTCTCATAGTAGCAGCACTGAAACCAGGAATTGGGTTGCAACCTCCAGTCCTGGACAGGGTCACACTCTCCATAAAGGACTGTGTTTGCAGTCTGGGGGTGCTCCTTGACTCATAGCTGCTGATGACTAATCAGGTAAATGCGACAGTCAGGAGCGCCTGTTATCAGCTTCGGCTGATATGCCATCTGTGCCCTTTTCTGGATGTAAGGGACCTCGAGACTGTTGTGCACGTGCCGGTAACCTCCCGTCTGGATTTCTGTAATGTGCTCTACATGGGGCTATCCTCATGCTTGGTCTGGAAACTTCAGCAAGTTCAAAACATGGCAGCTAGAGTGGTCTCGGGGACATCTTGGAGGGACCACATAACATCGGTATTGAAGTCCCTCCACTGGCTGCCTATTAGTTTCCGGGCCCAGTATAAGGTGTTGGTTATTACCTTTAAAGCCCTAAATGGCTTGGGTCCAACCTATCTTCGGGACTGCCTCCTCCCATATAATCCTCCCCGTGCACTCTGGTCCTCTGGGAGGAACTTGCTCCAGCCATTAAAATCTAGCCTGTTGGCAACCTCCCGGAGGGCATTCTCGGTAATCGCCCCCAGATTATGGAACGACCTGCCAGACGCGATCCATCAGATTACAATGCTAAATAGCTTTAAAAAGGCTATTAAGACAGATCTCTTCTGGCAGGCCTTTCCAGAATAGATTTCCCGGCCTCTTATCCCACCCTCTCACAATTTGGATGTTCCCCTGTTCCGTGTGTTTTATTTTATTATTATATTGTTAATTGTAATTAGTTTTTATTCTATGTCTTTTAACTAGATGTTTTAATAGTTCCTTGGTTTAATACTTTTTTAAGAGGTGGGTGGGTTTTTGAGGTCTTTGAGGCATCATATTGTTTGCAATTTTAAATTGTTGTTAGCCAGCCCGATTGTTCTCAGAGGGGCAGGATATAAATTATTATTATTATTATTATTATTATTATTATTATTAAATCTTCTTATATAAATTTGAGTAATAATTAAAAAAAATCCTTTTAATTTCTTCCTGTTTTAAGTAGAAGCTATTTCCTACCTTTAAGGTTGTTATAGTTCTCTTCTCCTGCTGTTTTTTTTTTAATTTTAATGCTAACATTTTACCTGGTTTATTTGAGAATTCAAAATATTTTTGCTTTAAGCATCTTAATTTTTTTATACCTCTTCCATTGTTATTATTGTTATTTGTTTTCTTAAACAATATAATTCGTCTTTTAATCTACTATCATCTGGTTTTATTTTCAATTGGTCTTCTCTTACTTTAATCTCTTGTTCTAAATTACTGAAATAGGCCTTTTAAAAGCCTTTGAAGCATCCCATACTATATTAGTTGGTACCTCTTTCCCTAGATTTTCTTGGAAGAAAAATTTTAATTGGTCTTGAGCTTCCTTCACAATATTTTCATTTTTTAACAGGTTTTCATTCAACCTCCATCTAAATTCCTTCCTTCCATTTTTCATGGTCATTACAATGGGATTATGATCTGACCATATTTTTGAGATGATTTCCATCTTAATTATTCTTTTACATAAACTGGTTGAGGCCATAAACATATCTATCCTGGACCATGAGCTATGACATGGGGGGGGGGAGTATATTCTTTTGTATCATTATACAATGTCCTCCAAATGTCTTTTAAAGATATCCTTTCCATTAGTTCGATTTTTTTTTGTGGCAGTTTTCCTTGATTTATCTTTTTTCCCAGAGGTTCTATCAATTTGCAAATCGATTACCCCATTCCAATTTCCCATAATAACCATCTGTTCATTATTCAAATTCTCCAATTTCTTTATTAGTTGTTCATAACATTTTCCTTTATTTACCAATGGTGCACATATTCTAACTATTAAGATCTTTTCTCCTTTCAAAGTTACTTCAACACCAACAAAATGCCCATTTGGATCTGAAAATATCTCTTTAGAATCTACTCTTGAATTTATATACATTACTACTCCCTTTTCCTATTCTTTGAAGCTGACACATATTTTTGCCCTAACTTTTTGAATTCTTAAATATTTAACATCTTTTGATCTGATATGGGTTTCCTGCAAACAAATTATGTCATATTTTAACTTTTGGAGATAATGATATATTTCCTTTCTTTTTTGCACGGTGTTCAAACCTTTTTGGTGGCCAAGCTTGTGTCGGGAACATCTCAGAGGGACCACATTACTCCGGTTCTGAGGGCCCTCCACTGGCTGCCTATTAGTTACCGGACCCAGTACAGGGTGTTGGTCATTACCTTTAAAGCCCTAAATGGCTTGGGTCCAAACTATCTCAGGAACCACCTGCTCCCATATAATCGTCCCCACGCTCTTCGGTCCTCCGGGAGGAATTTGCTACAGCCTCAGAAATCGAGACTCGCAGCTACCTCCCGGAGGGCTTTTTCAGTCGTCGCCCCTAGGCTCTGGAACGACCTGCCGGACAAGATCCGTCTATTAACATCCTTAGACAGCTTTAAAAAGGCTGTCAAGATGGATCTCTTCCGGCAGGCCTTTCCAGACTAGCTATCCCCGCCTCGGACATAAATAGCCGCACAAATGATGTTCCTCACGTGGCCCCATCGAGAGATGGAGAGGATTATCGAATCAGGCTTTATTAGTTGTTTTTCTGCATTGGGTTTTTAAACTTAATCGAATTGATGTTTTAAACCACTTTTGATTTAATACTGTTTTAAGGGGGGTGGGGGGTGTCCTGTATTATATGTTTTATTTGGATTGTATGTTTTAAACTTGTAAGCTGCCCTGATTAGAGTACCACTGGGCGGGATATAAATTATTATTATTATTATTATTATTATTATTATTATTATTATTATTATTAACGTTCCACAACAAAAACCTTATATTATCCATCCTACTTGTCTCTCCCTCATTCCCCATCTGGGAAAAATCTCATCTATCTAAATGTAATCTCCAGAAACCAAGCTCTACTCCCCATCTGTATCTTCTATAAACTCTCCCTCTCTACTTTGATCATTATCTTCAGAATCATTTAAGATTTAATCTTCTAACATCTCACATTCCCCTCTGTATCTCCAATTCTCTGCACCTTGGATCTCTTGCTCCTTTTCCTCCTCTGGTTCTCCTCTCACCTCCTCTCTTTTTCTATATTTTTCATCATCTCTCTGTGTTGTATTTTCCTTGCTACTCCTTTTTGCTCCATTTTCATCCTCTATATCTTTCCCCCCTCTCTTTCTCCAACTTTCCTCTATTTCCCAGAATCTTCTTGCATCAGCCACCATTTTTATTACTACTCTTCTTTTTATAAACCAAAAAGTTTTCTGAGAAAGGTTGCCAAAAATATATAATCTTTCCTCTTTCTCAGAAGTCTCACTGGTACATCCTTGAGAATTTTTACTTGTCTTCCTTCAATCTCAAATGGCATTTCATTGTGTTGTCTCAACACTAAATCCTGAATGTTTTTGGACAAAATAAATTACTATTTCTCTAGGTAGATTTTTTGTTTTACTTCCTATGAGTTAAGGCAGAATACCCTATCAATTTCAAATTGAAATTGCTGAATATCTTTCTCCAGAAATTGTGCCAATTTTGGGACTATTGTATCCAGCAAATTTTCAATTTAGTTTTCTGGAAGACCTCTTATCATAGAATCATAGAATCATAGAATCATAGAGTTGGAAGAGACCACAAGGGCCATCCAGTCCAACCCCCTGCCATGCAGGAACTCCCAATCAAAGCATCCCCGACAGATGGCCATCCAGCCTCTGCTTAAAGACCTCCAAGGAAGGAGACTCCACTACTCTCCAAGGGAGTGTGTTCCACTGTCGAACCGCCCTTACTGTCAGGAAGTTCCTCCTAATGTTGAGGTGGAATCTCTTTTCTTGCAGCTTGCATCCATTGTTTCGGGTCCTAGTCTCTGGAGCAGCAGAAAACAAGCTTGTTCCCTCCTCGATATGACATCCCTTCAAATATTTAAACACGGCTATCATATCACCTCTCAGCCTTCTCTTCTCCAGGCTAAACATCCCCAGCTCCCTAAGTCGTTCCTCATAGGGCTTGCTTTCCAGACCCTTCACCATTTTAGTTGCCCTCCTTTGGACACGCTCCAGTTTCTCCACATCCTTTTTGAATTGTGGTGCCCAGAACTGGACACAGTATTCCAGGTGAGGCCGGACCAAAGCAGAATATAGTGGCACTATTACTTCTCTTGATCTAGACACTATACTTCTACTGATGCAGCCTAAAATTGCATTGGCCTTTTTAGCTGCTGCATCGCACTGTTGACTCATGTTCAACTTGTGGTCCACCTGGATTCCTAGATCCCTTTCACACGTAGTCTCATTCAGCCAAGTGTCCCCCATCGTATATCTGTACTTTTTGTTTTTCCGCCCTAAGTGCAGTACCTTACATTTCTCTGTGTTGAATTTCATTTTGTTAGCTTTGGCCCAACTTTCTAGTCTGTTCAAGTCATTTTGAATTTTGATCCTGTCCTCTGGGGTATTAGCTACTCCTCCTAATTTGGTGTCGTCTGCAAATTTGATAACTATGCCCCCAATACCGTCATCCAAGTCATTAATAAAGATATTGAATAGCACTGGGCCCAGGACAGAGCCCTGTGGCACCCCACTGGTCACTTCTTTCCAGGTTGAAAAGGAGCCATTGTTGAGCACCCTTTGTGTTCGACCAGATAACCAATTACAAATCCATGTAACAGTTACTTTGTCTAGCCCACATTTTACCAACTTGCTTGCAAGAATGTCATGGGGAACCTTGTCAAAGGCCTTACTGAAATCAAGATATACTATATCCACAGCATTCCCTTCATCTACCAAACTGGTAATTTTATCAAAAAAAGAGATCAGATTTGTCTGGCATGACCTGTTTCTCTGAAACCCATGTTGACTTTTTGTGATTATGAAATTATCTTCCAGATGTTCACAGACTCTCTGTTTAATGATCTGCTCCAGAATCTTTCCGGGTATTGATGTCAGACTAACTGGACGATAATTGTTGGGATCCTCTTTTTTCCCCTTTTTGAAGATGGGGACAACATTTGCCCTCCTCCAGTCTGCTGGGACCTCTCCTGTTTTCCAGGAATTCTCAAAGATTATTGCCAATGGTTCTGATATTACATTTGCCAGTTCTTTTAATACCCTTGGATGTAATTCATCTGGTCCTGGAGACTTATATTCATCTAGATTAACCAGATGTTTCTGTACTATCTCTTTACTTATTCTGTGATGAAATTCTCCTATTCTGTCCTCTGCTCCATTATCCTCAAGTTGAGCACCCTTTGCCTTTTCTGAGAAGACTGAAGCAAAGAAGGTGTTGAGTAATTCTGCCTTTTCTCTGTCCCCTGTTAACTTTTTGCCATCTTCTCCACACAGTGGCCCTACCATTTCCTTCTTTTTCCTTTTGCTACTGACATACCCCCAAAAGCCCTTTTTATTGTTCTTAACCGCTCCAGCAAGCCTGATTTCATTCTGCGCTTTAGCTTTTCTGACTTTAACCCTACACGTGCTAGCTATTTGTTTGAATTCCTCTTTGGTGATTTCCCCATTTTTCCATTTCTTATACATGTTCCGTTTAAAACATAGTTCAGTTGCAAGTTCCTTAGTCATCCATCCTGGTTTCTTGAGACACCTCCCATTCTTCCTCCTCATTGGCACGGTTTGAAATTGTGCCTTCAGTATCTCCCTTTTGAGAAACTCCCATCCGTCTTGAACTCCCTTCTCTTTTAGTATTCCTGTCCATGGGATCACCCTCAGTATTTCTCTAAGTTTAGTAAAATCAGCTTTCCTAAAGTCTAGAATGCGTGTCTGACTATGCCTGGCTTCTCCTTTCCACTGTATAATAAACTCCAGGAGGACATGATCACTCCCGCCTAAGGATCCAACCACTTGCACCCCATTAACTAGGTCTTCCCTGTTAGTTAGGATCAGATCCAAAATAGCTGACTCCCTCGTTGCCTCTTCCACCTTTTGAACAATGAAATTGTCTTCGAGGCAAGTGAGGAATTTGCTAGACCTCAAGGATTTTGCCGAGTTTGACTTCCAGCAAATATCCGGATAGTTGAAGTCACCCATCACTACTATGTTTCTCCTTTCTGAGTGTGTAGTCATCTGTTCTAGAAAGGCATCATCCAGTTCTTCTGCCTGAGTCGGGGGTCTGTAGTAGACTCCCACAATAACATCCTTGTTGTTTCTTTCCCCTTTAATTTTTATCCAAATGCTCTCCACCTGGCTTCCAGGATTGTTGTCCTGGATTTCTTCACTGGTGTAAATATCCCTGACATATAATGCTATTCCTCCTCCTCTCCTGTTTGGCCTGTTTCTCTTGAAGAGGTTATACCCCTGTATTTTTACATTCCAATCATGAGACTCATCCCACCAGGTTTCAGTGATGCCTATTATATCATATTTGCTTTGTTGCGCTAGGAGTTCAAGTTCATCTTGCTTATTTCCCATGCTCTGTGCATTAGTGTAGAGACATCTAAGACCATATGTCTCCTTTACTTGCTGCCTTAGCACGTTTTTTTGCCTCCCACTGTTGGGTCCCTCTACTGTTTGCTTTGTTTCCTCTATGACAGTTTGACTATTTTTTCCAGTCCTTTTGTCTTCCAGGTTGCTGTCTCCCTTCCCCACATAACTCAGTTTAAAGCCCTCCTGATCAAATTCTTCAGACTGTTGGCAAAAACGTTTCTTCCAACTGGTGTGAGATGCAGCCCATCCCTTGCCAGGAGTCCGCCCTCATGGAACCGCAGCCCATGATCCAAGAATCCAAATCGTTCTCGACGACACCATCTGCGGAGCCAATTGTTGACATCTGCTATCTTCCTCTCTCTTCCTGGACCGTGCCCTTCAACTGGCAGTAGAGACGAGATGACAATCTGTGCCTCCATTTCTTTCAGCTTCTTTCCTAGAGCCTCGTAATCCCTTTTGATGTTTTGAAGGCTGTGTCTTGCTGTGTCGTTCGTTCCCACGTGAACCAAAAGGAAGGGGTATTGGTCGGTAGGCCATTAAACATTTTCCCTTAATTTTTGATCCCACACTGCTTTCTCATCTAGATCTTTTTCTTACTCTTCTCCTAATCTATCATTCCTTTGTTCCAAATTTTCAATCTTATCATTTACTATTGATAATTCTCCTGTTATCTTCTCTATTGTTTGGTTTATCCCCTGCAGTTCTGTCCTTATCTCTTGTCTTATCTCTGCTTTGAAATCTTTCATTTCCTATCTTATATCCATCTGTAGTCTTTTTATTTTGTCAAATAAACTTTGATTTGGATCTACTACTTTGATTGTTCCAGGGATAGTCTCCTTAGGAGTTGTGTCTGGGTTTGAATCTTAGCTGACTGATTTCTTGACAACATCATCAATTCCCTCAATTTCCTACTTCTTAATTCTTACACTGTCCTACTTTACTAGTAGAGTAGAGAGGTTAACACTTCTAACAAAGGATAATCACACAATTAGCAATCCAAACAAAGGATAATCACACAATTAGCAATCCTATATATATATATATATATAGAGAGAGAGAGAGAGAGAGTTTTGGTTAAAAAAAAGTTTGTTTTCTCTTGTTAAGCCTTAATTATAGGGGCAGATAGGATTGCTAATTGTGTGATTATCCTTCTCTCTTTTTTTTACAGCTCTTTATATTAGACAAAGTATTCCATGCAACAGAGTCTTAAAAAGTCACTTTTCGCTAGTAATTCCCCTTCTTTTTTCTTTTTTTCCTTCCCACCTCCTCTATATCTTCTTACACCTTATTCCCATCTACTACACTTAATGTCCAAGTTTATTTCAATATTCTCTATTCTTTATTCCTTTCTTTACTCTATTTCAATAAATGTTTATTGTGCTAGCCAAAGGCCATGACAAAAAGCTTATCAAAATACATACAACATTTAAAAACAAATAGCACAGGGTAAAAAGAACGAAAGACATCCCATCGATTTAACGTGCCAATTAAACATTATTTCTAATATAAGAAAAAAAAAGAAAAACTCTTCTAAATATTGGTAAATTTGTACATTGCCATCATAAAAATCTAATTAGTACTTTGAATCTCTGTAGCAATTTATGGCAATTTTATTTAATTCTCTCTTCCTAATCTATTTTGCAGCTAAGGCAAAAAGAGCCACTCTGTGTGTTACATAGTCACAGGTGTCACTCAAAAGAAATTGAACTGAATCTACAAGAGAGCTCCCACTTTTGTTTGTTAACAGGGGTGTTAGGAATTTCTCTCTAGGATTATTATATAATGGACAAGTTAACATATAATGGACAATGTCTTCCACCTGAGGCTGACTGCAGATGCATAGTCTGTTTTCAAATGGCATTTTGTTGTAACATCCATCTAGAACTGTAGTTGGCATTACTTGAAATCGTAGCTCAGTAAAGACAATTCTTAAAGGGGGCGGTTTAAGTTTGGCCAAATACCAGGCTCTAAAATGTTCTGTTTTCAAAAAGGAGAACCATGGAGAGAATTTTGAAGACTTGATTGACTGTAAATCTCTTCTTGAATCAGTCTAGAATAGCCAGTCTCTTAATTTCCTCTTGTCCAAACCAAAAGCAGCATTCAACTCAAAGAAGTCATAACTATGTAAAATAATTTGAAGACTTGATTTCCAAGATTGGTTGTTACACATTTCCGTGTAATACAACTCTGGGAGATGATTTGTTGATAAGGTAGCAATTTGTTTAAAGTACCTTATCTGTGCATAGTCTACTCTTGTTTTAACTGATGGACAACCAGATTCAGTACATAAGAAAGCTACAGGAGTTCCACTAGGTAGGGTGTAAAGTTTCCAGAGAAATTTGTTCTGTATTATTTCCAGGGCTTTGCCAGTGTTGGTATCTGAGCCCCATATTTCTGCACCATAAAGTGTCTGTGCAATAACTTTACTGTTGAAGATTTTTAAGAGCTGGTTCAATCAAATGACCACCCTAGTTATAATAGAATTTCAACAATGCTCCAACTGTTTTTTCAGCCTTCAACTTTACTGCCTCCCTTTGCCGTTTCCAAGAGAGAGACTCACTGAAAACAATGCCCAGATATCTAAATAGTTGGGTTTGTTCCATGGTGTTTTGATCTAAGGTCCATTTATACTTTGGACAGTTTCTGCCAAATATCATTACCTTGGTCTTGTAATAGTTTATTGACAGGTGTTCCTGATGACAATAGGCACCAAAGCATTTAATAGGTTTTTAAGATCCAAACGAGATAGGGAAATAAGCACTACATCATCTGTGTACATCAGAATGAAGCTCTTTCTATTCTTGGTTACTGGAGAAGGAGAATCAACTAGAGATAGAAAAGGCACCAAATCTTTAATATAGATGTTGAAAAGAGTAGGTGCCAGTAGGCATTCCTGTTTCACTCCCTGAGTTGTTGTAAAGGCTTCAGTCAGGGAACCATTTCAGCCAACTCTAACCCTCATCTCTGTGTGGCTGTATAGTTCCTGTATCAGTCTTAAGAGTCTAATATCAATCCCATAAGTAGCTTTTCCCATAATCTATTTCTATTAATAGAATCGAATGTGGCTGAGAGATCAATGAAAGCGGTATAAACATGTCTCTTGTTTTCCTTAGTGTACTTCCTGATAATATGACTTAATATGAAACACTGATCCATAGTACTGTATCCACTTCTGAATCCTGCCTGTTCTTCATGCATAATTTGTTTTTCTTGTAGCCAGTCTGTTAACTTATGAAGCAAATGTTGAGCATATAACTTTGAAGTGATGTCCAGCAGGATAATTGGTCGGTAATTTTGTGGATCATGCCTGTCTCTTTTCTTGAAAATTTGGAAGACAATACTCATTTTCCACCCTTGAGGCATTTGTCTGGTGCTGTTTATTGTAATAAATAAACTGGAAAGGATGGGGCTCCACCATTCAACATATTGTTTAAATAGTTCAAGAGGAAGCATATCTTCACCCGGTGCTTTCTTGGGTTTCATTGAAGCGATTAAACATTTTATCTCATTTACTGTGACTTGTTCCCACTCAGGGGGATTAGAAAAATCTTGATCCATCCAGACTACTTCCAAAGGACTTGAGTAACTGTAAAAAATGTTGGAAAAATATTTAATCCAAGTGGAGGCAGTAATTGAGGCTTCCTGTGTATTTCTTACATTTTTTAAGCTACGAGTAACAAGTTCCCAAAATTTGTCTTCCTTCCATTCTGTTGTTGCAAGTTCCAGCTCCTGCCACTGAGATTTTGTGTGATTTATTTTCTTAGCTTTTAAAAGACTTTTGTATTTCAGCCTAAAATTAAGTAAGTTTTCCATGTTCTTTCCAGATGGGTTTTTATGGGATTCCCTTATCTTATTGGCTAGATCTCTTTTGGCTACTCTACATTCTGCATCAAACCATCCATTTTCTGTGGGCTGAAATTTTTTATCTGTTTTTAAGCAGGGAATAAGTTCCATCACAATTTGTTGGTAGATATCTAAGTGGTTTGTTGATTTGTCATGGAAAAGCTGGCGCATACTAGACAAATAGTTGCTGTTTAATTTCTCCTGAATAGTGTTGCTTAGTCTAATACACCATTTCAGCCTCCTCTCCCCAAACAATTCTCCAGTTAAATTTGCTGTTTTAGTTAATACTGTCCGTTCAAGAATTTGTTGTAGGGACACTTTAAGAGGGAGGTGATCACTTTCTGTATTTTCCAGGATTTCAAAATAATTTACTAGAGGAAACAACAAAGGTGAGACTAATATGTGGTTGATAATGCTACCACCTCCTTTGCTCAGATAAGTATAATATCCCCTTGTTACATCTACAGGACTCCCGTGCAAAGTGAATAGATTATGCTGATATATACATTCTAGAAGTTTTATTCCTTGCCAGTTATATTTATTATCCAAAGAGATGTGTGGTGTTTGGAATATATCTTCTAATTCTCTGCCTAATGGATGAAAAAGACCTTCTGAAGCAGCTCCGATTCGGGCATTGAAATCCCCACAGATAAAGAGAAAAGCACTGGAGAATTTTTGGTTAATCTGTTCTAGCAGGAGTGTTAAATTATTCCACACCATGGAGGACAATAGCTGGTCATTTGTAGCGGGGGCAGTAGACATTTATACAGAAGAAGATCTTTCCTGTATCCATATTGATTTGAATTGGTAAAAGATAGTTATTTTGCAAGCCAAAGTCCACCATCTGAGTTTCTTCTGCCAATTCTACTGAGATAAAGATACCAGACCACCACTTTTGAGCTTCTTTTTATGTTTTCTTACAGCTGGCTGGCTAAATGCCTTATAGCCTAGGAGATATGGGGGGTTATATTTGTTGGTCCAAGTTACTTGTAGGCAAACTATCTCATATTTCTGAAGGGTTTCGATAAATTCCTTGTCTATCATTTTATTTTCCCAACCAGCCAGATTCCAAAAAAATTATATTGAGCCCTTTTTGCTTTGAATCTAGTTAGCTATCTCTTCTAGAAAAAATTTTCCGGAACTCAACATTGGTTCTCTGACTAATATCCTTGTTAGGACTGAGTGGCTCTCCTAAGTTTTTTAAGGGAGACTTTGTTGCAATTGTACTGTCTTATAATTTTAACCTACCAAGCTGAGTCCCAAATTGTATGCGAGGGTCTATATGCTTGTTCTTATTTTCTTGCTCATAAAGACCTAAGGAGATGTCATTTGGGTATGTGATAAAAGGCTGGGTCTTATGACTCTTATTATTCCAACTACTGTTACTCCCTTTGACATTTCTTGTTTGCCTTTCACTTTCTCCCCATGAAAGGGGTGGTGGGGAGTTAGAATGGCATTTGTAAGATTTTTTTGTGGTTAAATAAGTTCAAATAACAGACTTTTGTTGGTAAATATATATAATAGAGACCTGAATCCTCACCACTTGTCGGGGTCCTGAAAAGTCAATTCTATACTAACTCTTTGCCCATGCTGAGGCAGATGTTTACAGAAGACACCATTGCTAAAATCCAGGGTGGACCCCAAAATAGTCTGTAATTCTGCTAAATGTTCTTTGGCTGAAATCATTGTCCTGCCTGGTTTCTTTACTGGCCAGTTATGTATGATCACTTGTCCTTTATCTGTAATCTCTTACTGCACATTCCATAATTAGTGGTAGATTTTTTGTGCACTTCTATTTCAGGTGCATGAAATGTTTCTCTGCCATCCTCTGCCATATCTCTCAGTTGATGTTGCAATACAGAGAGAGTAGGGAGCCTACTAGAGCCATCCAAATTCTCATTTATAGATGTCATATTGGGAATTAGTAAAGCAGAATTTGATGGAATATAGTTATTTTTTCCTTGTTCAAAGGGAAGGGCAGTGCCTGAGTTCTCATTTACATACTCATCAATAATCTGAAATCTTGGATCAGATGGAGTTAAGCTGAGGACAGAGGTTGTTTTTCCAGGACAAAAGCTTAGATCACTATTTCTAACTGGGTAACAGGTTTCACAGTTCAGGATCCAGTCCTCCACAATTTCATTAAGTTGTTTTGTTTCAGAATTTAGGGATGGTTTGAATGCTTCAGGCATATCCTCATCATGAGGGTCAACTACACATTCTTTGTCTTCACTGGGGAAACAAGATTGGGGGGCTACTGTCAAAATCCCAAGCTCCATGAGTCCTACTAACGTTCCAATAATAGCTTTAAGACCAGAAACTTCTTTTTGCAGACTGTCCAGTCTATTAAAGAATTTTACTGCTGTTTGTTCAGCTAGAAAACTTTGATCATGTAAAAAAACCATATAAAGAGGAGAAGTTTTGATTTGTAGATACTGGGTGAGGTTTAGTGATCTTTTCTCTTAATGTGTTTATCGTATTTTTATATGAGGAAAACAGCTTATGCTTAAAGGATGAGAAATTAGCTTCAACAAAGCCTGGGTCAATAGACCAAGTTGCGGCATTTTCAAAGGAAGAGTGGGAAGATGAAGTTTCTATTTCAATTCCGTTATCTATTACCTCGGCTGTTTCAACTACACACTTTGAAGGGCCAGGGTTATCTATTGGGGACATTACTGCAGCCTCTCAGTTTGACCTCTGCTCCTGTTCTTCATTTACTAGGTCATAATATTTCAGTATTGATTTCTGAACTAAAGTGAGTAATGTATTTTGAGCTGAGGCTTTTCTAAGCTGGGCCCAAGCTGAGACCATATTAGGGGGGTGATAATATCAGGTAGCTTAGGAGAAACTTTGCAGCAGAATAATAATTTCTACCTAGAGGAAGCCCAGGTGCCCCAAACACAGCTTCTGCTGCTGCGCCGCTACGGCTATTAATATTAATATTTTTAATAATAATAATAATAATAATAATTTATATCCCGCCCCTCTGCTGGGCAATCGGGGCGGCGTACAGAATTTCAAAACATCAGAACAAATATCAAAAATAAATCAAATTCAAATCTCATCCCCCCTTCCCATACCCTCCCATCCTCCCAAAACAATAAACTAAGCAAGTTGAATGACAATAATTAAAATATACAGTTTAAAAATACATAAATTTTTCAGTTCCATTATGATCTTCCGAGGGCTGCAGGCTAGTCAAAACAGTCCTCCACGGCTTGAGAATGCCGGCGGGAGATGGAACCAGGCAGGGGCTTTATGTCCACCGGGGCTCCTCCCCTGCTGCCCGCAGGTGCAGCAGCTCAAGCCACTCAGGTGGTCCTCCGAGGGCTGCAGGATGCCCGAGACAGTCCTCCATGGCTTGAGAATGCCGGCAAGAGATGGAACCAGGCAGGGGCTTTATGTCTACCGGGGCTCCTCCCCTGCTACCCGCAGGTGCAGCAGCTCAAGCCGCTCAGGTGGTCCTCCGAGGGCTGCAGGACACCCAAGACAGTCCTCCACAGCTTGAGAATGCCCTCAATATTGTTGTTGCTGCTGCTGTGTCTCCTAGGCTGAAATCTCTGGCAGGATGGATTGCTGCTCAGAGCTTCTGAAGGGAGGGAATGGCTTTATATGCCTACTCTTCCCAGCCACGCCCCCTCTCTCTCCCTCTGCACTGCCACTTGCCTGACTCGGAGGACTAGGTGGGAAAAGGAGTCCAAAGTTCAGCATCCCCAGTTCTTCTCTCTGGCAGGGTGGCTTGCTGCTCAGGGCTTCTGAAGGGAGGGAATGGCTTCATATGCCTGCTCTTCCCAGCCACACACCCCTCTCTCTCCCTCTGCACTGCCACTTGCCTGACTCGGAGGACTAGGTGGGAAAAGGAGTCCAAAGTTCAGCATCCCCAGTTCCTCTCTCTGGCAGGGTGGCTTGCTGCTTGTTCCAAATTTTCAATCTTATCATTTACTATTGATAATTCTCCTGTTATCTTCTCTATTGTTTGATTTATCCCCTGCAGTTCTGTCCTTATCTCTTGTCTTATCTCTGCTTTGAAATCTTTCATTTCCTGTCTTATATCCATCCGTAGTCTTTTATTTCATCCAATAAACTTTGATTTGGATCTACCACTTTGATTGTTCCAGGGATGGTCTCCTTAGGAGTTGGGTCTGGGTTTGAATCTTAGCTGACTGATTTCTTGACAACATCATCAATTCCCTTGATTTCCTACTTCTTAATTCTTACACTGTCCTACTTTACTACTAGAGTAGAGAGGTTAACACTTCTAACAAAGGATAATCACACAATTAGCAATCCTATCTGTCACCTATAATTAAGGCTTAAAAAGATAACACAAACTTTCTTTTTACCAAAGATATGAGGTTTCACAGCCAAGTGTGGATTGAAATCCTGGTCTCCATAGTTGTAGTCCACTACTCAAACCACTACACTACACTGGCTTTCTTTCCTTAAGTTTAATACCTTGTGTTTTAGTTTTAGATAGACTCAGAGGGGTGTTCCATTTTATTGGTTCTTGCCCTGTGTACTACACAGAAAAGAAAAGGGGGGAGGCTATATTCCCAAACTGTGGAAGAAAATTTATCAGGTAAAGTCAATGAGATGCACAATTTCTTGCATAAATAATTCCAGAGTGCTTCTTTCATCAAGGATAAAAACATAGATTCATAAATGCACACAGATTTCTCAGTACATTTATGGAAAGGTAAAAAAGGGGGGGGGGTTCAACCTCAGATGGAATTGGGACAGAACGTCAATGATGCTGGGATACTGACAAATGCAGAGAGAATGAGACTGACACATTCTCACATCCCTAATCCAAGTATAATGTAGTTGCATTGAAATTCATGGAAGCTCTGCCATTGTGCACTTCAGCAAAAGAGCTTTAAAGAAATCTTTGCTGGACACTGCATAGCTTGCTCTGGTTTGAAAGATGATAGAAGTAGATGGCATTAAATTTTCCTAACTTCCTGGACCTACACTGAATGGATGACCTGAAAATGATAATTACTTTCAAAAGTTTTAATGAAAATCTTTACTTACAGAACATTAAAACTGTCTGCCTACTGACAAGCAATCTTCAAAGCTTTGGACATTTGATCTATGTTCAGATAAAATTTGTATTCTCATATCCATATGGGGTCATAAGAAAAGAGAGACCATACGTTAAGAAACTTAAAATCAAACAGTTGCTGATCAGACCCAAACTTCATAAAGCATCAAGGTTTTGAGTTTAAATACCCTCTTGGGGACCTAAAAATATGAAACATCTTGAAATGTTAATTTACCCATCAGTGATTATGTATATAGTACTTCATTAATGATATACAATTAAAAACATGCAAAGTTAAAAATGGAAGTACAGTTCAAGCAAATGCCAAGAATGGAAACTACCACAAATAGGAAAAAGTAGCCATATCAGGTTATTCTGAAATCTGCATGCTTAATTTACAGGGTACTGGACATTAATATGTATGAGAGAATATTTGTAGAAATTTTAATATCCTTGCATATTTTAAGAAGAAAGTGAAAAAAGCAATCTGAAAGCAAATTTCAATTATGTATGATTTTGGCACTTAGGATGAATGCATGCTTATAGTGCTCTGCTAGAATCAGAATGCATTATCCATCTTGCTGCATATGGTGCTCAGCAGAACACTATGTTGTTTGGACATTTCAAGATGCAGAACAGTGCTCATAGACACATCCTGCTTGTATCTGCATAAACTGCTGGGTGGTTGGTTGTAACACCACTAAGCCAGAAGTTGAAAAAGATTTGGTTTGGGAGCTACAGAATACCCCATGAAGTGGCAATGCTGGCTGGTAGAAATCTGGGAGATGTAGGCCAGAAATCCAGTTTATCCCAATTTTGTACCAGCATCAGGCTTCAATAGTTTTTGAAGGAAGTATGTGGGCTTTTCAAGGATAATCTCAGCCCTACATTTTGCCTGGATGCAGCTCTGTCCTACTCATTTCTCAATAGATTCTTCATGAGGATTTGGTTCAGACAAATCCCCTCCCCATGCACACACATGTCTCACACTGTAGGGATAACAATACTTCAATATTTATTCCCTGTTTCCTGAGATCCAGGAAACTCAGGGAGGGCATGTAATTAAAAGCCTCTTTCACTCCTAGCAATGGGCAAAGACTAGCATTGGGAAAGCTACCACCTTGGATGCCAAGGGATGGCATCCGCACCGTGACTAATCAACCTGCACCCTGGATTAACAGTGTGTGCATAGGGATGGGTGGGTTTGGGGGTTCCACTAGCTTAGAGGGCCATAAAGGGTCACATGTGATCCCAGAACCACAGATTGTGTATCCTGGCCTAGTGTGAATGTAACTGCTGATCAAAAATCTGAATCCAATACTGGCTCAATATGTAGTATTTTGCAATGATGGCATTCAGAGAAAAGGGCGGGATGAGGAACATAGCGTAGCAAGGAAATTCAAGTATAGGAAGTTGGATTCAACCTCTACCTTGTCATCTGCTCTTACTAGTTCCCAGCAAACAGTTTCCCTTGTGGCCAAACTGGAAATTCGCAAACCAGCCATCAGATTATCTGTATTCAGCAACTTGTCATTCAAAAGTTTACTCTCTCTATTTGAAGATGTGTCAATTGTACAACACTAGCAATATGCATGCATGTAAGTATATGTATGTATGTATTTGTGTATATATCTACACAGATATTTATCAATGGGCCTTTTAAATATTTCACTAAATTGTTTTTTAAGAATTTGGCCATGGAGTCCTCCATGCAAATACAGATGGCTGTATCCAGCTTTGTCCCCTCTCTGGCAGAAAGATTAAAATGCCTTGAAGCTTCCATGAGAGGAAGAGGAGGGCATAAATTTCTTGGATGCCTCCTTTCCCTTTCACCCCCACCCTCATTTCCAAAATGTTGAAGTTCCTTTCAGAACAACAGGACAGGTGGGACAGTGGGTTTCAGGGAGGGGGGGAAGAATAAAAAGGGATTTGCAAAAAATTACTTTTCCTATGTTCCACTGACAGAAGCTTCCACTTGAGTAGTGAGCTTTCTATCAGCAGAGAAACACAACTAGATACAAGTTTTAAAATCAAATGTAAGGAATACACAGGGCTATTTTTCCCCAATGGGAAATGATGCTTCTGTACCAGTAGGTATTACAGATAGGTGTGAATTTTGCTTTAACAGGATTTATTTTAATAGAAACAGTCAATTTCCTACTGAAGAAAATAGCTAGGGGTTCTTCCAAATTGGTATTGTCATGAATCATTATGTATCCCAGAGTTTTGGTTAATAATGGTTTTTGTTTTGTTTTGTTTTGTTTTTAATGTGAATGAGTGTCTAATTGGCACCTACTCCATCAGCTTTCATTTCTCTACAATATTTTCTCATACAGTTTCTTTAGAAACATAGACAGAAAAGCAATGAAGCTATAGATAATAAAAGCAGCTGTTGTATTTTGCTTGCTTGCTTCAGTCTTTCTACAGTGCATATGTTTCCTAAATGATCAAATCCCATTTCAGACTCTACTATGCACAAGGAATGAATGAATTCAATTTATAGCACCCAGTTTTATGAAATTGATCATATCTGATATTGATCAGGAATTTGTTGTTGTTGTATGCCTTCAAATCACTTCTGACTTTGTGAGAGAATGGCTGAGTATGTGGAAGGTGAATGGGTTCCTGGAGTGACAAGGCCCTGAAAGAACCAAATAAAATGGTTGCCGTGCAAAGCACTACTGAAGGAGGAAATTGGATGGTGGAAGTGGGAGAAACTTGGCCTCAGAAGCAGAGATGCTGACCAAGCACAATATAATCTGTCGAACATGAATGAAATATATTGGTTGGCCGAGCGAGATCCGGCACACACAGAATGTACTGAAACTTGTCCAAAGAACTGAATTGTTCTGAAACCATGGTGATCAGCAAAACATGTTTGTTTCAAGAAAGAAGAGAAAAAGGTATAAAAGATAGTACTTATCCCACTTCACCTTGTGGTTCTTGATCTGCAGCAATGGACCATCCACCCTTCATGGATGCTTGATCAACTTCCAGTGAAGGATCGTGAGTATGAATGTGTATGAATGTGTGAGTGAATGAAAAGAGCTCTTGATACTTAAAGTGTTTGTTATATTGAGTATCTGATTTTAGAAATGATTGTTTCAGGTGTCTCTGTGTCTGTGTCTCAATAAATGTTACATGCAAAGTGTCTAAACCCAGATCTGGTTTCCTATGTGTCTTTGTTGAAAGTCCTATAGTACAGGGTGGGTAAATTTCTCTCTGGATCAAAAGAACAACAGAGAACCTCAATTCATGACATAATTGACGTAGTCGGCAGGATCCAAAAGAGAGTTAAGTCTTACCTTGGTGAAGGATAAGTAAATAAGAGACACTGGGAATTGATTTGTGACTGAAAAGCCAAATTTGGTCTCTCTGTGCCTTTTTGCTTGTCACTTGTTCCAGGATCCTTGACACTCCCTGATGAAGGACATATTAAGGGGAAAATGTGAAGTTTTCTGGAGCATTTTGATGGGGTTGAGGTTGGAGAGTGGAATCAGAGGGACACCTCTGCTTATTTGGAGTCATAGGGCTCTTTTGGGAAAAGGAGCAAGAAGGGGACAGGTGGGGATTACCCTTAGGGATCCTGTATTTAAAAACCCTTTTTACTCTTGAGGGGGAAACAGATCCTCCACAGATGTCCTTATGAATGTAAGGATTGGAGTTTGCTTTTGAAATGTTCCCTTTTGATGGGGAGCAAACTGGAGGAAGCCTTACAGGAGGTTTCCAAATGGTTTATACAGACTATAGGTTTACAGGAACCTTGGGATAGTTTGTATATGTTTTGCTTTGAAATGTTTTGTTTTGAAATTTCAGCTGCAGATAAACCAGATCAATTAAAGGTAGGGCTGGAGGAAACAGACTTGTTTATGAACACCTTTTCTGTTTTGTGGAATGAAAATGAGTTGAAGAGATAAAATAGAAGACTGGGAAAATAAATCTGCCTAGGAATGTAGAAACTAACAAAAACTTGTAAAGGTAAAAAAAAGATTGAGGAAGCATAGAAATATCTTTGTAATATTTTAAGGAACAACTGAATAGAGATATGAAAAAAGAAGAAGTAATAGATACAGTTTCTTATTTTCAGTATTTTTGTCAGGGAAAATATTAGTGACTTTTGAACATTTAAATAGTACACTCTATGGAAGCAGCAGTAAGACCTTGGAAGCTGTTTCTGAAGTTTTGTCATGTTTTATAACTCAGACCACTTTACTGGAATAGAGTTATACTGTTGTCAGCTCTATATAGAAATATACAGAAATCATGGAAATCTGTTGGTGAAAACAGGGAGACTAGAACTATGGATTCATACAGATTTTCAATCATGGTATAAGATTTTGGATTATAAAATAGGAGAATCAATGTGGCAGATAAAATTGATGATTTAATATGGGGGAAAATTATTGGAAACCCTATTTGTTTGGTAACCCCAGGTAAATTAGATTAGGTTTGATTTTTCCATGTTGTCACACTTTTAGAAGAGCCTTTTCATCATGCACAGTCGACCTGAACATAAAAAAAGTTTTCCCTTATGCTCTTTTTTCCTGACCCATGGAACAAAACTTTTAAAATCCATTTGTTACTGTTGTTTTGAACCTTCTTTTCTTTTCTTCCCTCCTCCCAAGTGCATGACCTTTGCCTATCCTTCATTTCCTTTCAGATATATATGTGTGTGTGTATCTGTCAACTAATGTGCTTAAACCAAGGAAGAGAAAAAAATAGCAAAAAAGGTTATTCAAAGCTGTTGCTCTATTTTGTCAAGAGGCAGATAATGTGAGAAAATAGGAACAGACAACAGTAATGGCACTCTTAGCTTTGGAAGGAATAGATCAGTGTAATTGAAAAAAACTATAGAATGGAAGGAAAAATTAGGAAAAAAATAGTTTATAAGGAAAAGCCCTCTCCCATAGTACTACCAAAAATGGATAGTTAAATTGAATAAAAAAGGGATTGATCTTGAGACCATAAATGAGCCAGACTTGATGATAACAATTTTAAATAATAATAATAATAATAATAATAATAATAATAATATTTATTTGTATACCGCCCTGTGGCGAACCAATCCGGGCAGTTGACAACAATAAAATATGACAAGATTAAAATATAACATTAAACATTATAACATTATAATCCCTCCCCCCCCCCAAAGGGAGACTCACATAAATTTGAGCACAAGAAGCTGAAATTCAGGCAGTTATAGATGTTCTTTTAATGTTAAAAGAACAAGAGCAGGAGGTTGAATCTATAATTGTCATGGATAGTAAATATGTGTATAATGGGTGCACACGGTTTATTCAATTTTGGGCAAAAGATGGATTTAAAAATGCAGATAGTATGGATTTAAGACATCTTAGTCAATGGAAACAAATTTGGAGCCTTATGAAAGAGTTGCCAAAAGTAAAATTTGCATGGATTAAGGCTAATCAGGAGAAGAAGAGGAAAAATAATTTGGAATGGCAACAGCAAGGAAATATATATGTATATCAGTTAAACAAGGCAAGAAATAAATAAAATCTTTTAAAGAAGAAAAAATGCAGATAGATCAATATCAGATATTGAAAGATTTACACGAAATAGGACATGAGGGAGTTAGAAAAATAATGAAAAGATCAGAAATATTTGGCCACTGGGAAAATAAAAAGAAAATGATTAAAGAAATTATTGATTCATGTGTACAATGTAATATGGTAAAAAGGGAATATGAAAAATCAGAGGGGATTTTGATTATGGTAAAAGATTGGTTGCCATTTGGAACTATTTATATTGATTACATTGATAAGTTACCAAACACTAAAGAAGGATATAAATATTTGTTAGTAGTCATTGATAGTTATAGCAATTGGATAGAAGCATTTCCAACTAGAAAAAATGATGCTAAAACAACAGTGAGTAGACTTTTTAAGGATTTGTTTTGCCAAATGGGCGTGGCCTCTATAATCAGTTCAGATCAAGGCTCAGTATTTATAAGTAAAGAGATGGAAGAATTAACAAATCTTTGGGGATAAAATGAAAACTGCATATTTCTTATAGACCACAGAGTTCGGGAAAAGTGGAAAGAGCTAATCAAACCATCAAAACTATGTTGAAAAATTAGTTAAAGCAAATGGAAAAGATTGGGCAGATAAGTTGTCATTGGTCTTGATGGCCATGAGAAGTAGTCCCATAGGAAATCGTGGTTACACACTATATGAAATTATATTTGGAAATGAAATGAATTTGGGACTACCACATATACCTGAGGAAAATGGGGATGATTTAGAATGGTTGCAATCTTTAAAAGACAGGGAAGACACAAGATGGTGTATACAACAGGACATGAAAAATGGCATGGAAATTCCTACTCAGACAGAGAAGGAAATGATACCAGTTGGAACACAAGTGTTATACCTTCATTTGGGTCCAAAGGAACATGCCTTAAGCCCCAAGTCGAAGGGGCCATATAAATAGTGGATAGAATATGGCCCACTAGCTATTTGATTGAAAAGGAGGGAAAATCAAAATGGGTTCAACATAACCAAATTAAATTGTATAAAGTTGATGAATAACTGTTTTGCTTCCCAATATGCTTATATTTTTGTTTTAGGATAAACAAATGGGAAGACCACCACAAGGAAAGTCGGATCTAGCCCCTCCAGGATCTACTCGCTTTGATCATGTTATACAAGCTGCTGTATTAGCTAGAGTATATCCTGTTTTATATATATATATATATATATATATATATATATATATATATATATATATAATTGAAGGGGGAAATTTAAGGTGATATATTAATTGGGATCCCCAGCATTCAAAGTGGTTCCAGTTGGGATGGATTAAGGATCCCCCAGGAAATAAAGGAAAGCTGTATATAAAATGGAGGCATCCCAGAAAATAAGGGGGTGGGGGATAAAGGTCATCATTTTGGGTATTCTGATGTGGGAGGAGGTGCAGGGAAATTGGATTAGACGACATGCAGAGCATATGTTTGAATACCATGGAAAAGATGTAACCTTAGTTTATGCATATCCACAATCAGTAGGGTGTATGTCCTTTTTGCCTGCTTTAATTGAAGACCCCAAAGTTATTTTATTGGGTTTATCGAAATCAGCTGTGGGTCCTCCCACAATATTTTCTTCACTGGAGAGACTAGATGCTACCTGATTCCAAAGAATGAGATACAGATCTACTACAGCAGGAATGTGTTTTTATTGTAACAACAAAGGGACTTGGAATAACAAATGGAGGGATTATAGAAAACATGAAGACTTTTTTATGGATCTGAGAAGTTATACTTATTGTAGGGATACATTTTATTTGTATGGAACCCACAATCAGAGTTATGTACCCAAGGATTTACATCAAACTGAATGGAATGAGATGTATCCAGAATATCCAATGTTGCATATAAATGGAAGTGTTATGTTGGGATTGGGACAAAGTATGGGGAGTATATGCTCTGGGTGGCAATTACGAGATCCAAACCTAAGGTTTTTCTTTGACGATTGGACTACTAATTTCCATCCAGGCAACTATCAATGTGTGGGAGTGGGATATTTGATTTTTCCAGTCCAAGTATATAAGTCCGAGTCTCCACAGACTAGACATAAGCGGGAAACCTACAACTGGCCTTTTGGACCGGCGTGTTCAGATGAAGTTATAATTGATGTCCAATACTCAGACACTTTGGGGAGCAGAGTAGCAGCAGGGGCTATATTTGGAGCATTAACTCTAGGAGCATATCCAGGGATTGTCGCTCAGGAAAATCGTAGGAGCATATTGGGACTTACAGGCAGACTGGAAAAATCAATAAATGCTACCAGGGAGATTGTACGCATGCTGCAATCTGAAATTGAAGAATTGAGCCAAATGGTAATGCAACAAAGGTTAGCTTTGGATTATTTGTTGGCTGCAAAAGGGGGATTTTGTAACATGATAGGAAATCAATGTGTGGTAAAATTTCACAATTTGAATAGATCAATAGAAGATGAAATGGAAAAATCAAGACAAATGATTCAACACAATGTTTATGATACAAAAAGGGGTTGGCCTTTCTTTGTATGGTTAAGAGATTTGTGGCCTTCTGCTGTTTGGAAAAAAGAAATTATTTACATAATAGTCATGATAGGGGTTATGACTGGTATAATAGGTTGTTGTTTTCCACTTTTTATTCGCTTGTGTCGACATAGTATTATGTCAATAATACCCCAAAAGAAAGTAGATGCTTTTGAATTTTAAACCATTATAGTGGGTGTGTTATTACATGATTTTTAGAGATCATTGATGATTTGGGTTGATTATATAATTAATTAAATTAATATAATTAAAAGGGACGTGATTGTTTATAATTATTGGTGATACTCAATTATGAACTAATTAAGTATCAAGAGGGGAAATATGTGAAAGAATGGCTGAGTATGTGGAAGGTAAATGGGTTCCTGGAGTGACAAGGCCCTGAAAGAACCAAATAAAATGGTTGCCGTGCAAAGCACTACTGAAGGAGGAAATTGGATGGTGGAAGTGAGGAATGGGAGAAATTTGGCCTCGGAAGCAGAGATGCTGACCAAGCATAACCAGGACAATATAATCTGTCAAACATGAATGAAATATGTTGGCATGGCCGAGCAAGATCTGGCACACACAGAATGTACTGAAACTTGTCCAAAGAACTGAATTGTTCTGAAACCATGGTGATCAGCAAAACATGTTTGTTTCAAGAAAGAAGAGAAAAGGGTATAAAAGACAGTACTTCTCCCATGTCACCTTGTGGTTCCTGATCTGCAGCAATGGGTCATCCACCCTTCATGGATGCTTGATCAACTTCCAGTGAAGGATCGTGAGTATGAATGTGTATGAATGTGTGAGTGAATGAAAAGAGCTCTTGATACTTAAGGCGTCTGTTATATTGAGTATCTGATATTAGAAATGATTGTTTTAGGTGTCTCTGTGTCTATGTCTCAATAAATGTTACATGCAAAGTGTCTAAACCCAAATCTGGTTTCCTATGTGTCTTTGTTGAAAGTCCTACAGTCCAGGGTGGCTAAATTTCTCTCTGGATCAAAAGAACAACAGAGAATCTCGGTTCATGACAATTTATGGTAATCCTAAAGTAGGCCCATAATGTGGTTTTATGGGGCTGAGAATATGTGACTCACTCAAGGTCATCCAGTGGGTTTCTATGGCCAAAGAAGAGAATTGAACCCTGATCTCCAGAGCTGTAGTCCAACACTCAGACCACTACATGAATCTCTCATCAAGTCAACTTTGACTTATAGTGACCCTATGAATTAGAGACCTCTGTTACCCTATCCACAACGATGCTTCTCAGATCTCCATACCCAGGGGCATGGCTTCTTTGACAGAATCTATCCCTCTTGAATGTGGTCTTCCTCTTTTCCTACTGCCTTTTACCTTACCAAACATAATTGTCTATTCCTAGTGAGTCATGTCTTGTCATGATACAGCCAACATATGAGCCTTATATAGTCATCTTGTCTTCTAGGGAGAAAGTTCAAGTTTTATTTGCCCTAGGACCCATTTATTTACCTTTTTAGCAGTCCACAGTATCTGCAGAACCACATCTGAAATAACTTTTCTTCCTATTAGCTTTCTTCATTGTTCAGCTTTCAAAACCATACATAGAAATGGTAAATATGATGGCATGACAATCCTAACTTTAGTATTTAATGATATCTCTTGACACTTCAGGATCTTGTCTAGCTCCTTCCTAGCTTCCCTTCCAAGTCCTAGTTTGTTTGGGTTTTTTGATATCTTGACTGTAGTCCTCAATTCTGGTTGATGACTGAGCCAAGGTTAGGCAAATTATGAATGATTTCAATGTCTTCATCATATATTGTAAAGTTATGTAAATCATTGTTTCTTTTTTACTGGTCAATGACCAAAATAAATATATGTATGTATCATTATTTTTATTTTCTTAATGTTCAGCTGTAAACCTGCCTTTACACTTTTTTCCTTGACTTTCTTCATTAATCATTCCAAGTCTTTGCTATTTTCTGCCAGTAGTACTCATCAGGAATACTAAGTACAAAAGAAGAGCCTTGCTGGAGTAGATGAAAGACTTGCCCAAAGCAGCATTCTGTTTCCACAGTGAGTAACCAGTTGCCCTTGAGATCACCACCATAAAATCATTGTGAGAACACCCACACCCCTTTTGCTCCCCAACAAGCATGCCAGGCATTTATTTTTATCCATTTGTAGGGGAGTATTTCCTTTTCTTTAGGGGAGTGTTTTATACTTTGGTTTCTGAATGAAACAGGACTAAGGATGTAAAACGTTATGTTCTTTATCCTTGTAGACAAATACATGAGTTTTTCTGCACAGAAAACATGTTTCCTGTATAGAGAGTAGTTTTCTGTTCAAACTACACTGTTTTATGTGCAGAAAAGCCATAAGAAAAGCACAGAACAAAAAAGTGTATTCCTGCACAGCTATATAACTGCCTAAATACAAAGAATTCTGAAGCAGCCTTACATTGACTGCTCATTCTTTCCAGTTATATTGCCTGAGTGTCAAGAAACCCATCTTTGCTAGGAAGGGAAAAGGACAAATATTAATTCCACCCATAAGCCAGACATAACAGAAACTACGTAACATCACATTATATTATTGCAGACACCTGTTTTTTCATACAGATTTTTTTCCTCTTTTGTTCTAAGAAGTTTCCTGTTATAGATCCAAAAACCTATCACTGTTGAATAATAATAATAATAATAATAATAATAATAATAATAGTTTATTTATATATTTATATAGCTTGATTCTTGAGAATACCAGACTCAAAGAAAAAAATACTTGTCAAGTATTGAGAAGGGCACATCTAGTCCTTGTAGATGAGTATTATAATGGTTCCCAAAATGCCCACAATTTTTCCTGTTAAGGCCTCTATACAGCTGGGAGACCACTATGGGGAAAAAAGACTGAACCATGTTCTTTGTTGATATGGTGAGCAACTGAATGACAAAAGCAGGCATCCACTGTCTTCTGTGATAACCACATGGATATCCCTTGAATTAGGAAAGAGAGATTTGTTAATATTTGGCCTCCTTTCACATGTTGAACTTCCGGGGGAGGGGGAGTAAAATAGTCTCCAAAGCTTTCAGTATCTCCATAGAACCAGATATAATAATACCTTTACAGAATGTATTGTATTGATTAAACTGCTGTATTTTACCTTTGTCTTGATGACTAAACTCTCTGAAACAAAATAGTATATTTTTGTAACTTTTCTGAGAAAAGGTTTCATTTTCTAGCTATGTGATTTTAGTTGTTATGATTGTATCCTCCTTTCAGTTACTCTTTTTCATTGAGTTTTACTTGATATCTCCTTGCTATGTATACCAGGCATTATGTGAGCACATGCTTAAAATATATGTGAGGTACTGGTGGTACGCTTCATCCTCCGTTTCCAGGATCGGCCCAAGGAAAGCTGTCAGCCTCTGCCTTTCCTTGGGCCGATCCTGGAAACGGAGGACAGGATCAGACCAAGGAAAGGCAGAGGCTGACAGCTTTCCTTAGGCCGATCCTGGAAACGGAGGATGAAGCAGGGTGAACCATGGGAAATTAAGGGGAAATGCTTCCAAATGCACATTTGCCTTACCTTAATTGTGCATTTGCATTTCCTTCAAACAACTGAATTTCAAAAGATCTCCATTAACACCAGTTTCTGTCCACTTTCTGTCCAGTTTCTGTGCGACGTCGTTTGAAAACACGGGACAATAATCCAGTTTCTGTTTGGGTTTTGTGTGGATCAACCATCAGATTTGTCCCCATGTGATAATGTCCATAGAAGTGCCAATCCATCTGATAGTCCTGATAAAGAATCTGTACTCAGGATAAGAAAATGTCAGAACAGGACATGAAGAAACAGAATGGTTCCCAATTGGCAAAGGGGTCAGACAAGGCTGCATCCTTTCACCCTATCTGTTCAACTTGTATGTAGAACATATTGTAAGAAAAGCAGGCTTGGACACAGATGGAAGAGGAGTGAAAATAGGAGGAAGGAATATCAACAATCTAAGGTATGAAGATGACACCATAATACTAGCAGAAAACCTCACAGACCTGGAACACCTACTAAGGAAGATCAAAGAAGAAAGTGCAAAGGTAGGCTAATGTTGAACATAAAGAAAACAATAATAATGACCACCAAGGACCTTCACAAGTTCAACCTAGGTAATGAAGAAATATAAATAGTAAAAGAATTTCCAAACCTGGGATCAAACATTGATAGAAATGGGGACTGCAGTCAGGAAATCAGAAGAAGACTAAGAATGGGGAGGGTGGCTATGAAATAACTAGAAAAGATTCTAAAATGCAGAGATAAACAACGCAGAGCAAAAGTTAGAATCTTACAAGCCATTGTATTCCCTATTACCATGTACAGATGTGAGAGCAGGACAGTTAAGAAAGATGATAGGAAGAAAATCAATGCATTTGAGATGTGGTGCTGGAGAAGAGTGCTGAGGATCCCATGGACAGCCAAAAGGACAAACAAGTGGATACTAGAGCAAATCAAGCTGGAAACCTCCCTGGAGGCCAAGATGACCAAACTGAGACCATTATACTTCAGACATATCATGAGAAGAGAGGACTCCTTGGAAAAAACAATAATGCTGGGGAAGGTGGAGGAAAGTAGGAAGAGATTAAAGCCACATGCTAGATGGATAGACTCTATTAAGGAGATCACGGGTATTAAGGGGTTGCAGGAATTAAGCAGAGCAGTGGAGGACAGAGGGTCTTGAAGATGTCTCATCGATAGATTCACCATGAGTTGAGATCAATTTGAGAGCAGTTAACAAAACAAAAATACTTCAATTCCTCTTGTTTTCTTAAAAAAATGCTAATGCTAATTTACTAACTTAAGAAAGAAAGAAAGAAAGAAAGAAAGAAAGAAAGAAAGAAAGAAGCATTATAAATTCTCACCTAAGCTCTGACTCTACTGGCTTCATAGAGGTTCCTGGAGCTGCATATTGCCTCTTAGACATAATTTGTCTTGTTTGAATCACATGGAGGCAGCAGCATTGACTGAAAACATAAACATAATTGAAAAGACTCTTTCTGCTCTTTCTTATCTACATTTTTGGACTGACAGATTTTCTACATATAATGCTTTTCTTTGGCCTGTTAGCCCAAAACTAGAATTGTATGGAATGGGGAAGCTTTGAAAGGTAAACGTGAAATGAATTGATGAAGCATCTCATGAATACTGTACTATAAAGTTCTAATTAAGAATCTTTACATCTGAATGAGAAGACATGATTATTTTAATCAACCTTATTGAACTAACCCAGCCCAGCCAGACACCTACTGTGACTGGCAGTGGGCTCGCCATTCTGATCAAGTGAGCTTGTATTGAATCTTACCATGCCAAATTTGTCAAGGATGTGATGCAACACAACTGCCTATCTAATGCAAGTATGCTAGGACAAGGGCCAGCCATTTGATATCAGTATGCTGTTGTTTTGTGGCTTTAAGTCATTTCTGACTTATGGTGACCCTAAGGCAAACTTATCATGGGTTTTTCTTGGCAAAATTTGCTCAGAGGGGGTATATCAGTATAGGAAAGGTAATAATATCATCTCTTCTAATTTCTGCACTATTTTCTAGATAGGGAAGTCTCCTCTCTAACTTTGAGGGGATATTTACACCTCTATGTGTTTTGTTTTGTTTTATTTCCTACTATTCATGAGTCATGAGTAATCACAATGTGCTTTACAACTAAGAGTAAACATCTAAAACACAAGCTTTAGTAAAATAACCCTATTAAAGCCCTAAAATTTCATCAAATGCAACAAGCGGCAAGATAATAAATGGTATACACTGTTACCTGGTACTAAAACAATGCCATGCTTTCTGGTGACAATCGGAAACTTCTGAATATTTTCTGATATATGTATCTTCTCCCTGCTGTGGTTACTTTTTAACCCCATTCAGTCACTTACAGGCTATTTATATATCTTGACTTCTTTAACAATGCCTAGCTGTCTGTTTCTAATAGTTCTCTCTTTTGTCTTCTCAAAGCTAAAGCTATTCTATTTTCAGCTTGTTCCTCAAACACCATGTTATTCATAACCAATTAAATGGCTAAGAACTTAAAATCCTCAAAAGTGAAACAAGTTTCACAATTATTCATATTAAAAGAGCAAGCAAAATTAGAAAATATTGCTGCCTTTTGTTGTCAATGTTTATTTGTTTTTGTTTTTCTTGGAAAATCGCTGGTGTGCCAGTGAGTGCTTTTGGATTCTTTATTTTATGCTGTGACTAACAAATATTCCTCAAGACTGGTCTCTAATACATTTCATAGCCCAGAAAATGTGACAACTGCTAGAAATTGTTGGAATAGCTCCAGAACCTTCTGATCAGACTCATATTGCTAAATAAAACTCAACTAGTCTAGGCTTTCAGTTCCTGTCTAGAAGCTATTGTATTTCCCTTGCTTCAACGCTGGCCTAAATCCAATTGTTAATCCCGAATAGAGTAGGTACACTGAATAAATTTAATTCATATATGTGTTGATTTACCAAGTCCCCATTGTTTTAACAGGTTTACTCTAAGACTAACAACTGGATTTAGGCTGTAGATTTTTTCCTGTTTTATACCCCAATATTTGCCAGTCTCTGGATCCTTTCAAAAATAAATTGTAGAAAAAAACTGGCACAAGGGCATCATGAATGATTGTATTAAGGGGTAGAATACCTACAAATGTTCCCCAGTTTAATTTCTGTCGTATCCAGAGAGATCATGGAAAGGCTGCTCTCTGAAACCTCAGTCAGCTACTGTGAGTCACTTTAGACAATACTTTGCTAGATTATTTAGTGACTTGTTATAAGACATCTTCCTATGTTTCTAGCTATGGTTTCTCCAGGAAAATCAAATAATCAGATCAAATGCCATAGAAAGAAAGAATCAAAGAGTTGAAAGACACCACAGGGGCCATACACTCCAACCCCCTGGCATGCAAGAATACACAATTGTAGCACTCCTAGCAGATGGCCATCCCACCTCTGTTTAAATACCTCCAAAGAAGTAGACTCAACCACATTCCAAGGGAGCATGTTCCTTGTCAAACAACTCTTACTGTCAGGAAGTTCTTTTTAGTGTTTAGGTGGAATCTCTTTTCCTGTAGAGTGAATCCATTGTTCCATATCCTAGTCTGAAGAGCATCAGAAAACAAGCTTTGTACATCTTCAGTTTGACACCCTTTCAAATATTTAAGCATGGCTATCATGTCACCTCTTAACCTTTTTTTTTTCAGACTAAACATACCCAGCTCCCTAAGCCACTTCTCATAGGGAATGGTTTCCAGACCTTTTACTATTTCAGTTGTTCTCCTCTGGATCAAGTACCAGCTTAAAATCATAGAATCATAGAGCTGGAAGAGATGATAGAGGCCACTCAGTTGAACCCCCTGCCATGCAGGAATATACATCCAGCTTCTGTTTACAAACCTCCAGACTTTTTGAATTGTGGTTCCTAGAACTGGACACAAATGAGCATAGAGTAGTACTATTCCTTGATCTATTCTAGACAGTATATTCCTATTGATGCAGGCTACAATCACATTGGCTTTTTTAGCTGCTGCATCACACTGCATCACATTATTGACTCGTGTTCAGTTTGTGGCCCACTAAGACTCCTAGATCACTTTTGCATGTATTGTTGTCAAAACAGGTGTGACCAACAGGGTTCTTCCTGCCAATGCTCTGAGGCTTGTCTTTTACCTCAGAAACATCCCTTAACCCCTTGGTCCTAGCACTTCTCCCAGTTTCACCCTCAATACACTTTTCTATTAAATGAAATAGGAATGGGGTTCCCAGTGTCCTTCTCTCACATGTGTTTCATTATTAATAATGTGCTATCTATGAGATTTTTTAAATTATAAATTCATTTAGGCCAGCAGAGGAGGAACCCCAGCCTGGCCCTAGCAGCCCTGCATTGCCATCTCCCGTAGAGCCTCCAACAGAGCCTGTGGCTTCTCAAGAGGCCATTCTGCAGCCAAGCCTCCCAACAGCAGAACTGTCAGACATGAAGGAGGATCAAGGGATTGTGCCTGCCTTCAGCCAGCATCGAGCAGAAAGGGCAGGCCTTCGGAGCTCGAGGAGGCTTTATGAAAAATGCCAAGGTAATCAAGGTGATCAGCCTCAGCCAATCTCTGGCAGCTCAGGGATTTAAGCAGGTGTGGAAGCATTGCCTCAGTGCCAGAGATTATCTGAGCTTCTGGGCAAAAGCCTCTGTCTCTCTTTATTTCTTGGTCTTAACCCTTGACTCTTGATTATTGTGGACTACTGGAACCCTTGATCCTTGGACCACTGACTACTGTTTGACTTCTGAAACCCTGGACTTTGGACTGCCTTTCTCTCAGCTTCTCTGGAACCCTCAACCTTCAGACCATGTTTGACCTTTCACTTGCTGACCTTTGGACTGGTAACTAGAATTTGTTTTGGGACTTCCCCTTGCCTTGGCTATTAGCCCTGCTGTTGGCTTTCCAGGACAGAATAATCTCTGGCCATAACCAGGCTGACAGCGACATAATGATTGGGGAATGTGCTTTGGAAGAGTTGTTGCAAATGAATGTGCAGCTTTCTGGTCAGGTGCAGCAACTCACTTAGAGTGAGGCTACACTCCAGGGACAGGTTAACCCTCCATTTCCCAAGCGTCACCAGAAATGTTTTGCCTCCCTTCCTGATAAATTCCAGGGAGACCGGATTATGTTGGACAGTTTTCTGGCTAGCTGCAAACTGCATTTTAAGCTCCGCAGGGACGATTTTCCAGATGACTCCCATAAAGTGGCATTTATAATCAGTTTGTTTCGGGACCTGCCAACAAATGGGTGACTCCCTATTTGAATCAGGATAGACCCCTCCTCAACAATCTGCAGGGCTTCATTGACGAAATGAGAGCCATCTGTGTGTGGGGGGGGGGGGGAATCCTGTAAAGGCTGAAACAGTGGAGAGTCAGATTCAAGCTCCCCATCAAGGTAAAAGGACTGTAGCTGAGTACTCCACATCCTTTTGCCTGATAGTGCAGGATTTGGAGTGGAATGACTGTGCCTTACAAGCTCAATTTCATTATGTCCTGTCAGACCCAGTTCTGGATGAGCTGGCACACTCGGAGCCTCCTGCAATCCCTGGATTTGTTGATTGCTCAGGCTATGCGCTTGGACTGCTAACTTGCCGCCCACAAACACGCCAATGTGCCCTGCTGCCACACCCTAGTTCGGCCCAAATGGCTCAGTCAGCGCCACCTATGTTGACTCCTTCTCAGACCATGGAGAAAACTATGCAGCTGGGAGGGGCCTACCTGTATCTCACTGGGGCTGAGAAGGAATGCAAGGGGAGGGAGGGGCTCTGCTTGTACTGCATCCTTCAGGGGCATTTTGCCTGAGAATGCCCTGCCAAGGGAGGTTGGGCTGTGCTACAGCGAAACAGGCCCTCCCAAGTGTAGAGCGGGTTCACCACCTGGGAGAGTCTCTTGATCTCACTATCCCAAGTTCAGCTCCCTGAAAGGACCCTTTGCTGGTGGCCACCAATCTCAAGCTCCGCATTGTGGAGCTGCTTCCTATAGGAGCTATGTTGGATTCGGGGGCCTCAAACAACTTTATGGACTTCGGGTTTGCAAAACACCACCAGATCCCTTTGGAGGCCCTAGCTGAGCCCAGGCTATTGGAAACCATTGATGGATGGCTTCTCTGGTCTGGCCCTGTGACCCACCAGATATCCATGCTCCACCACAAGATCCAGGGCCACATGGACAAAATCCATTTCTGCTGGCTGCCAGCCCTCATTTCTCTCTGGTTTTGGGAATGCCCTGGCTCTCGAGGCATGACCCACATATCTCATGGGCCCATCGGGAAGTCCTTCCAGGAGCACTGTTGGCCAGAGCGGAACCTCATGGCATTAGAAGCAGAGACCCAGGACTGTCCGGTCATGCTGCCAGCAAAATAACAGGACTTTGCTGATGTGATTGACAAAAAGGAAATGGACTGGCTCCCACCATACCGACCCTATGATTATGCCATTGCGCTGGTACTAGGGGCCCCTATTCTGGCGGGGCGCCTCTACTCCCTCTTGGAGCCTGAACTGGTGGCTCTGAGGGACTTTTTGGAGAAGAACCTCAGAAGGGATTCATTCATCCCTCCAAGTCCCCTGCAAGTGCACTTGTCTTGTTTGTGTGCAAGAAATGCCAGGAGCTGCGCCTTTGCAATGACTACTGGGCAATCAACCAGATCACCATCCGTAACTGGTATCTGTTGTCTTTGATCCTGGAGCTGCGGAAGCAGCTCCACCATGCCAAGGTCTTCACCAAGCTGGGCCTCTGGGGCCGACAACTTGGTGAGGATCAGGGCCAGAGATGAATGGAAGACGGTGTTCCAGACACGGTATGGGCATTATGAATACACCGTCATACACTTTGGACTGTGCAATGCTCCAGCTGTCTTCCAACATTTTGTGAATGATGTATTCAGGGACTACATAGACTGTTTTGTCATCATTTATTTAAATGACTTCCTAAATAAATCTCTCCTAGCCCACATTCGTGCCATTCTTCAGAGGCTCCAGGAGTTCCGGCTCTGTGCCAAGCTTGAGAAATGCTCCTTTGACCTCTGCGAGATGGACTTCCTGAGCTACTGGATCTCAGCCTAGGGTGTGGCCATGGACACGTCCAAGGTGGAGGCAGTGCGCCTCTCGCAGCGGGAAGGACTTCCAGGGTTCCTAGGGTCCACAAACTTTTACCAGAGGTTCATCAAGTATTATGTGACCCTAGTGGCCCTATCTCCCAACTATTGCGAGGGAAGGTGCACTTTGAGGGGATAATGGCTGCCCAGTAGTCCTTCGAGACCTTGAAAGTGCACTTCACTTCAGCTCCAATCCTACAGCACCTGAACCCATGGACACCCTTTGTCGTTGAGGCTGATGCCTCAGATGTTGCCATTGCGGCTTTGTTGCTCCAGCCAACGGGGTGTCCAGGAAATCTGCCAACAGCATGGCTGATAAGAACAATGTCCATCTCCAGCACACAAACACAGATGCAAGTACAATACCAGGGATTGCTTCAAGGAGCCAAATAGTGAGTCCAGAGTTCAAAAAGCAAGTCAAAGAGAGCAATCTGAGTTCCAAGGTTATCACAAGCAGGTAGTCCAAAGCCATTCTGAAGGTCACAATATCCAAAGCAGTCCAGAGTCAAGCCAAGAGTCAAGAGTCAAAAGCTTTTGCTGGGAATCCCAAGTTAAGCTCTGACAAGGCGCTTGGCTTTCCTCAGCTGCTTATATAGCACAGCTCCCACTCACAGCTGTTTGGCCTTAGCTGCGTGTTTCTCCGATAACCTCCAAGAACACCAAAGGCACGCCCTTTCTGTCCTCCTCTGAGCAAAGGTAGGTACCTCCGTGTCCTGCTCCTCTGTCTCTTCCAGGCCTGAAACCTCTGCTGGAGGGAGGCTAGGCTGCTGAGGCAGGGGCTGTGCCTCAGTGGGTCCCACAGAGCTACGCCCAGGTTCAACTAAGTCCATGGGAGCTGGTAGCACCAAGCTGGGACCTGGCTCAGCATCCTCATCCTCAGAGTCCTCCATGTTCTCAACCTGGCTGTCCCTGACATTGGGCCTCAGACGCACCTGTTGCCTTATGCTTTTTACTCCCGGCAGCTTACTACTCCGGAGCAGAATTACACCATCTAGGAGAAAGAGCTATTGGCGATCAAGGTGGCTTTCGAGACCTGGCAGCAACTTCTTGAGGGAGCAGCTCACCTGGTGCAGGTGCATATGGACCATCAGAACCTGGAGCACCTGCAGATGGCACAGAAGTTCTCTCAGTGGTAGAAGCGGTGGTCCATGTTCTTCACTGTCTTCAACTTCTGGCTCCAGTATATGCCCATGGTCCAGAACCGGCAGATGGACACCCTCTCCCAGAAGCTGGAGTATGCCATAGACCCAGAGGGGGAGCTCCAGTCCACTGTTTTGTGCCCAGAGAACTTTGCCACTGCCCTGAAGGAGGCCACTTTGTTGGACTAGATTCATGACCTTCAGAGCCAGGACCTCCTGCTGGCCCAGCACGCTGCAGAGGGGGATGCTTCTCCCTTTACGCTCCAGGATGGCCTTCTCTATTACTGAGGCTACCTCTATGTGCCAACTGGTCCTTATCAGGAGTAGGTCTTGCGCCCGTGCCATGACAGCAAACCAGCAGGACATTTTGGCTTCTGCAAGACTCTGCACAGGGAGGTTTGGTGGCCTTGTCTCTGAGGTGGCTAAGTATGTTGACACTTGTCCAGTGGCTAAGTATGTTGACACTTGTGGCTAAGTATGTTGACACTTGTCCAGTGTGTCACCATGCCAAGGAGCATCTGGGATCACCTGCAGGCTTGTTGTTGCCCCTGTTGATGACCTCCGGGCCCTACAAGATAATGTCTATGGACTTTATTACAGACCTGCCGCTATCTGCTGGCTATACCACCATTTGGGTGGTGGTGGACCTCTTCTCAAAGATGGCCCACTTCATGCCCTATGTTGGCCTCTCTATGGCAAAGGAGACGTTGTGGATGTTCATCCAGCACATCATCTGGCTCCATGGCCTTCCCAAAGGAGTGGTCTTGGATTGTGGCATGCAGTTCAACACCTGTTTCTGGACTATTCTGCTGCGTCTCCTGGACATTGCGCCTTACCTGTCTTAGGCTCATCACCCACAGTCGTATGGGTAGATGGAACACACCAATAGGATGCTGGAGCAGTACCTGCGGTGCTACTCCAGTTACCATCAGGAGAACATGGCCAATCTGCTTTCATTGGCCAAGTTTGCCTACAACAACTTGGTCCATGCCTCGATGTAGCAGACTCCCTTTTTTGCCACAGAGGGCTTTCATTCTCAGGGATTCCCTGCTGTTGCCCCTGCCTCATCAGATCCTGTGTCAGATCAGTGACTCCAGGAACTCCAGGCCATGCAGTCCCTGTTGCAGGAGCAGCTCAAGGTGGCTAAGGAGGCATGTAAGAATGGAGTAGATCAGCAATGCCAGGAAGTCCTCCTTTGTGGGTGGGGGATCCAGTCTGACTGTTCTGACACCTTCTGCTTCAGCAACTGTGTTGAAAGTTGGATGCCTGGTTTGTGGGGCTCTACAAGATTGTGGTCCAGGTAATTCCAGTGGCCTTCCAGCTGCAGCTTCTTTAGACATGGCAGGTTCACCCCATCTTCCATTGGTCTCTGTTGCTCCTGGCTGCAGGGGTTCAGCCCAATGCTGGTTCGGCCCCCCCACCTGACCCGGTCCTGGTGAATGGGGAATAGGAATTTGAGGTGGTCCAGATCTGGGTCAGGTGTGGGCTGGAGGAGCATTCTTGGGAGGATGCTACAGATGTCCATGCTCCTTGTCTGGTCCGGGCCTTCCATTACTGCTTCCCTGACTGGCCTTGGCCTCCTCCGGGTGAGAGGGAGATTGATGGGAGGGGGACTGATGTCATGTCCTGCCTGGACGAGGATGGGGAGGATGAGGCAGAAGTCCCTCTGAGTCCTGAGTCTGCAGTGGAGGATCCTCTGCCCAGCAGAGCCTGCGGCTTCTCAAGAGGCTGTTCTACAGCCAAGCTTTCCAACAGCAGAACCATTGGACATGAAGGAGGATTAAGGGGCTGTGCCTACCTTCAGCCAGTGTCAAGCAGAAAGGGTGAGCCTTTGGCACTCAAGGAGGCTTTATGAAAAACGCCAAGGTAATCAAGGTGATCAGCCCCAGCTAAGCTCTGACAGCTCAGGGATTTAAGCGGGTGTGGAAGCACTGCCTCGGTGCCAGAGATTATCTCAGTTTCCTGGCAAAAGCCCCTGTCTCTGGCTCTCCTTGTTCCTTGGCCTGAACCCTTGACGCTTGATTATCGTGGACTATCAGAACCCTTGATCCTCGAACCACTGACTATTCTTAGACTACTGGCTTTCAGATTGGTAACTGGAACTTGGTTTAGGACTTCCCCTTGGCTTGGCTATTAGCCCTGCTGTCGGCTTTCCAAGACACCAGGCTAAACAGGCGACAATTGTTTGAGTCTTTTCTTAAAAAAATGCTTTTGAAGACAGAGAAGCATTTGTCCTTCTCCAGTCTGCTGGGACCTCCTGTTCTCTAGGAGTTCTCAAGGATTATTGCCAATGGTTCTGACATTACATCTGCTGGTTCTTTTAATATTCCTGGATGTGATTCATCTGGCCCTAGAAACATGGAATTCACTTATGACATTTATGAGTTAACCACCATCATTCCTTGTCAGTGATCATGTTGATTAAGGCTAATGGGAGCTTCCAGAACATCTGATATACACCCTATTACCATGTATGGATGTGAGAGCTGGACAGTTAAGAAAGATGATAGGAAGAAAATCAATTCAATTGAGATGTGGTGCTGGAGAAGAGTGCTGAGGATCCCATGGACAGCCAAAAGGACAAACAAGTAGGTCTTAGAGCAGATCAAACTGGAAACTTCCCTGGAAGCCAAGATGACCAAACTGAGACTATTGTATTTCAGATACATCATGAGAAGAGAAGACTCTTTGGGGAAAAAAAAATAATGCTAGGAAAGATGGAGGGAAGTAGGAAGAGAGGAAGGCCACATGCTAGATGGATGGACTCTATCAAGGAGGTAACGGGTATGGGTTTGCAGGAATTGTGGAGCAGTGGAGAACAGAGGATCCTGGAGATGTCTCATCCATAGGGTCACCATGAGTCAAGATCAACTTGAGAGCAGTTAACTCATCTGTATATATACAGATGAAACTGCCATAGTGTTTAATATAGCTTATTTCTTAATAAACATGTATAAGGTTCTCAACCTAGGTAGCACAGCTTCTTTTACATCTGTGTGCAGGAAAGCTGTGAAATAATCCTCATGTTTTCAGGATGTGTTCATATACCAGAGTCAAACTAAGTTCAGTTAATATAGCTGAAATAATTTTAAATTCATTTCCTAAGGTTTGAAGGTTATTTAACTTTCTACATAACAGATTTCCCTGGAGATTTGGACATGCAATTTCATTCTTTTTAGGTATGTGACACGGTGACAGGGTTGTGGGCTTAAAGTATTGTCACCATACTGAGGAAACTTATCTCTTGGGAGTAACTGACTCTGGCGGTAACATTTCAAATAGTGCTAAAAGTGCTGTGCCTTGCTGTGTTCAGCAGATGAACTCCTAATAGCAAAAAATAAATAAATGAAGAGTAAATTAAATTGTCTATATTTAAATTTTAAATGAATCAAAGCACCCATGAAGTAATGCAAGCAAGGTTAAAAATAATTCCAGAAGCAATAGCACACTTACATATAACCCTTCAGAGAGAGTTAAAATAAAGAAGCATGTTGGTAGCCACTGTTCATCTATATTGTGTTTTTGAATGGTTGTTCCTAACATTGCATATATGCTATTGCATTGCACATGCTCAGGCCTGTTGAACCTTGGGCTTTGGCCCTGGGGTCCCATCCAAGTTGCACCGCTGAATCAGTCTCATTCTTCATCATCTTCACAGCCCAAACTAAAGATTCATTGGGCCTCTTCACAACCTCTCAAATTGGTATGTCTCCAAAGGTAAATTTGACACTCAAGTGATATTCATTGGGCTTAGTTCTTGACTGAAGAACTTGACTGAAACTACTGTGGAGGGGGATTGGTCCCTATTTCTCTCACCTCTGTGTCAGGGTTGCTGTATAAGAGTAAAAACTTCCAGAAGGCTGCTTCATTTCTTGATAGAAAGAACCTCTCTAGCAAGGGAGAAAAGTGCCTCAAAGAAGGCACATCCTCAGAAACTATGCATTTTTCAAAAGACTCCACTTGTACTTTCATATAATAAGAGTCAATAATGCCCAAGGTGAGATGTGCAATTGAAATTCATCCTTGAGATTCTTTGCAATGAAAATCCTTATGCATCTTTCCTCTTGAAATACCTCCAACCCATGTAGCACCATCTGCAAAAATATGGGAGCCATTTGTCAGGAAAAAAAGACTGATCCATCTTCCTATGTTCTCTGAATACAAATTGGCTAATAAAGACTGCAGAAAGTCACATAAGCAAAGCTACAGTTTTTTTTTTTTTAAGAAACAGTTATTCAAAGCAAAAGCAAAGCAGCTTCATTTATATACTGCTTCATACCTCACTATGCAGTGTCTAAGCGGTTTACAACTGTAAGCTCATTGCCCCCCAACAGCTGGGTACTCATTTTAGTGACCTCGGAAGGATGCAGGCCTGAGTCAAGCCTGAGCCCTGGCTAGTATTGAACTCGCAACCTTGTGGTCTATGAGTGAGTGGCTGCAGTACAGGCATTTAACCACTGCACCACCAGGGCTCCTGAAATAGTGTCCTTTGGGGTACATAAAAACATACCTGAAAACAGGAGTGTGTATGGCATCCTTCCACTGCTGATGATCCAATTACAGTTTTTAGGTCCAATTTTTAATGTGTTTCCTTGTGGCCATTCACACTCACAAAAACACAAACAAAAAAATACCAAACAATTTTTCAGTCGAATAGATCACAGAATTGATTTGAACTGAAACAAAGTTCACACTATATTTTCCATTACTGAATGCCTCCATGTCTATTTAACATGATTCACATTCACACTTACTTTTGCACTGTAACAAAATGGATCCTCAATCTTGAACGTGTTCGATCCATCCCAGATTTTTTTATGTCAATCATATGATGCACATGTGCATGTTTCCAATTACGCAAACACTTGGAGGTGTACATCAGCTGTTGCTATGTCCATGGGCCTCCGTGTGTGTGTGTGTTTATGTGTGTGCAATATGTACACGCTCCTCCTCCTCCATTTTCCCTCCATGCCTGGAAATGGGCTGCTAGAAGCAGAAAAAGTTCAGGGAGATTTTTATTTCTATGGGAGCAACAGCTGATCCATAGTCAGAAACACATGTGTACCTTTCTCCCCACTTCCCCTTCTTGCCTGGGAATAGGTTGTTAGAAGCAGAGAGAATTCAGGGTGAGTTTTATTTCTATGAGAGAAACAACTGATCCATAGTCAGAAACACACAAGCACCTTCCTTCCCACTTCCCCCCCATGCCTGAGAATGGGTTGCTAGAAACAGAGAGAGTTCAGGGCAAGCTTTATTCTATGAGAACAATAGCTGATCCATGGCACCCATGGATGGACCCATCCTTGGGCTGAATCCCCCATGGCACTCATGGATGCACCCATCCCTGGGCTGAATCTCCCCATGGCACCCACAGATGCACCCATACCTGGGCTGAATCATCCATGGCACCCATGGATGCACTCATGCCAGAGGAGAATCCATGCATGCCAAGGCAGGGAAGAATTCCCCCCCACAGAACCCATTTGTTGGCACATTTTTTACCCAAAGTCTCAACGTTGAAGCTTGTGCACCAAGAACACAAACTACAGAAAGCTCTGCTGTACATTTCAGTGCAGGCTGGAGAACTCCTTCTCCAACACACAGAAGCTGCAGACACAACAACACATTGAGTACTCTCAAGGAGGCTTTTAATCTTCTATCTGATATTTACAATATCTCACACCAACTGACAAAATGCTCCGCTCACTATATACATCAACACCACCAGACAGGGTATTGGAGTGCCTCCCTTATATACACATTCATTGCTGGAGCTTCTAATCCAGCCCCTTACTGATGTGCAACACAGTTTCCTGTTCCCTATGTGGCATGACTTTGCAGTACTGAAGCCTGATGATGCCATGTCCTTCCTGTGTGTCATCAACTTCCTATGACACAACACCCTTCCAACTGCTTGCTCATCATGGCTGCCACATGACCTATAGTAACCTTTTGTCTTTGTCCCATATTGCTTCATCTAAGACAGGGGTAGGCAACCTTTCCCCTTTAAGGGCCGAGGGACTTCAGCTCCCAGAAGCCTCAGCCATGTTGGCCAATAGTCCCATGTTGGCCAATAGCTCCTGGGATTCTGGGAGCTGAAGTCCCTCGGCCCTTAAAGGGGAAAGGTTGCCCACCCCTGATCTAAGACATTTTCCTCTAGATGCATTCATCCTGACATGCCCCTCCAAAATGTCTAGATATCCCGCAATATGTATCCCATGAGGAGTGTTTTAATGTTGACCACCTGAGTTCAGACCCACCCTGATAGACATCCTCTCATGTCTCTCTATAGGAAGTGCCTTAGTAAGTATGTCTGCCACATTGTCTTCCAACCCAATGTACTGCAGTCTCAAAACCTCGTTGTGCACCAACTTTTGCACATTCTGGTATCTGACTCCTATGTATTTGGTCCTACACTTCAAATTCTCAGCCTCCACCATGGCTATACATGACTGTGAGTCCTCATGTATGACTGTTGGTGTACTGCATGGTTCCCCAAGATCCACCAAGAACTGCCTTACCTACTGTACCTAGTTTGCTATGTGTGATAAAGCAGTAAACTCAGCCTCTGGTACTCAAGGCTACACAGTTCTGTTTCCCAGACCTCCAGACCACTGGACTATCAGCAAACCCTGATTGTCAAACCAGTCATTCATTTCCTGTCTGACGTTTCTGAGGCAAAAGAACTGTCCACATAGCATTCCAGCTGTGACATATTCCTATTTATCACAAGCTGGTTATCTCTGGTTCTTTTCAGGTACCTTACACATGTTTCAGTGCTGTCCTCCACACTGGGCTTTGAAGCTTTCCTACTGAGCAATCCTATAGCAAAGGATATATCTGGCCTCATGTTGTTAGCAATGAACAGCAAGCTTCCTATAACAGGATGATATAACAGGATGATATAACTCAGTCCAGGAGTCATTGAACTTTGTACCACTTTGGCATTCTCCAATCCACATTTCTCAATCAGCTTGTCAATTCTCTTCCTTTGACATAGTCTGATGGAAAGTAAAAACTTCCCATCCTGAGTTCTCTCTACTTCTATTTCTAGGTAGTTTCTCAAATGTCTTAGATCTTTCTGCAAAAACTTCCTTGCTAGGTCCTCCTGCACTTTCTTTGCATCCTTTTCACTATTTGCTGCTATACAAAGATCATCCACATATATCATCAGGATGATATCACCCTTTGTGTACACACACACTTCTGCTATACTTTGTCTATAGCCTAGGCTTAACAATTCCTTAGGGATGCACTTGTTCCAGCATCTGGCACTTTGTTTAAGACCATACAGTGCCTTTTTCAGTCTGTACACCTTACTATTGTTGTTACTGTCATAGCCAGGAGCCTGTTTCATATACATGGTCTCCTGCAGTTATGCATTCAGATATTCAGTCTCAAAGTCAAAATGCTTGACTACTAGCCCTTTCCTGGCTGCCAAGGCCAAAACCATCCTGAGATTTTCAGGCTTTGCAGTGGGTGAGAACGTTTTGTCAAAACGTTCAAATCTCTGTTGGGACTACCCCTTTGCCACAAGCCTGGCCTTATATTTATGGTACCATTAGGCATCTCCTTTTTCTTGTTCTTGCATCCAACCACTTTCTGGTCTGCTGGCCTTTCCACTATTTCAAATACCTTTCTGTCCACTAGAGACTCAAACTCTCATCCATTGCTTCATTCCACTTCTCCTATTCATCCTTAGGATAAGTGAGCACCTCCTGAAAACTATCAGGCTCCTCTGCAATCATTGTGCAGATTCTGACTTCCTCCACCCACAAATCTGTCAGGCTGCCTTCTCACTCTTCTGGGGATTATGACTTTAGTTCTCCCAAACTCATCCTGTCACTTACCTGAACCTCTGTCTCTACTGCTGGCACTTGCTTTTGCTCAAACATTCTGGTGGTTATTCTTGGCATCTGTGTGACTGTGGAATCATGTGTTGTTGTGTCTGGCATTTCCTCACTTGTAGCTACAGGCAAATCCACCCTTCTATTTCTGGTGCTCTGTGATAGTTTCTCCAATGGTAGGAACACCTCATGTTTATTGTGGATTTTCTTCCACCCAGAGTGTTTTTCAAAGCTGGCACTCCTTGACAGTATTACCTTCCCATGTCCCGGTGAGAAACGGTAACTGTTATCTTCATAGCTTTTTGTGGGTTTTTCGGGCTGTGTGGCCATGTTCTAGAAGAGTTATCTTCGTAACCCACAAACTCCAGCCTTTTCCATTTAAGCTCACCCTTTTTGCAGAAACTGGCTAGGATCAGCACATTTGCAAACTGGCCAAATACCCTCAAGTATTTTAAATTGAGTGACTTTCCATACAAAAAGAAATATGGAGTTTGCTGGATTGCAAAGCTCCACATCCAGTTGATCACATGACATGCTGCATCCAGCATCATGCAATCTCTCATCTGATTGATGACCCTATCTTTGTCTCTGCTAGGCCATCTCCTTGTGGGACAGCTGAATTTGTGATGTTATGGTGTATCCTCCTCTATCTCAACCAGTTCTGTAAACTATGAGACAGGAATTTGCTACCCCAGTCAGTCACAAGAGAACCCACCTTGTATTGGAATTCCCTTTCCACATAATTCACCCACTGTTTCAATTTTTTTGTTGCCTCATCCTTGGCCTTGAGCAGAAACACGTAGCCATATCTCATGTGCCTATCCACTATCAAGAGTATGTATTTATTTCCTCTTTCACTCTGTTGAAAAGGGCCTGCCAAATCTGCATGCAGTATCTGGAATGGCTGCTGGGTGGCACACTTGTTCTCTTTTGCCACAGAATAAGCCTTCAGCAAACAGAGCAGTCCAAATACTTGCTGCGTGGGTCCAAATTCAACTTGGGACAAACCTTCCCCAATTTTGCCAAGCTTGTAAAGTTTGCATGTCCTGTTATCCTGTGCAGATAGTGTGCACAATTGGGGTGAATGGGTTCATTGAACACATTTGAACACTCTGCTTTGTCAACCAAGTGGTAGAGCTTATTCTTCTTCATTGCTCTAGCACACACATTTCCACCCTCTGATATTATGCAGTCACCCCCCCTTGAAATGCAATTCATACCCATCTATTGTCAAGGATGATACACTAACTACAGTTTTGCAATTTTGGGGCACACAGTACATTTTCAAAAGTTCTGTCAAAAACTGGGGTATATGCAGTCCCCCTTTTCTGTATCTGGCTAGAACCAACATCTGCCAAACATACAGAGTTCACAGGATGGATGACATGTTGTCTAGATGTTTCAGGCCATTAACTAAATGATGTGTAGCACCATTGTCCAATAACAAAAACCCTGAGTGGATGTTTGGTTAACAAAACAAACACCTTTCTGAGCCAGAGAAGCAACCCTCCTCCTGTCATGAGGCTTTTTCTATTGCTTTCTGTGAACAGATGCTCCCTCTATTGCTGCTGAAGACCATCGACAATCCTTCCAGAAATGCCCAGCTTTCCCACAGTTGTAGCATCATTTTTCTCTGGACAGCACTCTCTGTCTATAGAGATGGAGGAGTCATCTGGGTGGTGCATGCTGGCAACAAGCTGGTTTTCTCTTTCCTCTGCAACCCGGCCTTGTAGTCCTATTGTTGGACCTCTTCCAAAATGCATGCTGACACCAAATGAGCATTGAGATCACTCTCAGGGACACTTTACAGACTGTACATTAAAAAGCCCCGGTCCTTTGTTAGACTGCTTATCAGAATGTAGGTTTTTTGGCAGTCTGGGATAATAATAATAATAATAATAATAATAATAATAATAATAAATTTTATTTATATCCTGCCTTTAGCTGGCAATGTCAAAGTGGCTTACATCTAAAATCCATTACAAAATCCCAACAATTCAACAAACATATTAACCCCCCTTAAAAATATATGAAATACAAATCAGCATTAAAATCTAAATTAAAACAATAAATAAAACTATAAACACAAATCAAATTTTAGCACTGTAGAGAACAATAGGCACTCTGGGCACGCAAAAATCAAGAAAATAACACTGTCTGATGAAGGGGACCAGGTCAAAGGTAATGTGATTCTGGATAAGCCTGCCGGAAGAGATCTGTCTTGATGGCTTTTTTAAAGCCATCTAAATTAGTTATCTGGCTGATCTATTCCAGCAAGGCATTCCAGAATCTGGGAGCCATGGCGGAGAATGTCCTCTGGGAAGTCTCTGCCAGTCTAGTTTTTATTGGTTGGAGCAGCTTCCTGCCAGAGGACCTAAGAACCTGGAAGTATGGAAGTAGGTGATCCTCTAGGTAAGTTGGACCCAAGCCATGCAAGGCTTTAAAGGTCATCACCAACACCTTATACTGTGATCGGAAACCTATAGGCAGTCAGTGCAAAGATTTCAGAACAGGTGTAATGTGATCACTCCTACGTGTTCCGGTGATCAACCTGGCTGCCATATTTTGAACTAATTGTAGTTTCTGAGTTAGGTATAAGGGTAGCCTTATGGCTAGCTCCATGTAGAGTGCATTAGTTAAAATGCTGTGCTGCTGGCCAGCCTTTATCTGTAGCCAAGCTGAGGGCCTAAGCAGACTGCCAGAAATAGTGCACATTAAATTGAGGCACTGCCCTGGCTCAGTGCTAGGGAATCATGGGAACTGTAATTTATTGTGGCACCAGAGCTCTCTGACAGAGAAGGCTCAATGTCTCAGAAAAAAATACAATTCCCATGACTCCCTAGCACTGAGCCAGGGCAGTGCCTCAATTTAATGTGCACTATTTCTGGCAGTCTGCTTAGGCCTTGAGTTTGAAGGTCTGCCAAGAGACAGCAGTCCACACCTCAATTTTCAACTTGTGCAAAAAGATACAGTATTTTGGCTAGGTTGCTGGGTTCCTGAATCACCATCACATAGTTTACAACTATACAATCCAGTTGCACCACAACATTCTAGATAAAGAGCTGCTTGACTGGTGCAACTCTCATAGAACATGCCATGATTCAAAGGAAGTGGATTGGCCTCTCACATGGTTGAGTTGACTGGCTTCTAGGGTAAAAACAGAGTTGCCCTTGCCTTTCTGTCATCCTTAGCTTGAGTTGTTTTTTTTGGGGGGGGTGGGCAATTCCATCTCATCCCACAAACCTTCCCAGACCAGGAGAGACTCTACATAAACACTCCAAGTAGCAAAATTGCTGGCATTCAACTTCGCAAAATGAGCAGTTTGGTCCATACTTGACTGTCTTAATAGCTCTGTCCAAGAACACGGCTGTCTCTTGGCAGACCTTCAAACTCAGCTTGGCTACAGATAAAGGCTGGCCAGCATCACAGCACTTTAACTATTCCTCTGCCAGAATCACTGACTGTCTGAAAAACATCTAACAACCATGCACATTTCAGAACTTACACAGACTTCTGTGCATTGTCCAAGGCACGGAGTGGGCCCATAGCCCTTGTTGGCACGTTTTCGACTCATAGTCTAGACACTGAAGCTTGTGCCCCAAATATGATTGGAAACACATTCATATTTGTTCACAGTTGTTGCAAACTGGTTCTTTTCAAAAGAAATGCTAAAATATCCATTTAAAAAAGAACCAGTTCAGAAGGACTTGTGCCAATTTACCCCAATTCAGCCCAAACACAATCGGTGTTGAAATCGGCTCCAGTGTGAACAAGCCACATATAATCCAGTTTAATCTGGTTTGCAAACCAGTTTAAATCATAGTGTGAATAGGGCCCTTGTTTCACAGTCATACTTCAGGCAGGTGTCCACTCTGTATTCATGTTCAGTAGCCCTGTATGTTGATCAGATTGTAGCTGGCATTTTTTGAAAAGTATTTAAAAATTTAAGCCTTTCAAAACTGCTTTGAGTTGTGGGGGTGACTTTGTGACAGCCACAAGTGGTAATCTGTGGTTGGAAAAAACAGTTTTTATTAAAAAGCAGGGAAAAGGTGGCATTTAGTTAAGAGAAATTTTAACTTGATTCAGCACAAATCAGACTGTTTCACAACTTAATTAAATGAATGATGCTTTTAAAATTCATGGATTATGTAAAGTTTAACTGCATCAATTTCCATTTGATTTTCACAAAGATGAGTTTAATTAATTAAAGAAACAAATGCATTCTTTTCTTTAAAAAAGAAAAAGCCAATTACACAAGTTTTTAAAACTGAATCAGACTGAACAAATCTATATTGGTATGAATCAGAAATGAGGGCTAGAATCCTGTATGGTTGTTACATATGCTTAACCATCATATTTTGTAGTCAAGAAATCAGAGGAAGACTGGGAAGGGGAAGGGCAGCTATAAAAGAACTAGATAAGATCCTAAAGAATAAATATATCAAACTGAGCACAAAAGTTAGAATCATGCAAGCCATTGTATTCGCTACTACCATGTATGGATGTGAGAACTGGACAGTTAAGAAAGCTGACATGACTAAAAACCAATTCATTTGAGATGTGGTGCTGGAGAAGAGTGCTGAGGATACTATGGACAGCCAAAAAGACAAACAAATGGAACAGATCAAGCCAGAAATCTCCCTGGAAGCCAAGATGATTAAATTGAGACTGTCATAATTTGGCCACATCATTGGAAAAGACAATAATGCTAGGAAAGGTGGAGGGATGTAGAAAGAGAGATAGACCACATGCTAGATAGATGAATTCTATTAAAGAAGTAATGGATATGAGTTTACAGGACCTAGACAGAGCAGTGGGGGATAGGAAGCCTCATCCACAGGGTCTCCATAAGTTTAGATCAACTTGAAGGTGGTTAACAACAAAAAGCACCACTTTTATGGTGCTATGCACTGAATTCTTACCAGGCAGCAGCCATTGCAATCAATGGGGTACTGTTCCCCTGTTACTCAGGAAGCTGCTGGTATCCCCCATTGTATGATCCCCATCATGAGAGGCAGAAACAGGTTCCTTACCACAATTCTCACATTGGAGATCACTTGCATGAGGGTGTGTTTGGGAACAGCAGACAATTGCTTTCTGAGAAACAGGGGAATAGTACACGAATGATCGCAGTGACTGTTGCCTAGTAAGTGGGGATTTTCACAGTTCCTTTATAGCTCCTAAACTAGGGTTTGTGAATATGCAGTAGTCACAAATGCAGAAATGCAGGTTACACATTTGTAACTATCATACAGGATTCTGGCCTATGCTCTTATTGCACTGCACATTTTTTTTAATGCTTGTTTTAAAAAACTTAAGTGAGGTTTTGGATATGACTCTATGTGTGTGTGTGTGTGTATTAATGAAATTTTTAATGAAACAACAACAAAAATGTAATGAAGACAAAGGGTTGGATATATAGACTAATTTATGATTACAGTAGCTATTAAATAAGACTTATAAAACCCATAAATACATGATGATATGATAAATAAAGATTATATTCCCCTGCAGCCCCAAACACATTATAAATATATTTTCCAGCAATCTACTTTCTATATATTTGTCTTTTCTCACTAGCCAGTGAATTATCTCAAATCTTCAATTTCTAAAATGTAAAGTGTCAGAACCTCTAATAAATCTTTCCAGTGTTTACACTGAAATTCAAGTGGTCTCAGTATATCAGAAGCATTACTTACTTAAAGCAATGAATAGCTGCCATATCTCAATAAACATATCTGTCATAGGGCCTCGGCAGATGACTAATTGGGTCGTCTCTGAGGCAAGGAAGAGGAGGGGCAGCCGCATGAGCGGCACTCCTTCCTCCTCCCGAGGTTGCCCTCAGAGCTGCCGGCCCTCCGCATGGCCGGCGCGCCGAGGGCAACCTCCCGCCGCAGGGTCCTCACACGCTGCGGCGGAAAAGCCAGGGAAGGTGCACCCGATGCGTTTAGGGCGCACTTTCCCTGTCTTCTGAAAGGAGCGCTGATTTTGTGCTCCTTTCAGAGGCGCCGACGGTGCACCGCGGTGCGGCTGCCGTGGTCCCACGGCGCACCGTCCAAGGGCGTTCCCGATGCCCTGGTCTGCTTCCCCCCATAGTTCCCTCTCTAAAAACTTTAAACTGAGCTGTTATTTTTTTATTTAATGCCAACTTCCACAGCATCCTCCACCATGTGAAAAGATCTACTTTTGAAGCATATCCCCATCCCTTAAATATGGCAATTCTCACCACTGATAATAGATACAAGTCATTTGTGATGCATACCTATGTACTGATTCATCCTTGGCAAACAGGTAGTTCCTCCTCTGTCGCACATCCAGCTGTCACATCACTGACTATCCCCTAATGCTGGTGCATCAAGAAGTATACAAAAAAAGAAAAAAAGAAAGAAAAGAAAAGAAACCTCAGAACATTGACCACTCTCCTCCCACCTCTTTCTCCTCCATTCTTCTGCTCTTCTGCGTATGGCAAGAGTCAACATGCTGCAGCATTACTTTTCTAATACCTTTGTGAGGATGGGCTAGCATCCTTTTCAGTAGCTATAGTATCGTAAACTGGATTTTTGATATCCTAAATGCTGGGAATTCATATTTATGATCATAAATGCCAAAGCAACTATAAGATCATAGCACTAATCTCCCATGCAAGCAAAATTATGCTCAGAACACTGCAACATAGACTCCAACCACACATGGAGAGGGAAATCCCAGAGGTCCAAGCAGGGTCCAGGAAAAGAAGAGGCCCCAGGGATCACATTGCACATATACAATGGCTAATGGAGCATAGCAGGGACTTCCAAAAGAAAATCAGCATGTGCTTTATAGACTATAGCAAAGCCTTTGACTGCATAGATCAGGGGTAGGCAACCTAAGGCCCGGGGGCTGGATGCAGACCCCCGGGGCCTTTGGACCAGTCCCAGGCTGGTCCTGCCGCCACCTCCGCCGCCCGCCATGATGATATTATTGTTGTTATTACTTGTTCTTGGGGTTTTCTTGGCAAAATCTCCACAGGGGTTTGCCATAGCTTTTCTGGGGCTGAGAAAGTGTGCATGAATATTTTTTTAATATTTTATTTTTATTTTTATTTTAAATTATTTATTTATTTATTTATTTTTGGTGCTTTGGCCCTCCAATTGTCTGAGGAACAGCAACCTAGCCCCTGGCTCAAAAAGGTTGCCTACCCCTGGCATAGATCATGAAATGGAACACCCTTAAAGATATGGAAGTGCCAACACATCTGATAGTCCTGATTAGGAATCTGTACTCAGGACAAGAGGCTACTGACAGAACAGAACACAGAGAAACAGAATGGTTCTCAATTGGCAAAGGAGTCAGACAAGGCTGCATACTACCACCCTACCTATTTAACTTATATGCAGAATATATTGTAAGGAAAGCAGCTTGGACATTAAAGAGGGAGGAGTGAAAATGGGAGAAAGAAATGTCAACATTCTGAGATATGCTGACAATACCATAATAAATAGCAGAAAACCTCACAGACCTGGAACAACTACTAAGAAAAATCAAAGAAGAAAGTGCAAAGGCAGGCTTACTGTTGAACATAAAGAAAACAAAAATGACCATGGAGATCTTACACACATTCAAACTAAATAATGAGGAAAGAGAAGTAGTAAAAGAGTTCTCATATCTGGCATCAAACATTGATCGGAACAGGGACTACAGCCAAGAAATCAGGAGAAGATTAAGAATGGGGAGGGTGCCTATGAAAGAACTAGAAAAGATTCTAAAATGCAAAGACACACAACTCAGCACAAAAGTCAGAATCATACAAGCCATTGTATTCCCCTATTGCCATGTATGGATGTGAGAGCTGGACAGTCAAGAAAGAAGATGGGAGGAAAATCAACACATTTGAGATGTGGTGCTGTAGAAGAGTGCTGAGGATTCCATGGACAGCCAGAAGGACAAACAAATAGGTCCTAGAACAGATCAAGCCAGAGATATCCCTAGAAGCCAAGATGACAAGACATGGGGGGATGCACACGAGCTAAAAGGGTTGTTTTGAGTTTGACCTGAAGGCAAGGTCTTTAGATGACGTATGCTGAAAAAGCACCCCCTACCTGCCTCTTCCTGTGAAAGTGTGCTTCAAAAAGGAGCCCCATTTTTCCGCTCCTTCTGGAAACATGTGCACCTTCAACAGTACGTCAGGATGCAGCGACAGAGGTACAGCAAAAATAAGGGCACCCGAGAGCAAAAGACGCTGGTGTAAATGCACGTGTACAGGTGCGCTGCATTTAGAGCTGCCCCTGGGGAGCATGCACCCATTGAAAAATGCTTCAAATTAAAGCGTTTTTAGGGTTCAGGTGTTGGTGAACCACCGCAGGTGCGTCTGCTTCAGAAACCTAGCCCTAACCCTAATTTTCACAGTGCGTATACGCCAGAGTGGAAAGGTGAAACTGTTTCTACTGGATGTTACATTGTGTTAAAGAGATAAAGGGAAAGTGTCACTTTTAAGCTGGACCCCCACACACATTCCAGTGCCATTTTCCCAGTGCAACTTTGCCAGCTGCAGACCTCCACAGCTGTCCACTTCGGGGCTCCTCTTGTCCACAGTGGGAACAATGGCAGAGCCATCCACAAGCAGAGAGCCAAAAAGAGGGAGAAGGTCCCATGTGGAGAGGGTCGACCTCATAGCTCTGTGGTCGCAGCCACACATTTTAGAGAAATTGAGAAATTACTTCTTGAATGCTGACACATTTAAGGAGTTGGCACAAGCCATGAGGGCGAAGGGCCACCAATGCACTTGGGAGGAGTGTCGTCGAAAGACCAAAAACCTCAGGTCCGATTAAAAGAAGTTTAGGGATCACAAGGCCAAAAATGGATGGGGTCCCTCCTCCATGCCCTTCTACAAGAATCTCCATGCCTTCCTCGCCAGAGACGGCAGCATAAGGCCCAGCAGAATATGCACCAGCAGTGAAGTCCTGAGGGTCCCAGTGGGCCAGCCAGCCAGAGTGGAAACCATGGAGGACATCTCCGAGGAAGAATGCGCCCAGGAGTTTTTGCCCCCTCAAGATAAGATGTGCCAGGGCCCTTGGGAAGGGGTGCAGGGAACAGCACTAGGGCAGCCAGAGGGCAGAGATGACCCCATCCCTTGTCATTTTTAGACGACCAGGAGGAACACACCAATTCAGATGAGACATCCTGCAGTCAGAGGGCTATGGATATCTCTGCCATGAGACCACCATCCCATGCCTCTACATCTTCCACCAGCAGGCCACCATCTTGTGGTTCTGAGTGGAGCACTGTATCTTCCAGGATCAGTAAACACCGTGACCACTCCTCTCTCCCATGGACAAGTACAGCACTCAGCAATGATAAGAGCGAGAGTGAGGAGAGGGCATGTCCTGGACAATTCACCCAGCTGATCAATTAGGTCCAGGCTGCACATGGTAAATTCCCTGTTATGACAAAAAATGTATTCTGCCGCATGTACGCCTGCACCCCAAAAAAGAAAAGCAATTTGTATGGCTTTCATGACATTTTTTGCATAGGTTTGCAGGTTTGCAGATTCCCCCCCCCCCCGCATGCTGCTTTCGCACCCTAGAATGAGGGGGGGGGGGCACATGAAGGAACATTTGTCTGTGTGTCCCATTCACCATGTCCCTCACATGACCACTACCTGCATGTATCCAGTGTGCCTACACAAACCTCCCTGGCATGTACCTCTCCCCTCCCCCCGATATGTGCAGGAGATGTTGTGTGTGCAAATGGTGCCCTCTGCCATATATGTCCCTAGAATGAGCAGTAGCACGAGAGAGAGAGGAGGAGGAGGAGAATGAAACAGCTAATGCCAGAGCTGCAATGCCACCCGCAGCCCGCCTGACTGACATCAGAGGGAAGAGGACACGTCACTCAGCAGCCGCAGCAAATACGAGTACCCAGCAGCAGTTCATGGAATGCAGCATAGAGCAAATGGACAAATCTCTAGAACAGGATGAACAGTCCTATCAGCTTGCTGAATGTTGCTATCAGCTGAGGCAGAGTGAGAGAGAGGACTGGAGGGAGTTCCAGCAGGAATCCATCCACCATCAGCAACACATGGCCCATGAGTAGCAGCATGTCGCTGACTCCCTACAATTGCAGACCAGTCTGCTGGCCCACATTGTGGATATCATAGAGGGGTCCCAGAGGGCCATTGGTGGCAGCAGGGAGGGTGTGCAGGAGGGTGGAAGAGGGAGGGATATCCCCCAGGGCCAGCAGGAGGTGGATGTGGTGGTAGGCAGAGGAAGGAGGGGTCACTCTCCACCCGTGGATGTTGAGGGTGCTGTTGGCAGAGGGAGGAGGGAGAGGTGTCCACCCATGGAGGATGAAGCGGTGGGGGGGGCAGAGGCAGGAGGGAGAGGTATCCACCCATGGAGGATGAAGCTGTTGGGGGGCAGAGGGAGGAGGGAGAAGTGTCCACCCATGGAGGAAGAAGCTGTGGAGGGGCAGAGGGAGGAGGGAGAGGTGTCCACCCATAGAAGATAAAACTGGGGGGGGGGGGGCAGAGGGAGGAGGGAGAGGTGTCCACCCATGGAGGATGAAGCTGTTGGGGGGGGCAGAGGGAGGAGGGAAAAATGTCCACCCATGGAGGAGGAGGCTACTATGGAGGTGATCATTGAGCAACACTCTGTAGAGGAGTCTAGCAGCCTTTTCAGCAGTGATGTGGCAGTGCCACCGCCCACTCACTGCCCACAAAGGCAGAGATCAAGTAGAGGGGGATGGAGATGTTGTGATGATCACCACTAAGTACTGAGGCAGCCATCGCCAATGACCCCCCCACTATGCCCACCTCACTGCTTGCTGCCACACACTATGCCAACCACACTGATTCGCACTGCCACCGCACACTATGCCCACCTCACTGATGCTGCTCACTGGTTTCCTGTAGGGATCCTTCAATGAACCTACACACCTTCACATAAAATGTCTGAAGCTGTTTAAAAATGGAAAGTTTATTCATAAAAACCGGCTATTGCCGAACCTGCGTACATGTGCAGATTATGTCATAAATTTTTTTAAAATATTTTTTTCTTTGACAACAACAAAGAATGCTGGATCTGTTCAAAGTCAAATGATTCTTACATCCATATGTGGTGGGAATGTGAAAGAACGAAAAAAAAATTGGTCACAAATACATACAGAAATAGAAAAAAAATCTGAATATTAAGATGATTAAACAACCCACCACATACTTATTAGGATTACTAGACGAAGAAATCAAAAAGAAATTCAGCAAGATATTATTTTATATGCTATATGCTGCTAGGACTATAATTGCAAAAAAATGGAAAAGTAAAGAGGCTCCTAAATTAGAATAATGGCAATGTAAATTACATGACGTTATGGAAATGGACAAATTGACATCTCTCTTAAAAGGTCAAAATAGAAATAAATTTGGAAAAGAATGGTTCCCGATTACGAATTATTTTAAAGAACTTTGGGGGGGGGGGGAACAGTGTGATTGCCCTGAGAGAATAACAAAAGGAACAAATGAGATAAAGAGATATGAGAAATATATAAGAATATAACAAACTATTGGCCCTGGTAAAATAAGCAGTAGATCAGGTTACTATATATGATGTGTAACAGATAAAGATGAACATTGAAGAATTTGTTTAAGCTGAGAAATAAACTGAGAATGATAAATGATCAGAATATAATAATAAGGGTAATATATGAAAGGAAAAACAATTAATTAATATATATTCAAAGTAAAGGAAGGGAAGTCTTATTTTATGTGTTTGTTTATGTTGTATTGTTGTTTGTTATATGTATAAAATGTTATGTGTATTTTAAAATATGAAAAATAATAAAAATAATAAAAAAATGGATAAAAAACAATCAATCAACTATTTACAATAAACTACAAATGGGGGAAGGGATGGGGAGTATTTACAAAGGGGAGGGGCAGTTACAATGAGGGAAGAAGGGGAGGGAGGAGGTAGGAAGCATGTACAAGGGGAAGGGGAGGGGAAGGTCCTTCAGGGATGGGGAGGGGGGTGGGGGTCAGCGAAGACCAAAGTGGTCCATGATGGCTGCCACAGAGTTGGTGAGATGTAGCATCGGCTCCTCCATGGCAGCCATCCTTTGTTCCAGCCATCAATCTGCAAGGGAAAAGAAAAGAGAAAAGTGTGGTTAAGAGCTTGCTCTCCACTCCATCACCCAATGCTACAGCCAGGGTTCCTGCCTCCCCAACTCCCTCCCTCTGTGTCCCTGCCACTCTTACCCCGCTCATGGTCCTGGTCCCAAATGGTCTGGATGACCGCCAGGCGAGCAACATCAAGGGGACCCTGATGTGCTTCACCTGGCTGCCGGCGACTAAGCCCTGCCACCTCCTCCTCAGCAGGTCTGCCTGTGAAAGGAAAAAAGACACTATTTAGGAATGCAGCATGGAAAGAGGTGGGGGAGGGGAGGGACAGAAATGCCATGGAGGCCGCAGTTATGCAGCCATTACCCCTCCCCTCAGGGACCTATCTTCGGCCATGGGAGGCTGGTGTGGCTGCAGAGGGATGGCACAGCCTCCCTCTGCATGAGCCTCCCTGGTTGGCCCGGCTTCTCTGTCGGAGGAGGAGGAGGAGGGGGAACCGGCAGGGTCCCTCCTCTGTCCCTGTCACCACCTCCGCTGCACGTCTGCATTTGGAGAGAAGGGAAACACCATTAGCACCCATGGAATGGGGACAAGAGGGAGGGGAGGGATAGGGAAGAGTGAGGGGAAGGGAGCGATAGGCATGAAGGACCATAGCAGGGGCCCAACACTTACCGGGAGGATGGCAATCCTGCCATCTAGAGTGGCCGGCCCCAATCCACAGGTCCCGGAGCCGGTTGTAGAAGGGTGGGCGCTTCCTAACCAGAGGTTACTCCACAAAATCCTCCAGGGCCTCAAAGAAGACCCCCTTTAGTGCCTTGAACTTTTTCCGGCACTGTTGTGGGGTCCTCCTGAAGCCCTGCTGGTACCCCCAGTTAGGGTGGTTGGAGCTTGCTATCACCCATCTCACAGCTGGCTCTGGGCTTAGGGCATGGAGGAGAATGCCCACCTCTTCATTGGTCCAATAGGCGATCTGGACGGGCACTCTCCTCCTGGCCACCATCGTCATCCTGGGGATCTACAGAGGTCTGCAGGAGCATTTATGGGCAATTTTTGCGGGGGTAGATGGCCTTACCTGTCTCCTGACCAATGGAGACCCTCACAAGAGAAGTTTGTATGTGAGCCCTAATGGTAGCCCTCTGAGCTACCAATTGTTACAATTGAATGGGCCATTAGGAAAGCTGACTGTTGGGAATTTTGCAACATTGTCAGAGATTAGTTGGTGGTTTTTGCACTGTATCTTTCTATGGCCAGGAAATCTGGAGCCAGGTGACCCCTCCATGCCCTTTTGTATGTGTGTGTCACTGTGTGCCTCCCGTAGGCTCATGTTCAAAGATATCTGCCTAAAAGCAGGATTGCAATCCATACATAGAGTGGGGATGATAGGATCTCATCATGGCATAGTGCAGTAGTGTCCTACATAAATGCTAGCCATACACAGAATGTAGATAATAGGAAATGTTGTGTTTAGGTGCTTGTGATCATGGTGCCCTAGGATTACAGTGGTGCCCTAGGATTACAGATGGAGGAGAGGGGATACTTCAGATCCTCCTGGTCTCAAAGAACTCTGCCAGGGCCTTCCTCACAGCCTCTCCTTCTCTCTGCCTCACAAGGTCATTGTCCTCCATGGGTGCCCCAAGGGTGGGCAGCACAAAGCACCGCCTGTAGCGCCCTCCCTCATCCAGGACCTTTCTCTTAGTCTCACAGATGTTGTGAAGGATGACACAGGAGGCGATGATGGGGATGACATTCTCCTCTGCCACAAGGAGTGGGGCAATGAGGCACCTCCACCGAGCCTTCAGCCACCTGAAGGCCCTTTCCACCACATTCCTGGTGCGACTCATGATGTTTTTCACGTACCTGCGCAGGTTCGTTGGCCCCAGCAGCCAGATCCATACAGTAGGAGCCACACTGTATGCCTACTCATCACCTACTAGGCGGCCCTGCTCAGGTTCATCAGCCCCAACAGGGGGATCCATACAGTAGGAGCCACACTATATGCCAACTCATCACCTACTAGGTGTCCCTGCACAGGTTCATCGGCCCCAGCAGAGGGATCCATACAGTAGGAGCCACACTGTACGCCAAGTCATAAGGTAACCCTAACCCTAATCCCTAATCCCTAAACCCTAAACCCTAACCCTAAACCTGAACCCTAAACTCTAACCCTAACCCTGCACAGGTTCAACGGCCAAAGCTCAGACTCCATACAGTAGGAGCCACATTGTATGTCAAGTCATGACGTAATAGGCGTACCTGTGCCGGTTCAATGGCCTCAGCAGCTGACTCTATACAGTGACAGCCACACTGTGTGTCAGGTCATGGTGCATTCTGCACACAAGGGAAAAGTGACAAGTGTGTGCGACTGTCCTTACCTGAGCGGCGTCCCCCAGGTACACTGTCTGTGACAGCAGCAGCTTCTCCATGGTGAGGGTGAACTCCACCAACACTTCCCTCACAGTGGTTTAGCCGACCCCGAACTGCTCTGATGCCTGCTTGCAGCTGGCCCTGTGGGCGAGGACCCAGATGGCCATGGCGAACCTCTTCTCCACCGGGATGGTCTTCCTCACCATAGGGCCTAAGCAGACAGTGCAAAGCGCCGTCTTCGAGGCCAGGAAGGGGAGGGGCAGCCTCACGCTGGGCGCCCCAACCCCTTCCTGAAAACGTTGTCTGAGCGGCCAGCCCCCCGCACGGCCGGCATCTGCATACGCTGCAGCAGAAGAAGCGCCGAAGGTGCGCCAGAGGCCTTTTTCTGGTGCACCTTCAGCATCTTGCGGAAGGAGCGCTATTTTAGCGCTCCTTCCTGGGCCTGGGACACTGTGCCACGGGGCCGAGGAGTGTGGATACCTTGGCCCCGATTAACAGCTTCCCAGGGCGGCCCCATGCCACCCGTCTGCTTCCCCCCATAGTGTCTGCCTGCTGCATTTCCAGATGCAGTACTTCTACTATCTTGTGGAAGAGGGCACAGGGCATTCGGAAGAACATCCTCCATTGCTCATTGGACCAGATGCATGTGATGAACCCGTCCCACCAGTCGGTGCTTCTGGGGAACATCCATTGGCAGTGCAGAGCTCTCTCGGGGAGCATCAGAGTGGCGGCGGTGGTGGTACACCATGCTATGCGTCTTGTGGCACCCGCTCTGACAGGTCTCACTTCTGTGTCCTCCAAGTCATCACTGTTGTCTTGCATGAATGTATCTGCAGCAGGGACCATGGCAGAGGCTCCTGTAGCTGTGCATTGCAGGCTGAGTACCAGCACGGACCACTCGATTGTCACGGCAGCCATGATTTCTCTACAGAACATAGTGCACAGGTCCTGAGCAATGCCAACATTTCTGTTAAAGGGGCCGTGTTGTATCTGCGCATGTGCGCATACGCTGCAGAGAACGCAAAATAAATAAATAAATAAAATAAAGCCACAGCTGCCGGCCCGTGCAGTTACTGCATTCCTATTTAGGGAAACCTTGGGGCCAGCAGTGCGGGTGATGAGCCTTGACTGCAACCTTGGAAAAGCTGCATTAACTGGCCCCCAGTGTGGTTGCTCCATCCCCATTTAGGGCAACCTCAGGGCAGGCAGTGCGGTTGCTGCAGTTTGGGGAAAAGGCAAATTCAGGTCACCTTTTCCTGCCCGTCTGCATAGCACCTTAGACTGTTGTACTTTGGACACATCATGAGAAGGCATGAATAATTGAAAAATAATGTTAGGAAAGGTGGAGGGAAGTAAAAAGAGAGGAAGGCCACATGCTAGATGGATGGACTTTATTAAAGAGACCAGAAACATGAGTTTGCAGGAGCTGGGCAGAGTAGTAGAGGACAGGGGGGCATGGAGATGTCCCATGCATAGGGTCACCATGGGTCAAGACCAACACAAAAGCAGTTAACAACAATTTTATCTATACTGCTTCTCCTATACTATTGTTAATAAAATTTTGGGACATGTGAAGTTCTGTCTATGGGGGGGGAAGCAAATGGCTAAAAGGGCCGTTTGGGGGGCAAGGAAGGGGAGATGCAGCTGCATGGTGGGCACCCCAACCCATTCCCAAAGGCATCATTGGAGCACCAGCCCCTCCGCATGGCCGGCGCTCCGCTGATGTCTTCCCGCCGCAGCGTTCACACACGCTGCGGCAGAAGAGTTGCCGAAGGTGCACCACCAGCCTTTTGCAGTACACCTTCAGCAACTTGTGGAAGGAGTGCTATTTTAGCGCTCCTTCCAGGGGCAGCGAAGCTGCGCTGGGGGCCGAGATGTGGGGATACCTCAGCCCCGTGGTGCAGCTTCCCGGGGCAGCCCACGGCCACCCGTCTGCTTCCCCCCTGACTCCAAACTCCAAATGGTAAGTCAGGTAGGCACAGAAAAAGGCCTGCCCAAAGAACAGGAAAATTCCCTATCAGAGAGGTTTGGGAGTTGCTAAAGGGGAAAGACCATTATCCCAAAAAGTCAACATAAAATAATAATAATTAATAATAATAATTAATAATAATAATAATAATAATAATAATAATAATAAACTTACAACAATAAAACATCACAATATACAGTCCCAGAACCCACCCACCCCTTAAAACAGTATTAAATAATAGGAATTAAAACAACAACAAATAACAAACAATTGAACAGCTAAAAGATTATAATAGCAAAGCAGACAACCAGCACAATATGGTGGAGAGTAGGGAAAGGAATGAGCTAGCTTCTTAGGTTGGGAAGACTAATCAGGAAAGGCCTGTAGGAAGAGATCTGTCTTCACAGCTTTTTGAAAGATGTTTAAGCTGGTAATCTGATGGATCTCGTCCAGCAGGCCATTCCATAGTCTGGGAGTGGTTACTGAAAAGGCCCTCTGGGAGGTAGCAGTCAGCCTAATTTTAATAGGCTGAAGCAAGTTCCTCCCAGAGGACTGGAGTGTGCAGGGTGGGTTACATATGGAGGGAAGCAGACGGGCGGCACAGGGCCACCCCAGGAAGCTGCGCCATGGGGCCGAGGCATCCGTATTCCTCGGCCCCGTGGCACAGCTTCGCCGCCCCAGGAAGGAGCGCTAAAATAGCATTCCTTCCGCAAATTGCCAAAGGTGCGCTGCAAAAGGCTGCCGGCATACCTTCGGCCGCTTTTCCGCTGCAGCGTGTGTGGATGCTGCAGCGGAAAGGCATCCTCGGAGTGCTGGCTGTGCAGAGGGCCGGCTGCTCCGAGGACATTTTCGGGAAGGGGTTGGGGTGCCCAGCGTGTGGCTGCCCCTCCCCTTCCTTGCCCTGAAGATGGCGCTTTGCGCCGTCTGCTTAGCCCCATATAATATATAATAGTGCTTGTTTGTCCTGAGTCTTACTCTTGATGGGGCAGTGATTAGATTTAACTGTGCCCTTTTCTCGCCAGCCTCCCTCCTTGATTGTATTAACATTCAAGTGCATTGTTTAGGTCATCTTCACACCTTGGCTTAACAAAGCCCAGGCAATCAACGTCTTTGTCCAGGCTTCAGCCTAGCCATCAAGTCTATAGCCAAAAGCTAGATATTTCCAATATAAACCCCTAGGTTTTTAGACTCCATGTGCTGTCCTTAGGGTGCATCTTGACTGCACATCAGTCTGTACTCTGATCATAGCTCCCTCGGCCATCTCTTCACTCATTTAGGTGGCTGTGCATCATCATCACCACCATCCACATTCACAGCAGATCCTGGACAAGCCTTTGGAAGTGAGTATCTCCTGTAGTTTGGCCCATCTCAATCTATTCCCGCTTTCACTCCTTTACTTCTAAGTGTGCAGTGTGAGTGTGTGTGTTATATTTGTATGTGTGTAGTTTTCCCCTGTTAATAAATATTTAGACTTTAATTGAAGAAGCCTGTTTTAGCGTCATCCATTATGGGATCTCTCAGTCCTCTGGTATACACAACGGTACTCCGGTCTTGTGGGGTGTTGTTAGGGCCCCACTTTTGCACATTTTGAGTTAATTATAAATTCCCCTAATTAGATCCTTCCTAACACTATCCCTGTGACTGTCATAGAATGTGTCACCTCTGTTTATTTTGGATGGGGGAAGAAAACATCGAGTATTTCCCAACAGAACTAATTCTAACAAGAAACCAGAGTTTTCAGAGCATTTCAAAGCTTCCCTACTTGCCACCCAATTATGCCTAAAGCAAAATGTGAAGTGGATTTGCTTAGGCAGGGTAGAAGCATCAAGAGCAATTAAAAGCATTTCTAATATAGTTAGAAATATTTCTCTGGGCTGGTCTCAGTCTTTTGTCTTTTGCACTATGTTGCAAGGATACTCAGCCCTGTTCACCTGTAAGAGATAGACTGAAGCCCTGATGGAAGACATGGAGTAACAAGATCATTTACATCAATAGGGAAGTCATTTTCATATATAATTGCTATATTTTATGTTTCCCAAGGGGACAACTGGGCTGTCAATTCTGTGCCAATTACAGCCTTGCTCTCCTCTAGTTTCATTTACAATACCAGAATAGTAAAACAGAAAATGGCCCTCCATATCCAAGTTGGTTCAGCTCATTATTTCCCATTCTTTTACACCACAGAGAATTCCAGATCAAGTTTAAGATATGTGGAGCAGGTTTCATAGCAAGATCAGAGTAATTCTGGTCATGTATAGGATTTTTCCTTTTCTCTGAATCTTAAAATTCATACAAGTATGATATATTTGTTGCTGAGGTCTAGGAAATTAATTCCTTTGATAGTGGATATTTCAATCTCAGCAAAGTCTTAGGCAATGTGACTATTTTATGTCTTGTTGATATGTACGATTCTAATTCTAATTTACAAACAAATTAATAGGTATTTGAATGGCCAAACTTTAATCCTAATAATTAATTTTAAGGAAAATATATCCCAAGGTGACCAAAGAGTCAGTGTGGCTTCAAAAGCTTGCAACATGTAATTGTGCATTCTGGTTGGTCCAATAAAGATATCATTGTTTGATATTATTGGATTTTTTGTAAATGGGTCCAACATGGCTACCCCTGGATATTTTTGGATGTCAAGATACCACATTTTAGCTGCTGCAGGGGAATCCTAAGGAGAGAGGCAGTACACTGGGACTTTGCTATTTGAGGCTTCTGCCTCCAACAAAGGTAAAGCATTTCCCCCCTGATATTTGCACTAGATTGGCATGCTTTAACCCTACACCACCAAAAGTTTTCCTGATGCAAAACATAAAGGTTTCTTCAGAAATTCAGTGTTCTCTACCTACAAAGAAGCCTGCGGCTTCATACAGCAAGGAGAAATTCTGGATTCCAAAGAAAACATCTTCTTTGAATTGCAAATGGACTTTAAATTTCTTTTACCAGTGACCACATCGCCAAAGGAGGAGGTGCTATCCTGCTTACAAATTGCCTTCCCTACCATCTAAAACTAAGACCAGAAACAACAGAATTAAGGCCTATGACTAACATCTTCATTCCCCCCCCCACCCCTGTGTCTGATGAAGAAGCCAGTGTGGCTTCAAAAGCTTGCAACATGTAACTGTGCATTTTGGTTGGCCCAATAAAGGTATCAATTGTTTGGATGTTATTGGATTTCTTGTAAATGGGTCCAACATGGCTACCCTTGGATATTATTAAAAGAGGATGAGATATCCTTTTCAAAAGAGTCATACTTTTTGAATATTATTCATAGAGTTTTCAACCAACTGATTTCTGAATTACTCTAGTAGATGAGTTTCATAGATATTTATTTTCAAATTGAGTTATCAGCACACTGCCAATTCATAAAACTAACCTTGCAGTAATATCAGGCCGTCATGAAACAGGCTGACAGACTGGCTGAATTGTATTTGTGTGTATGTGTGTGTGTGTAATGGTAATTTAAATCATAAATCTCACACAGGTGCTGAAAATGGTACAAAACCAGCTGGCACAGTAGTCAAGCTTGGCATGGGTACATTGCATCCAACAGTATCTTTTTACCCACTGGACCAGATCAAGTAATATTGATTTAAACAGATAAAGGCAAGTAATCCATTTGTTCTGCAGAAACAAAAGTCTTAGCCAGGCAATTTTCATTATATAATTTTCATACAGCTGTGTGCCTCTGGACTGATGTTTGCAAGTGTGTGTGTGTGTTCCATGTGTAGTCGAGTAGTAACTATCAGATACATTTTCATTTAATCCTCATTTACTCATTTTTTTTTTAAAAAAAGGTGCAATTAGCATAGGCCGAACCAGATGTGGAAAACATGTGGCAATCCACATTAGCCAACATAGCTAGTGGCAAGGGAGAGTGGGAAATGTAATCCAACAACATCTGGAGAACCACATGTTTCCCACCCTCAGGGTAAACCTTTCCTCAGTAATGACATATAATTTGCATTACTGCCAGTGTCTAGAGACAGTAAGCAACATGTATCAAAATAAGGCTGAAATTTTCTCCCCATTTACCTAGGAAAAAGCTCCACTGAAACAAAAAGGATTTATTTCTGAGTATCATGGTGCTAGTGGATTGAGTATTGTGGTGTTATGGAAGCCGCCATAGGTTCTGGACAGGGAGAAAGGTGGCATATAAATAAAGTTTAAAAAATGTACTAGTATTATCTCTCTCCCCCACTTCACCAATGTAGTCACAAAATATGTCATTTGATGCATACCTTGCTCTATCCCATCACAAGAAATCTGTTAAGAAAGCAGCTTAGAAAGTGTAGGTTGCAAATTTATTGCATAACATTTAGCAAAACTTTCAATGATAAACCTTCTCTAAATAAATCTTACTAATGGGTCATCATAAGTCAAGGTTGACTTGAGGGCCAATGATAACAAATGACTTTTTGAGAATAGAATAAAATTATTATGCTGCCTGGTGGAAGCAAAGATATGAACCCACCCAAAAACTAGAAAATAATTAGTTTCTCGTTTTTCCCATAGGTTGAAATAATAAAAACATTTTGAAAGAGAATAACATAGTAATAGGCAATAATTGCTTATGTATTGGGGTTTCTTTAACACTAGATGATGTTTCTGGGTGGATCCATCAGCACTGCAGACAGCAGAACTCAGCTGCTCATCACACAAGTAGTAAAACTTGTAGCTGAGTTCAGAAATGTATCTTGAAGTGGTGTTTTAAAATGATATTGTTACAGCCAGTTCATGTTGCCTCACATCTCTTGAACCCAATTCAAAGGTTACACGATATTGCAGATTATAGTTTTACTATTATGTTAGACTGGATTACTAAGGAAACAATGGTTTTAGGAGTTTATATTGGAAAAATAGTTCCAAATGTTGGACAACCTTCAAGTACTGGGGACAGTCTGGAGATCTGCCAAGTATATAGCTCCCAGAGGATGGGGAAAACTACAGATCACAGTGTTGCCACTGGACAAATGGCTGCAGGAGTATGAAAACTGCAGTCCAACAAAGTAACTTCCCTAAGTTCTGACTGCTCTCTCTCTCTCTCATACACACACACACATATGCATACCTCACTTACTTCCATGCCAGCATTCTCTGAAGATGCCAGCTACAGATGCTGACATAATGTCAGGAACAAACTCTTCCAGAATATGGCCACATAGCCCGAAACACCCACAAAAACCTATCGATGCCATACATGAAAGCCTTCAACTTCACAGTGCACATTACTTTGCTCTGCTAACTCCTCCTGGCCATTTCAGTGCTGCTACTGGTAGTGTACACCTGGAATATCCTGTCTGGGGCTCAGAGGAGCATCTGCCATATTCTTCTAGCCACATACAGGCCAGTTGCATCATCCACTGAGACTTCTGGTGGACTCCAGAGGATCCTGATGGGAGATGTCCTCTGTTGGAACACAGCCAAATGTTTCCCCAATTTTCCCTTCCACACTCCACATGAAACAGAATAACCATTGAGTGCTGACACAGTGAAATGATCAGTCTTCAGGGTTGTGGCAGGGAGACATATAGTGTAGTTCTACATGGGCAACTCTGACACTATGGTTGACAATGCAGGATCTTGCCCTGTTTGTGAAAGTTTTGTGGATGGACATAGTCCCATTTTGCCATTTCTTCCCCTTCAGCAAGGTACTGTAAACAAAATACCATGGTAGTAGGAAAAAAATTCTTTTTCTACAATATGCTTTCCCCTGAGCCTTCAACTGAGGACACAGACCAGGAATATGTATTTCTAGCCATGGACAATGCCTTATCTTCATTTTCATTATTGTTCATCTTCTATAAATAACATAATTAACTTAGCAGCCATTGTTTCAACGTTCTGTACACCTGGAACATCCTGTCTGCAGCAAGTATTTCATTCATGAAACGGGCAGCTAATTCTTTCCTTTTAATGCAAGATTATATTATTTTCATACAAGCTGTCACATTTCATTTATTTCACTGTGCTTTTCATCCACCCATCCATCTGTGGGTACTATCCTTACCTGGGTTATAATATCTAGACTTGGGTGAACATTTTATTTCATTTTTATATGGATTTCCCCAAATTCTCATTGTTTTTTTATTTGGGATGTAAAGAACTTGAGATTATAAGTACTTTGAAAGTGGAAGGAACTGAGATTTTAATTCTTGAGGCTCTGGGTGCATAACTCTCACATCCCTATGTAGGAATGACACTATTCATTAATTTCATCCTCATAGTGAAAAATGAGTTATGTGTTCAGTTTTCTCATCACAGAGAAAATCATAGATTCATAGAATCATAGAATCATAGAGTTGGAAGAGACCACAAGGGCCATCCAGTCCAATCCCCTGCCATGCAGGAACTCCCAATCAAAGCATCCCTGACAGATGGCCATCCAGCCTCTGCTTAAAGACCTCCAAGGAAGGAGACTCCACCACACTCTGAGGGAGTGTGTTCCACTGTCTAACAGCCCTTACTGTCAGGAAGTTCCTCCTAATGTTGAGGTGGAATCTCTTTTCCTGGAGCTTGCACCCATTGTTCCGGGTCCTAGTTTCTGGGGTGGCAGAAAACAAACTTGTTCCCTCCTCAATATGACATCCCTTTAAATATTTAAACAAGGCTATCATATCACCTCTTAACCTTTTCTTCTCCAGGCTAAACATCCCCAGCTCCCTAAGTCGTTCCTCATAGGGCTTGGTTTCTAGACCCTTCACCATTTTAGTTGCCCTCCTTTGGACATGCTCCAGTTTCTCCACATCCTTTTTGAATTGTGGACACAGTATTCTAGGTGAGGCCTGACCAAATCAGAATAGAGTGGCACTATTACTTCTCTTGATCTAGACACTATACTTCTATTGATGCAGCTTAAAATTGCATTGGCCTTTTTAGTTGCTGCATCACACTGTTGACTCATGTTCAACTTGTGGTCTACCTGGACTCCTAAATCCCTTTCACACGTAGTCTCGTTCAGCCAGGTGTCCCCCATTGTATATCTGTGCTTTTCATTTTTCCGCCCTAAGTGCAATACTTTACATTTCTCCGTGTTGAATTTCATTTTGTTAACTTTGGCCCAGCTTTCTAGTCTGTTCAAGTCATTTTGAATTTTGATCCTGTCTTCTGGAGTATTAGCTACTCCTCTTAATTTGGTGTCATCTGCAAATTTGATAACTATACCCCTAATACCGTCATCCAAGTCATTGATAAAGATGTTGAATAGCACTGGGCCCAGGACAGAGCCCTGTGGCATCCCACTGGTCACTTCTTTCCAGGTTGAAAAGGAGCCATTGTTGAGCACCCTTTGTGTTCGGCCAGTCAACCAATTACAAATCCATCTAACAGTTACGTTGTCTAGCCCACATTTTACCAGCTTGTTTGCAAGAATGTCATGGGGAACCTTGTCAAAGGCCTTACTGAAATCAAGATATACTATATCTACAGCATTCCCTTCATCTACCAAGCTGGTAATTTTATCAAAAAGAGAGATCAGATTTGTCTGGCATTACTTGTTTCTCTGAAACCCATGCTGACTTTTTGTGATTATGGAATTACCTTCCAGGTGTTCACAGATTCTCTGTTTAATGATCTGCTCCAGAATCTTTCCCGGTATTGATGTCAGACTAACTGGACGATAATTGTTGGGATCCTCTCTTTTTTCCCTTTTTGAAGATGGGGACAATGTTTGCTCTCCTCCAGTCTGCTGGGACTTCTCCTGTTCTCCAGGAGATCTCAAAGATTATTGCCAATGTTCCGATATTACATTTGCCAGTTCTTTTAGTACCCTTGGATGTAATTCATCTGGTCCTGGAGACATATATTCATTTAGATTAACCAGGTGTTCCTGTACTATCTCTTTACTTATTCTGTGCTCAAATTCTCCTATTCTGTCCTCTACTCCACTATCCTCAGGTTGAACACCCTTTGCCTTTTCTGAGAAGACTGAAGCAAAAAAGGTGTTGAGTAATTCTGCCTTTTCTCTGTCCCCTATTAACTTTTTGCCATCTTCCCCACACAGTGGCCCTAACATTTCCTTCTTCTTCCTTTTGCTGTGGACATACCCAAAAAAGCCCTTTTTATTGTTCTTAACCTCTCTAGCAAGCCTGAGTTCATTCTGTGCTTTAGCTTTTCTGACTTTAACCCTACACATGCTAGCTATTTGTTTGAATTCTTCTTTGGTTGCAGTTTTCAAAGACCTTCCTTCAGTTTGGGTTTATCGGGAGAAGCATCAATGGGCATGCAACTATTTTAAACATGTAAAGGATGCCCAAGGGAGGGGAGAGGCAAAAGTATATTTCTGTGTATATTCAAGGGCTGCCCTTCCAGAGGAAGAAGGGAAACATAAATAAAAGGAAGCCAGGGAGAGGTGGTTGACATTTGCTGAACAGGGGGTCTCTTGCCTTCACTGCTTTTTTTGTGTGGGGGGTATTACCCCCAAAGGTGGGGGACTTGGGGTCCCCACTAACTGTGACAGCATTTCCTTAAATGATGGAGAAATTGCTTAGCTCAAGGAGTCTTTGAGAAGTTGGGTAACCTGAGGATGATTTTCACCTATGTTTACCAGTACTAACTGTGGGAGGACTCCAAGTTTGGTGAATATAAGGTGGTTTTCATTTGAAAACATGCAAGAGTGCAACCAAACACATGACCGCAGTTCAAACAGAAACACCAAGCAGAGCTAACCAAAATAGAAGTATTGGAAGCAGCTGAAAGAAAAAAAATATCCCTAGATAAGTTTTGAAAGAAGATTTCAAGTGGTTTCTAGAAGGTTTAAAATGTTTTTTGTTTGCTTATGCTAAGTTTATCTGGTTGTTTCATTTCACCTGTGCTTATTGTTTTAGATAAAATGTTTGCTGAAACATGTTGAACTGCTCTTCTTATTTGTATTGTAGGGACTTATTCTTATTTTTTTCAATGTTATTTCTGCCTCTGGTACAATTTTTTCTGTTAAAGAAATAATGCTCAGGAACAATCCACTTTGTAAACTGACATATCCCTGTATATTCAAAATATGAACTGCCTATACCTTGACATAATGATGTAAGACAGGGGCGACAGTTTCTCATCAGGGCTGGGACTTTGGCTAATAATCTGCTTGTCAGGGTTTTCAGATACTCCCCCCCTTTTTTTCTTTTTGCCCCTTGTTCAAGTAGCCTTTCCATTCCTATTGATATGTATTCAGCCATGTTCATGCTGAATTAGACCTGCCAGCTCTTTTTTTCTTCTCCTAATCTTTAACAGCCTATATAGCAGGGAGGTACAAAATGGTTCTCTTCATAATGCCAATGGTTGTGCCAATTAAACCTGTCCATTACAGATAGATGAGAACTTCATTCAACTTGCTTTGGGAGAATTCACCAATATCCACAAATTTCTTCACATTTAGGATGAAAGGAACAAGATGGCTGAGATTCTGTATAAGATGTGTAGCCACAATGTCATGACTTTAATCTATCTTCTCATATTTCTCCCCAAATGCATCTTAAAATCTCAAAATCCACACGGAAGGTCAAAGTTCTGCAGCACTGGAAAGCAGCACAGTGAAGGATGAGGCATCCAGATCCCCATTGCCAGTGAATGGTAATGCACCAATGAATTGCAGCAGGAACCTAGAGGCATCACTGCTTCTGAGGTCATGCTACCACTCTCTGTTGGGTGGGGGCTGGATATGCTATCTTTCAATTCCCTGATCATGAGTACTACAAAACTCTATCCCTTGGCATGGCTGTGTCAGTACCAGCAGGATACTGAGTTCAGAAATCCAGACTTCAGTAGTTAAAACCCAGAAACCTTTTATTAATAAACTATAGATCTAGTCCAGAGACTTTCATTGTCAGAACTGGATAACAAGCATTAACATTGCCTAATTAAACTATGCACAATTTCAAATCCATCACATTTGATGGCAGGCTCAGTTCTTATTAGTTACATTTTATAAACAAATTTTAATCCCTCTCATTTCCATTGCATCACTTAATAGTTGTTACAGCTAGATTCTGCCACAGAAATGACCCTGAACATCTTGACTCAATCTCGCCTTCCTTGCATTATCATCTCAGCACAGTAGCTGAGATCACTGTGTCTCAGCAATGACACTTCCTACTGTATAACTCATTACACCAACTTCTAACATATTATGGCAAGCAAAGTGCACATGCAACTCCTGACAGGCTGGCTGGGTTTTAAGGGCATTTAGGATCATGGCAATGGTACCATTGTCATAAATGTGAATGGGAAACAGTTACAAGGTTTTAATTTATGACATCATAACTAATAGGATGTGATCTGAAATTTTAAAGGGTCAAATGCAAAAGAAACGAAAGCTGTCAGATTTTCCTTTGCTAATAATATCTATGGATGGAGAAATCTGTCAGATTCATTTGAGACACTGCATCAAGAAATTATCAACCATTACAAGTCACCCCTGTGTGAGATACTTTTTTTTGATGCACAATAAATACTTTTCTGACACAAAAAGTCTTTTAACTACAAATTTTATGAATTGTTTGGCAGAAAAGGTCCTGAAATGTGTGAATTTATCAAAAAAATGCATAAAAGTCATGTAACATAGATGACGGGGACTTAAAAAAATAATTCACATGTGTATAAATGAAAGAAGTTAAGGATTACATCCCTAACAACAATCAGTGCTGTGTTGGCTCCTTTGCAGTCCTCTGGCATAGGGGGTGATTTTAGGACATATTGTAAATTTCTAATTTCCAAAGTAATTCTGATTCAATATCTTTTTCAATTCCATCTATTACACAATTTGCAAGTTAAATTCCATTATTTTCTGTAACATAGGAGCTTATCGCTTGACATTTTAAATCGAATTAAGTCTTCCGAGCTGCAGTCGGGAGGAGGGATGGACCTGGGGATTATCGCATGCTAAGTCACCACTGAATTGCCAGCCGCCATCAGCCTGGGTCCCAACCGGGCTCAGGCAGCACTTTTCAGAAACCAGAAAGTGGCCCAGTTTCTAAAAAGTGCCAGCTGAGCCCAACTTGGATTCGGGCTGATGGCGGCCAGTGATTTGGCAGCGATTTAGTATGCAATAATCCCCGCCTCCATCCTGCCTCCCGACTGTATTCTGGAAGGCTTAATTCGATTTAAAATGCCAAGTGGTAAGCTCCACAGATTCCTACAAGTTGTATATAGGTTTCCTAAACATTTCACTATAATCCAGTTATACATATGGCATAACTTGTACTATACCTAACCTTTTAATATGTGTATATTTTCATCTGTTTTGCATCCTGTGGCTTTTTCACATGACATAATTATAGCATTTGGATTCCACTTAACAGTCATGATTTTATCCTATGGAATCTTGGGTTATGTAAATTAGGGAGGGGTATTTGTAATTCTCTGCCAGAGAGCAATAGTGCTTCCTCAAACAACAAACTCTAGAATTCCACAGGATGCAGCCATGGCAGTTAAAGTAGAATTATATTGCTATACTTTTGCAGTAAAGATGAGGCCCTGGCCTCTTCCTTTGGTCGAATTTGGTTTCCCCTCATTTATTTTACCCCTTTCTTCTTATCTACCCTTTTGGTATCAGCTGCAACACCCTTCAATTCATGTCTGTTCCTTTGCACTTGGTTAGCCTGTTTTCTCTCTAATTTTAACCTGATAGTTGGCCTAAATGGCAAGCTGCATACACTCCATTAAGGAGATAGTTGTCAGCAACACACACACACTTCAAGAGAAAAAGCAGGTTATTTCATTCCAAGCAGAGTGATTTTTACTGGGGCAACTCCAAACTGACTCACAGCAGGAGGGTAAACAAATTTTTTCCTTTTGGTAAAATGATTATCTTTGTGACTATGAAGAGAGGAATAAAGCCTCCCTTCTGGGTGTGTTTGTTGTTCAAAATGATAAAAAGTAGACTTCTGAATTGTAAAAATAAAAGAAGCAATATGGCTGCTAGCTGTGTCTGGTGACTTTTTGAGACCTGAACAGACTGCCAGAAATAGTACAGCTTCAGACCACATTAACTGTCCTGGTTCAATGCTAGGGAATCATGGGAATTGTATTTTTTTTTCTGAGACATTGAGCATTCTCTGTCAGAGAGCTCTGGTGCCACAATAAACTACAGTTCCCATGATCCCCTAGCACTGAGCCAGGGCAGTTAAAATGGTCTCAAGCTGAATTATTTCTGGCAGTCTGTTCAGGCCCGTAAGCACATATCCATGGATGAACACATAGTGCAAAGGGTCACACTTATTATTCTTGCCCACTCATGTGCATATATAGTTTGATCAAATATATTGGAAAACCATATCTCAATATTCAAATTGGCACATAAATTTACATAAAAATGGTTGGAACAGTTGATCATTCCATATAAAGCAGTTTCATAAGGTTCAAAAAGAATTTCATGCTGTATGAACTCTTCAAACATCCCTACAGGCTGCATTTTACCAGTATGCTTTTATCGATTTTAGAAGTTGACTTACATGGACTTAAAAGTATTTTCATACACAGTGCTCTTTTGAGTGTCACTATTTTAAAATCTATCTTTTAAAACATAAATATCAAATCAACACTGGCTAGACTGGCCAGTCAGATTCCAAATCCTTGTTTTGGCTTTATATTACTATAATAATAAAGCCATATACTTGGATATGTATGGGCCTTTTAACACTAGATAATTATGGCAGTATAGTTCTACTTTAACTAGGATGTGCAGCCTAGTGCAGGGTATTTAAAATGCACAGCCACAGATCAATAGTGGAGAATATCGCACTGGTTGTTTTTCCCCGATCTGGGCATGGGCTGAGACTGTGTATAAATGGATGTTTTCGCACAGCTCTATGCCCAGATCAGAGGCATCCCTTACCTAATTGGGACTTCTCCCTACTTAACAAAAAAAAGGTTCTTTTCTGCTAAGTATGGGAGAAGTCCCAATTGGGCACGGGATGTCTCCAATCTGGGCACAGAGCTTTGTGATAACATCCATTTATACACGGTCTCAGCCTATGCCAAGCTCGAAGAGAAAAAGCCATGCAATAATCTCCTGTGCCTCACCAACTTGCAAAACCCAGGATTCCATAGCACGTTGGCATGACAATTAAAGTGATTTTGGGCCTCGGCAGACGGCTTATTGAGCCATCTCCGAGGCAAGGAAGAGGAAGGGCAGCCGCACGCACGGCACCCCTTCCTCTTCCCGAGGTCGTCCTTGGAGCCGCCGGCCCTCCGCACGTCCGGTGCTCCGGGGACAACCTCCCGCCGCAGTGACCGCACGCGCTGCGGTGGAAAAGTCAGTGAAAGTGCGCCCGACACTTTTAGGGTGCACTTTCACTGACAGAGGTGCCGACGGTGCGCCGCGGTGCGTCTGCTCCAGTCCCCCCATAGTAATGCTATAACTGGGTCTCATGAAAGAGCCCATAATCTCAGAAAGTATCAGTAGGAATTTAAACCTCACTGTGAAAACAGCCTCAAATTTAGTTGCCAGTGATCAGAATCCTTGGCATAAAATGTTTTCTTCATGAGGCAGAGCAGCAAATGGCAACAATCCATCCATTACGCAATCAATGCCTATAATATCCAAAACCAATCTGGTCATTTTAATACATGAACAAGTCTTTGGCAATCAGGGTGCATGGAGGGATTGTGCTCTGGCCATTTCAAAGATCCCTCAAAGCCGTTTCCAGATCAGAGACAGTCTATTTGACTCACCAAGCTATGTTTCTCTTGCCTTATTTATTTCGGGAAATGTTTAATTCCAGAAGGAAGATGCAAAATCTATGTAACAATGTATTTACATCTATCATGCATTCACATATTTTTAATTGAACAATGCTGGCTACACTTATTATGCTCAAGTTACCCAAGCTCAAAAGCACATGAGGCAAGGGTTCCCAGAAACTCTTCTTATTCCTCGCAGTTAAAATAAGAACAAAATAAATAAGTAAACAATTGCTTGCATGGAATCCAAAATCAGCTCCTTGAAGTAGGGAGGTAAATCTTCATAACTTTTGTTCTCAAACATTTTAATGAGTTTTTCTGCCTGATCCAAGAAAATCTTTCACAACTATGCAGTTTTCGTTGACTAATTACAGTTTAGGATTTATTCTGAGAAGAATCCATACAAGAATTTTTCTGTGTGCATGTGCAGAAAACACAATTTTCTGTAAAGAAATGTTTGGTATGCAGAAAGTCATATCTTCTCTGCAGGAAAATTGCTTTCTGTGCAGAAAATAACATTTCAGTGCAGAAAATGCTGTTTTCTGTGCAAAAACCAAAACAAACCAAAACCCATATACATTTTCCACACAGAATAAATACCAAACTATGAAAATTCTTATCTGTCAAGAATTCTAATCAGGGTTTCCCAACACTTGAGAACCCCTCCCCTTTTCATATGGCATTTGAATATTTACAAATATTCTTCCTATCCTTAGCCTGGAGCATGTGCTTCAGTCTATGTACCAGAATGGAATAGTTGCAATACTGTTTGCATTTACCAGTCGGCAAATTTCATTTATATTTCCTTTTGAGCTAACAGGGTGCATATAAATTAATGCAAGCAGTTGAAGAATAAAAACTTCCAAATATTGCCCATTTCTTACTGCTAATTTGGAACAGGTAATTTGGTCCTCAACAAAGTAGCTCTACAATGATTGATTCCATTTCATGTCAGACGATACACCACTTAGGGTCAGGAAAGCACACAAACTTTGTGAAAATATTATTTTCCCTTTGCTTTTCAGATTTTGCAAAGCATTTAAAAGGGGTTTCCCCACAACAATCAATGCAATAGTGATATTAAGTATGCTCAGGTAGATACCCTAACGGGGAGCTAATAGAACTGAAACTTTTTAGTTTTGGGTTTATGGACAAAAATCTAGCCATTTTTATTAGTAACACTATGACTCATCACCACATTTTGACTTCACACTGCAGAAGGATGACTTGTCACCCTTGCATACCTCAAAGACATCACCCTTTTTTTTGCTATGCAGGTGTGCAGTATAAATCAAAGTAATGAATCTATATAAACCTTCACTTTCTTGACTCATTTGATACAATAGATCACTAGGAACCAAATGTCTTTTAATCCCCTTTGGCTCAATAGAGCATGACATTTTTCAAGCAAATGTGGTATGTCATTTCATATGCTCAGATACTTATAAGGAAAGACAAATCTGCACATTGAAAAGATGCTTGTTCAAGGATAGCACACCTTACAAGTATTGTCTAGGCTTAACATTTCTGTCACAGTTAACATTATCCCTACTTGCCCATATTTGTTGTAATCTCTACAGCTGTATTTCATGATAGTTGTAGAAGTTGTTTCTATGTCTTTTGCATCCTAATTGAGTGGAATAAAGTATAGGGAAAGTCAGGATTTTCAAAGCCATACAATACATGGAATCCTCAAAATACTGCAGGGGTGGCAGACTTATGGATCTCTAGGTCTTATTGGGCTTCACCTTCCAGCAGCCCTAGCTAGCATAGTGAGTATGAATGAAGATGGGAGTTACAGTTCAACAACATCTGTGAGTTACAGTTTAACAACAACAAATCAACACAATCCCCACCTGAGGAATACTGCAACAAGGATGTCATAAGTACAATGAGAAACCTGCTGTATCTTATTACAATGTAGTATTTAATTGGCATTTAATATGTACTAATATATTTTCAATAATTAGAAATTGTAAAAATAATGGCATCAGCCTAGGGAAAACACTTTTAATCTCTCTCCCAAAGGAATGGGGGCAAAATGGATTTGTGGGTCTTCTCTTCAAAGTGTAACAGTTCAAGAACAAGGTGTTTGGTACAAACCATTGATAGTTGATATAAACCTATTCGTCAATAGTTTCACACAAAAAGATAAAACAAGATAGACAGCTTTTTAGGGATGGCCACATTCACCTGTTGAAGCTGAACAAGGGCTTCACACTCCTTGCACTGCTAACAAATTTGATGTTACAATTGCTCCTAAACTAATTGCCATTGCACTGGTCTCATTTCTTCTGTTGCTGAAAAAGGAAGGGGGGAATTATGACAGATGGGAGAAATGTGGCTTGAAATCTGGCACACAGGCTAGAAAGATAGTGGAATCCAGTTGTCCTGGGAAACAAGTAAACATGATGTCTCTGTGTGTGTGTGTGTGTGTGAGAGAGAGAGAGAGAGAGAGAGAGAGAGAGAGAGGTGGGAATGGCCTGCCGGATGAGATCCATCTTATTTCTACTCTTGCTGCTTTCAAGAAAGCAGTAAAGACGGATCTCTTTCGGCAGGCCTTCCCGGAATAACTGTTGGCCCATAGACGAGTCCCATTAGTCTGATTCCTATGTTATTTTGATTTTAATTTATTTAATATCGTGTTTTAATTAGTTTATTGTTTAATCTGGTTTTAAGGGGATGGGAGGGGGGAGGACGGGATTGTGGGATGAGGGAATGTTTTTAACTTTGTTCTGTTTTAAATATTGCTGTTTCCCACCCTGATTGCCATGCAGAGGGGCGGGCTATAAATAAAAATGTATTATTATTATTATTATTATTATTATTATTATTATTATTAAACAGTGGGGGTGGCAAAATGGCATGCAACCCATGTGCTATCAGAAGACATACATTGCATTAATATCAAAAATGCTGCTGACTACAAGATACAGGACAGAAGATTGTTGTATAGGTCATTAGAGTTATTAGAGTCACCTACATAGATGGAATTATTTTGTGTCTGGTACATAACTACTCCAGGACTGCATGAAACCCCATCCCTCCAATTTGATGTCTTTCAAAGAAATAAAGGGACAGGGTTATCTGCAGATGACCACTGTAGATATGGGAGAAAAACACTTTCAAAATTCAACAATGAATCTTTCTTTTGAACAAAAATAAAATAAAAACAAAAGTCATATCAAAAATTTATAAATGCAACACTAGCTATCTCATACTTTCTCATTTTGACCCCAGTGCAATCACAACTGATTTTTTAAAAAAAACTTTAAAATACATTTTTTTCAAAATCAACATTGATGTAATAAGCAGACATCAAAGTTTATCCATTTTTTGAAGTAGGATATATATTAATCAAGAACATATATGGTTCTGTTTTTTCTTGAATAAAACTTTTCTTGGGGTTTTATCAGTTTTCTCATTCTGTTGTTGTGTGCCTTCTAGTAGTTTCTGATTTATGGTGACACTAAGGAGAACCTATTATGGTTGGGTTCCCCCCCACAAGATTCATTCAAAAGAGGTTTGCCATTGCTTTCCCCTGAGGCTGAGAGCATATACTTTGCCCAAGATCATCCATGGGTTTTATGGCCAAGCTGAGAATTGAAGCCTGGCCTCCAGAGTCATAGTATAACACTCAAAACATTATGCCAGGCTGGTTTCTAATAGTTTATAAATAAATACCATGTTACTGTCTTGTTGGTTGCTTCTCTGACTTACTGGTTTTTATTTATTGGTAAAGGAGAATCTAACCATGAATGGGCAAATCTTGATAAACTTGCTACTTTTCACCTATGGAGAAGTGCATTAGTGCTGAGGAGAGAAGTTGAAACAATTGCATTGTGTGCTAAGGCATCCATCTTTATTTTTGGCATAGCAGCAGTTGTTCTGCAAGCCATTCCTTCCTTCTCCTTACCCCAGGGATAAATGCTCTCTTTCTCTAATGTTTTTCAACAGTAGCCAACTGATTAATCACACCATATTTGCAAGAAACTAAGACTGAGGAACTGTAGAAAGTTGAGTTTGTTTTGGAATGAGTTGGGTCAAATAAGAGTTTTAAAACTCTCCATCAAACTTAGGAAGTCTTAACAAGGCACCTAAGGCACTTTACAGAAGTAGAGTGTACTCTGGCAGAGACCATCAAATAAATGGCATACTCAGGTGTCTGTCCAGTAAGGATGGGGAAAAATATATAATTTAGAGGCTACGCCTTTTATGTTACTGTGCCAGGATGTAAGTCTCAAATATTGCACCCCAGCTTAATTTATGATAATAATATTCACAATGATTCTTTATTACTTCTGACTAGGAAATCACTCATAACACTGTAAAACAGTAAAACATTACATGAACCAGATGGTACAGGATGTTTAAAAACTCCGTTTCTCTGGGCTACTTCTGTATATCCTAGTGAATTTATATTTAGCTTTGATGGAGAAAAAGATCAGAAAATTAGGTTTAAGAAATGAAGCAAATCCGCCTGTGAAAAGAAAGGATCATCAATTGTGCAAATTACAACTTTCCAGATTTACTTCAATGGTATTAAGAGAAATATGGCTGGTAGAAGTGAAATGGAAGGAGAAAAAAATAGGTATCTAGTGTTAAATTGCAGAGCTTCCAGAAGTCTTGTTACTACAGCTGTGTCAATAGGGGTTTTTTTTGGGGGGGGGGTGTCAAGAAAAGTATCCTTTGGCAAAACTGGCCACCTTGGAAAGCTGGAGGAGTTGTGTTACATCTGTAACCAAAATGCCAATTCGTATTTTTTTAAAGAAAAAGGTAGAGGAAAAACTTCAATGAAGACTTTTCTTTAAAAATATGAGCAGTTCTTTCCTCAGTACTGTCAGAGGCAGAATGAGTGACAACATTACAAGGTTGCATTTTAGTGTATAGAACCTCCTCATTTATTCTGAGAACAGAGTTTGCATCTATATGTCTATCCTCATCTTTTGCTCAGATTTGGGGGTATAGGGCCCACTGAAGGGCAGCTGGCAGGGCAGAGAAGACAGGCAGATCATAAAAGGAGATGGCAAAAGTGAAGTTGATACACACCAGAGCTCTCTGACATAGAAGGCGAAATGTCTCACAAAACTATAGTTCCCAGAATTTCATTGCACTGAGCCATGGCAGTTGAAATGGTATCAAACTGGATTATTTTTGCAGTACAAATGCAGCCTTAGATATGTTTTCCTTTTTTTTTTTAAATCACATATATCAACTCCTCAAACATTAAGAAAGGGGGAAAATAGGATCAGTATTCACATTGCTGATAGGTATAGGGCCTAACTTGTAGACTGACCAACAACTGAATGCATAAATTATAAAGTTAACAAAAGGGAGCATAGTAAGTGGCTACATACAGACTCAGATCACTGGTCCATCTCAGTAGTATCTACAATGTCCAGTATTATAAATATCAGTATGTTCAAACAAAATGCTCCAGAATACTGGAAAAGAAAGGGTACTCTGTTCATGTTTCACAGAAAATTTCTCAGGGGATGCCAGAGAAGAAACCATTTTTAGTTCTGTTGACTTGAAAGGGAGAAAGAATCAAGCACATCATTTTACGGGAATGTTTTCCCTTTGTTTTTGTTACATGTTTTTGAGAGGAGAGCAGCATTCTTGGTGCACCATCATCATCAATAATAATAATAATAATAATAACTATTAATATAAAATACTTTATTTATTTATTTACATATTACAGAATTAATAAAGTTTCTTTAAGTTCATACAATAATTATGGTTCTTTAACTAAATATATAAACAAAAATATTGGAATTAAAAGTAGGATAAAGCTTGAAAAGATGGAATGGTCCATCCACCAACTCATTATTTTTTTCAAACACAATAATGCAATAGGTATATTTTTAACCTAGGAAAATTGAGTATCATCCCATCCTTTCTCAATAAGATATTACAAAATTGATTGATCTAGTGGAAAAACCAGATTTGTGTTTGGGGGAGCACTGCTAAAAAGATTGGGTGATATTCAAAGTAAAATAAAAAGCAGATGCTGAGAAAAGCAAACAGACAGAATATATAGAAAGTTACAGATCATCCAAATAATTAATCTGCATTTTTCCTCATATCTGAATGCCTTGCAAGGTTCAAATGTCCTTGTGAAATCTTTTTCCTGCTTCATGTGGAATTCTTGACTTAACCTTAACTATCTACTACAAAGCCATTAATTTTGGGCGTGTTCACATTCCCGTGCAACACATTCATATTTCATTTAAACCAGTGGCTGAATTGAGTGTTGTAAATGGTTTTATGCACAGCTGGTTGAATGTCAACATTCCATACTATGTAATTCACATGCTTTTAAATGGCTTTTATGGCTTAAAGGCCCTTAATTTGTTCACATGGTCTTTACAGATGAGTGTTACCATGCCTACTCACACTTGTCCACTGAAGTGGTTTCAAAATTCATTTGGGAATATACTATTCAGCACTGGTGTTAAGGGATGTAATTGTTAGGAACCCGACAGCTCTCTCCTAGAGTATATTGGCTTTCCCTCTTTCTTCCTACATGGTATCATTATATGATGGCAGAATTCAAAGACAGAGCCTGTATAATATAGTCTATAGCAGGGGTAGGCAACCTTTTTGAGCCGGGTGCCAGGTTGCTGTCCCTAGACAATTGGGGGGCCGAAGCACCAAAAATAAATAAATAAATAAATATTTTTAAAAACCATATATATATATATATATATATATGCATGCACACTCTCTCAGCCCCAGAAAAGCCATGGCAAAACCCCTGTGGAGATTTTGCCAAGAAAAACCCAAGAACAAGTAATAACAACAATAATCAATATCATCATGGAGGGCGGCGGCAGCAGCGGGCAGCGGTAGGACTGGCCTGGGGCCGATCCAAAGGCCTCGGCGGGCCGCATCCAGCCTCGGGCCTTAGGTTGCCTACCCCTGGTCTATAGAATTAGTATGTAGATCTTGTAACACCTTTGAGACTAACTTAGGGGGGTTGCAGACTGCCAGAAATAGTGTGAATTCAGTCCACTTTCAGGGTTAGGGTTAGTGCTAGGGAATCATGGGAACTGTTATTTTTCTGAGACATTGAGCCTTCTCTGTCAGACAACTCTGATGCCACAATATAATACAGTTCCCATGGTTCCCTAACTCTAACCCTAACCCTAAAAGTGGACTGAATTCACACTATTTCTGGCAGTCTGCAATCCCCCTAAAAGAAAGAAGTCAGCAGCATGAGCTTTTGTAGACTTAATGCGTCTGAGGAAGTAGTATTATTACATGTTCATCTCTCCGTACTCACCTTGCAACAGTGAATGAAGAAAGAGGAATAAGAAGGATCAGTAGATTCTACTAATGTTGCTTTTTCCTTCTTGCTGATGGTATGTATTAGAGAAAGAAGGAATGTCAGTGGCAAGGAGATTACTTCACTCAGAAAGATCTGGGCCCCTTACCCAAGTATCATACAAAATCTGCTGTCAACATAGGTCCTGTTCAAAATGTCTATCCATCATGGTCTTTCAATTATAAGCAAAGTTGATGGCCTGATTCAGAATGTATGAATATGGGTAATTATCGGTACTAAATGGGGATGGAAAGAATATTTGATTATATTCAAGAATGATAAAAAAAAACAAGATGTTTTTGAGTGCCAAGACACCCTGATAAGAATCATGAACTGATAAGAATCTTTGCTTTTTGGACATTCTGTGCAAAAACACATGTGATTATTTTACACAGGCAAGAAACAGCAATTTCTACATGGAAAAACAAGATTTCAATGCAGAAATATTAATTCCTACACAGAAAATGTTGTTTTCTTTGCAGAACAAAAGTTGTAATTAGAGATTTGTTCTGCATAATGGTTGATTTGCATAGAAAATGGCATTTTCTGTACAAAAAACCCCCAGTATTTTCTATGCATAAATTAATATGTCTGCATTGAAATATTACTTTTCATGCAGAAAAATGATGTTTTCTGTGCAAAACAACTATGTCTGAATTTATTCAGTATAAAAAATACCTTCTCCCAGTTACCATATTAACCTTGGCCATTATCCCACTCCAAAATTATAGCACTATGATTCCACTTCAATTGCCATGGCTGCCTGCTATGGAATCCTGGGATTTGCAGTCTAAGTAGGGATATTTAGAATACTTAGCTCCAGAGTCTCACCAAATTGCAAACTCCAGGATTCCATAAGATGCAGCTGTGACAGTCAAAGTGGGATCATATCACTATAACTGTGAACTGTGAATGGTGAAAAGACCCCGGCTAGCAGGGTTATATACAAACTTTGGCTCCACTTATTCAGATTTCTTTTGTTCTCTTTTCCATAACTGACCCAGACACATTTCCATCCATCCTTTGATTCTTGCCAGCCTGGCACCTGCAATATCACAAGTACCCACCTTTTAACATCAAAAGGGGACACCTTTCATCTCAAGTTTGGCTCTGAAACCTCAAGGAATGAAAAGCTGCCCATCTGGACATCCTAACTAGTACAGCCTCACACTCTCCAAAATTTCACAGAAAAGAGTGACACATGTGGCCAAAATAGCAAAAGCTATTAGGGAGGAAGAACACAGAAACTAGGGTTGCATCTACACTGTAAAAATAATGCAGTTTGACTTCACTTTAGTAGTTGTAACTCAATCCTGTGGAATCCTGGGATTTGTAGTTATACATGGTCTTTAGCCTTCTTTGTCAAAGAGTGCTGGCATTTCATAAAACTACAAATCCCAGGATTCCACAGGATGATGCCATGACAGTTAAAGTCGTGACAAACTGCATTATTTCTACAGTGTAGAGAGGCTGCAGTGGTTCCTTTGGTTTGAGCCTACTGGGAAGATCAAGATTCCACCCCCTCCTCTCCCCTTTCTAGCAAGTGATGTAAGCTGAGGTCAAAGAGGGGAAATGGGAGGACAGCAGAATATTAATTGGAATCGTTCCTGCTAAATCAGAACAATTGGAGTACATACAGCTCACCATCTCATTCAATGAAGATATCTTCTTCTTTTCCCCTTTCCTTTCTCTTCTGTGTCTGTTTCCCTCCCCCCCCCCACACACACACCTCTGGTTTCCCTATTTCCCTATTGGCATCCCCACTGTTTAAATAACTGACATGAGCCAGTTTGGGAGCCAAGAATAATTTCAATAGAGGGGAATCAAAATGCAGTAAATGAATAAATAATAAACAAACAAACTTAGTGCTCCCAGGACCGTCTTTTAATTGGGAAAGAAAATCATTTTTATTTTAATCTCCTTCCCATGAAATCATAAATTTAATATGGGCAAAAAAGGAAGGGAGGGAGGAATACCTGAGATTTGATCATTCAGTTGTCACAGTGGGGAATCCTTAAATAAAAAGGGGAGAAAAAGAATCAAAGATGCATGGGCACTTGCTGGTGTCTTAGTGCTCCTCACAAAGTCTGCTGAAACCCTACAGAGAATCTACAAAGGTTTCCCTGCCTAATTGATGTGTGATAATAGGTTCAGTGAAGAGAGATCAATAACATAATCAGTTTTTCTAACAGTGGGTTGCTTTTCTTCTCTATCCTTGGTTAGATTCCACAAAGACCTCTGCTGTTCTCAACCACAGTGATTTGAATGTAGTTTACAGGATCAGGCTGTCAAACTGACATTCCTAAAAATAATTGTGTCATAATATCTGAGGTGCTCTTTCTATTTTCTTGAAAGGCCTTGAGAGCAGATGGATCTGAGAGCATCCTAAATCCTGATACAGAAAATAAGCTTAATTTTTGAATGATGGTTGCCTTCAGCTTTGGTTATGTAAAGCTTTCTGTTATATTAGGAGGTGCATGAGTTTATCTGTATTAATTTGAAATAGATTTATTGGCTGTTAACCTCTTTGAAATGGCTGGTATATATCCATTGATGAGCATACTTTAATCCAAATATTTATGCTGTGCACTGTATCACTGTCTTCTAGCCAAGGACTTTGCACTAGAAAGAGCAAATAAAAAGCTGCAGAAATAACAGCATTTGGGGAATGACTTATAAGAAATCATTAAAATATTGCAGATTCTTATTTTGTTGTTTTAGGCACAAGGGAACACAAAGTTTGCCTCTTAAACAGCTGGCATCCCCTCCCCCCCAACTAACTCCACATTTCCTCAATAAAATTCCTTGTAAAAGAGTTATGTTTTTAATTTAGCCTTCTTTTTTGTACTTCTGTTTCAAAATAATAAATTCTTGTGATTCTGCCTGCTGAAGTTATGCATAAAATGATAGCAATAAATGGAAACAGTTTACTGAAAGTTGCACTGCACTGGTAATGGGAAGCAATGTGATTCAAAAAGAAGCTTTAGCATCAAACTCTTGGATTCAAACAGGTTGGGATTATGCCCAAACTGCAATCAAGTTTTTCCAGCAGTTTTATGTGTACTTGATGAAACAAAATGCTAAACACTGCCTCTATTGGATTGCTTCCACCTTAAGTCCAAACTTCCTTCCCATCTAGCTCTGCTTGGCTAATGGATGACAAATATGAGGCTTCCAATCCAATGAAATTGTTGGATTTGCTGACATAGGCATGCATATAATTTCATTTCTTATCTGAAGTAACCTTCAGATAAATATGTGGATTCCATTCAGCAATACTATGAGCTTTATCTCATGAGGAAAGAAAGCTGAAACAGAGACAGTAATGGCTTTCTCTGTGCCTCTCTGTGTGCCCTCAAAGCACATCCACTCTCTTTCTAAGGGCGATGGTCATAAAAACATGCCTTTTGTCACACTGGAAAAAAACAGTTTGGCAAAAGACACATTTTTACTATTGTCTCTCTCAGGAGAAGGGGAATGGAAGCACTATGACAGCATGCAGACAGGCAAGGGGAAAGCTGCTACTCTCCTAATCCATTTTGGCATTCTTTTCTCATGCAATAAATTAGAATGATCTCTAAATCCTGAATGACCCTCTCCATTAATCCTATGTAATAAAGATTAACAATAAACCAAGATCCTTGATTGTGAGACATACACATATTGTGCAACTAATGGATGCATCCACACTACAGAATTAAAACAGTTTGACACTACTTGAACTACCATGACTCAATGCTTTACCATGACTCAATGCCCTGTTAGTTCTAGTGCTCCACCAAACTATAAATCCCAGAATTCCATAGCATTGAACCTTGGAACTTAAAGTGATATCAAACTGCTTTATTTCTGCACTACGGCAAAGGCCTAAACCAGGGGTTCCCGGACTTTCTCATCGGGGGGCCGGTTTGCTGGCCCCCAGATCTTGTGTGCCAAAATGGCGCCCGAGTCATGCGCATGCGCGCGCGATGCCAGGCACATGCATACGACTCCGAATGCCATTTTAGAACAAGAAATGACGTCCGGCGGCATGCACTAGCAGCAGCGGCGGCGGCGGCAGGAGGACTCACAGGCCGGTAAGAAGGTCTCGACGGGCTGGGTCCAGCCTGCAGGCCGTAGTTTGGGGACCCCTGGCCTAAACTGTAGCTCCTATCAGCCCTAGCAAGCATAATGAATGCTCGGGGATGAAGGGAACTGATGACCAAGGACAGATAACTGATGACCAAGGACCTGCAGCAGTTCTAAAAATAAGCGCCTTTTCTTCATGTGTGTAATCTATTTTAAGAATGAGGGCACAGAAGTCAGTCAATTAAATAATTGCATAAATGAATCAATAACAAATGAAGTACAAAGTACAATTGACAGCAGCACTAAACTCTTCATGTGCACTGCATGCATTTTTACTAATTTATTCAAATAACATACAAAAGGCTGGTGGTAATAAAAATATTACGTGATCCTAAGAGAAGATGAAGCAAACTAAATCCTTTTTTCCTTCAATATTGGGCCCACAGCCGGTGAGAGACTTGGAGCTATTGTCCAAACTGAACCCTCTGCATGCCAATACTCACTAAGGACTCTGGGGGGTTGCAGACTGCCAGAAATAGTGTGAATTCAGTCCACTTTTAGGGTTAGGGTTAGTGCTAGGGAATCATGGGAACTGTTATTTTTCTCAGACATTGAGCCTTCTCTGTCAGACAACTTTGATGCCACAATAAAATACAGTTCCCATGGTTCCCTAACTCTAACCCTAACCCTAAAAGTGGACTGAATTCACACTATTTCTGGCAGTCTGCAACCCCCCTCTATCACATGGGGGAAATGGGGGGAAATTGGGGATTTAAACTGTCATTATCCCAGGAAAGTCACATGATTGCGGTGAAAATTTTCACACAATGTTGTAATTAAAGAGGAGTAACCAGGGAATAACCAGGGAAATCTCATGAATGATTTGTTGCTGGTTATTCCCTGGTTATTCCCAGGATAAGTCCTCTTTAATCACAATGTGTGTGAAAATCTTCCCATGATCATGCAACTTTCTTGGGATAATGGCAGTTTAAACCCTCGATTTCCCCCCTGATTTCCCACCGTGTGATAAAGTCCTAAGAGCGAGTATGTATTAGGGTGACTTCCTGCTTTTTTTTTTTTATCACACCCTCTCTTTTCCTGCATCATTCTAATCTGCAGCCAATTTCTTTTTCTTCTTCTCTCTCTCCTCCATAGGCCACATAAAGCTACTTTTTATTTTTGTTATAAAACAAAAAAAGTAAGCATATTTATTTTCTCATGTAGACACTGTGTGTGTATGGTTGTGGGACTGGCTGTTGCTCAGCTTCTAACTTAGCAATTGATTATTCTGTTTGAGAGATCTACTACTATCTCAGCTTGAGTCCAGACTATCTAAAATAAAATATAAAATAGTTGGCCCAAGTTTTAACAACTTTCGGGGACGACATTCTCCTGGTTCCATCACCATCGTAGGCCTCTCTGGCTAGGACACAGGAGAGAGCCTTCTCTGGCTTTCTCAAGACTATACAACTCCTTTCCACAGACGTCTGGCTAGCCCTTTCACTGCTCTCCTCTCACTAGCAGGCTAAGATCTTTCATTGAGGAAGGCCTTTGGAATTTTAATCATATGGCAGCAGAGTTTTTAAAAGCAGTTTGCTGTGTTTTTACTTGTATCCTTTCAATTATTTTTAAAATCTATTTCAAACTGTTTAACCATTTATCTTTTAAAATAGAATTGATTTAGTTCTGTAAGCAGCTGCTTTGGATCCCATGCCAGGAGAAAGGTGAGGTATAAATTGAATGAATTAATTAATGACTCTCACACATTTCCCAAATATTCTATCCATATTGAAGGCCTATGACATCTGGAGAACACCATAGTCCCCATTCCTGACCTACAGGTATGTGCCACATCCCAGTTGTAAATTTGCAACTCTGTTGGTCTTTGTCACAATTTCCTAGGTATCTTATGTGCATAAAGATCCCAGCAATACTTCCCCTTGTGTGCATGATAATGCATGGACCAGTCCACAATGGTGTCTTATCAAACAGGGAGAAAAGGAAGTTATGTTACTAGAACGTTAATGGAAACATGCCCTCCACCTGTCCCAATTTCCCAGGGCAGTCCTGTTTAGCCCTCTGTTTTCCAACTTTTTCAGCTGCTTTTAAACTGTCTCAGTTTCTTTATCTTTCTCCTTCTTTTCACCTTTGTCCCCTACCTACTTCATTTACTACAAATTGAGTTCAATGCCCTAAAGTATCAGTAAATGCCCTAAAGTAATTTGTGTTCAATTAACTCAGCATATCAGAGAGGAGAGGAAGGGTGGGGATGGAATCCCAGTAGGCCCAGGCAAAACCAAACTGCTGCAGCTTGTATGTTCTTCCTCATTCTTCCCATCCTGACCTGACACTCTGATGTTGCATCGCTACATGTCCCAACTGTAATGCACAAAATGTTGCAGGGTATGTGAAAGATTGCCTCTATTTTGGCATCAGGCAATTAAAGCACCACTTTTTAGACTGTTGATTGAGAGTACATGTAAGTGGGGAGGCAATGTGATGTAATGGTCTAAGCATTGGAGTATGACTCTAGAGAACAGGGTTCAAATCCCCACTTGGCCATAAAACCCATTGGGTGACCCTGGGCAAGTCATACTCTCTCAGGGGCCATTCACACTAGATTATAAAATGGTTTACAAACCAGTCTAAAAGGGGGTCATTCACACCTGCATCGGGTTTTCCCAACCCAAATTCAGGGGCACCCAGTGCAAATCCCCCTTAACCTGGTGCTTTTGAACTGAGGCATTTTCTGTGTCTTTTCAAAAGAACCGTGTTTTTTTACCAGCCACAAATGGGAACTTGCTGTCAATTCAATTTGGAGCACAGGAAGGGAGGGGTTAATGCACAGGGGATGGATCATGCCCACCCCTTTGCTCTCTCCCTGCTAGCCAAAGCCAAAGCCAGGGAGGGAGTTCTCCTGGGAACATCATTAGATGGGGTACTTTTAAAAAAATTTAAAAAATGACAGTTTATGCACATCTTTGCTATTGCATGGCTGCTGTAGATAGTACCTTTAAATACTCACATCCTCAATATGACACAGGTGCACATGATTTGATTAACCGTAGGGGTGGGGGTTGGAGGTTGTTTTTTCCTCTTTCCTCAGAAATAAAGCCACAACAGACTCCGCTTCCAAGTTGGTGCACACATATTATATTGCATTTATAACCCTTGGGGGTTTCTTGACTGAGAGTGTGCTGAGGAGGAGGAGGAGGAGGAGCACTGAAAAATCAGGGGATGGGGTCTCTTGGGAACATGATGAGAGGGTGGATTTTCATTTTCATTTTTTTAAAAATTTCTGCATAGTTGCCACTGCGGTTTGGGTTAGGCTGTCCTCTGGGGCTGAGACAGTGTGACTCCCCTGCTGGTGAACCTATTGCAGGAGTTTCTTGGCAAGGGATCTTCAGAGGGGCTTGCCATTGCCATCCTCCAAGGCTGAGGGGAGATTCCCCCAAACAGTGTGACATAAGTGTGCATCATTTGATTGGCAGTTTAAAAAAAGCCCAAGAACGATCAAAATTGTGTCTCCATTTTAAATTGATACAAATGGTAATGTGAACATCAACAGGGTTAAATTGCCATGGAGAGATTTGATCGGAGTAAACACAGTGGGAACTTTGATTTGGTATTGCATCATCAAATATCCCTGGATCTACTTGGTACAAAAACACTAGTGTGAATGTTCCCTCAGACTCAGAGGATAGCAATGGTAAACTTCCTCTGAAGAAATGTACCAAGAATACTGAAGGATAGCCTTAGGGTCGGAATGACTTGAAGGCACGCAAGAACAACAGCAATATATAGGTGAATGAAATATATGAGAGGCCTAATATTTCATGCTTGTGGAAGTGAAACTCTGTTATATGTAGTGGGAAATCAATTATAATCCATTCGGGATTATTTTCTTAGAAATCAAATAGTATTGCTGATAGAATACAAATATGATTGTTAAGTCCACTCAAATGTCCACTGAAAATTCAAACTGACTTCTTTTCTTTTCTTTTTTTAAAAATCTGCAGATGGAATCCTGTGGTGGTAAATGGGAATTTCATGCAAAATGGGAGTTTTGTTTTTTACTGTTTACTCAATTAAAAATCCTTAACAGCTGTTAACATTTTCCAACTTAAAACCACTCAAGCCATCCATTTTGATTTGGAGCCTCTGTATGGTAAGTTTCCATCTGTCTACCTCTCTGCAAGGCACCAGAAGTTAACAGATGTGTGCAACCTATGTTGTGTTTCCCCATCTGAATTCTCCATATGATAGGCAAAGCAGCATCACCAGTGAATTGGAAGGGTTTCTCCTTTGCATTAGGTATTAAGTTAAATTAACAATTTAACTTAATCTTTGCTTGCTTTATCTTGGCAGAGCATGTATAAAGGGAAGAGCTTTAGGTTTCCCAATGTACCTTGTGTGATTTGCAGCTCCAATTTTGCTAATGCATTTTAGCTGAATATTACTGGCATCAAATTTTAAAGAGCTTTTCTTTAGTCCCATTCACATCCCATATTTCTCCTCATAATTAGCCCACATAGGATGAATAAAGAGATTACTTGAAAAAGCTACTAATCACATCACAGATGTGTCTTAAAACAGAAAAGCTGCAAGAAAAAAAGTATGCTTGGAACAAGAAAGGGCAAGGGGTCATTATCAGCCACAATTTTGGGGGGTTTGGGGTTTGTTGTTGTTGTTTTTTTGGAGGGGTTGACTATGAACAGCCCAACTAAAGCTGAAAGCAAAAGGCACAAACAGGTAGGTACAACAAAAAATGGGAGAAAATAGCCTTTAAAAAAAGGTATTTGAAGTCTATTTGTGGTAATCATGAAAGAGGAACAGCCCCCTATGTCATGATTGCTGGTTGTCGTCCACAGATGGAGGGCAACTTTTTGTATAGGACAGCTTGCATTATCCATGGCATTGATGGGGTCCACATGATTTTGAATGTTGGAAAATTAGTATGTGTGAATGTATGGAAAGCATCCACAGGTAACACAGGCTCTCCTATTCAGAGAGTCACTGTCCATGTATACAGCATGCCTAGAAACTGACATGGAAAAGGAAGTGAGCATACTCTCCCTGTGTATTCACCCAGACAGAATCTGAATATTGGAATAAAGCTGAGTCAAAATCAAATAGGAAAGAGATAAATATGAGATGGGAATAGAAGTATTTTGGAAAAAAAAGCAGTTCACAGAATTACTCATTGGAAAAGATGATAATGCTGGGAAAAGGCAGGAGGGAAGAGGTAGAATACATTGCAGGTGGATAGTCAAGGAAGTCACAGCTCAGACACACAGTTTCTTGGAGGTCTCTCATTCATAAGGGAGTTTATCACATGGGAGGCACAGCGTCCTCCCCCCGTCATTAAATTGAATTTAAATCATCATAATTGCATGATCAGGGTTCACCCCCCCCCCCGCTTTTGTCCCATCCTTCTCCCATGTTTAAATCATAATGGAGCTGTTCCCATGTGCTTGTCCCATCAGGAAAGCATAATGGAGCTGCCATTTGGTAATAAGGGAAGTTATTACGAAATGGACAGGAGAAAAGCGCAGGGGTGTGAACTCTGATTGCACAATTATGACAATTTAAATTTGATTTGACAATGGGAGGAGGATGCTGTGCCTCCAGTGTGATAAACTCCATCTCACCATAAGTCAAAGCTAACTTGATGGCAAATGAAAACAATCACCTAAAATTATAATTATGAAAATGGGTGATTATTGGATGTTCTTATTTGTGGGTCTTTGTAAGGCTAAAGACGTGCTCTTTTGTTTGATTGTGGGAATGAAAAAACACATTTTTATAGTTGAAGATAAATACCTTTGATATGACAATGTGTTCTTTGAACAATTATCACACATCACTGAGAATTAGACAGAGGGAAAAAAATCAGTAATTGGTTATGCAGAATGTTATAGGAATGTAAGAAGAACACTCCTAGATCAGAGAAAAAGCTTATATAGTGTGACATTCTGCTCCCACAGATGCCAGCATGACTACAATACTGTTCCCTACCCCCCGGATATAGTTAATTTGGTTGCATGTATCTAGCCTAGGAGCTAGTCTTCTCCATGTGCTAGATTGGAATGTAAGAAGAAACATAATAACCTGAGGTTATGAGACATTGAAAATGTCATGGGATTTCATAGAATCATAGAATTATAGAATCATAGAGTTGGAAGAGACCACAAGGGCCATCCAGTCCAACCCCCCTCATGCAGGAACTCCCAATCAAAGCATCCCTGACAGATGGCCAGCCTCTGCTTAAAGACCTCCAAGGAAGGAGATTCAACTACACTCTGAGGGAGTGTGTTCCACTGTCAAACAGCCCTTACTGTCAGGAAGTTCCTCCTAATGTTGAGGTCTGGTCAGCTATTTATAATTTTCTGCTTAGAGAGCTCTATTGCATTATTCTGTATACCTCAGCACTGACCTCAGGATTCCATTGGATGGAGCAATGGTAGCTAAAGTATTAAAGTTCTATAATTTTGTAGTGTGGATATACCCCTCATTTTTCAGGAGTTTCAAGCAGGAGTTTATTGAAAGGGCTTTGTCCTTCTCCAGACATTTATAATTCTAGAGCCTGACATAACCAAGGCAAAAGAATTATTAAACTCTGGGAAATGTTGCCATGGTTGCCAAGTAGGACAATGTGCAGACATATTGATTTGTATCAAAGGTCCACTATGGTGATCCAAGGGGGGGGGGGTCCAGAGTGCTCATTCTTACCATTCCATGCTCACCTCAATTTACCTCACCTAGAAAGATGCCCATTGAAGGGGGGAAAGCCATGTGTTCCCAGAGAAGCAACATGCATTCCTCCAACCATGATGTGCCAAAGCCAACTGTAAGATGATGTGGCAATTGAAATGAAAGAGAAACGGGGAGAGGGGGGGGGGAAGAGATGAAGAAGAGGAAAACATGGTGAGAATGAAGTGGGTGGGGGAATTAGTACACATGAAGAGGGAGAGGGTAGGATTTAGATGGGAGGGCAGAATGAGAAGGGAGCTTGGAGGACATGATCAGTGGGAGAGGGAAGGGAGGAGGGGAAACTTGGCATATTTCAAGAGACGACTGGATGCAAACCTGTGAATATGCAAATACAATCAAAATAAAAAGAACTGGAAACTCTTAATACTTTGAAGCAGTCTTGCTGAGCCCTAAAATAGTTACTGGCTGTTAGGTGTGACCATTGATCAAACGGGGAGCATGTGTGTGTTTGCTGCCCTATGTGGTGAACCATAGAATACAACATAGGGAGCTGCACAAAATCTCAAAATATGCATCTGGATGATCCAAATACAAATCCCTATCCAATGATTTTATCTCCAGCATGTGTCCTGGATGGATTCCAATAGGAAAACCGAGATTTAAGTAGCATCCCAGCTTTCTGTTATTTCTCTCTGTCTGGTATTGCTACTCAGCTACTGTGAAGCTCATATTATTACTCATAATTACCTCAGTCAGTGGAAACTTATTTTGTTATTATTTGGCATTGTTAAAGCAGAGGTCACCTTTTTTTTACCCTGCTGCATTGCCTAGGGATAAATAAAATTAATTGTCATTTTTTCAGGATGTTGCTAAAGATTCAGTGGAGTGGAAATACTATTCGCCTGTGGTTCTGAATGTTTTCTTTTACAGAAACTATGTAAAATAAAGCAATAGTATAATTCCAGAGAAACACACAGTGTGTGAAGACGCTTGATTTCAGATACCCTGCAAAACCCAACTGTTACAGAAGGGACTTTAGGTTTTCCTCTTTTCACAGTGATCTCTGCAGTAACCAAAAGCAGGAATGTCCATGGTTTTGGGTTGTATGAGAGCTTTCACAGATGAGGCACTATGCTTGCCACCTGTCTGTCTCTAGACATGTACTTATACGGAGGTCTCCGAGGGTCCTCCATGGCAAGACAGTGGCTGTTTGAGTTAAAGCAGAGCTATGGTTGGCATTATCCAGTTGGCATTACACAAGAAAGTACTGGATAGCTCCTTGTACAAGAATTAATCCCCAATACATAAGTGTGTGCCACCAAGAGGACACTGCCTTTGTTTTCTTGTAAGGAAGAACATTCAGCATTGCAGATTGGAATAGCAGTGTGATAAATTAAGGAAGATGGTTTTTGAGGGATGGGGCTGATATTTCCTTACCTCTTTTGTTGATGTTTCATTTTGCTGCACTGCCTATTTTGTAGCAATGCTCTTATCTATGAGCACTGCTCTTTGCAATCCCTGGATGAAGGCCATTTAACCCCCCCTTAAAATATGATGAAAGTGCTAAATTATAATGCTGCATCACCAAGAGAGGTATAATAAGAAACACAATTGTCTCAAAGGCTGGCAGACATCACTTAATTTAACTCACAATGCCCTCTGGGTAATTGTACCTATTATAGCAGTGCTGAGAAGAATACTATAGGCATTTTTTTTGACAGCCATCAATTCCTTTTTTTGCATACAAGAATAGAAATATTGAAGAAAGTTGTATATACATTTTTAATGGTGGGGTGTGTGTGTTTGGATTAAAACCTACAATCTCATAGTCAACATGGTTTCATGCCATGTTGGTCTGGGGATTTGGGGAATTTTTTTTTTTATCTAAGAAATGAACTTGTCCAATTAAAAAATATTGAGGAAATTGGGTTCAAAATGCAGATATTAAGAAAAATTGTAGATCTGTGTGAAGTTGAAGGCTTTCATGGCTGTTATTCATGGATTCTTGTGGGCTTTTCAGGCTGTGAGGCTGTGTTCTAGAAGAATTTCTTCCTGATATTTCACCTACATCTGTGGCTGGCATCTTCTGAGAATGGTGGTATGGAAATGAGTGGGATATATAGATATAGATATAGATCTCCAGGAGATGGTGGAGGGCAGATTTTACGTGGGCAATGATGTCTTCAATTGGGATTCTGATGGTGGTAACTGCAAAATTACCTCCTTTAGACAGGATGGATGTTTCTTCTTTTGAAAGTTGCACTCTGTCAGATTGATACTGGCCGATGATGTGTCCAGCAGGGGTTTCAGTTGGTGTTTATGGCATTTGTTGAATTTTTGTTTCTGCATTTCAATGTGGACCACTATATCTTTTTCCATTTTTTTGTAGGCGAGATTGTCAATTTTGTTCCAGTCTTGGGTGTTCATATTTTGACTGATGCTGAGGTAGAGTGATAGCAGCTCCTGTATTCTCTCCCATAACAGATGATGTGTATTCTCTCCCATAACAGTGCTTGTTCTATTGTAGATACAGTTGGCCTGTGGGGATTTTAAGGTCCTTTTTGCTGTGAGAAAGTGTGATATAGTTTATGTGTCTCTGCAGCATAGCAGAAAAGTTAACGAACAGAGTAGATGTGCTCTCCTGGTCTGGAGTTTTTTCCAGTCTTTGGGTGTCTTGGAACAGTTTCTCCCCATAGAGATGTTCAATGTGAAGTTGAAGGCTTTCACAGCTGGCATCCATGGGTTTTTGTGGGTTTTTAAGGCATTGAGGATGTGTTCTAGAAGAATTTCTTCCTGATGTTTCACCTGCATCTGTGGCTGGCATCTTCAGAGAATGATGGCATGGAAGTGAGTGGAGTATATATATATTGTGTGACCCTAGGTTGAGAGGATGTGATTTGCATGTAAATCTGTTATTGTTCTATTGTTGAATAACAAGGCCTCGGGGTGGGAGGTTATGCGAGAAGGATTAGTGTCTATTTAATTAGTGGTCCATTGTCTGCTGGGAAAACCTCTGCCCCTCAGTGAAGTTCAATTGCATGTGCTGAGTCTTGATTTTGGTGTTTTTCAGGACTGGTAGCCAAACTTTTAAGCTTATCGTACCAGTACCTGTAACATTCCCATTGTGTCTCTGGAAAGTAACGATATGGGAATTGCATTAGACTATTGATAACGCAATAATAACATATGTGTATTAACATATCTTTATGTAAATTTAATGTTGTAAGCCGCCCCGATTGCTCTGTAGAGGGGTGGGATAATAATAATAATAATAATAATAATAATAATAATAATAATAATTTAAAAAAATGAGAACACATATTATCGCACTGCATTTACTGTTGTACCAGTACCAGCGCTAAAATAGTTCCTCAGCTGTCCCTCATTGGTGCATGCTCACTGTTGTGAAAACCCCTATGTCTGCATTGGAAAGAATGCTACCGAGAGGTTTAGGAAGCAAGCATTCATTGTTTTTTCTCAAACATGATGCAATTCAATCTCCAAAAATAAAATAAAATATTTAAATTGCCTGTGGCACCTTCCTTGCGTCAACACCAGAAGAGTTGAGTTAAGTTTGTGGATGTTCTGGGATGGGAGGGGAGGAAGTTGTCTTAGCCAATCAGAACATGAGGACAGATTGAAACCTGGTAGGATTATCACACACACATCATCTGGAACGGTCTGTAAGCATTCTCTGGCTCAGGACGCATTTTTACAGTTCTCCTGCTGGAACAGGCTAGGAACTGTCAGAGTACGGAATGGGAACTCGATGAGGATCATACCGTGCAATAAAATATGTTCCGTTCCATTCTCATCATGTACTCATTATGTTATGAGAACACAGTGCGATAAGCTTATTTGTTTACTTTCATGATTTCTTCTTTCCTGTTAAAGTTGTCTAGGTGTTTGTGGATTTCAATGGCTTCCCTGTGCATTCTGACCTGATAGTTTTTGGCATGGTCCAGAATTTCAGTGTTTTTAAATAGCATTTTATGCCTAGGTTGGTTTATAACATGTTCCACTACTGATTATTTTTCTGACTGGCCCAGTCTTCAGTATCTCTTGTGTTCCTTGATTTGCGTTTGAACACTGTGTGTTGTGGTCCCTATGTAGACTTGTCTGCAGCTGCATGGTATATGATAAACTCCTGTGGCTGTGAGAGGATCTTTCCTGTCCTTTGTTGAGCAAAGCATCTCCTGGATTTTCTTGGTTGGATTGTAGACCATTTGGAGGTTGTGTTTCTTCAACAGTTTGCAAATGCAGATGCAGGCAAAACATCAGGAAGAAATTCTTCTAGAATACGGTCTCACAGCCCGAAAAGCCCACAAAAACCCAAAATTGTAGATCAAGATCAACTCACTGTGTGTGATTTTTAAAACATGCACCCAGAATGAGAAACTGGATGGATTAAATTTGGGACTAATACATGCAAAATTAATACAGACCATAAACAGACTTATCTGTCAATTTATGTGAAAGAATTGGCAAACATGATGAATGGAAAATCATGACAAAAGAGTTGACCATAACTACCATCTTTCCCTCAAATTTGCATGAACTGGGGAAGAATAACTAAACACACTTTGAATTGATTTTGAAGTATTCAAACACCTCTTCTTTCCCCCCCCCCCCCCAAAAAAAGTTTGACTTCTGCCCCTTGGTCTCCCATACAGAACCTGTACTACTGTTTCATTTCTCTAATAGCTACCCAGAGTCTAATTGAAAGTGAACAAACTTCACTTGGGCGGGTAGTTTAACTAGAACTGTAGTAGAAAGTGGAAAGGAAATAAAGAGAACACTAAATATAATGAGGGTTCAAGAAGGATCAGGTCAATGGGGAAGAAGTGCAAAATAAACTGTATTAGGGCCTTTGCAGACTGCCAGAAATAGTGCACATTAAATTGAGGCACTGCCCTGGCTCAGTGCTAGGAAATCATGGGAACTGTATTTTTTCTGGGACATTGAGCCTTCTCTGTCAGAGAGCTCTGGTGCCACAATAAATTACAGTTCCCATGATTCCCTAGCACTGAGCCAGGGCAGTGCCTCAATTTAATGTGCACTATTTCTGGCAGTCTGCAAAGGCCCTTAGTTGCAAATGCTACTGAATATTGGAAATCTTTCTCTCTGTATGTCTCTCTTGGACATATGTGTGTGTTACTGGACACAGAGAGTGTTCATGACATGACATTTTAGTTCACTGTGACCAGACTAGGAAACACACCGTGCTATTCCACTACTCTAGTCACATATTTTCTTTCTCTTAAGAAGTGGAAAGAATCAGTTGAGATATTTCAGAAGCTGTGAAGATCATACTAATCACAGCCACTACTCAGTGGCAAGAGAATTTTTTCTACTGTAGTATTTTTAAAAAGAAAAATCTAGCTGTCATATGTAAATGAGACTGTAAATGTAAATGAATGCATGTAAATGATTTACATGTAAATGTAAATGAATGCAGCCTTCAAAACAAAATGAATACACTCCAATGTGAAAACTGAGTCAAAAGAAAATTCATTGCAGCTAAATTTGTATTGTGAAATATGCACACGAGCTTTCAAAAATATTAGAGGAATCTATGGCAAGTTGTCACGTCTCAATGGGAGGACACCTCCTCAGGCAAAGGGGAGAGCCAGGATGATGAGTCTTACCTGGAGCCAGATAAGGCTGATGGTCTTGCCAAATGCACCAGCAGAGGCAGAGACCAGACCATTCCAAGCAGCAGCTGCAGATCAGGAAGAGGAGGAAGTGGTACTTCACCCTCTCAAGTGACATAAATTAAAGTGCCAGGAGCAAAAAATCAGGCAATGTCCTGCTCCACTTTAAATATAGGAGGCTCGCAGGGCCAATTAACAACTGGCTACAAATTATCTCAGCCAAGACCATTCAATGCAACCCTGTCTCTGGCTTCCTGGCTCTTCTGGACTATTCTTCTCAGAGATTGTCACATTCTTTTTAAAGTGTCTTATCCCCAATGGGATAGAGGCACATTTAATTTTAAAAAGGGTGTTCACTTGTGGCTGTGCGAATGCAACCTGTATACAGCCTGGATGCCAGATTGGTTTATCCTGTGGCTTTTCAAAAACGAGAAAATCTCAGTTTTAAAATTAAATGCACCTCTATCCTGTCGGGGATAAGATGCTTTAAAGAGAATGTGATAATTTCCTTCTGTGGGGAAGAGTGGGAAGCCAGATACATCCCTCTCCATCTTGCAAAGGATTGAGGGGAGAAGCAGATGGCTGTTAAAGAATGGCCTCTGGTTGCGATTGGGCCAGTACCACAGTGACCTCATGGCTCGCTCTCAAAGTGGGCCACCACTTGCAGCCCCAAGCCGTGCAGGCCAGGAGTCAATTCAAATTGACTCCTTTTTAATTTGGTCCTTTGGGCTGGAGCACTGCTTCAGTGCAGCTTCTGGGCACTTTGGAAGTGTGCATCATCTAATCGCTATGTCCCAAAGTGGCTGGAAGCCACTTTATTTGGCCTGTGCATTTTGGGCCTGGGAATTCTTCCTTGCTGGGAAGAAACTTCTCCCTTTGCACCTGGTCAGCAAGTGAGCAGTGAAGCAGCATTTCAGAAGCTCTCACTTACACTGACCTATGCCAGCTGGTGTGCATGAGAGGCTTCTTGATTGGCTGCTGGACCAGCTGCTTGGACACTGCTCTCTTTGCACCTGGTCACCCTTGGAGCAGCAATCGAGCAGCTAGCCAGTCAGCCAGCCTTCCTTTCGCTGTAAGGCCAGTATGAGCAAGAGGGAGGGGCAGGCCTGGGCTGCTGCTGTATCCACATATGAGAGGATGAAGAGGAGGAGGAGGCAATCACACTGCTGAGTGGGTGCTGCACAAACAATAGACCTAATACCAAGAAATAGGCATTAAGGGGGTGCTAGGCTTGTTGTCCAAGAGGGAAGGTTGTGGTTTGGTGCTCACTGTTCTAATATATCATTTGGAAGGGACTCAAGGTGCTATATAATCCTGCTGGTGCAAGAACATACTGTTAAAACGTCCCTGAGAAGTGGCCATCACATCTCTACTTAATCTCCAACAAAGGAAAGCCGTTCACTCTCTGAGGCAGTCTATTCTATTCTTATTCCTATTTTATTCATTCATATCCCACCTTTCTCCCAATAATAGGACACAAGGCAGCTAACAACATATTTAAAGCAATGCAAATTAAAAACTATACAAAAGCATTAATAAAAGCATAAAAATAAGATTTAAAATTAACAATTTATAAAAAATATAACAATTAACAATTCATAAAAATATTGAAATTCATTAAAACGACTATGCAAACATTAAAAACAGCACTGCACAATATTAAAAGCCCAAACCTAGTTTTAACATATAGTCAGTTTGTAAAGACCTGTAGGCCCATACAACTGTATGGGGGTAATAATTTTTCCCTCCTTTGATTCCCCCCAGCAGGACACACCAGTATGTCTAAACTACCTTTATTACTGGTTTCCACTTTCAAACAACTCTTATAACTAGGTAGTTCAGTACCACTCAATCCATGCTTCCAGTTTTCATGACAATTCATGACTTACTCCTAATAAATTTCTCACATTTTTGTTTTGTGTACAAAACAGCATTTTCTGTGAGGAATATTTCAGTAAAATGCTGTTTCTATAAGAAAAAAAATGCTGTAATTGAAGATTTGCTCTGTGTACAATTCACATGTGGTTGTTTTGAAAACAGCATTTTCTGTGTGGAAAATAATAATTCAATGCAGAAATGTTAATTTCTGTGCAGAAAATGCTGTTTGCAAATCCCCCATGTATGTATTTTATGCAGAACAACTCACCAATTAAAGCTTATTGCTGCAGAGAAAGCAACATTTTATACACAGAATTTAACATTTCTGCATATAAATATTATTTTCCATGCAGAAAATGCTGTTTCTGTGCAAAACAACCACATACTACTTTTGCACAGAATAAGTCCTGAACTATGAAGATTCTCATCAGTCCAGGATTCTTCTTATCAGGGTTTCTCTATAATTTTCCAAATATTTTTGAATATTGCTTCCATCCCTACCAACCACCCTCTGTACAGATCAAGTCCATTGGTAGAGCTGTTGCTGGGATAGAGAGAAGTTTGTTATATCTCCCTAGCTTTTAGTGTTTAAGATGAGACGCCTCTTGGGTGGTGGAGGTGGCAATTTTAATTCAGCCCTATTATGGCTGAATACTCAGAGTTTTAAAGCTAGAGACTTAAGAATTAAGAACTCAAAGCCTTGGGCCTGCATGGAGAAATATGTTAGGCATAGTTTCCTACATTCAATTCCCTCCTTAAATCATAGAATCATAGAGTTGGGGGGAGGGGACTGCAAAGGCAATCTAGTCCAACCACTTGCCATGTAGGAATATGAAACTAAAGCACTATCAAAATATGTCTATATAATCTCTGTTTAATTACTACCAATGATGAATAGGCCATCACCCTCTGAGGTAGTCTATTTTCTTGTTGATCAGCTCTTATAATGAAGTCCTTCCTAAAGTTTAGGTGGAATCGCTTTTCTTGTAATTTGAATCCATTGGTTCATATTTAGACTTTAGAGTTGCAAAATGCTGATTTGTGCCATCTACTGCATTGTATCTCTTCAGATATTTAAAGATGACTATCATGTCACCTTTTTTTCTCTCGGGCTGCATCCGCACTGCAGAAATAATCCAGCCTGACACCACTTTAACTGTCATAGCTCAATGCTATCAAATTCTGGGAATTGTAGTTTTGTGAGATACTTAGCCTTCCCTGTCAGAAAGCTCTGGTGCCACATCAAGCTACAAACCCCAGGATTCCATAGCGCTGAACCTAAGCAGCGTCAAATTGGATTATTTCTGCAATGTGGATGCAGTCTAAGCTAAACATAGCTAGCTTCCTCAGTCATTTCTCATAAAGCTTGGTTTTCAGACCTTTGATCATCTTGGACATGTTCCAGCTTCTCAATATCCTTCTTGATCTCACATTCTTTCTGCTCCATAAATGAAGAAATTTATGTATTTTGGTAAATTCATATTTTTAAAAGTAATGACATGAAATTCTTACCCATATGTATACAGGACTGATTCTAAAGATACAAGACTTACAGTTAGGAGGTCTGCAGACCCATTCACTTATATCAGCCCCCCCCCAAGCCTCTTTGTCATTTGGGAGAAGTGACATCTTCAGTTAGGGGATGTACACATGGCAAAGTTACTTTTTTGAATGGCAACTTCCACAGTCTCCCTGATCATGAGGATTGGGATTTCTGGGAGCTGTTGTCCAAAATGTAATTTTTATCAATTGAGTCTACTTCCATAAATACAAGGCACAAAGACTCAGCTGAGAGGAGTGAATGAATACTTTTCCTCTAAAGGAATGTCTTCTTCTTTCAAAGGGATGTTTCTTCCCTCTGCTGCTACACTGAAAGATAGGAAATATTGTGATGCTCACAGTATGCAAGAATAATGTGCCCTCTGAACATTATGTGCAAGTGCAGTTGTCTTCACTATGGTAGCATCTGTTAAACATTATGTATAAATATATGATAACGCCAACCAAAGCTATGACTATATAAAAATCTGTTTTCTACAAAATTATTTATCATGTGTCTGAGCAGGCATACAAAACTACACCCCCAAAGAAGATTAATTATTATTTACTTCCATAATGGTTATGGCCAGCTGTTCAAGATGCTAGAAACATAAGAAAATTATGGATTCCCCCCCCCCCCCTTTCTTCTCAGGTATGAATCAAAGATGCAAAGCCTGGACAGCCATGGATTGCATTTATTATTCATATAATTTCTAATGGCATCGTGAAAATACGTTATACACTTTTTTGATTAAAATTCTGCTGATCCCCACAGCTAATACACAATATATATCATAATAACAATAATATAAATACATGTGGCTTCATTTATTAATAAGGTCCAGAGCTAAACAAAGTGTAACAAATATAAAAACAAACAAATATGTATGAAAGCAATAATAATACCTGCCTCTGCTGTATCCAACACTCCCCATTTGCAGAAGGTGCTTTGCGCCGTCTTGGAGGCAAGGAAGGGGAGGGGCAGCCTCATGCCGGGTGCCCCAACCACATCCCAAGGACGTCATCAGAGTGCCCACCATTGCACATGGTGGGCGCTCTGATGACGTCCATCCAGCTCAGCGTCTGGACATGCTGAGCCGGAAGAGGCACAAAAGAGCCGCATGGTGGCTCTCCGGGCACCTCTTTTGCGGCTTGTGGAAGGAGCGCTATTTTAGCACTCCTTTCCCAGGTGGCGAAAGGGAGGATTGGGGCTGAAGTGTGGGGCAGCCTCGGCCACAATCCGCCGCTTCCCAGGGCGGCCCACGGCTGCCCGTCTACATCCCTCCACTGTTATAAAGCAAGTGTTAATCTTATAATCACTGTTCAACCCAGATCTATCTTTTGTCCAGTTGTCAAATCCAGTACTTAGATTTTGCTTGTACAAAACCTTTTTGAAAGCTTGTACACAACTCATTATTCAATAGGTTTTGCTTATGTTAGTGGCTCTAATTGTTATGTTAACCCCTTTGCACCACTGCTTTTGGAGCATCCATCTCTTAGCTCTGTTTTGGCTAGCTTTACATTTGATAAAAAACCCAGATGTCAAGCAAAAATGCAGTTTGCAACCTGGTAGACAAAGGATGTTAGCCAGAATTCTACATGCAGTACTTAATAACGTAACATTAGTTGCGTAGCTAAGTAGCATCTCCTAGCCCAGGGGTAAGCAACCTTTCCCCTTTAAGGGCCAAGGGACTTCAACTCCCAGAATCCCAGGAGCTATTGGCCAACATGGGACTATTGGCCAACATGGCTGAGGCTTCTGGGAACTTAAAGGGGAAAGGTTGCCTACCCCTGTCTAGCCTGACTACTCCAAATCTACTTTACTGGACATTAGCCATATGGAGAGAAAGAGAAATGTTCTGTTGGCAATCAGGACACAGGCAGATGGCATTTGCATTCTTTTCACAGCCAGTGGGGCTGTGATCAGAAACATCACTATGGGAGGGTGGGCTACACCAGGTGACACACCAAGGTGAGGTGACACCACTGCTCCCTAAACACCTATCTTTAGGCAGAAATGGGCTGTGGTGTTCACCTACATCCCTTTAAAATGCTCAGCGGAAAAGATGGGACAAGTGGGGTGAGGCTCAGTGGAAGGAGAAGGAAAAGGTTTCAGGGTTTTAATTCTTTTAAATAAATTACAATTTTAAAATTCAACATTTTTTTAAAAAAATAAAATTTTATTCTTAAAAAAAAATCTTTATAAACATCACATCTTACCAAATTTTCACTTTAAACACATGAAACTATGTACATGTAAATACATTTAGGCTGTGTGGATAATATTGTAATTTAAAGGTATACTTTTAATTTTACTAGTTGTTTATATCATAACTATTGCAATTACATTCAATGATATACAGGAATTACAAAGAGATTCCACCTCATTAGAAGGAACTTCCTGACAGTAAGGACTGTTCGACAGTGTAACACACTCCCTTAGAGTGTGGTTGAGTCTCCTTCTTTGGAGGTCTTTAAACAGAGGCTGGATGGCCATCTGTCAGGGATGCTTTGATTGGGAGCTCCTGCATGGCAGGGGGGTTGGACTGGATGGCCCTTGTGGTCTCTTTCAACTCTATGATTCTATGATTCAATTTATGAGAAACATTAGTACCAAAAACACTATTAAAGATTCTGTGTGGTGTGGGTATGTGAGGAGGTCAATGGGGGGATGAAATCATGAGTTACCACACCAGGTGATGATAATCCTATTGATGGTACTGTCTGCAACAAGGATATGTGGCAGGGGTTCTACTTCTATCATAGCCTCACTGATTGGTGGGAAGGGGTGGAAACACCATCTATCCAAGCCCTGATCACCAACAGAAATGGACTCCCTTCTCTCTGTATGGTTGGGACCACGTAAAATAAGTTTAGGCAGGCAATTATGTGAATTCATAGGGACCATGAATACTATTTTAACATGCTGTACCCTGCCTCAAGCCTTGAGGAGAGAGAGGAAATTGATGATGATGATGAATACCAACCTGCTAAAGATACTTAATTCTAGGTTGTCCATCTGTAAATCTGATCCTAAATTTCTGCAGTTGTTTTAAAAAGGCTCTTACCACTGCAAAATGACTTGAAGAAATGGAGCAACAGGACAGACTCCTGTTGGTACACTACAGCAGGAGAGGCATTTTTTTCTAGGGTTATGCAAACAAACTCTTCCAGCTCTGAGTATCCTATTTCCTCAATGCTTTCCTTCTCTCATGACTATTGCACCCACCTCTAGTTACACTGGAGTAGTGCATCAACATGATTCTGGCCTACATCTGCTGAAGGAGATAAATTTTTATTGTTGTCATGTGAGGACAATCTCAAGCCCTGAGATTTCAGTGCCAAAATCTGAGATCTAGGGATAAGTCCTTGTGATGCCATGGGGAACAGGCCCTGGTCCTGCCACAAAAGTGATGTTGTAAGTGGCAGCCTTTCTGGCAGGCATTCCCAGAATGACACTGTTATTTTCTCTCCCCCGCCAACAGACTATCAGATTACCCCTCCATACACGCTGTGTTCTGGCCATTTAACAGTATTGATTTATTGATATTTTTAAAATTAATTTTAATCTTGTTAATGATTTAATATATTTTTAAGGGGGGCTATATGTCTATTATATTGTATGGGATTGTATTTTAATTGTAAGCCTCCTTGATAGCTTTGGTTAAATGCAGGATATAAATAATTTATTATTATTATTATTATTATTATTTGGTTATGTCCTTAAGAATGATACTTGAACAATCAACCACAGTTGCATAGAGTGTGCCATTAAAATTAAAAATCAAACAAACACTAACAAATGAAGAATATATACATGCACAATTTAAAGGCAGCACTCTTAGCCCGAGAACTGGAGAGGAGAATTCACCCTTAAGACTCAAGGCAAGTTTGTGGACAAAGCTGGATGTGGCTATTTGTAGTCCATTTCATAGAAAGAGAACAATCACTTAAATGATTTTGTTCTACTTTTTCCCCACTTGTGCAGGTTATTGTGACTAGTTGTTTAACACTCTGGAGTACTGACTATAAATTTACAGAAGAGAGTAGAGATACTTTAGGTTAGGGGTCCTCAAACTACGGCTCGCGGGCCAGACCCAGCCTGCTGAGGCTATTTATCTGGCCCGTGGCCCACTGGGTTTTTTTTTTTTTTTTTTTGCTGAGTGTCAGTGAAAAAAGAGCCGCCCACCAATCAACAATGACCTCCTCCCAGAGGCTACTCCAATTGGTTGAGACCTCGAGAAGGAGCATGGCTTCCTCATAAGAGCCGCTCTTATGAGGAAGCCATGGCCCTTTTCGAGGTTCCAACCAATTGGAGCAGCCTCTGGGAGGAGGTCGTTGTTGATTGGTGGGCGGCTCTTTTTCCTCAACCTTAGCCATTCCATTGGAAAGCTGCTATTGGAGCGAATGGAAAAATGATGCGGAACTCTTTGTGCATGAAGCAGGTAGCAAGGGGGAAGCGTTTTGGTGACAGACCGTGAGACGCTGGGGGACTTATATGAGCAACAGCTTCGCATTTTTTCAGTTCCCTCGCTGTTGGATGTTAACTGAAGGTTGCTGAAGAGCATAGCTGCACCTCTGAGAAAAGTATGTGCACTTTTGGGTGGGCAGAGGGACAAAGAGGGAGGCCAGATACCATCCTTTATTACATTGTTTCCCCCCCCCCCCCATGATCCCTTGCTCCTTGTGTTTTACATTTCTCTCCCCCCTATCATGGGGGTTTGCTTGGCAAGTTTCTTCAGAGGAGAGTTGCCATGGTTATCCTCTGAGGCTGAGAGGGTATGACCTGACCAGGATTATCCAGTGCCTTGGAGTCATTTCTGGCTTATTTTGACCCTGTCATGAGGGTTTGCTTGGCAAGTTTCTCCAGAGGAGGATTTCTATTACCATTTGGGGCTGAGAGAGTTTGGCCTGATCAGGGTAATCCAGTGCCTTGGAGTCATTTCTGGCTTATTTTTACCCTATCATGGGGGTTTGCTTGGCAAGTTTCTCCAGAGGAGGGTTTCCATTACCATCTGGGGCTGAGAGAGTGTGGCCTGACCAGGGTAATCCAGTGCCTTCGAGTCATTTCCAGCTTATTTTGACCTTATCATGAGGGTTTGCTTGGCAAGTTTCTCCAGAGAAGGGTTTCCATTATCATTTGGGGCTGAGAGAGTGTGGCCTGACCAGGGTAATCCAGTGCCTTTGAGTCATTTCCGGCTTATTTTGACCCTATCATGGGGGTTTGCTTGGCAAGTTTCTCCTGAGGAGGGTTTCCATTACCATCTGAGGCTGAGAGAGTGTGGCCTGACCAGGGTAATCCAGTGCCTTGGAGTCATTTCTAATTTATGGCGACCCCTATCATGGGGGGTTTCTTGGCAAGTTTCTTCAGAGGAGAGTTGCCATGGTTATCCTCTGAGGCTGAGAGGGTGTGACTTTCTCAAGGTCATGGTTTTTTTTTTTTGTTTTGTTTTTTTTTACTCTGGCCCTCCAATGGTCTGAAGGATGGCGAACCGGCCCCCAGCTCAAAAAGTTTGAAGACCCCTGCTTTAGATACTTCCTGCATGTTGTTGTTCATATCTATGACTGTCAAAATATGTATTTATCGCACCTCCCTTCCCAAAAAAATAGATGAAGTGTTACCTAAAACCTATGAGGTTTGGATGACATCTGAGGCAAAGACTATAGAAGAAACACCAGTTACGCTATATGAAGCAAAGAATCAGCCCAGAGAAATGCCCTAACTTTGTTCTTATTCTCTCACTGTTTCCAACACCCTCTACAATGGAAGGGTGACTTTCTGAAAGAAAGGGGCAATCTCTTCTATCCATGGAGGTTTCCCTATGACTTTGTTTTTCATATATAGCCAAGAGATTACACTGACTAAAGATGCACTCCAGAAAGTTGACCACCATGTGTAGTGAAACACAAGAGAAAAATGACAAGGGGTGGTGGTACAACTAGAATGTGTACTTCCCCTCACTTATATGTTCACTGTGCCCATTTAAATAAAGTCTGAATAGAACTATGCTCAAGACCTTTAATACTACACAATATGTCACTATAATGGCCATATAATTATGACACTATAATTGCCACTGCTGGAAGGTGTGTGCAATGTTTGTCTTCTTGCCAGAAAACCTCAGTGACTAAACTTGCAACAAGTGCTAATTGGTGGCTTTCTTGGAAGAGAAGGTCAACACACTGCATTATGTGTCAAGACTCTTGAAAGCATCATGAGGGCTTCCAGGATAGAACAGAGGGAAAATTGATCCTATGGACCCAACAGGAAAATACTGCCAGGGAAGAGAGCTGTAACACTGAGGGAGCACCTTGGAGGACAGTCACCATCAGAAGCAGACCATGTACGAGGGATCTGGAAGTGCTCCAAATAAGCAATTGCTTCCTACATCTTCCTGAGGATAATGGTGGTGAAGACACGCAGATAGGAGACCAGGAACAAGAGACACTGTATGTTCAAAAAATATCAACATTCATGGGCTTGAAAGGCAGTCTCAGGTGGAGTGCTGCAAGGTTCTGTCCTAGGGCTCATGCTCTTCAATATTTTTATCAATGATAAAAATATCATTTATCAAACTGGGTTTCCATGCCCAAGAAGAGATTTGAACCCTGGTTTCCAGTATCCTAATCCAACACTTAAACCACTACACCACACAGGCTCATTACTCTTGAACATTTTTATCAATGACTTAGATGACAGGGTGGAAGGAGTCCTTTTCAAGTTTGCATATGGCACAAAACTGGGACGCATGGCTAATGCCTTGGAGGATATGAGCAGAATTCAAAAGGATCTAGATAAATTAGAAAATTGGGAAGGGGAAAATAAAATGAAATTCAATAGAAACAAATGCACAGTTAGGCCAAAAATCCAAATGCACAGGTATTGGATGGGGACTACATGGCTCAGTGATGCTATATGAGAAAAGGACTTTAGGATTATTGGTGATCATTAGCTGAACATGAGGCCGCAGTGTGATGCTACAGTAAAGAAGGCAAATACTATCTTAGCCTGCATTAATAGAAGCATAGTTTCCAAGTTGAGACAACTAATAGTCTCACTATATTTTGCACTGGTCAGGCCTCATCTGGAGTACTGTGTTCAGTTCTAGACACCCCATTTGATAAAGGACACAGACAAGTTGGAGCAAGTTCAGAGAAGGGTAACATGGATAATAAGTGGTATGGCGAACAAAATATAAGAGGAGAGGTTGAAGGAGCTGGCCATGTTTAGCTTGGTGAAGAGAAGACTGAGTGGTGACATGATCATACTCTTTAAATACTTTAAGGGCTGTAAAAAAGAGGAGTTGCAGGATTGTTATCTGCTGCCTTGGAGGTTAGAACTAGTTCTAATGGTTTTAAGTTGATTTCAATTGAGCATTACAAGGAACTTCTTGACAATGAGATCATTTTTGTGAAGGAATCAATTTACTAGAGAGGTGAAGAGGTTTCCTTCTCTAGGTGTCTTCAAAAAGAGGCTGGACAGTTACCACTTGGGGATGCTGTAACCAGAGATCCTGCACTGAGCAGGGAGGTGGTTCTGATGGCCCACAGGGCCCCTTCCAACTCTACGATTCTATGGTTTTATCCCTGCCCTCCAGTGACACCCTGGATGTCTTCCTCTTATGTGCAGAGATTTCTTTTTAGGCTACATAAAGATCCAAGGTCAGAAAATATTTTTGTTGCTAGTGTGTATTAGACTGAGTATGAATATCAGTACTGTATTATTATGCTATAACCTTAACAACCCACAGTTAATAATTATGATGAAGACTGTGCTTTTTAAAAACTATCTGTCAAATTCAAATTTTAAAATTAAAATTTGGTCATGTTTGAGACCTGAATAATGGCAGCCTCTGGACTGAGCAAGGGTGGGATGGGAGAGTCTGAAAAAGATTGAACATTGGCATTTTTTTTCAAGATTTATGTGATGCTGATCTGATTTTTTCTTTCAGCTGTGATATGCAACTCATAGGCTAGTTTGCATGGCCATTTTAGCATGTTCACACAATACAGAAAGCCTAGCTGGAAAATAGTCTTTTAAAAATCTCTAATGTTCGTAGCAGTTGTGCTGACATGAATGTCATGTCAGAGCGCACCTATCTGTGAGCTTGACAGGTGATGAAGAAGGGAATCAACCATACAGTGCCAGCTATATATGGAATGAAGTGGCTGTGCCAACGTTTAATTAAAGCAGGTCACCAAAGAGTAATTTAACTGTAACTTAACATGCAATCTGTTTAAGAAATGAATATATGCAGCAATAAAACATGACTTATGTCACAACCCTTTCAGCAATCTCAGTGTAACATTTCCGCAACATAGCTGACTGAGTGCACAAAGCAAAAATCAAGAAAAATTGGCTAAGAGTCGCACAGATAACGCTTCCTTTTTTTTTTTTTAAATCAAATTACGATGGGCTAATAAGCTGCAAGGAAACAGCTTTCTGCACCTCTAATTAAAGTATGTAGTTATAAGCAGAAAAATCTTTTTTACAACCAAGTTGAAATAAATACATTTTTGATAAGGTCCCTTTGGGTTTTAACTTCATAAAGCACAAGCCATATTTTCAGCCCGTTGCATCAGTGAATTTAAGACTCATTCCTAATCTTCATAATATATTATTTGGGCTCTTTGTGTAGGAATAATGTCTTCTGGCACACCATTTATTTTATACAACATTTAATTCAATTATGTAAGAATACTCACCACAGACAGGCAATATAAATGAAGCGGCATCAATTTATTTATTGATTTCCCCTCTAACAAAAAAGACATTTGTAAAATGCAACCAAGTTTAGCTGTCATATAACAATTGACTAATATTACAGAACAAATAATCAAACTCCCTCAGTAGAAAATTATTCTTCCACACAAATGTAGTTTCCATCAGCTTCACTGACAAGATCGATTGCATGCTGGTTGATTTAGTGAATGCCATAGAAGAATTAATAGATGCATTGTCTGTTTGGGATGGGTTTCGGCTTCATTCACTCACCATCAAATAAATACAGTGCTAGGATTTTGACCTTTATCACTGTTGAGCATTTTCTAGCTACTGTATCTCTAAAGCCAGTTTTAGAAGTTCCATCACATTCTGACACAATGGAAGCTGATGATTCCATGGGAGTTGAGCAGCAAATCCACTCTGAGTTTTAGTCGAAACTTTGAATGAATTGTCCAAGGTGCTCAACCTATTTTGTGGCTATATCAGATAGCTCTTTTGAAGTTCAGACTAAAATCAGAATACATCACTTCACTAGCTGCTTCTGCAATACAAACTGAATTGAAGGAAGGGTCTAGAAATTAAGTTCTGAGCAAAGTCTGAAAAAAAAATACAATTTTTCCAGAAACCTCTAGCCAGTAGGGCCAGTAGGCTGTTGTATAGTAGGCTGGAGAAGCCTTCAAATCTTGCTCATTTTATGTTGTGAAGATAGTTGTGAAAGAAGATGGAGATAAAGGATTCCATCCAACCCCATTGGGACCCCCTCCTGTATAACACATCAGACAGCTGTATTGGTTGAAAAGGCTGGAGTCTACTCCCTCTTTGATCCTGTGAATGTCAGGTTGCAAAAGTAGCTATTCAATGTGTGTAACAGGAAGAAGAAACATCCAGATTTTGTGGGAGTACAACTCCCAACATCTGGCTACATTGGTTGGATCTGATGGATACTACAGTTTGGCACACCTTCTCCACCCCTAACTACAGAGTTGTTTTTTCAGGACTCACCTGCTTGTGGGTGCTTCAGAGGACCTGCCATTCCCCTACTCTTCTATAACTATTTAATTTATGGTCCTTCACACAGGGCTATTCTAGACTGGCCTACAGAAGCAAGAATTCTTGCAACACAATTCTATGGTTGTTGCTGATGTCCTGTCTGTGTCCACTCATTCCATTTTTTCTAGGGGCCAGTGGCGTCATTAGGTTTGGCATCACCTGTTGTGGTAACGTATGGTGTCACCTCCCCATTGACCTCCTCCCATACTATACCATACAGAACCCTGAGTAATGTTTTTTGCACTAATGTTACTCATTAGTATGTAATGTTACTCATTAGTAGTAAGTTTTAAAACAAAACTTAGTAATGTTTTTTGTATTAATGTTAATTACATAATTATAATTTCTGTATATTACTGAATATAATGGTAATAGTTGTAACAAACAACCAGAAAAATTAAAATTATACATTTAAATTACAGTATCATATGCACAGCCTAAATGCATTTATATATACATAGTTTCATATGGTTGAAGTGAAAATTTGGTAAGATGTGATGTTTTTAAAGTTTTTTTTTTAAAAAAATAATATTTTTTAATTTAAAATCTAAAATCTAGGGCCTCTCCTTTCTCATTTCATTAAGTCTCACTTCACTCACACAATCTCTTCAGCAATTTAAAGGGATGCAGGCAAATGCCACAGCCTGTTTCTGCCCAAAGGCAGATGTTTGAGGAGCAATTGTGTTACTCTCCCCTTAGGGTGTCACCTGATGCAGTCTGCACTCTCAGCACACACACACACACACACAGTGATTTTAGGGACTACATAGATTCTTGGATCTTCCACAGGATTTTAAAAACCACTAAAAAAATACCAACAACCAGGGTGTAGTTTATTGAGGTACTCCTAATTCCTTCTCCTCTCTAATTTTTTGGAACATATTTTAACATTATAGTGAAATAATATAAAATTACTATTGCACTGATGCACTGCAACTCTTTCGATTAAAAAAAAAGAGGGAGGGTAAGGATAGTTTTTGGTTCCTATATGTCTCGGAAGGAAGGAAGGAAGGAAGGAAGGAAAGAAAGAAAGAAAGAAAGAAAGAAATCCATTCCAGGAGAACAAAACGTTGCGCTGGTGCTAGGAACTGCCAGAAAATAGTCCAGGAAAGCAGAAACATCTTTTAGATGTGTTGTTTTTTGTTGTTGTTTTTTAAAAAAACACTTGAGAACAAAAGAAATAAATATCACAACCTCCAAACACAGGGTATATTTGCACAAGCCAAATGAACTGATTCCCCTTGCCCTCATGGTGCCTTGTCTTCACAATGCAGGACCAAAGTCCCAGTTAAGTGAGGACTGTGTTCACAATGTGAGGCTACTTCTTACCCAATCCTGCCCATTCTGACTTTAAACTGGATTAAAAAGATCTACGTTTTGCTCTGGATTTTTCAGCAAAATCGACCACTCTGGAACAATGCTGGGTGGCTGTTTATACATGTCTCCTGCTGTACCACCCTGTGCTGCCACCATTGGCATGAGTCACTCCTTCTGAAGTTGAAAATGAGGTGCCCAGCATTGAACGCATGGCTGGACATTTTGCTGTGACCTCAGGGGAGCAACTCATGCCACCACCAGCAGGGCTAGGTGGCACATGGGACATGTGTGTAAACAGCTGCCTGGTGTCACTGCAGAATGCAGACATAACAGGGGGGATTCAGAGCAGATTTGGAGCCAGAATACTCCAGCTGGTGTAGAGCCACCCACACTTATCCCATCTGATAGAACCCACAGTTACACAAAACATAGTATAACTGTGGAACTTAACAATAACATCTAAAATCCACAAAACAATGGGCCAATGCAAAAGGCCCATAAAGGGCGGCTCTGGGCCGCCCCTGGGAGTGGCGGATCAGGGCCATGGCAACCACACGCCACAGCCCTGATCCTCCTTTTTGCTGCCCTGAAAGAGCTGGCAATGCCGCTCCTTTTGGGGCAGCAAAAAGCCACCCTTTGAGCTGCTGCACAGCTTTTTTGCACCCCTTTGGTACAGCATGTATGCATGCTGCACCAAGAGGGCGCCCTGATGCTGCACACCATGTGGACGGGCATGCAGCATCGGGGTGGAGTCAGGGTGGAGTCAGGGTGGCCAGCGTGCAGTTGCCCCACCCCAACTCCATCCCCGGGGCTAGCCTAAAGTGCCAGTCTGCATCCCCCAATGATACTTTTATTGGGACAACCAAAATGCACAAAATATATGTTGCAAGCTTTCAAAGCTCCACTGGCTTCTTCATCAGATAAAGATATTAAAAATAATATAGGATTAAAAAAATAAATAAGACAAGCCTGCATTTTTTCAAGATATGGCTGTTCTCAGTTCAGATGGTATTAGAGGGAATATTCATGCAAGCAGACCCCTCCTTCTTCTGGCCATGTGATTACTTCCATAAATAAATAAATAAATAAACAAAACAAATTCCATTAGCAAGACAAAAAAGAGATGCTCCTCTTGAGATCCAAGTTGCCTCTGTCCTTTGTTAAGCTACAAGCTCCTATGTTAGAGAGCATTGAATTTCTCCATGTTTTTGCATTAAGAAATATTTTAGGTACTGTTTTGGTAAAATATGCCAAATATAGTCCAATTTTTTAAGAAAAACGTTTTACCTTTGTTCGAGGTAGAACCCTCAAGTAGCTAAATCCCAATCCAGGAAGAAATTATGCTAATCAAAACAGTGATACCTTGGGTTGGTGTTGGTAATGCAGGCTTCAGACTAACATCATCATAATTTGTTTTCTCATGGATGAATTTTAATATCTTTGCCAGATAAAGAAGTCAGCTTCAAAAGCTTGCAACATGTATTTTGTGCATTTTGATTGGTCCAATAAAGGTAGCACTGTCCTGTGAATTTTGGATGTTATTGTACTTTACTACATAGCCAATTTAGCTACCTCTGGATATGTTTTCAAGGCATAGTGAGGCTTACTTCTAAGTAAGTGGCCATAGCATTGGAAGTTTAGTTACAGAATGTAGTGTGGAAACTCAGACAAGACTATTAATGGTTTTAGATTTAAAAAATCTGTTAGAAGAGAAAAGGAACATGAAACATAAAGTTTAGTGGACTGAGAAGGGAGATTATTTCAATAACTGGTTATGAAACACAGAGGTGACACTGAGCAAAGAGTAAGGAAAGTTGAACAGGGCAAAGAGAAGAGGTACTTGAACATTAAAGGGAAGAGTACAAAAGGAAATATATCTAGACCAGAATTAATGAAGAACTCTTAAGGCAAAACCCAGATCTTAGTCTAATGGAGTGCTAAAAATTTCCAAACAGTTCTTGGAAATGCATTTGGAAATCTCCAGTTTCTGTCAGCCTCCTTGTATAAGTCCACCATACCCCTCTATAATAACTTAATAACTGTGTTATAAATAATAGTGCCCAAACTCCCAGAAGCTGCTGCTGCTGCTGCTTTGGAGTATTTATACCCCACTCTTCAGCTACAAAGGCTCTCAGAGTGGCTTACAAATGGTTAATTAGATGGTTCCCTGCCCTCAGGCTTACAATTTAAAAAGACATGACACAAAAGGAGAAGGGAATGGCAGTGGGAAGGGGAGCAGGAACCTATAGCATGAAAGAAGGAATAAGAATGAGCAATTTCTGCACCCAATTCTTCATCACCAAAGCCAAAGACTTTTATTGAATGCAATAAGGAGCCAAAGTAACAATTTCTTAAATGGAGGTACCATAATTTTGTTTTTAAAAGTGCTGTGAAAAATTACATTGGTGGAAGCACGTCAGGCTGACTGGAAAAGAGGCAGGAGAAAGGAAAGATGAGATGACCAAGAGGAAGAAATTATGCTAATTATGACCAGAAAGAAAAGAGTGAGGAAAAGATGTCTAGGCATGGCTCCATTCTATGGCATCCTGGGATTTGTAGTTTCTTGTGGCACCAGAGCTCTCTGACAGAGAAGGCTAAATATCTCATGAAACTACAAATCCCAGAATGAAACTAGGTCATGAATGAAAAACTAAAACACAGAGAAAACAAAGAACAAAACAACCCACACACTTTAAAGGTAAAATGCATCATACATTTAGAATCTTGCTTCTGTTTGTATGCAAAGAGGAACAGAGAAAGGAATTAAGATGCTGTGAAATCACTGCATGAATGCACAATAAAATGGGAGTGTGGAAGAGTCAAAAGTAAGAAACAGTGAACCTTCTTTGCCATTTATAATGGGCAAAAGATGTATGTATGAATGAACATCCCAGTATCTATCCTAGTATGCTTCCCACCCCCAGCTCAACTGTACCCTCTTTGTGGTTGTCAATACTGAACAGTAGAAGGGAGCTTTCAACTATTTAGGAAAGAGAGAAGAATTCTCAAAGGGTTCAGGGTAGCTAGAAACAAACATTCTCCAAATATTTTTCATGAAATTATTTTGTGATAAATTTCAGCTCAGCCAGAACAGAGTGAAACTATATTATTGACTAGTACTAGTGAATGAAGGAGGCAATGGGCTAAAAGATGAGAACTGGAAGGAGTAAGGGCCAAGCCCTTTGCTGCTTTACCTGATACTTAAAATGTTGAAAGTAAAATTGTCCCTAACAATGGACAATATTTTTCATGGGCTTATTTATCTGTGAGTGGGCACTAAGCAATCACTCCCACTGTTGACAGAAAAAAATGTAAAATTTATTGTGCAGTGAAACAAAATGAAATTGCCTACTGCGCTTAATTGAAATGAACTTTTAAGAAGGCAGAACATGAGGAAATGAAGACAATAAAACATGTGCTATGTAGGAGGTAATTCAGGATTCAAGATAGTCTGAAATCAGGCTGAGAGAACAGCAAAATATTGACTTCTTATGTGCAAACATTGTTTTTGTTAGTGGGAGCAGCATTTCAGTGGGAGACATTCTCTTGCTTGCCTTTACAGTGTTATTTTTGTCTACTAAAAATATTTAAAGATACATAGTGAGAATGAAGCTGTTGCTGGATGTTTCAGCTTCAGATAACCCCCACCATATGACCAGGACAGTGAAAGTGCAACAAAAAATATTGTTAATAATATTTATTTCTTACCCACCTCTCTCCATGGATCAAGGTGGGAAACAACAACAGTTAACAGGCAAGCAACATCAGTTAAAAAGACATCAGATAAAACATACATCAGTTTAAAAACAGAAATAAGATATACCCATATTAAAACAATCCACATTGCAAATTTGTCATCCATGTTTCTTCTCTAGATTCAGCATTTTCCTGGCTACATTATCTTCCAGGTATAGATGCTGAATCTCTAAAGCAGGGAGATTGTTTTGCACAAATGAGGTGTTAAAAAGTAGCAACTTTAGTACACTAAAGTTTTCATGTCTTTCAAAGAGTTTATGTATAGTACGCATACATATAATTTCCTGTTTGTTGGCCTTAGGCCTTGTCTGTACTGAACAGAACATTCCAGGGGCAGCCCAAAGTATCCTGGCCCCAGAACTGTTCTGACCTCCTCCGCCTTCCCTGGCTTTCCGTTCCCACATTGTGTCGGCTGTTTTTATGGGCATCCCGCTGAGCTACCTAGTGCATCACATGGCTGGACACCTCTTTCTGACCTTAAAGTGAGCCATTAGTGACAGTGGTGGACATTTCAGATGGACATCCATACAGACAGCTGCCCCAGCACAGAAACAGAAGGATTTGAATCTTCCTGGAAGATCCAGAGTATGAAATAAGTTATTTTAATTCATTTTAAGTGTGTTACTTCCAAGTTCCACACATCATTCAGACTTTTTGCACCAGGACCAGGATTTGGACTGTATGGATTTTATCGCATTCGCTTTGCTGCTGTGATAGACACAGGATGTAACTTTAAGAAAGTGGATCTTATCACTTTTCCCCACTGCAGGGGAGTATGCAATCTATTTGCAACCGAGGCTTCTCTGGGCCCCTCCTGCATATTTTCCAGAACAGGATTTTCTCATTCTTAAAAAGATGCAGGAAAAGCCTGGGTTGCAAATGGGCTGTGTACTCCCCAACAACAGTGCAATGAGATAAGATCCTCTTTCTTAACATTACATCCTATGTCTATCACAGCAGCAAAGCTAATGCAATAAACTCCATACAGTCCAAATCATGATCTTGGACGATATGTGGAACCTGGATATCCAATAGTTACATCTATTGAAGGAGCAAAGCCATTGCAATAAACTCCAATGTCATCTGAACAGGATGCCACCAGGATGGAGGGGGGGGGGGATGGCCTTTTCAGACCATGCAGACAAGTTCTTAATCACAGCTCTTCTCCTTGTGCATCACTTATAGACATTGCATCCTGGTTTTGCATGTATTAGAGCAGGGACCGGCAACCTTTTGGAGACCTGGGCTGGTCTCCTGTAGCCCAGGTCTCGGCTGGGCCAAGGGGGGGGGGTGCGTGCACTTACGTGCACGTGCGCACCCTCCACTGGCGCGCGCGGCCCCCCACATGCCGCTGCTGTGATGGCATGGCGGCAGCGGCGGCGGACTTACCGGCCCAGGTGGAGGGTGCGTGCAGACTTACCGGCCCAGGTGGACCCCTGTCTCTGCCTCCGCTGCCACCTCCGCCGCCTTAAAATGCCGGCCGCGTCGCGCGCTGCTGCCCGCTGATGAAAGCGAGCGGCGGCGTCGGTGGCGTCGGCGGTGGCAGCGGAGCCGGAGCCGGAGGAGGGAGGCGGTGGTGGTGGCAGTGGCGGAGGCGGCGGAGGGAGGCGGAGATGGCGGAGGGAGGCAGAGACGGCGGAGGGAGGCGGTGGCGGTGGCGGAGGCGGCGGAGGGAGGCGGAGAGGGCGGAGGGGGTGGAGGGAGGTGGTGGCGGAGGCGGCGGAGGCGGCGGAGGCGGCGGAGGGGGGCTGTGGCGGAGGGAGGTGGAGGCAGTGGCGCCTCTGGCTCCTCCTCCATCGCCGCCGCCACCTCCACCGCGGCCTGTTTTGGTCGGCGCGCAACTGAGCGCACCGCGGCCGGCATTTTGTTTATCAAAATGGCGGCCGCGATGCATTTGCACATGCGCAAACCCTGCGCATGCTCAAACACGTCGCGGCCGCCATTTTGGAGACCAAAATGCCAGCCGCGGCATGCTCAGTCGCATGCCGACCAAAACAGGCTGCGGAGGTGCCACGGCGGCGGCGGCGGCGGCGGCGGCAGGGGTCCGCCTGGGCCGGTAAGTCCAGCGTCCTGGGTTGCCGACCCCTGTATTAGAGCCTCTCAAAATGAGATGTTATAAGATCTTTTGTATTTGTAAGTAATGCTCCTTCATATGTTTTTACAAAAGATACACCTGCTTTGTTCTCTCTGCTAGACCCTGCATGTGGAGTGGTAATGTGGGAGTGGTTGTAGTTCATCTTCTCCTTTTAAATACTAATTATTTTTGCTTGTGAAATGCACTGCTATCTCTTACATCCCCCAGCATGAAGGCCCACATGATTTAGAACCGTGATTGGAAAGGGTTCTAAATCACATAGAGGAGGATATTTATATTCCTTGTTTCCAAAGTTCAGCCCATGTTTGTCTGGCAAAAGGTGATAGGCCATTGAAACAGTGGTAATGGGGTAGGCCTAATGAGACCCCATCCCTTCTTCCCATTCCTCATTCATGCAATGAGGAATGAATGGTGGGAGGAGATAGAAACATAGATCTAAATAGATTGCATAAAACATAATCCATTAAGTGCATCAAACTCATTCTCTGTGATATTTTGTAGGAAAATGTGACTATATATATCATGTACAGTCTAAAACTGTTAATCTTGCAAAGGGATTTCACATTATATATTGTTGTTGTGTGCATTCAGGTTTTTTTGATTTATGATGATCCTAAGATGAACCCACCATCTTATTCTAAAGGGATCTCCCATTGTCTTCCTCTAAGGCTGAAAGAGTGTTTCTTGCCCAAGGTCACCAAGTTGATTTCCATGACTGAGAAGGAATTTGAATTCCCATCTTCCAGAGTCCTAGTCCAACAAACCATTACACTATACTAGTTCATAGTGACTACTTTAAGCAGCCTCTTTTCAGCAGTAGCAAACAGGTTGTGAAAAATCCTTCTGAGATTGCTGAGACTTGCTCCTTCCCCATTTTGCTTTTAGGTAGGCAATAGAGACTGTTCTGCTTCCTAAAACTCTTTCATTTGAACTTCAGTGCCACTCTTATTTTGTGTGTGTGTGTGTGTGTGTGTACAAATGTGGAGTTTTAATGCCCTCCCTCTGTGTGTATATATGTATCAATATCTGGTAGGTGGAGGGTATAATTTATACACTTAGCAGGAAAAAACAAATAAACAAATAAATAGCACATCTGTGATACTTCACAAAATACTGGGTATTGCCTTTTATCTGTCTTTGTGGAGGTTTAGCAGATCACTGGCAAGTCACTTTTCTCAGTTCCTATGCAGGAAGGACATCTACTGAGACAGTTCCTTGGTACCAGTCAGAGGACGTTTTCACACGGGGCAAAAAAGGGAGTCATTCCTACCTCCATCTGGCCCCACTCCGGCTCTGTGCAGGAAAAGTTCACACGACGTCGCAGCAAGCCCCTCCTCATCCTTCGCCATCCCTGCGCCATCCCTACCTCACTCTGGGGTCTTGCTCGTCATGTTCATACGATGTCGCAGCAAGCCCCGCCCCATCTTGCGCAATCCCTGCGCCATCCCTGCCGCTAGCCGGCTTTAGCCCCATCTTTTTAATTCCTTTTTTAAAAAGGAATTACAGGCGCTTCTGCCAGAGGCAATCAGGAGTCATTCCGGCGGCTGCTGTTTTCGCCGCCGGAATGACTCCTGATGGCTTCCAGGGGGCTTCCAGGCGGCTTTAGAGCCGCCTGTGTGAAAACGTCCAGACAGTGTTAATGAATCACTAACAAGGTTGTTTGCCTGGAGCTCAACAAATGACATGTCAGTTTCTGTTACTGAAAGGCTAAATCTGTTCAGCTGAAATTTGATAGCCTTTAACAAAAAGCACAGGGCATTCAGTGGTCTTGATTAGTCATTTTTGCTATGTGTAACATGTGGCCAATCAAAAGAAATGTAGTTGACTGGCAAATCCACATAGACCACATGCATGCTAATGTACATCTCTGTGCACCTCTGAATCCATATGGCAGTACCCATCCAGGCCTACTCAACTGGCCACAGATCTTTCCAGGTTTAGCATTTTGACTACCTGCTCCTTGCTGGGTATGAGGCCAGCCTTCTGTATCTCAAAACATAAGAAGGCAGGTCCCCCAGGTAAAAAAATCTAGGCTAAAATCCTTTGGCACAAGAACTTTGTGAATTCTCTAATATAAAGGAAGTTGCCACATCTTTTGCCTTTTTAGAACTGCTTTTAATCTATAGGTGTTTGTGGGGTTTGGGGGCTTTGAGGTTGTGTTCTAGAAGAATGTATGCCTGATGTTTTACCTGCATCTGTGGCTGGCATCTACAGAGAATGGTGGCATGGAGGTGTGTGGGGTATATTTATACTGTGTGACCCTTGGTTGAGAGGATTAGCATGTAAATCTGTGTATTGTTCTGTTGAGGCAAGCCCTCTGAGTGGGAGGATATGTGAGGAGGATTAGTGTCTATTTAACTAATGGTCCATTGTTTGCTGGCAAACCCCCTTTGTTTACTTTCAAGGTTTCTTCTTTCCTGTTGAAATTGTCCAGGTGTTTGTGGATTTCAATGGCTTCCCTGTGCATTTTGACCCAATAGTTGTTGTCATGGTCCATAATTTAAGTGTTTTCAAATAGCATTTTGTGCCCAGGTTGGTTTATAATGTGTTCTGCTACTGCTGATTTTTCTGGTTGGCCCAGTCTACAGTGTCTCTCATGTTCCTTGATTCACATTTGAATACTGGGTTTTGTGGTCCCTATGTAGACTTGTCTGCAGCTGCATGGCATGTGGTAAACTCCTGTAGCTGTAAGATGGTCTCTTATATCCTTCACTGCGTGCAGCATTTCCTGGATTTTCTTGATTGGTCTGTAGATCATTTGCAGGTTGTGTTTCCTCATCAGTTTCCCTATTCTGTCTGTGACTCCTTTGATGTATGGTAAAAATACCTTCCCTTTGGGTGGTTGTTTTTCTTCACTCCTGTGTTTTTTTCTGGGTCTGGCTGCTCTCCTGATGTCTAAGCTGGAGTAACCATTAGCCTATAGAGCCCAGTTTAGGTGCTTCAGTTCATCTTTCTGTGTGGTTCACAGATCCTTTTTGCACGGTCTACCAGTGTTTTTATTGTGCTTCTTTTATGTCCTGGGTGATGATTGGAGTTCAATGTGTGTAGGTTTTCTGTATACTATGTGGCCTAATTGCTGGTTTGTTTGCAGATGACCAGGACATCCAAGAATGGCAATGTTCCTTCCTCTCCTTTTTCCATTATGAATTGGATGTCCGAGTGGATGTTGTTCAGATGGTTCGAAAACATGGTCAAATTTTCTTTTCCATGGCTCCAAATGATGAAAGTGTCAACATATCGGAACTATGTTGTGGGATTTTTTTGGTGCTGTTTCCAGGGCTTGCCTTTCAAAGTGTTCCATGTTTGCTATCATGGGGCTCAGAGGGCTTACCATGGCTCCCCCATCTCTCTGCTTGTAGAATCCATTGTCCCATTGGAATTAGCTTGTGGTGAAGCAATGTTTGAAAAGGCTGTAATGTCTTCTGGAAATTTTAATTTTATAATAATAAATATAATAATGATAAAACTTTATTTATACCCCGCCTTAAGCCGAAGCTGTCAAGGCGGCTTACAAGTTAAAAAGAATGCACCCATACAATCAATGACAAAATAACCCCCCTTAAAATGTATTAAATCATTATAAAGATTAAAATCTCAATTACAATAAAACAATAAACATCTAACATGAACAGACAGTGGCAACTGTAGACATCTCAGAAGAAACTATCTGGTGGCGGGGGGGGGGGGGGGGATTTGTTATTCTGGGAATGCCTGCCGGAAGAGATCTGTCTTGATGGCTTGTTTAATCTGTTTTTGAATGAGGTTTTATTTCTGTCATGTTTTTCATACTCTGATTTTATAGCATGCTAGTTTGGGGGTCTTGGCATGGAGGAAAATAAGGCAGAAATATATTGCATAAATGATTATCTCATAGGCAAAAGTCTCAGATTCAACAAAGTTGTGGATCTAAGGGCTTGCTCATGGAGCTGGAAGAGTTCAATTCTGGGAAGTGGACGAGGAGCTCCACATTTCCAAGACTGAGACAAGGCAGGGGGTGGGTGAACCAATAGCCATGGAGATGTCCACAAAATCGGCACACAAACTGCCCCAAAGCAGCAAGTTCTAAGTATTCTATGGATAGGCATCTGTCATATTGTGATTGCTGAATGGTTTATAGTAAAATGTAGTTCTACCCCATCCACAATTGGAAGATCTTTAAATTATTCTAGCTTATTAACGAGATTGAAAAGCTGAACAGAACAATATAGGATCATATGTAAAATGTTACATTTAAGAAAATCATACACATATAAATATGGGGAAAATGGATGGATAATAATACCGGTGCAAAGAACCAAAATTAAAAACACATTTTTAATTTTAGTTATTTGCACCAGTATGATTATTTACCTCAAAACCTCTATGAGTACTGATGGTTTACTCTTATTTATTTCCCCCTAAAATTTTCACCCACATGTGATCTGATCCCCACCTAAAAAAAGATTCTGATTTGGAGATTAATTCGGATTAGGAATAACTGGACAAATCAACTGGACCAGCAGCAGAGAGATTAAAATCACTCCAGACTTCAAAATCAAGACTGGACCTAATTTAATCCAGCAGTTCTAAACCGGGACTCTTGAAAACTGACCCTATGAAGATGTGAATTTAGTTCTTATAGGCAAGAATGAGTAATTTTACATTTTTTCTCCTCACTGCAAGAAAGTCATAAAAAACTGTGCACTTTTCAAAGTCTTTTTGCAGTTTAGATGTATTGTACTAAAAGGCACACATTTGCTCACAAAGTTGACTTTTCTACACAGAAAACACATGTTTCTCTGTTTTCTGGACAGGTAACATGTTTTTCTTCCTTCTTCTCCATGCTGTTTTTGGAGTCATGAGTACTGTTTTCTGTGCAAGAAACCTGCTTTTTGTACAAGAAACTTGTCCTTTTTTTGCCCAGAAAGTATTTTCTATGCAAGAAATTCTTGTTTTCTGTGCAGAAATGTTCTTTAATGTTTTCTGTGTAGGAAACTTATTTTCTGTGAAGAAATTATATTTTCTATGCAGAGAAATGCTGAATTTTATACAGGATACAGGATACCATGTCATTTTTGTGACAAAAAAAAATCATATGCATTTTGATAACCAGCCCATGAAATGAGACCACACACAGAACTTGGGATGAAATATGGATAACTTTATTGGATCTGTTACCTATTTAAACTTGTTTCTTGGAAAATGCAACAAAGGGAGCAGTGTAATGAAGGACCAGATGAGGCAGTAGGTCTCACCCAGACCACCTCCACAGCTTCCCTTGGGCAAGAAAACTGAACCCAAGGAGAATCCAAAACTGGGTTGCTCCCTGGCCATCCAGCTGCTGGAAGACTGACCCCAAGTCACAAAACTTCTATGGAGGGCAAGATCCCCTGGTCAGCCCCAAGAACAACCTCCTTCCTCACTCCCTAGCCTCTTGACCCATGAGGGCAGTTCCAGAGGCATATCCTTCACTAAAAGGGTGCCACAGGTGATCACCAAACTCCTTCTTTCTCCCTCCACTACCTAAGATTCCCACCTAGCTAGGATTATCTGCAGAGTTTTCCAACATTTGAGAAAATTGTTTTAAACTATTTTTGCATATTTTTAAACTTTCTTTCCATTTTTATCACCCACTCATGCCAAGTTCAAATATCTGCTTATCAGCTTGTAAATGTCAGCAACTAGTCGGCAACTAGCTTAGTGGTGATCCAAGAGGCTTTGTGTCCTTAATGGCTTGCCCTTTAAGATCTTTTATTTTGAGGATGAGTTTGAAGGAAAGAGCAGACTTCAAACCATTAAAAAGTTTCAATAATGTCCCAGATATCACTGAGTAATTTGCACACTCAGCTCTTTTCTTGAAGATGCAAATACTCCTTTGACTTGTTGAATCATGTGCCTCATAGGCTGAATGTCATAACCAGCACAGAAAATGAGGACCCCGAAAACAGCTAACAATGAGACAATCTTTAAAAAACTGAGCAAACATATACAATGCTCCCTCCACATTCGCTGGGATTAAGGGTGAAGGGCCCCCAAGAATGTAGAAAAACCAGAAATAACAAAAACACTATTCTTTTTATCTAAGAGAATACCTCTCAAGGAAGCTCCAGTGCAACTCTATGGTCAACATCTGCCAGAAGTTAATAAGAGAATCATGCTGGAGGACCTACAAATGCCTAGAAATGTGTTTTTGCTAGGAACTTATAGGTTCTCCAGCACAATTCTATGGTCAACTTCTGACAGAGTTGCATTGAAGGACCTAGAGATTTCTAGAGAGAGCATATTAATCAACACTGCAAATAATTTAATCTGCAAAAGTCAAAGCCACAAATGTGGAGGACTAATTGTACTATTTCATTATACATCAAACACCAGCAGCAAAAGTCATAAGGAGTGGAAGCACATAGGCCAAGATCATGTCTGTACCTTTCCATCACTATTTACATGCTGTCTTGCACCTTATCACTTGGCAGCTGTCAAACCCTTCCTGTTGTCACCTCTTACCATTAGAAAGAGAGGGAGGGGAAGCCAATTTAGACCTAGGAGAAGCAGCTGGTCTCAGCTTGGTCAGAAGGGGGTTGGAGAAATGAAGGTGAGGTCCCCCAGGAGCTTAGAGCAGCCAGATTTTCATGGGTTGAATCACTCCCTCCCTCCCATTCCCTCTGGTAAGAAAGGGGCTTAACAGTTGCTGAGTATCAGAAGTTTTTGTATGAAGCAACAGAGTAGTCCTTTGCACACTGTCCAAAAAGGAAGTTACAAACACATTGTTAGGATATGGATGGGATATACAGTCAAAGGTGAAATGTAAAGATGTGTGTGTGTCTGTAATTTTTCACTTGAGAACAGTTTTTTGGACAAGGCACAAACAACATTTTGAAAAACAGGGTGAATCAACGCCAGGTGGTAACAGAGACATCAACAATGTATTTTCTCAAAGATACAAGTCTAGGACAGAGACTTTGTTATGGTTAACAAGTGATAACAATTATACGTAAGCATCGTTAGCTTGGAAAAGATAGTCACGTGGTGGATGATGGACAGCAAGAGGCTGGGATAGCATACATCATACAGACATTATCTAATTAAAATAAGGTTAACACCTAGAAGGTAGAGTATGGGAAGGGCCTAGAAAATCCTTTGTCTAAGAATTGTTTATTGTTCAAGATGTGAGCATGTGTGGCTGACAGCAGTGGTTTTAACTGCAACAAGTTGGATCCTAATGCTTTTGAGATTGTTAAAGATGTAATCTTATATGGCTGAACTGGACAAGTTCATCACAATGGATTTTACTTAGTTATCTTATTTTTATTTTTTATATGTATTAATAAAGCTATGCTTTTGGACTTTACAATGTGTCTTCTTGACTGAGGAAGACAGGTTTGCTGAAGAAGAAAAGCTGAGCCAGTTGATGGCAAATCTACACAGTGGCTGTGGATCACAGCAGCCAGCTTGTCCTGCAGACTCTGCTGGGTGCCAAAGGGCATCACTATAACACTCATCATCCACACACCAACACACATAAGCTGCACTTACACACATGTAAGGATGTCAGCCACAGTCATGGGGTATGGAGGCCAGAGACATGCAGAATCTTCAGCATCTTCATCTCCATTTGCAAAGACAATTGTAAGTATTTACACAATCACATTAAGACAGCTTTTTGCAATTGTAAATAACACAAGCTACATATTGGATGTGTAAGAACAAGGGTGGGAATCAAACAGCTCTCCATAAGTTATTAAACTGTAATTTCCAGCATCCCTACACAGCATAGCCAATGGTGAGGAATTCTGGAAGTTACAATCCAACAACATTCAGACTACCCATGTTAGAATTATTCTAATCAATTTTGTGAAAATGGCATTTCTTCAGCAAAATTTCATGAATGAGCAAGGAGACTGGAAAATGCATTACCCATAAAAGCAAACTGCTTATCACATCCTTAGGAAAAGACCAGCTAAAAGAAACATAATGTCCATGTAGCTATGGGATAACAAAATTATTAATGCTGTTTTCTTTCTTTAACAGCCCACAGCTAGATTGTACATGTTTCATCTTCATTGCCAAATATTCCTATTTACTACTTATGTTGTTCACTGTTGTTCTAAGAATGCCTTTTAAAAAGCTTTGCTTAATATCATGTAATAAGGAAAGTTTTCCTTAATTAAGTTTGAATAGCTAAAGTGCAGACCAATTATAAATAATGTTTTGCTTTGCAGCAGCTGTAATTGCAAATGAACAATGAATCCCACAGTAATGTTCACAAGCTTAAGAAATGTTGTTTACAGATCCCCAAAATTGAGAGTACTTGTGGAAATACTTCACATAAACTAAACCATTGTTTCATTGCCAGTCCCCTCTTTTTTCAGTTATTGAAGCAGTATTTCCTTTTCCCCCTTTCTTCAAACCAAGTTTTCCAAGTTAGACACTCTCTCTAAATACTAAGGTCCCACTCTACAAAACACCCCTATGCAGTATCCTGAAGAACAGCTTCTGTATGTTTAGCTTGGAGAAGAGAAGACTGAGAGGTGATATGATAGCCATATTTAAATACTTGAAGGGATGTCATGTAGAAGATGGAACCAGCTTGTTTTTTTGCTGTGCCAGAGACTAGAAGATGAACCAATGGATTCAAATTACATGAAAAGAGATTCCACCTAAACATTAGGAAGAACTTGTTGATGATAAGAGCTGTTAGAGACTGAAATAGACTGACTTAGAATGTAATAGACTTCCTTTTATTTCTTTATTTTTTTTTTTTAAAAAAAAGATCTTTAAACAGATGTAGAATGGTACTTTAGTTGTGCATTCCTGCATGACGGGATTGGATTAAATGACCTTTGCAGTCTTGTCCAACTCGATGAGTCTATGATCCACTTCCATTCTCAGGTATCAGAGCAAATAAGATAACCTGGGACTGCTAGGTGACACTCAATACCCACTGGTCTGCAATTAATAAGACATAATTGGAATGACAATTATCCAGCTGCTTTGGTTGCTTTCAGGATTTTCCTTGTTTGAATTTCTTCACAGATTTTGGACTTGTAAACAACCTTGTCCACAATATTGTTTGCACAAGTCTGAACTCTATAAAAATGGGGCAGAAGGGTATCCTGTTCTGGGAGGTCCATAAGCAGCACTCAGGTGTGGGTGAAGAATGCATGGCAACTTTAAAAAGATAAAAGCAGAACTTTAAAAAAATCCAAAAAAAATCAACATGAGTCCCTAAGGTCAGTTATAATAACTGCCCAATGAATGGTTGGATGCATAATGGTGAGATCTAGCACTGCAATCTCTCTCACTCACTCACACACAGGAATCCTGTTTCTCTCCTATTGAGAACAATCTGAAGGAAATATATAAATTAGCTCTCTGAAAGTGCCCAAATATTCCCCAATGATTGCTTGGCAGAGAGAGGAATTTGGATAATGTATATTCAGAGCATCCCCCACTCCACCCATGGCTCATCTCAGATCCAGAAAATTAGTTTGATAATATTTAATATCAAGAAAACAGGAAAATGATGTATCACCATTAACACTAATCATTGAATTCATTTGTTATTTCCTTTGTTTCACTTGCTATTTCCCTTGCTTCCCTTGTTATTTCCATTACTGGCAACCCATCTGATTTAAAGAGAATTGCAGGCATGTTGTTATAACTGACCTTAGGGACTCATGTTGGTTTTTCATTATTTATTTATTTATTTATTCATTTATTTATTATTATTATTATTAAAAAACTATATTTAAATTACAAATACATACTTGTAAACTATATTTAAATTACAAATACATACATTTTAGCTTCACCTTTCCCTCCCCTACCCCATTCCACCCCTTAATATATATCTTCTAATACCAAATACATTTATACAGCCTTTTTAATTTCTTCCTCTTTCCCGACATAATTCCTTTCCCATATCTCTCTATTTCTTATTGAGGTTGTGCAGGGGAATAGAAGGTATGGTGACAACAGAGTGAAGCAATGTTACAAAAGAAGACGGGATCAATGCTTAATATCTATCCCGCCTTCAGTTCACTCTGTTTCCTAAAATGATTTGGAGAGCGCACCAACCATTCTACATTCCCTTACTCTGCTCCTTTGCAATGCCAGGTTGGTCAAAAACAAGACCCATATCATCCATGATCTCTTGTTGGATGAGGCAGCCAACCTGGCTTGCTTTACTGAGACCTGGTTGGGAGAGGCCAGTGCTGTGACTTGGGCACAGGCACTCCCAGCTGGGTACTCAGTCAGTGAGCAGGTAAGGGAGAGTGTGGGGGGGGGGGAGTGGCTCTGGTTCATAAAAACAACCTAACCTTGACCAGGAAGCCTATCCAGAACACAGTTCACATTGAGTGTATGTACCTTAGTCTGAAAACCAGGGATAGTTTAGGGATTCTGTTGGTATACCAACCACCCCGTTGCCTAACAGACTCCTAACCAAGCTGATGCAACTGGTCTCAAAGTTGCTGTTGGAGTCTCCCAGACTTTTGGTCTTGGGTGACTTCAACATCCCACTTTGGGGTTTGCCAAATCTAACTGGCACGGCTTGGGAGTTCATGGAAACCATGACAAACATGGGCCTATCCCAATTGGTTAGCAGGCCCACTCATTGTGCGGGTCATACACTCGATGCAATCTTCAGTACAGAGCAGGAATATCCATGGGCAGAGGTTATTAGTACCTCTGCATTGTCATGGACAGATCATTTTCTGGTCAAGATGGGACTCAGAGCCACTGTCTGCCCCACCGGGGGTGGTGGACCCATTAGAATGGTCCGCTCTCGAAGGCTGATGGAACCAATTGGATTCCAGAAAGCCTTAGAGGGTTTAATGGTTGGAAACACCGGTGATTCTGTTGAAGCTTTGGCCAATACTTGGAACATCGATCTTACCGAGGCTATCGACACAATCGCTCCCAAGCGTCCTTTCCAGCCCACTCCTAACCATAAGCCCTGGTATTCAGAGAAGCTTAGGAAGATGAAGCGAGCTGGATAACGACTAGAGCGCGAATGGCAGAAGACTCGACTCTTATCCGACAGAACTCACTATAGGAAACATCGTGATTCCTATTGGGAGGCAATATGTGCAATGCAGAGATCCTTCTCTTCTGCACGTATTGCATCTGCAGAGTCTCGTCCAGCAGAGCTGTTTAGGGTGGTGGGGGAACTGATGCAGGTACCTCCTGTGCAGAACCCTCTACATAACCCAACAATGGCCTGCTGTGACACATTTAACATCCACTTTGCAGATAAAATTTCTTGGATAAGAGCCGACCTAGATGCCAGTGTTTAGACAGAATACATCGACGAGGTGTACAGCAACTCCATTGATGGCATTTTACTGAATCAGCTTCAATATGTGAGTACCAATGATGTGGACAAGCTTCTTGGTAGTGTGAGGAGGACAACCTGCCCTCTCAATCCATGTCCATCATGGCTGGTCGTCCAGGGGGGTGACTCGTTGAGGGTATTCCTTCGGGATACTATCAATGCATCTTTCAGGGAAGGCATTGTTCCATCTTGTCTAAAGAAGGCCGCGGTCAAGCCTCTCCTGAAAAAGCCTTCCCTGCACCCCCTGGACCAGAATAACTATAGACCGGTCTCCTTGCTGCCTTTTTTAAGCAAGGTGATGGAGAGAGCGGTTGCCGTCCAACTCCAAGCTGTCTTCGATGAAACCGATTATCTGGATCCATTTCAAACTGGCTTTAGGACAGGATATGGAGTTGAGACTGCCATGGTTGCTCTGGCTGACGACCTCCGCTTGGGTATCGACAGGGGTGCTCTTGCACCTCTCAGTCGCCTTTGACACAATAGAACACTCCATCCTCTTGAATCGTCTGAGAGAGTTAGGAATCGGATGCACTGCTTTGCAGTGGTTCCATTCCTTCCTCTCGGGCAGATCCCAGAGGGTGAGGCTCAGGGACAATTGCTCTTCCAGAATTGAGCTTAATTGTGGCATCCCTCAGGGCGCCATCCTGTCCCTGATGCTATTTAACATTTATATGAAGCCGCTGGGAGAGATCATTCGGAGGCAAGGAGCACAGTGTCTTCAGTATGCTGACAACACCCAGATATCTCTCTCCATGACCCGGTCGTCAGCTCAGACTTCAGATGGCGTCTCTCCTCTCAATGATTGTCTTAAAGCCGTAATGGACTGGATGAGGAAAAACAGATTGAGACTGAATCCGGACAAAACTGAGGTGTTAACAGTCACGGGCCTGAAACTAGGTCTAGGAATACAACTCCCAGTCCTGGATGGAGTCACACTCTCCTCCAAGGACTGTGTTCGCAGTCTGGGGGTACTCCTTGATTCGTTACTTCACATGACAAATCAGGTGAATGCGACAGTCACAAGTGTCTGTTATCAGCTTCAGCTGATATGTCAGCTGTGCCCTTTCCTGGAAAATAGGGATCTAGAAACTGTGACATATACTCTGGTAACCTCATGTCTGGACTTCTGTAACACACTCTACATGGGGCTACCCTTGTGCTTAACTCAGAAACTTCAATTAGTTAAAAATATGGCAGCCAGGTTGCTTACTGGTACATCTAGGAGAGAGCACATTACACCAGTGCTGAAATCTCTCCACTGACTGCCCATTAGTTTCCAAGCACAGTATAAGGTGTTGGTTATGACCTTTAAAGCCCTTCTTGGCTTGGGTCCAACTTATCTTTGGGACCGCCTCCTTCCTTATGACCCCTCCTCTTCGGTCCTCTGGGAGGAACCTGTTACATCCCATAAAAACCAGGCTGTTGGTGACCTCCCAGAGGACCTTCTCTGACTCCGCTCCCAAATTGTGGAATGGCCTGGCGGATGAGATCCGTCTCATTACCACTCTTGACAGCTTCAAAAATTAAAAATAATTTTAAAAAATATGCATGCACACTCTCTCAGCCCCAGAAAAGCCATGGCAAAACCCCTGTGGAGATTTTGCCAAGAACAAGTAATAACAACAATAATCAATATCATCATGGTGGGCGGCGGCGGTGGCAGGTGGTGGCAGGACCGGCCTAGAGCCGGTCCAAAGGCCTTGGGGGGCCGCATCCAGCCCCTGGGCCTTAGGTTACCTACCCCTGGTGTAGATGCACCCTAAGTTTACATCATACATAGTGAAAAGCTATCACTATTTCAAATCTTAGAAATGAATCAAGTCAATGCTTCTGTGATGCCATTTCATTGACCACAGGATTGCAGCCTTAAATTTCCAAGTCTCAAGTTGAATTTGCACTGCAGAAATAATACAGTTTGACACCACCGTAAATGCTGTAACTCCATCTTATGAAATTTTGGGATTTGCAGTTTTGTGAGATATTTAGCCTTCTCTGTCAGATTGCTCTAGTGCCACAACAAAGTACAAATGCCAGCATTTTTTAATTTCTTAGCACTGGGCCATGGCAGTTAAAGGTTTTGGCATCAAAGGTTTCCCACAAGGAACTTTTGTTGGTGCTAGATTTTAATGGAAGGATGTAGGTACAGACTAGATAGACAGTTTCAGAAAAGATATTAGCAATGGATATAACCAAGAAATTGGGAGAGGATAATGATGGAAGTTGGTAAACTGTGCCTGTCGGCGTGGTTGAGATTAATATTGCAAAGCCTCCAGTTGCTCTTCCAAATTTTGTAGTTTTTAAAACCGGAGTAGCATATGTTGAAAATCCCTGCAAAGTAATTTCACCCTCATTTTGAACCCACGTTTCTTGTAGAAGATTGATCTCATAAGTCTGCAGAAATGATAAAAGAAAATTCATCTTGAGTCTTAATTTGCCAACCGGCAATGTTCCATGAAATAAGTCTAATTGGGTTGGCATGTGGTCAGGAGGATTCTCCATGACTCTTACACATTTCAGATGGTAGATGGATATCATTAGTTGTTACTGCAGTGTTGTTATCCTTTCTAAAGTAAGCCCGAATGTCCTCAGATTTTAATTTGTTATCCAGTGAGATTCTATTGATGGTGTTATTTTCTGTTTCAAGCAGTTTTGTGTACCCAGTTGCAGTCTTATTTAACTGGACTTTAGGAAGCTCGTTATTTATATATACTGCTTCACAGAGTTTGTTTAATTGAGCTTGAAGGGAGTTAAGCCTGTTAAGGAAAAAGCAACATGGGATATACAGTAATAGAAATAAAAATATGTATGTGAATGTCAAAGTGACTAAGCAGGAGCAATCAGGAAGATACACAGGTGAAAAAGATAATATAATTAAGAAGCCTTGAGAGCCAAGGACAAAGTTATAGAAGGTATATTGAGAACACCTGTGATAGATTGCAAACACCTGAGACTCATTAAGTGGTCAAGGTAAAGTGATGAAACACTTGGGTTGGTCTTAGGTATGGGATGATCTATGTGGACCAATCAAGATGTATGTACACACCCACTGGGTGGAAACTGACTGGTGGGTGGTGTCTAACAATGGCTATAAATTGCAATGTTTGCTAATGTACATTGTGGAGTAGTTTGGTGTATTGTGGAGTGGTGTAGTTTGGAGATATTGTGAAGAGATTGTGATTTTGTAGGGCATATAGTATTTATGTATATAGTAGAATAAAGTAGATCTTTTATATAAGACTACTGAGTTGTCTGGTGTCTTGAGGGAAGATACAAGAGCCAGAGGAATCCTGGAGAAGTTTGAAGACATCTCAGGAAGAAGAGTGAGAAGGCTTGGAGAGTTTGTCAGGGTCTTCAGCCTATTCTCTGAAACTCTGCTGCTTGGGAAAGAAGCATCAAACACTGATCAAAGCTGGTCAGCTCTGCTGCGTAACAAGGTGGTGAGTTAGAGCCAGAGGTGAAGAGCTACAACTCCCATCATCCCTGACAAAGCCTACCTATGATAACCAATTTATCAAGTAGGGGAAGTTTCTTAAATGAGTTTATTAAACCTTCCTCTTCCGGGATCTCTGTCTCAAAGCAAAGCGGAGAATTCTCTATTTTATTTTCATGATTGTCTTGGATATCATCCAGACAAATCAAGTCCCCAATGTCTGGTGTCTGTTTTAATTGGTTTGTTTGCTTAGCAGATTTTTTTTTTTTTTTTGCTTGGATTAACTGAGGGTCTAGTAGGGGGTAAGGCATAGGATGACCAAAGACTCTTCTAACCTCCATCTGATGATGCCAAAGTATATTTCGTAATTTGTAGATCCTTGCTGTAATAAGATCATTATTGAATGTTACAAGAGTTCTTGCTGTTTTATAATTATAGAAGAGGTATTCTATTCTTTCAATATCTTTTTTCCCTTAGGAGGCTTATCCCAGAAGCTTCCAACTGGTGTATGAGATGTTTTTTTCCTTTGGGGTCCTGTTATTATGTCCAGTTTTGGATCATTTATAAAAGCCAATTGTGTTTTTTTAGTACTAACACGGGAGGGAAATTATTGAATTTGGAACAAGGTTTCTGCGGTTCAATTTTCTTAGTCAAGTCAGTTTTGTTGTTAGTTATAACTTCCTTCTCTTTGTTTAATATACTCTGTTCATGCTGCCTTGTCGTGCAGCTGGAATCCGTCAGTCTATTTATTTGTAGGGGTTCAGTTATGTCTGTTTTGTTATCCCTAGCTCTCATCATGATTTGAGTGGTTACTATTTAATTCAGAAGGTGTCTTTTCACTCCCCTTTTCTTGTAAATCACAAGCTGTTACTTCCTCCATGTTTAAGTTAGTTATAACGAGAGGGGACTTGTCCTTGCTCTTATTTCTAGGATGGAGCTATCTACATTTATTTTTGATTGAGCTTCATTCTTTTCGATCTTAATAATAGATTTCCTTTTTTCCCTTTGTTTTCTCTCCTTAATCCCGGTTGCTTTACCCCTTTTACTACCAGCTATTGTAACATAGGACCACATTGATTGATTTGTTGCACTTGCTATGTCTTTCTTATATTTGCCATTCTTTTTTTGACTTCTGGTGGAGACCATTTTGTACACTCGTCACAAGATCTGGTCCAACCAAGTAACACTGGGAAGAATATTTTGTTCTTCAAATGGGACAGCTCTTTTAATCTCACTAAAATATACTTATTCTTTAGTTGTGATGGCTAGGCAGTTCCAAGTGTTAAAATTATTTCCGGACTGTTTCTAGTCTGAAAATATAAATTTTAAAATGAGATGAGACAGGGTTAAAAAGGTGAATAAAATTTATATTAATGTTCCTGAATTTCACCCTATGCATGGTCCATTGAGGGATAAGAGTGTTAAGAGCTGAGCCTTAGGGTTTCACCCTACTCACTTTTATAGTCCTGGGCCTGGCTCTTCAGGGGCCACGCCGCCACTGCTAGCTCCTAATTGCGGGGAGGAGGTGGTTCTGGGCATGCCTAGAGCCAAATGCCATCCTTCGTTGCTGCTGCCATGCTCCTGATCTCAAGGCGGTGCTTAACTTTTCCTTCGTTTATGCCAGTATAGCTGCGAGGTGACTGCTGATGGTAGGTGCTTTATATGTCTCATGCGTTGCCTGCTTCCTCTTCTATCACTGTTGGGACTGCAGCTGGACTGTGGGGCTTTAAGGAGTTTGCCTTCCCTGGCCACACCTCCTCTTGCTTCTGCCGGGCTGGTCTCTCTCTCTGGTCCCAATGTTGTGGGGGAAAGGGCTTGGCTCCTGGCTCAGTGTCTCTGGCTGCTCCTGCTTGCAATGAGTTGCCTTGGATGGTGTCTCTGAGGGGGGAGAGCTTTTAAGGAGTTTGCCTTCCCTGACCATGCCTCCTCTTGCTTCTGCCGAGCTGGTCTCTCTCTCTGGTCCCAATGTTGTGGGGAAAAGGGCTTGGCTCCCGGCTCAGTGTCTCTGGCTGCTCCTGCTTGCAATGAGTTGCCTTGGATGGTGTCTCTGAGGGGGGAGAGCTTTTAAGGAGTTTGCCTTCCCTGACCATGCCTCCTTTTGCTTCTGCCGATCTGGTCTCTCTCTCTGGTCCCAATGTTGTGGGGAAAAGGGCTTGGCTCCTGGCTCAGCATCTCTGGCTGCTCCTGCTTGCAGTGAATTGCCTTGGATCAAAAGGCAGTCAAGACAGATCTTTTCCAGCAGGCCTTCCCTGAATAACATCCCGGCCCAAAAAAGAAAAGGAGAAGACATTGATTCCAGCTCTTTAACTGCATCTGCCCTGCTGCTATTTCTATGTCTGTACTATATTGTTTTTATTTTGTATTTTAACTTACTAATAGTTTAATATATTTTTAAGGGGCGGGTGGGTTAGTGAAGGGGGCTCTTGGTTTGTTTTAACTTGTGATGTTGTTTTAATTTGTTGTATGCCACCCCGATTGCGCTGCAGAGGGGTGGGATAATAATAATAATAATAATAGTAATAATAATTTTCAAAGAATGTGTAATCATCTTTATACATTTCTCCAAGTAACTCTTCCATTATTAATCTATATATTATTGTAGATTACATATATTTCCTTATTTTCTTGAAACCAGAGATTACCTTACTAAAAAGTGAATTCTAATATTTCTTCATTACTTACTTTCTTTCCCCTCTAATATTGTTGGTGTTTCTATGTTATCCATTATCCATCATTCTTTACAGTATTTAATAAAGAGTTCCCATTCTAATTCTCCTTCCCTAATTTCTTCCTCTTTCAGTAGTTTTGTCAAATCATCCATTTCTGTAAATTCAAGAGTTTTGATCAACTATTCATCAATTTCTGGAGCTTTATTTTCTTTCCACCTCTTTGCAATTACTATCTTTGCTGTGGTAACTAAATATAGTAGTTTCAATTTTTTCCCCTTGCATTCATATCATCTACCATATTTAATAGGCATGTCTCTGGTCTTAATTCAATCTTAATTTGAAGTGTTTTTTTAATTATTCTATGTATGTCAATCCAATATTTTTTAATTTGGGGGCATGTCCACCACATATGATAGAAGGTACCTGGTTGTTTCTGACATCTCCAACACAAATTTTCTTGCTTTTTATATATTTTAGCTTTCATTTTTTTTAAGTACTGCTTTTATCTTTTTAAAGTTGTCTTCCTTTGGTCTAGAATTTTCCTGCAGATGGACTATATATCCCATAATACAATTCATGGCTGGGGATAGTGGGAATCCAACACTTCTGGAAATTGTCAGGTTGAGTCAGAATGTCCTAAAGTATGGGATTTCACCTCACACCCTGTAATGTTCAGCTTTTGTCACTGATGTTTCTTCTCTTCCGCCCCCCCCCCCCATCTCTTCTCATCCTTGCCAACAAGCACAGGGTTCACTTACCTTTCAAACACCTTAAAGATAAATGAAGAATGACATGTTAAATTCAGCTAGAAGACACACATGCACTGCTAGTTTATGATTAAATAGCTTTTTACTATACTCAGCCAGTGAATGAAGGGTGAAAAATTCTTAATTAGAAATTTTTTAGGTGTTTCTAAACATATGCAGATTTCTTTAACTGCACAGCTGAATCATTGCATGCTGTATGCTTCCCCACTCTCTGTCAAAGAGCATGGTTAGTAAAGATCAGTGACAGGAATGTGCTTTGCTAATTTAACTCAATGGGATGTACCACAGATTTCGAGCAACAATAAACACACAAAAGGAGTACAAAGGGTATTGCAGCCCATCCAAATGACAACAAACAATACTGTATGTTATACGATAATATACAATAGGAACTAAAATAAAATCAATGGAGAAGTACCAATGAAGAGAGTTAGAACACACCATTTAATAGAGAGAGACATATAGACCATTGTTGGGTACGGGTGTGAGTGGGGAGCCAGCCTTTCAAGACTAAAGATCCAGGCAGTCTCATGGCTGCTTGAATGTTAAGCAAATCAAATCATCCCATTTTATTCCATATCAAGATTCGGTTTTCTTCCTTTCCTTTCCTTTCCTTTCCTTTCCTTTTCTCTCAATTGCTACCCAGTCCCAGCTCGTCAATGGACTTTATCACATTGAGAAAAAAGATGTGAGCATAGTGGGATGCTCCCGTCAATATTACATGATTTTGCAGAGATTATCACATGATGTCATGATTATCCTGCAATTATTCCATGAATAAACAGGAATTCTAGCCCTGTTCTTTATTCAAGGGACAATCCCGCTATGCTCCCATCTTTCTTTCCAGTGTGATAAAGTCCAACAATTTCCCAGCACCTCTGCCATGTGACAGAGCTAGGTGATACCATTCCCTGCAATCCTAATCTTTCTCTTTGGGCCTTCCTGTTTTATCAAATCTTAGAATCATAAAATCATAGATTCATAGAGTTGGAAGAGACCACAAGGGCCATCCAGTCCAACCCCCTGCCATGCAGGAACTCAAAATCAAACCATCCCCTGACAGATAACCATCCAGCCTCTAAAGAAGGAGACTCCACCACACTCCAAGGGAGTGTGTTCCACTGTCAAGCAGCTCTTACTGTCAGGAAGTTCTTCCTAATGTTGAGGTGGATTCTCTTTTTCTGTAGTCTGAATCCATTGCTCCTTGTCCTAGTCTCTAGAGCAGCAGAAAACAAGACTCTTCCCTCTTGGATATGCCATCCCTTCAGATATTTAAACATGGCTATCATGTCCCCTCTTAACCTTTTCATCAGGCTAAACATTCTCAACTCCCTAAGCTACTCCTTATAGGGCATGGTTTCCAGACCCTTCACCATTTTAGTTGCCCTCTTCTGGACACGCTCCAGTTTTTCAACATCCTTTTTGAATTGTAGTGCCCGAACTGGACACAGTATTCCAGGTGGGGCCTGACCAAAGCAGAATACAGTGGCACTGTTACTTCCCTTGATCTAGATACTATACTTCTATTAATGCACCCTACAATTGCATTAGCCTTTTTGGCTGCTGCATCACACTGTTGAATCATGTTCAACTTGTGGTCTACTAGGACTCCTAGATCCCTTTCACACGTAGTCTCATTAAGCCAGGTGCTCCCCATCTTCTATCTATGCATTTCATTTTTTTTTTTGTCCTAAGTTCAGTAACTTACATTTCTCTGTGTAGAAATTCATTTTGTTAGCTTTGACCCAGCTTTCTAATCTATTAAGGTCATTTTGAATTTTCATCCTGTCTTCTGGGGTATTAGCTATTCCTCCTAATTTGGTGTCATCTGCAAATTTGAGAAGCAGGCCCCCTATTCTTTCATCCAAATCATTGATAAAAATGCTGAATAGCACTGGGCCCAGGACAGAACCCTGTGGCACCCCACTGGTCACTTCTCTCCAAGTTGAAGAGGAGCCATTGCTGAACACCCTCTGGGTTCGGTCAGTAAACCAGTTACTAATCCACTTAACAGTTGTATGGTCTAGCCCACATTTTACTATTTTGTTTGCAAGAATATTGTGGGGGACCTTGCCAAAAGCCTTACTGAAATCAAGATATGCTATGTCTACCACATTCTTTTCATCTACCAAGCTGGTAATTTTATAAAAAAAAAAAGAGAGAGAGAGAGAGAGAGAGATCAGATTAGTCTGGCATGACTTGTTTTTGAGAAACTCATGTTGACTTTTAGTGATAATGGCATTCCCTTCTAAATGTTCACAGACTCTCTGTTTAATGAACTCTTCTAGAATATTTCCCAGTATTGATGTCAGAAAAATTGGGCAATAGTTGTTGTGATCCTCTTTTTTCCCCTTTTGGAGATGGGGACAATGTTTGCCCTCCTCCAGTCTGCTGGGACTTCTCCTGTTGTCCAAGAATTTTCAAAAATTGTTGCCAGTGGCTCTGAGGTTACATTTGCCAGTTCTTTTAATATCCTTGGATGTAGTTCATCTGGTCCTGGAGACTTAAATTCATTTATGTTGACCAGGTATTCCTGTAATACCTCTTTACTTATTCTGTGCTGCATTTCCCCTATTGTGTCCTCTGCTCCATTTTCCTCAGGTTGAACATCCTTTTCCTTTTGTGAGAAGACTAAGGCAAAGAAGGTGTTGAGTAGTTCTGCCTTTTCTCTGTCCCCTGTTAGAATTTCTCCATCTTCTCTGCACAGTGGCCCTACCATTGCCTTCTTATTTCTTTTGCTACGGACATACCCAAAAAAGCCCTTTTTATTGTGCTTAACTGCTCTAACAAGCCTGAGCTCATTCTGTGCTTTGGCTTTTCTTATTTTATCACTACATGTGCTAGCTATTTGTTTGAATTCCTCTTAAGTGATTTTGCCCCTTTTCCATTTCTTATACATCTCCCATTTAAAATTTAGTTCAGTTTAGTTCTTTAGTCATCCAACCCGGTTTCTTGAGAAGAACTGCTGTTCACTCTAACAAATTCTATCATTTTAAAATGAATCAACTCCTTAAATCTTAGAATAACTTCAGTGATAATAAGGAAACCCAAGTCACATCAATAGAAAAATCCCTAGTGAGTTAATAACTGGTCAGTTTAATTAACCAGCCTTCTCCGCCAAGGTGTACTTGTGCTTCACAAAATGACAAATCCCAGTATTCTGTAGATGTATCCATGGTCAGTAAGTCAGTAAGTAGCATCAAACTGCATTATTTCTACAGCACATATGCACCCTATTTCTATAGTACAGATGCACCCAAAGCACTCTGTCTCCCATATCTTCCATATACCTAATCTCTACAAAACTGGAACTCTGGTGCTAGAATGTCATGGGTCGGTGGATCTGAGCTCAGCTCCAGCCTACATAATTTGTAGTTTTGTAACTATAAAATAATATATAGATGGCACTTATCACCAGACAGAATAGTTAAGGTATATAATACTGGAAGAGATAAGTGTTGGATATGTGAGAAGGTAAAGGGAACATTTTTCCATCTGTGGTGGGAATGTGTTGAAGCTAAAAATTTCTGGAAAAATATTCATAAAAACATTACTGAAATATTAGAAATAGAATTGGAAGGAAAACCAGAGATAATGTTATTATGTATGTTAGATTAAAAAAATGAAAAAAATGTATGGAAGAATTATATTTTATATGCTTACGGCAGCCAGGTTAATCTATGCGAAATACTGGAAAATTAATAGAGAAATACAAATAGATGAATGGCTGATAAGGCTCATGGATTTAATGGAAATGGATCTATTATCAAACAAAATAGAAGAAAAGGCAGAAGACAGAATAGCAGAGTGGAAAAAAGTATGATTGCTTAAAACAGAAATGTGGTAACATATTATAGATAAAAAAGATGGAAATTTGACTATGAACAGAAGACTATGAACCATCCTTAAACAAGAGTAGTAGTAAGAAATAGTACTAGACAAATTTAAGGTGGTGTAAATAAGAAGGAAAGGGTAAACAAAATAAATAAGTATCTTACTGTTGAAAATTCTGATAGAACAAGGATAAATTTGGACCAAGAAAAGAAGAAAGAAAAGGAGACCAGCATGAGGAAGCAATGAATGGCTTGTCTTGTCTGTCTATAATTTATCTGTATTATAATTTGTACTATATTTTTGCTTTTAGTAATGTGTTAGCATTTGTGTCATTTGTATGTTATGTATATTTGGATATGTATGTTATGAGAATTTGTAGATTTGTAGTTTTGTGAAGCACCAGAACTCTTTGGCAAAGATGGCTAAAGACCTTGTAAAACTACAAATCCCAGGTTTCTGTTGGAAAGAGCCATGGCAGTTAAAAGTGGTCTCAAACTGGATTATTTCTACAATGTAGATCAGGGGTAGGCAACCTTTTTGAGCTGGGGGCCGGGTTGCTATCCCTGAGACAATTGGGGGGCCGAAGCACCAAAAATAAATAAATAAATAAATATTAAAAAAAATATGCTGTATATGCTGTAGCTCCATCCTATGGAATTTTGGGATTTGCAGTTTTGTGAGATATTTAGCCTTCTCTGTCAAGAGAGCTCTAGTACCACAACAAACTACAAATGCCAGGATTTCTTAATTTTTTAGCACTGGGCCATGGTAGTTAAAGTAGTGTCAAACTGGATTATTTTTGCAGTACAGATTCAGACTCATTCATTAATTCTCTCTCTCTCTCTCTCTCTGTTTTCAAGATTCTATCCAGTTTCTCTGCCTTGAATCACTAAAGCTAATTGCTCTGTTAAAAAAAAGAAAGAAAGAAGCAGACTGAATCATTTTACTGTCTATGAATGCTTTAATCTTGTTTAAAATGTTATTCACTTTTCCTCTATCATGAAGGAAGTGCCAAGAAAACCAGAATGGAAGTTTTGGCATTGACCTAAAGTGAGTTTCATCTGAAGTTCCTCTGTAGATTATCATTAAATGTGTAATTACATATGCATAGAATACTTTATCAAAATAACTTTCTTTACCCTTGAAAGAGACACTCACTTTCAGATAATGAAGCTGTAGCTGGAGCAGCTGCGATCCGATTCCTTGGTTAATATTTTAACCAGCCCAGGCAATTTGGCTACCTGGAATTTAGGAGGAAGATAGACATCATCTGAAGAGCAGCTCATTTGTTTTGGATTCTTTGCAGCATTAGGCATACATTCTAACCAAATGACCAGTCTTTGAATTCCTGGGAAATAAATTCACTGTTTGTGAAGCCCGAAGGCCTGAATGCTCAACACATAAATCAAAGGGCAGCAGATGCAACAAACAGGCAAACCTGAAGCTAAAAGATGCCGACATTGCACTGATGCCTGAATAGTAATTCTGAAGAAGAAAGCTGACAGATGAGGAAAGATGGAAAGCTACAAATGAAGAATCGGCTGAATGATGAACTAAATCAAGCCTCCGACTTTTAGCAACTTCATTGAGAGTACTATGGCTAATGAATACATAGGAGGCAAGAGAAAAAAAAAAGACACTCAGTTATTATGTGCAGCATCACCAGGAAGTTTTGCTGCTATTTTTCAAGTGGATTTAGTTTAGGTTTGGCTTCCACACTCCAAGGCATAGTGCTGGATTATAGATTTTCTTTATAATCAGGGCTTGCATGTAAAATTTACAGAAGATGTTGGCTATCCTGAGTCAGAAAATTGTTTGCAATATTGATTTGTTGTTTTGAGGGGAAATTATTCTTAATTGCAAAGGGGATGGTCTTCCATCAAAATCCTTGTGGGCCCTCATTTGCTTCAGCCCCAGGCCTAAACCATTCCAGTTTGAGTTTTTGCATTTAAGGCCATTGCTATCCACACACACACACATATACTTGTTTGTAGAAATTTAGACATAGCTCTGTTAGTCTGGAATTTTGATATGCAAAGAGATCTTGTAGCACCTTTGAGACCATGATTTAGACTGGTAGAAGGAAGAATACAAACATGTTTAGATAATGGAAGAAAAACAAAGGAAGTGGTTCAGATTTGCACATATTCTCCATTTATGGCATAAACTGTGGGAGTAGCTTTACTTGTTTGTTTGCTTATTTAAATATTTATATCCTGTCCTATATCCAAGGAGCTCAGGGTACCATAAAATCAATTTAAGAAAAGTAGCAACAATAACAATACTTTTAAAATATAAAAATGTATCGGGACTTCTGGTTGGGAATGGTGTCTAAATGGGTGGATTCTTAGCGTCGCTACTGAGAACCATTCACCAGATTTGGCAGGCGGCTGTTTTTTCCTGAAAGGAAAACAGCCTGGAATTGCTCCCTTGTCATAGGCAATTTGGTGGTATTCTACAGAGGCCCAGATCCTGCCCTGGACAACAAAAGAAGAACAACTTAAATTGTTGACCAGTAAGAAACATAGGGGGCTGAAGAACCTTACGCGGCCGCATTTGTGCCATGTCGTGGATGGCTCACAGATGCCACCAACTAAAACTAATTGAAACTGAGATCAACAGTAATATTAAAAACCTTTACTTAAGAAACATTAACTTTCAACAAGAAGTACACACTAGCTTGATTAAACAAAGAGACTGAGTATTCAAGATCTTGCCTAAAGACTTTTTGAAACACCGAAACTAAGGCAGAGGCTTAGAGGAAAACAGCATTGGGAAAAGGACTAAAATGAATAAAACTAGTGTGGAGTCTAAAGATAGGAGAAAAACAGGGACAGAGTGGAATTGAGGAGGAGATCAGAGTTGAGAGTTTTATTAGAGTAATAGAGTGATCAGAGACAGAGGGGAAATCGGAGATGAGAGGAGAGAAGGTGTTGGGGAAGAGATTAGCGTTGAGAAAATCAGAGAAAGAGAAGTGACCAGAGGCAGAGAAGTGACTGGAGACAAGAGGAGAGCAGTTTTGGAGAGGGGATTGGAGCTGAAAGAAGGAGAAGTGACCAGGGACAGGAAGGAGATTAGAGAGATGAGAAGATATTGAGGAAGAGATCAAAGTCAGGAGAAAAATCAAAGAAGGAGAAGAGACCAAAGAAGTCGGGGAGATCAGAGAAGACAGGAGAGTGGTATTGGTGAGGGGAATCAGAGCCGAAGTAAAACCAGAGAAATAGAAGTGCTCAAGGCTGGAGAGAAGGCTGCAGATGAAAATAAAGCACTAGCAGATAAAACCCCAGAGATGGAGAAGACATCGGAGATGAAATGAGAGTGGCATCGGAGTTAGAGGGGAGACAGGAGACAAAGAGGAGAGCTAAGATGAAGTTGAGAGAGTAAACAGACTCAGAAAGAGGAAAAAGCAGAAGGGAAAATCAACTGGAGACAGAGACAAGAACAAGGCTGGAAATTGAGAGGAGATGAGGAGCGTTGAGGAGACCAGAGATCAAAGTAAGAGACAGGGAGGAAAATTAAAGATGGTGAAAGAGACTAAGAATGGAGTTTGAGGAGGAGAGGTGAGGAGACGTGGGAATGAAAATAAACTTGGCCTAAAGGAGTAAAACGATTTTGGAGAGTTTAAAGTGAGATAGAGATAATTTTATTTGTTTTGTCTTCTGAACTTGGCGTTTTCAAGGTCACAGAACATGCAGGGGGGAGGAAGTGATGGTACAGGAAAGACAGTGACATAGTTGATGAAGGACAGGTCTATTAAAAAGTAACAAGAACTTAGACACTTGTATCTGTGTAAAGTTGATAAAGTGACACCTAATGGTCATTTGGTAAAAAGAACAGAAAAGAAGAAGAAGAAAAAGAAGAAGAAGATTATATAATTATAGACAATCAAACTCAACCACAAATTAAGAACAGATCTAATAGAATAACAATTATAGAATTTGAATGATAGATTATCAAACAAGATAATATTAGTGATTTGAGATACTCATTGCAGTAACTAGATTTTATAAACTTGATTATCAAGGATCTGATTAAGTAATGAGACAAATAGGAGGTGTTTATAGAAGGAAAAAATAACGAAAAATTGCTGAATTGACTGACTGATTTTATTATTGTAATTTGTAATTTGTTTGATTGCAGTGATATAGTATTGTAGTAGAGAGTCAGTAAGCTTGTATTTGTTTATTTTATTTAAGGATATAATATTTGGATATTGCTTACTGAATTGTTATCTGTTTGGTATCGTGTATACTTTGACATATAAGTAAAAGGATGGCTGTTACCACAAGACTACAAACTACAAAAATGCAGCAACAGCAACAACTACAGTGAAAACTATCAATAAAACAAACCAAAACACAAGATGTAAATACAATGCTTCTAGATGAAATATGACAAGAAATGAAGAAAGATAAGGATGAGTTAACACAAGATATGGAAAAAATGAAAGGAGAGATAAAACTTGAAAGAAGATTAGACTTGAAAGAAATAACAGAAACAATATGATCAATGTCAAACCAGTGAAATCAAAAGTGAAAGAACTAGAAAAGTAAAATCAAGAACTGGAAGAAAAACTAAATGTGGAAATCAAAAAAAGAAAAGACATGCAAGAAGAAAAGCTAAGTTGGGAGTATAAAATGAGAGAGAGATGTTTTAAGATAAGAGGAGTACCAGAACAGATAATGAAAATCTAAATGAACTCATCGTAACAGTGTTGGCAGAGTTTATTGGAAGAGATAAAGAAATTATGGAATTAGAGATACATAAATTGTTTAGAGTTAATTCTTGGATTGTAGAACAAAAGAAATTACCAAGGGACATGTAATATATTTTGTAAGGACACAGATGAAAGTATTAATATTACAACAACATTTGAGACAAGACTAAATATAGAAGGAGTGGAAGTACAACTTCTGAAGGACATCCCAGGACCAATGTTGAGAAAAAGGAAAGAATATAACTTCATAACTAAGAAGCTTCGAGAAATTGGCATAAACCACAGGTGGGGGCAGGAATTGTTTTACCTATTGTATTTTTAAATTGATGTACGCCGCCCCGATTGCCGAGCAGAGGGGCGGGTTATAAATAAAACTTATTATTATTATTATATTAAAACCCAGAAGGATTGTCTTTCAGATATAAACAAAAGAGGATTAAACTAAATTCAATACAAAATCCAAATTAATTTTTAGAAAAATCTCTCAAAAAACATGGATCAAGAATAAGAAGAGGAACAAAGTCAACTACAGACGGATGGACAGAATCAAGAGAAAAGATCTAAAGAAAAATACAATTCAGAACAAGAAGGTGAAACAGACAGAAGGAAAAGAAAACAATGATTTATAGAACTATAAAATGCTTTTCCTGGAATATAAAAGGACTAAATAGTCCTCAAAAGAGATTTTTTTCATTATTTAGGAAAACTGAAATATGAAATATTTTGTCTTCAAGAAATCCACATAAAGAAGAGTGAAATGAAATATTTATTTAATTGCAAACTAGGCAAAGAATTTATTTCAGCAGGGGACAAAAGGAAAAAAGGATTTGTAATCTACATAAATGAAAAAAAATAATAGCAAACGAATTATTCAATAACCCAAATGGACATTATCTCAGATTGGAATGAGATGGCAAACAGAAAAAACATTAGGAATTTATGCTCCAACAGAATAAAAGGATACATTTTTTTCAAAAGCTAACAAAAACTCTATGTCAGTATGAATATGAGAATACAATTATACTAGGAGACTGGAATGGAGTTATTGAGCCAGAAATTGACAGAAAATCAGAAAAACCAATCAAGAAGCGACAAGAGAAATTACCAAAAACATTTTTCGATACGAAAGAGGTGCTGTCACTGATGGACATATGGAGGATAATTCAAGGAAATACAAAGGACTATACTTTTTATTCTGAAAAAAGAAATCATGGTCAAGAGAAGAAAAAACAAGGAGTCAGCATGTTTTTGATATCAACTTCACTGGCCCCTAAGATTGATAAAATGGACATCCTACCAAAAATAATATCAGACCATAACTCAATATCTATGGAAATCCGAAATAAACCAAGAGACTTCAATTGGCACTTAAATGAATCATTGTTGAAGGATGAAGAAATATTAAAACAAGCAGAAAGAAATATAGAATTATTCTTTCAAGAAAAACTAAAGAAATAAAACCCAAACATTGTGGGATACATCCAAAGCAGTGATGCATGGTTTCTTTATTTTTAAAAAATGTAGAGAAGAAGAAAAAACAAGGAGTAAAAATGGAACAATTGTTACAAGATATAAAAAGTAAGGAAAATCAATTAAAAAGAGACCCAATGAAAAAAGTACTGATAGAAGAAATACAAATTTTCCAAAAATAAATTTCAATAATAATGGTAGAAAAGATGGAGAGAAAAAAAATCAGGTACGCTAAATAAAAGCAATTTGAGATCACCAATAAACCAGGAAAAGGGCTCACTTGGAAGTTAAAAAAATAACAGAAAAAGGAAAACAATTTGGAGGATAAAAGGAGAAAAAGTATATACAGAACAAAATCAAATAAAGAAAATATTCCACAGATATTTTAAAGAACTGTTTACAGAGAAAATAATTAAGAAAGAAGAAATTAAAGAATTTATTGACAAACAAAATGTACAGATAATTAATGAAGAACAAAGGGATGAATGAAATAAAAAAACTCACTTATGGAAATGATACAGGCAATTAAAAGAGCAAAAACTGGAAAGACACTGGGCCCTGATGGATTTCCAGCTCTATATTACAAAAATATTGTAAATTGTTTAGCTGCTCCATTACATATAACTGTCATGCCCTGCCTGGAGGACGATTCAGAGGACTCAGGGGATGAGCTGGAGCCCCTGGGACCTGAACCTGTAAAGGAGGAGCCAGGGCCCCTGGGACTTGAACCTGTAGTGGAAGAGCCAGAGGCTGGCCCTAGTTCTGCTGTAGAAGAGGCTGTGGGCCCTCCAGAGGTTCAGCAGTCAGGGCTGCCTAATGCTGTAGTCAGGGAGGAGGATCTGGGTAGTGTGCCTACCTTTAAGGAGCGTCGAGCAGAAAGAGAGGGCTTGCGAAGATCACAGAGGCTTCAGCAGAAGCGTGTTAATAACCAGACACAGCTGAAGGCCAGCTCCTTGCCTTCTTAAGAACTTGGAGCATGGGTGGTGCTTTGCCAGTGGATATCTGACTCTTCTACGGGAAAGACTTTGTCTCTGGCTCTGTGTCTCCTAGATCACCTTGACTATCTGGAAACCTTGACCTTGGACTGTTTATTGATCTGCCTATCTGATACCTCAAACCTCGGACCGTCTGACAATTCTTTTGGTAAACCCTATGGTAGAGTTACTGTGTAGTAACACTGACTTGCTGTGCTGGGGATTTTGTTTGTTTGAAGCCAGCTGTCTTATCAGCCCTTTGGCTGCTTTCCCGGACAATAACAATGAACGCTATTTTAGAAGATGAGATACCAGAAACTTGGAAAACATCATACATAACTATAATTCCAAAAGAGGACAAGGATATACAGGATGTCAAAATTTTTAGACCAATTGCACTGCTCAACATGGATTATAAAATTTTCACATCAATATTGACAGAGAGATTTAAGAAAATATTAACTAATTGGATAAACAAAGATCAAACTGGCTTCTTACCTAATAGACACATGAAAGAAAATATAATCAATATTATAGAACATCATGATAAAAAACTAGACAAAAAAGCAGCTCTAATATTCTTGAATTCAGAGAAGGCTTTTGATAATGTGTATTGGGGATTTTTTTAAAATAGAAACCATGAAGAAAATGAAAATATGATCAAATTTCTTAAACTGGATAAAGGCAATTTATAAAGAACAGGAAGCTAGAATATTGATTAATGGAGAGAAAACAGAAACATGCCAGATTCAAAAAGGAACTAGACAAGGTTGCCCTTTGTCTCCTCTATTGTTTATTACAATATTAGAGGTGCTAAATAACAAAATCAGAGCAGAAGAATTAATAACTGGAATAAAGATAAAAAAAATTCAATATAAAATAAACACATATGGATATGATATGGCAACAACTCTATCCAATTAATTAATAAATTTGCAGGTTTGAAAATGAAAAGAAGACAAACATGTTAGTAATGAACATGACGAAGACAGAAAAAGACAAACTTCAACAACTATAAAGATTTTAAATAAAGGAAAAGATAACATATTTGGGAATTTACCTTATAACAAAAAAAATCAGAATTATATAAAAAACAATTATGGTAAAGTCTGGCAGGAAATAAGAATAGATTTACAGAGATGGTCTAAAATGAATCTTTCTTGGATAGGAAGAATAGTAACCATCAAAATGAATGTGGCTTCAAAAATGTTATTTCTCTTCCAATCTTTCCTGATAATAACTAACGATATACCTTTTAAAGAATGGGGAAAAGATCTGTCTACATTTATTTGAAATAAAAAGAAGCCTAGAATAAAAATGAAATTTTAGCAAGATATCAAAGAAAGAGACGTGCTTGCTGTTTAGATTGGATTAGAGACTGGGTTAAAATCAAGGATGAAAGACTTTTGCAATTAGAAGGTCATGAGTTAACCTTATAGTTGGCACGCATACCTGATATATGAAAAGGTTAAAGTAAACAAATAATTTAACAATCATTATGTAAGAAAATCGTTATTGAGGGTGTGGCAGAATTACAAAACAATATTTATACAAAAAACTCCAAAATGAACATTAGTAAATGAGGCCTTTCATAGAAGAGAAAGAATGAAAGAAGGAGAGTGGATCGCTTACAACGAACTACTGACAAAGAAAAGAGGGAAATATGGAATGAAAACAATGGTGGAACTGCTAAATGAAGACCTAAAATCCAATTGGTTTCTTTATAGACAAATTACAGAGAGATTCAAAGTGGATCAAACGTTAAATCAAATAGAAAAGGAAGAAACAGAATTTGGAAAATTGATGATCTATGAGACACAACATACTATTTCAAAACTTTATAAAATGCTGTTGAAACTGGACATGGAAGAAGAAACAGTATGACAATTTATGATTAATTGAGCACAAGATTTTTGTAGACCCAATTGGGAGAAAATTTGGAAAAATTGGGAAAAAGATTGAAATACACCTTAAATTATTATTATTATAAAATACAATATAGATGGTACATAACGCTGCAAAAAATATCAAAAAATTACAAAAACAGTAAAAATGAATGTTGGAATTGCATGGAAACTCAGGGTACATTAATGCATATGTGGTGGGAGTGTAAAAGAGTGAAAAATTATTGGAAACAAATTCACACTGAAATAGAAAAAAAAACATAGATATAAAGATGAATATGGACCCTTCCACATATTTGTTAGGAATGGTAGATGAAGAAATTGAGAGGAAATTTGGTAAAATTATTTTCTATATGATATCCACAGTGAGATCTGTTCTAGCTAAGAAATGGAAAAGTAAAGAAGAACCAATTGTAAACGAGTGACTGCTCAAATTACATGATACAATGGAACTTGACAAATTAACATGTATGTTGAGTGATCAAACAAGAAATAGATATGAAAGAGAATGGTCATTAATTACTAAATATTTATTACAAAGATGGGGAGAAAAGAGTGTGATCACTCTCAAAGAATAAAAGGAGTGATATTGAATGAATATTTAAACATTTTTCGATAATGCTGTCTTAGACAAAGAGGAAAAGGAATGTTCAGAGCCCATTTATATAGTGTGGGATGGGAAGAATGGCTATAAGATGTAATGATGATTGAACTAAAAATGAGTTGTAAGAATGAAATAGAGGAATTCACTTTAAGTTGTAAGGAAGATTGTGGGGAAATCAGAAAGTCAGAAGGAAAGATATATAATTGCAATATTCATAGTAAAGGAGGGGAAGTTACTTTTATGTCTGATTTTATGTATATGTTAATGTCTGTTAATGTGTTTGTTTGTGGAAGTTATATGTTTTAATGTCTTAATAATGAAACTTTAATATATATATTTTTTAAAATCAAAATATATAGCACATAAAACCAGACAATTTAAAACTATTTAAAACCATTTAAAATAATGCTGACTATAGCACATGTGCAGATTGGATAGAATTAATAAGAACTCAAAGGTTGTAGTTAAAAAGCCATGGTCTGACTTGGTGCCAGAATGACACCAGTGTTGGCATCAATTGAGCCTCTGAGGGGTGGCTATACCTAAATCAGGGTGCCAGAGCAGACAAGGCCCTCTCCCCGTCCTCCTACAGTGTAGAACACAGCAGACTTTTTACTTGCTTTCCTAGGGTTCAGTCATTGAAGGTCCACCTTCCACCTGTTCTTTCACTACTTTCATTTCTTTCACACATACTCATGACCATTTTATATCCCCAACTTTTAGCCAATCTCATTATTCTGTCTACTTTATTGTAGCTAGTTCTCTGGAAGGCATTAAAGTAGTGAAGTTGCTAGGCAGTCACCCAATATCACTTGGGTCAAATTATACATCAAGGGGAAAGTGTATTCCTTGCGATTAACTTTTATTCTCCCATAATTGAGGCTTCCTCAGATGTATGCAGTTCAGCTATTATACTTTCAAATTAAGTCTCTGTTAACCTTCCAATGACTAATTGAAAAACAAATGAAAAATGTACACATGAAAAAAAAAGAATGTACTATGATAAACAGATGTTTCACTACTTAAGGGACCCCCTCTTTTTAATCTGTGCAAAACGTATTGTCTAATTTGGCTTTCTGTAACAGAATAGCTGGGAATGGAAATAACATGTCAAAAGCCCTGATAAAAATGCTCATTTTGCCCTGTAACAGCCTCTCTTGAATTGATGAATCATGCCAGGATGTACAGACAGGATACTTGATCTTGTGTGTTCCTTTGTGTGTCGTGTGTGTGTGTGTGTGTGTGTGTGTATATGTTTGTGTGAGAGAGAGAGGGAGAGAGGGAGGAGGAGGAGGAGGAGGAGGAGGAGGAGGAGGATTGACAGTTTAGCAGGCCATGGTGCATGGTTGGTGGATTTAATCTGAACTGTTTGAATGAATATCAAAATACAGTATCACTTTTGAAACAAAACATGTAAGAAAATCAAATGTAAAAGGTACAAATGTAGTGATTCATTCATTTGATGGGGGAAGGATGAACAGCAATGTACAGGCACATTCCTTCCAGCTCACAAATCCTGAGCTTTAATTCATTTGCATATATGTGGAGAAAGAAGGTCAAGTTTCATGGTCATAGTCTGAGACCTGGAAATTCCACAAATATAAATTTTTAGCATGCTGTATTTGTCTTTCACCATGGCATGCCCTCTAATATTACACAGATGAAAAAAAAAGAATAGGTCATGAGTGGCCAAATAACATCAGAGTGTGGTCAAGATGTCAAAAGTTATTAATGAGGAAGAACACATGAGCTAGGAGAGGTTGTAGTGGTTACTTTTCCAGCACTTACTGGGAAGGGCAAGTTTTCACTCCTGCCTCTCATCTTTGCTGCAAACTACTTTTACACTTTAAATTCAATTTGAAGCAACTGAAGTTTTCTGAGAACACATTTTCTGGGGAGGAGAGAGAAACAGGTACATTTTAGAAGTAGTAAAAATTGGGATGACAGAAGATTAATTGGGACAATCTCTGCTAAATCAAGAGGTTATTCCATGGAAGGAATTACTTAGAGCATGTCTCATTCATATATATTAAACATTAAAACATAACAAATAACAAATAGTAAAAACAAAGAGAAAGAATAGGAAAGAATAACTTTGCTACTTAGCAGAGTTGATACAGCAGTAGAAATATATGAATGGTAATAGATTGGTGAAGTTGCATTATATAATTATGTATAATAATTTTTAAGAAAGTTGGAAGTCAAATGTAATTATTTTGTATTTTGTATTTTTTTATCATTTAGAACATTTCAATTCACCTTTGACCTTGTAGTAACAAGGGCAGGAACCTTCAGGTTATAATCTATTGGGTTTTACCAAAAAATGATCTTAATTCTGCTCCACTGAAACCACTTTGGGCTGGTTTTGTCTGATTTCAGCTTACTTGAAGTGAATTGCAGAAGCCATACTAGTTTCCAGAATCCATCACAGAGTTTCAGTGGAGGAGAATAAAGATCTGTTCTTTGTTAAATCTCAGTGGATTATAACCTGAAGTTTGTTCTTTGTTTCTAGAAGGTCAGAGATGAAATGTTCTAAATAATTTTCTCAATGGTGAAAGCTAAATAAAGCATACACAAGATTTATATACACAGGGTTTCCAGATTTCAGACTAGGAACATGAGACTGAGGGCTTGGCCTTTCTTCCCTGCATTATTGTAATTTATATAGGGTCCTCCTGGTTGGAAAGGAAACCTTCTGGGTTCAAAAACACCTGGGGAGTCCCCCAAACATGGAAAAATAGGTCAGCTGGGCTTTTTTTGCATGGGGCTGCTAGAGAGAACCTGGGCCCCAAAAATTGTCTTGGAGATCGCATGTTGTTCACAGGCTGTGACAACAGGACTTAGCGGTAGAATCAGCTTCCAGATTTCACCTGTAAAGACATGGAATGAAGGAAGATCAGAAAGTCACACACAGTGGCTGCTAGCCCAGGAAAAGATAGCAGATCTGATAACTGCTCTGGAAGAATGTATACTCAACAAAATATACTCTTTTATATGAGAGGGGTTTCTTAATTAAATAAATATTGTCACATGAATCAGAGACCAAAATTTCCTCATCCCTATAACATGTAACTATAGGAAAGCCAGAAAGGAAAGGTGCATGGCACAGGAAACAGACTTGGGCTGGATATCAAGACATATCATGATATACTTAGCATTTTCCAATTTGAAGGTAATGAGTTTGATCCCACAATACATGATTGGAGTCCTGCATACAGAAAGTGTCATCCTGATGCCCCTTATCAAAAGAAGGGAAGAAAGTCTGACCATTTCTAGTTATTCCTTCAGCATCCTGAAGGAATGTTCCAGAACAGCACCATAGATAGCTTGAGGGCTACAGTGGATATGGCCAGTGAAAACAAATCATATGTCCATTCCTCCTTCCATTTACAGAAGAGCACCTTTGGCTCCAAGTGGTGGAGTTGCTCTGCAATGTTACCGAATCTCCTCCAATTGAGATTTTTAGAGAATAAAAAGAATATTACAGGAATGATTATGACTTGGACATCTTGATATTATAAGAAATTGGACTAGATTTCTCAAGAGATAGTTCTATATCAGGGGTAGGCAACCTTTCCCCTTTAAGGGCTGAGGAACTTCAGCTCCCAGAATCTCAGGAGCTATTGGCCAACATGGGACTATTGGCCAACATGGCTGAGGCTTCTGGGAGCTGAAGTCCCTCGGCCCTTAAAGGGGAAAGGTTGTCTACCCCTGTTCTATATTCTAATGTTTTTGAATAGCTGGCAGATACAGAATGTCAAAATCTGATTAATGGCTGTATCATACCACTGAATGCAGGCAATTTATAGCAGAAGACAATGTTTTTCTGTTTATGTACTTCCTTTTCCTAAAAGGTGTCCATTCTAGCTTGACGTTCTACTGCAGAACATTTATTTATGGCTCTGACTTGGCAAATATGCCATGTGCAGGGCCATTGGGACAGATTTATTGTAACTCCCTGGCTTGTAGGTTCCAGTCTTTGAGCCAGAAATGATCAAAAATGAAGTATTAGTTAAAAGAAGCAGAGCCCATTTGTGAACAAAGCAAGATGTTAATTTTAGGGTGAGATTTATTGGTGTCAGATTTCTGCTAACAAAGACTGAATCTATTGGTATACTTCGTCTCACAGACACTGCTAAAGTTATGCTCTAGTTACATTTTCCAGCCCTCCACATGTCCCTTTTTGCTTCCTCTTCAACTGCCAGGAACACAGGTGTCCCAGTTTTGTATTCTTCTCAACAGATGGAGAAATTTAATGGCACATTTACTGTGCAGAATCTAATGACAGGGCCAGAAAAATATTTGGAGGAGGGGGGTACCAAAAGGACAAAGTGCATTTGAGTTGTGAGTGAAAGAATTGTCCCACATGTTAATGTTTTAAAAAGAACACTGAATTTCATAATAATGTCCCCAAAGTAAACAATAAGACTGTAGTTCTACAGATACTGAAGTGACTCATATTCACATAAGCAAAATTGGGATGGCACATGTTATGTTATGTTATGTTATGTTATGTTATGAAGACTCCTTATGTTATGAAGACTCCTTCTAATATCAAACCTGGATGTTAGTGTAAACAGGAATGAAGTTGTGTGTGTGTTTTTTAAGGCCACTGAGAAAAAGATGGAGGGATCACCATGGGCGCAGCTATGGGGATGGGAGTATGAGAACTCTACCACCTTAAATAAGAAATCTGTCCTCTCTCCATTAACTTTTCTTGTCATCCCCAAAATTCTAGTATTGCAGTAACTTAAAATCTGTATTGAACATCTGGAGATGCAATAGCAATAGCAAGTACATTTCCATACCTCTTATCAGTGAACTAGCACTCCCTAAATGGTTTACAATGTGTAAGCCAATTGCCTCCAACATGCTAAGTGAACAATTTTGTCAGTATGTTTATGGATGTACACCCTTGTATTAGGAATTTCACAGGACAGATTATGGCAGTTGGATGATGCAACATCTGGAAAAGTTGCACCATGGTAGAGTATCATTGTCACACCACTTGTAGGACATGCCCAGGATGACTCAATAGGCTGACAAGGGACAGGTGCAGGCACCTTTGAGGGGAGATCATGCCATAGACCAGGGGTAGGCAAACTTTCCCCTTTAAGGGCCGAGGGACTTCAGCTCCCAGAATCCCAGAAGCTATTGGCCAATATGGCTGAGGCTTCTGGGAGCTGAAGTCCCTCGGCCCTTAAAGGGGAAAGGTTGCCTATCCCTACCATAGATAATGTGCATAAATATGGGCATGACCTATGGACAGTGTGGGTTATTGAGTAGTGGATTATTATTGAATGTTGGTAGTGGCTGGTTAGTTGTCATGTATGTAGTGCTATAAATACTTAGTAGTAAAGTTCTGTAAATAGAATGTGGAGACTCTGAGTATCTCTTTAGCATCTTGTGCAGTTGTAGGTGCTGGCAGCACCTTAGAGCCCAGCAGAGATGGATCATGAGTGGAGTTTGTGGCTCTGACAAATTTTCATTTTCCCATTTTCTGTAATTCTTGAAAATTGAGGATCAAAAGAAAGGTTCATTGGGAGACATTGCTCTCCTCCTTCCCCTCCCCCTTGGCATCAGCATATCTAGAGGAATCCCAAAGTTTATAGGAGTACACCAAAACAGCACAAAACAAAGCAACATTAAAGAGTGGCCTTTTTAAAATGGTCTAATGAAGACTGAGAATATTTTGCAACCAGTAGTGTCACTAGGGGGCGTGGGAGGTTCAGACTGCACCAGGTAACACCCTAAGGCAGGGGTAGGCAACCTTTCTCCTTTAAGGGCCGAGGGACTTCAGCTCCCAGAATCCCAGGAGCTATTGGTCAACGTGGCCCTTAAAGGGGAAAGGTTGCCTACCCCTGCCCTAAGGGGTGTGTGACACCACTGCTCTTCAAACATCAGAATTTTGGCAGAAATGGGCTGTGGCATTCATCTGTCTCCCTTTAAAATACTTTAAAGGATGGTGGGAGTGGGGTGAAGCTCAGTGGGAGGAGAAAGGAGAGGCCCCAGAATTTTTGAAAATCCAAATTTCAAAATTTTATTTTTTTAATTTTTTAAAAAAATGAAATTTTAAAAAGTTTTTATTCTTTTTAAATTTTCTTTAAAAATATCACATTTTAACCAAATCTTCACTATGCATATGTAAATACATTTAAGTTGTGCATATGACATTGTAATTTGAAGATATAATTTTAATTTTGCTAGTTATTTATGTCACAACTATTAGCATTACACTTAGTGCTATATGGGAATTACGATTTATGAATAATATTAGTGCAAAAAAGCATTGCTAAAGATTCTGTGTTGTGTGAAATGGAAGGAGGTCAATGGGGTGTGTGTGACACCATGAGTTACTGCACTGGGTGACACCAACCCTAGGGATGCCACTGTTTGCAACTACAAATTGGAATTGGAAATGTTGAAAAAAGTTGAGAATTTTTTTTAAAGTATTGGCAAAAGTGTCAAGGCTTGGGCCCTCTTCTACAGGCCTTAGTACGAGGGGAGGAATCTTAAGGCAAGGGCACCATCATGAATCTTTTGTTTGGCCACATATATCCTGGTTTTCATTTGTGAAATACTAGAGGGCATACTATTCTACGAGTATGATGTTTCACTCTCACATGCAAAGACAAATAATTTCATAGAATTAGAGAATTGGAGAATCAGAATGTTGAAAGGAGCCTCATGGACCATCAAGTCCAACCTCCTGCTCGATGAAAGATCTCCAGCTAAAGTATCCCGAGCAAGTAACTGGCCAGCCTCTTTTCGAAGATATCCAAAGAAGGAGACCCTACCACATTTCTAAGCAATTGGTTCCATTGCTGAAGCACTCTTCTAGTCAAGAAGCATCTTCTAATATTCATCCAAGATTACTCTTCTGTAGCTTCAAACCATTAGATATGGCCCTACCCTCTGGGGTAGCAGAGAATAGATAGCCACCCTCCCCTCTGTTACAGCCCTCAAGTTATTTAAAGAGTTCAGTCATGTCATCCCTCAGTCTCCTTTTGACCAATCTTCGCAAGCTGAACTCCTTCAATCTTTCCACATATGTTTTCTTCTCCATATTAACATCCATGTTGCTGCTCCAACTTGTCTATAGCTTTCTTAAAATGAGATGTCCAAAACTGGATGCAGTACTCCAGAGACAGCTTGACCAGTACAGAATATCATAGGACTATTACTTCCCTTGACTTGGAAACTATGCTCCTATTAATACAGGCTAAAATAGTATTTACCTTCTTTGCTATAGCATCAGGGTATTGGCTCATGTTCAACTTACGATCTACAATAATCCTGAGGTCACTTTCACATGTAGTACTGCTGAGCCATGCATCCCCCATTCTATACCTGCACATTTGGTTTTTGTGGCTGAAATGTCGATTCTTTGCATTCCTCTCTATTGAATATAATATTATTAATTTCTGCCCATTTTTTTCATTTATTTAGGTCTTTTTGAACTCTGTTCATATCTTCCAGTGTTAGCCACAGCTCACAGTTTTGTGTCATTTGCAAACTTAATAAGGATTCCCTCCTCACCATTATATAAGTCACTGATAAAAATATTGAAGAGTAATGGCTCTGTGTTGTGTTGTGGTTTGAGTGTTGGACTCTGGATACCAAGATTTAAATCCCCTCTCAGCCATGGAAAACCACTTTGTGATCTTGAGCAACACACATTCTCTTAGCCACAGAGCAAGGCTCTGGCAAACCCTCTCTGAACAAATCTTGCCAGGAAAACCCGATGAAAGTTTCACCTTAGGGTCATTGTAAGTTGTAAATAACTTGAAGGCACACAAAACAACAACAGATGACTCTGGGGCAGAACCCTGAGACACTCCACACAAGATCTCCTTCCAGTCTGAGGTGCATCCACTGATGATGACTCTTTGAGCAAGTTTTCCCACCAATTATGGATCCATCTGGCAGTGTTTCCAATCTATTCCACATCTAATCAATTTGCTAATCAAACTATTATTGGGAACCTTATCAGTTCCTTTGCTAAAATTCAGATAAATGAAATCCACAACATTGCCACCACCTACATTTCTAGTGACGTGATGAAAAAAAGAAATAAAATTAGTTTGGTAAGATTTGTTCTTGACAAACCCATACTGTCTTTTACTGATCACTGCACTGTCATCAAGATACTTACAGACTCATTTTCTTCCTGCTGTGGCAGAAAAATCACACTTTCTAGACAACTACATGAGCATTGGGTTTTGTTTTGTTTGCACAAAATTAGTGTTTGCCATGGAAATTTCCCCCCACAAAAGCATTTTTCACATGCAAAAACATCCAAGATGAAATCATTTTCTATTGCCATTATGAAGGGGAAATGCGGGGAGGGGGGGGAGAGGCAAGGTATTTTGGTGCACTCAGGTGTGTTATTTGAGGATGAACAAGAATTTTGGATGGTTCCATTATGACAACAAATGGTTACTAGGTATTGATAATTCATCCTTCATAAATCATCCAAAAGCAATCAATACATGTGGCTGTCATCACATTTTGTGACAATACATTTCATATTGTAAATATTTCTTTTGATCATTTTGAACCAGGAATGATATGGAGTTCTAGGTTAAAATGGGTAGTTTTTCCTTGGGGTGAGATTGTATTGTATTTTATAAAGAGAAAAAATGTATTTTCCTATGCACTCTCTTACATCATAATTGGCTTCATTAGTCTTAGGTCCATACATATGGCTGAAATGTTAGACTATCTCCAAAGAATCCCCTGTCTCCAAAGAATACTGTAACTGTTGGTTTCAGTTAATGTTTGTGGAAATAAAGGGAAGATACAATATCACTCTATTTGTTCAACTTATATGCAGAAATATTGTAAGGAAAGCAGGCTTGGACACACAAGAGGGAAGAGTGAAAATAGGAGGAAGAAACATCAACATTCTGAGATATGCTGATGACACCATAATACTAGCAGAAAACCTCACAGACCTGGAACAACTACTAAGGAAGATCAAAGAAGAAAATGCAAAGGCAGGCTTAATGTTGAACATAAAGAAAACAGAAACAAAGACACCCCCCTGACGTGTCGGGAGGGGCCTTCTGTTGCGACGGCCCCCCAAAAGGGCACCGACGTGCGATTGGCTGAGTGGACTGGAAGGCCCGCCCTTGCCGGCCCACTTATCCAATCAAATGGAAGTCTCGCTCCTGGGTCTCGCGAGACTTCAAATCTCACGAGATTACGAGCGAGATTTCAAGGGGGCTATTTAAACCCACGCTGCCACATGTCAGCAGCCATTTTAGATTTGCAGATGAGCAAGTCACTCATCTGCTGTTGGCCCTCCTAGATATTTGGAGGCCTAGAAGCCCCCCGGGAAGGAGCAGGAACCGGCGGAGAGCGAGCGCGGCTCTGAAACTTTATACTACTTTTATACTACTCCCAGCTGAACTCCCATTGACTAGCTCTCAGCTGCCTTCTGATTGGCCAGCTGGATCTCTGTTCACCTCATACCTCCCCCCTTCAGTTTATGGACACACTTAACCAATCGGTTATGTGGGCCCATAAGCCCCTATAAACAATTATTCTTACCATCAAACTATATCATGAATAACATTCAATAAGCAATATACACAATACATTTATACATATATATATATATATACACAATACATTTATACATATACAAACCATTACCTGTTAAACAAGATTACATTATCAGTTCACTCTTTAAATCATTAAGCTGTACTGTACTGAAAGTTACACTTTAAATCTACATTTACTATCATTCCAGTTAAATATTCAATACAGTTTCATCTTATCCCCCCCCCCCCATTATCTTAGTTAAATTTTCCATTTACCAATAACTACTATCAATTCATGCATTCTCAGGCTTCTTTTACATTATAGATACAAGACATGTCAGCTGGTTATTCTCAGCACTCTAAATACATTACAACTTAATTTTAAATTCTTCATGTGTTTCTCTTAAAATCATTACTGAAATCATTCTCAATCTTCTAACCCTTCTCTCTTACCTACTTGAAGATTAATGTAGCCTTATCTCTAAGAACTTTTCCCCATTCCCAATACGGGTCTGGAAGTTCCTCCTCCCCCATTTCAATAGTGGCAGATAATATCACATTTTCCTTTCTTTGATAAGGTTTTAACGTATTAACCTTCGGCGACTCTTCCGCCGCAGCGTGTGCGAACGCTGCAGCAGGAAGGCATCGTCGGAGCGTCGGCCGTGCGGAGGGCTGGCGCTCCAACGATGCCTTCAGGAAGGGGTTGGGGCGCCCACCGTGCGGCTGCCCCTCCCCTTCCTTGCCCCCAAAATGGCCCTTTTAGCCATCTGCTTCGCCCCTTAGACAGAGAGGGATTCGGATTGCCTATATTCGTTTCCTGCTTCCCTTTGCTTCCTCTGTCAGCAACCTATCCCAAAAGCATTATGGGCAGCTAACATTATCTGGTTCGGTCAGGGTAAATTAATTGACTGCTTTCTTTTTCAAAAGAAAAAGAACTGGCCCAGACTAAGCCCTTCACTCTCTTCCTGTCTGCTCTTTGATGATGGAGGACATGTTGTAACATGTTTCCTTCCCATCCTCTTCTCTTTTAGATTAGTTTAGAAAGGTTCAGGCTATTTCTATCCAATAATGTATTTCTTTAACAAATGTTCCTGCTGTTGAAGATTCTAAACTTATTTTTCTACCTGAAGTGTGGTTGTTTCAGACTCACCATCCTAAGATGGGCACCTCTGCTGTGACTGGAGTAAAAGCTCTAGCAGGTTTATCATTCCAATAATAATGTCTCACCATACCTCCCCTCTAAAAATGACTCTTGGAAAACATAGCTGTTTCATCAAGAAATGTGTCATTTCTATACTTGCAATAAATTTCTGCTATACCTTTAAATTACAAGATCATACACACAGACAAAGGAGTTTATTGCATTGCTAAAATAAAATATCTTACCTCTCTTGAATTCAATTTTAATTCAGGCGGCACCTGGATTCTATCACAGGGATTCTGCTGCCTAATCCTCCACCTGGGTCCAGCCCAGGTCACAAGAGTGCTAAGCACACCTCTTTTCAAAATCAGGAGTTTTTCAACTTTAAACAATGGCTGCTGGAGCACTCCTGGAACCAGGGCAGGACTTGGGTTGGATGCAGGCAGTAGATTCAGTGGCAAAATCCCTACAATAGTATCCAGATGCCATCCAAATTAAAAAGGACTTTGAGAGATGTAAGACCTTTTATTTAGTAGTGCGATAAGTTCCTAAATTTGCTTACATGTACATTGTTTCATGAGGTTAAAGTAAAAATTTGGTAAGATGTGTTGTTGTGTAAGAAAAATTTAAAAGAATTTAAAAATATTTTTAAACAAATCTGATTTAATTTTTTTAAAAAACCCCTCTCCTTTCTTCTCCCACTGAACCTTGCCCCACTCACACCAACTGTTCAGCATTTTAAATGCTGTGTGAATACCACAACCCCTTTCTGCTCAAAAGCAAATGTTGGGGGAGCAGTGGTGTCACACTCACCTTAGGGTGTTACCTGGTGCAGTTGGTACCTCCCACATCCCCTAATGACACCCCTGGATTGACCCAAGATTAATTGAATATCCAGTTTTCTCATCTCTGTGAGGTGCGGGTATAAAATCAGCCCAAAACTGTTCCAGCAGCTTCTGCAAGGAAACTCCAGAAAGTGCTATTTGTCATCCAACTGAGAATGCTAGGGCCAAAGTAGATGGCCTGGAAGGAGTGGAAATTCACCTTTTCCTCTTATTGAAAACTGGATATTCAATCCAGACATTGATACTGCATGATACTGCTACTTCAGCTGCCTTCTTCTTTAGAAGATTCTCCTTTCCTTATCCAAATCACCATGAATCATGCCAGTTTCAGTTTTTTTCTTTTCCACTGACAGACACACTGTTTCTCCTCTCTTGAGGCTCATGCTGTGAGATACTTTTCACTGTGGCACCTGAAGATTTCAGTCATTAACCATCCACCTAGCCCATTTTCAACTTTTATTTTTGATTGTGTTTTTCCTTGACTTTCTTTTAGATGATATTCCCACTTTTATTATAGGTAATTTTAATATTCATGTCAATGATTCCAAAGAGCCTGCTGTGTTATATTTTCTTTCTTTATTGTCTTTCTTTATTTTGGGTTCAAGCTTTGTTCTGATTCAGCTACAAATTCCCATGGCCATTGTCTTGATCTTGTTCTGTCTCTTGCTTTTCTGTTACTGAATTTCTTTTCTCTAATCATAATTTTGTTTTGTTTTTTGCACTTGTCACTCGTGCCTTTTGAGAGCTTCATTCTGCTAATTCTGAAGCCTTTTCAAAAGCATTGGTCTCTTCTATGTCTTCCTTTAATTCTTCTGGTTCCTTTGATTCAGCTGTTTCTTAGCTCAGCCCAACTGTATCTTCAACTCTTGATAGTTTTGCCCCTTTGTCAACATATTTAGATCCCAAGCTTTATGGTGAATGGCATTGTGGGAAAAGGAGCACTTTGTTGTCCTCCATGAGAGGAGATCAGGGGGCTTTGCATTTGGTCCATAGGGCCCAGAGAGAACACGTGCAGTGGGTGAGAGTGAGTCTATTAAAGGGCCCACCACCCCCTCACATACTTTTTTTGCCTGATCTCTGTGACCTACCTTCAGTGCATTGTGAGTACTGTTGGTTGTCTTTAGGCTGGGTAGAATTTCCACCCACACCCCCATACCCAGGATTTTTTTTGCCTACCCCATAGTTTATCTATAGGGATTTTAACAATTGGCTCATGCTGATGTCATCAAATAGGTTTCCATCTGGCAGGTAAGTGAGGGAGAAGATATGAGATTGGTGTACACCTTGGCACTCCCTTTGAGCTCTGGAACTGTCTCCACTGGACATGAGATTGGGGTGGGTGGGAAAGAGACTCCCCTTGGGGATGATCTGCGGGCTTATTCTCTCTTATAAAGTCACAGACTTGACAGGCAGCCGTCAAGGATGGCTTTCCAAAATGACCATGTGGGATGACAACTAATTTCTTTGGACTGCCCTTGGAGTCTGGTGTTTTGCCCAAGGATGGCTAGGGAGGTGTCATAGGCTGACATTTGTGCTTCAGCTAAACTCACCCCAGGTTTCTCCCTCCCTTCATTTGCTTAGTCCCAGGACTCAAACATTTAACTAGGTTTTAGGTCAATAAAGATGACCCAGGTTTGACCCCAAAATACTGTGTTTGGAATCATTATTTCATGGTTGGTCAACAAACAGTCCCTTCTACCAAACTTCAGCTTTGGGTTACTCTTTTTATTCAGTGTCTACATTCCTTCTCTCACACAGATGAACTTTTGTGGAGGAAGACAAGGAAGTGGGCAGATTAAATTAATTAAAAAATATTTCTTTCTTCTTTCTCTTCTCCAAGTTCTTTAGCCAAACAAAAATACATCATTGATTTATGCTAATGCACAGTATCCATAACATCTCCTTTCTACATTTAATTCTATTTTTAAAGACCTCCTCTCCACTACTCCCTCCATCATTCTCTGCTGATGATTTTGCAATTTCTTTATTACTAAACTTGAAATTATCCATTCTGACCTTGTTGCTCCTGAGCATTCTTCATTATCAACATATCAAATGTCTGCTTCTATGTTTTCTACTTCCCCCCCCCCCCATCTTGTTAGATGAACTATCTAAAATGTTGATTCCTTCAAATCCTTCAGCCTGCTCTCTTGATTCTGTTCCTTTTCATTTCTTTAAGACTGTTGCTCTTGCCATTCTTCATTCTCATCTCCATATCATGAAGGTGTTCTTTTCTATTGGTTCATTTCTTTCTGGGTTTAAACATGCTACTGTTTCTCCAATTCTTAAGAAGCCTTCAGTTAATCCATCCTCTTTTTCTAATTATCACCCTGTTTCATATTGTGTAGCTTTTCCTCTCAAAGGTTTTGGAGTGTGCTGTTTATGTACACTGCCTTGACATTCTTTCTTGTATTTCAGGATTTCACCCTATGCACTTTATGGAGACAACTCTTATGAAAATCAAAGCTGATCTCCTTCAGGCCAAGTCAAAAGACGTATATTCAGTCCTTCTTCTCTTTGATCTCTCTGTAGCCTTTGACACAGTTGATCATGCTCTTTTGTTGGATTTATTTCTGGACCTCTCTGCATGGGTTAAATAAAGTGGCCTCCCTGCTCCATCCTCTCAGCAGAGAGTTTGGACAGCGCACAGCCCAAACCCTGGTGCTGGTGCAAACAGACTGGATAATGCCTGGTCAATTCAGCACTGAACCTGGTATATACCACTCATAAAAAATATTTTTAAAACTCTCTGTTTTCTCAAGATCTTCCCAGAAGATTCAGAGCCCTCCATTGAGATGTCAGATGACTGTTTAAAATGTTTTCTGCTGTGCTGCCCAGTGGTGGCACCATTGCTACACATCACTTGTTCTGAGGTCAGAACAAAGCACTCAGCCATGTGATCAAGACTGGGCATCTCATTCTGATTTCAGAGCACAGCAGTACACCACTGCCACATTGGACAGCATAGTGGGAAGTGTTTATGAACAGCCACTTGATGTTGGAAGAGAGGACCCTGGGTAACAGTGGGAGGTTGGGACACCTCTGATGACAGGATATGCCAGGCTACTCCTGAAGTATCCTGGCATGTGCAGACACAACCTATGGTTTAATTGAGTCAGTCCTCAGCTGGTTCACATCTTATCTTATCTTGATTGTGTGTTCTGGCATGGCAAGGGGTTGGACTGGATGGCCCTTGTGGTCTCTTTCAACTCTATGATTCTATCTCTCTGGCTGGTCATTTAATATTGTAGCTGTATCTTCTTTTTATTTATTTTTTATTTTATTTATTTAGAGTATCTAAGCCACAAAGACTCTCAGAGGTTGGGGTTCCACAAGGTTCTGTTCTGGGCCCTTTTTTGTTTTCTCTTTATACACTTCTTTGGGTAATCTTATCCATTTTGTATGTTTTTCAGTGTCATCTTTTTGTTGATGATACTCAGCTGTATTTCTTGCATTAGCACAAAAGACACAAGATGCCTCTTTTTGGGTTTAAACAGGCCACAACTCTTATTTTTGTTGTACAGGGTCTATTTACATATTAACAATTAAACACTCAACACTTTTGTCACGTGTGTGTGAAGGTGTAACCCACCCAGATGGGTGGTCCTTCACCACATGTGACAAATTAAGTAAACAAATACCAGTAACAATATCAACAATAATTTAGAAAACCTCTCCTCACCGGAAATGACATCATATTACTTCATATGATGTAATTAACTAATGATGTCATGTATTTAACTACATACGTCACTTCCTTTAATTTAATGTTTGCCAAATTTACCCCCTATTGAATTTAATTAGCCAGATTAATTTTCCTGTGGGGTGGGGGTCATTACCTGCCACAAGAGGGGCCAGCCTAGCTAGGCATCCCCTCCCCCCATCCACAAACCACTTTTTTGACATGTTTGGAGAGTGCATGAACATAAATCTCTGAACCTTCAGCAGAGAGGTGCACCCCATCCCCCCTGTACAGCTGAGGCCTATCCAATTTAATTCCAGCATGCTCAATTATAACAATGCCCAGTTGAGATAACTGCTTGGCCACATGAAGATTAAGTCATCTTCGAGCACTGTTAATAGCCGCGTCCTTGCGAGCTCCAGGTCAGCTGCACCGTGGTAACAGCTTAGTCCACAGGAGAATAGCTCTGGGCCAAATCTTTCTGATTTTCTGCATGTCTTTTACCATCTGCTTTGCCAGATGAAGACAAGGGACTTTCATAAGGTCGTTTTCCCCCAGGTGTACAACTAAAACCCATGGTGGAGGAGAAGATTTTGCCATTTGGATGACCCAAGGAAGCAACGCTCCCCACAATATGCCCCTGGGGCCAAACCACTGAGTAATGCCGATGTTCGTCAGGCCCAAGTTAACATCACACCAGTGCTCAAGCAGGTGGCATTCTGCCCAAAAGACAAGACTGTGGCCCACAATCCATATCTTGCCACAGAAAAAGCCAGCTGAAAAGCAAGCAAAGCAAATTAGCTTACTTGATCTGGGTTCTTGTTACCAGAAGGCTGAATATAATACTTAAAAGCCCTAGAATGCCACTGGCCAATTTGACAAACATCAGCTTCACTCAAACCATGTGTGGCCACAGTTGTCGCAGCTCCAATATGGAAGGAGTGAGAAGAAAAATAAGCTTGAGGCAACTTGGCTTACCTAAGTGTCTCCTTCAATACTGCCCTAAATTGAAATTGAGTTAAGGGCATGCCTGATCCATAGAGAAAAAGGTAACCTGCCATTTTTGGCCTAATCCTTAAATAATTGATCATTGTTAAGATCGGGCAAATTTGCCCACTAGGCACTTTGGTTAATGAAATAGACTGACCTTTCGCTAACTGATCAGTTTTAGAGCGCCTAATGAAAATCTCAATCCCCTGTTCTGTTAGGATAACATCCAAGACTAACAATGCCCTACCAGACTGATCATTATGAGATCTGGGCATGATCTCACTGATACGTAAGGCTGCAAAGAAAGCGGTGGCAAAAACTGCCTTAAATAAAGCCATTTCTTCAGGTGAATAGCAAGTATCAGCTAGTTGTTCTCATTACTTAGTTAGGACTGTGCCTGTTATTGGCCATCGTGAGTCCTTTACATCAAGGGATTCTCTAGACCAGCCTTCCACAGCTCTTTTAACTCTAAAGTCTGTGGTAGGATCAAAGCAACCCCTTGCTCTGGAGTGAAAAGCCAGGGCAGCCAAGCTGCCCCTAATAGTAACAGGTGACAGGTCTGCCTGTCTGAGATGAACTATAAAATGCAGGACCAGATCAACCCTAATGGGCCAGCCTTTTACCTCCCCAATGTCCAGTAAAAATTGATTAAAAGCATTCAAGGCTATCTGGTAGGACTTGCATGTAGATGGGGTGATGGTATGGAGGATCTCCTGTGAATTTCTAGTCTCCAAGGCTCCATAGCAAAGCCAGTACCTCCATCAGGTGTGTCAATGCCTCGGGAGACAACTGCTGGAACCTGGAGAACTGAAAATGAGAGAGGGCATCCGCCAAAGGGTTAAGCACACCAGGAACATACTGAGCATGGAATAAAACATTAAACTTCAGGCACTGCATTACCATTGCCCGCACCAAACTCATTACCTTGGGAGATTTAGAAGACTGAGAATTTACCATTTGAACGACCGCCTGGTTGTCACACCCAAACCAGATGGTCTTGTTAGCAAACTGGCTTGCCCACAGTTGCACAGCCATTACAATGGGGGAAAGCTCCAAAAACGTCAGGTCTCTAGTCAGACCACGTTCCATCCATGCAGAAGGCCATGCCTCTGCAGCGCATTGGCCATTCCAATAAACACCAAAGCCAAGGGCACCAGCAGCATCAGAGTGCACCTGAAAATCTGCTCTCAGCAACATTTCAGATCTCCAAAATGAGATGCCATGGAATTGCTCAAAAAATGAGTCCCAAACCTTCAAGTTGTCTTGAATCCCCCTTGTGATCCTAATATTATGGTGCGGTGCAAACATCCCCACCATAGCCCTATATAGTCTTGTGCAGAATGCTCAACCCGGGATTATTACCTTACAAGTGAAATTTAGCAATCCTGTAGGGGATTGAAATTCATGAAGTGTAGCTTTCTGCTTCCCTAGCATTGACCTAACCTGCTGTTTCATGGCTACCAATTTGTCATTCAGTAATTGAGAAATCCCAGCAATGGTGTCTATCTCGATACCCCAAAAGGTAAGCCATGTGTCAGGCCCTTCTGTTTTTTCCTCAGCCAAAGGAACTCCCAACTCAGACATCAATTTCTAAAATTCAGCTAACGTATCCTTACATTGAGAGAAATTGGGATTACCAGCAATCAAAAAATCATCTAAATAATGGGTTATGGCCCTATTGCCTGACTGCTTAACTTCACACCAGTGAAGAAAGGTGCTGAAAGTCTCGAACGATGAACAAGAAATCGAGCACCCCATTGGCATGGCTTTATCAAAATAATACTTTGCATCAAACTGAAACCCCAGTAGGTCAAAATCATCTGTGTGTACTGGGAGGAGTCTGAAGGCAGATTTTATGTCGCACTTCACTAAGAGGGCTCCCTTGCCTAATTTCCTAACCATGTTGACTGCTGAGTCAGACGATGCATGCTTAACAGACGTAAGGTCAGGATCAATGGCATCATTCACAGAGTCACCCTTCAGGTAAGACAAGTTGTGGATCAACCTAAATTCTCCAGGAGCTTCCTTGGGAACCACGCCCAAAGGTGATAAACGAAGGGTGGGAATAGGCAACTGATCATGGGGTCCTGAAATTCTTCCAGCAGCTATCTCTTTCACTAGCTTGTCCCTTACAATATTTGGTAATTCCCTCACGGAACAAGCATTGGGCGCATAGCTATGAACCGTGGCACCTGTGTAAGGGATGTAAAAGCCTAGGGAAAAGCCATAAGTACAATGCAGCCTCCTTATTTGGGTAGGCCCTCAGCCATGCCACCAGTGCATCTAACTTAATTGGTGACAGGGCCTTTTCCTCCCAGAGATGTTGGCTGGGGGGCACCTCCCACTCCTGATCGCTTACCTCTGTTGCAGGAAGCACCAGGGTGACCACTCCCACAGGTGTTACACTTATGGTCAAACCTGCAGGGCTGCCTCTTGCACTTGCCTGTGTTAAAGTCCCAGCAAATCCCAAATTGCTTCCTTTCTCCCATGGCAGGTCTCACATTCTGCCCTCTTGGCTGAGTAACCATGGGAACAAACCCATTGTCACACCTGCTTGAAGGGGAGGCCCCCAACATAACATCAGCCCATAGTTCGGACTGTACATGTCTCCAAGACAAGGAGTGATCTTGTGCAGCTCTCATTCTAAACTGCTCATCATATTGCAGCCAAGCTGCACCCCTTGCATTGTGATGGCAGTTGGTGTAAGCTTTTATCATGATCTCCTGGTATTTAGAAAAGTCAGGAGACCTAAGGGGCTCTCTTTCTTCTAGAACTCCCCTGTAAATGGTGAAACCCATAATCCAAATAGCAAAATTGCGCTCCAGCTTAGGGTGTTTGAGAACTCTTTTGGAAGGCTAAATACAATCCCATCCTTTACCATGATTCTTGGTTCAGGATCCCTAAAAGTAAGAGAAAATAAGTCAATGTAATCTCCCTTCCATATTCTTTCTTTAGTAGAAAGAGGAAGGTGTGAGCCAAGGGGTGTGGACATTCCAGCATATGGAATGGATTCAGCGTGCATAGTTACTCCTGATAGTGCAACAGCACCCAAAGATACTGCTGTGGTGTTACTAGCCAAAGAAATTGGCTGACCAACCTGCACCCTAGGATCAGGCACCTGTGAAACTGCAGGTGCCTGCACAGGTGCCTGCGAAGCTGCAGGGATGGGACATTTCAAATCCGCACCCTGGCTAACCTGGCCACCTGGAGCCCATACCGAGGTGGGCCAATTTGCTTGTGAAGGATTAGTAGGAGACAACCTGAGGTTGAGGCTTGCTGGGAAGCATCACCAGCCCATTGCAGATTCCCCCGAAGTGTGGCCCCACAACAGCTTGGGTGCCGGGCAGAGAAGAAGCAGCAGCTGCCTGATCTCTCCTCTGCGCATCACGGGTTTGCTCCACCACACCAACACCTGGAAGAACCACTCCTCACAAGAGGTTATAAAGATCAGCCACAGTGGGCTGTTCAGAAACAGGGGCAGCCACACCCTGAATCTCCACACCCTGAATCTCCACACCTGGAACCCTTTTTAGGAGTTCCCACACATCGGCTATAGTGGGTTGCCTGGCCTCTATAGCCGAAACCACAGAAGGACCCAGTGTAGCAGGAATGCCCTGAGAGTCAGGTACAGAGGGAGGGGGCAGCACTTCTGTGTCAGGGTTACTAGAAGTGCTGGCAATAGGGCTGGTGGCTGTAGCTTGTAGCCCCTTCTGAGCAAGCTGATTTCAGACTGCAACACAGGCCTGCACTGTCTTGTCCAGTTGTGCAATCTGAGCAGCTATCTCATCATCTCTGCTGGTAGACTGGGAAGGCCTCTTCGAAGCAGAGTGACTAGAGCCAGGCACCGCCGAAGCAGCGCACCTCTTGGATTGAGCCTTACTGCGGGACATCATTTCCCCCAGTGGATGAAACATGGGTCCTAAGCACTATCACCCAACCAAGGATGATACCACCAGGCCAAAAGGCCGCCCTTCCCCAAGTCTCAACAAGAGATGCAAATAGCCAGGAAGTGTCACTGGCAACAACCAAACCAGAGGGGGAAGGTGTCCACCAAGGGTCCTATTAGGCACCCTGCCCAAAGACAAAATTGCCTTTACACACACTCACAACTGGGGAGAGGTGTAAAAAACCCTCCTGAACCAGTGATGGGGTCCCGACCTTACCAGAACGGGGTAGCCGGGGCGCCGCAGGGCCTGGGATCGAGTACTGGGTCTGCGCACCTGGTGAAGAAGATGCTGACTGCAGCACTTGCCTCGGATAATGCCCTCCGAGTGTTGGAGATGTGGTGGCCCTTTCAGGCCCGAGGGGACTGGCCTGAAGGCCTCACTCAGCCTAAACCTCCAACTCCGCAGGGAGACTCAAAACAAGAACTCCCTTCGTGAACAGAATAAATAAATAATCAGCTAAAGCTGATTGCAGCCAAGTCAAAAAAATTGCTAGGCCAAAGCCAAGTGGATAGCCAGAGCACAGAGCAGAGTGATGTGACTCGCTCAGTTCAAGCTCTAAAAATGGCTGCCGCCATGTGGCAACACAGAACTATAAAGAATAAACTCTTGTGGGAAGTCTCGCGAGAGTACAGTCACCGCGAGACTTCCCAAGCACAAACGATCATTACGGTTGGGGCAAGTGCGCAGCCAACCAGAAGGTCCCTGCGTGCTTGGACAATCAAGCTTCTCGTGTCCTTATATGGCCAGCATAACAAGCAACCCCTCCTGACTCGTCGGGGGGTAACTTTCACTTTAGAACTCTCCTCTGACACTGAACATCATATTACAGCATACCTTTCAACTATCTCAGCATGAATGCTTCATTGTCATCTAAAACATAACAGAGCAAAGACACAACTACTTATTTCCCCTCCAAAACCTTCTTTACAACATACATTCTCCAACACTGTTAATAAAGTTCCTCTTTATCCTGTAAAGGAAGCATTTAGTCTTCGATATTTTTTAACTCTTTGTCTTTTGTTCCTCACATTGAGGCAATCATGTTGCTTTGCTCTTGATAACATTGCCAGAAACAGACATTTTTATTCTGCTTCTTCTGCTGTGACCTTAATTCATCCGTTGGCTATTTCCCACCTTGATTATTGTACTCTTCTTTTTGATTGGTCTTCCATTATCACACCTTAGTCCTCTGGTTTTCATTCACCATTTTTCTACTAAGATGATCTTTTTGGCTTATGGCTTTGATTATGTTACCCCACTTAATTGGTTACCCATTCCTTCTAGGATTCAGTAAGGCTTCTTGTTTTAATATTCAAAGCCCTACACAACTTAGCTATTAAAATTCTTATTTCTTTTTACCAGCTTGCTTGAGATCTGCATTCTAGGAACTCTAGGCTTTTCACCTAACCAAGAGTTCCCTCTTCTTTAGCTCAGCTTTGTCCCTTTTCACTTGCTGTACCATACTCATGGAAGTGCCTCCCTGAACATCTCAGACCTCCCAGATGGCCTTCTCTGTAACTGCTCCCAGACTTTGGAATGGCCTGCCAGACGAGATCTGTCTCATTACTACTCTTGCTGCTTTTAAAAAGGCAGTAAAGATGGATCTCTTCTGGCAGGCCTTCCCAGAATAACAGCTGTTTGTTGGGAGATGAGTTTTTATCTTGTTTCATATCACTGATTCCTGTTTTATTGTTTTATCGTTTTATTGTACTGCTGATTTTAACTCTTCCTTAGTTTAATTCTGTTTTAAGAGGATGGGAGGGTTGGACTGTGGGTCCAGGGAATGTTTTTAACTTTGTCTGTTTTAAATGTTGTTACCCACCCCGATTGCCACGCAGAGGGGCAGGCTATAAATAAAAATTTATTATTATTATTATTATTATTATTATTATTATTATTATTTACAGCCTGCTCTGTCCTGCCTTATTTTTAAATCTCAATTAATTTTTTTCCCCAAAGCTTTTGGAATTTTAGTTTAATATTGTTTTATAGTCTTATATATTTTGATTATATGTATCTGTTTGCTTTATGGTATATTGTTATTTTTGTGGATAATTTGTTTTATAATTGTATAGTTTATATTTGTATATAAAACATATATTTTAGATCAGGGGTAGGCAACCTTTCCCCTTTAAGGGCCGAGGGACTTCAGCTCCCAGAAGCCTCAGCCATGTTGTCAATAGTCCCATATTGGCCAGTAGCTCCTGGGATTCTGGGAACTGAAGTCCCTCGGCCCTTAAAGGGGAAAGGTTGCCTACCCCTGTTTTAGATTATACACCTTTGGCAGGATCCAAAGGACTCTTTTTGGTTGTTTTACTTATAAAGCACCATATACATTGATGGTGCTATATAAATTGATGATGATGGTGGTGATGATTATTACCAGTCTTACCAGTCCTGGTCCAATATTGTAACACCATGCAAGTTATTATGTTGTTATCAGAGATATACAATTTGTGACCCAGCAAGCTGAAGACAATCCATTGACTATTCATTATGTGTGCTTTGATCTTCCACAATATCTTGAAGGCATTTGATTGCTACTGTGTTACCTTCAGCATTATATGGATTAATTGACTTGTGTAGTGGGACTTTTCTTTCCCCTCCTCTCCACTGCACTCCCTGTAACATCTGCAAACTGCACTGGAGGGCCCTCTGGAGGAGATTTTGGAGGATCATGAGAAACTACAGAGGGAAAGGTAGTTGAATTGCCATTCATCAGCTCCATACTTCTCTGGATCTGTAACTCCCTGTAGCTTGCAGCATTCCATGAAACCAGAACAGAGATCAGATTCACTTCAAAAGAAGGTTTTTTATTCTTAAGTTGCAGAATTAACATGATAACTATTTACATTGTAGAACATCCATTAACAGTCAGAAATCAAAGGAAACTCCATGCCAAGCCCAGCAATCCACTCAGGGCAAAAAGCAATAACTTCACCCGCAGGTTGATACCTTTACAGACATTTGCTAAACAGCTTCTAAACTCAGCCTTCTTCCTGTGTTTTCTGTCATGTGACCAGTGGTTCTCATGAAACTAGATGACCTAATCTGTTTTCTTGTTGTATCCTGTGTTCCCTGACACACACTGACCTTGGTTATGTTGTTTTCATATAATCCATCTGCAGGCTAAAACTTTCACAGCTAGAACTTTCCCACATCTGTACATTTCCACTTTGACTACAAATCCCAACAAAGGTATGCTATTCCACTAGAACAGGGGTAGGCAACCTTTCCCCTTTAAGGGCCAAGGGACTTCAGCTCCCAGAATCCCAGGAGCTATTGGCCAACATGGGACTATTGGCCAACATGGCTGAGGCTTCTGGGAGCTGAAGTCCCTTGGCCTTTAAAGGGGAAAGGTTGCCTAACCCTGCACTAGAAGATGCAATTCTGCTGATGGATTCATGCAGTTGGTGCAAGCCATCATAATAAGTTCAACTTATTGATCAAATACCTTCTTTTTAAGCTGACAAATACATTAAATCAAGTCATTTATTTACAGAATGGTTGAACTCTTTGTTGTGCTCTCATAAGCCACTAGGCATATAACACACAAAACTAGGGCAAGTGGCTTGTTGCCAGAACAAGAGTATAATTTGGTCATGAAATGAACTCCATTGACTTAAGTGCCTTCTATTTTTCATGGGCTACAGAATATGATTGTTTGTTATTGTTTTTTGGCTGAGGGACAGACAATGAAAATTAACAAATACATATAGTGCATAATTAAATGGAAAACAGGATGTGACCTTGTGAATGGAGCAGCCAGTACCCAAAGGACACTATTAAAAGATATTTACAAAGTGGTTCCATTTTTCAGTCTCAGATAAAAGTTTTGCCTTGAGGCTATGTTCCCTGACATTTATATTAAATTAATTCAACTTTTTATTTACTTGCTCATAGCAATCGTTATGCATTTGTGTGTTCTTCCAGCTAACTAAAGAGGCCTGGTTTTAAAAGGTCTTCAGAAGCTCCTTTCAAGGGACTGAAAAGGCAGGAACACATAATTAAATCAGTGTAGCTGAGCCATCCCGACTGCCCCATTTCCAAAAGTGCTGTGTTTACAAGAAAAAGACTACAAAGTGCTGGCTATTTTGAAGTCAATGCTAGTGTGGCTACATTCCACTTTTACATTTCTTCTCTGTGACCCCCTCTGCATTTCCTAATTCTAAAATGCATGACAATCGAGAGGGTAATAGAGACTATTTTCTTTTGTATTTTGTGGGTTTTTCGGGCTGTGTGGCCATGTTCTAGAAGAGTTTCTTTCTGACATTTCACCAGCATCTGTGGCTAGCATCTTCAGAGATGCTATTTTCTTTTATTCCAGGCTTCTCAAGCTTTGTACAGTTCTTTCTTCATGCAAACCATCTGCACCATATAGATGTAAACCTGGATTTAATTAAAGGTTTTCAATCTAATAACATTAATTTTCTAACCTTTATGGAGATCGACATCAGAGATTTGGGCATTGAAATATTCCCATGAAAGTAATAACCATATTTAAAATTAAAAACAATTTATTGTATGGATGAGACATGATTAAATGAGACCCACTATTTTGTCCACATCTTAGACATTTCATAATGGAGCCTAAATATGTCATAAAATGGATGTCTAATCAAGTTTTAAAAGAAGATTAGGAAAATTACATTAAAAGTGCCTAACTAGAATGACACCTAGCCTGTCAGGCATGCTCAAAGATTTCATGTGCTTTATCAAACTGACCACTTTTCATATTCTCAATGAACTTGCCAATGAGACAGCAGTTATTTTTTACTGTCTGAATTTTTACGATGCCATTTACAATTCAAACAATATACCCATATGTTTATTTTAGATTAAAATACATGCAAAAATTGCATATTTTAGGATAAGATGGATTTTTCTACTGGCCAGTACATGGATAATAAGCTTGAAGACATCCTAAATTTGTAAAACATCACTTGCTATATCATTTTATTTTTAAAGGGAGGATGGCATCCTGTTGGTGTTTTATGCACATGTAATTCCTTATGTGGTTTATTTTTTTACCCATTGTGTAATGTCTATATTCAGTTCACAGTTGCATAAGTGGAGTTCTGCAAGTGTAACTGTTGTACATACAGTTGGGTGTTCTTGGATGGTGTGTAATGATTCCTTAATACCTTTAATGTACTACTTGATTAATCAGCATTGGAAAAACAGCAAGTATATTTACCAAAATATAGTTGGTTGCACAATGGAGATATTTGGCAAAATGGTAGTGTAGTGTAATCACAACTACATGAGTGTAGCTTTACACAACACAAATGCAATGTAGGTTCTTGGCTAGAGATTAGTACTGGTCAATAATGATTTAGGGTGATGTAGACAATGAATATCTCTTTAGTCAAATACTCACAAATACTTACTGGTAGTTCCTGAAACATATTACCCATTTTCATATGTGAGAGATACTGTTCATTTGTATATAAAGATTTCTAGTGATTCATATTTATTTCATTTGATACATTATCTTTCTCACTTTTTCCAAGGGGTTGTTTTTAATAAATTGTATTAAATGCATCTTCTGCACTTTACTTGGCAGGAGCACAAATAATGACATTCTGTTTAATGGCCCCAAGAGACTCTCTAAGTGGCTCCCCGAAAATTCTCACCTTCAAATGTAATATCAGGACCACAAGTAACATGTGCCTATATTACCAAGATTATTTAGATGGCATTTCCTGTTCTTGTCTTTGTACTTCTCTGGCCTCATGTTTGAACCATTCCCTTTGAGGCAGCAGGAAACAGCTCCTCCCATAGTGGACCTAAGCCAAGAACTTAGAGGAACAGTGTTCCTCTAGTTCTCAATTTGTAATGAGGTCCAGTTGGTCAGTCCCTGCTGCCTCAAAGGAAATGACTCAAGCATGAGGCCAGGGAAGAACAAAGACAATAATTTTTTAACTGGTATATTTTAAAGAATGTATTTTAATGGGTTTATAGTATTGTACTTTAACTGTTGGTTTTATGCGTTTTCTTTTTTTAATTGTGTCTTGTATTTTAACATGTTATACCCTGCCTTGATCCTTGAGGAGAAGTGGGAAAGAAATAAAAATTATTATTATTATTATTATTATTATTATTGACCTACTATGCCAATTCAATGGGATTCTCAGATAAATAGATCTTTCAACCTGCTTCCAGTTCAGACAGCTGGTCCCTTATGATGCAGATATTTTTATGGTACCCCTAGAGAGACATGTGTCTGGTTCACTGCCCATTTGGTGACTGCACACTTAAAACAACTTGAAACTAGCCTTTCTGTTGCCTTGGGCTCATTCATGTTGTTGAGCTGTAAATATCTGAGTATTTGTTTTCCAAGCTATAATAAAATTTACAATACAAATGCAGTAGCTTGAAACTTTCAATACCATATAGTATAAAATGCCTCATTTCACATCTTAGTAATAACCTAGTACTGTCCTCAGATCCTGAAGGAAAGAACATTGGTAACTGTTATATTCAAATTTTCAATCTGAGGTGTCAAATTTTATAAAGCTCCTTTCATGTCATACTAAAATTTCATAAAATCTCAATGGGATTTGTACAATAAGGCAAACACTTTACCCTGGTATCATAATTTGTTATATGCATTATTATGCATTACACTGTACTGCACATTGTGTTCTATATCTGTTTAGAAATGTGTTATTCCTTTTCTGAGTAAAGTAGTTGAAAAGGTGCTCTAATCAACATGCATTTGAAAATGTACAATTTGAGAGAAACATTAGGATACACTTACTAAGGTGCATTGAAGTACAGGGCTTGGAATCATCATTCCTTGTACTACAGCTTCCATAATAATACAGCAGCCATTTTGGACTACAGAACCTGTAATTCTTTTGGACTGCAGCTCTCATTTTGTAGTATAATTCCAATAATCCCACAACAACCTGGCCAACAGCTGTGCTTACTGTCCAGTCTAGGTTGCATTGTGGTCATTGCATGTTAAGGAAAGATGTTGGTAGTTATACTAATTATAATGATAACTGAAGGTGACATGTTTTGCATGCCATACAAGCCCAAGTTATGCTGTAATAACAAGCCAAGTTGTTATTAATTGCCCTCAAGTTCATTTTGTTTTATGGTGTCTTTATGAATAGGAGACCTCTAAGTCAGCTTGTTATCAATAGTCTTGCTTGGGTCTTGCAAAGTCACAGCAGACATGGCTTCCTTGAGGGAGTCTATACATCTGTGATGTAATCTTCTTAATTTCCTATTGCCTTCCACTTTACCAAGAATTATTATCTTTTCTAATTCATGTCTTCTCATAATATGGCCAAGATATGATAGTCTCACTTTAGTTATCTTGGCTTCTAGGGGGAATTCAGGCTTGATTGGCTTTCAGATCCATTTATTTGCCTTTTGGATAGTCCAGGCCATTCATAGCACTCTCCTCTAGCACCATATTTCAGATAACTTGATTCTCTTCCTATCAGCTGTCTTCACTGTCCAGCTTTCATAACCATACATGGAAATGGGAAATACAATGGTATTGACTATCCTAACTTTAGGGCCGATAAAGGTGAATACAATAGCTTGGCGGAAGGATTTGTAAGATTTTCAGTCATGCTTGAAAGGCTGGGTGCTCTTACACTGTCAGATGATGATCCAAAAAAAGATAACTTATCTATTGTGTATCTCTATATAACTGGAAGGCAGGCTGCTATAATCCAATGAATAATGTTGATACTATCAGTGCTGAATGTATATATTATGCTTTCACTTAGCTTTTAAAGCAATAAGAGACTGAAACTCAAGTCACTATTTTTAAAAAACATTTTCATTTATTTTTATTAGTTTTCAAACTAATAAAGGTTTGCTCCTATGGAGGCTGGGGGAGGGAACATAGGCACATTGGCACACAAGTTACAACCTCAGTTTTTCCTTTTCTTCAAGTTTTGAATTGTTCCTTCTCAGTCCTGCATGTATACAGAAATACAATACCCATTTTTGTGAACACTTTTTCATTATATAGTCATTCTGAGGTCACATGTTTCCCTGATATGCACATTTTAAATGCATTTTTTTGTTATTAGAAGAATCCCATTTCAAAATCAGGAATGTGCAAATATCAAAGAATAGTTGAATCTGAGTTCATATGTTAAGAGACTGCGAATTTGATATAAAAATGCAAATTGAACAAAGTCTTCCACCCATCCCATGCATTATGCTTCTTATATCAGAAACCATGTGTAATGGTTTAGGCTTAATTTGTTCTAGGACACAATTGTTTGTCTTTTTGGCCAGCCACAGTATCCTCAGCACTCTTCTCCAACACCTCATCTCAAATGAATTGATTTTCTTCCTACTAGCTTTCTTTACTGTTTAGCTCTCAAGTTGCTTAAGAAAACAAAGAGTGTACTACTGTGCTCATGTTTACTCACAAGCTTTTCATTGGGATTTGTTTGGCCATTCTGGGAACCAAATACTGGAGTGGAGAGCCATTTGGTCAGATCTAGTATGACTCTTGGAGCTGTTTTCAGTGTAAGGGGAATTTTCAAAGCCTGGAAAAGTAACTTTTTGGGCTATAGCTGCTATAATCTCTTGGGTCAAAAAGTATTTGTTCCAAACTGTGGGAGTAGAGGCAATTTATATTCTCTTGGAGGAACATGATGATGGTGATTTTTACTGGTGGTGATCTTTATTGCTCTTAGAAAGGTAATCTCAGAAAGATGGTGATCCTTTCTGATCTGAGAAAGGTGATGGCCAGCACAGCAATATATTAAGACTCAGCCATAGAAACCAAGAAATGAGATCATAGGAGCTGCAAGGGATAAACTGTATTTAAAGTGACAAGTAAGAGGTAGCATCAAAAATTGTGTCTCATAGATCAGATTTTTTCCCCATACATTTTCACACATTCATCTTTCATACAACCAGAAAGAAGGCTATACACATGGTCAACACAAAAATCAAACAGATATAACTGGAAGTAAAAGATGGCAGAACTCTATACTGGTGGCCAAGACTAGACCAGGTGCTGACTGTGGCACAGATTACGAATTATTCATAACAAAAATAAGAGTAAGACTCAAGAAGAAAAAGAAACTAGTGATTATACCAAAATATGATCTGAATAATATCTCAACAGAATTTACTGACAACATAAGAAACAGATTCATACTATACCGTACTAAGCATAATAGACTGAGAGAACCAGAGGAACTATGGTCTGAAGCAAGGGACATAATAAAAGAAGAATGCAGACAGGCACTTTCAATAAACAAGAAGAAAGAGGAAAAACCATGGATGACAGAAAAAAACACTACAAGCAATAAAGGAAAAAAGAGAAGAAAAACAAAAGGGAGATAGGAACAAGCTAAGGGCCGGTGAAGATCAGCCTAAAGGGCCAGCCTGGGGGTGGAGTTGGGGCAGGGTGACCACACACCAGCCGCCCCGACTCTACCATCATGCCATGCACCTGACCGCATGGCGCATGACATCAAGGTGCCCCGTTGGCACAGCGTGCACACATGCTGTGCCAAAGGGGCACAAAAGAGCAATGGTGGTTGCTCTAAGGGCTGCTTTTTGCCGCCCCAAAAAGGAGCAGCATTTGCCAGCTCTTTTTGGAGCAGCAAAAAGAAGGATCAGGCCTGCAGTGTGTGGTTGCCACAGCCCTGATACAGCGCTCCCAGGGGCAGCACAGAGCAACAGTACAATGGCTTGTGCAGAAAGATAAAGAAAATTTCTTCAGCAACCAATGCAGAGAAAGAGAAGATAACTACAAAAAGGGAAGAACAAGAGATCTATTTCACAAGATGCAGGAAATCAAAGGAAAATCCAAACCAAGGATTGGAACACTGTGACAATAAAAATAACATAATTCAAGACAGGGAAGGAATAAAAAGACATTCGATGCAATACACAGAAGAATTTTACAAAAGAGATGACAAAATGAAGGACACATGGAACGAAGAGCCATATGAAGATGAACTGCAAATTCTAAAAAGTGAGGTGGAAACTGCAAGAAGAGAAATAGCAAAAAACAAATCACCAGGAACAGATGATATTCCAATTGGAATTGCTGCAACCCACATTGATAGGGTCAACTGTAGTGCTAACCAACATATGTCAACAAATTTGGAAAACAAAATGATGATCAACATATTGAAAGCAATCAAATACATCCCCATTCACAAAAAGGGAGACACAAGAGACTGCAACAACTATAGAACCATAGCACTGATTCCCACACAAGAAAAATCATGGTCAAAATTCTGCAACATAGACTCCAACCATACATGGAGAGAGAAATCCCAGAGGTTCAAGCGAGGTTCAGAAAAGGAAGAGGCACTAGGGGCCACCCAGCAAATATATCAAGGCTAATGGAGCGCACGAGAGAATTCTAAAAGAAAATCAGCATGTGCTTTATAGACTATAGTAAAGCCCTTGACTGCATAGAACATGAAAGGTTATGGAATGTCCTTAAAGACATGGGAGTGCCAATCATCTGATAGTCCTAGCTTTTTCTTCATCAACTTCAAAAATTGGGAGGTGAACTGGCTACCTCAATCACTCACAATTTTACAACGTAAACCATGGAGATACTATACATGGGAGATTAATAGGTCATCTAATTTGCAGAGCAATTGGTGCAGCTTACAACATTAAACTTATCATAAAATACAATCCCCGTCCTGCCCTGAAGAACCCCAGAACCCACCCACCCTTAAAAAAGTATTAAACAATTTCACAGTTTAAAACATACTTAAAATAAATTTCATTAAAAAGAGAAACCCTAACTGCAACAGAGAATAGGGAAGGAGAGGATGACTGACTTGTAAGGCTGGGAAATCTAGTCAGGAAAGGCCTGCTGAAAGAGATCCATCTTGACAGCTTTCTTAAAGCTGCTTAAGGTCATAATCTGATGGATCTCGTCCAGCAGGCCATTCCATAATCTGGGAGTGATTGCCGAAAAGGCCCTCTGGGAGATAGTAGACAGCCTTGTTTTTATAGGCTGTAACAGGGCATTCCATAGTCTGGGAGTGGCCATCGAAAACGTCCTCTGGGAGGTTGCTGTTAATCTGGTTTTTATAGTTTGCAGCAAATTCCTTCCAGAGGATCTGAGGGTGTGGGGCAGATTGTATGGAAGGAGGCGATCCCTTAGATAAGTTGGACCCAAGCCATGTAGGGCTTTAAAGATAATTACTAACACCTTATACTGTGCTCAGAAACCAATAGGCCAATAGCCAGCCAGTGAAGGGATTTCAAAATAGGTGTAATATGACCACTCCTACATTTATCAGTGATCAACCTGGTTGCCATATTTTGTACTAGTTATAGTTTTTGGACTAGGTATAAGGGTAGCCCCATGTAGAGTGCATTGCAGAAATCGAGTCATGAGGCTACCAGTGCATGCACTACAGTTTCTAGGTCCCTTATTTCCAGGAGAGGGCAGAGCTGGCATATCAGCTGGAGCTGATAACAGGCGCTCCTGACTGTCGCATTCACCTGATCTATCATGTGAAGCAATACAGTCCTTAGAGGACAGCGTGACCCCATCCAGGACTGGAAGTTGCAACCCAATACCTGGTTTGGGGGCACCTACTGTGAGCACCTCCATTTTGTCTGGATTCAGCTTGAGTCATTTTTTACTCATCCAGTCCATTACCACCTCAAGATATTGATTGAGGGGAGAATTGCCATCTGCTGTCATGGCTGCTGACCAAGACATGGAGAAATATATTTAGGTGTCATCAGCGTACTGATAACACCCCGACCCATGTCTACAGATAATTTCCCCCAGTGGCTTCATGTAAATATTGAATAGCATCAGGGACAGGATGGCACCCTGAGGGATGCCACAATTAAGCTCTGTTTTTGAGGTGCAACTGTCCCCGAGCATCAGCCTCTGGAATCTGCCTGAGAGGATGGAATGGAACCACTGCAATGCAGTGCCTCCGATTCCTAGCTCTCCCAGGCATTCCAAGAGGATGTCATGATTTATCATATCAAAAGCCACTGAGAGATCCAGAAGCACCAACTGGATCATGCTTCCCCTGTCAATGCCTAGACAAAGATCATCAGCCAGAGCAACCATGGCAGTCTCTACCCCACATCCCATTCTGAAGCTGGTTTGAAATGGATCTAGAAAACCAGTTTCATCCAAAATCACTTGGAGTTGGAAGGCAATGACCCATTCTATTACCTTGCTCAAAAATGGCAGATGTGATACAGGCCTATAATTTTTCAGATCCAGGGGGTTCAGATCCAGGGGGTCCAGGTCCAACAACCGCCTCCTTTAGACATGTTGGAACAGATCCTTCCCTGAGGGATGTGTTGATGATCTCTTTGAGAAAAGCCATCAGGGCATCACCCCCCCTTGATGACCAGCCATGATGGGCAGGGATCGAGGGGGCACATCATCTTCTTCACTTTCCCAAGGATCTTGTCCACGTCATCAGTACTTACTGACTTGAACCGATCCAGTTAAATCTCTAAAATGGGTTTACTGGACATCTCATCAGTTGGTTCTACTGTAATCCTGGCATCCAAATCGGCTCTTATCTGAGAGATTTTGTCTGCAAAGTAGTTGTTAAATGCATCACAGCAGGCTGTTGTCAGGTTAAGTAGAGGGTTCTGCACAGGTGGAACCTGTGTCAGTTCCCTTACCACCCTAAACAGTTCTGCTGAACGTGATTCTGCAGACGCAATACGTGCAGAGGAGAAAGCCTTCTGTATTGCACTTATTGCCTCTTTATAGGAGCAAAGAAAATTCCTGTGCTGAATCCTGTCAGATAAGAATCGAGATTTTCACCAGGCGTGTTCTAGTTGTTGTCCAACCCGCTTCATCTTCCTAAATTCCTCTGTATGCCAAGGTTGTCAGTTTGGAGCAGGTTGGAAAGGATGCTTGGGAGCAATCATGTTGATGGCCCTGGTGAGATTGATGTTCCAGGTATTAACCAGGGCTTTGACAGAATCACCGGCATTACCAACCAAGGAACCCTCCAAGGCTTTCTTGAGTCCAATTGGCTCTTAAATCGGCCCTTAAAGGGGAAAGGTTGCCTATCCCTGCATTAAAGCCTTTGACTTCTCATTGCATTTAGACCAGGGGTAGGCAACCTTTCCCCTTTAAGGGCCCAGGGACTTCAGCTCCCAGAAGCCTCAGCCATGTTGACCAATAGTCCCATGTTGGCCAATAGCTCCTGGGATTCTGGGAGCTGAAGTCCCTCGGCCCTTAAAGGGGACAGGTTGCCTACCCCTGATTTAGACAATTTGACATATAATTGATTGTTCAGGAGATGTTTCAACACTTCCTGTACCAATTGAACATGTGAGTCTAGGTCTTGGGAGTAAAATAAAACAACATCTAAATAACCAACACCCTGGCAAACAACAAATCATGCATTATTTCATTGACCAGTCTCATGAACACCCTTGGCAATCCAGCTAGCCCAAAAGGCATAATCAAATACTCAAATGCCCCTAGGGGGCAGTTGAAGGTAGTCTTGTGTTTGTCTCCCTCCTAAATTCTTACCCAGAAGTAAGTGTCTCTCAAGTCCAGTTTGGTGAACAATTTCCTGGTAGCTAATTGTCCCAACATGTACTTCATAAGTGGAAGGGGGGTACTTGTTAGTACTACAGATCCCATTGAGATTATGATAATCAATGACTAGTCTCAATGGGTCATATTTTTTCTCCCTGAAAAGAACTGGGGCCATGAACATGGAGGTTGATGGGCAAATGAAACCTTTGACCAAATTTTTCCCTATAAACTCCTTGAAGGTCCTTAGCTCCAGCGGGGGTAATTGAATATAATTTGGGCTTAGGGGGGTTGGGCCCTATGTTTTAATTCAATTGCATAGTCAGTCTCTCAGTGGGGGTGGGGGTGGAGCTGGTCGCTCTCCTTCTCAAGAAACATCTCAGCCATATTTCTGTAAGTGGAGGGGTGGCCCAATTGGTCCTCCTGAATAGTTTTTCCCACCTACTCATGCAAAGGGACTAACTGGATGGCAACGGCCACTATCTTGCCCTCTTTTGGGTTTACTGGTTTGACTTTCAGGGTTATAGAGGAACTCCTTTGCTCACCATAGGGGTGTGGCTGTTCAGAGCTGCCGCCTGCCTTCCGTCATTGTCTAAGGTAGGCTTCAGAAGTTGCTGCCGGCTCTACATCGTACTCCAAATTTGGTTCCTTTGATGTTTCTGCTGGCACAGCTGCCTTGTGGCTTGCTGCCTTGAGGGCCCAACTGGTTGTAGCTCCCTTGCTTGGTCACCACTTATCTTTCAATGGGTTGGTGTTAGACAGCTCTTTGAAGGTTTCCTGCTTGTGTTGTCTTCTCAGTTGGGGCAATCAGCTATGCGGTGGCCCTTCTTGCCACATGCCATACAGACACCCAGCTTCATGCATCATTCCCTCTCTGAATCTTGGACAGGTGTCCCTTTGGTTCTTCCACTGGTAGTACTGGGTTTCTGGCTTGCTCTTTTGCTGGCTCCACTCCTGCATTGTCTGGTCAATCGGATCTCTTCTTTGACCAGTTCACTTTTTCTAGCCAGATGAATCCACTCCCTCACGGTGCACGGATTGTCTCTTGAAAGAGCCCACTCCAGCCACAAGCCTTCTTTGAAGTATTGCACTTTCACCCCTTTGGGCCATTCAGGAACTTGCACCACCAGACTGCAAGATTCCACAGCATATTCTGACAGAGAGTGGTTGCCTCCCAACTGTTCTTTGAAACTGGTGCCAAAATTTACACTCACCTAATACAGATAACAGATTCTATATGTATATATACATACAACACAAACCAATACAAGATTTATATATACATTTCCCAACTTCATACATATTTGCAGAACCAAAACCCTTTGGGGTTCTGACAGGAAGTGCTAAGGCAGGCTTAATGTTGAACATTAAAAAAAATGAACTTCACAGGTTCAACCTAGATAATGATAAAATAGACATAGTAAAAGAATTTTCATACTTGCGATCAAACATTAATAGATAGAGGGACTGCAGGCAGGAAATCAGAAGATTAAGAATGGGGAGGGTGGCTATGAAAGAGCTAGAAAAGATTCTAAAATGCAAAGATATACAACTCAGCACAAAAGTTAGAACCATACAAGCCATCATATTCCCTATTACCATGTATGGATGTGAGAGCTGACTTAAGAAAGATGATAGGAAGAAAATAAATTCATTTGAGTTGTGGTGCTGGAGGACAATGCTGAAGATCCCATGGACAGCCAAAAGAACAAACAACCTCCTTGGAAGTTAAGATGACCAAATTGAGGCAGTTGTACTTTGGACACATCATGAGAAAGAAGGAATCATTGGAAAAGACAATAATGCTGGGAAAGGTGGAGAGAAGTAGTAAGAGAGGAAGGCTACATGCCAGATGGATGGACTCTATTAAGGAGGTCACGGGTATGGGTTTGCAGGAATTAAGCATTATGGAATTAAATTGGAGAACAGAGGATTTTGGAGTTGTCTCATCCATAGGGTCACCATGAGTTGAGATTGACTCAAGGGTGGTTAACAACAACAAACAACAAATGATCAGATTGCTAGTGATCCTTCTTCAGAAGTACCCTCTCATTTTCTAGTCATGATTGTGAGATATAAATATTAAATAATGAGAAATAACCATTAAATAGAGTCCTCTGAGGACAATTGAATATTGTATATATCCAAGAGCAAATACTTTCACTTTACTATCAATCTTACCTTCCCCACTGAAATTTGAGTCAGCATATGATGTCTGTGAGGTCTTTGGAGAATAAGTTCCAAAGGAAGCATGATAGGTAGACAGCTGAGACAGAACAGTACAAAAAGAAGTTGAGTGAACCAGTTCTTTCTCCCTTACCCAGTCCCACCCCTTTTCTTTTATTTTGGAAGCAATCTGAAAAAGAATATTCCATCTACTCTCAGTGCTCAGTTCTTTTCTTATGAGTAAAAGCAGTCCCAATAATGATACACAAATTTAAAGATAATGCCCAGATACTGCAGAGTATAGCATTTAAATAAGCCTATTGTCAGACCCTAGTTGGTTCGTAAATCCATTTGTTTTTTTAAAGGAATGTTGAAATGAAAGTGTAAGTGAGTGTCTGTTGCATCCACAGAATTGCCTGGCACAGAGCTACATACAGTAATTACTTTTTTATCCCCAATGAAAAGGAAAGTTTAAAGCTCCAGTCTAAAGGGAATGTAACATTCATCAGACCTTGCACAATTACCACTGCTAGGATTACTTTAGTCCAAAAATGGAAAGCGAAAACTATTCCTAGTATGAAAGAATGGCTGTTGAAATTTTACGACATAATAGAAATGGACCGACTAACACAATATATAAGAGGTAATATGGTGGAAGAAAACAATTCAGAATGGGCACCAATCTTAAAGTATCTTAACAAACACTGGGGCAATCTGTCGGTAGTAGGTTATCAGTAATATTGATATGGTATAGGAAGTCATGGGGAATCGTTACGAGGAATTGATAAACGAATGAAATTATTTGTTTATTTATTTATTTTACTTTTATCACAAATAGTACAAACATGAAAGAAGAGATAAGAAAAGAAAACAAATAAAATGATATAAGTACAAATTTAACAAACGATAAAGCAATTAGGTAACTAATTAGAGAAGCTTAATATTGGAAAACACAAAAAGAAGAACAAAACAAACTCTAATAATCTATTTGATGCAAGTAGGGAGTACGTATGAAAGGTGTGATGAAATAAGAAATGGAAAGGGAGAAGAATGGAGGAATAGAAGGCTTAGTAGGTGATGGAGAGTATGTGGAAGTGATAGAGAGAGAGAGGAGGGTGTGATAGAAGTGGGAATGATGGAAGGTAGTCGAGGGGGAAGAGGGGGAGAGAACGAGGTAGAAGGGAAAGACGGAAGAGTAGGAAGATGTAAAAAGAGGGGGAAGGGAAATAAAGAGAGACGATCAACATGACTAATAGAAATGATTATTGTATCTCGAGGTATAAACCTTGGTAATTGTATAGAGAGGTTATCAATGTATGATAGTTTGCAACTGTGGGAAAGAAGACTCCCTTTCCAAAGAGGATACGAACAAGACACCGATGTAAAGAATACAAGAAACACGTTATATTGTATGATTGTTTTGTTTGATGTATGTGATGTATGTTTGGTTTTTTTTTTAACCAATAAAATTTATTTAAAAAAAAAAAAAAGACCTTGCACAATTTAAAGCAAGCTATTTTATAATAGTTTTTTTTTTCTACAAAAGCCATTGTGAACCCAAGCCATATATTCCAAATACTTCTTTGAGTGTATTATTCTCTCTGCACGTACTGTCTGATTCACATAGGATTTTTTATCCTGGGAGTGTAAAACTGAAGGGCTCATTTAATTCAACCTTCCAACCTAAATACTTTACCAAACTGCAAATCCTTGGATTCCATAAGGTGGAGCCATGACAATTGAACTGGAATCTTAGTGTTGTATCTGGGTTTGGTTGATTCACTCTATGTTCCCCAACATTAGGGAACACATCATTCTGTTTCTGATCCATGTCTGTTCAGAAATTCATTTTCTCATAAAACACACATTTCTAAAATTATTTTCATATACTAAAGACCTGTTGTCCTTGCAGTGGTATTCCAGGGACCAAAGAATATATGACATTTCCCAGAGGATCAAATCTGGCCCACAAAATGATCCAAGATTTTTTGCTTGTCTGATATCTTTCTTGATCTTCTGCACTGGGAGAGCTGACAGTGGGCAGTTTGAGTTATTCCCTTGCTATTCATGAAACATAAAATATGATGAGATGAAAATATATTAACAATATTCACATTATTTTCCAAATTCATTTTATCCTAGATTGGCTACAATTTCCTAAATTGTTTCCTTCTCTTCTCCCACCACTTCTTTTTTTTAAAGAATATTTATTAATTAATATTCACACTTACAAACAATTACAAAACATAAACACATAAATCATTTTCAACACATAACATACAACACATCGACAAAACTTCCTAAGCTGTACAAATAAAATTATACAGAAGTTACTCTAAATATTATCTCTAATCACGACATATCAATATTTATATGTCGTTTTATATATTATACACTTTTAAACTTCTACATCCATATAACGATTCAGGGTTATCTCACACAAACAATTACTTAGATGTTTTCCTTATGAATTTCCTTGTTTTTAAAGGGTCAAAAAATATTATAATCTCCATCTTTTTTCACAATAGTTATATAGTGGTCTCCATTTAACATGTGACTCACATGTTAGCTTTCCACCTACAAAGTCCTCTCTTTTGTCCAATTCTGCGATTTCTATCAGTCTGTGTAACCAGCTATCGATGGAAGGTATTGCTTCTGATTTCCAATGGCTAGCAATTAGAATTCTAGCTACAGTGACCATATTCAAAAGAAGCTTCCATGTATCTTTTCTTTCTCGATCCTTTCCCTGCTGAAGCATATTCAGTAGATATAATTCAGGTGTATAATCCAATGACATATTCAGAATTTCACAAATAGTTTCATGAACAGATTTCCAGAACTCTTCCAATTTGGGACAAGTCCACCACATATGTAACCATATTCCATATTCTTTGTGACATTTCCAACAGGTGTGTTTATTATTTTTATACATTTTGGCTAGTCTAGCTGGAGTAAGGTGCCACCTTGTCTCCATTTTGAAGTAGTTTTCTCTCAATAGTTGGTTAACTGTAAATTTATATGTAAGAAATCTTGCTTTTGTCCAATTTTCCAGTAGAATATCCTTCCTTAGATCCTTTGCCCATCGCAGCATATGGTCTTTAATCACCTCTTCTTCTAGCTTCCTTTGTAATAATACGCTATACAAGTTGGCAATTTGCTTTGGTTTCTCCTGAAGAATGATATTATCTATTACATTTTTATCTAGGTAAATTCCAAATTGTTTTATATCATTTTTAAAGATATTATGGGTTTGATGATATTGGAACCAAGAAAGCTCTGGATCTTTATTTTGTATACTAGTAAGATTCTTTAATTCTAAGGTCCCATTCCTCTTATTTAAAGATGTTATTTCTTCATATTTTAACCATTGTTTTGGATGTCTAAATCTACCAAGCAAAGCTTCTTGAGGGGCTAGCCACCCCGGCAAACCTCTATAAAAACTCTCCTTTGTTTTTCCCCACATTCTTAATAATGCTTTCCTTAAAATATGATGACAGAAGTCTTGGTGTACATTGGCTTTGTCATACCAAAGGCACGCGTACCATCCAAATCTCATGTCGTGGCCTTCTAGGTCAAGTAATCTTTTATTTTTTCTTTGAATCCACTCTTGGATCCATACAAGGGCACAAGCCTGAAAATATGTCTCCAAGTCAGGTAAATCACAGCCACCATTTTTTCTACTGTCAATCTAAGGGGGGAAGCAGACGAGAGCTTCCCAGATGCCGCCAGACAGAGCGCCGCAGGACCGCAGCCTCCACACCGCGGTGTCCCTAAAAGGAGCTCCAAGTTGGCGCTCCTTTTAGAAGTCAGGGAAAGTGCGCCCTAAACGCGTAGGGTGCACTTTCCCTGACTTTTCCGCCGCAGCGCGTGTGGTCGCTGCGGCGGGAGATTGTCCCCGGAGCGCCGGCCTTGTGGAGGGCCAGCGGCTCCGAGGACGACCTCAGGAAGAGGAAGGGGCGCCGCACGTGTGGCTGCCCCTCCTCTTCCCTGCCTCGGAGACGGCTCAATAAGCCGTCTGCCGAGGCCCAAAGTCTTCCATTTAATGCGTGGTTTCTTCCCCTCCCAGATGAATCTCTTTAATTCCCTATTCCACATAGAGAAAGGCTTGCTGTTATATATAATAGGGAGGATAGCAAAGAGGAAAATAAGTTTAGGGAGCACACACATTTTAATTGCAGAAATTCTTCCAAAAAGTGATAGTTTCAGTCAGGACCACCTTACCAGATCTTTCTTGATGTCATTCCATAATTTTCCATAATTCAGGTCATAGAGGTCAGTGTTTTTATTAGAAATATAGATGCCCAAATATTTAGCTTTTTTAACCACTCTACTCTGTGATTTCTGTTCCAGCATTTCTTCTTCCAACTTAGTTAGATTTTTTGTAATTATCATCGATTTGTCCTTATTTAGTTTAAAGCCAGTAAATTTCCCAAAATCTTCCATAATAGACATAACCAACTCTGTACCATACATTGGATCATCCAGAAATATTATAAGATCATCAGCATAAGCCTTTATTTTGAAATCTGAACCTTTTATTTTTGGGCTTTTAATTTTAGCCTCTAATCTTATCCTATTATTCAAGAGTTCTACAACTATTAGAAATAATAATGGTGATATGGGGCATCCTTATCTTACCCCTCAGTTGACATTGAATTCTTTTGTTTTTTCACCATTAATAATTAGTCTTGCTTTTTGTTCAGAATATATACTTTTAATCCAACCGATAAATTTATTTCCAAATTTCAAATATTCCAAAATCATTATCATAGTGTCCCATCTCACTGAGTCAAACACCTTATGTGCATCCAAAAGAAACATTGCCAATTTTTTCTAATTGTTACATTCATAATATTCCATTAGATCAATGACTGTTCTCACATTTTGTCGGATCTGTCTTTGCGGCAAAAAGCCGGCTTGATCTTCATGAATTCTATGGTTTAATACCACCTTTAACCTATTAGCCAAAATACTTGTAAATATCTTGTAATCAATATTTGTTAGTGAGATTGGTCTAAAATTTTCTAAACTCGTAGTGTCTTTCCCTTCTTTTGGAATAAGCACAATATCTGCCTGTTTCCATGAATCTGGGACCCTGTTTTTAATTATTTCATTAAATAAGTGTCTTAATGGTTCTATTAACTCCCTTGACATCTTTACATAATATTCAGATGTAAAACCATCTGGTCCCGGTGATTTTTTCAGTTTCAATTTCTCAATGGTCTCTTCAATTTCTTTAACTGAAATATCTTCATTCAAGAAATCTCTATCAATGTCATCGAGCTTTATATAGTCCAAATTATTTAAGAAACCTTGAAAGGCCTTAAAGTCTTTATGTTCATTTATATCTCTTTGGTATATGTTTGAGAAATATGCATGATTTTTTAAAATATCTTCCAGAGAAGTAGCACTGCCTTTGTCATTTATTTCCATAATTATATTCAAACCAAAAAAAAATTTAGTCTATTTCCCAACCATTTACCTGATTTATTATTAAATGCAAATTCTTCACATTTTCTTTTTGTTATTTTTTGTTTAACTTCCTTACCCAAGATAGTATCGAGTTTCGCTCCCACCACTTCTTCAAAGAGTTTAAGGTAGTATAAATAACCCTGGGACATTGGAGATTATCAGACAGGGGAAAATCAGGGAAGAAAAAGGCATAGTCCTGGCCAAGTTATGCAATCACACTGAAGATTTTCAGATGACATCATGCTTATCTAGGACTTAACCCATGAAGATTGAGGAATGCTCCAGCAACAAACCATTTTCGGGACTTCTTCATGAATGGTTTGTTGCTGGAGATTTTCTGGTTCTTCACAGGAGAAGTCCTGATAATCACAATGTATCTGAAAATCTTCAGTGTGATTGCGTGACTTTGCCAGGAGTATGCCTTTTACTCCCAGCTTTTTTTCCAGGTTTGAAAATCTCCATACACTACAGATTGTTTTCCTTGAAAAATATTCCACAGAGTACACTTATGGTCAGAGTGTGGAAAAGTTGCTTTTTTGCATTAAAATTCCCAGAATTCTCCCAGCCATCATAGCTACTGACATATCACGTGGCCACTAGTTATGTTGGCTGGGAATTGCTGGAAGTTGTAGGCCAAATGCATCTCTTTTCCAATGCAGCATATCTTGAAGGCTTAGTAATGGAGATGAGCCCTGTTCCCTATGGTCGGACATGAAAGTGGATATGGGACATCTGGTGCTTCATATACACTCCAAATTTCATTGTCACCATCTCTAAGGATTCTGGCTCTCACACAAAGAATACTTCTCAAACTGGTACCAGTGTGGATGGATTTCTCACCCTCTACTTTAGGTTGGTGCTGCACTAGGTATTGTGCAGAGAAATCTGGAATAAGGGCCTAAGCAGACTGCCAGAAATAGTGCACATTAAATTGAGGCACTGCCCTGGCTCAGTGCTAGGGAATCATGGGAACTGTATTTTTTTCTGGGACATTGATCCTTCTGTCAGAGAGCTCTGGTGCCACAATAAATTACAGTTCCCATGATTCCCTAGCACTGAACCAGGGCAGTGCCTCAATTTAATGTGCACTATTTCTGGCAGTCTGCTTAGGCCCTAAGTCTACCTCATCCAGCTCATTCATCCAAGTCTCAGTGATACACACCAGGTAAGCCTTTTCATTCATGAACAAGTCAGACATGGTTATTGTTATTGTAGACCATCGTGATATCCAGCAGTAGCACCAGACTAGAGGTTAGGCTGACAGAGCAACTTGGATCTTAATGGATGTTGAAAGGACTGAGATTTCAAGCATCTGTCTCATTTTATTTGGCAAGTCCATATTTCACTCTGTACATAAATAGGTGAACCCATTTTCTTCTTCCTCTCCTAGGGTTTGGCCATGCACATGGACAAGACAGAATTTACAGCAACACTATGTGCAGTAACAAAAATAAAGTGCTAACGCCTTCCTTAGCTTTTACCCCTGATATTTTTGCTGCAAAAATCAACTGTCTATAAGTTATTGTTCCTTCAAAAAAAAGTGGGAAACCCCTTTCCACACTATTATTTTATCCTTGTCTTGAAGGCTGGCCCAAGATGTCAGAGAACAAGATACCACTTCCTCTTTGCCTATGGTACAGACACCAATTGGCCTGGCAAATGAATATTTCTCCAAGCACTGACAAAAGGACATCTTCTATTGTATTTGAAAGCAGCAAGCTAGCTTAGCAGATGTAGGAACAGCCTTATGGCACACACTATTCTACTCCAACATTTTTCTACCTGCCACTCTCTAGCATCTACCAACTAATGTGGCCACCTCATTCTGTCTAATGGCTCTGCTTGCCATGTATGATTAAGTTTAGCAACAAAATGTGCAAAATCGACAGAATTCTAGACAGTTTTAGTTTTAGGTTGGCCTCGTCAGCCTAGTAAAAATAGATAAACAAAAGCACAACACAATGAAGTGACCTAGAGGGGCCACGGATCACTGATGATATTATTCAGGGAATTTCTAGATCATCAGAAATTTTCAGAACATAACATGTTCAGAATATTCTATTATCTCTTCTTATATTCTATCCTACTATTTCTGTCCTTGATTTATATTTATGTCCTGCCATATCTCAATAGCTAGAGAACCCAGTGAGTTAAGAGGTGACAAATAAATGACTTAAATAAAATAAATAATAAACAAGGACTCAGATAAAATCACAGCAAAAATAGAGATACAAGGTGACATTCCTAAAATGGATATATTACCTCTTCTCCTTTCATTACTAGTCATACATTCAGTTTGCTATTCACAGCAAAAAAAGAAGCAGTTTCTCACCCTTTACCATACTAATATGCTACCCATTTTAAGGACAGCTCCTCCCAGCATGGTATTTTACTGGAATTACAAACCCATGCATACCAATGCCTTTCCTCCACTCTAAACTGAGATGAAGGCAGCATGTTATATTATTACTTTATGTAGTATATAGGAAGGATGAAATGGATGGAAAAGTAGCTTTCAAGTCATTTGCTTTCCATTATCTTCTGGATAATAAAAGTCATATGTTCCTTCTTCCACTTATTTCAGTGGACTGGAGGAAATGGTTAGTGGTAAATGAACTTAGCATCTACAGCCATCACCTTGGAAGATGTGATGGTGCTTTGATGCTCAAAATTCACATGTTAAGATGGAAGCACCTATACTACAACCAACTTATATTTGAGAAACCTTGGGGTGTTCCCAGAATTCTGCTCATTCCATGGATGGTCTCTTCTTTCTCCCCTCCCTCCTGTTACATCTGGCCCTTAAATCAGCTCCAGAGGGTCCCCCCGCCCTCTGAAAAAAGTGTGTCTGCTAATATCATCAGGATTTGTCTCTTGAATGTCAAGAGTAGTCTACACATTACCTTTTCATTTTCCAAAAATGAACAATTCTTCACATGGATAGTCTGTCATCTTCTATAAGCATTAGAGAATCCCACCTTGCAAGTCCTCAAAGAAGGAAGCTGTCATTTTGCCATAACTAACGGTGGTCTTTGCTGTACCTTAAGATAATCTTCCACCCAACGCAAAATGGAAAAATATTAAAGGCAGGGAGAATTGTGTTCTCTGAGTTCAAGCAAACATTTTTGCTTGACTTCTTTTTTATTCAGTTCCATTCAAAGTACATGTTGGGAGGATGTGCTCAGGTTGAGGTTGGGAAAGGTTGTCTGTCAAATGCAAGGGAGCTCTGCTGGGCCATATCCATGGCCAATCAATGATGCTTATAGTGCAGAGAATCTGCATTTGGGAGCCATCCTGCTGTTGGTGCACAGCATAGAGGAAAAGCGTTGCACAAGGAGGGGCTGGATATCTCTTTGCACAACATTAGAAAAAGTACTTATGCTTGGATAACTCCTGCAAGTCTAAGTCACTAAGAAGATTGTAGCCTTTGATTCCACATTTCTTCAAATTAATGAAGGTGCTTAAAGAGCCCTTCATCTCTTATTTTGTATCATTGATGATCTGAAGTGCAGAACTTGGAAAAGCTACTGTTGGGGAGGGGGGGGACACCTCCAAGAATTCTTCAAAGATCACTGGAGCTATAGTCCAAAAAAGCATCTTTTCCAAAAATGATTGCTCATTGCACCTCTTAAATGAGAAGGAGCATCTTTCTGTCTAACAACATAACTAAGCAGTGTTTGTTAAGCAGTGAGCTATGTTACATGATGGTGCAAAGAGCAACTTTGACTCTAGTCATCTTCAGTGTAATCACAAGGGTCTAAATTTGTCAAATACATGGGAACCAATATTTCAGTTAAAAGATAAGAGATGCTAGCTATATCCTCTTGAAAATGTGTCTTAAGTATCATACCATTTTCACTGGAGGAGATTCCCTGATGATTCCCAGTCTCATATTTCAAATGTCATTACTTTTTGCCTGCTGTTCTTATGCTACCTAATAGCTGTTGCTTGGTCTTCTTTTGTCATCTCTCAGCTTTCTTTGATTTACTTTCAGATATTTTCCAAATACAGACTCCATTTAGAAAATTTCTGAAATCAATCAGGTTTTCATGTCCAGCAAACAGAACTGAATAAGAATTTTACAGAGATTTGATCTACTGTAGCTATAATTCAACTGTTGGTAACAATGCTTGTAATCTAGATGGTTATCTTTACTTCCTAGGATATTCTTTCAGCATAGCTGATATGCTAATCAATGAAAGCTGTCAAATTTGCATATATCTAAATGAATCTACAGGTAGACAGCTGTGCTTTTTTCAAATATTTTAATGTTTATGTGTCTAAATTGATATCCTATCCCACTTTTAAGGACCTTACCCTAGTGTACTTGGTTCTTTTCCTTTCCCTATTTTTTCTTCTCAACAATCTTGTGAGGTAGGTTATGGCAGGAGAGAGTAATTAGCCCAAGAACATTCAATGAAGTGCAGCTTTGCCCTTCTCCATCTGCGGCAGCCAGCCAGAGGCTTCTTAGCCCACCCCAACCCCCTCAGAGGCAGCAGTGCCACCCTTCTCCATCCACAGCGGTGGGGCGGAGGCTTCTTAGCCCACCCCAACCTCCTCAGAGGCAGCACCACCACCCTTCTCCATTTGCAGCAGCTGGGCAGAGGTTTCTTAGCCCACCCCAATCCTCCAGAGGCTGCAGCGCTGCCCTAACTTCACCGGTTGCTGGACAGAGGCTGTACAGCCCAGGGTTGGACGCCGGAATAAGCTATGCTTATGTCCACCAACGTCAGAAGGGGAGCCAGTCCACCAGGTGAGCCCAAAAGCCAGTTCACCAGGTGAGCCCTGAGTGTTGCATGTCAGGACAACTGTGTTTGCTAGTGCCAGCACCAGAAGGGGAGAGGAGGAGATGCCGGTGGAAGCAGCACCTTTTAGAGGCCTGCCTGCCACTCGAGCCCTGTGCTGGGAGGGAAGAAGGGGAGATTCCAGTGGGAGCAGTACCTTCTATAAGCCAATCTGCCAGCCAAGCTTTGAGCGTCGGATGCCAGAACAACTGTGTCTGTTAGCACCTAGACGTTAGGTCTAATGGTATATGATAAGAATGGGAATGGAGGGGAGTTTAATAATGTAGATGTTGGCTGTGGCGAGTCTATTGGAGTAGTGTGTCTCAAGAGAAAATATAATATCAACAGGGTGGGGACGAAATGCAATAGAAGATGAGATCAATATTTGAAATCCATCCCGTCTTCCACTCGCATTGTTAGCCCAAAAGAACTGAGGGTCATTCCAACCATGCCACAGACCCTCACCTTGCTCCTCTGCAATGCCAGGTCAATGAGGAACAAATCTTATATAATCTATGATTTGCTAGAGGAGGACAAAACCAACCTGGCTTGTTTTACGGAAACCTGGCTGGGGGAAGATAATAGTGTAACCTGGGCTAAGGCTCTCCCAGCTGGGTATGCTGTTAAGAAGCAGGTTAGGGAAAGTGGGGGGGGGGGGATTGCCTTGGTCCATAAAAGTACTATCACTTTGATCTGGAGACCTATCCAGAAAACGAATCACATGAGTGTATCTACTTGACCCTGAAGGCTAGGAACAGTCTGGGGATTCTGTTGGTTTACTGTCCGCTCGATTGCTTAACAGACTCCCTGGCCAAGCTGATACAGCTGGTCTCAGAGCTGGTGCTGGAGTCTCCCAGACTTCTTGTTCTGGGGGACCTCAACATCCCCTTCGAGTCGGGTTCATTAGATCTGAGAAGTGCAGCTCGGGAGTTCATGACTTCCATGATAGCCATGGGCCTGTCCCAACTAGTCTCGGGTCCAACACATTGTGGTTGATGTGGTTTTTAGTACGGATCAGGAATATCTGTGGGCAGAAGTAATGCAGACTTCTGCCTTGTCATGGATGGATCATTTTTTGGTTAAAGTGGGATTGAAGGCTACTACTCATATCCCTTTCGGTGGTGGAGGACCTATTAAAATGGTCTACCCTTGAAGGTTGATGGAACCCAAAAGGTTCCAGAAAACCTTGGAGGGTTTTATGATTGGGAACGACAGCAATTCTGTCGAAGCCTTGGTTGATACCTAGGATAATGATCTTACCAGGGCTATAGAGATTATCGTTCCTGAGCTTCCTTTCCAATCTGCTTCAAATAAAAAACCATGGTTTGTCAAATGAAGTGGGCTGTGGAACAACTAGAGCACAGCTGGTGGAAACATTGATGTTTATCTGACAAGACATGCCATAGAAACATGTTGTATTCTGACGGAGTGGCAATAGATGCAACAAAGAATTATTTCTATGCTGCACATATTGCATCTGCAAAGTCTCATCCAGGAGAGCTGTTCAGGGTGGTTAAAGAATTAACCCAAATGCCTTCCTGAACCCCTTATTGGAACCAACTAAAGCCTGCTGTGATGTTTTTAATGACTTTTTTGTAGATTAGATATCTCAGATAAGGGTCGATTTTGACATGGGCATTAAAACAGAACTAGTAAGAGAGATGTCCAGGGACTCTGTGAACTGTGTTAAACTGGATCATTTTGAGTTTGTCAATACTGATGGAATAGACAAGCTTCTTCATAGTGTAAGGAGGACAACATGCCCTCTCAATCCTTGCCCATCATGGTTGACCACCCAGGGAGGCGATGCAGTAAAATTATTATTATAACTTAGAATTAATGCATCCTTCAGGGAGGGTAAATCCATCTAAATTAAATTAATGCATCCTTCAGGGATGGTAAATCCATCTAAATTAAAACTAGTGGTGGTTAAACTGCTCCTGAAAAAAACCTTCCTTGACCCCCTGGTGGAAAATAATTATAGGCCAGTCTCTCTTTTACCATTCTTGGGTAAAGTGATCAAGAGGGCAATTGCCTTCCAGCTCCAGGGTGTCTTGAATAAAGCCAATTATCTGGACCCATTTCAAACTGGCTTCAGGGCAGGATACAGAGTTAAGACTGCCATGGCCGCTTTAGTCTATGATCTCCATCTGGGCATCGACAGGGGAAGTGTGACCCTGTTGGTGGTCTTGGACATCTCAGCGGCATTCAATATCATAGACCATGGTATCCTTCTGGGATGCCTCAGAGAGCTGGGCACTGGGGGCACTGCACTTCAGTGGCTCCGGTCCTACCTCTCAGGCAGATTCCAGATGGTGATGTTGGGGGATAGCTGCTCTTCTAAAAGAGTGCTGACATCTGGCATCCCACAGGGCACCATTCTATCCCCCATGTTGTTCAACATTTACATGAAGCTGCTGGGAAAGATCATCCAGACCATGGGGCATGGTTCTATCAGTGTGCTGATGACACCCAACTCTATTTCTCTATGTCTCCAACTGTTGCAGTGACTAAGGATGGCATCGCTCCTCTGGATGCCTGCCTAGAGTCAGTAATGGGCTGGATGAGGGAAAACAAACGCAGGCTGAATCCAGAGAAAACAGAGGTGCTTGCAAAAGGTACCCCTAGTCTGGGGAGGGAGCTTTGTCAACCAGTCCTGGACGGAGTCACACTTCCCTTAAAGGAAAAATTTCACTCCCAGACTCATCTCTACAGTTGTCATCTCAGGTGGATGTGATGGCCAGGAGTGCTTGGTATCAACTGCAGTTGCTTCGCCAACTGCGTCCCTACGTGGACCGAAAGGATATTGAAGCAGTAGCACTTGGCCTGGTAATCTCTCATTTAGATTTCTGCAATGTGCTCTACATGAGGCTACCTCTGTACCAAGTTTGGAAGCTTCAATTGGTTCAAAACTCGGCAGCCAGATTGGTCACCGGAACATCTAGGTCAGACCATATAACACCCGTATTAAAATCTCTTCATTGGCTGCCAATTAGCTTCCAGGCGCAGTACAAAGTGTTGGTTATTATCTTTAAAGCCCTACATGGCTTGGGCCTTAGTTATTTAAAGGAATGCCTCTCTCCACATAATCCGCCCCGCACTCTCAGAACATATGGGATGAATTTATTAGAATATCATAAAACTAGGCTGAATACAACTTCCCGCAGATCGTTCACAGTCACAGCCCCCAAGTTGTGGAACAGCCTTCCAGAAGAGATCCATTTCATTCTACTTTAGATGCCTTTAAGAAGGCACTTGAGATGGATCTCTTCTGGTGGGCCTATCTGCCTGACCCCTTATAGTAGACCTTGAAGTTAAAAACCATTACACCTAATTTGATCCCTTGGCTTTCTGGGTAGTTGAGGACATTTGACTATTTTATCGAATTTATTAACAACGTTGATATTTTATTGATTGTTTTATGCATATTGTCGTATATTTTATTGATATAATCCCTCCTCGATCTGCAGGGAGTGGTGGGAAATATAAATAAAAATTATTATTATTATTAATATTATTATTATTTCATGATCAGGATTCTGCTTCTTGTATTCATGCATTACTCTTATCTGGGTAACTCCAAGCTCATATCTGGATAAATGTTTGGTGAAAAGTTCTCCATTTGATTTTTAAAATTGATCTTCTAAATCTCTGGAAGTTATCATTTGTACACATTCCTTTTGCAACTTTGAGCCTCAGAATGTTAGGTAAAGTAGCACATTAGATACAAATGTACAATCCTAGAAGCAGTCCAGAGCTGTAATCTTTAATTGCTTGATTAACTCCCTAAACAATTGAATTGAATTAATTGAAACAACCAATCAGTGAAGCAGTGGAGGTCCACTTGAATCAGAAGGCCTGAGTCCAAAGGGTGCTGAATTTTGTAAATACATTTTGGCTTTGGGCTATTATTATAGCAGGGAATGAACACAAATACCTAGCATAGCCTTTCTCCTCAGTCTATGAATGGAAACTCTTTGACATTTGTTTCCATCTCTCCAAATTACAGCTATAATGATATAATTTTTTGTGATGGTGCAGTTTTAATAACTGATGCATTCATGGCATGTGATCAACAATGACCTGTGAGGAGTTGCTGTGAAAAAAGAAAAGCTGAATCATCTGCTTTTTGTTGAGAATAGCAGTGACAAGGTGTTTACCAAATCCAAAGAATATCAATTAAAGCCAGAAAATATATCAGGCAAAAATATATATGCACATAAAGACAGTTTGATTTAAATTGCAGACCATTGTATGTTTGGACTGGATCATGAGTGTTGCTATAAAAAGAGTTTGAATTTGAATTTGGATGCCTCAAAATAGTTCAAAATTGTTGTTGTTGTTGTTGTTGTTGTTGTGTGCCTTCAAGTCTTTTCAGATTTATGGGTGATACTAAGTGATGTTATCACTGGGTTTTCTGGGGCAGTGTATGTGTGACTCACCCAAGTTGGTTTCCAAAGACAAGCAGGGAAATGAACCCTAATCTCCAGAATGATAATCCAACACTCAAGCTACAATATCATGCTGCCTGTCAAAATGTATATAGAAATACTGTTACATCTTTTTAACTTCCCTGGGTTTCAAGGAAGATCCAGTCACAAGTTTGTCTTGTTTCCAATGTGAGATCTCTCCTATATTTACCAATATAAAAACAAAGGTTCAAACAGACAGCATAAACCTTGTAGATATCAGGTGGGCCTGTTGGATCTTGTGCTAGACTAGCTTCAAACTAAGGGGCCTGTTCCCGACACTCTGCCATGGTCTTTGTGATGGTGGTGGTAGGGCAAGACAAAGTCCAAGCTTGATTGATGCATAGGCAGGGGGTGGATGGCCCTTGAGATGTCCTTCCAAATCTATGATGCTATCATTCTGTGCCAGACCCAGTCCTGCTATTAGGCAAGGTGAAATGGCTTTCTCAGGCAGCAGACCTGGGGTGTCATGAAAGGTCAGGAAATTGTAAATTATCTAATTTGTTATTTTTCTGTATTGACTACCAAGGATGTGAAGAGGCACATGTGGGATTTTCTGTCCCATGTGTGAAGATAGATTAGCTGACTCTGGATGCTATGCACTTTGATTACATTGAGTGGAGATGGGTGGATAGCATGTGCTGCTTCACCTTAGGCAAAAAATCGCTTGGGCCAGCCTTCCCTAATGCCTCACATCACACTCTTATGTGGGTGTACAGAAGTACCTGTACTTTACCAGAGTGATTCTCAATCATTGTTCTTCAGATGTGCTGGTCATCATTATGCAGAACTACCAGCCAGCAAAGCCAAGGGTCAAGGATTCTGGGAACTGAAATCCAAAAACAAAGGAAGCCAAATGCTGAGAACTGCCCTAGTAGATGCCTCAATTTCAAAAATCCTCCACTTTCTCATTTCATCTTTCCCCTCTGTTTCCTTCTACTTCTGTCTGCTATAAAAATATTTATTGTTCCCTCTCAGGTGCCTGAAAGGCCACTGCTATTCTCATGTGGGCCAAAGATGATTATATTCTAATGGTGTTTTCTTGTTTCAGAGAAATTTCCCAATTAGCCCATTCCTTTATTAAGGACCTTCAACCAGCTGTTGATATTCTTTACTTGACAAAGGAAATGGTTAAGCCAGCATCAAAACATCATCTTGAAGACTTCTCTGAATTCTAAACTTATTTGTTGCCCATTTTTTATTATGAGAGAAGTTGTTTGCAGCTTTTCATAATTGGTTGGGAGAGGATGCTTCTGTTTTTACAATGTCTTACTTTCCAAGAGCAACCAAAAAAGAAAAAAAAATTCATACACAGGGATGGAGAATATGTGATGACAACCAAATGGAAGTTGGTTTATTTAAAGGTTCTACATGACAGATTTTTGCCCTGTCATTTGCTCTACTGCACAGTGATAGCTGTGCAGTATTGTAGACAAAGTAAAAATGGGCATATTTGTTTCCCATTTTAAAATGCAACTTTAGGATTTTTATAAACACCCTTTGTTTTGTGCTATTTTGTACAAAGAATATATGTATGAAATAAAAGTAGTAGGATATTAGAAGGTGTTTTTATCTCTGTTCTAACACACAATTATTTATTTTTGAAAAGTTCTGATATTAAAAGTCTAATTTTCAATGAGCAGGGAAATCACTAATATCGTATTATAAGAGAGTAGCATACGTACAAATTTCCAAAAGTATCAAACCGAGAACAGGCAAACATATTTTTCTCATGAGGGAAAACACTGAAAAAATAAAATAAAACAACTCCAAATTTCTGTAAATGATTTGGAATTAAAAGATCTTTAGTTTTCACTTCTTTTTTCAGCTTTGATGATCACCCTGATTCAAGTGTTTCTCAGTCAGCCATGGCTCTCCCTCGTCATATCACCCCTGCAGTGGCAGAATTGAGGAGCCAAAGCTAACAATATGGGTAGTCAGAATTTCACCCTATTGCTATCAGGAATGTGGAAATGCCATAGTTTCATCATTTAAGGTTACACTTTGTGATCACTTTAGTGCTGTTGGCATAACAGCCTCCTCCCATCTTCACTGAATAAGTAAGATCAGGGGTAGGCAATTTTTATCCTTTAAGGGCCGAGGGACTTCAGCTCCCAGAAGCCTCAGCCATGTTGGCCAATAGTCCCACGTTGGCCAATAGCTCCTCAGCCCTTAAAGGGGAAAGGTTGCCTATCCCTGAGTCCCTCAGCCCTTAAAGGGGATTGCTCCTCAGCCCTTAAAGGGGAAAGGTTGCCTACCCCTGAGTCCCTCAGCCCTTAAAGGGGAAAGGTTGCCTACCCCTGAGTAAGATCATGCTTCCGCCAGATGATCATACAGCTGTAGATATATTCAGCTTGGTGTCTGGGATGATCAGACTTCCTGACAACAAGGAAGAACCCTGGAAAGCCTATTGTCATTAATATCAAATTTGGAGCTGCCATTGGGCATGGCCCATGACTGTATGAGGGTGCAGCTGCAAGCCCTATTCTACTCCCCTCACACCTTAAGTGATCATGTCACACTGCATGTGTACAACACATCAGACATTATTCAAAGAGCCACTGCCTGTTGCTACTTGGATTATCATACACAATGGAAGCTAAAACTCAGCTACACTACCTCTGAACCAGAGATGTCAGCAAAATCTAACACAGAATCTGCTGATGCTTGATTTTCCCTGTTCTGAAGGGATGGCATCTTCATTGTGCCAGACTGCCTTGTCTCAATGAAATCTGTGGCCAAACAGGGAGGATTCAAGATTCCCACAGGATACTACATTCAAAATTCACACATATATTGATATATGCACCTGTGGAAAATATTGCATTAATTTTTATTGTGATGGATAATGATGAAAGAGAAGCAAACAAAAAAGAAGGCAGAAGAAGTAAATGACTGCATATGCAAATACAAAAAAGTGGCTTCATGTTAGGAAATATGCTTTACTTTGCATATTAATTGTTTGCCAAAATCTTCCTACATGAAAAAAATAACCCAGAAATAATATTCTGTGGACAGTGGAGTAGATGTTAGCACAGGGGTAGGCAACCTAAGGCCCGGGGGCTGGATACGGCCCCCCGAGGCCTTTGGACCATTCCCAGGCCGGTCCTGCCACCACCGCCGCCGCCGCCGCCGCTGCCACCGCCACCACCACCACCCGCTGCCCGCCATGATGATATTGATTATTGTTGTTATTACTTGTTCTTGGGTTTTTCTTGGCAAAATCTCCACAGGGGTTTTGCCATGGCTTTTCTGGGGCTGAGAGAGTGTGCATGCATATTTTTTTTAATTTTTAAATTGTTTTTATTTTTTTAATTTTAATATTTATTTATTTATTTATTTATTTATTTATTTATTTTTGGTGCTTCGGCCCTCCAATTGTCTGAGGGACAGCAACCCGACCCCGGGCTCAAAAAGGTTGCCTACCCCTGTGATAGCAGCTGATCCTCTGAAATACAAGGGACAGATTCTGTTGATTTGTACACTTCCACTCTGAACATGTTAATTTACAAAAATTGTCAAGCTGTCAGGATCTTTTAAAAAGAAAATGTAGCAAACAGCAACACTCCCAGCAGAGATATCAACCAAACATCTCACTTGAAGGAATAATAAAGAAATAAAACTTAAATCATTGTGGGATGAAGCCAAAATAGTGATTAGTGGTTGAGAAAGTCAGATTACATTTCCCTGAAAAAGAATGATCTGTAACAGGAAAAAAAAAACAGGCAGTTCTAAAAGACACATAAGGAAACTTGAAAACCTTCAAAAAGAGCAAATTGGCAAAGCCCTACAGAAAGATATTGCTGCTGTTAAATGAGCTAAATATATCAGCCTCTTGACAAATAATGTTCATAATGGTGGCAGGGGGAAGGAAGGGAGAGAGTCTAAGAAGAGAACAACAATAAAACTGACAGGATATTATCCCATCACCTTGGAAAGTGAATCCATAGGAAAAGTGACCAAATTAAAAGAAATTAAGGCAGTCATTAAATATCCTTGCAGTATGCATTGTATTCCCTGACAGCCATAAACAACACCCAAATTGAGCATTGCCATATCAAATGAGAACAACTTATTGCTGTAAAAATATAGTAAATCTCCACAGCTCCTCCAGAAGATTCCTTCATTGGGTAATGAAAATTTCCTGGACTAAATAGATTTTTATAACTAAGCATTTTGAATATTCCTAAGGGAAAGGAATGGGACTGCTGAATATTAAATCATATTCCAACTAATTACCATTATTAAGGTCTGGAAAACTAACACATGTAAAAAAGAAGACTTTGATTGCTCACCTGTAGTTTCATAAAGTTCTATCCAACACCTATCTCAGATTTCCAACCATCACCCCCAATACACATTATGGTTATAATTTTCTAAATTCAATGGGCCTCCCCCTGATATGATGCACAGGGAAGGGGAAACTCTGCCTATTTCCCTAACTTGATTTGTGGAAGGCCTGAATCTGGCACACTGAGGATCTGTAGCAGGACCTCAGCTCCCAAAATGGAAAGCAGCCAGGGGTAAATCTCATATTATCTCTGATCAGTGAGTAAATATAGCACAGGGGTTTGCTTTGTTAAATGTTTGCCATCAAATAGGACAAGTGAAATGCACCAGGGACATGGAAGTCTTTGTCTCTTTCTAAAAGTTAAAGGTAAAGGTAGTCCCTTGACATGAACGTCTAGTCATAATCTCAATTTCTAAGCCGAAGAGTCAGTGTTGTCCGAGGACTGCTCTGGTGCCAGCATGACTACACCAAATGCTGTTACCTTCCCATTGGAAAGTGGTACCTATTTATCTACTCGCATTTCCATGTTTTTGAACTGCTAGGTTGGCAGAAGCTGGGAGTAGTGACAGGAGCTCACCCCATCATGCAGCACTCAGGCCTTGAACTGTCAACCTTCAGATCTTCTGATCATCAGAATTGGTGTCTTAACCACTAAGCCACCACATCCCTTTCTGCAGAGAAAAAAACCTGGAAATTGGCATTGGGGACATTGACCCCACCTGAGAATATCCTCTGGCCCACTGGAATTGTCCAAGGGGAAATTTGGACTCATCTGTGAAAACAATTCCTCATGAATGATAATAGGATGTGTAAGAAGACCTAATATGATTGGTAACTGTAATATGTTGATATTACGATACCTATATTGAAAAAATAAGTGTTAATTTCACTGTAAAGCTTAAGTTGTTTTTATGGTGTAATTTTACAGGATAGAGCTATTGCTTTCTGCATAATAAGACAAAAAGCAATGAAAGAGTGAAACCAAAAGAAAACCATGACAATGGATACAGAAGTTCTTTAGGATAATTAAGCAAGATATATAACACAAAGGATCAAAAGGAAGTTAAAAAACTATAAAGACTATAAAATAGGAAACATAAATGTAAAGAATGTATATTGTTGTATTTTAATGTGTATAACAATAAAGTTTTAAAAAAAGAAAGCAATTGCCCATCTCTGACGTATCATGTCTGAGTATTCTCAAACGTCAGTGTAACAAAGCCATTAATTCATAATAATCCTTATCAAATAACTGAAGATCTTTATTAATTGAAAAGTTTAGTAACTGTTCTTAGTAATTAGGAAACATACTGACATCTCCAAATCTTTTGTTCAGCTGAAATTGCCCTTGCTCTTCACAATACTACTGTGAGGGAGGGAAAAAGAATGAAAGATAATACCAAAAGTGTGCTTGGCAAAAATTTGCACGTTAGCTTGATAGTAGCTCTTACTTATGTGTTAGTTTCTTCTTTTTTTACACAATAGGGAAAGCTTACCAAGAGTCCTTTCCATTTCTACTTTCAGTCAAGAGCAGCTAACCAGAAAAATGAGTTCTATATATTTGTCATGATGCAATTAGGCAACAGGTATTTCTTCCACAGAAACCCTACTGAAAAATTCTGGTTTGTAATAATCCAGGTAGGTTGTGCCTTTCATTCTACAGGACCTTTCAAGTCCTATTTCACTGACATCAACACTGTAACAAGGCATTCAGCTAAGCCAATAATTATTGTGTACTCATTAGCATCCCTAAATTACACAGCAATTAGTTCAGACATTAGAGTCTCTGTGGTACAAATATGTGAATACTAATTTGTCATCATTATTATTGGCCCAATTCATGTAGCTTGAAAAGTAGAGATGAGTGGAATGTAGTTGACAATCAGAGTGTCAATTTGCATACACAATATATTTTTAATTCATAACTTTAGTCATTGTGTTTATGTTTCATGGTCTTTCATTCCATTAAGTTAGACTGATACACTCTGATTAACACCGCAAGATTCTTCCACAGGGATAGTTATATTCATTTGTTACAGCCAGAAATCTAAACATCTCTCAGTCTTCATTGTACTGTGGGCCCTTGTTATCTGCTGGGGTTTGGTTCCAGCCCCCCCCCCCCCCGTAAATAACAAAATCCATGGATGCTCATGTCCCATTAAATACAATGGCAAAGCAAAATGGTGTCCCTTATATAAAATGACAAAATCAAGGTTTCATATTTGGAATTTAGATTTTTTGTTGAATATTTTCAAGCAGTGGATGCTGAAATCCATGGATAAAAAAATCTGTAGATAAGGAGTGCCAACTGTACTGTATTTCTTCAAATCCTACCTGCATTCACACCTTTGTTCAGATCAAGTTGCAATGTTTTTTCTTCCTTTTTGTAAGGGGATTTGTATGTATTCCCCTCAACACATTCCTTTAAAAATATCTACTCATTCTTTCATGCATTTTCATAGGAACAGTTTGATGACATTTTCTCGACTGACTAAACCATATGTATGTGTCATTTTCAATTGTACACATTTTATGTCTGCAATTTTAAATGCATGCATAGTTTTCTTTATATTTTAATTCTCTACAAGGTATGCCAGACTCTGCAAATGTGCAAATTTCTAAGACAAGGTGTACTTTGTTTTTGATTTGTTTTGTTGTTGTTGTGTGTTTTTTAAAAAAAAGTTCTTAGTAATTTAAGACTTGTGCTTAGTTCTTTTCTTCATTCAGAACACCAGACATGTGTGTGGGTCTTTATATAGGCCTGAAATCACATTCCAAGCCTCATAAAACTTGGGTGCAAAACATCACAAGATCCCATCCAAAATCCCAGGCAAAGTCTCTCAATGGGTACGGGATGCCTCTCAATGGGTACGAGAATGGGAAAATTTCATTCTTTGCTAAGTGCGTGAGAAGGTAAGAAGTGCCCAGATTGGGTACAGGATGCCTCCTGCCTCGAGGTGTGTGATAAAATCCACCTATTGAAGTTTACATCCTGCACCTAGCATGGGAGGAAAGGGCAGTGCAATAATCTCCATAGTCTACAGCATCCAGTATTTGTTGGCAGTCTCCCATCCAAGTATTAACCAGGGCTGATCCTGCAAAACTGGAGTGTCTGTGCTGTAAACATCTGCTCGAAGCACCTGGATCAACTGGTGCCAGCTCCTCAGAAAGGCTCAGTGCAACAGTGCCTCTTCACTGAGGAGTCAGGGTAAGTCTTCTCATCTCTAGGAAATGGATACTCACAGACTTACAGAGAATATTATGACTTTCTCTTAGTCATTCTCTTGATACAGCCTGAAAGAAATGCTTGAATTTAGAAATGCACCATGGAGTCAGGAAATGTATGGCTCTTGATAAGGTGCTGTGTGCCTTCATGACATTTCTGACTTATGGAGTCAAGTGCTTAAGTCACCTGTCTTCTTGCCCTCTTCTCAAAGCTTTGTTACTGAGATCAAGTATAAACATTATACTTAGCAACTTAATACTGGTATGGAACCTGAATATGACATTTCTGTGTTTGTTATTTATTTATTTATTTATTTATTTGTGATGTGTGGCATCTTTTTTCCACTTGTCAAATGGTTAGGGATACTAATTGTTGGTGTTTGGTGTTTGTTTATTTTTTAATAACTGTCTTGCAAAAATATTGATTCAAATGGTACATTTTCTTCCTGTTTCTGTGTTGTCTTTCCTTAATGAAGATGGTCACTGCTTGGGCAGATTAATGATTTCTTTTATTTCTTTTCTTCATGCCAGATGTTTGACAAGCAAGAAAGGAAAAGAGAACTAGATTATCCCCAGAAGATCAGTTCTCCTGGCTAATGGCTTTGTCAGATATGTACCGGTAATGTTCCTCCATCCCTCATAAGAAGTTAATACAAATCTTGTACTTCATATATGAACAAGCTAGCCTACCAAACTATTGTGAAATTCCCAAGCTGGAAAACAGAAGATTTAACATACCACTCACCTCATGATATGCACGTGTGTGTGTATGTCTATTCACCTTCAAGTTACCTGTCAACTTATGGTGGCCCCATGAATTTCATTGGGTCCTCTTAGGCAAAGAATACTCAGTAGTGTTTATTCCAGTTACTTCCTCTGAAATATACACACTCTCATTGTGTAAGAACTCATCTAAGTGTTATGTTTAGACTTGCCAGACTTGGTGGTCTCTGATTTTGATAACCTCATTCTGCCTTATTTTATCCCTTTCCTTATGCTGTACTGTGACAAGGAAAGACATAATTCTCCCATAAGAACTTATGTCATCCCTTCAGCTGCACATATTCCATTTGATTCATATCACATTTGATAAGAAATCCAAAAAATAAAATAAAATCCCCTCCACCTGCCTGAGGTGAAGCTGGTCAGATTGCATGTTTCAGCTCTATTTTCTCTGAAAGATAATTCCCCAACAAAAATCATTTTGTCAGAGAGTGATTTCTTTGCAGCTTACATGTGGTTCATTCAGGGTTCAGCAAGCTAGTCTATTTCAGTGAATGGGAGTTGTCTCAGTGTGACAGGAAACAGGGGGTATGACTAAACAAATAGTTTTTATAATGAAGGAAAGTAGGACAGATACCCCCAAGGATCTATTTTTGGAGCTGTGCTGCACGGCAGAAATAACCCGGGTTGACACTGCTTTCACAGCTATGGCTCCATGCCATGGATTTCTGGAAATGGTAGTTTGTTGTGGCACCAGAGCAAAGTCACAGCAGTTCGAGTAGTGTCAAACTGGATTATTTCTGCTGTGTGGATGTAACCCTTGTTAGTTTCTCTTCCTCCCTCAATTGAATTTTTTAAACATCAAACTTTTTCCATACAGTTATGAAGAACCATGCATAATTTTGCTAAATTCTTCAAAAACAAATCAAAACAAAAAGTATCTCCAATGTACATTGACCTAGTTCTATGGGTACAACTATTTCAACATCAAAAGAGCACTGTTGTACCTGCCTGACATATACATATGAAAGATGAGGAGCATCTCAGGTTAAAAAAAAAAGAGGTGGCAAACCTGATTCAGCACCCAGAACATGGTGGAATACATAGAAATTCACATTCAGACCTAGGGCCTAGATGAGCCAATCTGTCAGTTTCATTTCCTCCTACACTGAATAATTTTTCATATCTAAAGTTCATTTCATCTCAGATATGAAGATTTTTGATCAATCTTTAGTGAATGGATTATAAATAATCTCCCATCCCTAGTCTTGTTTTTGTACTCTATTCTGTGAATGAATATGAACTACTCATACGTATAAACCAGCAGTCGGCAACTTCTTCTTACCTGGTGCCGGTCCGCTGGTCTCCAGGTCTTCCGTGGGCTGAGGGAGGGGAATGGCGCCGCGCACGTGCACGCGCATGCACAGTATGCTGGAAGCATGCGCCAAGTACTGCGCATGTGCAAACGAGTCATGGCCGCCATTTTGGAAAACAAAATGATGGCCGCGACTCGTTTGCGCATGTGCTGGAGTACTGCACATGTGGCCACCATTTTGGAAAACAAAATGGCAGACACGATGCACACAGCGGCGGCGGTGGCGGGGGTCAGCGCCGGTGGTGGCAGGACCGGCCTGGGGCTGGTGCAAAGGCCTCGGGGGGAGGGGGGCGAATCCGGCCCCTGGGCCATAGGTTGCCAACCTCTGGTATAAACTTTATGAGTACTTTGGCAAGTCTCTGGTCACTTGAAGTCACAGGAATAGCTTGGACTTTTAAGACAACGTAGTAGTTAGAACAGGGGTAGGCAACCTGTCCCCTTTAAGGGCCAAGGGACTTCAGCTCCCAGAAGCCTCAGCCACGTTGGCCAATGGTCCCATGTTGGCCAATAGCTCCTGGGATTCTGGGAGCTGAAGTCCCTCGGCCCTTAAAGGGGAAAGGTTGCCTACCCCTGAGTTAGAATATTGAGCTAATATTTGAGCAATCCAGCTTCAATTCTCTTTTGAGTGACCTTTGTCCAGTTACTCACACACACACTCTCATGCTTCTCAGAGTTATTTTGAGGATTAAGTTGTAGGGGGGATGACAAATATGTAGCCACCTTTCTCTCACTGAAAGAGAAAACAGAATATAAAAACAACTAATAAGTAGAAAGAAAGAAAATGGGATAAGGGGTGTTCAGGTCACTTCAACATTGGTATATGTGGAGTATTTCCACATAAGTAGTGTTGTGCAAATTTTTACTAGTAAAATAGACATTTAGAAGCATCTTTCTGTTCTCCCCAACCTGTGTTACATACTTTAGGAATGGACAGAAATTAAAACAATGGTATAGATTCCTTTGAATATGTGCTCTCATTACAGATTACATTGCCTAATGCTTCACCAAAAGTGTCACTATGAACAAATCAAACATTTACTCAGGGGCCTGAAAACCCCTGAGTAATCGGGGCAGCTTACAGCATTAAATTTACCATACAAATGTGTTACAATACAATATAAACACAGTCAAAAATCCTGAAACCCACCCGCCCCTTAAAAAAGTATTAAACAAAAATATACATTAAAACATATTTAAAATAATCTCACCAAAAAAACAAAAACAAAAAAATAATAATTTCACTAGAGCAAACAATAACAGACAATAGCAGCGACTACAGCAGAAGTTGGAGAAGAGAAGATGAGCTAACTCGTGAGGCTGGGAAATCTAGTCAGGCAAGGCCTGCCGGAAGAGATCCATCTTAACAACTCTTTTAAAGCTGCATAAGGTTGCAATCTGATGGATTTCGTCTGGCAGGCCATTCCATAATCCAAGAGCAGTTGCTGAGAAGGCCCTCTGGGAGGTTGCAAACAGCCTTGTTTTTATTGGCTGTAGCAAATTCCTCCCAGAGGACTGAAGTGCATGGGGTGGATTGTAGGGGAGGAGGCGGTTCCGAAGATAGCTTGGACTGAAGCCATTTAGGGCTTTAAAGGTAATAACCAACACCTTATACTGGGCTCAGAAAATAATAGGCAGCCAGTGAAGTCACTTTAATACAGGTACTCGAGACCAATCTGGCTGTCATGTTCTGTACTAATTGAAGTTTCCGGACCAAGTACGAGGGTAACCCCATGTAGAGGGCATTACAGAAATCAAGACGAGAGGTTACCAGTGCATGCACGACAGTTTCCAGGAAAGGGCACAGCTGGCGTATCAGCCAAAGCTGATAACAGTTGCTCCTGACTGTCGCGTTAAATCATCTGAAGCAACGGATCCAGGAGCACCCCCAGATAGTGAACACAGTCCTTCACGGAGAGTGTGACCCCTTCCAAGACTGGAGGTTGCATCCCAATACCGGGTTTTGGGGCTGCTACTGTGAATACCTCCGTTTTATCTGGATTCAGTCTCAATCTGTTTTTCCTCATCCAGTCCATTACTGCCTTGAGGCAGTCATTAAGGGAAAAGATGCCATATGAAGACAAAGCTGAAGACAGAAACATGGAGAAATATATCTGGGTGTCATCAGAATACTGATAACACCCCGCCCCATGACTCCAAATGATCTCTCCCAGCAGCTTCATATATATGTTGAGCAGTATCAGGGACAGAATCGCACCTTGAGGGATGCCACAATTAAGCTCTTTTTTTGCGAAGCAACTGTCCCTGAGCAACACCCTCTGCAATCTGCCTGAGAGGAAGGAAAGGAACGACTGCAACGCAGTGCCTCTGATTCCCAACCTACTCAGGTGATGCGAGAGGATGTTATGATCGATTATGTCGAAAGTCGCTGAGAGGTCTATGAGCACCAGCAGGGTCACACTACCCCTGTCGATGCCCAGACGAAGGTCATCAGCCAAGGCAACCATGGCAGTCTCAACTCCAAATCCTGTCCTAAAGCCAATTAGAAATAGATCTAGATAATCGGTTTCTTCAAAGACAGCTTGGAGGTGAAGAGCAACTGCCCTCTCCATCACTTTGCTCAAAAAAGGTAGTAAGGAGACTGGCCTATAGTTGTTCATATCCAGGGGATCTAGGGAAGATTTTTTCAGAAGCGGCCTAACCGCCGCTTCCTTCAAACAAGGTGGAACATGACCTTCCCTGAGGGATGCATTGATGATGTCCCTAAGAAGCATCCTCAAGGCATCTCCCCCCCCCCCCCCGGATGGCCAGCCATGGTGGGCAAGTATCGAGAGGGCAGGTTGTTTTCCTCACTCTACCAAGGAGCTTGTCCACGTCATCGGTACTCACAGCTTGAAACTGATCCAGTATAATTTCATTAACAGAGTTGCTGGACACATCAATTGTCTAAGTCGGCTCTTATCTGAGAGATTTTATCTGCAAAGAAGGTGTTAAACGCATTACAGCAGGCCGTTGTCAGGATAAGTAGTGGGTTCTGCACAGGTGGAACCCGTGTCAGCTCCCCCCTGGTACTTTCCTTTGCCATTTCCACCAGGCAACCCTCCTTCCTTCCAGTGGACAAGGGACTCTGTATTGTGCAGTTCTTAATATGATAGAAAATGTCAAATAGAGGAAAACCAATCTCCCTGACTATGTCTTACACATTTCCAGTTTAACTGCACAAGCACATTCACTATCTTACCAGTTTTCAAAGAGATAGCTGTGTTAGACTGTTTTAGTACAAAACTTTAGTAAAAATACATCTGAAGAAGTAGGAACAAGTCTACAAAAGCTCATGCTACCAACTTATAGCTTTAAGTTAGTCTGAAAGGTGCTACAATATCCCTTAGTATAGTGCTTCCCAAACTTTGGTCCTCCAGATGTCTTGGGCTTCAGCTCTCAATTCTTGACTGTTGGCCAAGCTTTCTGGGACTTTGGGGAGCTGAGTTCCAAAACAGCTGGAGGATCAAAGTTTGGGAATCACTGCTTTAGTACAAACAGAAGGGGAGCAGGGCACTAGGGCAATCTAGTGACACAATTGAGACTAACTGGTTTATTTTAACATGAGCTTTCAAGGATTTCAGTGCACTTCAGATGCTTCCACTTCTTAGGATACCCTACTCTACAGAAAGGACCAGAGCCACCAAAAAACTGTACTTTCAAATCCCATTTGTCTTATTCAGGAATCCCTGGATGTAGAATTCTACCACACACTCCAGGACTTTGTAATAAGAATGGCACATTGGAGTTACCTAATATTGTGGAGGTCAGGAAAGGATTTTTCTGAAAATGTCATGCCACCACCATCTTTCAGCTTGCCTTTACTGCTGAGAAGCATTCACCACTCCCTCTCACTTGACTACTTTTATGATCCACAAGAACAAGTGTCTATTACACATGTGGTGTTTGTCATCTGTCTGAAGATTCTGTCATACCCCCAGAAGTGCAAACTGAAAAGTCTAATTTATCCTTACATAACCAGGAGCCCAAATTACATCCACAGAGTCTGTAACAAGTGCAGCATCCAAATCAGAATGGATCCAGTGAGTGTATCCATAAAGTGTCATGGAATTTATTCACAATAATTGACTGTCAAGTACTTTAAGTTCTCTTTTTGTGGGCCAGACCACTACAGGCTCTTCACAAGTTAAGACTGCAGCTTCAACATCAAGCCATCTTGCATGGCCTACCTCCCACAATCTTCTATTTTCCTTCTCATAATAAATACTATGGGAGGACATGAAAGCTTGTTCATTTTTGAAACATTTTGTTTGGTTCTAATAAAGATGTTGCTTGGTTATGGGTGTTTATTTGGAAAGTGTTTCTCCTCTAAATTTTCTTTTGGACACTTCTGTGTATCTTCTTTGACCATTACAATTCTGGCCAGGATTTTCTTCCTTTGACCCTGGTCATCCATCCAAGTATTGAAAAGTTGAACACATTATTTGAACTCCTGTCAGTAATGATGAAGATTCAATAGAGTCAGAATTATTGCACATCTGCCTGATTGTTTTTTCTTGTACAAAGGCCTAGACCCAGCATGTAGCTCAGCAGGTGAATCACACTTCTTGTCTGATTTTTGCAAGTTAATAATAATAAAGCTAATGGAGCTTTCTCTTCATTTAGCCATCATATTTCTTTGCCCTGTTTATCTCAACAGAGACGGCTAATAAGCACTTGGAGATATCATTAGGATGACAGTCCTTGGAAATAAATTAATGGATCCTCCTCATCTTTCATAAGAATTACTGCAGGTCTGTCAACTGAATTCAGATTGGATATACTGACAAGAGTCTTTACAAAAAGAAACATGTAACATTCAGAAAACATCATTATATAGCATGCATGAAAATGAATCTTCAATGTTGCAAAAGGTTTGGGGGCAATAGAATATTAGGATGCATAATTATACTTCCAAGAAAACAGTTGTAAATTAAAGTCACATTACACACATTATTTTTTGCACCTAAAAAGTGGAATGCATACTGGACTTCTAAAATCACTGATTCAATGTAGGGCATTTTCACAAACATGGGTTCATTTTCATTTTCTAGAGAAGACTAGGTTGTGACATATTTGCACTCTTTATGTACATATAAAGTGCTTCTCACAGACAGGACAGTGAAGATTTGTTCTCTCCTGTCCCAGAGGGTAGGAAGAGGTCTAATGGTTTTAAGTTACAGGAGGGTAGATTTCCATTGAATGTTAGAAGGAACTTATTGACAGTACGAGCTGTTCAGCAATGGAATCAATTACCTAGAGAGATCTCTTTTTCTGGTCATTTTCAAAAAGAGTCCAGACAGCTACCTGCTCGCAATGCTGTAGCTGGATTTCCTGCACTGAGTGTGGGGTTGGATTTAGTGGCCCATGAGGAGCCTTCAAACTCTGTGATTCTAGTGCTAAATTACTTTTAATTAATTACTCTTAGGCTGCACTAAACTACAAACCCTAGAATTCCATAGGAGACAGACTAGCTGTCAAAGTGGAATAACAGTACTATAACAATATAGTAAGAGGATACAGTTCCCAATATCGATGATAAGGCTGAGATCATATGTTCTTCTGGCAGAGTGAAATTCTTGGAAGATGTTTTATCTGCCCCCTCCTTCCATAACAGTACCTGGGAGCACCCTTTCCAAGAGTTCTTGAAGGTTAGAGACTTTTCTTACTGTGTAAACTGTGGTGTGGAAGGCTAAGGGGTCCTGAAATCAAGCAGAGATAAATTCTGCTAACAGATATTGGCAGTCCAACATGATTGGACATAACTAAAGATGATTAAGCACTCCATATCTGGGTGAAAATACAATGAAGAAAACACATACCCAAAATCCCCAGGTTATGAAACCTGTAAAAACAAATAAACAAAAAAGTTCCAGACAGACTGGTCTCCACCCATATGTCTTCTGAAGAAATGCTCAGGAAAAAGGAAAGTTGTACCCAATTATTCATCAAAGATATTGATTTCCCTTTAAAAGAAGCTTTATAATGAAAGTAAATTACAGAAGAGTACTTTACCCCAGAATTGTGAAAGAAAACAAAGCAATACCTTACTAGAACTTGGCAGAAGATGAAGAAAAGGAATTACCGTAATTCAGAAGAAAACTACACCAATTTAATTCTGCAAAGCCAAAAATGAAGGAATGAAGTAGCATTTACAGTAATGATTACAAGTTCAGGATCCTGCAATTTCTCGTGATTAGAGGCATGAAATTTCAGTTGACATCTCCTATGCCATCATTTACTCATCAGCTACCTGCTTTGTCCCCTGGAAAAAACTAGCACTACTCAAAGAAAATTAAAGAAGTTTGTTCTGTTCTTTTCAGCTGCTCCCCATGAAGGCAAATATTCTTTATTACAATGCATAATTTCCTCTGGCAGTATTCAGAAACACAATAGGAACTGAAAATAACATGGAAATTGTCACAGAATAATTAACATCTACAGTGAATTTTCTTGCACTTGAACTGCAAAGTCAAGATTGTTCCTAGGCTGGCCTAATTCCTGTTTAAACAGGATAGGTCACCAATAAGTTGAAGATAAAACTCTTGGCTTCAACTAAAATATTTTAGTGTGCATGAAAATGTGTTCTAAGTGTCATAACAATAGCACAATGAAGCCAGACATGAAAGCATACCTTTTTACATATTGAAAAATGTAGCATTTATTTCCTTAAATATGGCTTTCCACACCAAAATGAAACAAATCAGGATGAAAGTGTAGCCCTATTCAGGTGTTAGGGAAATGTGACAACCTAACTTTTGAGAATGAAAAGCATGATTACCTGGGCCCCTGCATCACTAGTTTCATCACCTTCTATGGATGGATGGTCTGAAAATGAAACTCTCTGCTACCCATGGAGGTTCTCCATGTTATATGGAACCCTGATTTTTGCATGTCATGTAGAGACCCTCCATGGAAGGAGGAGGCTGTCCTGTCTAGCTTACCATCACTTTACATACCAGGATTTACATCAGGGCCCATTCAACAATACACCTTGGTTCCAGGTTATTTGAAGGACTATGGGCCTTTACAGACTACCAGAAATAATGCAGATTGAGGCCACTTTGGGGTTAAGCACACGAGTGCTTCCAGGACGCTGCGGGACGGTGCGCCGCGGGACCACGGCATCCGCACCGCGGCGCACCGTCAGCGCCTCTGAAAGGAGCGCTAAATCAGCACTTCTTTCACATGTCAGTGAAAGTGCGCCCCGAAAGCGTAGGGTGCACTTTCCCTGACTTTTCCGCCGCAGCATGTGTGGACGCTGCGGCGGGAGGTTGCCCTGGGAGTGCCGGCCATGCGGAGGGCCGGCAGCTCCGAGGGCAACCTCGGGAGGAGGAAGGGGCGCCAATCGTGCGGCTGCCCCTCCTCTTCCCTGCCTCGGAGATGACTCTATTAGTCATCTGCCGAGGCCCTTTAACTGTCCTGGCTCAGTGTTAGGGAATCATGGGAATTGTATTTTTTTTCTAAGACATTGGGCCTTCTCTGTCAGAGAGCTCTGGTGCCACAATAAACTGCAGTTCCCATGATTCCTTAGCACTGAGCCAGGACAGTTTAAAGTGGCCTCAAGCTGGATTATTTCTGGCAGTATGTAAAGGCCCTAAATCTCCCTTTACAAGCCCACTAGAGTGTTGAGATCATCCAGAGAGGCCCTTCTCTGTGTCCACCACCTTCTCAGGCTAGTTTGGTGGGTACATGAGAGAAGGCCTTCTCAATGGCTGTGCCCAAGCTCTGGAACTCCCTCCCTAGGGAGGTCAGTATGGCTCCATCCCTGCTATCCTTTTGGTGGCAGATAAAGACATTCTTGTGCTGTCATTCCTTTTGAAACTGATAGGGGCTTGGATTTACATGTTGTGCAATTTAAATTTTAAGGTTTGTATTTTTTTTTTTTTTTGCATTCTACATTTTAATTCATGACTGTTTTAACTTTTTAAAATTGTTCAATTGCTTTTTAAATTTTATATTTATACATTTTAATGTTGTTGCCATAATACTAGCAGAAAACCTCACAGGTCTCGGACAACTACTAAGGAAACTACTGTTAAACATAAAGAAAACAAAAATAATTACCACAAAGAACTTACACAAATTTAAACTAGACAATGACGAAATAGAAATAGTGAAAGAGTTCTCATATCTGGAATCAAACATTGATAGAAACAGGGACTGCAGCCAGGAAATCAGAAGATGCTTAAGAATGCGGAAGGCAGCGATGAAAGAACTAGAAAAGATCTAAAATGTAAAGATATACAACTCTGCATTATTATTATTATTATTATATCCTGCCCTTTTCCCTAAACTGGGACTCAGGGCAGCTTCCAATATTAAAAAAATACAATTAAAAATATACAAAATATAGTACATTAAATCAGGATGAAATTACTACAATAATTAAAACTATTAATTAAAACATGCTAAAATATCAAATACATTGAGAAGATAAAACTATATAAAATACATTAAAACAATATAGTACTCCAGGCCATTCTTGAAAAGCTTTCTGTTTTGAATGCCTGTCTGAAGAGGACAGTTTTTGCCTGTTTGCGGAAGGCTATCGGGGAAGTTCTGGAGTTCTAGAGTCTAGGGGCAGCCACAGAAAAGGCCCTCTCCTGTGTTCCCACCAACTATGCTTGTGATGGTGGTGGGAAGGAGAGAAGGGCCTCCCCTGAGAATCTCAGAGCCTGGACTGGCTCATATAGGCAGATATAGCCCTCTGCAGATGGTGCAAAACGCCGTCTTGGAAGCAGGGAAAGGGAGGGGCAGCCGCATGGACATGTGCCATTATGCACGGCGCACACCCTGAATACGTCCTCCTTGCACAGCGTATTCACACGCTATGCCAGAAGAGATGTGGAAGAGCTGCGCGGTGGCTCTTGATGCCTCCCTTCTGCTGGCTCTGAAAGGACCGGTATTTTAGCGCTCCTTTCAGGGCCCGCAGAAGGGAGGATTGGGGCCAAGGCATGGGGCAGCCTCGGCCCCAATCCTCCACTTCCCAGGGCAGCCCATGGCCACCCATCTGCATCCCCCCCATAGTCTGTCAAATAGCCTAGTTAGAGTCATGTAAGTTATTGTATTCCCTATTACCATGTATGGATATGAGAGCTGGATAGTTAAGAAAGAAGATAGGGAGAAAATCAGTTCATTTGAGATGTGGTGCTGGAGAAGAGTGCTGAGGATCCCATGGACAGCCAAGAAGACAAAGAAAGGTTACTAGAGCAGATCAAGCCAGAAATATACCTGGAAGACAAGATGGCAAAACTTAGGGCCTAAGCAGACTGGCAGCACGGGGCCACCGTAGGAAAGTGCACCGCAGGACCGAGGCATCCCCACGCCTCGATCCTGCGGCGCACCTTCGTCGTCCCTGAAAGGAGTGCTAAAATAGCACTCCTTTCACAAGTCAGTGAAAGTGTGCCGCAAAAGCTTGTGGCGCACTTTCACTGACTTTTCCGCCGCAGCGTGTCCGGACGCTGCGGCGGGAGGTTGCCCTCGGAGCGCCGGCCGTGTGGAGGGCCGGCGGCTTCGAAGGCAACCTCGGGAGGAGGAAGGGGTGCCGAGCGTGCAGCTGCCCCTCCTCTTCCCTGCCTCCAGGACGGCATTTTAAGACGTCTGCCGAGGCCCTTAGACTGGCGTACTTTGAATGTATCATGAAAAGGCATGAATTGTTGGAAAAAACAATAATGCTAGGAAAGATGGAAGGAAGTAGAAAGAGAGGAAGGCCACATTCTAGATGGATGGACTCTATTAAAGAGACCACAAATATGAGTTTGAGGGAGCTGGGCAGAGCAGTAAAGGAAAGGGGGCCTGGAGTTGTCTCAGCAGCAGGGTTGCCAGGGTTGAGATAGATGCAAAGGCAGTTAACAACAACAAACTGTTTTTAAGTTGTATTGCTTTAAATTTGCTGTTTGCCAACTTGAGTCCTTATATTGGGAGAAATGTGGGATGTAAGAAAATAAAACAACAACAACAAACAAACAATGCATGTGAATGATTGTGAATGAGTATGATCAGTTCCATCCATGCAATGAGAGATGACTGGGAATAATGTGCTCCACCCTTGCATTTTGAATAACCATGCTTCCTTAATTCAGGGGTCGGGATGGTGTATCCCATAGATCCCATGCATCCCCTGCCCCCTACTTTTATGGCTTCTGAACCCCTCATACATTCCTAAAGCCTTCCATTCCCCATTTTTTTTAAAAAAGGTGGTGTGGTTTGAGAACATATTTTGCACTTAAACCACATAGAAAGGCTTTCAAACACAAAAATATTCCCACCCCCACAAATCCTCTCACATACTACTTTTTTCTACTTCTCAAAGTGGTGAGAGGAAGTGACACAAATCCATTTCTTGACACCATTATGAGAGAGATTGGTGGAGCATGGAGTTATTTGGACGTTCTGGGAGCAGAATGCAGCCCATGAGGTGTGAGTGGGAGGCAGTTGCCTCTTACCCCTATGCAATTGCCCCACCTTAAATCCTACATAGGTCTTGTGTCCCATGGATTTTACTATTTTCCAGGTAACTGTGCTTTAGATCATATTCCGTCTGACAGCAAGCAAAATATGAGCTGAAAAATGTTTAAATATGAGTTTCCTTTTGTTATGAGAAGAGTATTATCTGGGCCAAATTTAGGGGCAAATGACCCAGGTGACTGCCCAGCTTTTACAGGACATCTATTCAGCCATTTATTAAATAACTGAAGTAATAATAATAATAATAATAATAATGCAAAATGGGAGAAATGCAGGTTAGTCTCACTATGCTATATTTTATTTTTAAAAAGGGAAATTGCCCATGGGAAAATTTACATCAGGACCATTCAACAAACAATGCATGTGAGTGATTGTGAGTGACTATGATCTGTTCTATCCATGCAAATGTAGTGTCTTATTTTGACAGGTATAAATCATGCAAATCATGCATCAAAGTCATTAAAGTTTTGGAATAATGTTGAACGAGTTGAACAAATGGAAGTGAATGTTCAAGATGCTCCTTTCCCAAGATGTCATTTAGTCTAAGACTGGCTTTGGTTATTATTTTCTTTTTTAATTTAAAACATTCAGAAAGATCTCTCTTCATCACTGAGAGACATTGGTTGGCATCTTGTTAGTGATATAAACTAATATAAATCCAATATAACCTCTGTATGTCTTTTTTTTTTTTTTTTTTGACATTGTGGAGGTCAGTTTTCTGTTCATTCTTCTGTAATGGCCAAGCACCCTCACACATGGATTTGCCATTGGGCTATGATACCCCCCTCCCACAACTATTGAGGGACTGGTGAAAAGAGGGAGAGATAAGAGGTGTATCTGGCTATTTCTCCACAGACAGATGCAAAATGGCTACATAATCCACCAAGACCTCAGAAAGACACTGACAGATCTGCATATAGTTATGGGAACACAGACAGACATTTCTTCTGTCCTTCTCCCCACCCTACCCCTGTTTGCCAACTGAACAGATATGGAGGAGGAGCTATTACAATGAAAGTTGCAGGTGGTAAGAGGTGAGCTGCACTGTAGTAACACCTGCAGAAGTTGCATGCTACCTTCAGTGATGTAGAATCTCAGTCATTATCAGCTGATATCAGTTTTTTATATAGTGTATTTTATATTTTGTATCTGTATTCTTGTATTTTTATTGTTGTAATCCCTCCTCGATCCACAGGGAGAGGCAGGAAATATATATTATTATTATTATTATTATTATTATTATTATTATTATTATTGGTTCTGGGAGCCCCTTGACCTTAAAATAAGAATCATCTCTGTCTCTTTCATCTAGATAGTATCACAGAGTAACAGTGTAGTCCTAAGTATCTTTTCCTTATGACTACAAACAGCAAAGCTTAACAAAGTAACCATTTGACTAAAACTCCAAATTGCCCTTGCAACCTGGAGGATTTGGGGAGTAATCCAACCAAATTAATTTTCTAATTTCTTGCACAAGAGCATCTTGTGAAAAGCAAGTAAGCAGATTTGTCAGGTGGCTGTGGCACAGCTTTGGTCTGATCTGGGGGTGTGTATCATCTCTATGGATTGGCCCGAAGCTGGCACTTTTGGCCCATGTGTTTCAGGCCAAAGTCTTCAAAATTGCACAATTTTCAAACACTATTTGTGGTATGAGATTTACTGAACACAAAATTCACATAGTATTTATTGCTAGAAAATAGCTTTTTCCCGGCAGGAAATAGCATTTTCTATCAGAATAAAGCAATAAACAAACAAATGCTAAAGTTTCAAACTGTTAAGAATTCTGGCAGTCCAGGGTTCTTCTTGCTAGTGTCTCCTGAAACTCAAAAAAATGTATTTCATTTTCCCCAAATTTTCAAATATTGTTTCCATCCTGGTTTTCAGACACAATTCTGAGTTTTAGTACTGACACCTATTCCTGTAATCACAAATACCTTCCTAAAAGTGATAAAAGTAATGCTAGTAGCTATCACTATTTTCATTTTATTCTGAACTACCTAATACTGATGGGCAGCATATACAGATCCATAGGCTTATTGTGCAAAGAGTCATTGAACATTTGAGTGTAGAAAAGGCAGGGGAAGGAAAACTGAAATACAGAATGCAGAAGAAGTCAGCCAAAATTCAAGAGACAAGGCATTCCCCTAGATGTGGAGACAAATTGGACTTGTAGAAAGGGACAAAGGATTTGCTTGTATCCTCAATCTGAATACTAAAGCTGATAACATTCCAAGTCATACTACCCTCAACACTGGAAACACAACAGGATAATGTATGAGAAACAGATAGACTGCTTAGTACAAGCAGCCCTTCCTCCAACAATGGTAGTAGCTACTGGTGATTGTTACCACTCCCCTTCCCTTTTCCTCTTACTTGGTCCTATGGTATAGCCAGCTCTACAGAATGAGGAAGAAAGACTGGAATTGTGACACAAGAAACATTATCTTTGATTTGAAGAGAAGAGCTGTGTCAGAATGATGAGAAAAGATGGGAGATAAAGAAATGAGAACATGTCCCAGATGTTTCTACAAGAGGCCATTCATAAGCTCCATTCTTATCTTTTCAATTTTTCAATCTACCTTACACTGGAGGCTCATCAGACAAGAAATTAGAAATCATGAAGGAGATTGAAAAGAAAAGAAAATCCAGCAGTAATAGCATTTCTTCTGTTCAGGACAGGAGTGGGTGGTGAATGTGTTGCCAAAAAGGGGATGTTAGCAAATCCAGTCTAGGTGATTCAGCCAGTCTGACCTCAGTAACTCTGAGTTGTACAGGCACTCTCAAACTGCCAAACCTCTATCAGAAATAAGGTCCATCAAAAAGAGAGCTCCTATGCAAAAAGCATTTGTAAAACCCAAAGTGGATTCTCCAGGCCCATGAACAAGCTGGCTGCCCCTGCTTTTCCTTAGAGAAAAGCCACAGGGCAACAATAGCAGCTCCCCTACTGTTCCTCCCAAATCTTCTCCCCCTTCCTTAGTGAACAAAGTTGTGAGTTCTATATATTATGTTCAGAATCCTCTAAAAAGCCTGCTACCTTCAACTGTAATGAAAGATCCAATTCCATTGTCAGTACTGAGGTAGGGTTCAACTGCCAGTTTGTTTTGTTTCTAGGTTTACCATTATTCATACAGTAGAGTAGGTTTGCTATCCTTCGTACAGTAAAAACATCTTTGGCCACCCTTTCATCCAATCTTGCAGGTCATTTTTCAGCTGAGAACTATGGGGGAAAACAGACCGGGAAAATACGGTGTCTTCCTGGTGGCTTGGGGGTGTGATGTATGTACGACACATGCCCCCAAGATGCCAGGAACATGCCACGAAGCTGCCCTGATGCCCACATGGTGGCAGTTTTTCGCTGCTCCAGGGCTTTCTGCTGCTTCTTTTTGCACTGGGAAAACACTGGGTTGAGGATGTGGGATAGAGTTGCTGCAGTGCTGTGGTGTGTGGCTCCGCCATGGCCACAATCCAGCATTTTTAGGCCATCTGTTTAGTTCTATGTCTCACATGCTGCTTCTGCCAGTTGGCTTTCAGTCTGATGCTGGCCCTCTAAACAGGAGAGTAAAAATAATCCAAGAAGGAAGATGGAGCAAGTGTATAACACAGTATTGATTGAAAAATGTCCACTGTCCATAATAATAGGACTGAATTCTGCCATTGCTGGCAAACCATAATTCTGCCATTGCTGGCTGAACATGTCTCAGGGTTGGCTTATAAAACTTGATGCAAAAGCATGAGTTAGGATGCTTCATCAGTGGAATCATCACTATGCTGAATGCAACTTTCTTGGCACAACAGCTCACAAGGATTAATCCAATAGTTGGCAAGGCAGATCCTAAAATCTCAGTTGAAAACATCAATGGAAATGTTAACTGAAGTCAAAAAGTCATCTGTCTTCCACAATTCCTTATCCATTTAATTGCTAACCATCTCGCCTCACAGATGTAAAGCTCATCTATGCCAAAATGTTTGAGAGAAGGGCAGTACATCCAAATTAGAGGGCTAAAAGTTGTGTGGGTCTAGGATAGACCATTCATTCTACATTAAATGGTCAAAAAGTGGAAAGACTTGACATTTGACCTACTTGATTTAAAGTCCTATTTGAACAGATCCTGGTTATTTTCAAGACTTGCTTGTGGAATGTCATCCTGAGGGTTAGATATACACAATCACCATCAGATGTCTACTTTGTTGTCGTGTGGCTCACCCTAAGGTGAACCTATCACAAGTGTTTCTTGGCAACATTTATTCAGAGGGAATTTGCCTTTGTCTTCCTCTGAGGCTAAGGAGTTTATCACATGGGAGGCAAGCACCTGCATGCCGTGAATAAATGGCTATTAAATCCGTGAATATCCCGCAAGAGTGGGATTGTTTTCACACAACGTTGCCATTATCCTGGCATTATCCCAAGTCACCCACTGGCTTTCCATGGCCATGCAGGGATTTGAATCCTGGTCCCCAGTGTCTTAGTCCAAAACCCAAACAATTACCACAATGCTGGCTCTCGAGATATTTACCACCATGCCTAAATCTGAAAGTTCCAGAAACATTTGTCCAGGTGAATCTTTCAGCATGAAAGTTCTCTTTAAAGATTGCTGGGAAAGATACTTGTTATTAACAGCTCTGCTCAGGGTTTGTACCTCAGGGCTGTGGCTTCCTGGGTTGAATCTTTCCAAGTATAATATGGTCTTCCACTTTTTCTACTGCCTATCACTTTATGAGCACTATCATCTTTTCTAGCACGTCATGTCATTTCAAGATATATCCAAATTTTGCCAGCCTCAGTTTAGTTATCTTTGATTCTAGTGAGAGTTTGGGCTTTGTTTGTTCTAAAACCCATTCATTTGTCTTTTTAGTAATCTGTAGCATCTTGAGAACTCCAGCACTATATTTCAGAGGAGCTGATTTTCAGCTTTCTTCACTATCCATCTTTCAGAGCAATATAGAGAAATTGAAAATACTGTGGCATGGACAAGCTTAACTTGGGTATTCAATTATATATCTTTACAGTTGAATATCTTATCTAGTTTATTCATACCTGCCCATCCAAGTCCTCTCCCCATACGATCTCTCGCGTATACTCCGGTCCTCTGGGAGGAATCTGTTACAACCCATGAAAACAAGGTTATCAGCGACCTCTCAGAGGACCTTCTCTGCTGCCACTCCCAGATTATGGAACGGCCTGATGGATGAGATCTGTCTCATTGCACTATTTCGAGCAGTCTGCAAAGGCCCCTTGACAGCTTTAAAAAGGCAGTCAAGACGGATCTTTTCTGGCAGGCCTTTCCTGATTAGTCATCCCAGCCCTATGACCTCGGCTATTTCTCTCCCCCCTGATTCTGCCACTGTTTTGAACTAAAGGGAATTCTGCTGCTGTAATTGTTGTAATATGTTTGTTGTATTTTAACTATTGTATGTTTTAAATTTTTTCTCATTTAATTCTATTTTAAGGAGTGGGTGGGTTAGGATATTGATGGATATATGTATTGTGGAATTTTTAAACTGTAAGCCACCCTGATTGCATTGCAGAAGGGTGGGCTAGAAATAATAATAATAATAATAATAATAATAATAAAGTTTCTTCTGATTTCGTGATTATAATTTTCTGTTTAATGACTAAAACAAGATACATTTTTTGACTATTTGATAGCCATTTTAAACTCCCCCCCCCCCAACTTTATAAGATCCAGATGATACTATACACTTTCCTCTGCTATAGACATATAACAATATGTTAGACAGATGGTTATCTACAATTTTGAATATTTGTAATGATGGGTTGGATCCACAGCTTGAAGTAACAAGTTGCACATAATGTAACTACTGAAACGAACTACTTTTCTTGGTAATGAGGGTATAACAAAGTTATACTCCAAAGTAATATAATAAGTAGTCATGAAATTAATTCATTGTTCCTGCCCAAAACACATAAAAGCTTGAAAAGTAATAAGGAATGTACACAAGTAATGTTAGGTACTTTTTAAACATTGTCATGATTAGTGGCAATGGATTACTTGTCAAATGCTATAATGAGTAACAGAGAAGGATTACTTTAAAATAATAACTTTCTAAGTTCAAACTTGGATTATAGCTAAGTCCAGAGCAACCTACAACTTAGAGGAGGTCCATTCTTTGCCACACCCTTTTGATATCCCTGTGAAATGGGGGAAAAAAATTGTAACTATTATGTGTGGAAGGTTTCAGATGGAATCTGTGAAGACTGGATGTAATTATAACCTTCTGAATGTCCCCCCGTGAGACTATGTGCTTTTACTGGCAGCTGAGCCCAGAAGGAATTGTGCTTTCATCTGTCTGTATGGGATTGACTTTTCCATAGCAAATTTTTTAGTATTGTCCTTTTCTTACCTCATTTTCACTTCCCGCAAATTGGATTTTATTTATTAACCTATGGATTAATTAGATGCCCTGGTATTTGAATGATAAACAAAAAAATCCTCAAACAATGCCCATTTTTTTTTTTTTTACTATGTATTAAATGTTACCATTTACAGGCACCAAACTTAACAGGATGGTGGTGGTGGTGGTGGTGGTGGTTACACTATTGAATTTAAATTCAGCACATGAACATGGTTTTGCCTAAGTGAACATTCCTCATATTGAGTGTTGTGACTCAACAGCAACATTGTTATTCAGTCATCGTGAGTGTAGACGTCAACATCTGACCAGACCATATGTTCTCCAGAAAAAGGGGGGAAATGCTCACTTTCTCCATGAGTAAAATCTATTAATTGGGAACAAAGTGATTGCCACTGAAATGGCAGTGAGTTTTCCCCTTTTCTTTCACAACAAAAGCTTTGTTGCCATTCTGCCTTTGTGGAAAGTACAATCAGCAGCTTAACTGCACTATTAAATTTCCATGAAGATATCCCAATGAGAACAATTCTATAACCTGATTGGCTGTGTGGCACAGCCATCTTCTATCCCAAAAATGTTCTCCTTCCCACAATGGGACATTTTGTTGGAAATTACAAAAGACACAAGGTTGTTGTCTAGACCCCCCTCCCCCAGTGTGAACTTTTCCTATTGCTTCAGTCCATGGGTTCAGCAAGTGTATTGTTTTGGACAAACAGACATCCTCCTTGTATATGGGATGATGTTGTAGGAAGCCTATATTATTGTTCATTATAATTTCTCTAGAAACCATATAAGGTAGATAGAGATGTAAAATATATTTATAATTCTTCACACCCTGCTTGAAAAATGAGTTTCACAGAAGTCAGGGGAAAAAGTAGATCAGCAAGAATTTTAGGCAGTTTTCTCCTGATAGTCAAATATTCCAAAGCAATGTTAAAGAATTATTACTCAGAGGATATAACAAGTAGAGTTTTGAGCACAGATCCCCCTATTTTCTCTGAAGAAACAGGTTTCTCTTTTCTGTACAGAAAACCCATTTTCTTCACAGAAAACAGTGTGTGTGTGTGCCTGTGTGTCTGTGTGCATTTGCCCACAGAATAATTCCACTGCAGTACTTTAGGATGTTCACATAGGAGGACAATATTACAGAGGAATAAACTCATCCTTCCACATTTGCGGCTTTGACTTTTGCAGATTTGATTATTCACAGATTTTATTAATATGTTCTCTTTAGGAATATTTAGTTCCTCCAGTGCAACTCTATGGTCAAGGGCCTAAGCAGACTGCCAGAAATAGTGCACATTAAATTGAGGCACTGCCCTGGCTCAGTACTAAGGAATCATGGGAACTGTAATTTATTGTGGCACCAGAGCTCTCTAACAGAGAAGGCTCAATGTCCCAGAAAAAATTACAGTTCCCATGATTCCCTAGCACTGAGCCAGGGCAGTGCCTCAATTTAATGTGCACTATTTCTGGCAGTCTGCTTAGGCCACAACTTAACCAAAAGTCTCACTGAAGGACCTAGAGATTCCTAGAGAGAACACTCCACTAGGCATTTGTAGCACCCCCAGTGCAATTCTATGGTCAATGTCTGGCAGATGTTGATCACAGAGTTGCACTGGAGGACCTAGAAATTCCTAGAGAGGTGTTCTCTCAGCTAAAAACATAGTGTTTATGTTATCTGAAGTTTTTCCACATTCATGGGGGTCTTGTGCCCTTAACTCCAGCAAATGTGGAGGCACAAGTGTATTCACTTTCTCACACAGCAGGAAGAAAATTATTTTAAAGATTCATCCTTATATTTGAGGATGAAATGGTCCATTTTTTTTCCATCCCCAAAATGTGGGTCAGCAGTTGCAGAGAGGCAAAGGGTCAATTTCCCTCTATGATCCTGCTCCTGCAAAAAGTACAATCCCTTTCTATGTGGCTGGAAGTAACATTGCTTCACTTCTAGGTCAGGGAATTCACTGAAACATGGCTGATTTTGTCTGTGTTTTGGATGTTTGGAGAAAGTGAGGAATGGAACCCAACATTTGGTCTTTTGATCAGTTTTTTAAAGTCGTATGGGGTTCTGGGAGCTTTGATGATCTCTGGGGGTAGGGCATGAAATCCATGGGCTGGACTCCCCCAGCTGTGAATTAAGGTACATTGGGATTAGACAAATTTGAAAATAACACCTAAAGCAAATCTTTTCCTGCTGTCACCTCCTCCTCTTTCCATCTATAATGAGGTGAGGGGACAATGAAAAATGCTCATAGCAACCACACTATTGAAGACAGAGAATGTCCATGCAATCGAATGCCCTTAATCTTAACACGTGGAAATGATTGCTTGATCTTTCTTGCATTAGTGAATGCAGCTCAACCTGTGGAAGCTTCTAGGCCTCCATCCCAAGGTGCATGGCCGTACTCATTTCTTAGTACTTTTTTAAGTTTAGGGAAAATGAGTGGGAGGAAGCAGGAAGGGGATTCAACAGCAGAAAGAGAATGGATTTCAGAAGGTTCTGGCCCTGATATTAAATTGGTATATATTTTGAACTCATGTAATTAAATGTCCAAACCTGTTTCTTTCAATTCTGGCTCCATACTTGCTTTATACCTATGTGCACAGATTGTCTGGGAATGGCTCTGTGACTGTAGTATGTTGCCTCCTGGACTTACCATACTAGGGAATGCATAAATTCAGCTCTCTATCATTGTACAACCCACACCCAGTTGACTGTATGAGATTTCTCTGTAGGGTGCTTGTGAGATAAAACTATGCATCTTTGTTGTGGTCTTATTTTTGTGATACATAGATAGGCTAAGGAGTGCTTGAAAACAGAAGGCAAAACAATTCTTACAAAGTTGGATATTTTACATGTCATTCTGACTTTATGTGGTTCCACATAAGAGTGCTCACTGTTCAGTAATTGCAGTTAACACACCTGCTGCCTTTTCTCTTTCTTCCAATATATATATACCTCTTGAATTTAAAAGTACATATTTTTATTGATTCCTTTTTCACTGAAGCCTAAATGAGGCAACAGGCTGGACTTTTCATTGGAACTCAAGACATTTTTTCTTTCTTTCTTTCTTTTATTAAAAAAAAAACTCTCTTCATTTATATAGTGACAGCTGAACAACCCATTTGATTGTACCACAAAATAGACCTCTTTTTGTTCATTTAGACTCTTTTTAAAAAAAGGTTTGGTTATGAAAGCCATTAGAATATGCTTGCTGCTAAAAGCTGTATTCTCTATTGTGTATGCAGCACTATTGTTTTGAAGTTGGTACAAGCCTGTTTGAAAACACCAGTTTCCATAGGAACAGTTTTCCCAGCTAAGTCTTACATAGAGAAGTATGTCATAAATAATTGGTCTTGCCCCCAGGGAGCTGTTAAACAGCCAAAGAAAATGCAAGGAGTGAGGCAGAGGGTGAGGGGATAAATATGACAAGGTGTTTGTGGTTGTTTTTTTTTTAAACAACAACAACAACAACAAAAATGCTAAAAGATGTTTGAAATGAATTGTATATTAAACAAAATCATACTAGTACAGAAAACATTTTAAAAAATCCATTGTCATATGGTGCACACTTATTCATATATCTATGCAGAAGTAAGTCCCACTGAGCTGAATTAGACTTTCTCTCATGAAAATATTTATAGGATAGCAGCCTAAATGATAATCACAAATTAGCTTGTGGCATTTACTTGGTATGGATTTTAAAATGAAATATCATCATTCCTTTATTTATTTATTTATTTATTTTTTTTTGCTTTTCTTATGTCTGGTTTATACAACTCAGAACAAAAGTTAGAATCATACAAGCAATTGTATTCCCTATTACCATGTATGGATGTGAGAGCTGGACAGTTAAGAAAGATGATAGGAAGAAAATCAATGCATTTGAGATGTGGTGCTGGAGAAGAGTGCTGAGGATCCCATGGACAGCCAAAATGACAAACAAGTTTGTCCTAGAGCAGATCAAGCTGGAAATCTCCCTGGAAGCCAAGATGACCATACAACTGAGGCTGTTGTATGTTGGACACATCATGAGAAGGGAGGACTCTTTGGAAAACACAATAATGCTGGGAAAGGTGAAGGGAAGTAGGAAGCCAAGAAGGCCACATGCTAGATGGATGGACTCTATTAAGGAGGTCACGGGTGTGGGGTTGCAGGAATTAAGCAGAGCAGTGGGGGATAGAGGGTCTTGGAGATGTCTCATCTATAGGGCTGCCATAAGTTGAGATCGACTCAAGGGCAGTTAATAACAACAAAATGTCAGGTTTATAAAAAAATTGCATGGAATACAAAATTCTAGAAATTAAAGTGGTATCTTGGGACAAATATTGTTTTAGATCCTGTGCCCATTTAATCATAGAGTCTGTTACTAACTCCTCTTCCAATTCGAAGCCCATCAAATAGTCATACAACTTAGCAATTTTCTTATGCTTTCTCGAAAATATAATTTCATCAAATTTATTGTTTTCATTCCTTATACCCAACAGTTTCCGGTCACAAATAAATCTTTCTCTGAGTTGCCTATAAAGTAGCCAACCGAGGGAGTAACCCTCTTCTTTTAATTGCTCATGTTTCTTGAAATTAAGATTCTGGTCCCCGATATTCCTTACTAACAGATCTTCATATGTTATCCACTTTCCCTTCTTAATCACCTCATGTCGATGGAAAGCCTCCTGTATGGATACCCATCTGGGTAAATCAGGGCTAATCCTAGCTTTGTATTTAAGCCAAGTATTCATCAAAGATTTGCGTACAAAGTGGTTACTAAACTCTCTGTGGACTTTATATTTCTCATAAAATAAATAACTATGCCATCCAAATCTTAGCTCATGGCCTTCGAGTGCCAGGACCTTTCCATTAGTCAAAACAAACCAATCTATCAACCATTCTAAACAACAAACTGAATAATATACCAACAGGTTCGGCAGGGCTAATCCTCCATTGACTATCTTATTTTGCAATAATTTTAGCCTTACCCTAGGCCTTTTCCCACTCCAGATAAATTTAGATATCTCTTTGTGCCAGATTTTAAATGGCTTAAAATTAGTAATGATAGGGAGATTCTGAAACAAATACATAAATCTAGGTAATACCTTCATTTTAATAACAGAAATTCTTCCCAACCAAGAAAGCTGTAATTGATCCCAGGTCTTTAAATCTCTTATCATTTCTTTCGTAATCTGTTCATAGTTGTTCTTAAAGAGATCAACATTTTTATTAGTCAGAGTTATCCCAAGATACCTGACTTTCTTGCAGATTTCAAAACCTGTAACTTCTTTCAACTTCCTTTCTTCAGCATCCTGGAGATTCAAAGTCAAGATAGATGTCTTATTTTTGTTAATTTTAAGGCCTGAGACTCTGCCAAATTCCTCCAATATTTTCAATAACTGTTTAATACATTCATCTAGATCGACAGTGATAACTAACAAATCATCAGCATAAGCTCTTAGCTTAAATTCATGACCTTTACATTTAAACCCTTCTATCTTTTTTTCCTCCCTTATTTTGTTGTTAAGTACTTCAATTACCATTAGAAAAAGTAAAGGGGATAACGGGCAGCCTTGTCTCATACCTTTTCCAATCGTATCTTGGGACAAATATTAACCTTTTTGAATCTTTTGTTTTGTTTTGTTTTGTTACAGTTCAATAGAAAAATTATCACTGAGAAGACTTCTAATGTAAATGTAATGAAATGTAAATGAAATATTATATAAATGTGTGGGTGGAAAGCCTTTTACTACCATCAGCACAAAGACCTCAAGAAGAAAAGAAGAAGAAATCGAGGTGCAAACAAGCATTAAAAGGCTCATATCTAGGGAGATAAGTTTAGTTGACATTTTATTACCTAAACCTTGTTAGCTTGTTTGATCTGTGAAATTAAGTGAAGCTGAACTAGATGAAACCCTGAAAAGGAGAACTGAATTTCCCTGAAATGAAGAAACAAGACAAGAACCCACACCAGATTAAAAATTTACAGCTGGATAAAGGGCCTTTTATTGATGTGGGATAAACAATCCCATAAAAGGGGTCACATTCATTGTGCAGAAATATTGTTTAAAAGTGTAATCGAACTTACAGGCAATCCAGCCTGCAAGCAAGATGCTCCTTGGATACATTCCCTCACAGGTTTGATGCATGTAGGTCAAATGCATTGCAGAGATGATCTGGTAGTAGTTTATGCAATGCTTTGACTTGATACCGTTTTGGTGGGGATATGCATTTTCCAATCAGTTTTGCTATGTAATTAAAAATACACAACTTCATTTTGGACCATGAGTCTTACACTACACTTTTTAATATATTAATGTATCTCTACAGTAGCCCGTGGCTACTGTTATGCAAATGGTTCATTTATTTGTATGTTTTCTAACATGTTCTAATCTTGTTCAGTATCTTACTGTCTTTGGTTTGTTGTTGAGGATGCATTAGGTTTTCTTCAGGAGTATTTCAGTGTGTTCTAAATGGCATTGGCTTAATCTTATCCAATAGGCAAGGTGGCCTGCTGTTAGACAGTGCCTATGTTGTGTCCTTTTGTTTCAGCTATCAGTAGAGAATCACATGCTTACTTTGCCTTTCAAGTTCACTTCAAAATCTTTTCCTATCCCCCCCCCCCAGCTATTATGATGAAAATTATGCTTGTGGCTGAATACCTTCTACACTCCCTCACCTCCCAAATAGCTACAGAGTTTGCCTTGTTTCCTGGTTGCACTCTTCAGGCTGTTCAAAATATCATATTTAGTGCAACACATTCTATGGACCTTATCAAACGCTAGCCACGAAGTGAAAAGTAACAGAAAAGTAACCGAAGTGAGAATAAATTCAGTTCTATACCGAAACGAACTGAATTTCGCCCTGGCGGCCATAGCGCAATGAATACGAAGGCTCCAAAGGGGATTTAGCGATCAGGCGCCGCGGGATGCGGTTCACGTGGGAAGAAGGAAAACACACACACACACACATTTTCTTCTCTCTCTCTCTCTCTCTCTCTCTCTCCCTTCCCGCCACCCAAAAAGCCAGCATCGCAGAAGGCGCTTCTGTGGATGGCAAGGATGGGATGAAGGAGTCGGGAGGAAAGGCAGCCAAGGGGACCGAGGAGGAGGAGGAGGGCTGGAGGACTGGAGGAGGGAAGGGGTGTTGGTGGGGAAAAATGCGAGAGAGATGGAGAGAGAGAGATTGCCTCCCTCTTCCCTCCTCCTCTCCTTCTCCTCCTCTTTCTCAATCCGGTTTGCCTTTTGCCAATCCCTTCCCCTCGCCGGGATTTTCTGCTTGGGAGAGCTCTCCCTGCTTCCCCGCCCCGCCCACCATTGCGCAATGAATACGAAGGCTCTGCTTGTACTTCCCCAACAAACCGAATGTCAAAATCTCCCTACTCGCTACAGATTAGCTTCGGGTTCTGTGGAGTTTCGGGGCAGCGTCGTGTGTACACGCGGGGAAACAATACAGATTAGCTCTGTGTTCTAGGGCAGCGTCGTGTGTAAACACGGGGAAATAATATGTATTAGCTGCAGGTACCCTTTGGATTAGCTCTGCTCTAGACCCCATGTGATAAGGTCCTATGCCAGCACATGTTAAGGAGTACTTTAACAAATATGATAAATGGCAAAGAGAGAGAACTGAGATAAGAGGACAGATAAAACCAACTTGAATGTGAAGCAGGGTATTATCAGTGATGGACCCATATTTTCATGCTATTAGTTGGGGTGATTTCATATGCATTGCAGAGGAGAGAATACAATTTGAATCATACATTTAAAGACTTCCGGTTGGCTGAGGCTCTCAACAGGGAGGAAACCGAGTTTGCTGCTTGGCTTCACTCTCACAAAACATGTTTTTTTTAGGTTGCAAAAGGAACCTATTGATTGAATGGTTATAAGAAACAACTAAGAACAGCAACCAGAACACCCCCTTGGCATAGGGGATGCAGAGGAAGCTCGAGAATAACCCCAAACCAGTTCTGGGTGTAAGGGTTGTAGTGACGTTTGAAGGGAGGAACCCCAAACATAGAAGAACATGGTGAGGTTATAGAAGCTATGCCAACCACGCAGAGTTACCCACGAGGGAGAATGAGACTGCCAACTCATTTTAAAGTTGATATTGTTAATTGTATTTTAACAAATTAAAAGACAGTTAACAGAAGCAATGACCACATGGACATAGTACAAACTTCCTTTGAGTAAAAAGGACTCTGCCGCTGTGGTGATAAGGGTGAAAACATTATAAGAAACACCAAGGAAAAGGGGAGTACCAAAGGAGTAGGAGATAGGAGCAACTTCATACTTACATACCTAGCAAGGTGGTTTTGGAGCTGCTTTGGGAGGTCGTCTTTTTCCCTTGTGGAGGTTGTTACTTGGAATCAGTGTGAGGAGGCACAGATGGATGGCCCTCAGTGGGGATCGTGAGCGCAGCAGAGACAGTGTCTGGCTGTTCGATCATGGAGCTGAAGAGTAGATGAGCTTGAAGGATGGCATAGAAGGGCTCTGCCCCTTTAAGAGAGCCTGAAAAGGGAGAGTGTGAAGCTCAGACACAGACTCAGAATCAGTGCGGCACAAGGTTTGAGGAGGGGGAACCTTCACTCCCTTAATGGTACCAGAGGGCAGAGGCAGATGCAGATGATAGAGGTGGTGTAGGGCCAAAGCAAGGAGACTGGAGTGGAGAGATGCAGGAGGAAGCTTACAGGAAAAGGAAGAGTTTTGGTGACAAAGATAAGGACAGAGGAAAACAGAGGAAAAGAGAGACAAAGGGCCTTTGCAGACTGCCAGAAATAGTGCACATTAAATTGAGGCACTGCCCTGGCTCAGTGCTAGGGAATCATGGGAACTGTATTTTTTCTGGGACATTGAGCCTTCTCTGTCAGAGAGCTCTGGTGCCACAATAAATTACAGTTCCCATGATTCCCTAGCACTGAGCCAGGGCAGTGCCTGAATTTAATGTGCACTATTTCTGGCAGTCTGCAAAGGCCCAAAGAGTGGTGGCAGCAAACTTACGCTGGAAAATCATCAGCTGGAGCCCCCTAGAGGTGGAGTAAAGGATAATAAAGTAACACTAAGGATATAAAAGAGGAACGGAATCAAAGCCAGGAATTAAATTCTGAAGCCTCTGGAAATAAGGAAGGAGACTAGAAACAGAACAAGAAGAGAAGGGGCAATAATAACAGAAGGAAGACTGGCAGGGACCACTTGGAATGGAAAGGAAAGAGACAATATTAACGACTATGGACTCAGAAACTAAGGTCAGATTGTTTAAAATTTAGATTACTTTAAATACCTATTGTGCAGGGAATGAGGCAATAACAGCTGTGGCTGTGAAAATACTTATAGCTAGATAACCTGACATGGGTAGTAGAGACTGAAAGAGATGAATTCTAGATACAGTAAAGAAGAATATCAGTACTAAAAGGAGTAGACTAGATAATTTGTGAGTGGGAAAGAGCGGGGAGAGAGAGAGAAGAATAATTGCTGAATTCAGAGTTTGGAATAACTGTGATTAAAAATAATTTGTGCACCTCTAATTCTGTACACTATTTTGATAAGATGGATGGTAGGCCGGTCAGCCCAGGATTTGAAGGTACAGTGACAAAGGAGTGGTAATTGTAACCATATATCTTTTAGAGATACTGTAGAAAAGCAGTTTGGTTGAAAAAAGATCAATAATTATTTAAATATGTCAGTGACATTGAGATCACAAGCAAAAGCACAAATGGCTACTAGAAGGCCATCTATAGAACAACCAAAAATACAAGATCAAAATAGTCTGATTTTGGAAGAATTAAAGAAAATTAGGATGGAAATTAACCAACGTAGAATGGACAGAAAATCAGAATTAAAACAAATTAGAGCAGAGATTAAACAAGATATAAAAGCAGAAATTAAGGTAACTCACCAGACGATGGAAAAAATTTCCTCAGAACTAGGGAAAGCAAAACAGAAAATAGTGGAACTTGAGGAAAGAAATAAAGTTCTGGAAAACACAATTTCGGACCTCAAAAGGAAGCAGGACTCAGAAGGAGAACAGAGATTAAGGACAGAACAAAAGATACATGACAGATGTATTAAAATAAGAGGCTTAAAAGAACAGAAAAAAGAAAATTTATACAAGCGAATCATATCCCATCTAGCAGAATTCATTGGGATGGAACAAGAGAAGATGTGAATAGAAATAGATAAAATATACAGAATAAACTCTACATTGGCTAAGCAGAAAAATCTTCCTTGAGACACCATGATATATTTTACATGAACACAAATAAAAGAAGAAATTTTACAGAAAAACGTCTATTTAAGATTAAGGATAGAAGACTCAGAGATCCTGTTGTTTAAAGATATCCTGGGTGAGATTCTGAGAAGGAGGAAAGAATTTCACTTCCTAACAAAAATACTAAGAGATTATGATATCACATATAAATGGCAAAATCCAATAGGAATCTCATTTATATTTCGCCAAAGAAGAATGGTAATAAAAACAGTTCAGAAAGCAAAAGTGATAGCAGAGCAAATTGTGAAAGAATACAAAAGAAAAAACAGGCAGAGAAGGAAAGAAGACAATCGGAGCAGTAGAGCACCAGAAAGAGATGAAGAGAGAAGTAGAAGGTTTGAAGAAGAATTAGAAGTAAACTTACAAGAGGAAGTAAGAGGAGTATTGATAGAAGGTAATGAAATGGGATGAAAGGAAGAAGAAGAAAACACAGAGAGAGCAACAGGAGTATACAGAAAAGACGAAGAAGAAGAAGAAGAAGAAGAAGATATAGAAGAATAGGATGATAAAAGAAAAGAGAGAGATTAAACTCCTACCATGGAATGTTAAAGGTCTAAACAGCCCTCAGAAATGAAAGAAAGCATTTCATTGGATAAAGAAACAGAAATGTGACATCATCTGTTTACAGGAGACACATATCAAAAACAGCAAAATTAGATATCTGAAAAACACGGGACTGGGAACTGAATTTGTATCTGTGGCTGAAAAAAGGAAAAAAAGGGGTAGAATTATATGTTAAGAAAGAATTTGACTCACAAGAACTCTTTAAAGACCCTAAAGGACATTTTATAGGTATAGAAATAAATAAAATCCTGTTAATAGGAATATATGCACCCCTAACCAACAAAAGTCTGTTCTATGAAGAATTAAAAAATGTATTGTCTGATTATGCTCATGAGAAAATAATCATGATGGGGGGGTTCAATGGGGTAATTGACTCCCAAAGGGATAGAAAATCTGAGAGGTCTTATGAGAAACAGGGGAAACTCCCAAACACTTTTTTAAGATGATGGAACAACTGGGATTGGAGGATACCTGGAATAGAGAAAAGACAATGGATAAAGAATATATTTTTTATTCAGAGCCACACAAGATGTGGGCCAGAATAGATATGGTTATAGTTTCTAAGGTAATAATCTCAGAAATTAAAAAGGTAGACACACTTTCCAGAATCACTTCAGATCATAACCCCATTAAGATGACCATGGGAAAATGAAAAAAAGGATTTTCGTGGGGGCTAGATGAAACACTACTCAATAAGGAAGCATATGTAAAACAAGTGAGAGAAACCCTAGACCATTTTTGGAAAGAAAATTTAAATGGTGAAGTTAAAGATCAAATCGTCTGGGATGCAGCAAAAGCAGTTGTCAGAGGCGAGTTTAGAAAAATAGCAAGTGAGCGGAAAAGGAATAAGGAGAAGAAATTAAAAGAATTAAAGGACAAGCTGGAGAAAGAAGAATTGAAACTTCAGGAATATCAGAATGATAAAGAGGCAAGAAGAAACATTTAAAAAAATACAGAGGGAGCTATCGCTAGAACTGAAGGAAGAAATAGAAAAGAAAATGAGATTTGTAAAACAACATCAGTTTGAATGTGCTAATAAATCAGGAAAATGGCTGGCCCACAGACTTAGGAAAGAGAAACAGAGAAAATGGATTAGTAAAATAAAAATAGATGAGGTTATAGTCAGGAATACAGAATTGATAAAAGAAAACTTTTATAAATACTATTCAACTCTTTATACACAAAAGAAGAAAGAGCTGCAAAAGATTCAAAAATATTTGGAGGAAAATAAGGGTAGCGAGATAACAGAACAGCAGAGGTTGGACTTACAAAAGGAAATATCTTTGCAAGAGATATCGGATGTAATCAAACATCTATTAATATCAAAATCCCCAGGACCGGATGGATTAACATCTAAATATTATAAGACTTTCAGAGAACAACTGTTTCCATTTTTGAAGATAATATATAATGAAGCAATGAAAGGAGATATTCCAGATTCAAGGAAAGGGGCATATATTACCCTAATCACGAAGGAACAAGATAAGACCCTAGAAGTAGGAAAATTTAGACCTATTTCACTCCTCAATGAAGACTATAAAATATATACAAGAATTCTGGGACTTCCAGTTGGTAAAGTGGACTGCTAAGACGGGTGTACACCTAGCTCCACTCCGTACACTTGGCAAGGTAAATAGGCTATGAAGATCTTTATTTAGCCAAATTCCCCCCCCCCCCCAGTAAGGGGAGTGTGAAGGGGCTTTCTAATACTCCTCTGAGTCATCGATATTCAAGCTGAAGAGACCAGAGGAGTAGGACAAGGAGAAGAAATAGAGAAGAGAAAGGTTAGCCACCAAGACCTTGCTGGAGGCTACCACCCTCGGGTGGTATAGGACACCGCCAGCTTTTAAAAGTATGCTTAAAAGAAAAAGCTTGGAATTAAGCGAAGTCTAGACTACTAGGTATGGTTCAATAAATAACAACCTCAAGCTTCGGGCAGTTTTTGAGCATATGCTGTAAGGCAAAGGAGAGTGGAAAGACTCCTGTAGATGTGCATGTTGTGGAGGCATCTCCCAAACATAGACGGTGCAACTTTGATGAAAAAACTGTGAAGTAAGGAAGGATTGAGCTTTATTATTTTGCTCCACCCAGGCCAATTAAGCTTGGACATATTTTTGAAGCCTACTTAATATTCCCCTACCTGGACTGAGCAGACTGTTTGTTTGCTGGATGCTTTCTCCAGATAGAAGCAGAGACTCAGCGTCTAGTTGGAGGCATACGCCCTAGGAAGAAGCAAAGAACACTGGGAACTGTAGTTCTTTGGAATCACATGATTGCGATTTATGATGTATTTCCCATGAGCTGCTTGAAAGGCACTCTGGGTACTGTAGTTTGCCCAGTAGATATAGCCATGGCTGAGCTCGGATGCATAGAGCTCTAAAGTAAAACATCTTCAGCATGGTCTCGGTGATTGAAAGCAGTGGGTCAGGTTGGAGCGACCCTGTGTGTAGTAAACATAATTAGAAGTGCAATTGGAAGACCTGGAAATACCCAATACTGGCAGGAAATACGGCAGTTCGGATTGGTGGAAGACTCTGAGGTGGATTATTATCCTTGAAAGAGACTTATCTTATAGGCATTAAATTGAGAGCATTCTGTTGAATAGAAAGGGGCAATCGGGGGGTGGATGATATCCAGTTTGAGCAACCAGAGGAAGGCTAAAAACTAACAGCTGAACGTGGTAGATACACAATCTGTGAAGACCTTGGATAATCTGCCAGAGTGGAGTATACTTCAGTTCTATTTTGGTAAAAGGAATAAGTTTTTTATTACTGCTTATGGTCATATATCCTGATTGCTTGTGACTCTGTGACAGTTGTATCTGTTGAATTTTATTGGTGTGGTGTGCTTGAAAATCCAGCAGAGCCAGGGAAGAACTCAAACTTTTAAAAGTAGAGCTTTATTGTTTCAAAAGGTAAAAATAAGCAAAGAAAAATGCAGTCCACCATAGGATCACATCATGCTGATGTGGTTGAACAAAAGAGTTATAGATTCATGTTTCCAGATCCTGAAGTTACATTGTAAAAGCAATATAATCATATTATAGTCCAAGAATTAACTCCATAGTTAGATCCATTGCGAACACAAAAATGGAAGAGAGCAAGAAATATAAACAATTCTAGATAAAAAGAATTCTCAGCCCTGCCCTTTCTCCACCTTCTGGGTGTTAACTTTATGTTGATTGGATGTTATGTGTATGATGTTTGTTAACCCAGCCTCTTGCTGTCCATCATTCACCACGTGGTTTTCTTTCCCAGCCTAACAATGTTTTGGTTACTGTTATCTGTAACTCGGCTGCCTTTCCCAGCTAGGAACTTCTGATGTTATGACTCTCTGGCCACCTGGACTGGGCTGTTTTTGTTTGCCTAGATGTTGTTCCCATGAGGAAAATTTCAGACACACATCTCTACATTTCACCTTTGATTGTATAGCCAATCTATATTCTAACAGTTTCACTATTGCTGATCTCCTTTTACTCAGTTTCTATAAGAAGCCGAAGGCATCACCTTAAAATATTTCAGGATTTGTTATTGGCCCAAATATTGTGTGTGAAATAGGGAAGCATTAATATCTGGATTTTTCCCTTAACTGTTATTCTGATAGTTGAGGGATAAATCATAATAAAAGAATCTGAAGAGCTGTGCAATTAGAGTTCATTCACCAGGCCCAGCTCCCTTGCTCAGTTATACAAAAGGTCTGCATCTGAGTCAGTGGGTTGTTATAAGTCAGTCCCTTTTGTGATTCAAAAATGTCAATGAGTTCAAGGAGCCAGACATTGAAATCCCAAACCTCTCAACAAAGAAGACCATCTTTAGATCAAACAAAAGGCAGGGAACCTTATGTTAATTTGCTGGAAGAAATTAAACTTATAAGAACAGATTTAAGTAGGGAAATTCAAGATCTGAGACATGACATGAATGATTTTAAGTCTGAAATTACACATGAGTTAAGGTTGGAAATGAAAGATGTGAGGCAGGCGATTGATAAGTTTGCTGTGGAATTTAATAAAATGAAAGGCGGATGGATAAAATTCAGCATAAACAAGAGAAGGTAGAGGAAAGACTAGAAAGTATAAAAGTTCTATCTAGGGATTTAGAGGAGGGGAAAGCCAAGGCAGATGCCAAGCAACACGAAAGATCGGTAAAATTAAGAGGACTACCAGAAAAAGAGGGGGAGAACTTAATGGAAATTCTAACACCTACTTTAGCATCGTATTTAGGAAAACCAGAACATCTTTTTGACCTTGAGATTGACAAAATTTTCTGACTTAATTCTAGGATAGCACTTCAGAGAAAGATCCCAAGAGATATAGTTGTAAATTTTGTTAGGAGACAGGTGGGGGACCAGATATTAAGATTACAAAACAAGGTGCCCTTAGTCATTAATGACATTGAGATAAAGATCTTTAAAGATGTGACCCCCAGCATGATGAGAAAAAGAAGGGAGTATGCCTTCTTGACAAACCAATTACAAAAATTTCAGATAACATATAGGTGGTTGAACCTGGAGGGTCTGACCTTTTGGTTTAGAAAAACAAAAGTTGAATTATGATCTCTGCTAGAAGCAAGGGAATTTTGGAGGAAATACAGAGAAGACTTTAAAGTAGATGATAGATTTGAGAGCAGGAGAAGACATAAGGAGGATGGTGAGACAGATGATAAAAATAAGGACCCTGATAATCAGGGAAGGAAAACGAGGAATGATAATGAAATGGAAGAAACAGAGAGAAGAGTTGTTAGATCAAAGAAGAGGATCTTAGAAGCTGCTAAGAGTGTATCTCAAGATAGAACATCTAGCAATAGAAAGATTCAAGCTAAGTCAGTGAGCAGGAGACAGGAAACTGTGAGCAAAGAGGAACAAAGAAATAGGAGAGTTGAAAGGGACGATCAGCGAGAAGAGAAAAGGTCAGAGGAAGTAGAAGAGGAAGATATTGATGTGCAGGAAGAGTCAGAAAGGGGTTCAGATGAGGAAGAAGATTCTATCTCTGAAAATGTGCACAATGAGTACCAATAAGTTCTTAACCTGGAACGTAAAGGGCCTTAATGGCCCGGTAAAAAGGAACCGTGTGTTTCATTTTTTGAAAAAATTAAAATGTGAAGTAATCTGTCTTCAGGAAACAAAAATTAAGAAGGTGGAATTGAGATACTTGAAGCATGACAAATTAGGGATGGAATTTGCAGCGTCCACAGAGAAAAGAAAAGGTGGGGTTGTACTGTATGTGAAGGGAAAGTTTGAACCGAGAGAAGTATTAAAGGATCCTAGAGGTCATTATATTGGAGTAGATGTGACATGGAATGATAAAAAGCTGACTGTACTAGGGATCTACTCACCAAATGAAAATAAAGGAAAATTTTATGCAGAATTACTGAATAAACTAATTGCATTAAATATTGAGACCTTGATTATGATGGGAGATTTTAATGGGCTCATTGACCCGCAGTTAGATAGGATGTCAGTTAAGAAAATTAGACTTAATTGGGGAAGCTATCCAAGGAATTCTTTGAGTTGACAAATTGGTTTGATTTGACCAATGCTTGGCAGGTCAGATACAATACTCGTAGAGAATTTACATTCTTTTAAGAAAGACATAAGTCATGGGCTCAGCTGGATATGTTTTTAACTACTAAAGATATTAGTTTGAGAATTGTTAAAATGGAGACACTATCTAAAATTACATCTGACCATCACCGCATTACTATGGAACTTAGAGAGAGACAGAAAAACTTTTACTGGAGACTTAATAATCTGTTATTAAGAGATAAAGAATTGGTAGAAGAAGTTAAAATACATCTAAAAAGTTATTTTCTGGAGAATCATGATTTAGATACACCCCTCAACACTATTTGGGATGCTTCAAATGCGGTTATTCGAGGTTTCTTTATTAAGAAAGGATCAGAACTAAAAAAAAAAAAAGAGAGAGACGAAATTCACTGAAATGCAGGCACAGTTGAAAGTTAACGAGGCACAACTTAAAAGCGACCCCCATAATATGTCATTAATTACTCAAATTAAAGGTTTGGAAAAAAAGCTCTTACTGATATGTGCAGACAAAATAGCTGAAAAAATGAACTATAGTAAGCAGAAAATTTTTGAGGGTCTGAACAAACCTGGTAAGATGCTATCATATCAATTAAGGCAACAGAAAACAAAGAGATGTATACAACAACTGAAAGATGCAGGTAACGTAATATCAGACCAAGCTAATCTTTTAAAGATTATTTTGAAATATGACCATTACAAAAAAGAGGCTTTTAGTACAAAGAATTCTTTAGATAATGCTGACAAATTAGAACCTTTCCTGATGAGCAAAGAGCAAGTTTAAATAAAAAGATTACTTTACAAGAGATAGCAGATGCAATTCAGAAAACGAAAGCTGGTAAATCAGCAGGACCAGATGGCTTTTCCAGAGAGTATTACAAAATTTTTAAAGAACAGCTGATAACACCTCTGGCTGCAGTGATGAACAATGTAGGACTAAATGGAGGCCCGAATTCTTGGATTGAAGCTAACATTAGCTTAATCCCGAAAGAAGGCTTAGATGGAACAGATGTTAAGAACTATTGTCCCATTTCTTTATTGAATGTGGATTATAAGATATTTGCCATGATTTTGGCAGACCGACTTTAAAAAGTTCTGATGGAATGGATCTCTAAGGACCAGAACAGTTTTTGCCAGGCCAGAGCATTAAAGAAAATGTAAGGCAGCTACTGAATGTAGTTGAATACCATGAGAAAGATATTAATCACAAGCTGGTCATGATATTCATCAATTTTGAAAAAGCTTTTGACAACGTGAGCTGGAAGTTTTTGTTGCATTGTTTAAATAGGATTAATGTAGGTAAAATATTTCTGAATTGGATAGAGGCAATCTATAAAATGCAATCAGCTAGAGTAATTGTAAATGGTGAGAAAACCAAGCTTTTTCAAATACAGAAGGGGACCAGACAAAGGTGCCCACTTTCACCCTTATTATTTTTGCTGGTCTTAGAGATTTTAAATAATATCAGAAGAAATTTAGGCATAGAGGGAATTAAAATTAAGGGCATGCAGATGAAGCTATGTGCTTACGCAGATGACTTAGTCCTAACGATAACTAACCCTCAGAATATTGAGGAGGTAACAAAGGAGCTAGATTCATTTGTGGTGGCAGCAGGTTTAAAAATAAATAAAGGGAAAATGGCGATGTTAACAATGAACCTCTCAGAAAAGGAAATTAAAGAAGTCAAGGAAAAAAAATGGGTTTCAAATTAAGAAGGAAGTAAAATACCTCAGTATAATTATTACAACCAAAAATGTAGATTTCTTTAAAAATAATTATGAGAGGAAATGGCAAGAAGTAAGAAAGGAATTAAAAAATTTGGGGAAATTGAGACAAAAGGGGGAAGCAGACGGGCGGCCCTGGGCCGCCCCAGGAATCTGCACCATGGGACCAAGGCATCCCATGCTTTGGTCCCGCAGTGCAGCTTTGCCGCCCCTGAAAGGAGCGCTAAATTGGCGCTCCTTTCACAAGTCGCTGAAGGTGCACCGCAAAAGGCTGCGGCGCACCTTTGGTGACTCTCCCGCCGCAGCGTGTGCAAACGCTGCAGCAGGAGGTCCTCCTCGGAGCGCCGGCCATGCAGAAGTCCGGCTGCTCCAAGGACGACCTGGGGAAGGGGTTGGGGTGCCAATTGTGCGGCTGCCACTCCCCTTCCCTGCCCACAAGATGACCCAATTAGCCATCTGCTTATCCCCTATCTTGGTTAGGGAAAATTTCAGCATTAAAAATGAACATCCTCCCTAAGATCCTTTTCTTATTTCAAAATTTGCCTATTATCAGAAACAACAGCCCATTTAAAACTTGGCATTAAGATCTGTCCAAATTTCTCTGGAGTGGTAAAAGGCCCAGAGTAAGATGGAAAATCATTCAAGATAAAATCGAGAGAAGTGGGCTGGTAATGCCTAATTTGAAACTATACTTTGAAGCCTGCTGTTTGGTTTGGCTGACAGATTGGTTTTCTCTAGAAAACAAAGAAATGCTATCCTCGGAAGGTGTAAGCTTGAGATATGGGTTTCATGCTTACTTATTCAATGACAAAGTCAAGGTTCATAAAGATTTTGATAACCATTATATCTGGAAAGCTCTTTTGCATGTTTGGCTTAAGCATAAAGAAACATTATGTAGGCATATCCCCCTCTGGGCTTCTATGAACGAAGCGTTCTTTAGATGGGAGAGATTGGACAAAGACAGAAGGGTAATGTATGGAGAGCTTATAAAAATGGATAAAGGTACTGGAAATATTGAATTTAAGTCAAGGGAGGAACTATTGACAAAAGGCTTTGAATGTGGCTGGTTTCTATATAGACAGCTTAAGGAAAAATTTATAGAGGACAAAAACAGTAAAGGCATTGGAACGTCTTTAAAAGAATTTGAAATGATGCTGAAGGGAGAGAAACCACCAAGAGTCTCCCAATTTTATGATCTTTTGTTAAAGCTAGATCAGGAAGATGAAATTATTAAAGTTAATATGGTCAAATGGGCCATTGATTTAAAACAAGCTATACCACTCGAGCAGTGGGAGAAAGCTTGGTCATGCCATCTTAAATATTCTCTCTGCTTTGATTTACAGGAAAATTTTCAAAAGATGCAACATCGCTGGTACTTGACTTTTGTGAAACTAGTCAAAATGCAGAAAAACATCAGCAAAAAATGTTGGAAGTGCCATGAGGAGGATGGTTCCTTCATACATATGTGGTGGTACTGCAAAATTGCCAAGGAATTTTGGAAGTAGTTACTCAGATGCTGCTGATAAAAAAACATATAGACTCTAAACTGTATTTGCTAGGTATGATGGATGACAGGGATCTAGAAAAGAGATATGGAAAATTGCTTTATTATATAACAACCACAGCAAGAATGACTTATGCATCTAAGTGGAAAAATAGCAACTGTCCAATGATAGAAGGTTGGCTGTATAAATTGATTGACTGTGTGGTAATGGATAAAGTTACCTTACTTTTAAGAGGGAGATCTTGGGAAGATGTAAAATCAGACTGGGAGCCTTTGATGATTTTTTTTGCAAAATAGTGAATATAATGAATTAGTGGTAAAGTAATATGGTTTAGATAAAATAGATCTTCCTTTTTATAGAAATGGAAACACTTGGGTTCTTTTTTTCCCCTTTTTTCTTTTTAAGGCCTCTCTTTTACCAGAGACGGTGGTAGAAGTAAAAGAAAAGTGATGATTATGGTAAAGCAATCCAATTTAAAACTTTGCATTGAGGTTGTGATTGAAGCTAGTAATATAAGAGGTAGTCGAAGCTTAGGAAGTTTTCCTTTTATTTTTGTGGATATATTGTAGGTTTTGTGTTTGTTGTTGTCATGTGGAATATATGTTGGCATGTATGTATGTATGTATTTTATGGTATGTATGTTCTATGTGTTTTATATGTTTTATCATAATAAAATTAAAAAAAATTATTGCAGAGAGAATGAAGAAGGTACTAAAACAATATATTCATGACGACCAAGCCAGTTTTTTGTTGCAAAGAAGCATGAGAAACAATATATGGAATCTAATAAACTCAATTGAGCATTGCAAGAAGAGACCTGATAGGAGACTAGCTATAATCTCAATAGATGCTGAGAAAGCCTTTGACAACTTAGACTGGGAATGTATGTTAGAAACGTTAAAAACAATGCAGGTGAGAGAGAGATTCCATAGAGCAATTAGAGCATTATACATGGAACAGACAGCTCAGATAATAATAAATGGAGAAAAATCAAAAACTCTGAAAATACAGAAAGGAACCTGGCAAGGGTGTCCACTCTCGCCACTTCTCTTTATTACAGCTTTAGAGATAGTAGCAAATAACATAAGAAGTAATAAAGAGATAAAAGGTATTAACATCAAAGGCACTGAACACAAAGTGAAGCTATATGCAGATGACGGATCCGAACCAAAGCATCTCAGCACTTTTAAGATCACTAACAGATTTTGGACAAGTCTCCAGATTTGAAATAAATAAAGAAAAGACTAAAATGCTTACATTAAACATGAAACAAGAAGAAGTAGAGGATCTGAGCTTGAAATCACAGTTTAGAATAGAAAATAAAATAAAATACTTAGGTATTCTATTTTCTACAAAAAAAAACACGGATCTTTTTAAAAATAATTACAAGATTAAGTGGAAAGAAATTAAACAAGACCTAACTAGTTGGAACAATCTAAACCTATCACTACTTGGTAGAGCAGCCGCAATCAAGATGGCAGTGCTTCCAAGAATGATTTTCCTCTTACAAAACATCCCTATTATACATAATGAGACACCATTCAAAGTATGGCAAAAAGATATAACAAAGTTTATATGGGCCAGGAAAAAGCCCAGAATAAAATTCAAGTCTTTGACAGCAGAAAGAGACAAAGGGGGCCTGGCATTGCTGAATTTAAAGATTTACTATGAAGCAGCCAGCCTTGAATGCATCAGAAAATGGATTTTGCTATCCAGTAAATGTCTATTAGATTTAGAAGCCAGTGGCAACAACTTTGGATGGCATGCATACCTGTTTTATAACAAAGTGAAAGCCAATAGAAGTTTCCAAGACCATGTTATAAGGAAGGCATTATTTAGAGTATGGGTGAAATACAAAAGGTGGATAACAGATGGACTTCCACTGTGGCTTTCACCAACAGAAACCTTCCATTGCACAGAAATTACAATGGAGAGGCCATGGTTAAAATATCGAGATATATTAAAGAAAGACCAGGGTATTAACCTAAAATTGCAATCTAGGGAAGAATTAAAAGAGGAAGGAATAGAGGTACCCTGGTTTACTTATTTTCAACTGAACGAAAGATTTAAAATCAACAATACAACACCTTACAAAATTTGGATCTGGAAAACATATTAATAGAGGATGAAACACAATTAGTATCCAAACTGTATAAGAAAATATTAGAAATTGAAACAGTAGATGAACAAGTAAAAGACTGTATGATAAAATGGGCCTGTGATATGAAAGAAAATTTAAACTTGATAGAATGGGAGCAAAACTGGAGAAAAAGATTGAAGTATACTTTATCAGCAGATGTGAAAGAAAACTATTATAAAGTACAGTTTAGGTGGTATTTGACACTGGAAAAAATTAGTAAGATCTATAAGACAGCATCAAATAGATACTGGAAGTGTAAGAAAGAGAAGGGAACAACATTTCATATGTGGTGGACGTGTAAGAAGGCCAAAGAATGATGGAAGGAGATTAATAAGAAGGTTAATGAAATACTGCAGATAAAGTTAAGAGCCACTCCTAAGATATATTTATTGGGTATGACAGATGATAGATATGAGAAGAAATATGGGAAAGTTTTGTTTTACATGTTCATGGCAGTGCGGGTGTGTATGCCAGGAAATGGAAAGATAAACTAAATCCGAGTGTAAATGAATGGATATTAAAAATTGTTGAATATATGGAGAATGGGGGCGGGGCCTGAGCAATGGCCGGGTAAGGACTGCCTGAGCTTTCAGAGTGCTCGGAAATAGACAATTGCAGTAAAAAAAAAAAACCTCCCAAAGAGAGAAATGTTGACTCTTTGAGATGAATTTATAACAAGAAGATACAAGGAACATAAAAGGTAAAAAAAAAAAATTATTATTATCTCAAGAGTAGACTTAAAATAGCTTACTTTCATTTTGTGGGGGACGGAGAATCACGGAGGAAGCTTGTCCGCCATTAAAAAGACTAACAAGGCAGCTAGAGGCTGTTAAAATTGGACTTTGAGATAAGGAATTAAGCTTTGTAACTGCCTTAAAGTGAATGGAATTAAACCACAAATCATAAGTGGCTAGAAGCTTGAACGAGAGGAGATAAAAGACGATAAAAGTACTATCCACTGCTGATTGCTTAAAAGGGAGGAACTGGGAGGTGAATAAAACGGAGTGAATATTAAATAAGTGTATATGTCAAAAAGGCCAAAAATATTAGGGGGAAAGCTTTGGAAGAGAGGTTTAAGACAAACTGAGAAAGATAAACCTTCAGATAGAGCCTTCGGAAGACTTGTTAGATTGGAACAAACTGAACAAAAAGAAATGTTAAGAAGCCCCCCTAAAAAAATGGCTGCTTCTACAAGTTCACTCCCAGAGAAGCAGGGAGAAGGAAAGGGGAAAGATAAAACAGATGCAGGAACAGGAGCAAAAGCAGGAATGACGGATTGTGAACAAATGAGGACTATGATTACAGAAATTATGAAGCAGGAGAATGAGATGAGACGTAAAGAGATGAATGATTTTCTGGAAAGACAGAAAAATGAAATATTACAAGCAAGAGATGCAGACAAGCAAACCTTTTTAACAATAATACGAAATGAAAGAGAGGCTATGACAAAGCAATTTCAACTACAAATGCAACTTGAAAGGAAAAGTTCAGATGAAAAGTTTATGGAAATACAAAGAAAAATAAAACAAATACAAGAGGATGTGCAAACATTAAAATCAGATAACAAAGAAAGCAAGATTATACAAGGGAGACAACAAAGAGAAATTGAAACCAATAGAGCTAAATTGTCTGAAATGGACAAAAAACTTATATATCTGCAGGATTATCAAAGAAGAACCAATTTTGTTATTAAGAATATACCAGAGTTGGAGAAATGAGATAGAAAATATGATTTGCAATCAAAAATTTTGAAATGGTTACAAGAAATCTCCCCATCCTTAAACTGGACTGAATCAGACTTTGAAAGAATTCACCGCATTGGACCAGTGACGAACAAGATGGCACCACGAGATGTAATAGTAAGAGTAATTAACTACAATAAAAAGGAAGGACTGATGAATATGGTGAGGAAGAATCCAGAAAAATTAAAATTTCAAGATGTCGATGTAGAAATTTATAACGACTATTGTCTTCAAACGAAAATGTGGAGAAGAGAGATGAAACCGTGTACTACTATGTTGAGAGGAGCGGGAATTTACTACACTTGGGGACATCCTATATCCCTGAAATTTCAAAAAGCAGGAAAGAGATATAGGATTGATTCAGTGGAACAAGGAATACAATTGTTGAAAGATCTTGGGATATATAAAGAAGAAGAAGGAACAACTGGAGAGTCTAAAAAATCTAAAGGGAATGGAGCTGTCATCCAGGTTGGAGTATTGGGAGGAGAAGAATTATTGGGAGCATGTGGAGGAAGCGGACTCCCATAGACGAAAAGAGAAATTACTGCAATTAAGCACAAAGTTAAATTTATTGTTTTTATGAGCACTCGGGGGGTGGGCGGTTTCTTTGGGCCTTGGGATGTCTTTGTCACCCCTCTCCACAGGGTTAGCTTCGGCGACCGGGGCTAGAGCAATGCGCTCTGGCAAAAAGAAGTGGAGAGGTAAATGGGACTTGGGGAGGGAAGGGAGGGGAAATAGGGGGAGGAGGGAAGGGATAGGGTTTACACAAAATGGAGCCATTAGAGAAATAAATAAATGGTATTATGGTAGATAAATTGAAAATTTCAACTTTAAATACCAAAGGTCTTGGATCAGTGATTAAAAGAAGAAGGATTGAAGCTTTATTACGAAGAGATTCAGCAGATATTATTTTTATTCAAGAAACGCACCAACGGAAAGAGGGGGGAAATGAACTGAAACTGAATTGGACAAAGAACTATGAGAAAGCATTTGGAAATTCAAAATCAAAAAGGGTAGCAATAATAATTGCAAAAAAATGTAATTTTGTAATAAATAAAGTAATAAAAGATGATGAAGGAAGATATATAATAATACAGGGAGAACTAGGGGAAGATAATTATACACTTGTGAATGTATATGCACCAAATGAAAAACAAGAAGAGTTTTATGAAAGAGTGTTAAAGAAAGTGGAAAGAATACAGAAGCAATATGTAATTATAGCAGGAGATTTTAACATGCAAATGGATAAGATTGAAGATAAATCTAACCCCTCAATAAAGGATAAACATAGAAATATAACAAACTTAAATAAAATAATGAATAAAAGGGAATTTAAAGATGTCTGGAGACTAGTAAAAGGGGATGAAAAGAAATATACATATTATTCTGCTGTACATAAAACATATACTAGAATAGAATAGTTTTAGATAGTGAAATATCAAGTATAAAAGTAAGTGACCATGTCTTGGTGAGTGCAGAATTTATTATTAAGAAAGATTATGAACAAATAAAGAGGTGGAGGTTAAATACTAAGATACTGAATTATAAAGATATAGTAAACAAAATTGAAAAGGAATGGCAAGAAACATGGGATATAAACAATAAGGAAGTGACAAAAGGATTGTTATGGGACACGATGAAGGCAGTAACAAGAGGAATATGTATGAAAGAAGCATGTAACCTTCGAAAAAGACAGGACGAAAGGAAAAAAATTAGAAACAGATATAGAACAATTAGAGTATAAATATATAGCTAATAGAAATAAACAGATTTACGTAGAATTGAGGGCAAAAAGGGAGGAACTGCAAAAGATAGAGATAGATGAAGTACAGGAAAATTTGATTTATTTAAGAAGGGAATATTTCGAATATAGTAATAAAAATTCAAAAATGTTGGCCAGAGCCACACAGAAAAAGAAAATGGAAAGTATGATAAATATAGTGAAGGATAGATCTGGGATGATGTGTAGAATGATGAAAGAAAAAATAAAAATTTTTGAAGAATTTTATAAAGAATTATATCAAGCAGGAAAAAATCCAATAGATAAAATAGAAAATTATGTAGAAGAAAATTGGGGACAAACAATAATGGAGGAAGATAAAGAACTATTGGAAAAACCCATTGAAAAGGAAGAGATAATAGAGGTAATTAGAAAATTAAAAAATGGCAAAAGTCCAGGAATGGATGGTTTGGGACCTGAATATTATAAAGTGTTTGAAAATATATTAATTCCAAAGTTGTTAGAATTATATAATGGAATATTACAAGGAGAGAAAATACCTTTATCATGGTCTCAATCATTAGTAATATTAATACCAAAAGTAGATAAAGATCCAACTGATCCAGGGTCATATAGACCTATATCATTAATAAATCAGGATGCAAAGATATTAACAGCAATAATAGCAAATAGAATGAATAAATGTGTGTATAAATATATAGGAAAAGATCAATGTGGTTTTGTGAAGGGAAGACAAATGTCTAATTTAGTAGGAAGAGTTTTGAGTAAAATACATGTAATTGGGAGAGAAAAATTAAAAGCAGGAATTTTAGCATTAGATATATTTAAAGCTTTCGACTGTGTGGAATGGCCAACATTAAAAATAATTATGAAAAAGTTTGGAATGGGAGAAAAAATGAGGGGACTAATAGATCAACTATATTGTGATAACTCAATAAAAGTAATAGTTAATGATGGAATTACAAAGGAAATAAAAGTAACGAGAGGTACAAGGCAAGGATGCCCATTGTCACCAATATTATTTGCAATGGTTATAGAAATGTTAGCAAATGTTATTAGGAAGGATAGTAGTTTGGAAGGAATAGGATTGGAAAAAAAACATAAAATTAGTTTATTTGCTGATGATACATTATTAACTATTAAAGACTTAAAGGATAAAATAGGATAAATTAAGGAACATTTGAATTTATTTGGTGAGATAACAGGACTTCAAATTAATTGGAATAAAACAGAAATGATGTTATTTAATTATACAAAAAAGGAAGTATCAGAGCTTATGAAGCAAAAAGAATTAGGGATAAGAATAAAAAGTAATATAAAATATTTAGGAATTAATATAACAAAAGATTTAAAAGAAATGGAAGAGAAAAATTGCTTAGTATTATGGAGAGAAGTTGAAAAAAAATAGTAGAATATAAGAAAATTTGATTATCATGGTTTGGAAGAATAGCGTTAGTTAAAATGAAAATTTTACCAAAATTAAATTTCCTATTTAGAATGATACCACTAAAAATATCAGAAGTAGAATTAAGTAAATGGCAACAGTTACTAAACGTATATTGTAATGGAAGGAAAAGATGTAGATTAAATAAACAATTTTGGTATGAGTCTCAGAAAAAAGGAGGGCTAGGCCTCCCTATTATAAAAGGATATTATGAAGCTAACCACTTAAGATATGTAATAGAAGGAATGCTGGACGTACCAGATTTAGATTGGTTAGAAATGGGGAAAAAAGAGATAGATATGAAAATAGAGAATTTTTTTTAAAGAAATTAGTAGGAAAGAAATTAAAGAAATTGGAAATCCATTTATGGAAAATATATTAGAAATTTGGAATAAATATAAAAAAGGATTAATGAATGAAAATTCAATAATAACACCAATAATAATGGAAAAATCTTTCCCCCCAAATTTAAAAGATTTATTAGATAAAGAATTAAAGGAAAGGAAAATAGATAAAATAGAAAATTGGATAGAATTAAAGATAGGAAAAGAAAATATAAAAGAAAAACTTAGGGAGATAAACATGTCTTGGTTACATTTTATGCAAATAGAACAATGGTTTAAGAATTTGAAGAAAAAATATATAGAAAAAGGGAAATATATACAGTTTGAACAAATAGTTCAGAAAGGAAAAGGAATGGAGGAAAATGAAAATATGAAAGGCTTAACTAGCAAAATTTATAAAATATTAATGGATAATAAAAGGGAAAAACTAGATCAAATTATTTTAAAAGAAATATGGGAAGATGAATTGAAATGCAAAATCTCTGACAATGAATGGAATAAGATTTGGGAACAAAGACATTTGAAAAATTTATCGGTGCGAATTAAGGAAAATTATTATAAATTGATTTGGAAGTGGTATTTGACACCACTGAGATTACATAATATAAATAAAGAAAATTCAAAATATTGTTGGAGAGGTTGTCAGGAAGTAGGGTCATATCTACATATGTGGTGGCAATGTATATATGTACAAAAATTTTGGGAAATAGTGATAATAGAGATAGAAAAGGTTATGAATATAAAGATAGATAGAAAACCAAATATAGCATTGTTATCAATATATAATGATGTAGAATGGAAGGAGGAAAAAAACCTTGTAACAAATTTGTTTACTGCTGCGAGATTAATTATAGCAAGAAGTTGGAAAACAAAAATAAGTGTGAAATTGGAGGATTGGTATAAGGAAGTTTGGAAGATAGCAATTAATGATAAATTAACATGTAGATTGAAAGTGAAAAAAGGATTATTGAAAAGAAATGATTTTGATGAAATATGGAAAAAATTTATTGAAAATGTATTAAGAATGGAAGACGGGAAATTGCCTCCACGGGAGGAGTTAAGATTTTGGATGGAGTATAAAGATGGAAATGGCTCCGGGGGTGGGGTGCACGGAGGGGATATTTAGGGGGTTTTGTTTAAAAAAAAAAAACGGCTAAGATGTAAAAGTATATAAAAATGTATGGAAAGTTGATTAATATAAATAATTTTTTTTTTAAAAAAAAAGAATATATGAAGAATGATAAGCTAATGATGCTATTGAGGGATTCACCAAAAGAGATTCGAAAAAGAATGGGAGAAAGTGACAAACTTTATAAATAATAATGATTGAAAATTCCGTACTCCTATATTTTGAAATTAGCAATTGAATTATAGCGCGCCTGAGCTGATTTTTTTTTTTACTTACTTGCATTATGATAGAAGCAGAATTACTGAAGTAAGTATGAATGTCACCTCTGTCAATAGGCATTAAAAATATGTTCTTCTCTCTTCATATCTGTAATGTAGGGATAACTATCCATACCCTCAAACTGTCTTTTTGTAAATAAGAAAAAAGAAACAAAAAAACAAAACAAACAAAACAAAAAACAAAAAAACAAAACATTGTTTCACACATGGAAATTCCATGTCTTTCCAAGAAAATAAAGAATTTAAAGGAAGAAATAAGCATTTTTACTCTTTTGGTCCATTGACTTCACAAAAGCTTTTCTGCACTGGGTTTTGTCCCCTAGGGACCATGAGAATATTAATATAGCTTTGACTTTTATGGGATTGACAATTGACCTTGATGCACTAATACCTCTGGCACTGAAGGCCCTTCTGGAGAGATTTGTACATCATTGTTGGCTACTGCTTCTTCATTATTTTTGCTCATTTCTAAGGTCAGCAACAGGGAGGCAGAGCAGCTTTTGGTTGTCACTGAGCTGTCATCACTTTATGGCCTAGATGTAGAAAGCGGGGGGGGGGGGGGAGGCTCAAGACCATAGAGGCCTTAATAAATCGTGTAAGTATAAGAATAGTTTTCCTGCTCCTGGCCTGCTTGTGATTAGTGAAGCTTTATGTCTAATAAGTGATTGGCCTGGGTTTTAAATCAGATTGGGTTTGTTTATTTCAAATCTTGATAGAAATAAAACAGTGGGACACTGTCTATGTTATATAATTAGGTTCAGTGAATCCTAGTGGTTATGAGCAGGACAACTCTTCAAAGCTGACATTGATTTTTTGGAATGATGCCATTACTTATCATGTTTTTCAGTGCCTTGGTGTTCCAGCACCTTGCCCAAATCCCAGATTTAACCTGGAACATATTTGAACTGAAATCCCTGTGGGATGAGCTATGCATGTGGACTCACTACTGTGATGTGTGACACAAGCAGAAGAATAAAGGCCTACTCTCTACTCTCTCCAGGCATCAAATAGAAAGACACCCCCCCCAACTCATTGGGAGGGGGTACTTGTTGCGCCAACCATTTTAGGACAAGGGATGACCGGTTGGCTGGGCACGCAGGAAGTCCTGCCTTGGTTCCTGCATGCCTAGCCAATCAGCTATGGTATATGTTGTAGTAAAGCAGGCTGGGAAATCTTGTGGTGCTGAAAACAACACGAGATTTCCTGCAGGATCTTGGGGCTATATGGCCCTGCGCTGCCACGTGGCAGCAGCCATTTTAGAGCAGCAGCTGAGTGAGTCACTTTGCTTAGCTGCTTTCTTTGGCTACTTGCAAGGCTTTGGGGCCTAGCAAATCTTTGATTGCTGCCTTTGGCTTTCTTTATTTGCTGACTATCTTCTGGAGCGCTGTGAGGACAAGATCATTTTGCAGTTTTGTTAGCAAGGCCGGGCGAGGCCTTTGGGCCAGTCGCCTAAGGCCTACTTGAGTGGCCTGTGGCATCTTTGAACACCCGGCTCAGGTAGACACCGAGTCAAAGCGGGTGTCCTAGCAGGCAGCTCTCTGCCGGGTGTGCAGTCCGTGACAGCTGAATTTGAGGCCTATCAGCACCCCGGTCGACTCCGGACTGGTAAGGTCGGGATTCTAAAGGGGGGGGGGAGTTGGACATGTTGCAGGCTCCACGGGCTTGACGTTTTCCTCCTGCAGTGAGTGTTTATGTAAGGGGTGCCTTTGGACCCGGTGGACACCTTCCCCTTGTGTTTGGCCAGTGAAGCTTCCTGGCAGTTGGCATCTCTCATTTGAGACTTGGGAAGAGTGGCCTTTGGCCCAGTGTGGTCATCCTAAATGGGTGGCGTGCTTGGTGGACCCGTGCATTTACAGCTGGGCGTGCATTTATACAGCATAATGCCCTGCAGTAAGGCCCAATCCAAAAGGTGAGCAGCTTCTGCTGCATCAGGTGCTGGACACTCTGCTCCAAAGAGGCCCTCACATGCGGTGAGCAGAGATGAGGAAATAGTCGCCCAGGTTACACAACTGAGCAAGACCATGCAAGCTTGTGTGGCAGTATGTAATCAACTTGCTCAGAAGGGGCTGCAGGCTACAGCGGCTAACCCCTCTGCCAGCACTTCTGCTTCACAACACACAGAAGTGCTGCCCACTCAACCCTCACCTGAATCTCAGGTGGTGGACACAGCACGTGGTCCTGTGGTGGCTATGGCTATGGAGGTTGGGTATCCCACCATAGCCGATGTGTGGGAACTCCTGCAAAGGGTTCCAGGTGTGGGGCAACAGGGTGCTGCTGCCCCGTGTCTGATCAGTCTACTTTGGCAGATTATACAATCTCCTGTGTGGAGCGGTTTTTGCAGGTGGAGGCGTGCGGGGATAGTAGATCAGGCAGGAGCCTCTGCGTCTCAGCATGACACCCGAGCTGTTGTGGGGCCACACTTCGAGGGATCTACACAGTCGGCTGCTGATGCTTCCCAGCAAGCTTCTACATCAGGTGTGTCTCCTTCTTCCCCAGCACATGTGTCTTGGCCCACCTCGGTATGGGTTCCAGGTGGTCAGGTTGGGCAGAGTTTGGGGGTCAAATGCCCCAACTCTGCATCGCTGGAAGCACCCTCGATGACATCTGAGTCTTCCCAGGTCCCTAACTTGAGGATGCAGGTGGCGCAGCCAGTGGTTACCATGGCTGGTGAGGCATCAAGAGCACCTTCTTTAGGCCTGGTTGGTTCAACAGTGAACAGAATAGGGGAATGCACCCCATATGCTGGGATGTCTACTCCGCTGGGCTCTCACCTTCCCCTTGCTACTAAAGAAAGAATTTGGAAAGGAGAATATATAGATTTATTTTCTCTTACTTTTAGAGATCCTGAACCAAGGATCATGGTTAAGGACGGGATAGTATTTAGCCTACCTAAGAAGTTCCAGGCCTTTAAACACCCTAAGTTGGAACGTAATTTTGTCAATTGGATAATGAGCTTAACTATTTGCAGGGGAGTGGTCGAGGAAAAAGAATCTCATAGGTCACCTGATTTTTCCAAATATCAGGAAATTATGATTAAAGCATACATGAACTGCCATCACAATTCATGTGGTGCAGCTTGGCTGCAATATGATAAGCAGTTCAGAATGAGGGCTGCCCAAGATCACTCACTGTCATGCAGACATGTGCAATTGGAACTGTGGGCAGATGTGATGGTGGGTGCCTCCCCTTCAAGCCATTGTGACAATGGGTTTGTGCCCATGGTTATGCAGCAGAGAGGACAAAATGCAAGGCCTGGCACGGGTGAAAGAAAGCAATTTGGTATTTGCTGGGACTACAATGGAGGTAGGTGTAGGAGGCAACCCTGCAGGTTTGAGCACAAGTGCAACATCTGCGGGGAAATCACCCTGGCACTTCCTGTGTTAGAGGCAAAAGGTTAGGTGTTGGGGGCACAACCCAGCCATTGTCACCTGGAGGAAAAAGCACCATCACCAATTAATTTGGAGGCAATGGTGCCATGGCTCCAACATATACCCTAATAGGGATTCAGCTTCTTACATACTCAATGGTTTTTCAATGGGTTTTCGTATCCCTTACTCAGGGACCAGGGAACACCGTTATGCGCCCAATGCTCATTCTGTGAATGAATTGCCAGTTATAATAAGGGACAAGCTGGCAAAAGAGGTAGCAGCGGGCAGGATTTCAGGCCTTCATGATCACCTCACAATTCCTACCCTTCGCTTACCCCCTCTGGATGTGGTGCCTAAGAAAGCCCCAGGGGAATTTAGGTTAATTCACAACCTTTTTTATCCGAAGGGTGATTCTGTTAATGATGCCATAGACCTAAAACTTACTTCTGTTAAGTATGCTTCCTTTGATTCAGCTGTTAAGATGGTCAGGGCGTTAGGCAGGGGAGCACTGTTGGCAAAATGTGATATAAAATTAGCCTTCAGGTTGCTCCCTGTTCACCCAGATGACTTTGATCTTTTGGGTTTTTAATTTGATGGAAAGTATTACTTTGACAAAGCTATGCCAATGGGGTGCTCTATTTCATGTTCAGCTTTTGAAGCATTTAGCACATTCCTGCATTGGTATGCGGTTAAGAGGTCAGGCAATAATGCAATCATCCATTATTTGGATGATTTTTTAATAGCAGGAGCCCCCAATTCTTCAAGATGTAGTGACACTTTAGTAGCCTTTCAGTTGGGAGTTCCTTTAGCAGAGGAGGAGACTGAGGGCCCTGACACACGGCTTACCTTCTTGGGGATCGAGATGGACACCATGGCTGGGATATCTCGTTTACCAAATGACAAGCTAGTGGCTATGAGGGAGCAGGTTAGGTCATTGATGGGGAAGCATAAAGCTACACTCCACGATTTTCAATCCCTTACAGGCTTGTTAAATTTTTCATGTAAGGTAGTAGTTCCAGGACGAGCATTTTGCTCACGACTGTATAGAGCCACTAAAGGGGTTTCTGCTCCACATCATCATATAAGAATTACCAAGGGGATTCGTGAGGATTTGAAGGTCTGGGAGTCCTTTTTGGAACAATTCAATGGGATTTCGTTTTGGAGGTCTGAAATGCTGCTGAGGGCAGATTTTCAGGTACACTCTGATGCTGCTGGTGCCCACAGATTTGAAGTTTATTGGAATGATCAGTGGGCTGCAGAGGCATGGCCTCCTGCCTGGACAGAACGCGGTCTTACTAGAGACCTGACATTCTTGGAACTGTTTCACATATTGGTGACTGTACACTTATGGGTAAATCAATTTGCTAACAAGATCGTCTGGTTTTGGTGTGACAACCAGGCAGTGGTTCAGGTGGTAAATTCCCAGTCTTCCAAGTCCTCAAGGGTGATGAGCTTGGTTAGGGTTATGGTGACTCAGTGTTTGAAATTCAATGTTTTGTTTCAAGCTTACCACGTGCCTGGTTTGCTTAACCCTTTGGCGGATGCCCTCTCTCGTTTTCAGTTCTCCAAGTTCTGGCAGCTGCCTCCCGAGGCTTTGACACACCCACTGGAGGTACCAGCACTTCTGTGGAGCCTTGGAGACTAGAAATCAACAGGGCAATCCTTCAATCTATCATCCCATCTACACACAAGTCTTATCAGACAGCCTTGAATGCATTTAGATAGTTTTTATTGGAAACAGGGGAGGTGGAAGTCTGGCCCATTAAGGTCGACCTCATTCTGCAATTCATAGTGCATCTTAGACAAACGGGTTTGTCTCCTGTTACCATCAGGAGCAGGTTGACTGCCCTGGCCTTTTACTCCAGGGCCAGTGGATTGCATGATCCTACCATAGATTTCAGGGTTAGGAGAGCTCTAGAGGGTTGGACTAGATCAGGGGTAGGCAACCTTTCCCCTTTAAGGGCCGATGGACTTCAGCTCCCAGAAGCCTCAGCCATGTCGGCCAATAGCTCCTGGGATTCTGGGAGCTGAAGTCCCTCGGCCCTTAAAGGGGAAAGGTTGCCTGCCCCTGGACTAGAGAATCTCTCATGGTTAAGGACACCCATTTGCCAATAACCGGCCCAGTTTTAGTAAATTTATGACAACACTTAGCCAATACATGTTCTTCGCTGGAGGAATTGGCTTTGTTTAAGGCCGTATTCAATGTAGCTTTCTTTGTGGCCTTGAGGATCAGTGAGATTGTCCCTGGCTCTCGCAGTGATCAATCAGGTAGGGCACTCCTGCTCTCAGATGTTATCTCATCAGGATATGAGATTCAGATTTCCATCAGGCATTCAAAGACTGACCAGTTAGCTAAAGGTCAGTCTATTACTTTAGCTCAGGGGTAGGCAACCTTTCCCCTTTAAGGGCTGAGGGACTTCAGCTCCCAGAAACCTCAGCCATGTTGGCCAATAGTCCCATGTTGGCTAATAGCTCCTGGGATTCTGGGAGCTGAAGTCCCTCGGCCCTTAAAGGGGAAAGGTTGCCTACCCCTGCTTTAGCTAAAGCACCTGAGGGACAGATCTGCCCTGTCATGACAATGGCAGATTACTTAAAGCAGGGGTAGGCAACCTTTTTGAGCCGGAGGCCGGGTTGCTGTCCCTCAGACAATTGGGGGGGGGGGGGGCAAAGCACCAAAAACAAATAAATAAATAATTTAAAAAATAAAAAAATAAAAAATATATATGCATGCACACTCTCTCAGCCCCAGAAAAGCTATGGCAAATCCCCTGTGGAGATTTTGCCAAGAAAATCCCAAGAACAAGTAATAACAACAATAATCAGTATTATCATGGCGGGCGGTGGCAGCAGGGGGTGGCGGCAGTGGTGGCAGCGACAGGACCAGCCTGGGGCTGGTCCAAAGGCCTTGGGGGGTCGCATCCAGCCCCCGGGCCTTAGGTTGCCTACCCCTGTCTTAAAGGTTAGACAAAATGTACCAGGATATTTGTTTGTGCATTCATCAGGTATGCCATTAACTCAATTTCAGTTTAGGGTGGTTTTAAAGGAGACTCTGAAGCGAGCCAATTTACCTCTCACTCACTTTTCTTCTCATTCTTTTCGCGTTGGTGCAGCAACTGCTGCAGCTGTTCACGGTTTAGGTGAAGCCGATATTCACCGAATTGGCCGGTGGAGATCGAAGGCATTCAAATCTTATATCTGCACGTGACAGAACTTTGCTATTTGTGATAAAACTAATTGGCCTTATTTGTCAAGTATAGCTGGCTTCTTTCATGGAAAAATCTGGATAGTGGGCCACAGTCTCGTCTTCTGGGCGGAACGCCATATAGTGGAACAGCGATGTGACCCCACCTTGGGAGTGGCGAACATTGGCAACCTGCAATGGTTTGGTCACAGGGGCATGCAATGGGGAGCCTTACTTCCCATGATTATAGAACTGTCAAGGACCCATCCGCACCCCAGAGTTTTAGTTATACACTTGGGGGAGAATGATCTAGTCACGATTCCATGTCTCCAGCTTGTGAAACAAATGGTCAAGGACTTGCAGGAGATAAGGAAGCACATTCCCGGTGCTGTTTTGGTATGGACTAAGTTGCTACCAAGGCGTAGCTGGCCTGGGGCCCATAAAGACGCCTCCATAAATGGCGCAAGATGTTGGCTCAATCGTTCTATAGTGAAGCAATTGACCAGATAGGGCATTTTTGTAATTGACCATGTTGGTATCCAGATAACCTTGCCTCAGCTGTACAGGGGGGATGGGGTACACCTCTCTTCAGAGGGCTCAGAAGTTTATATACAGTCACTCTCTGAGCACATCAAAAAGGTGTTCGGGGGGGAGGGAATGCCAAGCTAGGCTGGCCCTCTCTTGTGGCAGGTAACAACCCCCTACCCACAGAAACCTAATTGACTAATTAAAAATTGATTGGGATTAATTTGGTAAAATTAAATTGGTGGAAGTGACGTCAGTAGTTCAGTTCATGATGTCATTAAGTTAGTTACATCATATAATACAATATGATGTCATTTCCGCTTAGGGGGGCAAAATTGTTTGTTGTTGTTATTTACATGCTTTGTCACATGAAGTGAGGGACCCCCCACTTGGTTTAGTCACACCTTCACATACACATGTGACAAAGCATTTGTGTATTTAATTGTAAACTGTGTTCTAGATAGACCCTTTACAGCTAAATAAAGTTGTGGCCTGTTTATACCCACAAGAAGGCGTCACTTGTCCTTTGTGCCAGTGCAAAGACCCCCCCCGACTTGTCGGGAGGGGGTACTTGTTGCGCCAGCCATTTTAGGATGGTTGGCTGGGCGCACAGGAAGTTCCGCCTTGGTTCCTGCGCACCTAGCCAATCAGCTATAGTATATGTTGTAGTAAAGCACGCTGGGAAATCTCATGGTGCTGAAAACAACACGAGGTTTCCTGCAGGATCTTGGGGCTATATAGCCCTGCACTGCCACGTGGCAGCAGCCATTTTAGAGCAGCAGCTGAGTGACCCAACCCTCCCACCCTAATTTTAGGGTTTGATGTTAGGCTACTCTCAGGCTTAGGCTGGTCGCCTTCAGGGGCCGGGAGGGAATTTTTTTCCCAGGGCTGCTTCCCTCGGTTTTTCGCCCTCCCTGAGATTATTTTGGTATTAGATCAGTGGGTTTGGGTCACATTATTGATATATCTTAATTATGGTTTTATTGCCAAGCTTTGTGATGTATATTTGACATCAAAGTTAATTGCTTATTTACCTGAATTTTGGCTTAGTCGCAACTTGGGGACGCAAGGTCTGTATAAAAGTTGTAGAGTTAATAATTGTGGGGGTGGGTAACAACCCCTTACCCACAGAAAAATAATTGGCTAATTAAAAATTGATTGAGATTAATTTGGTTAAATTAAATTGGTGGAAGTGACGTCAGTAGTTAAGTTCATGACGTCATTAAGTTAGTTACGTCATATAATAGAATATGACGTCATTTCCGCTTAGGAGGGGTGAAATTGTTTGTTGTTGTTATTTGCATGCTTTGTCACATGAAGTGAGGGACCACCTACTTGGGTTGGTCACACCTTCACATACACATGTGACAAAGCATTTGTGTATTTACTTGTAAATTGTGTTTTAGATAGATCCTGTACAGCTAAATAAAGTTGTGGCCTGTTTATACCCACAAGAAGGCGTCACTTGTCTTTGTGCTGGTGCAACAGAAACTTGGGCAGAAACTTCTGGTTGTTTTGCATTTTGACTGCCACTTTAGACATCTCAGAGACAAGAACATCCACATTTGAATGGTTTTCCCCATCTCACACATGAATAATTGTACCATCACTAAGGAAAAAAAAAATAAGGGGCAGATATTTTAAAACTTCCATCTGTAGTTTTTTTTAATGACTTGGATAAAGAAATAGAGGGCCACTCTATTATCAAATTTGGAGATGACACCAAATTAGGAGGAATAGCTAATACCCCAGAGGACATGATCAAAATTAAAAATCACCATAATAGATTAGAAAACTGGGCCAAAACTAACAAAATGAATTTCAACATGGAGAAATGTAAGGTAGGCAGAAAAAAAAATGAAATGCAGAGATATAGGATGGCAGGCACCTGGTTTGACAACTGTACATGTGAAAGGGATCTAGGAGTCCTAGTAGACCACAAGTTGAACATGCGTCAACAATGTGATGTGGCAGATAAAAAAGCCAATGAGATTCTAGGCTGCATCACTAGAAGTATAGTGTCTAGAGCAAGAGAGATAATAGTACCACTCTATTCTGCTTTGGACAGGCCTCACCTGGAATACAGTGTCCACTTCTGGTCACCACAATTTAAAAAGGATGTTGACAAGCTGGAGTGTGTCTAGAGGAGGGCGACTAAAAAGGTGAAGGGTCTGGAAACCATGCCCTATGAGGAACGACTAAGGGAACTGGGTATGTTTAGCCTGGAGAAGAGATGGTTAAGAGATGATATGATAGCTCTGTTTAAATATTTGAAGGGATGTCTTATTGAGGATGGAGCAGTCTAGGACATGGAGCAATGAATGCAAACTACAGGAAAAGAGATTCCACCACAATATTAGGAGGAACTTCCTGACAGTAAGAGCTGTTTGACAGTGGAACACATTCCCTCAGAGAGTGGTGGAGTCTCCTTCTTTGGAATTTTTTAAACAGAGGCTGGATGGCCATCCATTGATTTAATTGTGAGTTCCTGCATGGCAGGAGGTTGGACTGGATGGCCCTTGAGATATCTTCCCATTCTATGATTCTATTATTCTAGTTTGCTGTGACATTGCTTAATGATATCTGCATCAACATGAATCTGATTGTGTGTTTCCTATTTTTTTTTCTAGTTAGCTATAGGACAATTTATAAGAAGGTGAGAATAGTTTTTTGTGCTGATCTCTTCAAAACGTTACACTAACATATGAATAGTTTCCACATTTTAATTTTACATTCACATTTATGTTGGACATGCTTAAGAAATTCTCAGTGACTACATACCAAAATGAAACTCAAGTATATGAAGATCCAGGGGAAAGGAAGCTCATTTTCCACATTTAAATGTTCACACTCCCTGAGCTACAGGAAGAGAATGAATAGATTGGATTGGTTCATAGTGTCCTTACTGTCTTTATGGTGTCTTCTCTGCTATTTATATATATTTTATTATCTCACTGATTTTCACCATCCGACAGTTTGTAGGAGCAATGCTGACATCTAACATTAACTACTTAGTTGTTGTGAGATACAAAGAGTTATTGGCAGACAAGATTGCTTGAAATTAGAGTTGCCAAGTTGGATACAGGATGATACTCTTGTAACTTTAATCCTAAAGAGATTGTGGAGCAGGATAAGGTACTATAAAAAACTCAAGTGAGATGAAGATACTTGTCTTTTCTTACCTTCTGCTCCACCATCTCTTCAGAATCAAAGTTACAGAAGCCCTGCCAACCTTACTTGCAATTAATGAAAGAATTAGGAACTATAGCTTCTTGAAAATAGTTATTGTCACTGATGATATACATAACCTCATCATTCTGTAATGTCACTGTAACAGGATGGGATATGTTGAGGTCAGTGCTGGTAAGCTTGTTACTCAAGTGATTAATCATTTCCCTGAAAGCAGGACTGCTAGAGAGCAAAACACACAAGATTTGCCCCTGTCTGGTTATCATCTTGTATCAGAATGCCCAATGAAGCAAAAAATCATTAACATGTCAGACTGATCCATTTGAATTGGAAAGTGCAGAGAATTCTCAGTACTTAAAGGAATTCTCTTTTGCCTTTCCAGGAGAAGAGGCCTGGATGCTTAATGTTTCTCAGGTTATGAAGTCCATGTGGAACAAATTCTAGACATTCAGAATAGGTGGTAGCTAACTAATATTCATTCTTACATTTCAGTCAACTACTTGTAACATAACCTGTTGCTACAGTTTACCACCAAAGTCTTACATTCAAAATGGCACAGTAGAGTGACTGCAGGGTTGTATCAGACTATATGGCAGAGCCTGGAAAAGTAGCTTCTTTGAATTACAACTCTTTAAATCTCATGGACAGAATGGTGACAGGCCATGCTTGCTTGAATATTCTGGGAGTTGTAGGCCAAAAGGTAGCTTTCCCCCATTTGACTATGCAGTTCAGTAGAAAGGATAACATAACTGAAGTTACAATAATGAAGAAGCTGTAATATATTCCATTTTCATCCACTCTTATAAGACCCTGTGACCTCCCCATTATCATTACTTGAGTCACTGTTAACCCTTCAGAAAGTGTTGACTTGCACAAAATATAATGCTGTCCCAGAAGATACATTAGGTATGCTGTATAACTTTACTGGAGCAGTGTGAAAAGTTGACCCAACCTTTGCCTTTTTACATATAGTTCTAGGCATGTGGGTTCTCACTGTGCACTCAAACTTGAAAAAGAATGAAGAAACAGTAACTTTACTAGTTCCATAGGTTGCAGAGAAAGTAGAAATGTAAGCAAAAAAACAGATGAAATGGAGTAAAAATTTATGAGAGCTGCTGTTTGATTACTTATCTCTCTTTTAGACTGCCTCAAGGTCCATCTGCCATAAATCAGCATATGTGCATGATGTAATGTTTTGACGCCTTCAGTTACTTGGAGGGACCAGCAGTCATGCTAGGGCATTTAATGCTAGTATTAAAAATCTGAATCCACTGTTACATGTAAGGCTAAATTTATTAAGTAAACAATTGCTTTCATAAGCATCAAGAAGTGAAGAAAGCAAAAGAAAGAGGAGCAGAAAATCTTACCAGGAAGGAGAGGGAAGACAAAAGAAGTTATCATGGAGGACAGGATTTTAAACTCCACTATAGCCATCACAATAACAGATACTGGCTGACCTTGAAAAATGCAACATTATAATCAGTTACGGCAGAGGCTGTTAGCTTCCATATCAGAGGGGTGGTGAATCTTCTCTGCATTTTAGTGCAAATTTTCAACAAGTTATGTAGATGCTGAGCTCTATACTTAAAATAGGCCCAGCACCTTGGATAGGAGCAAGCCAGCATGGTGTTGTGGTTGGAACATTGGACTTGGACACTGGGAAATGGAGTTTGAATCCCCACTCAGACATAGAAACCCATTGGATTACTTTGGGTAAATCAAACTCCCTCAGCCTCAGAGGAAGACAAGGGCAAATCCCCTCTGAACAAATTCTGCCAAGAAAATCCCATGATAGGGTCACCTAAGGTCACCATAAGTCAGAAATTACTTGAAGGCGCACAACAACAACTTTGGATAGCTTCTTTAAACTTCAGGCTAAAACTAGGAGCAGATTCACAGTCCCTGCTGTTATGAACTCGTGAGTCAGAAAAAATTAGAGCAATATGAAATTTTATTTCTTGCAAACAAATGCGAACTAAAAGAATTCAACCACTTCCCATGGAGTTTCAGGTAACATCATAGGAGAGGGCATCCCTTCAAACTCTTGTTTATAAGCTCTCTACATTATAAGGGTGAAGAAAGATGCACAAGTTAGATGGGGATGGGACATCTCTCTTTTATGAATTTCTTTTAAACTGTAACTTATGTTTGCTTCCAAGCTACCAAGCAAGTGGGTAAAATATTCAAATCTTAAAATGCTTCGGTGATTTTTTCAAATAAAAATAAAAATGTGTAGCCTCAAAATGATAGCAAATATACTGCTGTGAGTGGATATTTCAGTGGTGGACCACCATTTCTAAGGTAAGTCTCTGTCTTAATAATGCCAGCAGGAATGTTATTTGGAGAAGAATGATCCAAAACACACTGCAGAAATTATCCAGTATGAGACTGCTTGTACTACCCTGGCTCAATGCTAGGGAATTCTGGGAACTGTAGTTTTGTGAGACATTTAACCTTTTCTGTCAGAGAGATCTGGTGCCATAATAAACTACAATTCCCAGGATTCTCTAGCACTGAGCCAAGGAAGTTCAAGCGATCTCAAACTGGATTATTTCTGCAATGTGTTTTAGGGCCTTTACAGACTGCCAGAAATAATGCAGCTTCAGGCCACTTTAACTGTCCTGGCTCAGTGCTAGGGAATCATGGGAATTGTATTTTTTTCTGGGACGTTGAGCCTTCTCTGTCAGAGAGTTCTGGTGCCACAGTAAACTACAGTTTCCATGATTCCTTAGTACTGAGCCAGGACAGTTAAAGTGGCCTCAAGTTGCATTATTTCTGGCAGTCTGTCACCTTATGACAGTGTGCTGTAATATTTTGCATGTTGGACTATGATTCTGGAGATCAGGGTTCGCATCCCTGCTTGATATGGAAACCCACTGGGTGATTTAGACAAGCCACACTCTCTCAGCCTCAGGGGAAGGGAATGGCAAAGTTTCTCTGAATAAATCTTACAACAACAACAAAACTCCCATTATAGGTTCACTTTAGGGTTACTATATGATGAAAAAGACTAGAAGGCACACAACAACAACCGAAATGATAACCACAACCACAACCACAACAATAATCAGCTCATGACATTGATACACAGGTTGATAGTTAAGGAAGTTCACTTTCCAGAACTTGGTCCCCAAGGGGTTGAATGGTTTTTATCTGTAAAAATTTTCCTAGTGACTGATCTTGTTCCTGGAGTTAGGATGTTTGCTTGTTTTATATTTTGGCTTGTGCTACTGGGTGCATAATTGTTTATCATATTGTGATTTGTATTTAGTGATACTTAATATGTCTTTTTGCTGAAAAGTGCCTAATAAATTTGTAAATAAATATTATGCATAAAATCACTTGAGTTCCCCATCTGCTCATCATTTCTTAAGCCATGAATTTTGTGTTTATTCATTACAAATGGTAATTATTTGCTTTCAGTGTGTATCTTTCTCCATCTGTGCAAACAACTTGTTGGCTTTAATGGTTCTAAGCTTTACTTTGAATTGATTATTTGACCATAGTAAGGATGAGATTGTTACACTGACAGTTTGTTACTTGCAGCCTGCTAATGTATGCAATGTTGTTGTTTTTTAATTTTACTTGACTAATTGCACTTCACGTTTGCCAATTGATGATAGTTCCATGTGAAAGGCATGGAATAAGACTGGCATTTGATTAAAATATAGCCTTCTTTAGATGCTACTAGCAGCAATTGTCTTACCAAACTGAGGAGAAATATGCCATACATGGGACATGCTGAATAAATGGACAACAAGTCACCACATGATAAATATAAAACACTTTGGTTGTTTTCTAAATGTGTATGATAGTGGTCTGTGGTGTAATCCTATGCATATATATTCTGAAGTCACCTCAATGGTGCTCACTCCCAGGTAAACATGCATAGTTTCTTTGAATCCTGATGTGGGAGAAAGGTGGAATACAAATGAAGGCTGGAATCCTGTATCAGCTACATAGGGCCTGTACAGACTGGCTAAAAGAGCTGGCCTGGGGGTGGAGTTGGAGTGGGGTGAGGTGACTGCATGCCAGCCACCCCAACTCTGTCCCAATGCCATCATCACACCACTGAAGCAACCACATGGTGTGTGGCAAAAAGACACGTCTTCAGCACAGCATTTACACATGCATTTACATAGGGCTAGCCCTATGGATTTCATAGGGTTTCCTTAAACAAGAAATACTCAGAGGTATTGTCATATAACCTGGTATTTATTAGTGGTCTCCCATCCAAGTACTAATCAGGGCTGACCCTACTTAGCTTGATGACTAAGGGGGGAAGCAGACGAGGGCCTCTGGGACGCCATGGGACGGTGCGCCGCGGGACCGAGGCATCCGCACCGCGGCGCACCGTCGGCACCCCTGAAAGGAGCGCTAAATCAGATGTCAATGAAAGTGCGCCCCAAAAGTGTAGGGCGCACTTTCACTGACTTATCTGCCACAGCGTGTCCGGATGCTGCAGCGGGAGGTTGCCCTTGGAGCTCCGGCCATACGGAGGGCCGGTGGCTCCGAGGACGACGGCTCTATTACCCGTCTGCCGAGGCCCTAAATTGTTAACTGCCTCAAGTCACTCTGATTTATGGAGAGCCTATGAATGAGAGACTTCCAAGTCTCCCTGTCATGAACTATCTTGCTCAGGTCTTGAAGACTCAGAGATAGAGAATAAACTTGGATTATGGTTATACTAATGGTTATATGGTTATAGTACTTATACTAGCTATTTGGCACATTTAGTCTGGCTTCTCAGCCAGCAGTGCTATTGTCAACATAGCACCACAAGAGCATGCAATCTCATACCACACAATATGGTGCCATTGTGGGGCTTCATTCATAATCATAGGAAAAATCATCTTTGGCAATGCTAAGCACATTTTCTAGTTATTAATCCTCAAAAGAATTAACATTATCTGATGCAAAACAGTAAAATGATTAAGTTTACAGGGCAAGACTACCTAGTTGCCTGGGAGCAATGCTATTGAACTCAGTGGTATTTACTTCTGTTTGCATCAGTTCAACATACAGAACATACAGATCTTCAGTCAGCTGAAATGCAATATTTAGCTGTTAATTAGAAATGCAGACATCTCCTACAGATGTATTGTCATTTAAATGCTAGGATTTCTAGGTCAAAAATAATTGTGAAAAAAAATTCCATTAAGTAAAATCTCATTTAAAAAAAAAGTACCACCAAGCCTCTGCTTGATTATTTGCCTAATTTTCTACCTGCTTATGCTAATCTGTCACAAACAATAGGAAAACAAAACACCTGATTCCTTAGCAAGTGAAAGACTGACAACTAGTCTGATGTTTTGGCAGCTGATGTCATTGCTGACATCTTTACTACATGGTTGCTGCCCATTGAAAGTTATGGAACTCTATTGTATTATGGTCACATTGGCCAAACTTACTTCACACTTCTGGAATGAATATGCAAAGTTTTATACTTGTCGAGCAATTGAGCATGCAGACAAGTTTTTCGGAAGCTTTCTTCACTTTGCAGAGAAGAACACCCAGTGACCTTGGCTGTTCAGGAATGCATCCTCCCTGCTTCTGATGAAACAGATTGAAGCCAAGTTTAACTCCAAAGAGGCACTTTTATTCTTTAGTTGCAGTATGTACAGAAAACTATATACACTCACCACTGACCAAGGACAACACAAGACAACCCACATGCTGTGGTCTCAGTTTTTTATAGACACTTGCCATGCGGCCTCTAAGTCCAGCCTCTTCCTGTGACTTCTTCCTGTGTCACTTGAATTATTGTTCCCCAAACATGATGACACAATATGTTTACACTTGGTCTATGTGCTCTCTGGCACATCCTGACCTTGGACACTGCTCAGATGTTTTGAGTCCCAGCTGAAAACAACTTTCCCAGCTAGCAAGCTGTAAAGTGACCTGTAGTACCCTTTGTCACTTTCCCACACCTGGACATTTAAACTCAGGTTACAAATCCCAACAATACTTCATCTTTTAATCTTTTCCAAATCTTGTAGTTGTTATTAACTGCCATCAAATCATAGAATCAGAGTTGGAAGAGATCACAAGGGCCATCCAATCCAACCCCCTGCCCTGCAGGAATAGTTGGATTAATAATAATAATAATAATAATAATAATAATAATAATAATAAATTTTTATTTATATTCCACCCCTCTGCTTGGCAATCAAGGTGGCATACAGTAATTTAAAAAGAAACAGTTAAAACGCCCATCCCACACCCTAACCCTCCCACCCATTAAAACAGAATTAAACTAGATTGGAATAAAAATCAACAACATAGTTAATAGAATAAAACAATATAGGGTGACATGCCATGGTGGCCAGGAGAGTGAATAAAAGATCGCCTCCAATTAGCTGGGAAGTTGTTCCGGGAAGGCCTGCCAGAAAAGATCCATCTTTACTGACTTTTTAAAGGCAGCAAGAGTGGTGATGTGATGGATCTTATCCAGCAGACCATTCCAGAGTCTGGGAGCGGTCACATAGTCTTCATAGGTTGCAGCAGATTCCTCCCAGAGGACCAAAGTGCGCGGGGGAGATCATATGGGGAGAGGCAGTCCTGAAGATAAGATGGACCCAATCCATGTAGGGCTTTAAAGGTCAAAACCAACACCTTGTACTGTGCCCAGAAACTAATCGGCAGCCAGTGGAGGGATTTAAGCACCGTTGTTATATGCTCCCTCCTAGATGTTCCGGCAATTAATCTAGCTGCCATGTTTTGTGCCAACTGAAGTTTTTGGGTTAAGCACAAGAGTAGCCCCATGTAGAGTGCATTGCAGTAATCCAGAAGCAAGGTTACCAGAGCGTGTACCACAGTTTCCACATCCCTCATGTCCAGATAAGGGCGCAGTTGGCATATCAGCCAAAGCTGATAACAGGCACTCCTGACTGCCGCATTCACCTGACTAGTCATGTGAAGCGATGAACCTAGGAGCACCCCCAGACTGCGAACACAGTCCTTGGAGGAGAGTGTGACTCCATCCAAGACTGGAGACTGTATTCCCAGATCTGGTTTCGGGCTTGTGACTGTCACTACCTCCGTTTTGTCTGGATTTAGCTTCAATCTGTTTTTCCTCATCCAATCCATTACTGCTCCAAGACAGTCATTAAGAGGAGAGATGCCATCTGAAGCCTGAGCCGATGATCTGGTCATGGAGATATATATCTGGGTGTCATCAGCATACTGAAGACACTGTGCTCCAAGCCTCTGAATGATCTCACCCAGCAGCTTCATATAGATATTAAATAGCATCGGGGACAGGATGGTGCCCTGAGGGATGCCACAATTAAGCTCAAGTTTGGAAGAGCAACTGTCCCCGAGCCTCATCCTTTGGGATCTGCCCAAGAGGAAGGAACGGAACCACTGCAAAGCAGTGTCCCTGATTCCTAACTCTCTCAGGCGATCCAAGAGGATGGAGTGGTCTATTGTATCAAAAGCTGCTGAGAGATCCAAGAGCACCAACAGGGTCACACTACCCTGTCTATGTCCAAGCAGATGTCATCGGTCAGAGCTCCACTCCATATCTTGTCCTGAAGCCAGTTTGAAATGGATCAAGATAATCGGTTTCATCCAAGACTGCTTGGAGCTGGGAAGCAACTGCCCTCTTGATCACCTTGCTTAAGAAAGGTAGCAAGGAGACTGGTCTATAATTATTTCTATCCAGGGGGTCCAGGGAAGGTTTTTTTCAGGAGTGGCCTGATGGCCGCCTCCTTCAAGCATGATGGTAACATGCCTTCCCTGAAGGACACATTGATTGTATCCCGCAAGAATACTCTCAGGGCGTTCCCCCCCCAGGAGGACTAGCCAAGATGGGCATGGATCGAGAGGGCAAGTCATCTTCCTCATTTTTCCAAGGAGCTTGTGCACGTCATCGGTACTCACAGATTGAAACTGATCCAGTAAATTGCCATCAACTGAGTTGCTGGACACCTCATCTATGAATTCTGTCAAAACAATGATGTCTAGGTCGGCTCTTATCCGAGAGATTTTATCTGCAAAGTAGATGTTAAATGCATCACAGCAGGCTATCGTTGGGTTGAATAGGGGATTCAGCCCCGGGGGAAACTTTGTCAACTCCCCCACCACCCTAAACAGCTCTGCTGGATGGGACTCTGCAGACGCAACACGTGCAGAACAGAAAGATTTCTGCGCTGCACGTAAAGCCTCCCAATAGGCATCAAGATGCTTCCTATGGAGAGTTCTGTCAGATAAGAGCCGAGTCATCTGCCACTTGCACTCTAGTCATTGTCCAACTTGCTTCATCCTCCTAAGTTCTTCTGTATACCAGGGCTTATGATTTGAAGTGGGTTGGAAAGGACGCTTGGGAGCAATTGTGTCGATAGCCCTGGTGAGATCGGTGTTCCAGGTATTAACCAAGGCTTCGACAGAATCACCGGCATCACCAATTAAACCCTCTAGGGCCTTCTGGAAACCAATTGGTTCCATTAGCCTTCGAGGGCAGACCATTCTAATAGAGCCGCCACCCCCGGGGGGGGGGGGCAGATAGTGGCCTTTAGCTCTATCTTGACCAGGAAATGATCTGTCCATGACAATGCGGAGGCTTTTATAACCTCCGCCCATGGATATTCCTGTTCCGTACTACAAACTCCATCGAGGGTATGACCAGCACAATGTGTGGGCCTGTCAACCAATTGGGATAGGCTCATGTTTGTCATGGTCTCCATGAACCCCCAAGCTGCACCAGTTAGATTGGACAAGCTGGTCTTGAGTGTGATGTTGCAGTTGCCCAGTATCAAAAGTCTGGGCAACTCCAACAGCAACTCTGAGACCACCTGTGTCAGCTCGGTTAAGGAGTCTGTTAAGCAACGGAGTGGTTGGTATACCAACAGAATTCCCAAACTATCCCTGGTTTTCAGGCTAAGGTACATGCACTCAATGTAGGTTGTTTTCTGGATAGGCTTCCTGGTCAAGGTTAGGTTGTTTCTATGAACCAAGGCCACACCGCCCCCCCATCCACTTTCCCTTATCTGCTTACGAACCGAGTACTCAGCTGGGAGGGTCTGCGCCCATGTGGCAGTGCTGGCATCTCCCAGCCAGGTCTCGGTAAAGCATGCCAGGTCGGCCGTCTCGTCCAATAAGAGGTCGTGGATAATATGAATCTTATTCTTAACCGACCTGGCATTGCAAAGGAGCAGAGTAAGGGTCTGTGGAATGGATGGTGTGCTCTCCAAGTTATCCTGGGAAACAGAGTGAACTGAAAAAGGGATAGGTATTACACATCGATCCCTTCTTCTTTTGTAACATTTCTTCACTCTGTTACCACCATACCTACCCTGCCCCCACACAACCTCAATGTTCGCTCCCAGATTGTTCCCGGCTCCATTATAAGGTGATGATGACAGGCAATCCAGCTAATCCCATTCTATGATAAGTAGGCAGTGTCTTATAATCAGTAGGCGAAAGAGCAGAGGAGATATTCCTAGTTATAATTTCTCCCAGTCCTGGTAATTCCCTGTATTCACGTTGTGGAGGGGTAGAAAATGCATATATCATTATTAATACAATACTAACAATAACTGTATTGATCCCTCCCCTGACCCAGGGCTGGTCCCAAAGCTGGTTGCAGTCCTCTGCAGCCCCAAATGCTATCGCTGCCACAGCGTGTTCACTGGAGGAGAGATGGACTCGGGGGGGTTATCCCCCGCCGATGCTCCTCTTGGCTAGCACAGCTGCAGCAGGGACAGGCCATGTCTAGATGGTCCCAGGGCTGTCCCAGGCTGGCTACAGTCCTCCACAGCCCCAAACACCATCACCACGTGTTCGGCGGAGGAGAGATGGACTCGGGGGGGGGGGGCTTTAATTCCCCCACCTTTGCTGCTCCCGGCTGGCACAGCTGCGGCAGGGACAGGCTACATCTAGATGGTCCCAGGGCTGTCCCAGGCTGGCTACAGTCCTCCGCAGCCCCAAATGCCACCGTCGCGTGTTTGCTGGAAGAGAGATGGACTCGGGGGGGGGGGGTTATCTCCCGCCGATGCTCCTCCCGGCTGGCACAGCTGCGACCGGGACAGGCTGCATCTAGATGGTTCCAGGACTGTCCCAGGCTGGCTACAGTCCTCCGCAGACCCAAACTCCACCACCGCGTGTTTATGGGGATACTATGAGAGACCTCCAAGTGTTTCTGTTATCAAAAGCTCTGCTGAGATCTTGCAAAATTAGGTCTGTGGATTCCTGAACTGAGTCTATCCATCTGCAATGTTGCCTTCCACATTACCAAGCATTATTGTTTCATCTAGTGAGTCATGTCTTCTGGCTGTATTTTGAACAGTCTCAGTTTAGTCATTTTGGCTTCTGGGGAGAGCTTAGGCTTGATTTGCTCTTGTTTGATCCATTTGTCTGTCTTTTGGCAGTCCATAGTATCTGCAGCATCATGTGAGATGAGTTGATTCTCTTCCTATCAGCTTTCTTCACAGTCCAGCTCTCACAACCATGTAAAATTAGTATACCTCTTCAGTTAAAAGATTTTTATAAATATGTATACATTAGGTAATTCTTTTACCATGCATATATTAGCTTAAATTATGCATAAAAAATGTATATGACTTTTTGTACCTATGAGCATGCACATTAAAACAAATGACACAGACTTTAACAAAGAAAATGCATAATGATGGAAAAACAGGCTGGTGAAACTTGTGTTTTAAAAATATGAGCACTGCAGAAAGTGAAAAGATACATTAATTTATCCCTAGTGGAACTGCTAAGCCAATATGCAATTAACTCCAGAGTGTAACAAATAACTGTAGACCCAATATAGCAATACATAAGACATTGTATATGAAACAAAGCATGCACAAATACAGCAGTATATATATTTCTGCAAAGAAAGAGATAATATCACATATCTGTAGCCAAACAGTTTACAGAAGAAGGATGTATTGGTAAACAAAATCTGGGAGTCTGAACCTTCAAAAGTGGTAAAAAGATTCCTTGTATGCAGACTAGCCTCAGCTGAGAAGCAAGACAAATGGGACAGGAGACATAAAGGGCACTGACCTGTAGTCATGGTTGTCTACAAGAAAGAAGGTACAAGCTTTTTCAGCAGAATGCAAATTCCTTAAGGGATTGCCAAACAAAAACTCTTCCTAACCAAAACCTATGTATGGGAGAAGCCAGTCTCAAAAAATTGCCAGGTTCACGAGCTGTAGGATGCACATGAAAGATGTCACTACAGTTCTTTCAGTAAATTTGTCTTACTATTTATGTGATAGGTGTAGGAACACGGAAAGTTGTTTTTTACTAGTTCCACATCATTGGTTCATCTAGTTTGGTACTGTTAACTCTGAGTGGCAGCAATCCTACAGGCATTCAAGCAAGTTTCTTTCCTAGCTCTGCTTAAAGGTCCAATGGTCCTCCATCAAGTATTACCTAAGGTCAATCATGCATAGGTTCCAAAATCATATAAGATCAAAGGTATTTAGCTCTCCTGCCTGTGAATTCCGTGATATAGCTTCACTATTTTGTTGAAAACATGAACAGAGGGAAAACCTAGGACTTTCAGCCCTTAAATGTGAAATCATACATTTGGTCACTTCATATCTCCATTGGGTAGGTATATTGCCCATTAATGGGAAACCTGCTTTTCTTGTGATGTGTCACTAGGATGGATTACTTCTCTTTGGATGGATATAAGGGGGCATAGAAATTGCATAAAATGAGAAAGACCTGTGAAAAATTGGTTTCACTGCAGATAAGTGCAAATAACATTTTTCCAAAACTTGAAAGATATGTTTAGAAACATTTTGTAGCACATGGCTACGTAGCCCAAAACCCCCACAAAAAACTATGGATTCGGGCTGTGAAATCCTTCGACTTCACATTTTAAAAAAATAGTTTGTTAAAACTATCCATTTGAAAGAGGAAAAGAAAGACATACTTTTAATTTGCTGAATTATTATTGTTATTGTGTGCCTTCAAGTCATTTCCAAGTTATGACAACCTAAAGGCGAACCTATCAGAGGGTTTTCTTGGCAAGATTTGTTCAGATGAGGTTTGCCTTTGCCTCAGTAACTCAGTGGGTTTCCATTGCTGAGTAGGTTTTGAACTCTGATCCAGAGCTACAGTCCAGTGCTCAAACCACCACACCATGGTGTAGTTAATTATTTTGTGAATTCATGCTATCTATTTAAATCATGAATTTCAGAAGTGCTCTTTTTGTCCTTTTTTAAATTGCTTTCCCTAATCCATCATATTTCAGATGCACTGGGGTATAAATCCCATAATCGAATTTATGGCTGGACATGGTAGAATTTGTAGTGCAATATATCTGGAAGATGGCAGGATGAGGAAGGATGTTCTATACCATGGTTGCATCCACACTGCAGAAATAATCCAGTTTGACATATTTAACTGCCATAGCTCAGTGCTATGGAATTCTGGGAACTGTAGTTTTGTGAGACATTTAGATTTCTCTGCCAGAAAGGTCTGGTTCCAAGACAAACTACAAATCTCAGATTTCCATAGCATTGAGCCGTGGCAGTTAAAGTGCTGTCAAAGTGGATTATTTCTGCAGTGCAGGTGCAGACCATTAATTAAACAACCATTTCAACTGAGGTTTGACATTAATATGCAATCTTTCTTTTTTCAAGCTGTAGTTACCCCATATGTATCCTTATTCATCTACTTATTCCACCATGGATCATTTGTCATGTCTGGAAAAAGTAAATAAAGAACAAAGAACTCATTCCAGTTAGAGGACATGTTGTTGTTGTTGGAAGCTGCCCTCAAGTCAGCCTTGACTCATAGTGACTCTGTGGATGAGACATCTCCAAGCCCTCCCCCCATCCTCAGCCTTTCTGCTTAGGTCCTACAGATTCAGACCTGTGTCCTCCCTGACTGAGTCTATCCATCTGGCATGAGCTCTTCCTCTCTTTCTGCTTCCCTCTACCTTTCTTAGCATTATAATCTTTTCTAATGAGCCATGCCTTCTCATTTTGTAGCCAAAGAGTGACACTAGCAGGCAGCAACAAGTAGCTACAACTATCATTCTATGAACTAAGAGTGGAGAATATTAGAAATATCTAGAAACATTAGAATATCAGAAATAATTTGCATATCCATGAATGTATGCAGACCATTTTTTAAAATGCTGTTAAGCCTACCCATATTTTAGGATCCTTGAGGAAGGTCTTTCTCTCAGTCCCACAAGTCACAGGATCATTTGGTGAGAATTTCAGAGGCCCCATTCACACTAGCATTTTTGCACTGGGTAGATCCAGGGAGTTTCGATAATGCAATACTGAATCTGACCTGAATGGAAATTCCCACTATGGACGTTATCACATGGGGCAAATCTGCTGGTTAATCCACACAAAACCCAAACAGAAACTGGATTAGTTTTCACATGACATCGCACAGAAACTGGACAGAAAGTGGACAGAAACTGGTGTTTTCCGAGATCTTTTGAAATTTGGTTGTTTGGAGGAAATGCAAATGCGCAATTAAGGTAAATTCGCATTTACCGTAATGTGATAGCCAAATGCGCATTTGGAAGCATTTCCCCGCATTTTCCCATGGTTCTGCGGGGTCTCCTTCCCCCTCAGCAGACGGCTTAAAAGGCCATCTTGGGGGCAAGGAAGGGGAGGGGCAGCCGCACAATCGGCGCTCCAACCCCTTCCCCAGGTCGTCCTCAGAGCAGCCGGCCCTCCGCACGGCCAGCGCTCTGGCGCTCCGAGGAGGACCTCCCGCTGCAGTATTTGCACACGCTGCGGCGGAGGAGTCAGCGAAGGTGCGCCGCAGCCTTTTGCAGCGCACCTTTGCCGACTCCAAGGACGGGCGGACATGGGCCACCCCGGGAAGCTGCGCTGCGGGGCCGAAGTATCCCCACACCTCGGCACCGCGGCGCAGCTTCGCCGTCCCTGAAACGAGGGCTAAATTGGCACTCTTCACAAGTTGCCGAAGGTGCGCCACAAAAGGCTGCTGTGCACCTTCGCCGACTCTTCCACCGCAGCATGTGCGAGGAGGTCCTCCTCAGAGCACCAGCTGTGCGGAGGGCCGGCTGCAGCAAGTGACAGCCGCGGCAAGCATAGTGTGCATGTGCTAGAAGATCATTTCTAGTACATGTACGGGATTTTCTCACTTGTGTGTGAACGTTAAATGCAGTTTCAGCGGGAGCTTACTTTAATTGTGCAATTAAGGTAATTATGTGTGAAAGCCATTTGCGGAATCAAGGTTTATTTTCGGGATTTGTCATTTCCAGTTAATTGTCGGTTTGTGGCCCACGTGTGATAACGTCCTATCTTTACCCCAATCAAATCTCTCTGGTGCAATTTAACCCTGTTGGAGTTCACATTGGCATTAGTATTGATTTGGTGTTTTTTAAACTGCCAATCAAATGATGCACATTTATGTCACATTGTTTGGGGGAATTTTTCCCCCCGTCAGCCTCAAAGGATGGTGATGGCTGTGAGCAATAAAGCCCGCAAATGGCTGAACATGTGCTTCCATTTATCTCCAACAGCCATGACTCACTGCAGGGTGCTGAGCTGGCTCTACTCCCTGGCTATCTTCAGGACTGCCATCTGCCCAGGACTGTCCTCCATTTCAGCCTTCTGTCCAGGAGGAATTCCATAGTGCCCTCCTTTTGGACTTGTTTGGTCATGTCCTACATTTTTTATTGGAATGCCCTACACTGTCTTGTCCTTGTCCTTTTAAGGTTAGGACATCTGCTCAGCATTGTTCAGAGTGGGGTTTGCCATTGTCGTCCCTCACAGGCTGAGAGAGTATGACTTGCCCAAGGTCACTCAGTGGGTTTATATAGCCGAGATGAGATTTGAACCCTGGTCTCCAGAGTCCTAGTCAAATGCTCAAGCCACAGTGGCTCATGCTGTATGAGGGCAGGGTGACTAGGAATAGTCCTGTTCCAAGATATGTCCTCAATTTCATCCTTCTGCCCAGGAGGAATTTCAAAACATCCTCCATTTAGAGCAAGGGTAAGAACAGGGTGTTCAACCTACATTTCAACCTTTCTGTTCTAGAGGAATCTCAAAATACCTTCATTTTGAGCAGGACTAAGAACAGGGTGAGTGTCCCATATTTCAACCTTCCTGTCAGGAGGAATTCCAAAATATCCTCCATTTTGAGCAGGACTAAGAACATAGTGACCAGATGTTCTCAATGTAAAGGAAAACAAAGACACAGCCAAATGTAAAATGTTGAAGAAAAAATATAGGATGTGATCAAACAAAAAGCTGGAGAAACACTCACATAAATGTCAATTCATGCTTTTTAGCCCTGCTCAAAATGGAGGACATTTTGGGATTCCTCCTGGACCAGAAAGGTTTCAAATGTGAGACATGCCTTGGAAAAGACTGAAAGACACTCTTATAGAAAAGTCAATCTGCACTTCTAACTCAAAATGGAGGATATTTCAGAATGCTTCCTGGAGAGAGAAAGAAGGCTGAAATGGAGGATGTGTCCTGGAAAAGGAGGACACCTGGTCACCCTGCCTCTGGCCCACAGATGCCTCTAATGTTTTCCTCTCCCCCAGGGGGCAGCGCTAGGTGTCCAGTGCCCGTTTGCCTTGCATCCTGTGGTCGCCTCATATCCCCCATTCCCAGTGGAGGGTTTTATTTCTGAGGAAAAAATGACCCCTTACAGCCACCCCCACTGATAGGGGTTTTTAAGTCAATCAAATCATATGCATCTTTGTTATATCGATGATATGAGTATTTAAAGGTACTGTCTACTGCCACCATGCAGTTTCAAAGGTGTGCATAATCTGTCATTTTATTTATGTATTTTTTAAAAAGTACACTGATGATGTTCTGGGAAGAACCCCCTCCCTGGCTTTGACTTTGGCTGGCAGGGAGAGAGCAAAGGAGTGGGCATGATCCACCCCTGTGCATTAACCCCTCTCTTCCTCAGCACAGAATTGATTCCCCAGCAAGTTCCCATTTGCAGCTGGTAGAAAAAGACCAGTTCTTTTCAAAAGAACCTCTGAAATCCCTGTTTCCGAAAAACCCAGGTTAAGAGGGATTTGACATGGGCTCACTCCAATTCAGGTTGGAAAAACACAATTCAAGTGTGAACGACCCACTTTTAAACCATTTTGAATGTTGAATTTTATTGGTGTGGTGTGCTTGAAAATCCAGCAGAGCCAGGGAAGAACTCAAACTTCTAAAATAGAGCTTTATTGTTTCAAAAGGTAAAAATAAGCAAAGAAAAATACAGTCCACCATAGGATCACATCATGCTGATGTGGCTGAACAAAAGAGTTACAGATCTATGGGCCTCGGCAGACTGATTAAAAAGCCGTCCTCGGCGCAAGGAAGGGGAGGGGCAGCCGCACGCTTGGTGCCCCTTCCTCCTCCTGAGATCGTCCTCGGAGCTGCCAGCCCTCTGCACGGCCGGCGCTCCGAAGACAACCCCCCGCCGCAGCGTCCGGACACGCTGCGGCGGAAGGGTAGTCGAAAGTGCACCGCAAGCTTTTGCGGCGCACTTTCAGTGACATATGAAAGGAGTGCTATTTTAGCGCTCCTTTCTTGGGGCGCCGACGGTGCGCCATGGGAATGAGGCATGAGGATGCCTCGGTCCTGCGGCGCACCTTCCCAGGGAGGCCCACAGCCTCCCGTCTGCTGAGGCCCTATGTTTCCAGATCCTGAAGTTACATTGTAAAAGCAATATAAGCATGTTATAGTCCAAGAATTAACTCCATAGTTAGATCCATTGCAAACACACACACAAACAGGAAGAAAGCAAGAAATATGAACAATTCTAGACAAAAGGATTTCTCAGCCTTGCCCTTTCTCCACCTTCTGGGTGTTAACCTTATGTTGATTGGATGTTATATGTATGATGTTTGTTAACCCAGCCTCTTGCTGTCCATCATCCACCACGTGGCTTTCTTTCTCAGCCTAACAATGTTTTGGTTACTGTTATCTGTAACTCGGCTGTCTTTCCCAGCTAGAAACTTCTGATGTTATGACTCTCTGGCCACCTGGACTGGGCTGTTTTTGTTTGCCTGGATGTTGTTCCCATGAGGAAAATTTCAGACAGACATCTCTACATTTCACCTTTGACTGTATAACCCATCTATATTCTAACATTGAAAACTGGTTTATAACATAGTGTGCACGACTCCAGGGACAGCTTTCTCATTGGCTGCTCCAAAGCTGTGGAATTCTCTTATTTGTTGTTGTTAACAGCTATCGCGTTGATCTCTGCCATGAGGACCCTATGGATGAGGCATCTCCAGGCCCTCCTGTCCTCTACTGCTCTGCCCAGCTCCTGAAAACTCATATTTGTGGTCTCTTTAATAAAGTCCATCCATCCAGTATGTGGCCTTCTTGTGTTTCTACTTCCCTCCACCTTTCCTAACATTATTGTCTTTTCCAACGATTCATGCCTTCGCATGATGTGTCCAAAGTACTGCTAGAAACAGTGCAAATTGAGTTCACTTTAACTGCCCTGGCTGAGTGCTAGGGAATCATGGGAATTGTATTTTTTCTGAGACATTGAGTCTTCTCTGTCAGGGAGCTCTGGTGTCACAATAAACTACAGTTTCCATGATTCCCTAGCACTGAGTCAGGGCAGTTAAAGTGGACTCCATTTGCACTATTTCTGCAGTCTGCAAAGACCCTAAGTCTTATCATCTTGGCTTCTAGGGATATTTCTGGTTTGATCTGTTCTAGAACCCATTTGTTTGTCCTTTTGGCTGTCCACAAGATCCTCAGCACTCTTCTCCAGCACCACATCTCAAATGCATTGATTTTCCTCCTATTGTCTTTCAGCTCTCACATCCATGCATGGTAATAGGGAATACAATGGCTTATGTGATTCTGACTTTTGTGCTGATTTGTATGTCTTTGTATTTTAGGATTTTTCCTAGTTTTTTCATAGCCACCCTCCCCATTCTTCATCTTCTCCTGATTTCCTGGCTGCTTTCCCCATTCTGATCAATGTTTGATGTTACAATATGTTCTGCTTATAAGTTGAATAGGTAGGGTGATAGGCTGTAGCTTTGTCTGACCCTTTGTCAATTCTGAACCATTCTGTTCCCCTTATTCCCTTATACATGTGGCTAAACTGGGGTCCTTTCTGCTTTCTTTCCATTAATAGGCAAATACCTTTTTATTTAGACATGCTTCTAGTTATTAAATGGCTGTGGAAGAAATGCTGCTGTTTTTAATAGGGATGGGGATTTACTGCACTTTTATTCTGAGTATTGTTTTAATGTTTTTAGCTGTTTTAAAATTGGTGCTGTTGTTAACAGATAGTTGTTTTTTTCATATTCAATATAGTGATTTTTTGCTGCAATTTCTTTTACCCTGTGTTGTGATTAAATCTGGATCCCATGTTGGGGGAAAGGTAAGATGTGAACAAAATAAAATTTTAAAAATGAATAACTGCATTTTCTTAGAATCAAGAAACAAAGATAAATTCTGGAACACTTGTTTTGCATACAAGGCTCAGGGATGACAGTTCAATCCTTACTATCTCCAGTTTCTATAAGCCCTGTTGCTGTTCTCTTTTTCATTCTCTCTCTGATCCAAAACACAGTGTGGAAATAATCCAGTTTGAGACCACTTGAACTGCCCTGACTCAATGCTAGGGAATTCTGGGAACTGTAATTTTGTGAAACATTTAGCCGTCTCTGTCATAGAGCTCTCGTGCAACAATAAACTACAATTCCCAGGATTCCTCAGCACTGAGCCAGAGCTTTTAAAGTGGTCTCAAACTGGATTATTTCACATTTTTTACTATCTGTTGTATTTAACAGGACTTGAACTCATCATTATGTTCAAGTCCTGTTAAATACAACAGATAGTAAAATGATGTCCGGTATATAAAATAGCAAAACCAAAGTTTGCTTTTTTTAATTTATATTTTTAAAAATATTTTCAAGCCATGGGACGTTATCACACAGGGAGTCGCGGGGAGAAAGTGGAAATAAACGGACACAAGCGGAAGTCTTTAATTTACGGGATTTGTCCCGTTCTGCCTCGTCTGATAACTAAATTCGAATTTAAAAGGGGGTTAATTCGAACGAAAACCTGATCTTTTCATTTTTGGGATTTTTGGGGATTTGAAAAAATCAGGTTTTTGTTCAAATTAACCCCCTTTTAAATTCGAATTTAGTTATCAGACGAGGCGGATTTGTTCCGTTCCGTAAATTAAAGTCTTTCGTTTGTCTGGTTTATTTTCAGTTTTCGGCGGCAGATCCCCATGTGATAACGTCCATACATAGGACGTTATCACACGGGGGCAAATCTGCTGGTTAATCCACACAAAACCCAAACAGAAACTGGATTAGTGCCCCGTGTTTTCACACAACGTCGCACAGAAAGTGGACAGAAACTGGTGTTAATGGAGATCTTTTGAAATTCGGTTGTTTGGAGGAAATGCAAATGCACAATTAAGGTAATTTCGCATTTACCATAATGTGATAGACAAATGCGCATTTGGAAGCATTTCCCCTTAATTTCCCATGGTTCACCCCGCTTCGCCCTCCGCTTCTAGGATTGGCCCAAGTGTCCTGGACTACAGCCAGCCTCAGTTCCCACAGCTGCTGCTTGGAATGGGGAGAATAAACAACAAACAGCAAGGCAAGCTACAAACCTTCCTGTAAACAAAGCAGAGTCCAGAATGCAAAGTAGTTAGTCAGTCTAGGGTCAAGGCAGGCAGCAATAAACAGAAGTCCAGTTTGGTCCAAGGTCAAGGGAACAGGGTTCCACAAAGCACGAAACAAGATGCACAAGGCAGGAGTCACACTGATGGTAGTCTCACAAGGAAGCTACAATAAGTCTTGACACTAAGGAAGCCTTTTGCTGATGTTTAAATAGTCAAATCCTACCTCAGTGCCAGCTGAGGCTTGTTGAGGCGCAGCGGCTTCTCGGCTAGCCTCTTGGACCTGCGTACGCCAGCACTTTCAGCTCTCCTCTGCCTAAAGGAAGGTACTGGCCCAGCTGTATCTTCCTGATTCTCCCCACTAGGCAGCTGAGCCTCCATAGGAGTAGCACTAGGACCTGGCTGCTCTGGGGCTGGGAGAACAGGGCTTGGCTCAGGCAGAGCAGAATGAGAGCCAGGTGGCGCCTGTATCTCTTCCTTCTCTGGAGGAGACCCATCCTCCTCCTCGTCCAACGAGTCCTCCTCATGGCTGGCCATGACACCAAGGAAAGGCAGAGGCTGACAGCTTTCCTTGGGCCAATCCTGGAGGCAGAGGTCAAAGCGGGGCCATCCTCCGCTTCCAGGATCGGCCCAAGGAAAGCTGTCAGCCTCTGCCTTTCCATGGGCCGATCCTGGCATTCCACTATCTGCGCATGTGCTAGAAGCTTATTTCTAGTTCATTTACGGGATTTTCTCACTTGTGTGTGAACCTTAATTGTGGTTTCAGTGGGAGATTACTTTAATTTCGCAATTAAGGTAATTACGTGTGAAAGCCATTTGCAGAATCAAGGTTTATTTTCGGTTTATTTTCGGGATTTGTCATTTCCAGTTTATTATCGCTTTGTGGTCCACGTGTGATAACGTCCACTTGAATCTGAATACTCTGGTTTCTCTTCAGATCATATAAATCTTTCGACTTTTATACATACTTGAATCTGTGGATAAAGAATCTGTGGATATGGAGGGCCAAATGTCTTAGAAACAGGAAACAAATTAATCTATTTCTAGGCTCTTGTTGATTATTATCTTTCACATAGAAGCAATTCTATTGTTTTGGGAGATATTACTAATCACATGCTTAGGGTACTGTTGAAGTAAAGTACTCACTGACTATAGTGCTTTCCAGCTGGAAAAGAGCATGGTATATTGTATAGGCACAATAAAAACCAAACCAAACCAGATTATCATGCTCCTATTCAAGCTGGATAAAGTAACATTTCCATGCTCAACATCATTTGGGATCTCTGGAGAAGAGCTAAGTGCTTATTCCTTCATGTTCCTTCTCTCTGTCTGTTAATATCAAAGCAAGCATGCTCTGTTTTACAAGATAATACTTTCAGCTACTGGTCTCAAGGTAACATATGTGTCTTTGGTTCAGGTGATCCAAACTAATTGTAGCTTTCAAAAGAAAGGGAAAACAAAACAAAATGGAATAACAGTCTTTTGAGTTTGGGAGGAGAGACTGTTATGTAGTCCAACATGTTCTTAACCTTTAAAAAGAAATATTGTTTACAGTGGAAAGTCCAAGGCATTTGTACTTTGCTGCCTAGTATTTTTCCTCCTTAGGGGAATAGACTGATGTTTCTTAATGTTGTATAAGCTATCTTCCTTCTATCTTTTTAGAAAGATCACATGTTTCTAAGCTGAACACCTGTGCCATGCATCCATGATAAAGGATAGGTGGAGATGCTTTAAAAAACAAGTGCTCATAGTCAGAAGACCCCTTCCTAAACTCATTACTTTGACTAGAAATGGTTTGCTCCCCCCCTTTTATGAGACTAGCAGATCATAGGATATTAAATCTAAATTAACATGTAAATCACCTTTCTCAACCATAGGTCATACAGTATATATATATATATATATATATATATATATATATATCCCACTCACTTCCATGCCATCATTATCTGAAGATGCCAGCCACAGATGCTGGTGAAACATCAGGAATAAAATCTTCTAGAACATGGCCACATAGTCTGAAAAGCCCACAAAAAAACCTTAAATCTAAATTGTTCAATTGTACAGAATTTTTTCTTCTCCTATCATTGGAAAATGCATTTAGGTCTGATTCGAAAAGACATTTTAATAGTAGAATAATATTTTTCCCACTTTGCTTTTTTTCTCATTACAGTCAGGATTGGGACCAATGCAGATGGCCCGTAAGGGGTGGCTCTGTGCCACCCCTGGGAGTGGCAGGTTGGGGCTGCGGCAACCACATGCTGTGGCCCTGATCCTCCTTTTTGCCACCCCCAAAAGAGCAGTCAAATGCTTCTCCTTTTAGGGGCAGCAAAAAGCTGCCCTTAGAGCCACCACTGCAGCTCTTTTGCACCCCTTTCACACATCATGTATGCACACTGTGCCAATGGGGTGCCCTGATGCCAAATGCCATGCAGTTGGGCATGTAGCATGGGGACAGAGTTGGGGCAGCCAGCATGCGGTCGTCTCACCCCACCTCCACCCCCAGGCCAGCCTAAAGTGCTGGTCTGCATCCCCCCTTATTTGTCTTTTCTCTTCTTTTTGACTTCCCCCCGCCCTCCAAATATATATTACTTTGGTTGTAAATTGCATTGTTCATTTAATTTTTTTTAAAAAAGACTTTTTAAAAGGAACTTCACCAAAATAACAACAGCAGCAGCAACAACAACAACAACAACAACAACAGTAACATTTATTTATAACACCCTTTTCACCAAAGGTCAGAACACCAGACATATATAATCAAAGACAAAAGAATAAAACAAACACTATCATATACTAAAAAATAAAATTCCCACCACTTCACCAGTTGCTACTTGTCTTAGCAGTGTCAGGTACACTGAGCAGCTTAATCTGGCAAATTAAAGCGATGGTCTTCATCCCTTTGAGAAAATGGGTAAGATCCTCTCCAGCTGAAGATACAAAAGAAGACTGTTCCACAAACATGGAGCCAGATCCTGAAAAGTTCATGGCCTTGACAGAGCCTCATTCAAGGAAAGATAGATCTTCATTTTGGACTGTAGTCCTTTTTTGACATTATTTACACATATTGATGGATCTGGAACTGTGGAGACAATATATCTACTCTTGATTTCAACACAGCCCCTCCCACACCTGCTCCACATATGGGAGCATTGCCATTGCTGGACTCTGTCCCTTTACAGATTCAACACTGGCAGAGCTCCTGTTCAACATGGGAACAGCCAAAGGAGGAGGAAAAGTAAAGTCAAGGGCTGACTTGCCTTCATAATACTTCAAGATCAACCAACCATCTCTACCTTATATATATGCATGAAGACAAGTGAGATGATAGTGTTCACTCCTCCTTGGCAGTGAAAGTACTAGTGGCTCAGTCACTCCATGGCCTAATTCAGACTGTGATTTAAACTAGTTTGCAAACAAGACTTATATGTGCCTCGATCACACTGGAGTTGATTTCAAACCCAATTGTGATCGGGCTGAATTGGGGTGAGTTGGCACAAGTCCTCCTGAACCAGTTCTTTTGAAGATGGATCTTTTAGAGGTTCTTTTGAAAAGAACTGAATTGCAACTGCGCTAAACTAATGTGAACACATTTCCAATCACATTTGGGTTACCTAGGGAGGGAGGGGCAATAGGCAGAAGGGTGGTACCCATCCCACCACAGGTCTTGTGGCAAACCACCATTTCCCCCCTCTCAGTGCTGCTGGGTTCCTGGGGGGGGGGGGCATGGTGCTGTTTGTAGTTTTTGTTGTTGTTGTTGTTGTTTTAAATTGTCAGTTTCTGTGAACTGTTGCATTTGTGTGGGTCCACGGGAGGGAATCACGGGAGCCATGATGGGAATACTCCTATGGCATGTGTGGATCTGTGGGTGCCATGGGGAATTCTCCCCTGGCATGCATAGATCCAACAGTGCCATGAGGGATTTTCCCTGGCATGCATGGATCTGTGGGTGCCATGGGGGATTCTCCCCTGGGATGCATGGATCCGTGGGTGCCATGGGGGATTCAGCCCTGGGATGCATGGATCCGTGGCTGTGGATTTTGATTTCCAGCATAGCCACGTGGTCCATTTAAATCACAATGTGCTGCTGATCAAACTGTGCAGCTATTTTTCAGTTTCCAGAAAAATTTCCAGAGGTAGGGCAAGTGTGGGGGGTGATCCTTGGATGAGAAAGATGTGTGTGTGTTATCAGCTGTTGCTCCTATAGAAATAGAAATGCTCCTGCACTCTCTCTGCTTCTAGCAGCCCATTTCCCTGCACAGAGGGAAAGAGGAGGAGGTGGAGGAGGGTATGCATCTTACACACACACACACACACACACACACACACACATATACACACACATAGATACAGAGAGGCCCATGAAAATAGAGACAGTTGATGCAGGCGGCCACACCTCCAAGTACTTGCGTAACCAGAAACATGCCCATGCGCATCATATGATTGCCATTTAAAAAAAAAAGAACTAGGATGGATCTAACACATACAAGATTGAGAACCTATTTTGTTGTGGTACAAAAGTAAGTGTGAGTGTGAACTGTGTTAAATAGACATGGAGGCATTCGGTAATGGAAAATGTAGTGTGAACTTTGTTTCAGTTCAAAACAATTCTGTGATCCCAGATCTATTTGACTAAAAAAAACAAAACAGGTTTTTTGAGAGTTTGAATGAGAACCATGTTTGGCATCTGTGTAGGCATTTGACTGAATGACTGTAGAAGTTCCATGTGTTTAGTTCCATTTTGTTCCAAGTTCTATTAGCATATCCTTATCTTCCTCAACTGTGACATTTTAAAAACCATGTCTGGAGGTTGCAAATTGAAACTTGGTGTCAATGAATAAATAAAATATTAAAACCATTATATCTATATCACTTCTTTCTATATTTATTTCATTTATATTTCTATGGGCTTATTCACACTGGGAGATAAATTGGTTTCTTAACTGGATCATTTCAAAGTGATAAAGCGATTCGAAACTGAAGTGATATTCACACTATGGACGTTATCACACGGGGAGCTCCAAACAGAAGCCGGCTTTAAAGTGAAAGTGCTACCGCAAAAGTGGAAGCAATTAATTAGCCGGCTTTCCCTGTGTGAAAACCTTCTGCGCATTTAAAAGGAGGTTACTCCGAATGGAAAGTAGGCAGAAATTGCTTCTTTTTATTTTCGGAAGAGCCCCGAAAATAAAAAGAAGCAGTTTCTGACTACTTCCTGTTTGGATTAACCTGCTTTTAAATGCGACGTTGTCTGAAAATATACCTGCTTTTGTGGGTTATTTTCAGTTTCAATCCCCGTTTTCTCACAGGATTTCCCCCGTGTGATAACGTCCTATGTTTGCCACGATTGAATCTTCTGTGTTCTCATCAAAGTTCATAGTTCATTTTAAAAAAATGCCACACTATGCCCCCGAAGGCCCCTGACTTCTGCAACCTCTGTCCCGCTGGGAAAAGGGGAACCAAATCACCAGCAGAAGTGAAAAACAGCTGCATGAAGATTTAAAAGGACCACTTTGATGGTGCAGGAAATTTAAAAGCATAAGAAACCCCATATGGAACCAGGGTGAGCTGAGAGAGGGGGAAAAGGGGAAGTTTGGAAAGACATTTGGGGTGGGTAAGTACCAGCCTTATGCTCACTCTCTGCTCATTGGCCCTTCTTCCCGGGTGCCCAAATGTGATCAGCAGCTCATTCACATTTGAGGCAACCTGCATCTTTTGAAAAGAAATGCTAAAAGAACTTTATCAAAATGACATGGGTCAGGAAGTTTTGTGCCTGTTCGCTCCAATTCACCCCAGGGTGAAATCATGTTGAATGTGAACGAGGCACTTTTAACCCAGTTTACAAACCAGGTTAAATCATAGTGTAAATTAGCCCTCTGTCACTCTCTTTTTCTTTTTCCTTTCTATTACCCAGTTCCCAGCCTTCAATCGCATCAAACTATGATCAAGTAGCCCATTTCAAGGAAGGCTTACGAGTTACTAATGCCTATCTATCTATCTATCTATCTATCTATCTATCTATCTATCTATCTTTTCTTCTTCTATATAAATATGTAGGTACCGGTCATCTTTTGTTGGGAAAAAGAATGTGCTGTATTTGTAGGTCCCATTGCAATGAATGAAGAACTGATCTTCCATCCCTGAATCTAGAATGCTTGGCCTTCCATCATAAGCTTTCTGCCAGGACATGTCTCAGACTCTCAACTGCACACAAAAGTATACAAAGAATATAGAGATACCCTCCTGTCAAATGCATTCCTCCCAATATAATGATGGGCACTTCATGAGTTTATTTTCTAAAGCCCATTGAATGCTGCCTCATACATACTTTTAAAAGCAGCCCAATTTGCCACTGCCTCTTAGCTCTCTTTTACATGCAAGTGTGTACTTCAGATTAATGCTTTGTGAATGCTTATAAACTGAGATAGTGCTTTAATTTGTAAATATTTACCACTTTTCTTTAAGTAATTATACTGAAGTTCAATTGAAGTTTACTCTGCCACGTCTCTTGTTCAGAATATGTTGTGATGGGTAGGCCTAGGATTGCATATGGAGTGTAGTAGAAATCAGAATATGTTGTGATGAGTAGGCCTGGGATTACATATGGAGTGTAGCAGAAGGAAAAGAGAGAGAGAATCCTAAATACAAGTTGAGTTGCCTCTTTCCATGCTTGCTATTTTTTTAATGGACTGGGGCACATTGCAATTTCCCAGCTGGATTTTTTTCTGGAAAAGAAGGGTGAACTGTCTCTCCCAGAAGCTTCCAGGAACAGCAGTTCATCTTTTCTATATGCTGAAAGGGCCCCTGCAGTAAATGATATTTTTAACAAGCCCCACTTTATTCAAAATCAGAAATTAACATCTGTTTACGTCTGTTGCTGCTGTTATTGTTGTTTTGCTTTGGCAGTCCCTGAAGTCTGCAGAGGGTCCCATAGTTACTTCAAAGTTCCACCAAAGTTTCTGAACCCTTATTTATGAAAGATTTTAATACACAAATACCATGTGTTTGTCCATTGCTTGAATAATGATGCTGGCCTCATTTGCTAGAACACTAGAACCCAAGCCCAGATTTTGTTCTCATACAGCACTGAGGCCAATACTGGCAGCATGAATTTCCTATTATTATGACAAGTATGAAAAAATCTTGTACATAACAAGGTGAATTATAGGTATTAAAATGTGCATAATTATATGTATGAGGAGAGAGGACAGCGCTGAGGGAATAAATTGAGCCAAAGGGGGAGGAACGGTGTAAGTGCACACTATTTTATGGATAGAACACGATGTACCTTGGGAATGTTGTGTACATGTACCTTGCAGACCTTCAATGTTACAGTTTACATGTACCCTCTGGAGGGCAAGAGGGCACACAACATATCTGAAATAACACCCATATTTTGGGGCACAAATAGCCACAAATGCTACATCTTGGGGAATTAGGGCAGAAGTACATTTAAGAAGACACAGAAAGGAGAAAGGAAAATGTTAAGGAGTCAGAGAAAGAAAAATACACAATTTTAAAAGCCCTCCTGGGATTGCATTGGCTGAAGAAGAAAGTGGGGTGTAGTATGGAACAAAAGCTTGCTTGGCTCTGTCCCCACTTCACCACAGATACACTAGTTCTGGATAATGTGTATTTGAAACACACTAAGAGTGGAATGGGGGGTAGCAGGGGATCTCTCCCTCCTTCTTCCCTTCCATGCCCTTGTCCCACACAGACACAGAGTGAGCATCCAGAATTGACTTCTCTCTCTCTCTGACCATAGATCTTCCTCCCTTTCCATGGACAGTGTAATATCCAAAGGTTATGGATCTGTCATGATAAAGGGAATGAGAGAAAGGGTGGAATAGCAATATAGAGAAGTAAAGGGAAATCAGAAGGGGGTGGTAATAAGAATAAAATGCAAATGGGGGAACAGATTGGTGATAGCAGGGGCAAATGGTAGTTTTATGATCCTGTTTACTTCCTAAGACAAGGCTTTGATGGCAAGTAAGATAATGCTTCCTTTTCTCTGGGATAGATACAGGAGATGGGAAGATGGAGAAATGCAAAGACTTTAAACACCTTTTGATGTAGTTCAAAGGGTACTGACCATGAGCAGGGAAAGTGGGGGGGGGGAGGGAAATGTCTAAAAGGGTAAAGCTTTCAGGGAAAGTTCAGATTTGACACTAATAAATCTGTGGCACATCTCTGTCTAAATAATCTAAAATAAAGCTGTATTATTTTATCACTACCATGCTGTCCTGGTTCTTGAAGTGTGGATCTGCTAAACATGGCAGACAGGAAGGTTCAGAAGTTCTTCCATCATTTATAGGATTACACCCTAAAGCACACTCTGGAGCATCTCAGAGCTCCCTAACATCCTGTGTTTCAAGTCTTTTTTTGCAACATAGCAGATTTGTTCCTTGCACTTGCAGCAATAATATCTGTATAAGAACACCCATTCTTAGTGAAAGATAGCATACATATAGACTATGTTTCCTCATTAGAACTATTTCTCCTTATTGCTGGAGTTTGTATAATTCTCAGAACCTCAATTTGCATAAATTGTGATTTTTACCATCCATTCTGATACACTCATCTTCAGAATTATTATCCTGACTTGGAACATTGTGCAGGCTTTTAAAAGCCAGCAGAGAGTAACCAGGGAGTTAAATCATTGTTCTTATTAAACTAGTATTAATAGTCATGAAAAGAAGATTATTTCAGTGGGACAGGAACAGCTGGAAAGAAATGAACAGATGGATGGGGACAAGAGTGGAAAGGCTTTTTCCAGTGTTTCTATTAGTTTCCTCTAGTGGAAAAGGAGTGATCCCATTACATTAAAACAGGTCTGATGATATTTAAAAAGGGCCCAAAACAAACTGCAGAAATAATCCAGTTTGAGACAGTTTTATCTGCCCTGGTTCAGTGCTAGGGAATTCTTGGAATTGTACTTTATTATGGCACCAGAACTCTCTGACAGAGAAGGCTAAATGTCTCAGAAAATGACAGTTCCCCAAATTCCCAAGCACTGAGCCAAGGCAGGTAAAGCAGTCTCAAACTGAATTATTTCTCAAATGTGTTTTGGACCAAGGAAGCTGGAGCCTGCAGGGGTGGTGGGGTGCTCTTCTATCATGTTGCATCTAGTCAGAATGTGTAAACAACAGTAGGGAAGGCTGGTTCATATGAATTTTTCAAAATTCACCAATTTTATTATGGGATGAAAACACTTTGAGGTTTTTTTAAAAAAATGAAATTTGAGAAAACCAGCTGCTGAAAAGTTTATCCATCCAAGCTGAGAGCTTTGAGTGCACAGTTCTCCAGTGTCGAACTTTGCATCCTGATGTCTTCAACCATGATACTGCTAAATTCAGGGCTGGTGCATGTGTGGGTGAAGCCAGTACAAATTTCCAGAACCTGGAAGTCCAGAAGCGGGCCCAGGACTTGACTCTACTTTTGTTTTTCTACAAAGAAAGAAGGTACTGATTGTTTTTGAAATCCCTTGTACTTTTGTAAAATTGGACACTTTCAAAGAACACAATAATGATATACAAAACTGTCTTGCTAGATGCTAAAGATTTTTAGTTGGCCTGATCTTACTGCAAAAGCAAGCAGGACTGGGACCCAAGTGAGGAAAGGAAAGCTGAGCAAGCAGGTGTCCCAGCCATATTCAGACAACCTTACATGATGGCTGGGAACAGTACAGGCCATGAGACTCATGCATAAGGTAGTCTTTGGGTAGTCTTTGAAGTTTGGAGGGGGACAGCATGGTAATTTTTAATCTACAAAAGAAAATGCCCAAATATTTTAAGCTCAGAGGAGGCCTTTTTTCAACCAAAAAGTAAACGTAGCAGAAAGAGATTTTTATCCTTAGGTGTTGATTTGGAATCATACTGCATCTAGGCATCCCTGGATATCCCTAGCATACTATTCACAAGGCTTACTCCCATACAGTTCTCATCCCCCCAGCTATCATGAAGGAGTGTGGATGACCATTTTATATGATGCTGGTGATTGGGAATGGGAGTGCATTTGCTTGTTTAGTTTATATTCCTGATATAAACATCTCAACAAGTAGGTGCTTCTGTATGATGTATTGTTTCTGTACAGTACTTTGAAAACACTAGCTTATACATTTTGAGAATATTTTTATACTGTTCTTTTGACAACCAGAGTTAGAATCTAGCCAATGGGAAATAATATTGTTAATATTGTCTGAGATCAGACTGATTAGGTCATGAGCCATATGCATCCTTTACATGATCATCTATAATTTGAAATAGATATCACCAGAGGAGGAAGACTGTGGAGAATATATTGCACCAGATGTCACCTCAAAAAGAGCATGCCAGGTCCCACATAATGGGAAGGAAATGATAATGTGTCATTAGCCAGATGCACAGCCCATGTCAATTAGGAAATATCACTCAGTGCAACAATCAATACATCCTGCAAAGTTTTGCAAATGGAAAAAAAAAACTGCTTCAGCTTACTTTTTTTTTTGATAAATCATCTTAAAAAGGAGGTTATAGCTGAAAGGCTACATATATTTCTTAAAGCAAAACAACAAGCAAAATTATATTTTAGCAAGGATTCTAGGTTTTTCCCAGGAAACTAAACACACTAAAGATCTGATGGGTTATAAGAAAAGGCATTTTAATAGTGCAGTGTACTGTTTTGTTGTTCTTGTTTCTTGTCATTTCACAAGATGTTTTAAATTGTTCCTAATTATATAGTTTATATTTTAGTTATATTATAGTTGTGAAATACTGTTGAACATAAAGAAAACAAAAATAATAACCACAGAGAACTTACGTGCATTCAAACTAGACATTGAGGAAATAGAAATAGTAAAAGAGTTCTCATATCTGGGACCAAACAGTGATCAGAATGGGGACTGCAGCCAAGAAATCAGAAGAAGAGTTTTCAGGAGATGGGCAGAGCAGTAGAGGACAGGGGGGCCTGGAGATGTCTCATCCATAGGGTAGCCATGGGTCAAGATCAATGCAAAGGCAGTTAACAACAACAACAACAACAACAAAACAACAAAAGTTATAGTTTATATTTTAAAATTAACTTTTTGCCCTTTTTAATACATGATGATGATGATGATGATGATGTCATTGACAATAACAGCAACAATAATACCAATAGAGAAATTGGCCTTTGCAGAATTCCCCATCCCAATGCTATTGTAAGAGGCTGGAGACACTCACTGACCATAATCACTAAGACACAATGTTGTTGTCAATTACCATCATGGCAGCTTTGACTAATGGCAACCTTATGAATGAATGACCATCAAATGTCCCTGTTATCAACAGTCCTGCTAAGATCTTGCAAACTCAGGGCTGTAGCTTCCTGAGTTGATTCTTTCCATGTATAATGTGCAAAGGAATCTTATAACATCTTTGAAACTAAATGAGGGAAAGAAATGATAGCATAAACCTTTGAGTCTACAAAAGCTTATGCTACAACTTCTTTCACTCAAGGAGATCCCTTTGCAAACTGATATTCCAGATTAACACAGCAATGTCTCTGAATTCTCCCCTCATGTATAATGTAGTCTTCCTTTTATCCTGTTTGCTGGGGCACATGTGAACTGAATTCAACATGTGCAGGAAACTTAGGTTGGAACAAACACTGAAAATTAGTCTTCACTGTGAAGTTCTATGCAGGCTGCAAATGCTGCAAGGAAAAAAAAAACCTCCCACACAGACAGCTGTCAGCAAGGCACAAAACTTCTGGACTCTCTTGTCTCATGAAGAGGTTCTTTATTCTTCCATTACAGACTATGTACAGACTAACAAAGTGCTCCGCTAGTATTTCTATATACAATCATCCACACATCCACACCTTACCCACTTATATACAGTATCCCCTTCTGGGATATTAGTCCAGTCCAATTCTGGGATGTCATCCAGTTTCAAGTCACCTGACTGATGTGACTGCAGAATTGAAGTTTTCTGACTCAAACCTCTGCCTAGTGTTGCATCAGTCCCTGTGACTCAGGACTTTTCAAATGTTGAGTCATCATAGCTCCCAAATGTACTAAGGTTACCCTCTCATCTTTGTCCCAGTTTCTTTGCCCCAGTCACATCTATGGTATTTTCTCTTCAGAGTGAATTTTACTCTGAGAGTCCCCTCCAAAATGACATAAGATGTGCTTCCTATGTGACTCTCACATCACCAGATGTTGTGTGGATCTCAGATGTTGACACCCAAACTTCCAGCTCATCTTTCATGCTTTTCCCAGGTTTCGCCTTCATGAATATGTCAGCTATGCTATCCTCTGTATTAACTTACTGCACCACCAGAACTCTGTTCTGAACTGATTCATGTGTTTTGTGGTATCTCATCCCCATGTGTTTGTATCTGTACTTCATGTTCTTACTGCAGCCAACTGCCCTTTGCCCTGCAGTTCTGCTCATCATCTTTGACACCTGCCTTTTCCTTAAAGCTTCATATTCATTATTCACTGTAGCATTCCACTTTTCTTGCTCCTTTCTTGGACAATGTAACATATCCTGGACACTCTCTGGTTCCTGTGTTACTGCTGTGCTTTCCCTTGCTTCCTGCACAACAAACCAATCTGGTTTCTTCCTGTCCCTTTGAGACCTCCATGGAATGAAGACTTTCTTCCTCTCTTCCTCATTCTCACTGTTGCTGCTACTGGTCTGTAGCCCTGTCTCTGGAACAGACCTCTGTTTTAGTGTTTGTATTTGGATGGCATTCTGTATTGGTGTACTGGGTTTTACATCCTTCTCAACCCCAGACAAATCCGCCTTTCCATTTCTAATGTTTGCCTTGCCCAATGGCATAAAAACATCAAGGTTGCAATGAAGTTTGTCCCATCTTGAGTGCTTCTTGAAGTTTGCACTCCTTGAGAATATTATTCTGTCATTCCCCAATGAAAACCTGTAGCTGTTACCTTGGTAACCCACAAAACGCAATCATTTCAACTTTGGGTCCCCTTTCCTCCTGAACTGAATCAGCACATTTGCATATTGTCCAAACACTCTTAGGTAACTCTGCCATACAATAGATCAGGGGTAGGCAACCTTTCCCCTTTAAGGGCCGAGGGACTTCAGCTCCCAGAAGCCTCAGCCATGTTGGCCAATAGTCCCATGTCGGCCAACAGCTCCTGGGATTCTGGGAGCTGAAGTCCCTCGGCCCTTAAAGGGGAAAGGTTGCCTACCCCTGCAATAGATAATATGGATTTTGCTGCACTGCACTGCTTCACACTCTATTTATGACATGGCAAGCTGTTAAAATTGCCTCTCCCCACAAACTAGGAGGTGTGCCTGCATCCAACATCATGCAGTCCCACATTTGATTTATTATGCCAATTCTTTGATCGGCCAAACCGTCCTCAGCTGGACAAGTCAGGTTGGTCATGCAGTGACATATGCCCTTTTTCTTCAGCCAATTTTGCAGACTCTTTGAGAAACTCTCCTCCCCTATCTTTTATTAAGGTGCCAACCTTATAGGGAAATTCCCTTTCAATCGTGTTTACCCACTGCTTCAATTGCTCAGCAGCTTCACTTTTGGCCTTCAACAATGCAACATAGCCAAATCTGGTGTGTCTGTCTACCACCACCAGTACAAATTTGTTCCCACCTTCACTCTGAATGCCATGTGGTCCAGAAAGATCTGCATGAACCATCTGAAATGGTCTCACAGTGCTACATTTGGTTTCCTTTGGTATTGGGTATGCTTTTACCTTTGTCTTCTTGCAAACTAAACAGTCAAGGTACCTGTTACATTTCTTTACCTTTAGGTCTGGGCAAATCTTTTCCAAATTCACCAAGCTTCTGAAACTTGCATGCCCCATCGTTCTATGTAAATAATGTGCACAATTATCATGCAATGGGTTGTTTGTTACATTTGTATATTCCCCCTTTGAAACCATGTGGTATATTTTGTCCTTTTTAACTGCCCTACCACATACTGTACCATTTTCAGTTATTGTACATTCATTCCCCTTAAACAACACTTCAAAACCATTGGTTGTTAAGGATGAAACACTCACAAGACAATTTTGTAACTTTGGTGCACATAGAACATTATCAAATATTCTATCAAGACTAGGTATATATGCAGACCCTTTGTGCTTCATACTATCAGACCCACCATCAGCAAAAACCACAGTGTTTACTGGTGTTGGCCTTGGGTTCTGCAACATATCATATCTGTTTACCATATGATCTGATGCACCACTATCCAAAATCCAATCACAATTATTATGGTTATTACAAATAACCCATTCAACCATTGAAGCAAACCCTCTCCCTTCCTGGGTTTTCTTTCTTCCAGATGTTTTCCTTTGCGCTGTAGAAGATTGAGGACAGTTCCATCTGAAATGTTCAGTCTCTCCACAAGAAAAACATCCCCTTGCTTTGCAGACTGCAGCACTTTCACCCTGGAATGAAGAAATCTGTGTTCGTTCCTCTGGAGTTTGACTTGCTCTCTCCACCTTTGCCTCAAAGCTCTGCCTTCGGACCTTGTTCAGGATTCTTGATGCAATCATCTCAGGCTTTAAGTCCCATTCAGCAACCCCGTTCAGACTATACATTATGTAGACCCAATCCTTTGACAAACTGCCCAGCAGAATGTAGGGTTTTTGGCAATCCTCCATAATTATTCCTCTGCTTTCACATTGAATAAATAGATCCTGCATTCTCTGCAAGTGTTCTTTTACAGACTCCCCATCTTGGAACTTGCAGCTGTTTACTCCAAATCATCTTTGATAAGGACGTACCAGACTGATGATCATCACATAAGGCTCTCAGCTAATAGCAACCAAAATGATGAAGCAAGTAGTAAACACTCTCAGAAAGACAAACTCCATCAGAAGCAGCACCAAACATAAAACAGGGACATGGAACATGAGAAGTATGAGCCAAGGAAAACTAGACATAGTGAAAATGGAAATGCAATGCATGAACATAGCAATAGTGGGGGTGAGTGAGTTAAAATGGAAAAGAATGGGCCACTTTGAGTCAGACGACCACACAGTGTTCTACTCAGGGAATAAAAAGACAAAAAGAAATGGGGTGGCTTTCATACTAAGAAATGATGTTGCAAAAGCTGTCAGAGGATATAATGCAAAATCAGACTGAATAATCTCAATAAGGCTCCATGGGAAACCTATGAATATCACCATAATTCAAGTATATGTACCAACCACTGAGGCAGAACAAGAAGAAATAGATTTTATGAAGGAGTACAGGAAGAAATTGACAACACACCAACATAGGATGTCAAGCTGATCATTGGAGATTAGAATGCAAAGGCTGCAAGTAAAGAAGAATAAAACACAGTAGGCAGATTTGGACTAGGCAAAAGGAATGAAGCAGGTGAGTGTCTGATAGATTTTTTGAAGCCAACAACCTATTCATTGCAAACACATTTTTCATACAGCCAGAGAAAAAGTTACTAGTACACATGGACATCACTAGAGGGTCAACACAAAAACCAAATAGATTACATAATTAGAAGTAAAAGATGGTGAAGCTCCATTCTGGTGGCCAAGACTAGACTAGGTACTGATTGTGACACAGATCAGAAACAACTCATTTCAAAAATAAAAGTAAAACTCAAGAAGAGAACAAAACCAGTCATCACACCAAAATACGATTTAAACATTTCCACAGAATTTATTGACAATATAAGGAACAGATTTGCAATACTAAGTACAATAGATCATGAACTGGAAGAGCTTTGGTCTGAAGCCAGGGACATAATAAAAGAAGAATGCATAAAAATACTTCCAACAGACAAAAGGAAAGTGAAGAAACCATGGATGACAGATAAAACACTACAAGCAATAATTGAAAGAAGAGAAACAAACAAAGAAGATATGAATAAACTAAGGGGGGTTGCAGACTGCCAGAAATAGTGCAAATTGAGCCCACTTTTAGGGTTAGGGTCAGTGCTAGGGAATCATAGGAATTGTTTTTTGTTTTTTTTCTGAGACATTGAGCCTTCTCTGTCAGAGAGCTCTGGTGCCACAATAAAATACAGTTCCCATGATTCCCTAGCACTAACCCTAACCCTAAAAGTGGACTCAATTTGCACTATTTCTGGCAGTCTGCAACCCCCCTAAGAACCATGAACATGACAGTATAATGGCTAGTGCACAAAGATAAGGAAAATTACTACAATGACAAATGTAGAGAAATAGAAGACAACAACAAAAAGGGAAGAACAAGAGACCTATTCCACAAGATTTGAGAAATCAAGGGAAAGTTCAAACCAAAGACCGTATTGCTCTACGACAATAAAAAATAACATACTTCAAGACCAGGAAGGAATAAAAAGATGTTGGATGCGATACACAGAAAAACTATACAAAAGAGATGACAAAAGGAATGACACATGGAGTGAAAAGCCATATGAAGGTGAACCTCAAATTCTAAAAAACTGAGGTGGAAGCTGAAATAAAAGAAGTAGCAAAAAACAAGACTCTAGGAACAGATGATATACCAATATAACTGTTGTAATACACACTAACAGAATCAACTCTAGTGCTAACCAACATATGTCAACAGATATGGAAAACAAAATGAGAGCCAACAGATTGGAAGCTATCAATGTACATCCACATCCACAAAAAAGGAGATACAAGAAACTGCAACAACTATAGAACCATAGCACTAATTTCCCATGCAAGCAAAATTATGTTCAAAATCCTGCAACATAGACTCCAACCACACATGGAGATAGAAATTCCAGAGGTCCTAGCAGGATTCAGGAAAGGAAGAGGTCCCAGGGATAACATTGCAAATATATGATGGCTAATGAAGTGTAGCAGGGAATTCCAAAAGAAAATCAGCATGTGCTTTATAGACTATAGCAAAACCTTTGACTGCATTGATCATGAAAGGCTATGGAATGCCTTTAAAGACATGGGAGTGCCAACACATCTGATAGTCCTAATGAGGAATCTGTACTGAGGACAAGAGGCTACTATCAGGACAGAACATGAAGAAACAGAATGGTTCCCAATTGGCAAAGGAGTCAGATAAGGCTGCATCCTATTACTCTACCTATTCAACTTATATACAGAATATATTGAAAGGAAAGCAGGCTTGGACATGGAAGAGGGAGGAGTGAAAATAGGAGGAAGAAATGTCAACAATCTGAGATATGCTGATGACACCATAATACTAGCATAAAACCTCACAGAACACCTACTGGAACACCTACTAAAATAGATCAAAGAAGAAAGTTCAAAGGCAGGCTTACTGTTGAACACAAAGTAAATACAAACAACGATCACAGAGAACTTACACACATTCAAACTAGGAAATAGAAATAGTAAAAGAGTTCTGATATCTGGGATCAAAATTGATCAGAATGTGGAGGGCAGCTATGAAAGAACTAGAAAAGATCCTAAAATGCAAAGACATACAACTCAGCACAAAAGTCAGAATCATACAAGCCATTGTATTCCCTATTACCATGCATGGATGTGAGAGCTGGAGAGTTAAGAAAGAAAATAGGAGGAAAATCAGTGCATTTGAGATGTGGTGCTGGAGAAGAGTGCTGAGGATCCTGTGGACAGCCAGAAGGACAAACAAATGGGTACTAGAACAGATCAAGCCAGAGATATCCCTAGAAGCCAAGATGATAAGACTTAGACTGTCATACTTTGGACACATCATGAGAAGTCATGAATCATTGAAAAAGACAATAATGTTAGGGAAGGTGGAGGGAATGAGAAAGAGAGGAAGGCCACATGCTAGATGGATGGACTTTATTAAAGAGATCACAAATATGACTTTGCTGGAATTGGGCATAGCAGTAGAGGACAGGGGAGCCTGGAGATGTCTCATACATAGGGTCACCATAGGTTGAGATCAACACAAAGGCAGTTAACAACAACAAATCAAATAATAGACCAAAAACAGTTTTGGCCACAAGAACAGAGCTGCTCCATCTTCTGCTTTCAATTATGTAGTCTATCTGATTTTTGTATTGACCATCTGGTGATGTCCATCTGTATAGCCTCCTCCCTGGTTGTACGAAGAAGGTGTTAGCAATTAATAGGTTATTGACCTCATGAATTTCTACCAAACATTTTCCTGATTTATTTCTGTGGGATGCAATTTCAGTTTCCCAGGGTGTTAACCCTTTTAAAGGGAAACAAAAATGTGCAAATATGAAAGTTAAACTTGTTAGAGTCTAGCTTTCATTAGCAGAACAACAGAAGTGTGAGCCTGACTAAATTATTCCAAATATGCTTTCCTAAAGAATAAAGACTAAGGGCCTTTGCAGACTGCCAGAAATAGTGCACATTAAATTGAGGCACTGCCCTGGCTCAGTGCTAGGGAGTCATGGGAATTGTATTTTTTTCTGGGACATTGAGCCTTCTCTGTCAGAGAGCTCTGGTGCCACAATAAATTAAAGTTCCCATGATTCCCTAGCACTGAGCCAGGGCATTGCCTCAATTTAATGTGCACTATTTCTGGCAGTCTGCAAAGGCCCTAACTCAAAAAATGATAAACATGTAGTTTGTGGTTTAAAAAACAAACAATAATGGCTTTAATAAATATTTACATAAAATAACTAAAGCCTAATCTAACTGGAGATGGTTTGGGAAAAGAGAATAAATCTCACCATCTTAAAGATAGCAGAAAAATAGGGCTACAACTAACTGGCTGCTTGAAGCAAGTTAGAATCTTGGGAGAGAGCTATTCCACTGCCTCCAAGAGTGACAGGAGTCACATGATAGATAGAATGAGAGAGTGAGAGAAAGAGAGGGAAGTCCCTTTCTAACTAAAGAGGGAAAAGAGAATGCAATGCATAATTCTTCCAACAACCCCCTTCTCACTCTCTTGGACCAATGTCAAGGATCTTCAGTCCTTCGTGTAGCCTCTGGAACCAATCTTTTGGCAGAGGTTTAGTGAGAATATCTGCAATCATAACCTCAGTGTTGCAGTATTCCAGTTGGACAAGTCCATTCTGACACATTTCTTATATTTTATGAAAAGCAATGTCAATGTTCTTCATGAGTGGCTTTTCACTCTGAGAAATATTGATGCAACTTTGGGCCTTTACAGATTGCTAGAAATAGTGCAGCTTGAGGCCACTTTAACTGTCCTGGCTCAGTGATAAGTAATCATGGGAACTGCTAGTTTATTGTGGCACCAGAGCTCTCTGACAGAGAAGGCTCAATGTCTCAGAAAAAACTACAATTCCCATGATTCCCTAGCACTGAGCCAGGACAATTAATTGGTCTCAAGCTGCACTATTTCTGGTAGTCTGTAAAGGCTCTTTGATTATCTTGCATCAGGATTGTTGGTTTGGGTTCTGTTATCCCAAGGTCCAGGAGTAAGGTGTGCAGCCAATTGATTTTGTCATATACTGCTTTGGCTGAAACACATTCAGCACTAGTAGAAGAATCAGTGCTTGTAGATTGCTTCTTACTTGTCCAACTTACAGCTCCTCCACCAAAGAAGATTAGGTTTCCAGTGGTTGACTTTCTCTCTGCCAGATCTGCAGCCCAGTCTGCATCTGCATAAGTGATCAGCTGTGGTTTATTACAGGCTGGCAGCATCAGTTTGTGAACTGATGTTCCTTTTCAGTATCTGGCAACTCTCTTTATTACAATGAAATCTCTTTCAGTAGGAGAGTTGTCCATTCTGCATAAGATGCCAAGAGCATTTGCTATGTGAGGTCTGGTGAAGTTGGCTATGTATAGGAGTTTTCCAATTGCAGTCCTATACTTATCTTCATTTTGCAAAGGTTCAGATTTCTTAATGTCCTTTAAAACTCCTACTTCCATTGGAGTTGGCATAGCATTTGCATCTTGCAGATCAAGACAGTTCAGAAGATCCAGTATCTTCTGCTTTTCATTCAGGAAGAAACTTCCATCACTGCCTTTTTGTATCTGCAATCCAAGATAGTGTGAGATGTCTCCCAAATTCTTGATATCAATTTCTTTCTTGAGATGCTGGATTATCTCTTCACTATTTGCTTTGTCCTCACTGCAGAAGATCAGATCATCCACATAACTTGTGATGTAAGTCTATTTATTATTTCTGAATTTCTTGTACACATATTTGTCATCAGTGCCTGGAGTGAACCCCTCTTTGATAAGAAGATGGTTCAGTTTCTCACTCCATGCTCTGGAGGCCTATTTTAAACCATAAAAGCTCTTCTCTAATTTGCATACAAGATGTTCCTTTCCAGATATTTGGAATCCTGGAGGTTGTTCCATATAAAGTTGTTAAGTGAGATTGCCATACAGAAAAGCTGTGCAAACGTCCAGATGTTGAACATTCATTTTCTTGTAAGCTGTGACAGCTAGGAAAGTTCTGATGGTTGTATGAGTGACTACTCCAGCAAAGGTTTGGTTGTATTCCTCACTATACTTCTGAGTATAGCCTTTAGCAACCAGTCTTGCTTTATATCTTTGAATCTCCCCTTCTGCATCTAGCTTTGTAAAGCTAGCTTAACTTTCATATTTGCAAAGACCCATTTACAGCCAATTGCCCTTTTTACTTCTGGCAATTCTGATAAAGTCTATGTCTTGTTTTTATATAAAGATTGCTTCTCCTCACTAGCAGCTTGCACCTACTTCTCAAAATCTGTCTTTGGAATTCCCTTTATCTTCTTCCAATCAAAGAGTTTTGGAATTAATTCCTCTGTGCTTTGATAAGGGAACCTGTCAGGTAGCATATCTTTATTGGAGCATTCTGACCTTCTCACCTGGATTTGAATACCTGGTTCTGCTTCCTATATGCCATCTGGTTCCTCATTATTAGGCTGGTCCACTGCAGGTGTAGCCCCTTCTGGATGTAAGACTTTTGGAGGACAAAAGAACTCCATGTGCTCTTGTTGCTAGTGGGAGTCTTCTTCTACTGCAAATAAATCTGAATAGACATTTTTGTTTGGATTAGATTTGGACTGTGGTCTTTCATCAATATAAATAGCACTTGTAAATTTTATTGTGCATCCAACTGGATTTAAAATTCTGTAACCATTTCTAGCATAACCAAGAAAAATTCCCCCTTCACTTCTGCAGTCAAGTTTGCCTCTTTTCTGCTAGGGGATATAGGTAAATGCTGTACTTCCAATAACTTTCAGATGGTTTAATTTAGGCTTAACTCCACTCCATAACTGGAATGGCATTGCATCTTTGAATTTAACTGGCAATCTGTTACACAGGTATGTTGCAGTCATGATGACTTCAGACAATAGCGTTTAGTCATATTAGCTTCCAAAAACATAGTGACTACCATCTCCTTGACAGTTCTGTTCATTATCTCTGACATACTATTTTGTTCTGGAGAATAAGCCTGTGAAGTCTGATGCTCAATGCCATGGTCTTTTAAAAACTCATCAAATTCAGCATTGACAAATTCAGTTCTGCTACCTGTGCACAGGCTCTTTGGTTTGTAGCCAAATTTGTTAGAGACTTAATATTTTCAACACTTCAATGAGCAAATCTGTGATGCCATAAAATTGAACAGTCTTTGCTATTTACATCTGGCCACACTGTTCAAAGATGAGTCTGATGCATCTGATAACATCCATGAGATCCTAAGTCTGCTCTAAAAAACAATTTTTTATCATGAAAACCAAAACAGGGTTGCTTTCTGAAAGTGACACAGTTGCCTCTTGATGTTGTGGTTTGCACACTGTAAGAGGATGCTTGTAAATCTGGTACATAGTAAGCATCTGGTATTTGTAAAGTTGCTATTCTGTCAGGACCTAGTTTTGTTTGCAAAATAACAGTCCCTTTTCCTTGACCAAAACTTCTTGACCATTAGCAAGATAGACAGGAAAAGTTACATTTTCATCAAAATCAACAAACCATTCTTTATTGTTGAAGTAATGCACACTCACTCCACTATCAATTAAAACTTGGTTTTTATATTTAATCTTCAGCAATTTGAAATAATTGTTGTTGAATCAAACTGATATCAACATGACTAGAAGATTTCTTTTTAGGATTAAAAGCTTCTTTCTTAAAATTGCTTTTGCTTTTAGTGTTAAGTCCTTGGCATTGCAGCTTTTGCAGCTCAGCTGTTGGCATTGACTTGTTAACATTGCTTCTATTTGATTTAGGAGAAAAGGAAGTCTTTTTCAAATCCTGTGCAGCAAATTGAGCTAATTCTCTGTCTGTATTAAGTTGTCTTCTATCAAGTTTTATCTATTTTGAAATTCAACAATTTGAGCAATAGCATCTTGTAAAGAAATATCTCCTTAAACTTGTAAAGCATTACTTATTGGAGAGTAATATTTTGGAAGACTTGCCAAAAACAGTTCAAGTTTAGCATGTTCTGGAAAAGATTCTCCAGCAGCTGTAACTCCAGACAGTTATCATAAAGCCATTAATATGCTGATTTAAATATCAACAATGATGCAACTTAGTGTTAACAAGTTTGATCATGAAACCTGTTTGATTAGAAGTACTCTGAGAATTAAATACTTTCTGTACTTTGTCCCATATTTGCTTTGCATCAGTTAAACCTTGAATATGGTAAACAATGCTGGGATCTACAGACAAGCATATATATGCTGCTGCTTTCTCTGCATTTTCATCAAACTGTTGTTGATGTTTTCCTGCTTTTGTGGGTCTTTGCCCATTTATTGCTTTAAATAGTCCCATAGTAGTAAGGTACATTTGCATTTTCCATGACCATGTTTTATAATTTGTTCCAGTTAAAATTTCAGTAATCATTGTTGGATTAGGATTAGTTGAAGCCATTCTCTATTTTTTGAGTTTTTTTAAAAAAACCTTCTTGGTCAATATCTTCAGGAGAAGCAGTTTAAAAATACAGTGGGCCCTCAGTAAAAGCAGTAAAAGTAGACCTACAGCTCCCTCTTTGGACAGCTGTCATAGAAGTGTAAGGATAAAATATCTGGGATTGGTGGCCAGAGTCCCTTGGTGCATTATGCATCAATGAAAAACTGTAAGATCCAAAGCATAAACGTCAAGGACAGCTGTTGCTTCCCACTGGATTGCCATTCATGCTCATTTCTGAAGAGTATTCAGTTGCATTAAAATGCAGAATCAAAATATATTTGTCAGGAATGTCTTAGAAATGTGCATTGTAGATTCTTGTTCATGCATTGTTCTTGAAAAATCTGAGTGTAAATTCTTGCAATCCAGTTTGATCTTTGTTGTGGACCTTTCTCAAAAGTGTCTTTCAGGTGGGGGAAAATATATATCAGTTTCAAAATCTACATCTATTATGGTCACCCTTCATACCAAGTACACCTTTTAGGCCACTGTGTTTCCTCTAATACTTCAACTAACATAAAAGTTACTTTCTGCCCTGACTCAAGTTTGCAGACAGAGATGTTCTTTAGAAGAATGTAAATGAAAGGGACAATGGATGGGGGCAAAAAGGATCTTCAGATCACTTGTTCACAGTGATGTTTTCCTGATTTGTGTAATCAAGTAAGTTCACATTCCACTATCATCTCAATGTTTAAGTTAAGTTGGTGCAACTTTGTGAGAAAATAGTTCTTCCACTTCACTTAATAGAATGTTCAATTCAATTTTAACCCCCCCCCCAATATTAATTCTCTTCATGATAGACATGCATGCAGAACACCCAACTTATAACATAATTCACAAAATGGGCAGAAAGGCAATATTTCTTAGAGCTGAAAATAAAAGGAAAAGGAAAAAAGTGTACAAGCTGGTATTCTGTTTCAAACAAGGAAATATATTTGTGTGAACTTAGCAATTGCTCCACATCTCCATGTTGATTTATGGTGGTGTTGTAGCAGAGACCTTGTGCCGGAATGCCAGGCATCCATTCATCAGCCATCCTTGTCTCTGGATCAGAGCTGAGCTGAGCTCACCAACCTAGAATGCAGCTCTCTGCCGATCCCAGCAGCTTGTCATGAAAACATAGCCCAGAGATTCTTCAAAGAAGGATTTTATTCTTGGTTGCAAAGTAAATAGAAATTAACTATATACATCCATTATGCAGGTAGAGAGAGCATGAACAACAGAACAACAACAGTTTTTAAGTTAGAACAAAGAAGGCTGTAAGCCAAACCCTAAACTCCACCTTTGGGTGGTAACATGCATAGACATTAGCTGAACAACTCTAACTCAGTCTCTAACTCAGCCCTCTTGCTGTGAGTCATGTGTCAAGTGATCCCGGTTCACACACAAGATGACCTAATGTTTACGTTCTATCTTTCTCTGTTCCCAAGCCACTGACCTTGCTGTATTCTGTGTGAATTGTTTATCATTTACCACCTGTAGGTTCAAAAACTTTTCCAGTAGAAATTTTCCCAATCTGTGCATGTCCACTTTAACTACATATCCCAACATTCCTAACACTCCAGTGCCTATGAACTAAAATGAAAATCTTTCAAACAAAAGACAAGAGCAGATGTAGACAGAGTTTTGAACTCCAGATCCAAACATATTTTCAGATTTAAACACAAACACAGAGAGATTGAAAGAAATAATTTCAATGCCCTGACAGTAGGGTTTGCTAAACAAACTTTGCTGCCTGAGATGATACTTCTCTTCATTCCATATGACACAGGTGTGGTTCCTCCACCCCTACATCTTGTACAGGATTGAAGGCCCTTTGCCTTATACCTGTTGGTCTGAATCGGTTTGGATTTTCTGGCCATTGCCATGTTAGTCATCTAAGCTTCCAAGGTTGTGAAACCCAGTCCCATCCAATAGTCCGATTAACATATATATTTCCGTTAAGTATTCTTAACCCTTGGTCTACCAAGAAATTAACAGGAAAACAGCTTTATACTGAGATTTATTCTAGTAACACAATGATAAATACATTGTTCTCAGCTGCACTGCTTACATAGACCTTGAATCAGTCGAGGCACTTTTTTTTTTTTACAAAAATTTTATTGAGTTTAAAAACAAAAAAAGAAAAACAAACACCAATACAAAAATACAAATACAAAAACGAACATATACTAACATAAAAACAAACACAACAAAACATACATTCAATTTGTTATCTTCAAAATTCTCATATCTATGACAGTTTTTATCTCGTACAAACTAAACTACTTCCCACTTATTACCCCTGTACTTAGCCCTTTGTGTTTTACTTCTATTGTTTCTTATCAGTTTTTATAATACATACCAAGCATTGTAAAATAGCTCTTGCAATGATATTTACAGCGTTATTTTACTCCATACAACCACTAATTTGATTAGCGACATTTGTCTTCTATCGTCTTCTAACACAAATAGTGGAATTATTTTTACCTCAATTCTTAAACACTTCTTGGTAATTTCCAACCCTTTTGAATCAAATAATCAGTCAATGGTTTCCAATGCTTGAGAAGAACTTCGTTGTCCTCTCCTCTTATCAGTCCAGTTAATCTATCCATTTCGAATAAGTCCAACATTTTTAACAGCCATTCATGGGTCGTTGGTACCTTCGGGGATTTCCATCTTGTTGCATAAATTATCCTCGCTGCAGTTAGGAGATTAAATATCAATTTGCCATATTTCAACTCTAATTTTGAATCGCTAATCATCCCTAATAGAAACAGTTGTGGTTTATTTTCTATAGTAATGTCAAAAATCTCCATCATCACCAGTCTAATGTTACCCCAAAACTTTTGCGCTTTTTCACATTGCCACCAAAGGTGAAAGAGTGTCCCTTCTTTTAAACCGCATTTCCAGCAAGAGATTTTGACCGATTTTTTTATTTTAGCCAATTTGTGTGGGGTTAGATACCATCTATACTGTAGTTTATAGAAACTTTCTTTTAAATTAACACAAAGAGTGTATTTTATTCTCTTGTTCCAGCATTTCTCCCACTGTTCCAATTCAATAGTATGACCAAAATCTTGTGACCATTTAATCATTTGAGGTTTTATAAACTCGGGTTCCAGTTCTCTCTCTAAAAGTAACTGATAGATTCTCTTTATCTTATGTTTGCCTTCCTCCAATATAACTTCCTCAAATTGTTTATCCATAACACCTATTTTTTTCATTTTTATATCAATCATGAATCTTTCTCTAATCTGTCTATACATGAACCAGCCAAAATTATAGCCTTCTTGCTTCAATTCCTCTTGTGATTTTATTGAGACAGTTTGTCCCTTTACTACCAATAATTCTTTATATGTAAGCCAGTTATTTTCTCCAAATTTATCATTTTTATTAATAACCTCCCCTATTGCTGTCCAATATGGAATAATATCTGGCCAATTTTTCTTGACTTTATACCAGATTCTTAAGAGTGTCTTTCGTACATAGTGGTCTTCGAAATTTTTGTGAACTTTAACCTTATCATATAATAAATATCCATGCCAGGAATAAACATTGTCATAACCTTCTAATTTTAAATTTTTTTCGTTATGAAGACAAATCCAATCTCTTAGCCAAAATAACACACTTGCATAATAGTATAGCTTAAGATTTGGTACTCCCAATCCTCCTCGTTCCACTGTATCCTGTAGATATTTTAATTTAATTCTAGATTTTCTGTCATTCCATATAAATTTCGATAAGTCTTTCTCCCAATTTAAAAAAGGGGAATCATTTGTTATAACTGGAATATTTGGGAAAAGAAATATCATTTTCGGGAGGACATTCATTTTTAATGTAGCAATCCTCCCCATCCATGATAATTTTAATTTGGTCCATCTTTTCAAATCTTGTTTAATTTCCAGCCAAAGTTTTTCGTAATTATTTTTATAGAGATCTGAATTTTTCTTTGAAAAATTTATTCCTAAATATTTAATGATATTTGTTTCCTGAAATTGTATTTTTTCCTTTAAATCTTGTTTATCCTTATCATTTAAATTTAGCAACATCATTTTTGTTTTCTCTTTGTTGATTTTTAATCCTGAAACTTGGGTGAACCTTTCCATTACTTCCATTAAATTCTGTATGTTTTCTCCTGGATCTGCCAAAGAGACCATCAGGTCAGATGTGAGGGCGATCTGGCTGCGACATCTGTCACCCCATTGATCGCCAGGGTTGATTCGGCTGATCTGGCTGGCTAGGCGGGTGTCCCCTTCCTCCCTCACCGCTCCATGTGCGTCCCTCCCGAAGCTGCGCACTCGGTGGAAGAGGACGACCATCCCAGATAGAAGGAGTGTACCGTTCTTCGGTCAAGGGTATACGATAGCTGCGCTCCCCTGCTAGAACCTCCAAACAAGCTCAAGGTCAAGTCGAGGCACTTTTTAATAACAAACGTACACCTCTATTAGTATTATACAGCAAAGTGTTATACCCCATCTACTAGTGTATCTGTTTAACCTTATCTATACATCAGCATTAGGCTGGATATTAGATAACAAGATTAATCAATAAAGGAATATCTTATCACACATAAGATTTCAAGTTATCAGCAATTGCCTCACAGCAGCAGCAGAGGCAGACCAACTTTTTTGGGAGCAAAGTCTGGTGCTTCACTGCTCAAAAGGCCTTTATGTTATATTTATATTTAGGCTGGTTCCCTGCTTGAGATTTTCATAATATGTTATTATCTAATGCACATCTATTACAATGAGATTACATGAGGCAAAGAGAAATCTAAAAGCAACCCAGCCTGTTATGACCTCCTGCTTTAGCCAGAATTATGTGACTGAGGGTGCAGGCAATGCGAGTTTAATCATCAATAGTCTTACTGACACTACTGTCTACAGTGTCCTGTGTCAGGGAGGCATAGTTATGTGTCTTTGCTAACTTTGTGTGGCACACCAAATGTGAGTTGGATCATTTAATCATCTTCAAGTTTATGTAGCAGTGGTACTTACTTAGAATTGTCTGCTAAAACTACAGTTGCCCCTCCATTCTCACAGACTTGAAGTCTGTGGTTTTGCATATTCACGAAGGGGCGACCTCCATTGAAATCAATAAGATGCACACCTGCAGGGCACCCATGGGAGTGTGACCCATTCAAGCCTATGGGGATTCAATATTGGTGAGTCTCCATTTTCATGGGTGGGGGCAGAATGGATCCCCTGTAAAAATGGAGGGCCAACTGTATTTATTCTTGCTTCTGCAAGCCCATTATGACAATAGTTGTTGGATTGAGCACTCTCACAATTGGTTGAGGAGGTCACCATTTAGGTCTCAGTAGTGTTGGATGTTTCTGGACATTTTTTTCTTTCATGAGTTTTCCTGCATCCAGAATCCATGTTGCAGAAGACAGTTTTTTGACAGCTGCAGTTGTTGGCTTGATCTATGCCAACTTACTTCCAAGCAAAGTATAAAGCCCTACATAGTCTGGGTCCAGGTTACCTGCCTTCTCCTGTACAATCCATCTGGTACAACCAGGTCCTCTGGGAAACATTTGCTCCAACCAGCCAGAAGGAGACTGGCAATGATTTCCCAGAGGACTTTTTATCTGCTACCCAAGACTATGGAATGACCTGCTGGGGGAGATATGACAGCTGAAAATGCTGAATGCTTTTAAAACAGCATTAAAGACATATCTCTTCTGGCAGGCCTATTCAGTCAATTTTAAATCATGATTTTTAATCTGTATATGCACTTTTATGAGTGTATCTTAATGATTTTATAGTGTTGTATTTTAACTGTGGGTTTATGTGTTTTAATTGTGTTTTGTATTTTCACATGCTGCACCTCACCTTGAGCCTTCAGCACAGGTGGGAAGAATAAAAGTATTATTATTATTATTACTCAGTTCTTCTAGCAGAATTAATTGATTAGATTCATACATTGAGGTGGGTGAGACCTGCTGAAAATTGGTGAGCATATGCATTCCATACATTAAATGATATGGAGTTCTCCCATTACTGGTTCTAGGCAGGTTATTTAGTCCAAGTTCAACTTCAGGAATAATGATGTACTAATTGGGGGGGGGGGGCTTCTTGACTAAAAATTTGGCAAAAGCTTTTTGATCTCATAGCTCTTTCATTCCTTACATCCCAAGCTTCATGGGTGATATGCTAAATTCCCATTTAATGGCTTTCTCTTTTGCCCACAGTTACACAGCAGTGGAGATGAAAGCAGTACCTTGATCAGAATGCAAGGTTTGGGGAACTGAATGTTCAATGAGTGAACTGAAAGACCTTAATGTGATTCCAGTTGTTTGGTCTCTAACTGGAAACAGATATGTATAACCTGAATAATAATCTACACTATTACATGCTTGTAGCCACGTAAAGATGCAAAGGATCTGTTTGATCATTCTAGAAATAGTCTCTCCTATGGCAATGCTGCTGGTACCCTTTTTAATGATGAATACTTTTGTGTATTTGTAGAATTTGTATGCCAGCACAACATGCATTCTGAAATATATCTAGCTACCTCTCTTCCCCTCCAATATTTGCCCACCAGTATTTAGTGTTCAGGTGTATCAATGTAGCATCTCATCCCAGATACACAAAGATTCAAGAACATCTTGAATTAATGTAGTTCCTGCCATTTCTGGTAGGAGAACTCTTACAAGACCATCAGCTTGCTTAACATATTTTTTTTTCAAACCAATATTCATTTCTTGATGAATACCCAACCAGATTTTTCTTTGTTTATCTACTGTTCTAATACTGAATTCCTCATAACTTGTAGACGCTGATGCTTTGCTTTTGCTAACTTCTGTATTGCTCCTGCATTCAAAATTGTTTGTGGTAATGCATCTTCAAAGATGTTGTCCTTATGCAGGGATATAAATTTCACAAATATACAAAATGGGCTTTTGAAACTTCCTTCATTAAGGCTCATCTACTATCCCTGAGGAGAGCAGGATGGTTTAGGGGTACAAGGCAAGCTCAGTTCTGTCCAACAAAGCAGGGACTCTGGAGAAACATGTGAACATCAGCATCTGTTGCTTTCACCCTACCCAATAATAGAGCCAGACCTAATTAGTAGAAGTGCTGAAGCTGCATTTTAATAATCACTTTATATTACTGTTCACATCTAAAGCAGAAAAGCAGATTGGAGTGGTAAAAGCCACAGGAATTTTCAAGGACAGCTATTTTTAACTGCAGCTGAGTCTGAGTCTTAAACTCTTATAAACATTTACCTAAGACTAAAATCCACTGAATTTCATAGGACCTGTTTCTGAGTAGATATGTAGACAAACACATTTTAAGGGTGCAGTCGCACTGATGCAAAGCACCTTTAACACTTACTGATTTAAATGAGAACATTAGAGTCAAACTACATATTACATTAAATATTTAGATTGCAGCTTCTTCACTACTTTTGTTTCATTCAAAAATGAAAGTGTTAGAGATAGGAGACAATCTGGTCAGGACTGTGACATGCACAAAGAGAAGACCTCACACTACCTATGGTAGCTAGCTAGCTAAATTTAAAAAGCTCCCCCATCATTAATAGTTCGAATTTGTGCATGAATAACACACACACTGAATATTAAGATAACAAAAATAATCACTACAAATGATATAAATAATTTTAAAATGGTAAATGAAGACATTGAAATAGTCTTTAATCACTATTTAAAATGGAGATTGTAGTCAAGACATCAGAAGAAGACTTGGAAGGACATCGATGAAGGAACTAGATAGGATTCTCAACAGTAAAGATATATAATTGAATAGCAAAGTTGGGGTCTTTCTGGTGATTGTAGGGTGCAGGATTGTAATTATGCCCTATATCAAGAAATTTCAGGGTGGCTTACAGATAACTTTAAAACAGGTTAAACAGGTTTAAAAAATAAGATAGTTTAAATAAGCTAAAAGGCATGTTAAACAACATAATGAGTTAAAAACAGATTAAGTTTTATAAACTATATATAGCATCCTTTGGAATGAATTAATAAGCCCAAAAGGTTTTGATGAACAGTCATGTTTCAACTTGAAACCTATATGACAAGACTGATTTCCAATAAGTATGCATGGATTTGAAATCTGGACAGTGAAGAAAGCTGTAGGGGGGGCAACTAACAAAAAACAACAAAACACGGGGGGAGGGGTGCAGTATGTACCACATTGTGGAGAGAAGCCACGTTAGAACCAGCCCTGGTGACAACCAATCAGGACTGAGCTGGCGACAGCCAATAGAATGTTGGGCTGTAAAGGGGAAAATTCCATTAGGAAAAGTTGGAAGTCAGATAGGGTTTGGATTCCAGACAGTGAGGGTCTGGTGGCGAAGGTTCCAGAGTGGAACAGGGTTAAGTCCAGAAGAGACCCCAAGTGAGGGAGTTAATAAAGAGAATATCCTGAGGGGTATTGATAGCCTTAGAGCAGGGGTAGGCAACCTTTTTGAGCTGGGGGCCAGGTTGCTGTCCCTCAGACAATTGGGGGGCTGAAGCACAATAAATAAATAAATAAATAAATATTTTTTTAAAAAAATAAAAAAATAAAAAATATGCATGCACACTCTCTCAGCCCCAGAAAAGTCATGACAAAACCCCTGTGGAGATTTTGCCAAGAAAACCCCAAGAACAAGTAATAACAACAATAATCAATATCATCATGGAGGGCGACGGCGGCAGCGGGGGGCGGTGGCGGCGGCAGGACCAACTTGAGTCAGGTCCAAAGGCCTCAGGGGGCCACATCCGGCCCCTGGGCCTTAGGTTGCCTACCCCTGCCTTAGAGACTGGTTAAGAAATATTGGTAAAGCTACCCAAAGAAGGGCTAAGAGTGTCCTGTGGGATTAATTGAAAGTGTTCCAAGGAAAGGAGTGTTTTAGAGTATTATTTGTAACTGTAACCAATTATAACAAGTGCAGCAAGACCAAGTGAAACATTGCTACTTGTATTGTAAATAAAGTTTTCTTGTTACTTTATGAAACACTTGTCTACAGTGTGAATGAATATCTATGCTACTAAACCTTATACAAGATAGGTTAGACCAAAGAGTTTTAGAGAAGGGAAGGTTGGTGAAGGAATGGCTTTTTGTGTAGGGTGGTGGCAGATGTGGGACAAAAAGGGTCCATGGTGTGGCCACAAAATAAAGATAAAGGAAAAGTGTGTATGACACACACCATGCCTGTCAATGAATTTTTTCATTTAGGTCTATTTGTTCAGGCAAATGAAAGGCCTTGATAAATTCACCGGAAAAACCCATCAACTCAGGGAAGGCCTAGCATCCAGACTTTTCCTGATTTTGATAGATATTAACCTAAAGTGCTGTCAAATTTTTTTAGGTTTAGTTGTTTTTTTTAAAAAAAAAAAAAACTGCTGCACACAAATATGAATAAAGAATGGCACTTTGAATAATTTGTGGTTATTCCCTTGTTTGAAGAGCATAAAGCATTTCATTTCATCTGCCTGTGGCATACGCATATGCATTTATCATTATTTAAGTTGTCTCCAGCATAGATAAAGGTATGCTTTCTTCTGCCCCCTCTCCTTTTCAGCACTAGGAAAACACAATTTTCAAAAGACATACATTTTCAACTCTTTGATGTGTGTGTGTGTGTGGGGGGGGAGCTTTCCTGAAGGCACAGGACTTATTTCATAAGAATAGGCCCAATCCAATGAAAAAATCTGTTCTGTTGAAATCCATCTGAAAAATCAATGGAACAAGTTATTTGTTAAAGCATCGGTCCCATCTCCCCCCCCCAAAAAAAAATCTAAACATGGCTAATATTCTCTGGATTGGGGCCACTGTGTATTAGGGATGCATATTGAGTATGATATAGTGGATATATTTGTGGTTGTTGAAGGGACATATTTTCGGTTTCTTTGTTTCTAATGCTGGACAATGTGTCACATAAGCATGAGCAGTGGCAGTCATTAGAATTATAGTGAGTCCATTCCAGATTTTATTCCAGACTTCAACAGAATTATTAAAGATGCTGAATTATATTCCCCAGATACAATAGGTTCAGCACCTTGAATAGCTTCTTTAAAGGCTGGGGAAGAACTCAGAGCAGTTTTACTATCACTGATGTGGAAGCCACTGGCTGTCACTGCTTATGTACATTGAACCTCTTTGACTTAATTGGTCATCTAATTGGTTTTCTCAGATTATAATATCCCTCCATCCTATCTTTGTTTTCTCACTATATTTCGTATTTCATGTGTGATCATGTGTGAAACTGAGGAGTCATTCATATGACCCTTGACCCCATGACAATTATACTTCATTACAATTTTGTTCTGTGCTAAACCAGGCAAGTGTAGTTATCATTGTGGAGGAGGCATAATGTAAATATATGGATGTGAACATGTCTGTAGCTGAAATGTGGTTGTATCTATAAGACAAAGAGGTGTATGGAATGGAAAGGTCTGTATGTGTGGAGTCTGAATTTATTTGTTAAGTGGAGCATCTCTAAATATTCTGAAGGATCCTCAGAGGATATTTATTTCCACAGGAGTGTTTTGTGTTTTCCATAGGAATATGTCTACATACTTAGTTCTTATGCTGTGAATGGCCAGAAAGCAGATCCAAATACATTAATAGAACTGTGAATGATCAGTAGGTGTGTAAAGATTTCTGACTGCCATTTCATAACAAGAGCAACAATAAAATAATGCCCCCATGTTTTGCCAAAGTGGAGAGAGATTGAGGGTGATCAGGCATGGGTTTTGTGTTGAATTACTGTGAGGTTTGTGGGTCAAATTGGGCTCAGCATTCTTTAATGTTGTCCTTCTTTTAATTTAATTTAATCCAATTTAATTTAATTTTTTTGTACTAAGCTACATTAGATGAATATCTGTTTTCTAACAAAGAACAAAACAGAGTACACAAGTTAAAGGTCTGCCACTATTACATTAAGAAAATGAGAAAAAGCCTTATCTGATTTCCCTGTTTTTAATAAAGTGTGTACATTCTCTGAGCATATTAATGATGGGTCTGATCAGAACCAAGTTCAGAAACTCAGGCTTAAGTAGTTGAAACTCAGTAAACCTTTATTCCGTAACTACAAATTCAGTCCAAAGATGTTCAGTGTTGGAACTAAACAGCCAGCATTAACATTACATAATTAAACTATACATAATTTCAAATTTATATCGGCTTCAATTCTCATTTGTTACAATTAATAAACACGATTGCCACTCTCATTCCCACACTGTCCCTTCTTTATTGATCCATCTAGATTCCTCTCACAGGAATGATTTTGAACAACTTTGAATCATGCCTTCCTCCTCATCAGAGTTATCCCACCAACTGTGGCTGAAATCACCATTTCTCTGCAACAGCTGTTAGTAGTATACCTGTGTAGCTCCTGTCAAAAATGATTTATGACCCTTTGATGGGCGTGTCTAAGGATGATTTATGACCTGTCAAAATTGATTGATTGATGACCTGTCAAATGGGTGGGCGTGTCCCTCCCTCCCCCGGAAATGCTAAGGCGGGACATCCTGTCCACGTGACCCCCGGTTTTCCAATGAGCGCCCCCCTTTGATTCCATGTGACCCTACTCCCCACCCAATGGCTGTTCTGAACCACGTGTCCGTAACTGGCCAAGGGTGTTTTCTGATTGGCCCCCACGAGAATCATGTGTCCCTAACTGGCCAATGGTACTAGACTTCCCAGAGCCGCCATTTTAGGCATGCCCAGACAAGTTCTGCGAGACAATATGGAGACACGTGACCCCTGGGTTTCCAATGAGCGCCCCCCTTTGATTCCACGTGTCCCTAACAGGCCAATAGTGTTTTCTGATTGGCCCCCACGAGAATCACGTGTCCCTAACTGACCAATGGTACTAGATTTCCCAGAGCCGCCTAGACAAGTTCTGCGAGACAATATGGAGACACCGAGGCGTTTTGCTGCACCTTCTACAGCCCAGAGAATCCAACCCAGAAAGAGAGCATCCTGGCCAGATAATTATCACGGGCCTGTGGGTTTTACTGACCCTCCCGTACCGTTGAATATTAAACCTAAAAAGGAAGCTAAAGAGCCTGAAAAGACACCCGACATTATGGATTTCATTGATGATGCCTCAGAACTGGAGTGTGATTGCTGTTGCAATTTAAAAGCCATTCTCCAGAAGAAGAAAGTGCCTGACACTCCACAGAGCCCAGATGAGCCTGATGGCGCAGACCTTTTGAACCCTGCCACTCAGCTGGAAGAGCCCATGGAAGATGGAGATCGTGACCCACCACAGCCCTCACATGTGGATGAGAGCATGGAGACTGATTCAGGCTACCATAGTGCAATGGTGAGTTTATGTAATCTAAAAAATATTAGGAGAGATGAGTGTGTTGTTTTTCCAAATGAAAAATTATAAAATGTTCCTTATTTCTTTTTATTGAATTAGGATGAAGACCTGCAGGCCGATGGTGCTGAGAACCAGGCTGGAAAGAATCTACAACCCCTAAATCTTTCCCCCATTCCTAAGATGTAGATATTTTTCTACCAATAAAAAATTGTTTGTTTTGCATGTGTGTGTTCATACTTACATGAGAGGTGAAAATGGGAGGGCATGAAAAAATTCTGAGTGATATATATTATTCACCAGGGAAGACTGGGAGCTTTGGGGGTGTGAACGCCCTACTTCAGGAGGCCAAAATACAGAGCCAAAATCTTAAAAGAGAGGAGGTGTCCCAATGGCTTTCTGGCCAAGATGCCTATACACTGCACAGACCTGCCAAAATGCATTTTAAAAGAAACAAGACTGTTGTATCTAATGTGGATTCTCAATGGCAGGCTGACCTAGTGGATATGCAGCAGTTTTCTAAGTATAACAGAGGATACAAGTACATTTTAACAGTAATAGATATTCTGTCTAAATATGCCTGGGCTTTGGCTTTAAAGGACAAAACTGGTAGAGAAGTAGCCAGGGCTTTTAACATTATTTTTAGCCAAAATGGCCGAAAGCCTGAGAAATTACAAACGGACCGAGGCCGCGAATTTTTAAACAAATCTGTGAGCAGCCTCTTAAAGGATCATGGGATTCACCATTTTGTCACCAATAATGAAGTCAAAGCTGGGGTTGTTGAACGATTCAACAGAACTTTAAAAACAAAAATGTGGAAGTATTTCACAGCTAAAAATACCTTTACCTATATTGATGTACTGCCCCTGTTTCTAAAAAGTTATAACCATACTTTTCACCGAACAATCAAAGCTATGCCTGCAGAAGTCAATGATTCTAATGCTCTAGCTGTGTGGAAAACAGTATATGGGACCCCTGTCAAAACAGAAAAGGAGCGTCCGCTCCTCAGGAAAGGAGACCATGTGAGGATTTCTAAAAGCAAGGATGTATTTGCCAAAGGATATGAACAGAATTTTACCACTGAAGTATTTATTGTCGACCGTGTCCTCCTGACTGCAAAGAGGCCTGTGTTCCTGCTGAAAGATTATCTCGGAGAGGCTGTTGTTGGGAGCTTTTACCCTGAAGAGTTACAAAAGGTGAATGTGAAAGAGAATCAGGTGTACAGGATTGAAAAAATTCTAGACACTAAAGGTCAGGGCAGGAGAAAACAATACCTAGTCAAATGGTTAGGCTGGCCTAGCAAATTCAACAGTTGGGTGCTTGCTTCTGAAGTTGGTGAACCTGTGTAGAGGTGAGAGAGAAATGGGGGATAGCGGATTTTATATCCTACTCCCTAGCAACAGTAGCGCATCTATTTTCCCACAAAATACTATTTCATTCTTTACTATCTCTTTAGCAAGGCCCCTAGAACTACCTGGGGAGTGGGAAGTAGGGCTAGCTGAGATACAGTACCCACACACTTGGAATAATCTCAATACTAATACACCTTTTGAAATTGCAAATGAGACCAAGAAATGGCCCTTAATTCTGCCACGGGGTTATTATTCTGATCTCCTTGAACTGCTGGAAGTCATGAACAACCTGATAACAAGGTCTCCAGACCCTCCTGAAGCGCTCCTGCACTATGACCGGGTGAGCAGGAAGATTAGGTTTAAAACAAATGGGCCATACACCATCCAGGCTGGAGGGAGACTAGCTCACATGTTAGGGTTAATGCCCAGCCGCTCCACCTTTCAAAGCCGATATCACGGCGGGTTTCAACACCTTATATATTTACACTGATATAGTGGAGCATCAGATAGTGGGAGACTTCTATGTCCCGCTGTTGCGCTGCGTACCTGTACGGGGTCAGAGCAACGAATGTGTCAATATTGTTTATGACAAGCCTCACTACATCCCTGTAAGTAAGCATCACATTGACACCATCACCATTGAGATAAAGTCAGACCAGAACAAAAAAGTGCCATTTCGCTCTGGTAAGGTGCTTGTGAAACTACACTTCCGCCCCAGGAGGACACTGAAGTTTTAAAAAATGGTGATTATCAAAACATATGGTGACCCTGCTCTTTATAGAGATTATTACAGGGTCCAGGCTGGTAACGGCCTTCCAGGGTTCCATGGAATTCCTGTAATGTATGGATCTGGGCTTGGTGGGATTTTCAGAGGCCTTTTCAGAAAAGCAGTCCCCCTTTTGAAAAGAGGCCTGAACATCATTAAACCCCACGTTAAAACAGCCATGCAGAATATTGCTACAGATGTGGCTGGTGAAGTTACTCAGGCAGTTATAAATAAAATGAACCCCACAACCCCCCAAGAAGGCTCAGGACTGATGTATATTCAAAGGAGGCATCGTCAAAAAAGAAAAGCATCACGGGTGAGGTTAATAGGACCTCCCCGAGCCCTTAAAAGAAAACGTCTGAGAGGAAAGAAAACAGAAGCGAAGAGCTGTAAGGAAGAGGAGGAGGCTGTCCCGGACACGGCCTAAGAGAGATATAATTTAAACTAACACCATGGCTTTTATCCACAGTGGTTCTGAAGAATGCACAAAATCTGAATTAGACCTATTTACTATTGGGCCTACACAGACAAGTATTGAGAAAAGTTTGTATATTGAGGTGCCCCCCTTGACGGCTCTGACAGAATCTGCACCACTAGACTTTTTCATTGCAGGAAATGGCGAAGACTATATGGATCTTAACGATACTCTTTTATATCTTACTTGTAAGATTACTAAGGATGATAACACAAACATACCTCAAGCTGCTGAAGTTGGCTTGGTGAATTATCCTATAGCTTCCATTTTTAGCCAGCTGGATGTGACTTTGGGGGATCGGCTGATCAGTCAAAGCAATAACTGCTACCCATACAGGGCTTTCATAGAATCTGTGCTGAACTACAGTGAAGACACTCTAGCAACCCAATTCTCTACAGGTTTGTTTATAAAGATACTGCTGGAGAGCATGAATCAGCAGATCTGGATGGAAATAATAGAAGCTTTATTGAAAGAGCAAACCTGACACGCGGAAGTAGAAAACTAGATCTGCTGGGCCATCTCCATACAGACCTGTTTTTCCAAGAGAAACTTCTTCTAAATGGGGTGGATGTCAAAATTAAACTTACACGCAACAAAGATCCTTTCTGCTTAATGAGCGATGATGCAGACAGCAATTACAAATTACAAATTTTATCAGCGTCCTTTTTTGTGAAGAAGGTGAGAGTGTCACCGGGAGTCCGGCTGGGTCATGCAGAAGCACTGCTGACATGCAATGCCAAATACCCTGTGGACCATGTGAGCATGAAAGTGTTTAGCATTCCAAGGGGCAGTTGTGTCACCAACCAGGAGAATCTCTTTTTGGGCCAACTCCCCAAGCAAGTGATTATAGGCCTGGTGGATAATGACTCCTTCAGTGGAGTTTACAACAAAAATCCCTTTAACTTTAAGCATTATGACATCAATTTTGCAGCACTGTATCTGGATGGAGAGCAGAACCCTACAAAACCCTTTCAGCCCAATTTTGAAGATGGAAACTGTGTCAGGGAATACATGAGTTTGGTGCAGACAGCAGGCAAGCATATGAAAGACCGTTCTCTTTTAATCAACTGTGAGGAATATGCGCGAGGTTACACGCTTTTTGCCTTTGACCTTACCCCAGACCAAGAAGGTGGAGATCACTATTCGTTGATCAAAACCAGGAACCTGAGGGCTGAATTCCAGTTTGCCAAACCTCTGCCTACTACTGTGAATATGATAGTTTATGGTGTCTTTGACAATGTGATAGAAATAAATCACAGGAGAAATGTCCTGTATGATTATATGTAACATGGACAGCGTGCAATTAACACGCATTCTTTCTTCAAATCCTTATACCCAAAAGCTATTCTGTGGAGTCTTCCCATGTGACATGCTCCCTGGAGAGAAGCTGATACAAAAACCTGTCTGTCTAGTCATCAACACCCACCCTCACAATCTCCCTGGAGAACATTGGCTGGCCATCTACTTAACAGAAGAAAAGACTGGTGAATTTTTTGATTCCTATGGACACCCTCCCGACCACCCTCTCTTTCCTAAAACCATCATTAAATTTTTAAGAAAAAATGCCAGCAAAGCTATGTTTCAGCCCAGAGCAGAACAAGCCTCAGACTCTGTGGTTTGTGGTTATCACTGTGTGTTTTTTCTTCAGCACCGCTGTAAAGGCCTGACATTTAAAAATATTCAAGAATTATATTCTCACGATCTGCAAAGAAATGATGAAATGGTGGTTGAATATGTAAAAGCAAAGAGAAACATGCCCAGGCTTGCCTCACATATGCCCAGACTTGTCCCAAACATGTTTCAACAACCCCAGGGATGTATAACCTGCAATGCTTTTCATAGACATTCTTGCCAATAAACATATCCTCTAGGGAGGATTTAAAAGAATTTTTGTGTGTTTTTTCTTTTATCAAAATCAAAACATAGACTTAAAATAAGTTATATTATTAATTTATTAAATTATCTTTTTGGGGGGAAAATCAGGAGAGTCATAAGTGGAGCCAATGAGAAGTACTAGATTGTCACTGTTTTCTCAAAGCCCTGCGGGAGGTTTTGGGTGTCTGAAACAGCACTGGAGCTGTATCATAGGGATTCTTTAGCTCGTCCAAAACCTCTCTGTTGGCATGGTTCCCCACCACAGAGGTTGGGACATTTAGCTCAGCCATGGCCCTCATGAAAACATCCCAGCCTTTGGGAACATGTTTCACAGGTAAAGCATGTGTCTGAGTAACCCCCTTGACCAAGGGCCTCGGCAGATGGCTAATAGAGCCGTCTCTGAGGCCAGGAAGAGAAGGGGCAGCCGCACGAGCGGCGCCCCTTCCTCTTCCTGAGGTCGCCCCTGGAAGCGCCGGTCATCTGGACGGATGGCGCTTCCGGGTTGACCTCACGCCGCGGCGTTTGAGTCAGAGAAAGTGCGCCCGCCGCTTTTGGGGTGCACTTTCTCTGAAATCTAAAAGGAGCACCGTGGGGAGGTGCCACAGTGAGGCTGCCTTGGCCCCGCGGCGCTGCAGACCAGGGCGTCTTGGACGCCCTCGTCTGCATCCCCCCCAAGTCAGGCACATTGGATCCAGCTACAGGTTCTCCTTTATAGACAAAGGTTCCTTTGTCATCCCATGAAGAAATACTTTTGTTTTGTTTCATTTTGTTTAGCAATACCCTTGCAGCATTCTTGTATCTAGCAGGCAGGCTTTCTAGGACTTCTTGAAACAGGTCGTCAGAGGAGTTTGCCACCCCCTTTTCAGCGGGCTGCTGCACTTCAGGTAGAATTAGATTTATGTTTTCTTTCTCTGCTTCCTTCTGTCTGACATGAGTTAAATACTTTTGAAGCAAAACCTCATATTGCTTAGCTTTTTCATACTCTGTTAAGTCAGTCCTGTGAAGAATCTTCTGCATTTCAGCATCCAGGGTATATATGGCCTTAGTCCTGATATTTTCATCCTTAGGGAATGAGCCCTTTAACTGTTCTAGCTGGTGGCTAGGGACCAGATACATCTTTTCTGCATATTCCATTACTGTTTAGTTAAAAGGCTTGTTATCAGAGGAACAGCAAAGCTTAACAGCAAGACTTTTTTTCTTCTCAGGGAGACTCTTCTGTTACCCAGGGTTTTAATAAGATGGCGTCTCTTTCTCAGTATGCGCACCTGATGTGGGGATAATGGAATGTTGCCTTTTAAAGTATTCAGCGCTATTTCTGAGATGGCTGCCACCAGGTCATTTGAAGCTGTACATAAAAAAGCTTTCCTCTAGGGTGGGGGCATCTTAATGAGCATTTTTAAGAGTGCTAGGTTTCTTTTCACACATCCAGACATGTTGACCTGAGGGTGTGGTGAAAGCAATATGGTGTAGGAATTAAAGCTGAAGCTTTTTGTAACCACTGGCACTCTTCGGGCGGTTCGACAGTGGAACACACTCCCTCGGAGAGTAGTGGAGTCTCCTTCCTTGGAGGTCTTTAAGCAGAGGCTGGATGGCCATCTGTCGGGGATGCTTTGATTGGGAGTTCCTGCATGGCAGGGGGTTGGACTGGATGGCCCTTGTGGTCTCTTCCAACTCTATGATTCTATGATTCTATGATTCTTCATGGTATATATTATTGGCCAGTCTGGAGGAAAAATTCCTGTTCTTAACCTGTAAGATTCTGGCGTGTTAGTCTGCAAATCAATAATGAGGTAACCAAAGGGTCTGCTTGTTGCATCAGCAAAGGCTTCCATGAAGAATTTAGTGTTTCCTGGGTACATTTGACGAGCTAAAGTTGCAATTTGTAATTTATCCCTGGGGTTTTTAAACAGCACCATGCATTTTGCATTTAAGCTGATGGTCCTGAGACTTTTTCCCTTGTAGAAAATATTTTGTGTAAGGAAAAAAACACTCAGATTCCTGTGATGAACATGAACTGTAAATAGTCTTTCAATATTTGCATTATCACAAGACTGCATAAGATCGTCTATTACCAAGAACTTTATTTTATTCAGGGGTAACAACTCTTCATTATCAAAGTTATCAGGCAAGCCCTCTACAAATTGAATAAAAGGGAATTTATGTAGGAGCTCTTGATACAAAGGTTGCCAAGCAGCTATAACACCACAAAATTATCTCAGGTTGCACTGAAAACAGGCTGTGAGCATTATCCAACATATTTTTTACAAATACAGTTTTTCCACAGTTGCTTGGTCCTGCTAGAATAGCTGAGAAGGGGTGTTGCCACCGTGTAGCCATCTTCAATAACCGTAAGGGAGAGTCTTAAACCCTTCAGTAATGACTCTCTTGTCATAAACCACCCTTTGAGTTTTCTTGAGCTCTTTGGTATGAATAGACCACTGGCGTTTATTTCTAACAATACCTTGTTGCTGCACAACTATTTCATGAGCACCTCCTTCCTCCCTGTCTGAGACGTAGTCAAACACCAGGTCCTTCAGACTATCAAAATTAATTAATTAATTTTTTCACAGTTAGCAACATTCAGTGTAATCCCTTTGACCTTCAAGCATGCTTTCCCCCCGGAAAGCTTGTACCCATAGGTTTTGGGCCCTGCTGATACATATTCTGTGATATGTTGATCTGGGGGAATTTCACTGGTGAGGTCACCTAAATAATCCCCAAGGGGGGGCGACCACTCCCCCTCTCTACTCACAAAGATCACGCTATCTGTATCATGGTAAAGAACCCTCTCTTTTAGCCGAGAAAGTAAATGATAAAGTTCAATTCTAGCATAACAAGTAGTGAAAGCTGCGATTAACTCATTCTTTCCACCTGAGGTTGTTATGCATTCAGCAGCATGCTTCCAGGACACACAAACAGCCTCTTTGTCAATAAACTCAAACATTGAAACATTGTAAGCATCAGAAAATAAAAGGTTGAAAAATAGATCAGGGTCCCTGATCACTTGTGTGTTAGTCAAGTTGGTTCTCTGGCCAAACTTTCCCCACAAAGAATTTAAAAAGAGTTTGGCAATCTGGCGCTTTGCCGGGTTCACAGCAATTTGGTCCTTGCGCAAAAGCACCCCCTCTTTTGCCTGAAAATCAGCTATGTATTTATTTTTGTCTTCTTCACTAACACACCAGTGGGGGTACCCTGAAGCCTCCTGTTTCTGGCGAAGATGTAATTTTATATATTCTTCAAATAAACTTCCTGACCCCCGTAAAAAGTTCCACACTTCATAGATTTTCATCACCTTGTAGCCCTTTTCTATAGCTAGGTTTAGCTCAGGAGTACACCAAGTTCCCACCAAAGACCGCTCCTCATCAGTGTGATTGCAGGGGTCCAGCTGTCGTTTTTCTGCACAAGTTGCACACAGTACAAACATGAGCTTTCCACCAATTTTACTGGGAAGAACAGGAAAGAACAAACCACGAGGGGGCAGTATTTTAAGCTTGGCAAAGCCAAAGTACTCTGAGAGGGGCTGAAAATCCTCATAAATGATATGGGGGTGTCCAAGAGGATAGTTTTTAGTTTTGTTGACATAGGGGTAGAGGCTTGTAAAATCATAATATTTAATCTCCTCACCCTCTTTAGGCTTGTAGTAGAGACAGATGGCGTTTGTACGACCGCCAAACAGCGCATCCCTGGCCTCTAAGGCTGGTGGGAATTCTGCTTCAGCCAGAAATTTCTTCAGCTGTGGGTCTGTTCTCTTTTCGGTTGTCCATTCATGTTCCCAGATTGACCTGACCTCAAAGCCCCTGCTTTTCAGTTCAGCAGCCTTTTGCTGAGTTGCATTGTACACAAATGCAAAGGTGTTTCCCATCAGAGAGTTCCATTCATCTGGAGAATAGCATAAAGGGCAGCCATGCCAGTAACAGCCATTAAATTCAAAGGCTGTCTCTTTATTATCTATGACAGCATAACCATCAAGATAATAGTCACCAACTTTTACTTCTCCACCCTTTAGGGCATGCTGAATCTGAATGTTCTCTTTGTGTTCAATGTACGAAAGCCATTGGATTGCAGGAGTTGAGAAGTGCTTGCAATAATTATGGTACCTATCAGGCTGTGGGATTGCAATCTCATCCTCCTCTAGAAAATTAAACTTGAACATTGCAAAACACACACTAGCCAATGTGGGGTACTGTAACGGGTCTATGGCTACCCAACCTTTCTCCCCTGTCTCTGTCCTCTTGTATACTTTTGTCAGGTCAATGATTTCATGTCTATATTTGGTACAAGCCTGTACCAGAATATTGACATCTTGCTGGCAATAAAAGGCCAGCTCTTTCTGAAAGTCAAAGATTTTTGTCTTGTTTTCTTCATACCAGGCTAAAAAAGCCTCCTTTGCCCAGCCATCATAGTTTCCACACCATAATACTCGGGTTTAGGCATAGGGCCTACATAATCCCAATTTTCTGGTGTATTGAAAAAATGAGGAAAATATCCCTTACATTCATCAAAGCCCAGGGCCTTTGGGAGTCATGCTAGAGGCATGGGCAAGTGACTAAGTGAATCAATAAATTTCAAATCTACCCCTTTCATTTTAACACATATCAGTTTCCCTCCTTGAGCAATAATATCAACATCCACTTTTTCTTTGATCAGTTCCTGTATAACAAAATACGAATCATAACCCTTAGAATTGTGAGCTATAAATGTGGTACCCCCAAATTTACCATCAGTTATGAAAGTCTTGATAAACTCAGACATGCAGCCCTCACCCTTAAACTCCCAGGTCTGCCCTGCAGGGGCCCACTCAGGCTTTACTGCTACATTTTCTTCCCTGAGTATTGCATTATTATCTTTCCCTTTCTTGCCACCCTTCTTCTTGTTACTAACTCCCCCATCATCCTTAAAACACTCCACAGTTTCCCCATCAAAGGCTTTAGCAAAACAGTAATTAGGAACATGGACACCTGTGCATTGGTGGGTTTTAATGTCGAAAAAAATGTAGATTGAGGTTTTTGGATATTTAATGGGGTGCATGTAGCACAGGTGCTTTTCACCCTTTGGGATAGGACCCCAACAAAGTGTGCACAGTATCCCTCTGCAGTCGCTCTCATTATGGTCATATGTAACATAACGACCACATGTCTCACAAAACTTTTTAGGGTCACATTTGACTTTTTCCTGCAAGGCCAGTTTTTGGTGCCTCCTTAAGCAGGCCATGGATCTACAGTTCAACTTGCACCTAAAACATCTTTCCATTTTATCTACTGTAGAGGCACAGTCGCGTTCTTTACACATTCTACAGTAGGACACACAACTGTGGCTATGTGAGTATAAACTGTTGCAGTATGTGCAGTGATTGCGAGCTCCAAAAAGACCCTTCACATTGAGCACCCCATAATAGTGGTCTTCATGCAGTAAAACTGTGTATGTTTCTGGATATTGGGTATTCTGTGTCTTAAAAAGGCCCCAGCCCTTATCAGAGTAAAGTGCAACATGTATGTTACACTTCAAATGCTCCTCAACATATGAAATATCACTAAGGGATATTTTTTTCTGGTCAGACCACCCCAGGTCCTGGTGTAATTTAGCAGCAGCTCTCAGCATTTCTACATCTGTTGGAACCTGCTTACCCATTACTGCCACAAGGCTTGCAGCAAAGCATAAATTAGTGCCCAAATTAGCTGGATCCACTAGATGCTGCTTCTTTTTAGCAATAATTGAGCTGTAAGGTATAGAATCTATAGATCTTGAGCGGCCCCCTCCTTGGGGAGCACGCACAATAGTGAGAACCAATCTCAGTGTGCCATTTGCACAGATGTCCATATTACTCTGTAGGAGGTTGCTTATGTGAGATAAAAAATCCTCTGCATTCATAAGATCCCTCACTCTTTGTACTGAAAACAGAGGGTTTGCTAAACCAGCATCTTGCAACCTTAATTGGATATAATCCCCAGGCCCAGCTCTCAAAAGTGCACGATCCAGAACTTCTTGAATAGCCCGATGCACTGCTGCTACAACCTCTGAATATGACCTTATATGCTCTAAATTGACAAATCGGAATTCTTCAGCAATATTCATAGCCTGATACCTCTGGTTAAACCATTCCCAGTTTCTAACCCTTTCTGCAAAGACATGATTATCTGGAGAGGGTGGGGGTGGAGGAGGGGGAGAGGGAGAGGGAGAGGGAGGTAATGGGGGTGGAGGAGAAGGATGCTGTGGTGGAGTTGGAGGAGGGGTAGGAAGCAGAACTGGGTGTTCATCTGAGGGGGCGGGAGGGGGTGCTATTGGGTTAAGTGGTGGGGGGATTGAGGTGGAGTTGGTGGTAGGGAGGAGGGAGCTGCATGGGGGTTATCTGGAGGTGGTGGGTTAATTGCTGCTGGTGCTGGGGGTGCCAGTCTGGGAGGGGCAGGTGCTGGTGGTGTACCTTCAGAATGTTGTACAGCAGCCCTATGTTTAAGTTTTTTCTTAGCTCCCTTCCTAGAGGTAACAAGTGTCTTTCTTGCTCTGTTTAATAATTTAATAGCTCTTTTCCTCCAATACTTCATCTCTTTGATAGACTTCTTACTTCTTTTCCTGCCTTTTTGAGGTTGACAATTAGAACTCCCCCCACCTACTTGAACATTTTCAAAGGGTGTGTCACCACAGACAACATAGTTAGAGGGCTTTTTAATGACCTTCAAAAATGCATCCACGTCTGCAATTGTACACTCTGAACTACTTGAAAGTCTATTCAATGTTTCCAGATGTATGACAGCTTGCTTAACTGTCCTTCGTAGATGTTCATAAGCCTCAGATATTTTCCTGTACTTTACAGCAGAATCCTCAAAATTTTCAAGGCTCATCTGATGTTTTTGTCTCTTGGCAGATCTGCTCTCAGGATCTTCTCCATTTTGAAATATATTGTCTAAAGAAAAAAGAAACCAATAATTAGGACCCCTACTCAGTTTGTACAACACACGTGTTTAAGCATTGAAAGGGAAAATATTTAAACTGTGTTTTCCCCTCATTAGATATCCCCCCCCCCTTGTGGCCTTTTAAATGCAGTGCATGATATTCTTAAAAAAAAATACACACCAGAAATCTTTCTTTTATTTTCAACAGTCTTCAGAGTTCCCTCCTGATAATTTCTCTTGTCCATGTCCTTTGATGTACCTGCTGATAGTGCAAGGATAAATAATAATAATAATAATACAATCCATGGTAACTAAAATATTTTAAATGCACGATATTCTTAATAATACCCACCAGAAGCATCTCTTTTATTTTCAACAGTCTTCAGAGTCCCCTCTTGATAATTTCTCTTGTCCATGTCCTTTGAATTTCCTGCTGATAGAGCAAGGATAAATAATAATAATAATAATAATACAATCCATGGAACGTAAAATATTTTAAATGCAAGATATTCTTAATAATACCCACCAGAAGCATCTCTTTTATTTTCAACAGTCTTCAGAGTCCCCTCTTGATAATTTCTCTTGTCCATGTCCTTTGAATTTCCTGCTGATAGAGCAAGGATAAATAATAATAATAATACAATCCATGGAACGTAAAATATTTTAAATGCAAGATATTCTTAATAATACCCACCAGAAGCATCTCTTTTATTTTCAACAGTCTTCAGAGTCCCCTCTTGATAATTTCTCTTGTCCATGTCCTTTGAATTTCCTGCTGATAGAGCAAGGATAAATAATAATAATAATAATAATAATACAATCCATGGAACGTAAAATATTTTAAATGCAAGATATTCTTAATAATACCCACCAGAAGCATCTCTTTTATTTCCATTTGACATAAAGGAGTTTCCCACTGCAAGGATAGAGAAAGATGAGCCAGCTTTTAAAATCTCCCTTCTCTTATAAAAACACAGCTACATAAAATAAAAATACTTTACCAAAATCCTGGTCTTCACTGTCCACATGTTTCACAACCTTTGGTAAGCCTGCTCCTAATAGAAAAGGGGGAGCCTATTATAAAAGGATAATATTATTCCATGATAACCCTAAAGTAAAAATTAAAACATCTTACCGATATGTTTAGATGACATGGTGAAATGAGCCTTCCCTTTTGTTGCCAAACGTTTGTCTCAGAAGTATTGAGATAAATCTAAAAAGCATATGCACCATTTTTTAGAAAGAGCAATCTAAAGGGCGGCTGTATTCATGAATGTTAAGGAACAGACATGTTGAGACATGTTGCTAAACACCCCCAAAGAGCATGCGCAGTGATAGATTGGAACAAAATAACAATGTGATTTTGGACAATGAATGCTTTTGACAGTGGGGTATGTATAGAGCAATAGCTATTTGATAACCAAGAAAAATGACACAGTCCTAGCTCTGATTTTATTAAGAAATCTGGCTATTTGATAACCCAAGAAAAAATGATGCACTCCTAGCTATGATTTATTGAGAATTCTGACTACGATAACACAACATGTGAATGCTTTTGACAGTAGAGGGTGTGTGTCTCTCAGAATAATGTTCCTTTGCACAGAAGGGAAAATATTTTACACATAGGAAAACTAAAATTTCTTGCATAGAAACCAAAATTAATCATACAGTACATAACTGTTGAGTATTTACCTCCTAAAGTTCATGTTAAGCAGAACTTAAAGCCAGAGAAGCAAAACATTATTATTTAAAAACCATGGCCAAGAAAAACAAATGACAAATATTTTAAACAGAGAAAGAGACAGACAGCAGACACATTTAAACAAGAAAATACTAATAATCAAAAAGCAAGGGCTTATTAAAACAGACTCAGAGAGCAAAATGTTCTGACATATTAAATATGCCTTTAAAATTCAAACACAGAGAAAACCAGGAACACATGGAATAATAATAATAATAATAATATCAGAGAGAGATCTTCCTTACACAAAATAGCAGGCTTAACACATTGCACTCTTGAAACTAAACACACAGCAGTGCAATATTCTTACACAAGCCTGTCTATTATTTATTTTAGAGTTATTACATGAACTAAAACACATTTTAATTAAAAAAGAAAAAAATGACAAGAGGGCCACAGACACAGAGAGAGATGGAATGAAGAACAAGACCTTTTAAAAAGCAGCACTTAAATAAGAAGACAGTGACTGAAAAATATTTTTACACAGAGAAGCAACAAATATTTTTACACATGAACAGAGATAACTAAAACACATTTTAATAAAAACTTTTGACAAGAAGGCCACAGACACACAGAGAGATGGAATGAAGAACAAGACCTTTTTAAAACACATTACATTTTAATACATTTTAAATAAGAAGTGACTGAAAAATATTTTTACACAGAGAAGCAACAAATATTTTTACACATGAACAGACAGAGACTAAAATATTCTTACATAGAGAATGAAAAAATCATACTTATAGGCAGGAGACGATTGCTGTTGAAATTTTGCTGAGAAAAGTCTTTCTTTTATAGGATTTTGGACCCTTCCTTTACCAATATTATCTCACAGAACAGACTAAAAATTATACATCCTGTGTATTCTTATCTTAAAAATCAGGTCTCAGAAACAGACATCCATTGTCATGATTCTACACACAGCCTTTTTTCAAGAGTGTTGTGACTTCCAAACCAGGGCAATAAATTCCTTAACTGATGGGGTCTTTCAAAATTTCTTGTAGCAAGGGTGAAAAATAGTAAAATGATTTCCTCAACTTACATGAATAATTTATGAACATTTGCATTTCCAGTTGAAAAATAGATATATGTATTAGTCCCCAAATATATTACTGAAATGGTGTTTCAGAAAGTAGAGGGTGCCTATAGACAAATAAAGAAATTTTCTTTTATTTGTGGCTTTGATATTATAAGACACAAAGTACTTGTTATTAATTCTTTACAACTCATAGACATATGTAAATCATTTAATTTTACTTACAAGCTATGGTTTCTACTATACAGAATAAATACTTAACCCTGCATTCAAAAACATTCCTAAATCTCACATAATTTTCCTTCAGCCTGTGGCAGCTTCAAGGAGCTGACCCCTTCCAATATCAGTCTCACTGCAAAAAGCCTTTATTTGCAGATTTGTGAGAAATCTAAGTATTATTCTTGCCAAATCATAGAAAAAAATGTCTTTTAAAAAGGCTAATGAACTTCTGGTGACCCTCAGGGGGGAAAAATTTCCAAAACCAGAGACAGGGGAAAAATTTTAACAGAGCATCCTTATCTGAACAACCAGGCATCATTTGTCGTGAGGTCAAAGGACAAAAAATTCCTTCTTGCTAAATTTAGGATAGGAGAATAAAGAGAAATAATTTTTGTCAGGAAGAGCTCTAAAACCAGATACAGGCATCACGAAAAAACAATCGTTGTCATCATTCTACACAACTTTATCTGAATAACCAGACCTAACAAACCTTTCATCTGTTTTAAACATCAGATAGGGAGCTGAATTCCCTAGCATCTTATTCAGACCTCAAAAACAGATCTGGTTCCGTTCAAACCCTATTTAGTTTCATTCATTCATAGCCATTATGTAGAACATAGTATTTATTTGCAGCTTTGAAAGAGTCTTATAAATAAGACAATTAGAACATAGATTTGATTCTTTATAGGTGATAGAAAGATGCCTCCTTTTAATTACACTGACCCTCTGCTAACATTGCAAAATTCACAGAAAATCAGATCCTTTCATCTTTCTTAAACCCCAGATAGTGCCATAAATTCTGTAGTCTCTGATGCAGGTCTCCAAAATAAACATTCGTTGTCATGATTCTACACACAGCCTTTTTCAAGAGTGTCGTGACTTCCAAACCAGGGCAATAAATTCCTTCTTGCTAAATTTAGGATAGGAGAATAAAGAGAAATATTTTTGTCAGAAAAGCCTTTATTTGCAGATTTTAAAAAGTACATATCTTCAATTTTTACAGATCATAGACATTTGACTTCTTTTAATTACAGATTCAACATAATGTAACATTTGCTTGTCTGAAATCTTCAATAACGATTTTAAGACTTCTATAGCTTTTTCAGATTTTCTTAAACACATGATAGTTTTTAATATATCATCAAGACTTTTTTTGGTCAGAATAAGATTATTTAAATTATAGGATACAAAAATGATCATATGTATTAAGTTTTTAAAGCAGATTTTACTGGCTATCTCTCTCACATATTTAGAAAGTATTTTCTTATCCTCTTTTATACAAGTATGACTTTCTAATGATTGTTGTGCTTCAGATCCACAGGCATGACAATTTTTTAGTAATTCTGCATCAACGAGTTTTCTTATGATGACAAAAATGACGATTCTCGTGATAGATTTCATAGTACACCATCTTTCCGAAGGAGGGGCTGGCAATTCTTCAAGGCCTGTGCTCCACTGCATTCTGATGTGAGCTTCCTAAATATTAAAATAAAAACCGCTTTTAAGAAGATGTTCTATAGAATAACAGGCTTTTATGATGATTATCCAGATAGGCTCACACGCACACCTGTGAGGTCAGGCTCTGCCAACCTAAATTGCAAGGACCATCTTCTGCAGCATCTTGAGTACTGTTTGTTCCAGGTCTCTGTAATGTTAAAAACAAAAAAACACTGGTTATTGCTTTGGATCTCTATCATTGGGGTGTCAAATACAAAAACATGTTTTGAATTTGGATTTTTACCTGCCTTGAAGCATTCTCAGGGCCACTTTGGGAGTCTTACTTTGGTACACAATTCTCTTTATGAGAAAGTGAGTTCTCAGCCATATTCATGGGTGTTGGCAATGCCACAGGCCTCTCATAATTATCTGGCCAGGATTCTATCTTTCTGGGTTGGATTCTCCGGGCTGCAGCAAAACGCCTCGGTGTCTCCATATTGTCTCGCAGAACTTGTCTGGGCATGCCTAAAATGGCGGCTCTGGGAAATCTAGTACCATTGGTCAGGGACATGTGATTCTCATGGGGACCAATCAGAAAACACCATTGGCCTGTTAGGGACACGTGGAATCAAAGGGGGGGCGCTCATTGGAAACCCGGGGGTCACATGTCTCCATATTGTCTTGCAGAACTTGTCTGGGCATGCCTAAAATGGCAGCTCTGGGAAATCTAGTACCATTGGTCAGTTAGGGACACGTGATTCTCATGGGGACCAATCAGAAAACACCATTGGCCTGTTAGGGACACATGGAATCAAAGGGGGGCGCTCATTGGAAACCCGGGGGTCACGTGTCTCCATATTGTCTCGCAGAACTTGTCTGGGCATGCCTAAAATGGCGGCTCTGGGAAGTCTAGTACCATTGGCCAGTTAGGGACACGTGATTCTCGTGGGGGCCAATCAAAAAACACCATTGGCCAGTTAGGGACACGTGGTTCAGAACAGCCATTGGGTGGGGAGTAGGGTCACATGGAATCAAAGGGGGGCGCTCATTGGAAACCCAGGGGTCACATGGACAGGATGTCCCACCTTAGCATTTCCGGGGGAGGGAGGGACACGCCCCCCCATTTGACAGGTCATCAATCAATCAATTTTGACAGGTCATAAATCATCCTTTGACAGGTCATAAATCATCCTTAGACACGCCCATCAAAAGGTCATAAATCATTTTTTGACAGGAGCTACACAGGTATACTACTGTTGTTTCTACCAATCACATAGCATTCCCATTATTGTATGGCAGGCAAGGTGCATTTGCAACTCCTGACATTTAAATAGGACCTTTATAGTGGAAGTCACTCTCATCTGTAATATGTTGTTCAAAAAGATCTCAACCAAGTATCTTTGTTCACACACTATGCTAGCTGATCTCTGGATGATCAGCTGGTTGATGTGCACACAGTCTCCTTTGAAAGCTGTGTGCCTGAGGGGATGTGCTTGCTCTCTGTGTAATGTTTGATCTGTGATGGCTGTTTCATGCACAAAAATCAGCTGACAATGAACATTTCTGTTTGAACTTTGAATGCATCTGGAGGGTCTTTTAGTTCTGTTTCAATATTTTACATCCACATAATACATTTTAATCTTTTCTTAAAAAAAAAAACTTCCTTCATTTTAATGTGATTTTAATATATGTACTACTTATGATAAATTATATTCTGATTTTAATTTTCTCAGGGATGGACTAATCATTCTGTTTGTCTCTGTTACTTTCACATGTGTTGTTCTGAGCTGGAACTGGCTGTAAATTCCAGGCCTCCCCAAAACTTTGGGCCTAAGCAGATGGCTTAATAGGCTGTCCTTGGCGCAGGGAAGGGGAGGGGCAGCCGCATGCTTGGCACCCCCTCCCCCTCCCGAGGTCGTCCTCGGAGCCGCTGGCCCTCCACACGGCCGGCGCTCTGAGGAGGACCTCCTGCCGCAGCATCCGGACATGCTGCGGCGGAAGGGTTGGCGACATATGAAAGGAGCACTATTTTAGCGCTCCTTTCCAGGGGTGCCGACGGTCTGCTTAGGCCCTTTGTTTGGCATGAAAAACTGACACACATCTCTGCTATATGCAACAGGTGACCTACAGCAGATTAAAGCACTGCAACCATTTAGCTAAGGGGTTCCAACATCCCACTGTCTGAGATGGTCTACCCAGACTATCCCAGGGCCAAACCTCCAGTTACATGTAGCTGACTAATGGATTCCCTTGGTTGAGGTGTTCCTACCCAATGTGGCTGACTAATGGATTCCCTTGGTTGAGGTGTTCCTACCCAAGACCAAGGTCACTGGAAGATTCCCAAGGTGTGTGCAGTACAAAAGCAAACACATGGAATCAACGTGCACAGATGTGACCCATGTCTCATCCTAATAGCTGTGAGAATATTATGAGCAAGTTAGTATGAGGAAAGTTTACACCTCTGGTTCATTCCCAGCTGCCACTGTTTGCCAGCTTTGAACAGCCAAGCCATTTAAAAGGGCCTAGTGAATAAAAACCAACCCTTTATATTCCCCTGGAATCCATTAATGTTTGGTCATGATGCTGAAAAAGATTCTGGAATCCATCTGCCCATTAGAAGAGGTCATACCCACTACATATGTTCACACATAAATGTGTTCCATCCTTTAAAAAAATACATATGAAAGCTGTATTTAAAAAATTAAATATGTGTCATGTTTGGGGAAACAACATGTGAGACTGCTTGGTCAGAGGGTTAGTGAGAGTTCAGGTTGTTGATTAATTGGTGTGGTGTGCTTGAAATGCAGCAGAGCTTAGGAAACCAGCTTTCTTCATCAGCCTTCTCATGCTGAAAGCATGCAGACAAAGGGCCTAAGCAAATGGCTTAAAAGGCCGTCTTGGGCGCAGGGAAGGGGAGGGGCAGCCGCACGCTCGGCGCCCCATCCCTCTCCCAAGGTCGTCCTCGGAGCAGCTGGCCCTCCGCACGGCCGGTGCTCCAAGAAGGACCTCCCACCGCAGCGTTCGCAAACGCTGAGGCGGAAAAGTCGCCGAAAGTGCGCTGCAGCCTTTTACGGTGCACTTTTGCCGACTTGTGAAAGGAGCGCTAATTTAGCACTCCTTTCAGGGGCGGCGAAGGTGCACCACAGAATCGAGGCATGGGGATGCCTCGGTCCCGCGGCGCATCTTCCCAGGGTGGCCCGTGGCCACCCGTCTGCTTAGCCCCCAAATCATGCAGATCTAAAGTAGAGCTTTATTGTTCCATGAAATAAAAATAAGCAAAGAAAAACATACAGCCCACCATAGGATCACATCTTGCTGATGTGGTAGAAAAAGAAAAGTTACAGATCCATGTTTCAGATCTTGGAGTTACATTGTAAAAGCAATATAAGCATATTATAGTCCAAAACTAACTCCATAGTTAAAACCATTGTGATCACAAACGCACATACAATAATGCATGAATTATAAACATTCTAGACAAAAGGATCTCTTGGCCCTACCCTTACTCCACCTTCTGGGTGTTAACCTTATGCTGATTGGATGTTGCCTGTATGATGTGTTTTAACCCAGCACCTTGCTGTCCATCATCCACCCATGTGACTCTTTTCCCATGACCTAATGTTGTTTGAATTTCACTATCTGTTTCCCAGCTAAATCTGTTCATGTTATGACTTCTCTGGCCACCTGGATCGAGTTCTCTTTGTTTCTCTAGATGCTGTTCTCATGAGGAAAATTCCACACACACATCTTTACATTTCACTTTTGACTGTATAACCCATCCATATTCCAACACAGGTTGCTAATATTTGTGAAGTAGCAGAGAAATTAAGCATCACAGACAATCATGCTGGTGCAACTGTTTGTGAGGGAAATAAGGCTGCCCAACTCATTGAGTTATCCTGGTTGCTGTGGGGAGAGCCGTCATGCCACGCTGGTTCTCCGGGCCCCAATGCTCCCCCCCCCCCGGCATGCATTGGAATGAGCTGGGGAGGCCCGGATTGGCTGACCAGATCAGGAGGGCAGTGCTTCTGGCCTGAGGCCAGGACTACAACTCCTGGTGTGCACCAAAAGAGGAAGTGCTGCCCTATTGGCTGGTGCTGGGGCAATGAGGCAGCAGGATTTGGTTGTGAGGCCAGAAAATGGTGAGACCTCCGGGCCTCCAGGCTGCTGATTGGTGGATGGGCCTATTTAAGGCCACATGGTGCAGGTGGCCAGCACCATTGCAACTCACCCCTCCCCACCCTTTCACCCTCTATTCAGGGCTAGGGATGTGCTGTCACAACTTTCCAGGGGTAGTAGCATGGGTTTTGGATCTGGTGGACATGGTTTCCTGTGCTGCAGAGCACTGGATCAGGAATCCCTCAGGCACCTGGGGGTGCTGGGAATGTTGCAGTGCTGCCATTGTGAGGGCAATGCCTGATCAGCATCCCCCAGTGACAAGGGGAAGAGATGTGAACATGCAGTCAACCGATTACCTGAGATGTGAACATGAGATCCATCAATGATCCCTTGTGTCATCCTGAAGCTTGACCATGACTAGGGAACTTGGTTCATCAATCAACAGGCAGGTTGGTCAATGCCAGATCCAGACCTCATGCATTTTGGGCCAACCCTACCTGTCAGCTGTATTCAATAAAGTTGTGGCCTTTTTTCTTCCATACTGGATATAGTGTAGTTATTCCTTGTGATACCGCCCCTTCCATGGCAAACAGGGATTGGAGTTTCAGCTGCAATCCTATACTTTTGGACTGGACTTGCCATGTTGTGTGAAAGGATTATGGTTGCTACCCTTAAAAGCCTAGTTTAGGGCGGCTGGTTTATTCCCCATCAGTATGCAGAATTATTATAGACCTAGAGGAACATGGAAGTAATTATCCTGGGATTTTAGATTGCTTTTTAGCACTGGAATTTATGCTGTGCTGATTCGAATACTATTTCTCTCTGCTGACTTTTTGCTGCTAAAGTGTTTTAGAAATATAAAGCTTTCCCTAATTTTGACATTTCAAGGTTCTCCCCATTGCTGACTGTATTCTTCTGTACTTCCATTTCTCCTGAAATCTGTTTCATAAAAGACTGCATTACTAAATACATTGCATATAGCACTTTAGAGCAATCAAGGCACTTCACATATGTTATCTCTGTAATCATTATAATTGTTGTAAGGTAGGTCAGTATTATTCTCCCTGGAGAGCAAGGCAAAGGCAGAAAGAGGTGAGGGGCTACCAATGATCATCTTGTACAGTTTATTCAGAGCTCCATTTCTTAACTGGTTGGGGTAAAAATTGTAGCCACATTTACCTGTGACAAAATAATATGCAAATTTTAACTTCTTACTTCTTTATTCAATATACACTCTTGTAAAATGTTCCAGCTGAAACATTTTAGAGAAGTCCAGTAACTCTAGGTACTCATAGGACGTTATCACACGGGGTCTAAAGCAGTCCCATCCCCATCGCATCCCCGTCCCATTGCGCTTCCTTTTCCCCTGTGTTCACACGACGTTGCAGAGAAACCCCACCCATCCCCGTCGCATCCCCGTCCCATTGCGCTTCCTTTCCCCGTGTCTTCACATGACGTCGCACCCATCCCCGTCGCATCCCCGTCCCATTGCGGCATCACCCGGCATCATCCCCGTTCTTTTGAATGCTGGTTTCTTTGGGAATTACATTTTGCCGCGACCAGAATGATACCGGAATGATGCTGCTTTCTGTATGCCAGTAAGTTCTGGATTGAAAAGGAACCGCAATGGGACGGGGATGCGATGGGGATGGGACTGCTTTAGGCCCCGTGTGATAACGTCCATAATGTCATCCATGTTGGAAGCAAAGAGACATAAATGCTTGTAAAGTGATTAGTAAGAGAGGAGATTTAGATGATGCCCTTTTGTTTTCACTGCTCCATATCTTTCATTGGTCTGTGTTCTCAATCCTTGTGCCTCCTTCTTACCTTTAAAAATGTCACTTCTGCCTTCTCTCATGAAGTTAGTTAGTCTCTTCATTCCCTTTGTCTGGAAGGAGCATCCATGAGGATCCAACCCCAATAATGGATGCTAGCTTACACTCACACATGAGAGCCAGCTTTAAGGGACTCTTATAAATTAATGATGTATAGGTCAACTTCTTTTGCCTATCTCTCCTCCTCTCCTAAGATGGATTTCCTAAGGCAAGAAACATAAATTTTGTTTTTATGTTACAAAAGCATCAAGAATCATTTCGCCTGTTTTAACCACAAGCTCGTATTACTCTAGCCCCATTCTGCTTAATAGCAAATATTCCTACAACCCATGTGTTCATGGACAGAGAGATCAAACAGTGCTACTCTATTCTACTTTATAGAAAGACTATCTATTCACAGCAGGAAGAAAAACTGAAGAAGCAAAAATTAACATAGCAACTATTGTCATTCTTACAGCATTTGTGGAGCCTTTTCAACAATGGAGCAATCATCATAATATAGCACATTAGCCTTGCCTAGAAAAAAATCAATTCATGTATGCTAACAAATAAGCAATCCCATGATGCCTCTCAAATCATTACACATCTGATACACAAGAAGGCAGAAACACCAGAGACCCCAGCTCTTTCCCTTGCCCATGATGCTGAGGATACATGTCCATGAAGGCACCAGAAGCTGTCTAGGACAATGAAAATGCATTAGAAGCTACTTTACCTAAGTTGGGAACCTGAAAACCATATAAGTTGAACCTGTTATTACCTGATTTCTGTGACAGCCTTTTTGATTTGTTATTTTAGATATATGTGCACTTATGTCTACAAAGAGTAAACTCTTCTGCCCACTTATTTGATGTGGGATGAGGTAACATATGGAACTACATAATTTGATAAGGTCACAGTGTCAGAAATCATGGATGATAGATTCAATCTAAGAACACTATGAATTTGGAAAGCAAAGTTTGGGAAGCATACAGCGTGCCCGCACCATATGTGAGATTGCCTTATGCAGCTTTAAGCTTACATATATGGCAAGCCTGTGAGGACAAAATGGCACATGCACCAAAGGCATGCATGTAATGCCACATGTGGGAGTGTGCCACCATAAGAATAAATGGCCTTTCAGCTTACACGTTTTTTTCCCAAATTGGGGGAGGGGGAGTCCGGAAGGGCCCACTGTAATTTATGTGAAACCAAAGAAAGTAGCTGACATTGGGACATAGGCAAAAATAATCAGCAAGGTCAATTATTCTGATACTCTGCTGTTCTGCAAAACAGTATATTAAAAAAAAAAGATTAAAAATAGGGCTCAAAGACATGAAACTAATGGGTTCAGTAAATGGTGAGGACAGACAGAAAATGACAAATTCATTTTTGTTTACATTTTGAATGTCTGACCTTGCCAAGTATTGAGTTTCAAAACAGCTTCTTTTTCCTGAAGGGAACTGGTGCATAAATAGATGAAATTAAGTAAAGTAATTTTAGTAATTTGAGCTATTCAGTGGGTAAGTGCTTATAATAATACTGCAATGCAAAATACAATACAGGGGCTAGAGCTCAAAAGCTCAGCAAAAGTGGACATATGGCCCTATTTATTTTTTAAGCTCAAGAAATAGGTAGTTGGCAAGTAAACTGATGTAGAAAATCTAAACATTTTTACTAGCATAGATATGGGTTGCAAGGCCTTCCCCCACCTATCAGTTCATATTTACCTGCTGTTACTAAATAGTCCAAGTACTACATAATGGCTATTACTGAGCAAGTATGATGCCCCATACTCAACCTTTACTTTCCTACACACAAACACATATTTTCAGGAATAAATTCTAAGCAAGGACTTGTAAAGAAGACAAAATGATACAGCCATATGCTAAATAGCTACTTGTGTGAGAGGGTTCTTTATGGGTTCCCCTCCTCTCCTGCTTGAAATCACTTTTTACCTGAAGAACTCACTGCCACCACTTGATGATTAACTTATCCCACATTAGCAACTCATTGAGACATTGCTGGGGAATTCTACTGGTACAGCCCCTGCTAAAGTAGGGAGAACCGGCCAGGCTAAGGCATGTGAAAAAGGAGTGCAGAGATAGGAAGAGTACCTCAAACTTTATTCTAAGTAAAGGAATATTATAGAAAAAGGATATAACTTCATGAAGGACCAATTGGCCTACAGGCACAGATAGAAAGTATAAGTTATAGAAACAATTTAATTCAATTCATTCAGCCAAACCAAGAAAATAAATCCAAAACATGATGCCACTGACTAATACATGTTCCTAATCTTATTGCTAGTTCAGATGGAATTTATAGTTTTTAGGAAATCCAGATGCAATAGAATCTGAAAATAATAAATCAATAGAAACAACAACAAACATTAAAAATTATTTGTTTATTTAAAAAGGGAGCATTTATTTATTCCTGGCATTCTGGCAGTGTAAGTGGCAATGGACATATGCAGATGGGAAAGTCCCACGTTGTTCTTGTTCTTTCCAATTTTATTTTGGAGATCCATATGTGTTTTGTGTATCACAGTTTGTTTTCTGTCAGCTCCCAGTACATAGAATTTTTATACCAGCTTTCCAGGTCAGTTTATTTTAACACAGTATAAAATCATAAAGAGCAGGAAGAAACACTAGGACTTTTCAGCCAGTCTGGATGTGCTCAGAACTAACAATCAAGGTGATAATCAGGAAAATGTCTGGGAAACAGATAGTCCTTTTGTTTTGATAGCATTAATAACTATTAATAGACCAACTCTAATAGAGTTTAATAGGTTGGTATATAAATATTCAATTGAGGCCAAATGATTTCCACACTTTTCTTCCCACTGTAGAGACAACAAGTATTTCTGTGCAGTTCCCACCCAGTTTTCACACATCCTGAAATGTTTCATGAAATTATTCTCCATGGGAATACATATGGGACACGTATGACACATATGTCATGGGAATACATATGACACAAGAGTCATGGCATTTTTCCAGATATGCACATGTGTGTTCCTGTGGCTGTGGCTTGGGTTTTGTTTGTTTGTTTGACTGTGGAGTTGGGAGGGTATGTGGGGTGGAGGTTGGTTCAAACCCCAGCAATCGTGCACAAAAAGACAGTAAAATGATAGTTTGTGGTGTGTGTGTATGTGTGTAAGATTACTTTGAGTCTTGCAAAAAGAAAACCTATGTGGCTCTTTTTGTGCATAATTGCTGGGTTTTTGCACAAACCCCAGCAGTCTTGTTCAACACACACACATGGCTACCTAGAACCAATATTTTTAATTAAAAGCAGGTACAGATTTGAACAAAACCCTACAATTGATAGGGACCCCCCCACACACACACACACACGCACACACTGTGTATTTCTGGGTAGAATAATTTCTTTTAATAAATGAGATGCCTGAATATCAGTTGAAAATTGCTAAATTCTTGCCATTGTTTATTTATGACTGTACTTTCTGGGTGTCAGACCCCCCTCCCTGCCACCTTTTCAGCCAGGAAGCAAATGATGGTGAATATTCTTTCTATCCCTATAATGTACTTATTTAAAATGTAGGTGGTTGCAGTCTATATGAGTTATATACAAAGTAGCCTGTTCTACACTGCAAGGTAGGAAATGCACACAAAACACCTTGTAACAAATGATTATCTCTCTCCTCTGCTCTCTTCCTGAATTTTATTAGTGAGTGCTTTGTGGAATGTGAATGTTTGATGACAAGGGTTATTGGTTACTTACTGTGATTTTGCTAATGATGACTGACATTAGGATCTGTGACTTTTAAAAATCCTTATTGATGTCTTTACAGGTTGTTGCTTCCATGCTAAATTGCTCAGCTTTCTGGATCAGATACAGCTGAAGAATATAAATACAATTTCACTAAAACAAGAAAGATTCATGTGGCACCAAACAAACTAATACATTATGTTTGATATCTGCCAAATAAAAGACATAAGCCCAGTATGAGCTTAAAAAGTTTTATTCATTATAAGCTTTCATGGAATCCAATCCACTTCATCACAATTCTTGCAGTATAATGGCAGTAGATTGGCAGTTGGTTTTATCAGCCTCATTCTCATTCTTATCCTTAACCCATATTTTTTCCAGTCTATAACTCAAGACAAGTTACAAAATTTAAATCAGATACAGCTTTAAAATTGGTATCATATGAAAATTAAAAATACAGGTTGAGATTCTAGATTAAATAAATAGGGATTGTATACTGTAGTTTACCCTTATCCAATGTTTTGCTTTCCACTGTTTCAGTTACCCGCAGTCAACCATGGTCTGAAAATATTAGTCTCTCCTGTAGCTGTAGTTTTGTTCTCTGCAGATTCAGTTATCCATGGTCAATCATAGTACAAAAGCTTTACTTGTATAGGGTTTGGTATTATACACAATTTCAGCATCCACTGCGGAACTTGGAATGTACTTCCCATGGATAAGGAGGCAACTGCTGTGCTTAACTAACACTGCATATGCACTGCAGAAATAATCCAGTGTGATACCACTTTGACTGCTGTGGCTCCATGCTATGGGATCCTGGGAGTTGTCATTTATTGTGGCACCAGAGCTCTCTGACAGAGAAAGCTAAATATCTCACAAAACTACAGACCCCAGAATCCCATAGATCGATCCATGGCAGTTAAAGCTGTGTCAGACTGGATTATTTCTGCAGTGTGGATGCAACCTAAGTAGTATTACCCAACCTGGACCTCACAGTCTGATTTCAGGCAGCAGTCACTACAAGAGTTAGAGGTCTGTTCTCCAGTCAATCAGAGCACAGCAGACCACTTGCAAGTAATCTTCAGTGTGAGAAGAAATTGTGACAGGGATACTGTTTCTGTCTGTCACATCAGAGATTGCTCTTGTCTGCTGTTCCCTGATCAACAAGAGAACAGACTTATATCATTCACTGCAGTGACTAACAAATATGTCAGGAGCAGGGGACTTTTACAATCCTTACATATTCCTTATACTGTTGAATACATAGGGATTTTGAATATGAATCAGTTGCAGATGCATAAGTCTAGTTTACACATTCATAACTGTAATGATGAATTACCACTTGTAATTAAACTAACAGTTGAATTTAAAGCAGTTAAAAGCAAGACAATTGAAAAGAAATCAACAAATGAACAGTATCAGACATTCTGAAGGGCTCCTTCTGTAGCAAAAAAATGGGGCAAAGAGACATCATGGACTGAAGGAAAGAGTCCTATTTTGGGGAAAAAACAAAAAACAAACAGGATTATGCTAGCGAGTTCAACAAGAAATAACTTTCCAAAGGTTCTGAGCCCTGAATTAAGCAAAATGAGAATCTTTTATAGTGATCTTACAAGCATATAGGAAAACCACTCTCCCTTCCCTCTCTTGTTCAGTTAGGGGGGAAGCAGACGGCTAAAAGCACCATTTTGGGGGCAGGGAAGGGGAGGGGCAGCCGCACGGTGGGCGCCCCACCCTCTTCCCCATGTCGTCCGGCAATCCACACGGCCGGTGCTCCAAGGATGACCTCCCACTGCAGTGTCCATACACGCTGCAGTGGAAGAGTCGCCGAAGGTGCACCGGCAGCCTTTTGTGGTGCACCTTCGGCGAGTGGCGAAGCTGCGCCGCGGGGCTGAGGTATGGGGATACCTCGGCCCCGCGGCGCAGCTTCCCGGGGCAGCCCACGGCCGCCCGTCTACTTCCCCCCTTAGTTACACATTATTCAGCATTTTTTGGCTAAACAGACATTGTTTTCAGAACATGGGAATCTTATGTAGGACATGGGAACTGTTTACAGTACATGAACTCTACGGTGTTATCAGTGCAACCTTGACTGCAATACAGAGCACAGAACTTAGTTAAAAGAAACACTCAATTAGGCAAGAAAATTTTCTAAGTCTCATTCAGAGTCTCAGTTGATTATCTAGTCTGATCCTGAAGCATAGCCAATCATGAACAGTCATTTTAAAATGCAATGTTCAGCTACAGGCAGTTGACTACTTCACTTTTTCCCTGAATCATTTCCAACATTCACTGAGATGCCAATAAAACCTGTTTTCAGTAACCAATTACTGAGTCAAAGTCGTAGAGGGAAAGTGGGGTATAAATAAAATGATTGACAGTTTGATTGATTGATTGATTGATGTCTAGGTCAAATCCTATGTGTAAGGTCAAAATACATGTGATGTGAGAAATCTATCCTTCTACCAATTTCATTTTGAAGTTTAAAAGCAGATATTAGGAAGAGCAGATGCGAACCTTGTTTCCATTCATTTTTGATCCAAATTAACCACAATTTACAATAATGTGAGAGAATGAAAAACTGGAATATTTGGCCATCCCTGAGAAAGGATAAGAATACAGTTTTAGTTCATTTTTTAGTTGGAAAGGATGCAGAAGAAAGGAGAACTGTCAGATTTCTTCATCTTTAGGCAAGCAATCCTGACCTTGTGTGTGTGTGTATTCATGTGCATTGGGGGATAATAATATGGGAGAAATGATTAATCTCTTTCCTGATTTTCTCATCAAATCCTGAATCTCCTAATGGTCATGTGCAGGGAGTGGGGAGTGTTACCCAAAAAGGTCAGAGGGGACTCAGAGGTCCCCATAAACCAGGGGTAGGCAACCTTTCCCCTTTAAGGGCCGAGGGACTTCAGCTCCCACAATCCCAGGAGCTATTGGCCAACATGGGACTATTGGCCAACATGACTGAGGCTTCTGGGAGCTGAAGTCCCTTGGCCCTTAAAGGGGAAAGGTTGCCTACCCCTGCCATAAACTGTCTCAGTGTCTCCTTAAATGTTGAAATAATTGCTTATCTCAGAGGAGGCTTGTGAAAGGCTGGGTAATCTAAGGGACCATTTCACCTGTGCATGCCAGTACTAACTGTGGGAGGATGCCACATTTGGAGAATAAAAAAGGTTTTATTTATAATTTGCAAGAAAGCACACAAATACACAGTAACAATTCAATCTAAAACACCATACAAGGCTAATCAAAATAGATTTGTGAAAAATTGGATAGCAAAGGCTTAGGTTTATAGAGAAGGTGATATTTACAAGTCCTGAGGAGGAGTCAATAGAAATCTAGATGTGGCTCAGACAGCATCTAAAGGTGATATGGAAAGAGGAGGCTCTGGATAGTTTCACAGAGCTCTAGTGGTTGCTCACTGCAATTGCAAACTGGATATGTGTGGGGTGGATAATCATATCCTGTTTGTTTACTTCATGGGGTAGTTAATATTCCCACATGAAGTATAAAGAGCTTGACTGCTTTCTCATGGGATTGACAAAAGGGGCAATTTTGGTTAATAGTCTGAACTCCAGATTGACAACAGTGATTGAATCAGGGACAATCTCAAAACAGATGAAATAAAAGGGTGGCTGGGAGCATGGCAGAGGGTAGATAGGAGATATGGTCTTACTTACTTTAATGCAAAGGGAATTCCTTTGTCTCCAGTGGATATGTAGAAAGCCTGGGGACAATGACAAAATGATTAGTAAACTCATTTAACCTTTCTTTTGGTATTACCTAGATCCTTCACTTACCTTTGGCTCAATGTGCCCTCCTCATGGGAAACTTCCTAGTATTTCAAAGATCATTCTGACCTCTTAAAACATGCTTGGTTCCAGATATGAAAAATATTAAAATATGAAACCCCATGGGGGTTGTCAGATATACTAGTACCTGGCAGTAGTAGAAGCTATTGTCTCTGACTTGTGTGGGGTAATAATTCAGTCTGGGTTTTAGATGTGGAATCCTATCCCTAAAACAGAGTCAGCACTTTGGATGGGTCCTTTATTGTTTAACCTAAAACCCAACATTCACTATGTAACTGACATCAAAGCCATTAGCCTCCTCCACTACAATACTGACAGATGCCTGTACTCTTATCCCCCAGTTATTAGAAGTTTCAGGTAGCAATTTTGATAAAAGGGTAAAAGGCAAAACACCTCCTCTCCCGGCACAGCTTCCCCAAGCTGATTTGGCAACCCCAGCCATTGGTTTGGTGTTGGTGGGGGGGGGGGGAGAGAAGGGCAATGATGCATTTTTTCCCCTTCACATGTAGTTGGGTTAGGGATGAAAAGTGTCAAGATCTTAATAAGAAAGGGTATATTGTCACATGGACACATCCCAACAAAAAAATTATCAGCCATTGTGAGATTGTGAGGTGTGGGGTTTTTTCCATCCTGTGCTGGAGTGTAAGAACCATTTATGCATACACAATCACACATATGCATACATATACTGCATGAGCAGCCATAGCAGCAACAGTATAAGCCATTGGGGTAATCATTCAAAAACAATTTTATGCCCCAAAAGGAGAACCTTCATAAAATTTAGGAAACAAAAATTCCAAGTATGTGAAAAATCATCATCATCATCATCATCACCATCATCATCATCATCTTTGAAAAACTCTCATGGGGGGAAGCAGACGACTGCTTCTGGGACGCCGCTGGACGGAGCGCCGGCGGAGCGGAGCCTCCACACCACGGCGCTCCTGCGGCGTCCCTAAAAGGAGCTCCAAATTGGCGCTCCTTTTAGATGTCAGGGAAAGTGCGCCCTAAAAGCGGCGGGCGCACTTTCCCTGACTCTTCCGCCACAGCACATGCAGTCGCTGCGGCGTGAGGTCATCCCCGGAGCGCCGGCCGTGCGGAGGGCTGGCGACTCCGAGGGCGACCTCAGGAAGAGGAAGGGACGCCGCTCTATTAGTCGTCTGATGAGGCCCATAATCCTATCCAGTGGGACAAAAAAGTTTTGAAATATTTTGTATGAAGTGTGAAAATGAAATAGATAAAAATTTGCCTCCTATGTTAATTGGGCTCTAAGTCCACTATCTGATCCAGACACTAACATTCAGTAATTGAGGGTGGCTTTTCTTGAGACTCTTTGAAAATATTGTCTCCTAGTACTTGTAGTACACTGCCAACTCTTTAAAAAAAGAAAAGAAAGATCTGTCTTGGGCAGAAGCAGATTTTTGAAATAGCAGTACAACATTCTTGCTGGCTCAGTACCTAATTCTGCACCAGATCCTTCAGAAGAACATTAATAGCACCATAATCTTTCCAACACATTTGCAGTCTTGCCCAGCATACACTTAATACCTTACTATGATTAATATTTCCTGCAAGGGTGAAGGAAAGAAAACCCCTCAGATTCTAAAACTCTACAGTTTCTAATGCAGAAGACTTTGTCTGCTTTGTATTCTACAATTCCTAGAGCTATCTCTTCATTTAGTAGACACAATGGCTTATACTTGTCCCTGCTGTATTATTATTACATAATTCTTAGGAGGATTTTCTTTCATGCTAGTGGGTGTTTTCTTGAATAAAAAAGAAAGCTAAGCCCCCAAGAACTGATTGATGCTTCAGTTTTCTTTGGAACTCATAGTGAAACCTTATCATTAGTCTGATGCCATGGAGAGATGCCACATTATCTCTATTGTTAAATTGTTAGGAGGATTCTGAGAAGCAGAAGATGAAAAGAAACAGTGAGGCACAGGAAGATTTCCATCTCACTGACAGGCAATTGCTAACTTATCCCCTTTTTGTTATTGCTTTTGTATTCCAACAAACACAAGTCCCTCTATTGCCTAAGAAGGACTTCAAGAGCCAATGAAATATTTGGATAGTATCTGGACAGCTGATGATCTATTGGTATGCCTTAATTATGCCATGCTTTGTCCAGTTAAGTAAGAGACATGGATTCAGCCTTGCTCAGAGCTAGATGATGATGATGATGATGATGATGATGATGATGATGATGTATTTATTTATTTATTTCTGACCTGCTTCTCCTCATAGATAGAAGTGGGGAATGATAAGTTATTAGATAAACAACATTGGTTAAAACTTATCAGTTAAAACACACATCAGTTTAAAAAGAGAAATAAGATGTATACATATTAAAACAATACACTTTTAAAATTCAACATTTAAATTTCACAGTTTAAAAATCATCTGGATAATACTGCTGGAAGAGATTGGTCTTTAATGCTCTTTTTAATTCAGACAGGATATTCAGTTGCTGGATCTCTTCTGGAAGGTTATTCTTGGACTTGGATGGTGGCATGTTGGATAGGGAAAACTTAGATTTAGATCAAATGTTGACAGTGGTGCTCCTATTAGAAAGGGGATTCCACTTTGAACTTTAAAGGAGCTATCCCAGATGCTGACTCTGTTTTGGAGATAAGAGGTCAGCACCTTGGATAACTCCTTTAGATTAAACCATCATGGATTCACTGTTTCATTGACACAGAAGTTCCAGCTGTCGCTGGCTGAAACTGTATTGTAGAAATAATGCAGTTTGACACTACTTTAATGGCTATGGCTGCATGTTATAAAATTCTGGAATTTGAAGTTTGCTGTAGTACCAGAGCTCTCTTACAGAGCCTGCTAAATATCTCACAAAACTAAAAATCCCAGAATTCCATAGCACTGAGCCATGATAGTTAAAGTGGTATCAGACTTCATTATTTATGCACTGCAGATTCAGCCTTTGAATCAAATATCTGTTCTGCTTCAAAATGAACAATGTGCTTCTAGGCAAGTCTCCATCTCTGAATCTAAGCTACTTGCCTGATGGTTTATATCCCACCTTTGACCCCAACAAATAGCATAAAAAGAGAAACAGAAAAAATGTGCACTGAATGATCATAACATTTCTGAACACTGGTAGGCATCTACACTGAAATAAAAAGTGTGACAACTTGCAGAGAGCATACTGGCACTGAGAATGGGTTGTGAAAGCACCCTTTAATGCTTCAGGTCACCCTGAGTGTTGAACTAATAGCTTGCCCTGCTCACACTACTACTGCTTTGACCTAAATACAATAAGAAAGCCAATTAAGTAATAGAATCATAAAGTTGGAAAAGACCACAAGGGCCATCAAGTCCAACCCCCCTGCCATGCAGGAACTCACAATCAAAGCACTCTCGACAGGTGGCCATCCAGCCTCTGGTTGAAAACCTCAGGAGACCATTCTCCGAGGGAGTGTGTCCCACTCTTGAACAGCTCTTATTGTCCTAATGTTTTGGTGAGATGAGAATGTCAATTCAAATTCAAAATCCTTTGTGCGTGTAAATGAAATAACAAGTCCAGTTTTAACAATGGTCATTTGTGGACAAAGACATAGCCATTGGGTATGGAAATGTGTTGGCAAGACCAGTTTGGTCTTGGAAACCAGCCTGTAAATGGGGAGAATAGATTAATGTAGGATGTCCCTATGAGGATGGGGTCAGATAGTGTTGAAAAGTTTATCCACATTTATCCAGGAAATGTCATCACAAGACCAAATGGCATCACCCACAATATTATGGGGAATTTCATGTGTTCATCCTCCAATGTGATTTATGCCATACTATGTCATCAATGCCCATCCGTACTCTACATCCGGCGAACAGCCCAGTCCCTGTGCCAGAGGATAAATGGACATAAATCAGACATTAGGAATGGGAATACACAAAAACTGGTGGCTGAACATTTCAATCTATCTGGGCATTCTATTTCAGACCTCAGAACAGTGGTCCTTGAACAAAAGAACTACAAAGGCAGATTGGAAAGAGTAACAGCAGAATTGGAATTCATCCAGCAACTGTAGTCCCGCAGCAATGGATTGAACAGGGACAATGGCTTCCTGGCTCACTACACACATTTCAACACTATCTGACCCCATTTTCACAGGGGCATCCTACACTAATCTATTCTCCACACCTACAGGCTGGTTTCCAAGGCCAAACTGGCCTTGTCATCTCATTTCCATACCCAATGGCTATGTCTTTGTTCACAAATGACCATCATTAAAACTGGACTTGCTATTTCATTTGCATACACAAAGGATTTTGAATTTGAATTGACATTCTGAGAAACCAAGGATATATATATGTCTGTCTCTGGCTTCCATCTCACCAAAAGCATCTGAGGAATAGACTGAAGTCTATGAAAGCTCATGCTGCCAACTTCTTTCTTTCAGTTAGTCTCAAAGGTACTACAAGATCTCTTTACATAAGGATATTTGGACATCCTCTCATGACTATTTTTCATGCTTCCTTCCTTCCAGAGGGGCAACTCAAACTCCACTGTTGCATAGAGGAACATTGTTACTCTTTTTAAAAATGAACAACTTAGCTAATAGTAATGCAATCCACACTAGGGCTGGGAAAATTTATGTTTTAGGCCATTAGTCCCAAAACCTGCCAAGCCAGTATCAGCACTAGCCAATGAAAGAATAACACAAGTATTATTTCTGTTTGCTGGTTTTCATTGGATTTTCTATCTTACATAAAAAGGAGGCTTTAATGGAAAACACAATGTTTTTGTGCAAATGAAATGTGAAAAAAATCATCCAAAAATATGAACAATTACACATAACTGTCATAATCTCTTCCAAGAAGAAGAAAAGTGTAGAAATGTGTTGTTCTCATGCAGAGCAAACAATTGAAGACTTACATCCCTTGTGGCAAAGCTGTTTGTTTCCAGGAATGGCTTTAGCCGGTGAATCTACCTAAGGTGTTTAAACATTCATTTCACCATGGCAGCAATCTAAATTTGTTGGGAAGATAAAACAGAACAGAACTGTGAACACTATCTTGAAATACTGTTATATTAAAAATAAGAAATTATCCCTGCTAAAACCTTTTGAAAGTATAACATGGGTAAAAGGTAAGTTATTCAATGAATCACTGTAGATACTTTGGTTCCTGCTGAGATACCATGACTGTTCCTTTAGAAAACTGAAAGATATACCATAGAATTATTTCACAGAGGCATGGCTAGAAAAATAGCCTTTTCTTTGTTTAATTGATTGAATCTGCAGTACCTAGTGAATCTAAGAGAAATTATTCAGGTATCCTAGAATATATGGTAAGAAGGTGGTTAATTTTTTGTTAGATGAGCACAGGATGTGTGTAGATCATAAGATGAAATCAAACTGCAGGAAGTGATTAGTGATATGGCGCAAGTATTGAACTGACATTTTCATCTTTGGCAAAGTGCTAAATATCATAAAAAGAAGGTCGCAATATGTATGTAAGCATGAGGCTTGTTTTCTACTAGTACAAGTAAAGGGCAGGATGTAATATTTCAATGCTACCCATGGGTGCCCTCTGCAACATTTAGTAGCATAACTAATGTTTCCTTGCCCAGAAAGATAAGACATGGGGAATATAGGCACTGGATCTCAAAGTGATACCCTGAAAGCAGTAGCAGAGTATGTAAGAGATGGATGGGGATGAGGGGGAGTGGAGACACTGAAGGTGACTGGAAGAGGTTACAAGAAATGATTGAAACACCTTGAAGAATTTTAAGCCAAGGTCTTATATCAAGCAGATGAAGTACAATACTCAATCAATGCCATTCTTTGTGGCCCCCCCTTGCCTCAGTATCTGTCTAGCCCTCAGAAGAGCCACTGCTGCTGCTTACTGGTAAGAGGGGTACGGGGGGGCATTCATACAATAACACAGGAGCTGGGTGGCATGTTACCCTAAAAGATGGGGGGCATTGTGGGTCTCCACCAACAATGCCAGTATCTCTTTGAAATTGTGGGGAAATCATAGCTGAAAAGGAGGCCTGCAAGAGGAGGGTAACTTTGGGGATCTTTTCACCTACATATACCAGTACACACTGTAGAGAGAATGCCAGTTTCAGTGAATAGAAGGGTTGTTGTTTTTGTTTTTGCAATGTGCAAGGGGGCATACAAACATACAAACCCAATGCAACTTTAAGAACCTTACGAGGCTATCAAAAAAAAAGTGTGGAAAGTTGGATAGAGAGGAATCATGAGTTCAAAAGGGGTATAATTACCAATCCTGAAAACAGCTCCACAAAAAAAAAAAAAAAAAAAAAAAAAAAAAAAAAAAAAAAGGAGAGTGGCTCAGACAGCATCAGAGGGTTACATAGAGAAAGTGGAAAAACATGACTAGGGCTGGGGAATATTTATATCTCATTTCATATCCTTGAGAGGTGCTTGATGTTACCAAATAGTGTAACAAAGGATTTGATGGTTTCCTCATCAAAAAGACAAAAAGGGTCTAGAAGTCTTGATGGTTTTGTCACCAGAGTGTCAATGCATTGATTAGATTTGAGACAACCCCTTGATGATCGGACAGAAAGGGGAATGTAGGAACATAAGAAGATGAAGTACTGGATATAGTCATTGATTTTTTTTAACAATTGCTTTCTTTTGTCTTCATTGCAAGAAGAAATGCAAAAGCATGTGTGTGGCAGGCAAAATGTGAGGTGTTCAGCAAAACCCATCAGCACTTATCTTTCGTTCTGTGTAGGTTGCATATATGTCCTCCAGTCAGAATGACGCCTACATATATAATTCAGCAGGTCATTGTGATATCTCAAAACATGCCCAAAGCTAGATATTAATTATGAAACCCCATATCCATCAAGAGGGGTATACAATATGTTAATGGGCATGTTCAGAAACATGAGAGTGCTTTTGTGGATGGAGAACAATTTGCTTTTACTTCTGCTCATAGTCCAGCCTAGCACTTCTTCATCATCTGAATTGCCTCCTCACTTTCCTCTCCCTACCGATAAGCAGCAGCCATTTGTGCCCTGTCCAAAAAGAGACAAATGTGTAAGTCATACTTACATTTGCATATTTCATTAAAAGGATCCCATCAAAATCTATAATATCAAAAGAGAATGGGGGTTCCTCTGTCTCTGTCATGGCTTCAAAACTGAAACCTAGGCTGCATCCACATTGCTGAAATAACCCAGACTGACACCATTTTAACTGTCATGGCTCAAAGCTATGGAATTCTGAAATTTGTAGTTTGTTGTGGCACCAGAGCTCTCTGACAGAGAAGGCTAAATGTCTCACAAAACTACATTTCCCAGAATTCCATAGCATCGAGCAATGGCAGTTAAAGTGGTGTCATACTGAATTATTTCTGTATTGAAGATGCAACCTTAGCCTCATGAAAGTAAGGGAATATTCGCTAGAAAATATTCTGTTTTTCAAACTGATTCAGTAATTTTAGCTACCTAAAACCTGTCTGCATCCAGCAGTGTCAACTTCAATCAGTAGGTGGTGAACATTCCTAACCTTCACTAGAAAAGACGCTGGAGGCAGGGAAGCATAACCATTTCTCCACAGCATTTTTAGGCAATTTCATATATCCTGGAAGATCTATTTTCCCACATCTCTTTGCTCTGCATGGTCCCCAGAGTCTTTAAATAGCAGAGAGAAAGAAAGAGAAGGGGCAAAACAGAATGAATGCACCAGAACGGATGGGGAGAAAGACCAATGTGAAAGAAAAACAATGGGGATGTGCAGATAGAGAACAGATAGAAAGAGATATCCTGCTGAAGCTTGGTACTTCTAAATCTGTAATTAAAAAAAACATCCACTCAGTATTTTTCATCAGATTACAGGAAATATTGGTGAGTCACTTGCATTTAACAAAATAAAATACTGTGAAGTCGTATGCTTTCATGGCCGGCATCCATAGTTTTTTGTGGGTTTTTTGGACTGTGTGGCCATGTTCTAGAAGAGTTTCTTTCTGACGTTTCACCAGCATCTGTGACTGGCATCTTCAGAGAAAACTGGAATGGAAGAGAATGGGTCTATATATACTGTGAGACCCTGGGTAGGGAGGAGTGGTTCCCAGGTGAACTGTGTGTTGTTCTGTGTTGAATAGGTATTGTTCTGTTGTTAATGGCATGGCTCCAGGGTGGGAGGAAATGCACTCAAGGTTATTGTCTGCTAATCCCATGTAAACTGTGTATTGTTCTGTGTTGAATAGGTATTGTTCTGTTGTTAATGGCATGGCTTCCAGGTGAGGATATGCAATCAAGGAGATTGTCTGCTATTGTCAGCTGGGAAAGCCCCTGACCCTGGTTGGTTTCCCATTTGCATTTGCTGAGTGCTGATTTTCTTATTTTGTAGGACTGGTAGCCATATCTTGTTTAGTTTAAGGGTTTCTTCTTTCCTATTGAAGTTATCCAAGTGTTTGTGGATTTTGATGGCTTCCCTGTGCATTCTGACCTGATAGTTGTTGGCATGGTCCAGAATTTCAGTGTTTTCAAACGGCATTTTATGTCCAGGATGGTTTATGATGTGTTCTGCTACTGCTGATTTTTCTGGCTGGCCCAGTCTGCAGTGTCTCTCATGTTTCTTGACTCGTGTTTGTACAGTGCGTTTGGTGGTCCCTATGTAGACTTGTCCGCAGCTGCATGGTATGTGGTAAACTCCTGCGGCTGTGAGAGGGTCTCTCCTGTCCTTAACTGAGTACAGCATTTGTTGGATTTTCTTGGTTGGCTTGTAAGCCATTTGGAGATTTTGTTTCCTCACTACTTTCCCTATTCTGTCTGTGACTCCTTTGATATATGGTAAAAATACCTTCCCTTTGGGTGGCTGTAAGTCTACAGGGTCACTTACTTGGCCACAAATTGTGCATACCCCAGAATGCGTCACCTAGCATATTGGCAGTCCTTTTCCCCAACACTTTCTCATTTCCCTCCGTTGGAAGAGGGGTAGTCTTATACGGTGAGTATATCCCAAACTCTATATTTTAATTGGAAAAGTTGGGGGTCGTCTTATACACCGAGTCTTCTTATACGCTGGAAAATACGGTAGATAAATAGGTACCATTTTGGTGGGAAGGTAAACAGCTTTCTGTGCAATCATGCTGGCCACATGATCACAGAGTAGTCCTCGGACAACACTGGTTCTTCAGCTTAGTAACGGAGATGAGCACTGCCCCCTATGGTCAGTCATGACTTGACAACTTGGTCAACAGGGAATACTTTTACCTTTACCTTTTTTAGTTGTTAAGCAGTAAAAAATCTTATTCAATTACTTTTAAACATGTTTATTTATTTGATTTGTGTCCTGCCTTCCTCCTAATATAGGACATTGGAAGTGGTAAAATTTAACTATTAAATTTAATTATTAACTTTTTAACTATAAAATTTAACTATTATATTTATCTTTAAATGGCCTGTACAAGAACCCTTATCAGAACAAAGCTGAAAAATGACACTGGTAATTTTGTGAACTCTCCACCTCCAGTTTCCTGAGCTTGAAAGAAAAAGAAATAGTTGAAAGAATTTTTGAAAACCCCACCTCATCCATTCAAAAACCTCTTCTTTTAATTTCTTTTTATCTTCCTTGTATCTTCACCTCCTTAAACTTTTCTTTCTAGTGCATTGAGATTCATATGGATCCCAGCAAAAGTCACAGGATTAAGAATCTTAGTATTCTATTTCCTTGGACAGCAGCATCTGGAGTGAAAGGACCCTTGGATGAAAAGAAGATCATCTGCCTTCCAACTACTTCTACTTCTTGTTCATTTAAAATCTTTTTGCCTTCAAATTATCAACTATCATACATTCATCATGAACAAAAATAAATAAAGATTCCCATAGCCACAAAATGGTGGCCAACAGACTGGAAATGATGAATAGACATCCCCATCTACAAAAAAGGGGGCACAAAAGATTGCAACAACTATGCATAATTGCAAAATTGTGTTCAAAATTGTACAACACAGACTCCAACCACACATGGAGAGAGAAATTCCAGAGCTGCAGACGGGGTTCAGGAAAGGAAGAGCCACTAGGGAGCATACCAAGGAATTCCAGAAAAAAAAAATCAGAATGTGCTTTATAGACTATAGCAAAGCATATGACTGCATAATCACGAAAAACTATGGAAGGCTCTTAATGATATGGGAATGCCACTACATCTTATATTCCTGATGAGAAATCTATACTTAGGACAAGAGGCCACTGTCAGAACAGAATATGGAGTAACATAATGGTTCCCAGTTGCCAAGGGAGTCAGGCAAGGTTGCATTCTATCACCTTACTTGTTCAACTTGTATGCAGAAAATATCATATGAAGAGCAGGCCTGGACACAGAAGGAGGAGGAGTGAAGATAGGAGGAAGGAATATCAACAATCTAAGGTATGCAGATGGCACCATACTACTAGCATAAAACATCATAGACCTGGAACAACAGGAAGGAAGGTCAAGGAAGAAAGGGCAAAGGCAGGCTTGCTGATGAACATAAAGAAAACAAAAATAATGACCATGGAGGAGCTACATAAATTCAACATAGACAATGAGGAAATCAAAATAGTCAGAGTTTCCATACCTTGGATCAAATAATGATCAGAGTGGAGATTGAAGCCAAGAAATCAGAAGAAGACAATGAATGGGGAGAGCAGCTATGAGAGAACTAGAAGAGATCCTAAAAAGTAAAGATATACAACTAATCACTAAAGTTAGAATTGCACAAGCCATTGTGTTCCCCATCACCATGTATGAATGTGAGAGTTTGACAGTGAAGAAAGCAGATGAAAAGAAAATCAATGTATTTCAAATGTAGTGCTAGAGAAGAGTGCTGAGGATACCATGGACAGCAACAAACAAACCAAAACAAATGAGTCGTTGAACAGATCAAGCCTGAACTCTCCCTGGAAGCCAAGATGATGAAATTGAGACTGTCATACTTTGGCCTTATCATGAGAATGCATAACTCATTAGAAAAAACAATAGGAATGGTAGAGGGCAGAAGAAAAAGGCTGCACACTAGATTGATGGACTCAATTAGAAAGGTCACAGGCATGAATTTGCAGGACATGAGCAAAGCAGTGGAAAACAGAGGATCTTGGAGATGTCACATCCACAAGGTCACCATGAGTTGGACTCACCTCAAGGGCAGCTAACAACAAACATAGTCATCTCTCTCTCTCTCTCTCTCTCTCTCTCTCTCTCCCTCTCTGTGTATACACATATACACAAACACTAGCTGGGAAACATAAAATGCATAAGAAATAGCTGTGTTAGTCTTTGATAGCATAGTAAGGGAAAAGAGAAGAGGAAGAAAAGGAAATCTATCAGCCCTTTAATTTGGGCCTGAAACACATGGGCAAAATGATGCAGCCTAAGGCTGCATTGGGGGTGTAGTGTTTAGATGATGCATGCCCCAAATGTGGCCTGAAGTTGTACCAAGAACTGTAAATGTAAAAGAACTGGGCCAAGAAGGAGCATATAGAACCTGATTTTTCCAGCAGCCTGGTTCAGGACCATGGCGACGGCCCAGATTGGGACCATTGCTGTGGCCCTGGTGCAAATGTTGCCAGCATGACCTCACACTACTCTTTTGAGCGCGTTTTTTTTTTTGGGGGGGGGGGCTTGGAGATAACTACCTGCTCTCTTCCCTTATTCCATTGCAAAATTTGTAGTTTTTTTTTTTTAACTTAGGCGTGAAACAGATGGGCAGGAAGGAGCTGCCAGAAGCCATCCCTGGCCTGATCGTCCCAATGGACCACAGAAAGAAATAGAAAACATTCACTTTTTTTTTTAGGCCACTTTAGGCAGCCCTGGTACAGCCTTGATACAGCTTCTGCCCAGGTGGGGGGGGGGGATGCATGATTTAACCGCCACACCATCACCAGCTTTTTAAGCCCATCTGTTTCTGGCCATTGTCTCTCATACAGTTACTTACTTCATTCCTTTATAACTAAGTTAATACTGAAAGTTCAACTGAAGTCAATCTAGGATAAAATTTAATTTAATGAAATTGCTCTTTTTCATGAGGAAAAATAGATTATTGATTTTTGGTTAATTCCTATCACTGAAAATTGTACATCTATGAAACCAATTTTTTACATATTTATGTAAATGTGCAAAATTTAAAATTACAGTATCATCTTGTGTCATCTTGTTGCATGGAATATCCTAAAGTAGAAGCACTAGGTGGGTTGTGTCCTTATGAGCAATAAACCTCCCCCCCTCACTTGCTTTAGGTACCTACTTAGCTTCACAATAGTTAAAGTCATCAGACATGTTTGCCAAATTTGCACAAAGCACATTGAGGCTAAAGCACTTTGTGCCAGACTCTCATGAAAGATGAGAGAACTCTTGCAAAAACTGGAGAATCTTCAACAGGCTTTCATCATGTCAGGACAGTCTGCTTTGTCTGTAAACATAACATGGGTGAAACTTCTTCATAGCCCAAGTTATCCCCAAAGTACCAACTCTGACAGATTTCATGCACTAGACAAAAAATATTTGAATCTTCCTGTTATTTTAATTTTTAATTGACTGCTGTATTTGTGTGTGTGTGTGTGTGGGGGGGGGGGAGACTGTTTTAGATTTCATGAGCTTTACATCTTTGACTTTATATTTGGATTTTCTGCTCTGAATTTGAGTGACTCACTGCTGGCTTTGGGTGTCTTGTTGCTGGTTCATTCTGTTGTGAACTGTGCTCCCAGAGCTGGGAGAACTCAGGCATAAAAGCCTGCTGGAACATCCTTCCCAGCACCAGCAGCGGCTGAGGCAGTGTGGAGGACAGATGGAGGACTCTCTCTGTGCCCACTGACAACACCTGGGCTGCCCTGCATCGGCCTCAGAAGCAGCCAGAGCTGGGAGAACTCAGGCATAAAAGCCTGCTGGAACATCCTTCCCAGCACCAGCAGCGGCTGAGGCAGTGTGGAGGACAGATGGAGGACTCTCTCTGTGCCCATTGACAACACCTGGGCTGCCCTGCATCGGCCTCAGAAGCAGCCAGAGCTGGGAGAACTCAGGCATAAAAGCCTGCTGGAACATCCTTCCCAGCACCAGCAGCGGCTGAGGCAGTGTGGAGGACAGATGGAGGACTCTCTCTGTGCCCATTGACAACACCTGGGCTGCCCTGCATCGGCCTCAGAAGCAGCCAGAGCTGGGAGAACTCAGGCATAAAAGCCTGCTGGAACATCCTTCCCAGCACCAGCAGCGGCTGAGGCAGTGTGGAAGACAGATGGAGGACTCTCTCTGTGCCCATTGACAACACCTGGGCTGCCCTGCATCGGCCTCAGAAGCAGCCAGAGCTGGGAGAACTCAGGCATAAAAGCCTGCTGGAACATCCTTCCCAGCACCAGCAGCGGCTGAGGCAGTGTGGAGGACAGATGGAGGACTCTCTCTGTGCCCATTGACAACACCTGGGCTGCCCTGCATCGGCCTCAGAAGCAGCCAGAGCTGGGAGAACTCAGGCATAAAAGCCTGCTGGAACATCCTTCCCAGCACCAGCAGCGGCTGAGGCAGTGTGGAGGACAGATGGAGGACTCTCTCTGTGCCCATTGACAACACCTGGGCTGCCCTGCATCGGCCTCAGAAGCAGCCAGAGCTGGGAGAACTCAGGCATAAAAGCCTGCTGGAACATCCTTCCCAGCACCAGCAGCGGCTGAGGCAGTGTGGAGGACAGATGGAGGACTCTCTCTGTGCCCATTGACAACACCTGGGCTGCCCTGCATCGGCCTCAGAAGCAGCCAGAGCTGGGAGAACTCAGGCATAAAAGCCTGCTGGAACATCCTTCCCAGCACCAGCAGCGGCTGAGGCAGTGTGGAGGACAGATGGAGGACTCTCTCTGTGCCCATTGACAACACCTGGGCTGCCCTGCATCGGCCTCAGAAGCAGCCAGAGCTGGGAGAACTCAGGCATAAAAGCCTGCTGGAACATCCTTCCCAGCACCAGCAGCGGCTGAGGCAGTGTGGAGGACTGTAGGTGGTCGCTGGAAGGCCCCGCCTATTATCTTTTGCCCTGGCTATGACAGCAGCTTCTGTGACACAGCAATTGTCATGTTTCCTCTCCCGCTATAGCCTTAGAGAACTCGAGGTTTAAATGTCATTCATTGAAGATGTGCTTTGTGAATTTTTAATTGTTTTTTAATTTGTTTTGTTTGTTTTGTTTTTTAGGGGAGGGAATGAGGGATGGGACTGAAATTGATTGTATTTGTTTTGATGTTTATACGTTGTACGCCGCCCCGATTGCTTGGCAGAGGGGCGGGATATAAATAAAAATTATTATTATTATTATTATTATTATTATTATTTGTTGTTTTAATGCCATTTTTTCATTGTATAAAAAGCTTTGAAAAGATTTCTTTGATAAAGCAGAGACTTTCAGGTTCATCTAGTGGTGTATGTCTTCAAATTGTCAGGAAAATTATGGTGACTAATGAATAGTGCTTTATTAGTCAAAGAATACTCAGAAGTGGGTTGCCAGTACTTCCTCTGACATATAGCACACACCTAGCATTATAGCCATGGCAGTCTGTCATCCAAGTACTAACCAGGCTTGACCTGGCTTAGCTTCTAAGATCAGATGGGATATGGTGACTTCAGGGTATTTAAGACCGTCAGCTAAATTGTCAAGTTGACTTTGAGTTATGGTCACCCTATGAATGAGAGACCTCTAAATCACTCTGTTATCTACAGCCCTGCTCAGGTCTTACAGACTCAGGGCTGTGGCTGCCTTTATTGCATCTAGGGAAGAATATTTTTGAACATTGTGTATCAAGAATAGGACAGCCAAAATACCTGATTATTTTGCTTTCTTAAGAACTGCTTCTCATACCACTCTATGTATGAGAAAGTTTGCCTAGCATAAATTGTTTCACCATTCCAACACTTTCTGATTTTAAGGAATTCTATACCACTCATGGGTGGAGTACCTCTTGCCATATTGAGGCAATGGAAGTTCTTCATCTGGACCACAGGTTTCTTTTGCCATATGGTAACAAATATTCAGAAATATTTTAGAAATGGTGGGAAAACAGATTTTTTGAGTGTTGGGAAACCTTGATGAGAAGGATTCTAGAGAGGTAGAAATCTTTGCAATTTGGAGCTTTTTCTGCAGGAAAAATTCACCTTTTGTGTGTGTAGGCAGAAAATGGCCTTTTCTCCATGGAAAACAAATTTCCTGCACAGAAAATGGCATTTTCTCTGCAAATAAAACAGCATTTCTGTACAGAAAATAATGGCTGACATCCTGTTTGGAAGTTACATAATTTTAAAACAACTTACAATTGCATTAAGTGGAATTGCACCATTGAGCAATGTTCATATTCTCAGGAGGGGATCAGAGATGTAGCTATTCCATCAGGACCATTGTGTCAGTTCTAGATGACACTAACAACCGGGTTTTGGCTATCAGCATTATAGCTACATTGAACAATCCATTTAGTAGTAATGTGCTATGCCCAAATAGAAACTAGCAGCAAAATGAGAGAGATAAAACTTACAAAACTCAACTACCTTTGGCAGAAACCTTCAACCAAGCAACACCAAACATAACTGGTATGCAAATACAACCAAAATGATTTATAAGACCCACTTTTAAGAGCTTCCTTGGTGCCTAGATCTCAGAGCACTAGTTAAAGTCCCAGGGAACAGTTATACTTCCCTGGTTTCCCTAAGAGAGGAGACAATTCAGGCTAAGAGCCCTGAAAAATGAAGGAGTTGTATGTGAATAGTTTTAATGCTTGGATACCAGGCCTTCTCACTTGGCACCAGGATTCACTGGCTCAGCACAAACTGTTCTTGTATGTGTGTTATGTTTGTGTGTTATGTACAAATGTACCAAAAAGCCAGAAGCAAGGAGAGAGGGCTGGAAAGAGAACTGGTGGATGCATGCACTTGGGTCTGTTGTGTCATGTGGATAATGCAAGGAGTGGAACATTAGGATATTGACTCATGGGAGATTTTCTTGAAGAAGCTCTGGCATCAGTAGCAAAGAGACTTCTGCAAACCCCAACTGCATAAGGGCTAGAAAAAATCCTCATTTGTCATGCACACAAAAGGTAAGGAGATATAGGATCTGATCCCCATCTGACAGTAGGGATGATGGCCACTGGTGCACCTGCTGGGTCCATTTGCTCCTGGGCCATAAAAATTCTTCTCTGGGTCTGTGCTGCCATGTTAGCTTCTTAACTGGGTTTTAGCAGCTTCTGGATACATTTACCTGAATTTACTGTGTGCCTATTTGCATCATCAGCTAGCCCAGAAGCAGTTCTAGCCCTTGCCTGTCTCCATCTCTGTGACATCAGAAATACCAATTCCTGTAGCATCATAAGAATCCACCTCTTTCTCTTAGATTTTGACACTGAAATGGCATGCTGCTGACCTAACAGATCCCTACTTGTATCGAATCTACCCCCCTAGAGAAGATATAACCACCACAAGACATTCAGAGAGCCTGCCCTCCAGTTTACAAAGAGACTTTCTGCTCACCAGGGTTTCATATGAAGAAAAGTCATACTTTTTCTTCCCATCTTTTCATATAAGAAGCTGATGCACGTTTCTGATGCAGAAATGTGGCCAGTAATATCTTGCTGGACCTGTCACCACCAGATATGCTGACTAGGGCTCAACATCACAAGGTCCATCTCATGGGTTCCATCTCATGGGTTCTCCAAAACCATATAATGCTGTGCCAATGTCTTAAGAAATGAAACTTAATGACTGGAAACACATATCTCACTTTTCTTCCATGTGGAACGTGATAGCTGTCAATACATTCATTTCTAAATAAGAATTGTTGCATACAATAAGAATATGTGTGTGTGTGTGTGTGTAGTATGTTTCTGCAGGTTTTGGAATAGGTACTCAAAATGCACGCCAGAACATTTTTTATTACATGGGGGGGGGGCACATTTTAAGAATAGCTCTTTAGAATGACTACAGATTGATAATTAGCATTTTAACACATTGCTATTACTCTTTTATATTTCTTGTTCTCACTTCCTCCTGTTCCTATTATATATCAAATGAAATGTGCTAGTTACGATTTTTTTTCTTCCTTTGAAAATTTTTAAGAGTTATTCTTCCTTATCTGGAGCTCCTATCACTTAATAACTCTCTGTTCTTCCTTTTTTAGTCCCACTTACACTTAAAAAAATATCTGTAATAAATATAAGGCTGAGGGGATATGAAAGTATTTTCTTTCTAGCTAAAGAATATATTTCCAAAGCAATTCTGCTCATTTTCACTGGTGGAATGGATTGCTTTTTCTCTCACAGGTTTAAGTATTCTGTATTTGAAGAGACTATGCTTGTTTTATTAACAATTTTATGTTTGGGCCATTGTTAACTTCATTCCCAGAATTGATTCTCTTTTTTTTTTTTTTTCAGGCTTTATCAGCTTTGGAATCAGAAATCTCTCAAATTCATTTCATTTCTGTAAATCTAGTTCTCCCTAACAATGGATACCACTTAAATTTTTGTTTTACATTATTTTTTCACTTTATTCTCCATGCATGTTTGTTAGTCTCTGCAGTGTTTTTGAATAAGAGAAAGCTAATCCATGGTAATTTAAATCATGTCTAGAATTTGTGGAAAACATATTCTCAAAACAGCCATCACAGGGAAGTTAGTGTATGTGTGCCCTGATTTGGTACATGCAGTTACTTGGGGGAAAGCAGAAAGCTGCTGGATTCTGTGTCAAGCTTTTGGACATTTTGGACTGCAAACAGCTCTTTGTATGAGCATCCTGCTGTGCCAATGCCACAGCAGTTCACTCCCTATGAGGCCAAAAACAAGGCACCCAGAGTTGTTTCATAGAGTACATCAACAATAATTCACATCAGATACAACCTCCATCACAACATTAAGCTTTCTGGAAAGACATTCTACATGAAGACTCAACTGTGCCAGAATTTGATCAGCATTAGGACTTAATTACCACTGGATTTCTTACTCAATAACTTTCTTCTTCATAATCATATCCATATTACTACTGATTTGTTATTTTGTTCTTAATAATTTTTAGATAATCGTTGCTATTTGCATATGTTGACAATTATACAATTCCTGAATTGTAATAAAATAAAATTTGAATTTTAAGAAAAGAAAAAATTGCCCTTCACCAATTTCCACTGAGCCCTTTTCAGTTAACATTTGGGAGTAATAATGAAAGTGTTTAACAATATTACAAGAGTTTAGGACTGGGATATTTTCTTTTACTGCTAGCATTCCTCTTTCCCCCACATGATCCCTTTTGAATCTGATGCCTTGGGAACAGCTTCTATATTTATTGGTTGGGGCCCTCTTAGCTAGCTCTGTGATAACAGAAATACACTGTCATAGCCTTAAGGTTTCAATTCGGGAAATACTGATTTAAAATAAACCAACCTTGGAGAAGTGGTTTAAAAAGTATCTGATGATACTGAGACTGACAGAAAATATTCTGAAATTAACTAGACATCAGATGGGTCTGCAAATTAACATCTAAACAGACAGGAACAAAATCATGGACTTTTTGGATTTTTCCATCACTGTGGATGAGCTCTACATTAGTTTTACTTTTGGAGCAGTGAATGAGCAAAAAGATTTAAAAAAAAAAAAGGCAACAGAGAGAAGAGGTGGAGTGATTCCCAAAGGCCTATATCACATGTGGGTTTTAAACCACAATTTTATTAAAATTGTGCATATTGTACCTATTAAATAGCATTGCCTCTGACCCATTATTACCGTATCTCTGAAGCGAGGACATCTTTTCATTAATGAGAAAACCCATCAATAAATGGCCAAACATGCTGCAACCCCATTACTCCAAGGTGTGATAAGTTGCTCTCATGGCAGTCCCAATATTGGCAGTCATGTAGTGTCATGCCTGCTCAATATTGGGACTGCCATGGGACTGCCAATATCCCTTACCCTGCTCCCTCCTCCCTTGCTATTCCCAAGCAGCCTGTTTTCTGGAGTTGTGGAACTCTGGAATTGTGTTACAAATTAAAATTAAAAACAAACAAAATCAGGGCAGGAAGGTGAGGTTAAGGGAGATTACAGAACATGTGCACCAAAAGCCTCAGTCATTATATTAAAGACATGTATGATAATAAAAGCTTTCAAACCAGTATGTTTCCATTCTCTTTAAATAATTTAATTATGGAAAGACGAGACTCATGTGATAAAGTCCAAAGAGAGGCTAGGATAGGCAAATGAGTCATGACATTTTACATTACTAAAACACTCATTAATCCTACTACTGGTGCTCTCTCTAAAACACATTTAACTCTTCCAACACTGAGACTTGTTGCATTACCAATGGAAAAATGACTGAAAAACATGTTTCTGTAAAGAATATTATTTACTCTAATTTTATTTTACAGAAAATTTACTATTTATGTAAAAAAATATTTTCTATGCTGAAAATGCTGTTATCTGCAGAGAAAATGCAGATGGTCCCATGGCACCTTCAGACAACTCCCAAGCACATCTCCAAGATTATCTCAGCCAGTATCCACAAAGACTAGAAGATTCTGGGAGTTATGGTCCAAAAAGTCCATACATACACACACATTAATCAACAGTCAAGGCTCATGAGAGAATCTTTGCTGATTCAGCTGTGGAGAGACCACTGGTGGTAATAATAATAATAATAATAATAATAATAATAATAATTTCTATCCACCCCTCTGTTGAACAATCAGGGCGGCTTACAACAATTAACATTCCATACAAAAGCCCAGAATAAACATCCCAACCCTCTCCCTTAAAAAAGTATTAAACCAGACATCTGTTAAAAATAATACATAAAACAACACAAGATAAAAATAAAATAACTGGAGAGACCATAGATGAGTCAGAACAGTGACAAGAACTAAAGGTGGAAGAGGTAGATCTGGGTAAGCTGGTTGAGAGGCCAGATAACCTGGTTCTAACCTTATACAATGCCAGCTGTAAGTATTTGAACCAGATATTAAGATATCCTGCTCTTGAAGTGATCCCTGCACCTGCAAACTATGATACTTCTGAGAAGCCTAGTTTTCCCACCTAAAGACATGTGTAATGTACCACCACAGGCTTTGCTTCTGTTGTTAAGTGCCCTTAGGTCAACTTTGATTAATCATGACCCTATCTTAGAAGGTTCTTGGCAAGATTTATTCAGTGGCTTGTCACTGACTTCCTCTTAGCTTGAGAGAGTGTGACTGTTTCAAGGCCACCCAGTAGGCTTCATTACTGAGCATGGACTCTCCAAGAATCCTAGTCCAATAATCAAACCATCACACCACACTGGTTCTCCCAGGCTATAGGCAATTTTTAATGAATTAAAACCAATTAATCATTTTATACAACAAAATAATCCCAAGACGCAAAACCTCAGGCTCACCTCCATGTGCACACCAAGTTTCAGGTATGTAAGTTGATGATTCGAGTTATAGTGGATGGACGGACACCCACACCCGCACATTCTCTCATACACACATGCACACACAAATACACAAACTCGCACACTCGTTCACTATTACAGTTTGAAACTTAAAAGACAACTGACTATTTTCATGGCCTTAGAACTACCATTGGAAGTTATTTTTTAGAAATAATTAGAATTATCATTGTTGTTCTAATTATTTCTAAAAAAAATAACTCCCAAGCTCTGCTTCAGCCTTTCTTGTCCATGATATTCTTCTTTGCTCCCACCTCTCAGAAGATTAACAATGGGGAAGAGGCAGGAGGGGACCCAGCCTCAGGAAAAGCTGAAAATACCTGGCACTGAGGTGGGTTAATTACTAGCTGAGCTAAACTTCAGGAGAGAGTGTGCCTTGCCTCATAATTGGCCCAGTTTTTTTCACTCTCAGGAGTTCATTTTTTATTTTTATTTTTATTTTTGTACCTACATGTCTGAAATTTAGTGTCACTCTGAGCTACTTCTGAAAATAGCTGTGAATGGCTTGAGGAAATTGCTCTGACCTCAACCAAAACTAGTTTAGAGACTCCAATAATAGGCAATTTTGTGGGACTCAAACACTGCTGGGGTACATAAACTGCACTTCCTTACCCTCCTTCCTCCATTTATATCTTCTCAAATTGTGGTCTGGATTTTAGAGCTTTCTGAATTCTCCATTTCTGGGTATTATTATTATTATTATTATTATGTTCTTTTATTTTTATTTCTCTAATAGATAGATAGATAGATAGATTCTCCACATCTTTCTTTTTTTATTTGCAGAGCTTGAGTCATGGGAAGGCTTTGAACCAGTGAAAGAGGATGGATATTGCTGTTGGTATTTTGTGCATTTCCTCCCCAGAGCTTGAGAAAGTTTCTATTTTTAGGATACAGTTCCCAGAATGTTCTAACCAGCAAAGGCATTTTTAGAAAATATTTCCTAAAAACATTACAAAAAGATTTTGCTTAGCTCTAAATACCAAAACAAACAAACAAACAAACAAAAAAAACCCAACCCCCCCCCCAACACCACAAATAAATACAAACCTTAATGTTTAAATCCAGTGTGCGCATTTGGTGACAAACTCACCTCCTTTTGTTAAATGACAGAGACTCAATGCACAGAAGAATCATTAAGTACCTACTGTCTTCCTAATTCTCTCTTGGGTTAATAATTTATAAAAGGTATTAGCCAGCTATGATGAAACATATCACCCATTCAAAACAGGTAAGGATGGTCTAACACAATGTACAACTAAGGCTGCATCCACACTGCAGAAATAATCCAGTTTGACACTGCTTTAAGTTTTGTGGCCCAATGCTATGGAATTCTGGGAATTGGAATTGTATTGTAGAGCTCTGGTGCCACAACAAACTACAAAGCAGTGTCAGACTGGATTATTTCTGCAGTGCTGATGCAGCCTAAGAGTAGACACTGATATTTCATTAAAAGCAAAATTCAAATTGTTTTTTTTTTGGGGGGGGGGGAATACAGGGTCTCTTTGGGCACCTCCTCCCCAAATAAGTGGAAATCCAGGGAGAGCCTCCTCTAAGAGGGACTTGCATATATTTCCAGGCTGCTTCAGAATTTGAACATTGTCCCTGAGGAGCAAAGCATTAAAGAATGTCAACCAGCACCCAAAAGAATTTCAGCAAGATGGACAAAAATTCTTAAAGCTTCACATACCATGTCCATATATGTTGGTTGGATGTAGTCTCAGCTCTCAGCCTGTAAACCCACCAGAAACATTGGGCTGGTTACTGACCACAGACAAAATGATGAAGTAATGACAGAATTGGTATGGTTATGTATCGACCATTTGATGGCATTTTGTTCTTAAAGTTCAGGGCTTAAAAGTTAAAAAAAAAAACTTTGGGAAGTTCAAGCTTTATGTATGATAGATCAGAAGCACATGAAGTTCACATAATGAATACTCAGAAGTACTTGGTATTTCATTTTTATGTTGAGAGCAATTAAAATGATTAGTCATTATCTAAATGCCTTGCATTTTAATGATGACATTTAATTGTGGAATCTTTGTTTTTACAGAGACAAGGCTTTTGAGTATTCTCTGTGGTGCCCTTTTTTCTATTCAATTTGGGTAACACATGGTTCCTTGTTTTATGAGGTACTCAATTGTTCATATTTTTTTGTCCTTCTTCCATATTCTTTTAAACTCAAAAAATCTTCTGTCAGCCTTGTGAGTTTTCACACTTGCTATAAACATAGCAACCCCCCCCCCAAAAAAAACCCATTCAGTAGTTTTGGTTTCCTTTTTTCTAATTAAATTTTTATTGACTTTTTACAATAAAACACATAATATCTGTAGAACAATGACAACAACAACAATTGATGAGTAGTTATTCTGCAGCAGAATCAAAAAATTAGTTCTCAGCAAGAGCCAGAGTTTGGCTTGTCAATGTATAGAGTGTCTGTCATAAGAAAAGGAAATAATCAATTTTTAGTGACAGTTTTTGTTTGTTTGTTTTTGCAATCTGCTCTCTAACTTTCATTTCTTATAGATACTTTTTGAAAGGGAGAAGCATATGAAGTGTCTGGCTCCTTTGTGAGGGGGAAAAAAAAGAATGAAAATGCTATGCTGGTACTGCCACAACCTGTGGTCTTTTCTTTAATATCACACTCAGAGCTGCTAACAAAAATTGGCCATACCATGCGTTTCTTAAATATATGCTGCCAACATTTGATTGCTTTAGGCTTTCCTCATGCTGATTCTAAGTGGTTCTAAAAAGAGGTATCTTTTAAAATTTGACTTCTGCTTGTTCGGCTAACATTTTATCCAGTGGGTCTCACTATGAACATTTTAGCCCAATTTACTGTGGGTTTCCTTTCAAACCTTTCCCCTTTAATTGTTCTTCCCTTGCTCCCTTGTTGATTTATGGCAATTCTATCATAGGTTTTCTTTGCTAGATTTTTTCATAAGGGGTTTCCCATTGACTACCTCTGAGGCTAAGAGTGTGTGACTTGCCTATCCAGTGGGTTTCCATGGCTGAGTGGGGATTCAAACTCCGGTCTCCTAGAGTTCTAGTGCAGCACTCAAACCTTAATGGCTGTATTATTCTTTTTCTTTGATTTTGTTTTGATAGTATAAAATTCTATCTATCACTCTTTTGTATATATCCTGCACCCCCTGATAAGGCATACTACAAAAATCCTTTTATTGGATTCAATTGAATTTGGTCTTCTTTTTCCAACCTTGATTGCATTATAATTTGAAGATTAGTTACCTTATATTCCAGTACTGGAGAAAGACATAATTTACACCAAATCAATGAATTCATAAAGATTCTCAAAATCTTAAAAAGTGTTCTGCAGAGGACTGGGTGAAGTAGCACAATACCTTAGAAGACAGAACAAGATTTATGATTATTATAGAGAACTGGGCCAAAACATACAAAATGAATTTCAGCAAAGAGAAATACAGACTTCTGCATTTAGGTCAGGAGAATCAGTTGCAGAAATATAGGACTTGTACCACTTGGTTTGACAAACGTTTTTGCAAAAAAGATCTAGATGTTGACAATTGTATCATTCTATTCTGCTTGGTTCAGAATTCTCCTGAGATATTGTGTTGAGTTCTTTGTTGAGTTCTGCATATTTCAGTGGTTTAAGAAAAATAGTGACAAAGCAGTAACATATCCCAAGAAAGATAACAAAGATGGTGATGAACCAGGAAACCAAGTCCTCTAAGGACAGGTTAAAGGAATAAGAGATGTTTAGCTTGGCAAAGAGGTGACTAGGGGTCCAGCAGATGGGCCAGTAGTTCCAGTAAATAATGTTCCTGGTGTTCTGTTTCTGGATTAAACACCTTGTAATACCCAATCCAAGGCAACTCACTGCAAGCAGGAGCAGCCAGAGACGCTGAGCCAGGAGCCAAGCCCTTTTCCCCACAACATTGGGACCAGAGAGAGTGACCAGCCTGGCAGAAGCAAGAAGAGGCATGGCCAGGGAAGACAAACTCCTTAAAAGCTCTCCCCCCTCAGAGACACCATCCAAGGCAACTCACTGCAAGCAGGAGCAGCCAGAGACGCTGAGCCAGGAGCCAAGCCCTTTTCCCCACAACATTGGGACCAGAGAGAGTGACCAGCCCGGCAGAAGCAAGAGGAGGCGTGGCCAGGGAAGGCAAACTCCTTAAAGCTCCACAGTCCAGCTGCAGTCCCAACAGTGATAGAAGAGGAAGCAGGCAACGCATGAGACATATAAAGCACCTACCATCAGTAGTCACCCCGCGGCTATACTGGCATCAACGAAGAAAAAGTTAGGCACCTCCTTGAGATCAGGAGCATGGCAGCAGCAACGGAGGATGGCTTTTGGCCTTAGCACGCCCAGAACCACCTCCTCCATGCAATTAGGAGCCAGCAGTGGCGGCGTGGCCCTTGAAGAGCCAGGCACAGGACTGTAAAAGTGAGTAGGGTGCAACCCTAGGGCTCAGCTCTTAACACTCTTATCCCTCAGTGGACCATACATAGAGTGAAATTCAGGAACATTAATTTTAATTTTATTTACCTTTTTAACCCTGTCTCATCCCATCTTAAAATTTATATTTTCAGACTAGAAACAGTCCGGAAATAATTTTAACACTTGGAACTGCCTAGCCATCACAACTAAAGAATAAGTATATTTTACTGAGATTAAAAGAGCTGTCCCATTTGATGAACAAAATATTCTCCCCAGTGTTACTTGGTTAGACCAGATCTTGTGACGAGTGTACAAAATGGTCTCCACCAGAATTCAAAAAAAGAATGGCAAATATAACAAAGACATAGCGAGTGCAACAAATCAATCAATGTGGTCCTATGTTACAATAGCTGGTAGTAAAAGGGATAAAGCAACCGGGATTAAGGAGAGAAAACAAAGGGGAAAAAGGAAATCTATTATTGAGATCAAAAAGAATGAAGCTCAATCAAAAATAAATGTAGATAGCTCCATCCTAGAAATAGATAAGTCCCCTCCCATTATAATTAACTTAAACATGGAGGAAGTAACAGCTTGTGACTTACAAGAAAAGGGGAGTGAAAAGGCATCTTCTGAAATAAATAGTAACCACTCAAATCATGATGAGAGCCTGATGACATTTTTCAAGGACCTACCTTTTCTTGATGAATTGTTACGAAATAAAAAAAAATAGCCAAATCTCAAGAGCGTAGAGAAACAATTATGAAGCAGTTATTAGCTTTGGAGGCAGTAACCCAAAATGATCATGAAACCATAAGAGAAATAGATTTATAGCAAACAACAAGGAACAAGATAGACGAAGATAACACCAGAATAGATCCAATTCAAGACATATATAATATCTTAAAAGCCCACGGTAACATAATTGGTACAATAAAGGCAAATATTGAGATTATCTGTCATTTGATAGGTGAAGGCATTCTGAAAGCGGCCCCACCTAAAGAGGCTAAAACAATGATCAAAAACACCAAATTGCAAAATCAAACTGACATTACTGCCAAAAGTAAAAGCAAAAATCAATCTGAATCAAAACCAAGGAAAAGTATGATGAAGCGTAGAAGGATAAAAGGAAAAAATTGTATAAAGACCTTAAATATTGATAATCAGAAGAAAGAATTTGTTAAAATGAAAAAATTCATAAATTTCAATTTCAAAACACTGTTTAAGATCTTAGAATCTAAAATTACACACACAAAAAAATAAAAAACCAAAAAAGACAGTAATAAGAATGAAAACTAGGGATAACAAAACAGACATAACTGAACCCCTACAAATAAATAGCCTGATGGATTCCAGCTGCACGACAAGGCAGCATGAACAGAGAATATTAAACAAAGAGAAGGAAGTTATAAATAACAACAAAACTGACTGGACTAAGAAAATTGGACCGCAGAAACCTTGTTCCAAACTCAACAATTTTCCTCCCGCGTTAGTACTAAAAAAACAACACAATTGGCTTTTATAAATTATCCAAAACCATAAGGCATAATAACAGGATCCCAAAGGAAAAAAACATTTCATACACCAATTGGAAGCTTCTGGGATAAGCCTCCTAAGGGAAAAAGATATTGAAAGAATAGAATACCTCTTCTATAATTATAAAACAGCAAGAGCCCTTGTAACATTCAACAATGATCTTATTACTGCAAGGATCTACAAATTAAGAAATATACTTCGGCATCATCAGATTATGGGTTGTGTCCTATGCCTTACCCCCTACTAGACCCTTAGTTAATCCAAGCAAAAAAAAATCTGATAAGAAAACAAACCAATTAAAACAGACACCAGACGTTGGGAACTTGATTTGTCTGGATGATATCCAAGACAATCATGAAAATAAAATAGAGAATTCTCCACTTTGCTTTAAGACAGAGATCCCGGAAGAGGAAGGTTTAATAAACTCATTTAAGAAACTTCCCCTGCTTGATAAATTGGTTATCATAGGTAGGCTTAAGTCCCTTCAAGCTCAATTAAACAAACTCTGTGAAGCAGAATATATAAATAACAAGCTTCCTAAAGTCCAGTTAAATAAGACCACAACCGGTTACACAAAACAGCTTGAAACAGAAAATAACACCATCAATAGAATCTCACTGGAGAAATAGATAGCATGACCCCCAATTCATGGGTGATCATAGGAGGTGACTTCAACGCCCATATAGGTATTACTTCTTCAAGTAAAATAGCATTTGGACTCACCCTTGATGACACACCTGAAATATATCAAAGAGCATCCAGGGACACAACCCGTAACCACGCTGGAAAACATCTCTGTGCACTTATAATGAAACACAATTTACTGATGTGTAATGGACATGGAGCAGGAGACCGAGAGGGAAATTTCACATATATTTCCCCTAGAGGCCATTTCAGTACTATCGATTATATACTAACTTCTAATAATACACCAATTGACAGAAACACATTTAGAATAGTAACAAGAGCTGAGAGTGACCATTTTCCTCTTGAACTGACGCTCCCACAAACGTCATTGAAGGAAAAACCAAGAATAATAGATCAAACCCAATATGAGATTCTCAGCAATAGCAGGTTAAAATGGAACGGCCAGCTTCAGGAGAAGATTTGTAAGACTCTTGATTCTCCTAAATTTGTGAAACTCAGGGAAAACATCCTTCAAGAATCAAACAATGTCATAGGTGCATATCAGAATTTAACATCACAAATAAAACCTTTACTGAGTTCATCTTATGTGCCCCAAAACATCAGAATTAAACCTAAGACATGGTTTGATCAGGACTGTTTAAACTCCAAAAAAAAAAAAAAACTTAGCCAATGAAATTAGAAAATTGAAGATTAAGGATACCAAAAGAAACACCTCAAATTAAATAGCCCGCTTACGGCAAAACTATAAAAAATTACTTAAAGAAAAGAAACAAAAATACTATGAGGTACAATGGAGAGAATTGGGAGAGGCAGGTATTCAAAAAGACTCCCAAAATTTTTGGAATAGCCTCTGGTACTAGAACATCAAATTATGCGCTAGAGGCTGCAGTGCAAGGGAAAGATTGGGAGAACTATTTCACCAATGTTTACAATTCCTACCACAGCCTCTCACACCCAATCCATCTTGCAAAACCATTAGATACCCCTGAATGGCCCGAAGTCACTGCAAACCAAATTAAGGGAATCATAACTAGACAATCTAACAACAAAGCTCCCAGTAAGGACATGATACCTACTGAACTATATAAGGCAAAACTGGATTATTGGTCCCCGGTACTTGCAAAATTGTTTACCCATATAAACCATTCTGGATGCATTCCAGAGGGTTGGAAATTGAGTATCATTGCCCCTATATAAAAAAAAAGGTGATATGAAAGACCTAGCTAATTATAGACCTATTAGCCTTCTGGATATTATCTCTAAATTGTATGCTAGGTACCTTCTGGAAAAAATAGAAGATTGGGTAGATAACTATAATGTATTGGCAGAAGAACAAGCTGGTTTCCAAAAGGGGAAGTCAACAATTGATTTATGTTTTGTGCTAAACTTTCTAATGTGCAAATACGTTCATAATCTAAAACAAAAACTGTATGTTGCATTTGTTGATTTGAAATCTGCGTTTGACTTGATCTCTAGACCTTCATTGTGGCAGAAACTGGAGAAAACAAATATCGACCACCGTTTATTTTTTTCTTATAAAATCTCTGTATACTGATACATCATTACAGGTTAAAATAGACCTAGTAGGACATCTCACTCCAAAAATTGATGCATCTGTAGGAGTTAAACAGGGATGCATTTTAGCACCTTTTCTGTTTAATTTCTTTATTAATGACATTGTAAAAGAACTGGAGGGTTTGCAATATGCCCCTGCTCAATGCCAAAATTTCTTTTTTAATGTATGCAGATGATTTAGTACTAATATCCAGAATGGAGGTAGGTTTAAGAAGACTCTTTACAAAATTATCTTCATACTGCAAAAACAACAAATTGACAATCAATTACGATAAAACCCAAGTAATTATCTTTGGAAAATGGCCAAAAAAACATATTTGGCATTTAGATGGAAAAATCATAAGCCAAGTGAAATCATTCAGATATTTAGGTCTAATATATTCAGGTACAACTTCATGGAAGGAACAAACGCTAAATATAAAAGTACAATCTTATAGATCGGCAAAAGCAACATTAAAGTTTGCTTCAACTAGAGGGGGAAATCTAGTAAACCCTGCTATTATAGTATATAAAGCCAAAACAATGGCACAGTCACTTTATGGGGCTGAGATCTGGGGTACTACAGGTAAATCAATCATCACAAGTATGGAATCCTCCCAGAACTATTTCTTGCGGTCATTGTTGGGCCTCCCCAGAGACACACCAACTGCCATGCTCAGATTGGAAACCAACATGCTTAGTTTAGAAAGCCAAATAGACAAGAGAATCTTATGCTATTGGTTCAAAGTACAGGGGATGGACAATAATAGACTTCCAAAAAAATGTTTGTTAGACCTGAATAATAGCATGCCCAACAAAAACTGGGTACATCAGGCAGCGCAATTGGTTATTAAATATGGAATCTCTCTAGCTAATATTAAAAAAAACTCCAATTGGAAGAGCAGGTAAAGTCTATTAAGAATACAATAACTGAAATATCTATACAAAATGATCTTAATACTGTTTACTTGTCCTCATGTGCTCCCCTATACTATGAACTCAAGAAATTCTGTAATTATCCAGACTATTTTAATAACCTAACATTTGTAAACTTGGGAAAGGCTTTCACTGAACTAAGATTAAATATGATGGATACAGCATACAGAGATGGAAGGCATAGAGGTATTCCATCAAAGGAACATACATGTATATATGGTTGCCAAGAAGTAGAAGATCTTGTCCACTACATGTTATTTTGCCCTGTCTATAAAGAACCAAGAGAAAAGTTAATCACAATTGTAATAGAAACCAGTCCTGGTCAGAACCCGCAGGACATGGTTTTTTGCCTTCTATTGGACCTGAACAAATATGTAACCTGGAAAGTAGCTCTGTTTGCTCTAGCAGCTAAAAAAAATAGGAAAAAGTATATTGCAGAGATGGCTATAAACTGCAAAGGTGATGGCTATATTTGATAAACTTTTATTTGATATAATAATGTATAACAATTATTATTTTAAATATTAAATTTAGGAATTCTATATTAGATATAAGGTTTATTTTTTATTATAGATATATTTTATCTGCATTGTTACATGCATTGTTGTGTATGTTGTGCAACAACCTTTGGTCAAAAGCAATAAAATTTGATTTGATTTGATTTGTAATACCCGAAAGTCACCAAATCCTTTCTGATCTTGGAAACTATGGAAGGCAACCCTGGTTAGTACTTGGATGGGAGACTGCCCACGAATATTGGGTGCTGTGGGCTATATTTTCAGAACTGTCAAAACCACCTCTGGGAATTCCTTGCCTTAGAAAACCTTATGAAATTCATGAGGTTGCCATAGGTCAACAGGGGACTTGAAGGCACATACATACACAATGGTTGTTGCCTACTCTCACATTTAGTCATAGCATAAATATACCAGTTTCATCCACTTTTTTCCTATGTGAGTTGAAATTCATTGTGGCATGTAGGTGGGGTTTCCTTCTCTATCTGTCATCCTCTCCAGGAACCGAAATCCTCCAATATTCTGTTGGGTGTATTACAAAATAGTACAGCAGAGTTGTGGAGTCAACAAAAATAGATCTTTACTCAGCAGAGTGTAAGACAAAAAAGAATACATGCAAAAGCAAAGAATATAGCATCATGGCTAGGCACAAAAACAGTACAGCATAACTTCCTGCATACCTGCAGTACTCTATCTTCATAGCAAGGAGAAAAACTTTACTTTCCAGCAACAGGCTTCTTACCAGCATAGAGAGTAATACACTCTCTAAACCCCAAGCAGACTCCCAATGCAGTTATACACTACTAAGTGGCTATCAGGTCCACCTGGCCTAATTGGCTGACTGAATCATTAATTGCTAGAGCTGGCTTACTATCCACCTGCCACTTTGCTATACCTTCATCCAGTCACAATTTAGTATGCAAACTGGCATACCCTGATACCCCTCCTTGTGCACTGAATGAAGTGTGTAGCCAAGTGACATGCTTACGTAACATTTTGAATCATACTAAGCCTGGACATCATTTCTTTATGTTTTACAGCTACTAAGGGCTTGGTAAACATATCAGCAACATTTTCTTGTGATGCACAATATACTAGCTGTATTACATTGGCTTGTACAATATCTCTGACATTATGGTACTTAACATCCACATGCTTAGTGCAAGTTTTTATCCTTTCTGATGTGGCCATCTCAATACATGCTTGAGAGTCTTCATACACAGTTACAGGGCTCTCTACTTTTAACTGTAGATTCTTCAGAAGTTGTATAAACCATACTAATTCACAACATAAATCAGATAAGGCTGCAAATTCAGCTTCTGCTGAGGAAACTGATACAAAACTCTGTTTCTTTGATTTCCATACTACAGGAACTCTGGCATAAAAAATAACAATGCTTGTTGTAGACTTTCTATCATGCACATCATTTGCAAAATCACTGCCTACATAACAGCACAATTCATTTGACACAGAAGATGAAATTAACAAATTATAATGCATTGTTTCCCTTAAATACCTCATGGCTTGTTTTACAGCTTGCCAGGCTGTTGTTGTAGGCTTTGAACAAAAACGACTTAATATGTCAGCAGTTGCAGATATATCTGGTCGACTCTACTGTGCCAGATATAGCAAACTGCCTACTGCTGATTGATATAGTTCTATGTCTTCAAATACTGTATCACATTCATTTTTAAGAAAGTCTGTTACCATGGGGGTGGCCTGACCTTTGCAGTCTTCCATATGGAATTTCTGCAGGAGCTTCTTAATTTTTTCTTTTTGAATGAGCAGAAAACTTCCATCAGCTGTCCTTTCTATCTCTACACCTAGGTATTTTATCAGCTGGCAAGTTTACAACTGTATATACCTAGTGCTCATTCATAGAATCCATCTCAGCTTGCATAGCCTTCTCCCACTTTGCCTTCTCATTGGGTGGCAAACTCATAACTTACTCATAAATTTGGGGTTCTAAAGCAGGGGTAGGCAACCTTTCCCCTTTAAGGGCCGAGGGACTTCAGCTCCCAGAATCCCAGGAGCTATTGGCCAACATGGGGCTATTGGCCAACATGGCTGAGGCTTCTGGGAGCTGAAGTCCCTCGGCCCTTAAAGGGGAAAGGTTGCCTACCCCTGTTCTAAAGCAATATTACAAACTCTAATAACATTAGGAACAGAAAACCTTACAGGTGGAACCCCTTTATTCTGTCTCTGAGACCTCCTTGGTTGCTCAGTAACACTTAATTCAACTGAAACCTTTGGACTTTCCTGCCCCTCCATTTTAATATTACCAGGACTTTTCTCTGGACTTTTCTTTTGTTGACCACTTGGTGGAGTCATGTCTCTAACTGGACTGTCTGAACTTTCAGGGGATTGAGGTGATAATAATTGGCTGTGAGTAGAGCCTCGGTCTAATATTTACAACTCATGCCAGAATCACATAATAAAAAATCCTTAACTGTTTGGATTATCCCCCCTCGGCGTTCTGCTACGCCATTCTCCCAAGGAGAAAATGGGTTAGTTAGCCTGTGGAAAATGCCCTTTTTCTTCAGCCACTGCTGAAAGCCATTTGAGATATATTCTCCTCCCTGGTCAGATTGCAATTGTGCCACCTTGTGGCCAAATTGCCTCTCTACATATGCTACCCAGTTTTTGAAAATTTGAAATACCCCTCCTTTACTCTGTAACAAATAAACCCAAGCATAACGACTATAGTCATCAACAAAAGTCACAAAATATTTTGCGCCACCCAAACTGCTTGATAGTGGTCCACAACATCGGAATGTATTATTTCAAATGGCCTTTTAGTAACTCTGTTACTTTTCTTCCTTATGGGCTGCACCTTACTCTTAGACTGTTTACACACAGCACAGTCAAGAAACATTTTACACTCTTTCAACTTGTTATCCTCATACAAAGATATCATTTTGTCTATTACTTTAAAACAAGCATGGCCTAATCGCCTATGCAACAAATGGATACACTTGTTATGAGGAGGGTTATTGTTGTAAATTGCACCTACAGAACTCTGTAAATTGGGCATCATGTGGTAAAGGCCATCCTTTTTAACTCCTTTAGCACATAGTTCCCCTCCTTTCTTAATATTACATGTTGTGCCAGCAAATGAAATCTGATAGCCTTCTTCTGTGAGACAGGCAACACTCAGAAAACAAAAAATTAACTCTGGTACAAAATATACATTCTGTAATGTTGTGGATAAGCTAGGGACATAACACTCTCCCATTCCTTCAACAGAAACCTTTAGCCCATTTCCTAACTTAACATGGTTTATATTTGCTGGTTCCAGAGATTTAAAATAACTTCTCTGGTTAGATATGTGACAAGCACATCCAGAATCCAGAAGCCAGTCCTTTTCTCCTTGATTTCGACAATATACAGCTGAAACAAGCTGTGACCTAGAGCCTTGCTTGCATCTCTCTTGCTGCTTCTTCTTGACTGCAACACTTTGTCTCTGCCAAGCCAGACAGAAACACTGAAGATGCTTTGTAGATCCACATTTGTAACATTTCCTCACAGCAAACACACTCTCTCCACTGTTCATCTCATTCACTTTTTGAGGCTGAGCCGAAGAATGCCTGGAATGCTGCTTGGCATCTGCCAGTTCCGCTCGGCATTCCTTCCTCTTGGCTTCTTCCTCCAACAGACCAGTGAGATAATGTAGTGTTAGGTCTTTCTCAGGAAGAACTTCCAAACTTTGGGCAAACATGTCCCATGATTCATCAAGAGAACTCAAAATAATGAATACCTTAGCACTTTCCTCAAAAAATGTGCCTCTTTCCGAAAACTCAAGAAACGTGTTCTGCATGTATTGCAAATGCTGGGAAACATCCCCATCTGGTTCCAGACGTGCTCTGTATAGCTTTCTTGTCAAGGCCATCTTGGAGATAGCAGAGGTGCGAATGTGTATGCCACGCAGAGCATCCCAACATTCTTTTGCAGACTGCAAGTCCCTTATGTGAATCAGTTGACTCTCTTCTACCCCCAAACCAATCCAGGAGTGAGCCTTCTGAGCTGCAATCCTTTGTCCTCTGCCAGGCTGTGCTGGGGGGTTTACAACTGATTCCCATAACCCTTCTTTAATGAGAAAACATTGCATCTTTACAGACCACGTCAGGTAATTGTGGTCATTCAGTATCTCTAGTGGTAAACCACTAATTATTGTACTAGCCATGGCTGCCAGTCTTCCACACCCTTCTCAGACAGACACCAGGTGGTCAGCAAGCCCCTTTGTTTCTTACCAGCCTCTGCAAACTCTTCAGACTCCAGACGTCCTCCAGACATACACTGCGTCAGCAGTAGTGCTCTGGGCCCATAACCATTGTTGGGTGTATTACAAAATAGTACAGCAGAGTTGTGGAGTCAACAAAAATAGAGCTTTATTCAGCAGAGTGTAAGACAAAAAAGAATACGTGCAAAAGCAAAGAATATAGCATCATGGCTAGGCACAAAAACAGTACAGCATAACTTCCTGCATACCTGCAGTACTATATCTTAATAGCAAGGAGAAAAACTTTACTTTCCAGCAACAGGCTTCTTACCAGCATAGAGAGTAATACACTCTCTGAACCTCAAGCAGACTCTCAATGCAGTTATACACTACTAAGTGGCTATCAGGTCCACCTGGCCTAATTGGCTGACTGCATCATTAATTGCTAGAGCTGGCATACTATCATGGACTCCACCTGCCACTTTGCTATACCTTCATCCAGTCACAATTTAGTATGCAAACTGGCATACCCTGACATATTCTTCCTCCATATCCACATTCCTCTCTTACACATTTTATTTATAGTAAAAAAAATATAACCAGAGAGCTAAAGCACTGTATCATTTTAGCACCATATCCATAAAAGAAAGGAAGATTGAGAAGGGGGAGAAGCAGAAGATGAGGAGGAGGGAAGACAATGTCCAATCTGGTAATTGGAAATGCAATGAGGGAAGGAAGTTCAGAGGACAAAATCTGCCACAAAGGTCACACATCATTCAACTTGTTGGCAGTGGGACTACCCAAAAATAACTGAGACAATTGACACAGGCATGGAAATTTATTTCTGCATGTATATATATATATATATATATATATATATATATAATTTTTATTTTTAACCCGCCCCTCTGCTCAGCAACCGGGGCGGCGTACAGCAGGTTAAAACAGACAACAGTTAAAAAATCCTTCAACCCAATCCCTAACCCTCCCACCCTTTAAAAAAGAATTAAACCAAGGCAGTCTTAAAATAACAATTCAAACAACATACGTACAATACAATGAGTAAAGGAACTTCTAAAAAAGCAGGCTAATAGAGGCTGGAAACGGAGCAATCCAGACTCCTACTTTGGTTGGGAGTTTATTCCAGGAAGGCCTGTCGAAAGAGATCCATCTTTACTGCTTTTTTGAAGTAATCAAGGGTGCTTCAAAAGACGGATCTCATCCGGCAGGCCATTCCATAGTCTGGGAGCGGTAGCGGGAAAAGCCCTCTGAGAGGTCTGCGACAGCCTAGTTTTCATAGGCAGCAGCAGGTTCCTCCCAGAGGACCTCAGTGCACGGGGGGAGGGGGTCATATGGGAAGAGGTGGTCCCAGAGATAAGATGGATCCAAGCCATGTAGGGCTTTAAAGGTTAAAACCAACACCTTGTACTGTGCCCAGAAACTAATTGGCAGCCAGTGGAGAGATTTAAGCACAGGTGTTATATGCTCCCTCCTAGATGTTCCAGTAATTAACCTGGCTGCCATGTTTTGTACCAATTGAAGTTTCTGGGTTAGGCACAAGGATAGCCCCATGTAGAGTGTGTTACAGTAATCCAGACATGAGGTTCCCAGAGCGTGTACTACAGTTTCCGGATCCCTCATATCCAGATAAGGGCACAGTTGGTGTATCAGCCGAAGCTGATAACAGGCACTCCTGACCACCACATTCACCTGACTAGTCATGTGGAGTGACGAATCTAGGAGCACCCCCAAACTGCGAACGCAGTCCTTAGAGGAGAGTGTGACTCCATCCAGGACTGGAGACTGTATTCCCAAATCTGGTTTCGGACCCGTGACTGTCAGTACCTCCGTTCTGTCTGGGTTCAGTTTCTATCTGTTTTTCCTCATCCAATCCATTACCACTCTGAGACAGTCATTAAGAGGACAGATGCCATCTGAAGTCTGAGCCAATGATCTAGTCATGGAGAAGTATATCTGAGTGTCATCAGTGTACTGACGACACCGTGCTCCATGCCTCTGAATGATCTCACCCAGTAGCTTCATATAGATATTAAATAGCATCGGGGACAGGATGGCACCCTGAGGGATGCCACAATTAAGCTCAATTTTGGAAAAGCAACTGTCCCCGAGCCTCACCCTCTGGGATCTGCCCGAGAGAAAGGAACGGAACCACTGCAGAGCAGTGCCTCCAATTTCTAACTCTCTCAGGTGATCCAAGAGGATGGAATGATCTATTGTGTCAAAAGCCACTGAGTTCTGGTCGGTCAAGCGGATCAATAAGATGTGTTCGGCAACCCGGGACGTCTTGCTCTGCAAGGTAGAGAGTATATTTTCGTAACAAACTAATTTTGGCCAACATTTCATCCCCCTGGTAGGGGGGATGTGAAGGGGCTTTCTATAGTCTAACCCAAGTCTGTAGAACAAGATGCTGAGACCGGGAATGACAGATTCAAAATAGCCTCCATTACCTTGCAAGAGACTACTGCAGATAGCAGTCAGGAATGCTGCCTACTTAATTGAAGATTTTTTTTATAGCAGGACTAGGTCTTTTTTGAAGGCTGTTGCTGAGGGAAATTTGAGAGGAAGAAGAAGACCTCGACAGATTTACATGACCTATTTGCTAGTGCGGAGTGAAGGCTGGACGCATGATTTAAAATAACACTCCTGAATCTCCGATACGAAACAGATTTGGAAAAGTTGAAGTGGAAATCAGGAAAGCTTTCTTTAAGATGGATGAGAACGGCGTTTTTATATAATGTGATTGACGGTGTAAGAGCGCAAATGATATTGCAGCTAATGAAATCCAAATGTGACTTTTGAGATAATTGAATAAGGTTTAAAAAGTTTGCCCTTACCCAATATTTGAAAGTCTCCTTTGAAGAGTCTTTATTTGTTTGAACCGGTAATTAATGGGCTCGGCATATTGTGGTGTGGTGCCTTGAAGAGGAAAACGCTTTGGAAGCTGGGAGTTGTAGTTCTGTTAACAGGAAGTGACAGGGAGAGTCAAATCTACGACGGTAGTTTTATGTGACTATTAGAGCCCCAAAGAACCCTGGGTATTGTAGTTGCAGCAAGAGGGCAAGAAAGGCTGAACTGATGGTAAACGAAGTTTATTGGCTTTGTTAGTTTGTTCAATTCAGTTTGTTTAAGAGCTTTGATGGGATACATAGCTGGCTGCAGAATAATTACCTGGAGGACGTGATGAGGTAGCAAGACACCTGGGCCAGAGTAGTTGGTGCCGGTGCAATAGTAAGAGGAAATCAGAGCCAGAACGCTGCCCAGGTGGACTAATATCAAGAGGGAAATCGCTAACATCTATGGAAGGTGGCAATTGAGATTGAATTTAATGGTGACTGAGATTAATTGAGACAAACCACATACCTTGTTAAAAACGTCAAGACCACCAAATTGAGGAAATTGTGGATCCAATAGTGTGGACAATCATAGATAATAATAATTTGATTTTGATTTGGATCTTGTTTTTGTATTTTGATTGGGTGGTGATTAAGGCGACTAAGGGAGTGGATAAGTGGGTAGTAGAGTTTATTAGACTTTATTAGAGTGCAGTTGGAAGTTATTCTGAGGTAAATTGAGTATATAAAGGGAAATTTATGAAATTTTGTGTGATGTAAAAAGGGTTATTTTGCTCTTATTTTTAAAAAAAGAAAAGGGAAAAAGAAAAAAGAGAATTTATACAAAGCTACTAACTGATAGAAGTTTATAAATTGTCATTTATATCTGATTTGATTTGTATAGGCAAAAATTCACAATGTCTATGAACTTACGAAGTCAGGCAAATAAGGCACTAGACTCTCAGTAAAGGAGACCATCCTTAGAACAAATTAAAACTGGAGACCTGTTTGCTACATTGCTGGAAGAAATAAAATTGATTAGGTCAGATTTAAGCAAAGAGATACAAGATCTAAGGCAGGATATGACCGATTTTAAATCGGAAATTAAGCAAGAATTGAAGGCAGAGATGAGGGATGTTAGACAGGCAATGGATAAGATCTCTATAGAATATAATAAAATGAAGACGAGGATAGGTAAGCTAGAAGATAAACAGGATAAAATTGGAAGGGATAGTAGAGGATATCCAAGATCACCCCAGAGATTTTGAAGAAGAAAAGATAAAAAATGATGCCAAAGAGAAAGATCTATAAAATTGAGAGGTTTACCAGAACAAGAAGCAGAAAATCTAATGGATAGTCTAATCCCTGTTTTAGCATCATACTTAAGGAAGCCTGAACATCTTTGTGAATTGGAGATAGACAGAATATTCCACCTGAATTCCAGAGTTGCTTCCCAACGGAAGGTGCCTAGAGATATTGTAATACACTTTGTACGTAAGGCAGTGTGAGATCAAATGTTGAGCATGCAAAATGAGGTCCCCTTTATAGTAGACAGTGTTGAGCTTAAGATATTTAAGGATGTTGCTCCCAATGTGATTAAAAAACGGAAAGAATATTCATTTCTTACAAATCAACTACAAAAATTCCAAATTCCTTATAGATGGTTGATCCTTGAGGGGCTTACATTTTGGTTTAGAAAAACAAAAATTGAATTAAAATCATTGAGTGAAGCTAAGGAATTTTGGAGGAAATACAAAGACGAGTTTAAGGTAGAGGAAAAATTTAAAAGTAAACGCACATATAAAGATAAAGGTAAGGAGTCTAACAAAAAGAAAACTTTGCGTAAATATCCAGATGTAGATAAGAGAGATCGGGAAGGAGAGGAGAATACCAGAGAGAGAAATAGAATTAAGATAAAAGTCTTAGCAGTGAGTAAGACAATATATAGAGAGCAACTACCCTCTACAGGACGGAAAGAGATAATGAAAAAGAAAGAGATGGCAGAGGAGACACATATAAGTAGTGACATAGAGGTTTGTCAAGGAAATGAAACCAGACAGAATACATTAAATAGAAAGCCAGCTGAACTCGACTTGGATATAGATCATGAAACAGAGGAAGAGGAGAGAGGAGAGGAGTCAGAAGAGTACTCTGATAATGAAGAAGGGACTTTAGCTTGCAATGTCGAGATTTAATAAATTCCTGTCATGGAATATAAAAGGACTCAATGGACCGGTTAAAAGAAAAAGGGTTTTCTACTATTTGTCAAAGCTTCAATATGAAGTAGTGTGTTTGCAAGAAACTAAGATTAGAGATGATGAAGTACGATATTTAAAAAATAGTAAATTAGGTCTAGAATTTGCAGCCTTGGTAAATAAGTGTAAACGGGGGGGGGGGGGGTTAGTGCTTTTTGTGAAAGAGAAATATGAATCCAAAGAAGTACTAAAAGACCCAAAGGGGCGATACATTGGGGTTGAGATTTGTTGGCAAGGACAAAGAGTGTTTATATTGGGTATATATGCACCAAATGAAAATAAAGGAAATTTTTTTAAGGATGTGTCCACGAAATTAAATGTAGTAAATAGCAACGCAATGATTATAATGGGGGACCTTAATGGGGTGGTAGACCCATTTATAGATAGATGGTCTGGAAAAAGTATAAAATTTGGACAGGGGAAATTACCAAAAGAGTTTTTTGAATTAATGGATTTATTCAATTTAAATGATGTATGGAGAGATAAACATAAGAATAGCAAAGACTTTACCTACTTCTCAGAGGTTCATAAATCATGGGCACTGATAGATATGTTTTTGGTGTCTAAAAACATTTCAACTAGAATCACAAAAGCTGAAATTTTATCTAAAACTATGTCAGATCACTATCTGATTTCTATTAAGTTTGGGATCAGACAGAAAGAGTATAGCTGGAAATTAAATAAGTCTCTGTTGCAGGATGAGGATATAATTAGGGGAATTAGAGATAACTTGAAAAATTATTTTATAGACAATATGGCCCAAGGCACATCGATGAAAGTGATTTGGGATGCCTCAAAGGCTGTTATAAGAGGTATATTCATTCAGAAGGGAGTGGCACGAAAGAAGAAAAGAGATGCTAAATTCAAAGAATTAAATGCTCAATTAAAAGCAAAAGAATTATTGCTGAAAAAATATCCTAAAAGTAAGTTTTTATTAGATGACATTAAAGGGCTAGAAGAGGGGTTACAGCTCTCGCTTGCGGAAGAGATTAATTTAAAGATGAAATATACAAGCAGCAACTTTGAGATACTAAATAAACCAGGCAGACTCTTAGCATTTCACTTGAGACAAAAAAAGTCAAATAACGTGATTAATAAACTAAAAGATAATGGCAATGCGATAACTGACCAAGCAAATCTTAAATTGATTGTTTGGAAATTTTATAATGAACTCTATAAAAAAGAGGCAGTGGATAGTGTAAAGATAGATAAATTCTTGGAAAATTGTAATCTTAAACTTTTTATGGAAGAGCAGAAAATGTGTTTAGATTCAAAAATTACAGCACAAGAGATCATGGAGTCCATAAACAAATTTAAATTAAATAAATCGGTGGGCCCGGATGGATTTCCAGTAGAATATTATAAGACCTTTAAAGACCAACTAATTGCTCCATTGGAAAAATTGTTACATGACATAGGCCCCGAAGATTGCCCGGAAACATGAGCCAAAGCAAATATTATAATAATTCCAAAGGAGGATAAGGACAGAACTGAAATCCAAAACTATCATCCTATATCCTTGTTAAATACAGATTACAAAATCTTTGCCATGGTATTAGCTGAGAGACTTAAAAAGATCTTAGAAGTATGGACCCTATCAGATCAAAATGGTTTCTTACCAGGCTGTAGTATAAAGGATAATATTAGACATATCTTGAATGTCATAGAATTTCACAAAAAAGATATAAGCAAAAAATTGGCCATGATTTTCATTGACTTTGAAAAGGCCTTTGATAAGGTCTGTTGGGAGTTTATGGTAAAATGTTTGCATAAAATTAATATTGGACCTAGGTTTATCAAATGGATAGAAGCTATTTATAAACATCAAAGAGCAACGGTAATAATCAATTCAGAAAAAACAAAAACTTTTCAGGTTCAGAAAGGCACAAGACAAGGGTGCCCCCTCTCCCCTTTATTGTTTTTGCTAGTATTAGAGACTTTAAATTCAAATATTAGAGAAAACAGCACCATTGAGGGCATCAGAGTAAAGGGTAGACAGATGAAGCTCAGAGCATACACGGATGATTTAGTTGTTACCTTATCGAATCCTGACAGTATAGAGGAAGTCATGAAAGAATTGATTTGCGGAAGCGGCCGGTTTGAGTATAAATAGAAACAAATTCATTATCCTCACAATGAATTGTAATGCAGATGAGAAAGTGACCCTTATAGGGAAATCGGGATTTTCAATTAAAAAGGAAGTGAAATATTTAGGAATTGTCATAACAACTAAAAACGTAGATCTATTTAAAAATAACTACGGAAAGAAATGGGCTGAGATAAAGAAAGATATGGTAAGGTGGAAAAATGCCAAACTATCATGGTTAGGTAAAATCTCAACAATTAAAATGAATGTTTTACTATTTTTGTTTCAAAACTTGCAGATAATAACTAATGAAAGCCCATTTAAAAAATGGCATCAGGACATTTCAAAATTTCTCTGGAGTGGTAAAAAACCAAGAGTGAGGATGAAGGTACTCCAAGATAAGATAGGGAGAGGTGGCATGTCTTTACCTAACCTCAAACTATATTACGAAGCATGTTGTTTTGCATGGCTCATGGATTGGTTTCTGTTAAAGAATGGGAATTGCTGCTATTAGAGGGCACTGATCTAAGGTTTGGCTTTCATGCGTATCTATTTTATGAAAAATTAAAAGTTCACAGAGACTTTAATAATCATTTTATTCGAAATCTTTAATGAGGGTGTGGAAAAAATATAAGGACTACATATGTAAAAATATACCACTGTGGACATCAACAAATGAGGCTCTCTTTAGGAGAGAAAGATTAGATGTGAAGAGATGGTTCACCTATACTGATCTTATTAAGTCAGAGAGTTCTACAGGAAAAATGGTTTTTAAGGGACTAGAAGAATTACGATCAGAAGGATATGATTGTGGATGGTTTTTATATTGTCAACTCAGAGAAAGATTCCTAATGGATAGCAAAACCAAAGGGCTTGGAAAGGCGGATAACGAATTTGAAAAGATTATGGAAAATTCGGTCAAATCTAAAATATCCCAATTTTATGGTTTGCTGTTAGCATGGGACCAGGAAAAAGATACCATCAAGGAAAACATGATAACATGGGCAAAAGATTTAAAACAGCCTATCCCCATTATTCAATGGGAAAAGTCATGGAATCAGAGACTAAAGTATACTTTATGCTATGATCTTAAAGAGAACTTTCATAAAATGGTCCATCGATGGTATTTAACTCCAGCTAGACTAGCCAAGATGCAAAAGGGGGTTAGTAACAAATGCTGGAAATGTCAGGCAACAAAAGGTACTTTCATGCATATGTGGTGGTACTGTCGATATGCTAAACAATATTGGGCAAAAATTCATAAGATAGTTAGACAGATTATACCACAAAAAATTGTTAAAGATCCAAAAATGTATTTATTGGGTATGTGCTTTGATGCAAATCTAGAACGGAAGTATGGAAAGCTGCTATTTTATATCAGCACCACGGTGAGAATAGTATTCGCTTCTAAATGGAGATGTAAAGAATGCCCAGATATGAGAGAATGGCTGTACAAATTATTAGACTGTGTTACAGCTGATAAATTGACATCATTTTTGAGATGAGACTCATGGGAAACATTAAGGAAAATTTGGCTGCCACTTGTAACTTACTTAAGAAACAGTGAGTACTGTGGATTAGCAGAAAAGATATTATAATGACATTGAAACTGTCTAAATTACTCGTATGGGTAAGATTATGTTTGTTAACAATAAGTTTAGATTAAGAGACCAGGGAGCCCCCTGGACATTCAATACTACAATGTTATTTGTAAGGTAAATATCAGTGCTCGCCACTACACAAGTTTTGTTATTCGGAGTGCAGTTTATAATTTTGTGGTATTTTAGATATATTAGGAATCAGGAATGTAACATGTAAATGGAGTTATGAAAGAATCCAGCTGAAACTATGGAAGTTCTTTTAAATTTTTCTCTTTTTTTCTTCTTCCCCTCCTTTCCTTTTTTTTCCATTATTGTTGTTATTTGTTTTTGTTTTTTTAAATTTATTTGGATGTAATGTTTAGTTTGTGTATTTGTGGGGTTTAGTTATATTTATATGTATAGTTAAGTGGGGAGGGTGGGGGAAGTAGTGTTGTGTGTGTTAGGTGTCTTAATCTTAATTGTCATTTTTTCAATTTCTGAATTTGTGTATTGTCATATTTCTGTTTCTTTTAATAATAAAATTTGGGGGGAAAAAGCCACTGAGAGATCCAAGAGCACCAGCAAGGTCACATTACCCCTGTTGATGCCCAAGCGAAGGTCAGAGCAACCATGGCAGTCTCCACTCCATGCCCTGTCCTGAAGCCAGTTTGAAATGGATTGAGATAATCGGTTTCATCCAAGACTGCTTGGAGTTGGGAAGCAACTGCCCTTGCTTAAAAAGGGGAGCAAGGAGACTGGTCTATAATTATTCCTATCCAGGGGGTCCAGGGAGGGCAGTTTCAGGAGTGGCCTGACCGCCACCTCCTTTAGACAAGATGGAACAATGCCTTCCCTGAAGGATGCATTGATAGTATCCCGAAGGAGTACTCTCAACACATCGCCCCCCTGGATGACCAGCCAAGATGGACACGGATCAAGGGGGAAGTCGTTTTCCTCACTCTTCCAAGGAGCTTGTCCACGTCATCAGTACTCATGGATTGAAACTGATCCAGTAAATTGCCATCCACGGAGTTGCTGGACACCTCATCTATGGATTCTGTCAGAACACTGGAGTCCAAATCGGCTCTTATCTGAGAGGTTTTATCTGCAAAGTGGATGTTGAACATGTTGCAGCAGTCCGTCATCGGGTTAAGTAGAGGGTTTGGCACAGGGGGGACCTGTGTCAATTCCCCCACCACCCTAAACAGCTCTGCTGGATGGGACTCTGCAGATGCAATATGTGCAGATGAGAAGGAGCTCTGCGCTGCACGTATTGCCTCCCAATAGGAATCAAGATGTTTCCTATGGTGAGTTCTGTCGGATAAGAGTCGAGTCTTCCTCCACTTGCGCTCTAGTCATTGTCCAGCTCGCTTCATCCTCCTAAGCGCCTCTGTATACCAAGGCCTACGATTTGGAGTGGGCTGGAAAGGATGCTTGGGAGCGATTGTGTCGATAGCCCTGGTAAGATTGGTGTTCCAGATGTTAACCAAAGCTTCGACAGAATTCCCGGTGTTACCAACCATTAAACCCTCTAAGGCTTTCTGGAAACCAATTGGTTCCATTAGCCTTCAAGGGCAGACCAATCTAATGGGTCCGCCACGCCCGGAGGGGCAGGCAGTGGCTCTTAATTCCATCTTAGTTCCATATTGGAAATTCCTGGGACAGAAAAAAAAATCCCATGCGTTCAGTTGAATAAATGCTGTTATTCTGGGAAAATCACTTGAAATAGACCAGGACAGGAGGTGCGTCCTAGGGATATGTTTAAAAATCACAATAAGTATAGGCTCAACTTCTGCCAAATCCTGCAGTTAGTCTGTATGAGCCCTGCAGCAATATAGTGGTGGTGTGGGTGAGGTTCAGACTGTACCTGTTGGGTGACATCACTGCTCCTTAAACACCTACCTTTGGGCAGAAACAGGCTGTGGCATTCATCTGCTTCCCTTTAAAATGCTTTAAGAGATGGTTGGAGTGGGGTGAAGCTCAGTGGGAGAAGAAAGAAGAGGCCCCAGAATTTTTTAAAATTAAAATTTTAAATTTTAATTTTTTTAAAAAATTGAAATTTAGAAATTTGAAAAATCTTTTAAAAATTTATTAAAAAACATCACATTTTAACCAAATGTTCACTATATATATGTAAATTTATTTAGGTTGTGCATATGATATTGTAATTTGAAGTTATAATTTTAATTTTGCTAGTTCTTTATGTCACAACTATTACCATTACATTCAATGATATATGTGAATTATGATTTATGAATAACATAAGTGCAAAAAAGCATTACTGAGCATTTTGTATGGTGTGAAATGGGAGGAGGTCAATACGGGGTTTTTTGTGACATCATGATTTCCCACACCGGGTGACACCATCCCTAGGGATGCCACTGATAATAGCCATCTTAATATTTCAAGAGCTGCAATACAGTCGATTGAACAAATGCTCTGTCTCTTGCTCCAATGGGATTCAAATGAAAAGAAAGTGGATTTTGGCTAAACATAAGGAAAACATCCTGCTGGGATGAGGTGTTTGACAGTAGAACAGAACAGACTGCCATGGAAGCTGGTAGACCTGAAATGACCCCTTGTAATACCCAGACAAAATTATTTTACATTTGAGGGATGTCTCCCATTTCAGTAAAGCTAGTAGACTCTTCTTTGTTGGAGTTTTTTTTAAAACAGAAAACATATTTCTGTAACAGTTGATTATTTATTTATTTATTTATTTACACTGGCAGGGGAATGAATGAGATGGCTTTTGAGGAACATTTTATTTCTATAATGCTTTAAATACACTTCCATTTTCTTCTTTCTTCTTTTTTTCTTTTTTACTTTCCCTTTGTTTATTTCTGTTTGTTGGCTTATGGAACATGAAACAGATGTACATCTTACAAACAATGCAAGCCACTGGGAAGCAATACCCCTTCCTCAAAAATGCAGGTGCGCCTACAGCAGCACAAGAGACACTGGTTAGAAAACAGCTGCCTCTGCACTCAAAAAGAAATGGCCTCACCCTCAGATCCCTTTCCACACTTGCTGTTATTTGTTCAATTCTGCTGCTGAACACAATGAATACACTTCCATTTTCATGTGGTCACTGGCTGATAATCTGTTTTGGAATTTTACCATAACACAATGTCCTCAATGATTGCATTAGATTACAAGAGTAGAAAACTCCCATTCACTTTAATTTCTAGGTACTAATGTGGTTAGAATTGCTAACTTGTTGATACTTTATTTTTCATAGTTAGAATTAAAATTCAAGTAAAAGGATTGACCTATCTGACTCTGTGCTCCATGGGGGATTTTTATTATTCAGATTTATTCATTAGAAGACTTCTTATTCATCTTTGCTCTATTTGCTTTCATTAAATGTTTGGCATCAAACAGCCTTTTGAAATAAAACGAATATTTCCATGTCTATGTACTATCACTTTAAGAGTCTAAAAATTGAAGAAGAAGAATCCAAAGGTTTTTGGAAGGAAAAATAATAATAATTCAAGACAATTCTCCTTTTTGTGTGTGTGCAATCCAAAAATACTTGCTTGGTATGCTAGAGACTCCTCTATAATATGTTCCTGGCATTATGTCATTTCCTCAGTCCACTCAGCATATTTTTAAAAATGTTGAAAGAAAGAGTAACTGCAAATGAGCATTCCAGCTTACTTGGTTCATGATGAAAATGTAGGCACTGGATTTCACAGAGACTCACTAATGTGAAGCGATTCACTTCAAAGCTCTGTGAGCTGAAAAATTACATAACAGTTCTGAAGGGACAAATCATGGAAAAGCCATGCAATGCAAATTCATGACATCTTTGCATTATCCTGGTCAACTAGAGGTAGAGGTTTGGGGTTTCGTTGCCCTTCCCTACCACTTCCAGATAATTAATCCACATGTGCCTAAAGGGTTACCTATCTACTGCCATTACAATTTGATTTATTGATGTAACTGTGGAAACATTTACCATCTACTCTATCTCATCTACGCCCATTTCACAAGACAAGATGATGAACTTGCCTCTTACAGCTTTTGCTTCCTAATGACATGAAGCTTCAATAGTCCATTACACTGGGGTTCTTTTTTCAGGGCCACTTCTTGAAGTTTATTCTGTACTCGCTATTTTGATGATAACAGGGGTAGGCAATCTCAAACCTGTTAGATGTTTCACATAATTTCTGCCCTTTGACAGTGCTGACTTGGGCTTGTGGGAATTGGATTCTCAAAAAGCTGAAAAGGGTCAGGTTGTCTCTCTCACCTGATCAATTTTCTCTTTAACATGGCTCATTGAATTGTTGCTTCTGGTTGGAAAGGGAACAATGGTTGACCAAAAAATGGAAGCCCAGTCTAGATAAGAAATAAAAACTAAGGGGCTAAGCAGACGGGAAAGAAAGTGTGACCTGAATTTGCCTTTTCCTGAAACCGCAGCAACCGCATTGCATGCCCTGAAGGTGCACTATTTGGGGACGCAGCAACCGCATTGGAGTCAGTCAATGAAGCTTTTCCGAGGCTCTATTAAAGCCTCAGCCACCGCACTGCCATGCCCGAGGTTGCCCCAAATAAGAATGCAGCCACCGCACGGGTGGTAGCGGCGGCTTTAATTTTTTTTCTGTTCTCTGCGGCGCATGTGCACGTGCGCAGAGAAAGCATGGTCCCTTTAACAGAAATGTTGGCAGTGCTCAGGTCCTGCGCACTATGTGCTGCAGAGAAACAATGGCTGCCTCACCAACCAGGTGCTCGGCGCTACTACTGGCCCTGCAACGCACAGCCACAGCAGCCTCCGCCATGGTCCGTGCCGCAGATACATTCAGGGAAGGCAGCCGTGATGACTTTCGCCCCTTTGTCACTGTCAAAGAAGTGACAGCCGTGAGACCGGGTGCCGCAAGACGAGTCACACGGTTCACCACCATGGCCTATGCCGCTCTGATGGCCCCCGAGAGAGCCCTGCGCCGGTGGTGGATGTTCCCCAGAAGCACCGACTGGTGGGACAGGTTCGTCACATACATCTGGGCAGATGAGCAATGGAGGATGTTCTTCCGAATGCCCCGTGCCCTCTTCCACAGGTTAGTGTAAGTACTGCATCCGGAAATGCAGCGGGAAGACACCATGATGAGGAAGGCCATCCCGGTCGAGAAGAGGGTCGCCATGGCCATCTGGGTGCTCGCCCACAGAGCCACCTACAAGCAGACGTCAGAGCAGCTCGGAGTCGGCCAAACCACTGTGGGAGAAGTGTTGGTGGAGTTCGCCCTCACCATGAAGAAGCTGCTTCTGTCACGCACAGTATATCTGGGGGACCCCCAACAGGTAAGGACAGTCATAGACACACCTGTCACTTTCCACTGTTGTGCAGGAAATGTCATGACATGGCATACAGTGTGGCTGTCAGTGATCAGAGTCATCTGTTTTAGCCAATGAACCTGCGCAGGGATGCCTAGTGGGCCATGACTCCGCATAGTGAAAGTCCTGTATACTCGGGAGCAAGGGCCGATGAACCTGCGCAGGGATGCCTAGTGGGCCATGACGGTGTGGTGAAAGTCCTCCTGTATACTTGGGAGCAAGGGCCGATGAACCTGCGCAGGGACGGGGAAAACGTCATCAGTTAGCAAATGCAATAGCTCCTCATTAATTGTCCCCTTCTCCCCCTTCTTGTCACCCACAGATCATGCAAGGGTTCGGTGAGCTCGGCTTCCCCCAAGTAGTGGGTGCCATAGACAGGTGCCACTGTCTGATCGTGCCACCCTTGGGGAGGAGGAATGAGTTTGTGAACCGAAAGGACACCTATTCTGTTGTCCTCCAAGGGACCACGGATCTTCAGGGACGCTTTGTAGATGTGGAAGTGGGCTAGCCTGGATTGACTCACGACGCGAGGGTGGTGAGCAATTCCATCATCTTTCAGGCCATGGAGGCTCCCATCTACATGCCAGGGAACCCCACCGTCACCCTGAGGGGCCAGCAGATCAGCCCCCTCCTGCTCGCCGACAGCGCGTACCCCATTCGGAAGTGGTTGATGAAGCCCTACCAGGGCAACCTCAATGCCAGGCAGAAAGGATTCAACAGGAGGCTGAATCACGCCAGGAATGTGGTGGAAAGGGCCTTCGGGCGGCTGAAGGCTCGGTGGAGGTGCCTCACTGCCCCACTCCTTGTGGCAGAGGAGAATGTCATCCCAATCATCGCCTCCTGTGTCATCCTCCACAACATCTGCGAGACCAGGGGAAGGGGCCTGGATGAGGGAGGGCGCTACATGCGCCGCTTTGTGCTGCCCACCCTGGGAGCACCCATGGAGCACAATGATCTCAGAAAACAGAGAGGAGGGGAGGCTGTGAGGGAGGCCCTGGCAGAGTTCTTTGAGACCAGGAGGGTCTGACAGCATCCTCTCTTTTCAACTGTAACCCAAGGTCAGCACTGCACTGTGCCATGAGCCTGACAGCATTTCAACACCCCCTTGCCCTCTCTGTCTGTGCCTTGCATAAATGTAGGACACCACTGTAGTATGCCATGAGCCTGACAGCATTTCAACACCCTGTTGCCCTCTCTGTCTGTGCCTTGCATAAATGTAGGACACCACTGCACTGTGCCATGAGCCTGAAACCACCTCAACACCCCCTTGCCCTCTCTGTCTGTGCCTTGCATAAATGTAGGACACCACTGTAGTATGCCATGAGCCTGACAGCATTTCAACACCCCCTTGCCCTCTCTGTCTGTGCCTTGCATAAATGTAGGACACCACTGCACTGTGCCATGAGCCTGAAACCACCTCAACACCCCCTTGCCTTGACTACCCACCCTCTCCATATGTGCCTTGCATAAATGTAGGACACCACTGTAGTATGCCATGAGCCTGAAAGCACCTCAATAAAGATGTACTGGTATCTCCACCCTGTGTGTAGCTTGCATTTTTGTGGGACACCACTGCACCATGCCATGATGAAATCCTGTGATGCCCACTCTGCATATGGCTGGCAATCCTGCTATCATGGCACACTCAGACACACACACGAAAGGGCATGGAGGGGTCACCTGGAGCCAGATTTCCTGGCAGTAGAAGGATACAGTGCACAAACCACCAACTGAAACCTCTGACAATGTTGCCAAGTTCCCAACAGACAGCTTTCCTAATGGTCCATTCGATTGTATCAATTGGTAGCCCACAGGGCAACCATTGGGGATCACATTCAAACATTCCACATGAGGGTCTCCATTGGTCAGGGAGTACTGCCTGGGGGTAAGGCCATCTGCCCCCGCAACATTCATTTATAAATGCTCCTGTGGAGCTCCGGCGATTCCGAGGAGGACGATGGCGGCCAGGAGGAGAGTGCTCATCAGAATCGCCTATTAGATCAATGAGGAAGTGGGCATTCTCCTCCAAGCCCTGAACTTGGAGCCGGCTGCTAGGAGGGTGATGGCCAGCTCCAACCGGCCGAACCGGGGGTATTTTACCCAGGCCTCCCGGGCCCTCAGGAACCAGGGCTTCATACGGACCCCCCAACAATGCCGCACGAAGTTTAAGGCATTGAAGGGGGTGTTCTTTGAAGCCCTGGAGGACTATGGGGAGCATCCCCCGGTTCGCTGAAGGCCACCCTTCGGGCAGCAGCTCTGGGAGCTATGGATCAGGGCCGGCCGCCCTTGGTCCATAGCTGGTAAGTGTGGGCCTCGTAGCTTGCTCCCCCATGCCCCCCCTTCCCCCTCACTCTTCCCTTTGCCTCCCCTGCCCCTCATCCCCATCCCATACTAATGGTGTTCCCCTTCTCTCCCAATGCAGGAATGCGGCGGAGGCGGTGACAGGGATGGAGGGGGGATCCTGCCAGTTCCCCCTCATCTTCCTCTTCCGCCTCGGACAGGGAAGCCAGGCCAGCCAGGGAGGCCCATGTAGAGGGAGGCCCTGCTATCCCTCTACAGGCACAGCAGCCTCCCATGGCTGAAGGTAGGCCCCTGAGGGGAGTAGTACTGGTGGCATAACTGCGGCCTCCATGGCATTCCTGACCCTCCCCTCCCCCACCACTTTCCAAGCTGCCTTCCTAAACGGTGTCTTTTTCCCTTTCACAGGCGGACCTGCTGAGGAGGAGCTGGCTGGGCCAAGTCGCAGGCCGTCAGGCGGAGCAGACCAGGGTCCCATTGGTATTGCCCGCCTGGCGGTCATCCAATCGACCCGAGAGTCGGAGAGGGGTAAGTATGACAGGGACACAGAGGGAGGGGGTTGGGGGAGCCCCCCAGGGACCCTGGCTGCAGCATACGGTGATGGGGTGCAGGGAAAGCTTCTAACCACATGTTTCTCTTCTCTTTTCCTTTCCAGATCGACGGATGGAACAAAGGCTGGCTGCCTTGGAGGAGCAGATGCAGACTGTGCTGACCTCCTTCGCAGTCATCCTCCAGCACCTGGGCCTTCCCCAACCCATGATCCACTCCCCCTTCCCCATCCTTGATGGCCCTTTCCCTCCCCCTTCCCTGTCCACTTGCTTCTGCCCTCCTCCCTCTCCTTCATCCCCCTTGGAACTTCCCTTCCCTTTTGTCCATTCTCCCCTCCCCTTGCCCCAATTGCACACTTTTGTACATAGTTTTTTGATGTAATGAAATAAAACTTTATTTTTTAAAAAATCATGATGTAATATGCGCACAGATGTCGGTGCGACAATGGCCGCCTCATAAACTCCATTTCTAAACAGCGTTTGGCATTTTATGCGAAGCTGTGTCGGCCCGTCGGAGGATCCCGACAAGCTCCCAGTAAGCAGAGGTGGTGGAGTGGGCATGGTGTGCAGCGGCGGCAGCGGCGGTGGTGGTGGTGGCGATCAGTGAACTGGGGATAGTGTGTGGCGACGGTGGCAAGCAGTGAGGTGGGCATAGGTGGGGAGCAGAATGGCATTGCAGCCTCGGTACTAGTGATGCTGGTCACAGCTTCTCCATCCCCCTCTGCTTGCTCTCTGCCTTTGTGGGCGGGCAGTGGGCGGTGGGACTACCAGATCACTGCTGAAAAGGCTACTACACTCTTGTGAGGGCTGTGGCTCAATGATCTCCATTTCCATTGGAGCCTCCTCCTGCACAGGTGGCCCCCTCTCCCTCTTCCCTCTCCCCACAGCAGGCTCGACATCCAGGGTAGAACCCCTTTCCCTCTTCCCTCTCCCCACAGCAGGCTCGACATCCAGAGGTAGATCCCTCTCCCTCCTCCCTCTCCCCACAGCAGGCTCGACATCCAGGGGTGGAACATCACCCCTCCCTCCTATGCTGACCACCACACCCATCTCTTCCTGGCCCTGGAGGATAGCCCTCCCTCTTCCACCCTCCTGCACACCCTCCCCGCTGACAGGCATGTCCCTCTGGGACCTCTCCATGACATCCACCATTCAGCCCATCAGGCCAGTCAGCAATTGTAGGGAATCAGCTACATGCCACTGTTCATGGGCCATACGTGGATCATGCAGCCTCCGATCCTCAATCTCGGCCTGCCTCTGCTGATAGGAACGTTCATAGAAACGTTCAGTCATTTCATGAGAACGTTGTGCCATTTCATGGGAACGTTCTGCCATTTCATGGGAGCGGTCAGCGATTTCTTTATCCTGGTCTACGGCTTTCTCCATGATTTTGATGCTCCATTCCATGTACTCCTGCTGCACACTCGTATTTGCTGCGGATGCTGGGCGACATGTCCTCCTCCCTCTGATCTCAGCCAGGTAGGCTGCCGGTGTCATTGCAGCTCAGGGATTAGCCACTTCATCCTCCTGCTCTTCTCCCTGTTCTGCTACTTCTCGTTCTAGGGACACATCATGTGTCACAGGACACCGTTTTCACACACAGCATCTCCCACACATTTCAAGGGGGAGGGGAGGGGTACATGCCAGGGAGGTATGTGTGTGCACACTGGAGGCATGCAGGTGGTGCTCATGCGAGGGATTTGCTGAATGGGACACATGCATTAAAATTTATCTCCCCCTCCACAAGCTAGGGTGCAAACGCGGCGTGCGGGGAAGGGGGAAATTCTGCAAACCGGCAAACTGATGCATAAAACGTCACAAAAGCCAAAGAAATAGCTTTGCTTTTTCGGGGTGCAGACGTACATGCGACGGTATGCATTTTTTGTCATAGCAGGGAATTTACCATGTGCAGCCTGGACCTGGTGGATAAGCTGAGTGAATTACCTGGGGCCTGCCCTCTCCTCTCCCTTGCTGTCATTGTCACTCAGTGCTGTACTTGTCCTTGGGACAGGGGAGCGATCCCGGTGGGTACTGGTCCTGGAAGATGTAGTGCTCCAATGTGAAGTATGAGATCCTGGCCTGCTGGTGGACGATGTGGAGGCGCGGGATGGTGGTCTCAAGGCAGAGATGTTCATAGCCCTCTGACTGCAGGAGGTCTCATCTGAGTTGGGGTGTTCCTCCTGGTCACCTAAAAGTGACAAAGGATAGGGCCATCTGTGCCCTGTGGCCACCCTATTGCTGCCCCCTGCACCCCTTCCCAGGGTCCCTGTGGCATCTTACTTTGACGGGGCAAAAGCTCCTGGGCGCATTCTCCAAGAGAGGTGTCCTCCATGGCTTGTGCTCTGGCTGTCTGGTCCACTTGGACCTTTGTGGCACCGCTACTAGTGCCTATTCTGCTTGGGCGTATGCTACCGTCCGTGGTGAGAAAGGCATGGAGTTCCTTGTAGAAGGGCATGGAGGAGGGACCCCGTCCGGTTCGGGCCCTGTGGTCCCTAAACTTTTTGTAGTCGGACCTGAGGTTTTTGGTCTTCCAACGACACTCCTCCCAGGTCCTTTGGTGGCCCTTGGCCCTCATGGCTGCTGCCAACTCCTTAAATGTTTCTGCATTCAAAAAGGAACCTCTCAATCTGTCCAAAATGTGTGGCTGCGACCACAGAGCTATGAGGTCGGCCATCTCCGTGTGGGTCCATGAGGTCCCTCTCCCTTTTCTTGGCTCTCCGCTTGAGGATGGCTGTGCCATTGTCCCTGCTGTAGACAAAGGCAGCCCCAAAGTGGGAGAGCTGTGGAGGTCTGCAGCTGGCTAAAGTTCCCGTGAGAAAATGGTGCTGGAATGTGTGTGGGGGTCCAGCTTAAAAGTGAAACTTTCCCCTTTATCTCTTTAACACAATGTCAACATCCGCTAGCAACAGTTTCACCTTCCTGCTGTGGCACATACGCACATTGAAAATTAGGGTTAGCGCTAGGGTTCTGAAACAGACGCACCTGCGGCGGCTCGCCCACACCTGAACCCTCGAAAACGCTTTAATTTGAGGCTTGTTTCAATGAGCGCACTTGCATCCACACCGGCAACGGCAGCTTTTATTTGGGCGAACCTCCGTCACTGCATCCCGACGTCCCGTTGAAAGTGCGCATGTTTCGGGAAGGAGTGGAAAAAAGTGGCTCCTTTTTAAAGTGCACTTTCACTGGAAAAGTCAAGTAGGGGAAGCTTTTTCGGCGTGCATCATGTAAAGACTGTGCCTTCAGGTCAGCCCCAAAACAACCCTATTAGCTCGTCTGCTTCCCCCTTAAGGGTGGGCAATGTGTCTGGGCTAGAAGTCCAATCAGTTTTGGATTAGTTTGTACTCTTCTGGAAATATCACATTTGTCATTTGAGAGTGCTGTTAAAGCCAGGCTGGGTCAAATTGGCCTCTGGTCTGCATGAAGCCCTCACTATTGCCACATCTTGTCTTAACTTTAAGCCAAATCAGGTGGCTCCCAAATGAGAATTGAGCCATTTTCTAAATTGCTGTATCGGGATCTAAAGCAAAATGCACAGTTTATTTTCTACTGTTATGTCTAACTAGAAAATATATTGTAAGAAACGACTATATGGCACAGTTACATGGTGTAGTGGAAAAACCAACTGTTGCAAATTAAGGGCCTCGGCAGACGGCTAATTGCGCCGTCTCCGAGGCCCGGAAGAGGAGGAGCCGCCGCACGTTCAGCGGCTCTTCCTCTTCCTGAGGGCGCACCCGGAAGCGCCGGCCGTCCGCACGGCCGGCGACTGCGGGTTGCCCTCACGCCGCGGCAGCCGAACGCGCCGCGGCGTTTGAGCCGCCGAAAGTGCGCCCGCCGCTGTTAGGGCGCACTTTCGGGAGAATCTAAAAGGATCGCCATTTTGGCGGTCCTTTTAGATTCGCCGCAGGGGCGCTGCCGTGCGGAGCCTCCGCTCCGCCGGCGCCCTGACACGCGGCGGCTCGGAAGCAGTCGTCTGCTTCCCCCCTAACTCCCAGCATCCATGGTTCTTTGCAGAGCTTGATGCAGAACAGGGGACCAAAAATAGTTTGAAAGCATAGGTTTATTGCCCACAAGTCCCAGCGGAATTAGCATTTCAGATCAATGGGCAAAGAACAAGCCAAGATGGCCGTAGTTTTATGCACCCCCAGTCAAAGAAATTCAAAGCTGACATTTTATTGGATGCTCTAAACTTTAAACACACAGAATCCTGAACAATGAGATTACAGATTTCAGAATACATTATAATATGCTTAAATTACCATGTTGCCATGCCAACTACATACCAAAATCTCTTATCAGTAACAAACTGGTGTGTATCAGGCAGAAGGCCCTTTTGCACAAACAAGAGTAGTTGCCAATGATTTATTATGGCTCTCTGGCCCACGCTGGCTCCTAATGAAAATCTTTAATGCATCAGGTTACCAGGTCTGGGGTCAGCCTGTCTAAATAACCCTTTGGTATTCTTTGAGTTTAAACCTTCCAGCATTTTCCTTAGAGACCCACTTCCCAGCATTCCCTTCGCATGACTGCTTGACCATTATTTTATACATATAATAGCACACATCTCTAATTTAGGCATATAAACCATTAATTAAAGAAATTCTTCTGCCTCAATGGGATATTACATGGGTCATAATCCTCATCATATACACTGACAGGGTGCAGTGCTAAAATCCAGATCTGAACTTCGCTGTGCTGACACAACATTATGCTCTGTAACTGCATGTGCAGCTATGCGGAGGCAGCCAGGCCCCATTTTTTTGCCATGCTGATGTATTCCACCTCACAAAGTATGCAGCAACTGGATTTTGGGGTTGTCAGCTTTGACATTTAGGGCCTTTACAGAATGACAGAAATAATGCATCTTGAGGCCACTTTAACTGTCCTGGCTCAGTGTTAGGGAATCTTGGGAATTGTATTTTTTCTAGGATATTAAGCCTTCTCTATCAGAGAGCTCTGGTGCCACAATGAACTACAGTTCCCATAATTCCTTAGCACTGAGCCAGGACAGTTAAAGTGGCCACAAGCTGCATTATTTCTGGCAGTTTGTAAAGGCCCATAGTCTTTTAGGACTGAAGTAACATCAATTGCTTCAGCTTTGGGCCTGAACCAGCAAGACATTCAACAAATTGAGTAATGGCACTCTGCAACATTCCATATGTATGTACATTCCTTGGACTATGTTGGGAGTGTCTTCTATCATCTTTTTTTCTTTAGTTTCCAAACCCTGCTGGCTGAGATTTCAGGTCATGATCTGCAGTCATAGCATGGTCAACTGGGCAACATAACAGGCCTAGAATAGTCATTCTGGTGAAAATCTTGGACTGGGAGGCATTGCCATGGTGGAGTGGTGCAACAAGAGAGGCCTGAGATGGGTTGGTCTGATGCCATTGTTGTTGGAAGGGCATAAGGGGCCATAATTTGATTTACTGGTAATCTACCTTGGTAAGAATGACTTGGGCCTTCTCAAGGATAAAGCCCTAATCTGTGTGCCATGCATGATTTCCAAGTCATAATGGACATATGGCTTGTGGTGTTCATTATTTGGTCAGCCATTTTGCTGTGCCAAGTTTGGTGGGTCAAGGGAAACCCTAGATGGCTTGATCTGGCCCAGAGACATAAACAGTGAAATCTTGGATGCTATAGAAAGGGTTTGGGCTATTGTCTCCTATATCCAGACAAAGGGCCTTTGCAGACTGCCAGAAATAGTGCACATTAAATCGAGGCACTGCCCTGGCTCAGTGCTAGGGAATCATGGGAACTGTAATTTATTGTGGCACCAGAGCTCTCTGACAGAGAAGGCTCAATGTCCCAGAAAAAAATACAATTCCCATGACTCCTTAGCACTGAGCCAGGGCAGTGCCTCAATTTAATGTGCACTATTTCTGGCAGTCTGCAAAGGCCCATACTTTTTTTTAGAGGACTGAGCTCTAAAGAGCAGATGGTGTCCATTTATCAGAAAGGGCAATTTGATCTTCTTGGGGGATTTGCAAAAGGGATAAGCTGCCACTTTTGTAGGCCTGGTAAGGGAAAGAGACTAAGCAGACACTTGTCCCTTGTCCATGGTAGGTAATTAGGGGAGAGGATATGGGACTGGTATATACCTTGGCACCCCCTTTGTGATAGAGGGTTAGCACTGGAATTGTCTCCATGGGACATGAGACTGGATGACTTGGGGCCTTTGCAGACTGCCAGAAATAGTGCAAATTGAGTCCACTTTAAGGGTTAAGGTTAGTGCTAGGAGTTTTGTTTAGTTTATTGAATAGCCCAAAGGCCGTTTCAAAGTAGTGAGTACATAATAATAAAAGCAATATCACGACAATATATAAAATATAAATATACCACAATAACTACAATCAACCCCTGTACAGTATAGGTACATATGGGTAAGCTAAGCGTGCACCGGAACATGTACCATTTATGTACAACTTATAAGTATCTAAGAAATATACAGAATATACTAAGAATATACTTAAAAATATACTAATAGACAATGAAGAAATAAGATGGATATGCAATTGGATGAAAATATAATAAAATAAGATTAGAATTAAAATTAAAATTATAAATTGGGAATAAAATTAATGTAAAATTAAAATTAAATTTAAAATTAGAATTCAGATTCAAATTTAAATTCAAATTCAATTTAAGATTAAAGTTAAAATTAAGATTAAAATTGAGGTTAAAATTAAAATGGGAGGTAGAAATAACAAGATAGATCCATCAACAATTTCATATCAGTTCATCGCCCTTGCAATTGACACCAATCATCCCCACATATTTTGATCTCAACAATGACGCTTTATGAAGGAACTGAGCTGTATCAATAGAAATTTTTGTGTTTTGTCCACTCATAAAGTATGACATTCTAATACGAGTGTCCCAGAATATTGTTCGTTTAATATAGGGATGTAAGTATTGATCCCTTTCCGCTTGGTACAGATTACATTTAAACAAAATGTGTGATAGATCTTCAATTTCATGATCCCCACAAATACAAAATCGTTCATTATAAGGGATACCGTGGAATCTTCCATATCTTACCATGGTATCTAATTGCTCGAATCTGGCTTGAGTAAATGCCACTCTGAGGTGTCTAGGGATCTGTATTTTTAGATAAGATGGCATTTGAAAGGACCGTTTGTATTGGCTCAACCATTTTAAATTGCCTACCCTACTGAGTGTAGCTATGTCTTCTTGGGCCACAATGTCCAAAATTCTCTGTCTAGCCCCCTTTCTTGCTTGATCGGACCTAAAACAATCTACAGGTAGGCCACAGCTCTTAACAAAATTTAACAATTGCATAGCCCATGAAGTCTGCAGTTGAGAGTGCAACTGTTCTAATAAGCATAATCTAGGTAATCTGTTTAGCTCCATTTCATTAATTTTGCACCAGTAATTAAACATTCTAATTTTAGCTAGAGAGTGGATAGAGTAAATTTCTAATTCCGCTCTTACAGCAGCAGCTGAGGTTCTTTTGTCTACTCCCAAGATAGCTCTCAAATGTTGTGACTGAGCTAGATCTACAGCTGCAATAGAATTTAGACCCCATATTTCTGCAGTATATAAAAGCATGGGTAGAACCTTAGCTTTATATACATTAATTATTGGGGCTAAGGAACCTGGGTACTTGTTGACTTTTAATTTGAGAATGAGATTCATCCGTGCCTTTGCTCTAAGTGAGCTTTTATGGTGATGGCAAGACCAGGATCCATTCTCATTGAATGTTACACCAAGGTAAGAAAAGGACTTTACTTGTTCAATTGGTTCACCCTCAAGTTGCCATCTGCGTCTCTGCTGTCTTTTACCAAAAACCATTATATTTGACTTAGATTTGTTAATGGTCAAAGAATTATTCTGGCAATAACAGCTAAGTTTTCTTAGCATCCTTCGAATGCCAACTTGTGAATATGATAGCATTATCATATCATCAGCATAAAGCAAGATGTTACAGGAAGTATGTAAGACACAAGGCATATGGAGTGCTAAGTCCTTCAATTGTCCTGGTAAATCATTTATATACAAATTAAATAACAAAGGGGCTAATAAACACCCTTGTCGTACCCCTCTGTATGTATCTATTCTATTTGACAGGGCTCCATTTAACCCAAGTCTCACTTTCAAACAGGTACCAGTGTACAGAGCTTTGATTAGTAACAGCAGTCTCCATTCTATTTTAAGATCGGTCAGCTTGCTCCAGAGGATCTCTCTATTCACTGTGTCAAAGGCAGCTGACAAATCGATAAAGGCCGCATATAGATGTTTTCCTTTGCAAATATATTTGGCAATCAAGTGATTTAGAATGAAACAATTATCTATGGTGGATCGATTTTGTCTAAAGCCCGCTTGTTCTTCAACTAGAATACCCTTTTCATTAATCCAACTTTCAAGTTTATTCAAAAGGAACCTAGAATAGATTTTGGCTATAATGTCTATCAGGCTAATAGGCCTATAATTACAAGGGTCTTTGTTGTTCCCCTTTTTGTAGATGGGGACCACTATTACCATTTTCCAACCAATTGGAACCTGGCAAGTATTATTTATGTGTGTAAAAAGACCTGCCAAAATAGGCACCCACCAATCACTAAATTGTTTAAATAATTCTGCCGGTAAGAAGTCCTCCCCTGGGGCTTTATTGTTTTTCAGCCCATTGATAATAGTCAGAGTCTCATCTTCAGAGACTGGTGACCAGGGAGGCAAGGGCTCAGTAGCTAGGGAATCAGCACTTAATTGCTGGGGTTTAGTGGAGTTATTAGAAGCAAATAACTCTTGGAAATAATATTCCCATTCCTTAGCTGATATAGGAATATCGTATGGAAATCTTCTTTCCTTTAGAATTCCTGACACTGAATGCCAGAATATAGCTGAGTTATGGCTCTTTGCGGCTAACTCTAAACCTGCCCAGATAGTTGTGACATAATTTTGTTTCTTTAGTTTTATTAGTTTTTTATATTCCTTTCTAAGGGACAACATCTTAACATGTGCATCGCGAGAGGAACTCCTCTGTGCAGATCTAAATGCTATCATCAATTTCTTTTCCAATAACCTACAATCTATGTCAAACCAGGGGGAGAAACCTTTCCGGTGACTTTTGCCAACAAGGTTAGTTGTCAGATGACACTTCAATCTTTGACATATGTTAGTAAATGCATTGAAAACAGATGTCCATTCTGCTGAAGATGACCAAATTGTATTAGCCCAATTATCTATCTCTTCTAATTTAAGGCTCCCTGCTATTGCGGTGGTATCAACCTTGTCCCATCTGAGTCTGCCATTTTGCCTCACCTCTTGATTATTTACAATCCAGCTGTCTACCTGACAACTTGGTCTTCGGTCTGATGACCCCTTACACTCACAGGTTGGTGGTCACTTTCCCCTCTTGGGTGAACATCTATCTCAGAAAACAAGTCAACTTTATTTCTGGACACACAAATAAGATCTAAGACACTACTAGAATTAATTGCACGGTATGTGTAAGGATATATAAAACTATCATCTTCATCTCTGCCTCCCAAGATTTGAAGACTAGTTTTAAAAATTAAAGAAACCAATTAAAAATTAAAGAAAAAATTAAAGAAATCAACCTCTTCCTGAAAATAAGAGAGGAAAAACAGATACAAGGTATAAAAGTCAAAAATTGTGAATTTAAGGTCAAAGCATTTGCAGATGACCTAATGGTGTCATTAGTGAATCCTCTGGAGGGGATAAACAAATTGAATGAAATAATTAGCGAATATGGAAATTTAACGGGGTTAAAAGTTAATAAGGATAAAACAGCTATGTTGACAATGAATTTATCAAAGGAAGAAAAAGAGAAATTAAAAGAAATATCAAATTTCAAAGAGAGTAAAATGGTGAGATATCTGGGGATAAATTTTACAATTAGGAATGCGGATTTGTTTAAAAATAATTATGAGAGTAAATGGAAAGAAATTAAAGAAGATATGAAGAGATGGAGTAAATTAAATTTGTCTTTAATGGGTAAAATTGCTTCGGTAAAAATGAGTATACTTCCTAAAATGTTATATATATTCCAGACTATACCAATTATGATTAGAGACACACCCTTTCAAACATGGCAAAGAGATATATCCAAATATATCTGGGGAGGTAAAAAACCTAGGATAAGGATGAAATCACTGCAAGATGAAAAGGAAAGAGGGGGTATGAACATGCCAAATTTGAAAATCTATTATTATGCGTGCAGTCTATACTGGATTTTGGATTGGATTAAGTTAGTGGAAGATAAAAATTTAAAATTAGAAGGTTTCGACAAAGTTTACCCATGGCATGGGTATTTATTATATGATAAAATTAAACAACACAAAAATTTTAATGATCATTATTTAAGACGAGCCCTTTTGAGAGTATGGGATAAAGTAAAGATTAAATGGGACGATAAAATACCGTTTTGGACAGCGGTGGATGCAGTGGTATCTAGAGAAAATAAAATTGGGACAGAGAATTGGTTAACTTATCAAGATCTATTAAAGAAGACAAAACAAGGGTTAGAAATTAAATCGCAAGAGGAGTTAAACCAAGAAGGATTCAAATGTAATTGGTTCACCTATCGCCAACTAAAGGAAAGTTTTTTGATAGATAAAAAAATTAAGTCAATTGGCCCTATGAATAAAGAATTTGAGGAAATAATAAAATTACAAGATAAACATAAAATTTCGCTTATATATAAGTTCTTACTAAAGATGGAAATGGAAACTGAATATATTAAACCACAGATGGTGAAATGGGCGCAAGATATAGGAAAAAACATTGAATTGCGACAATGGGAAAAGAGTTGGAAAGTAAGACTGAAATTTACGTTAAATTCTGACATTAAAGAAAATTTTTATAAGATGCAATATAGGTGGTATCTTACGCCTTATAAATTAGCGAAAATGAGGGGGAATTTATCTAATAAATGTTGGAAATGTGAGAAAAAGATAGGTACCTTTTTCCATTTATGGTGGGATTGTAAAATGGCAAAGACTTATTGGAAAAGGATACATATAGAAATGGAAAAAATATTTCAAATAAGTTTGGAATTTAGCCCTCAGATATATCTTCTTGGGATGATTGACAATGAGGAATTAGAGAGAAAACATGGCAAACTGTTATTTTATTTAATATCAGCCGCGAGAATTGTATATGCTGCGAAATGGAAGACAAAAGAAATACCAAATGTTCAGGATTGGGAAAAGAAAATTCTGGAGATAATGAAGATGGAAAGGATAACTTCGATATTGGAAAAAAAGCGATAAAGAAATGTTTAAGGATGAGTGGAAGAAAATGATAGATTACTGGAATAGTGGGAAGGATGTTTGTTTTATAATTGATATGAATTAATAGGGTAAATGAATAGGCAGAGCTGTGAAAATGAAATTCGATTAAAAGGATGGAAATAAAGAGTATTATATTTATATCAGAAGAGAAGAGGGGTGTCAAAATATGAGGTGTGACATTAGAATTGTATTGACAGGAGTAATTGGAGTATAGAATTGTGGTGAAATAGATATATCGGACAATGTTAAACTCGGAAGTTTTTGTTGTTATTTGTAGTTGTTTTTGTTTTTTTTATTATTATTATCTGTTTTTATGTTGTGTTGTCAATGTGTGTCGTTAATGTCGTTATGTCTGTAAGTTTTTTGTGTGTGTCGATCAATTTTAATAAATAAAGTATTTCATAAAAAAAAAAAATTAAAGAAACCAGGGACAATCCAGCACTGTTACATTTGTTATCTCTAGAGCGCCATTGAGGATGATTATCAAAAAATTCATTTGGTATATTATTCTTTTTAGCAAAATCGTACAAAGAAGGCCCAATTTTGGCATTGAAATCCCCCAAGAGAATTATTATAGAGCTAGGGTATCTAATTGTTAATTCATCCATAAGTATTTCTAAACTTGTCCATAAGTTGGTATTAAAGAAAGGGGATGAAATAGGTGGAATATATGCATTTATCAATATCACTTCTAAGACCTTATGTGTAAATTTCATAGCTAAAAAGTGAGAATATTTGGCCCCATTATACAAAATCTCAGCTTGCCAGTACAGTTCTTGTCTGATAAGAGTGCAAAGGCTGCCAGAAGCTCTCCCTTTATTTTTTTATTTTTGGGCGGGAATGTCCCAGCTTTGAAATCCCGGGAGTTTTAAAGGTTCATCCTATACGGTTAACCAAGTTTCCTGAATAGCAACAACATCAAATTTAGAGAGAAAACCCACTAAATCAGTGTTCACACCATCTTTCCAACCAGCCACATTCCATGTAACTATTTGAATATCCTCCTCATTACCAAACTGTTCTTTTGTCCATTTATTTTATTTTATTTTTTTAAAAAACATAAAAAATCCACCTAAAATATATTCTTAGTCATCTTTACAGTACATTTACCCATAGTTCTAACTTCTCAATAGTTCTTTGAAAGTAAGTACATTTTTTTCACATTTTACATACATCATTTCTGTGTCTATTACTTCTATCTTCTATCATCATCTCAGATTCAGTTCATTTACACAATCTTAATAACTACTTTGCTGCTTTATTCCCATTTTCTATTTATATATTCTTCCACTGGAGCCCACTCTTCCTCAACCAATTCCACATTCTCATTATTCAATAACCTTGTCAATTTGTCCATTTCCTTCATCTCTAACAATTTCAATAGCCATTCATCTACCGTTGGAGTTGTCTCCTGTTTCCATTTGGAGGCTATTAGTATTCTTGCTGCCGAGACCTATTACCAAACTGTTCTAAATGAAAAGTGGTGAGGTGATGTGCTGACACATCCAGTCATTTGGAATCTGTGTCTGCCATCAAGTTGTCTACTGCAATATTGTCAATGTTACCTAAAAAGACACAGTTATTGATTGGGTGATCACCTTTTAACACTATAGTGGGACGGGGTTGATGTTGTTGTAGTTGATCTTCACACTCAATGACCGTCATACAGGGAGACCCTATTATCTCATCCTGTGATCGGACCCAATGTATTACTGCCCTCTCTTCTATTACTGGGGTCTGCTTAGCAGAGGATTGTCTTTGCGCATGAATTCCCGTCAGAGGGGTTATATCTAGTCCGACCCCTTTCTCACACTGCGTCTTTTGAACACATACTTCAGACATAGGATCAGTTGGAGCCTTCAAAATAGGATCAGACGCCCTTAGTTGCCCAGAAGGGTCACTTACACTAGACATTGGTTGCAACAGATTTGAAAGTTCATTCGTATGTATGAGTAAATCATAACCACCCGAATTTGGGGAACCCAGATCTATCAGAGGCTCTGTAGATATTGCTGTATTCCTTAAGACTGTTTTAATTTTTCCAACTTGAGCAAAATAATATCTTGTTCTTCTCTTGGTAGTAGACCAAAAGCATCTATAAAACTGTCCTCCGTCTGATGCAGGCTGAGTTGATTCTCACCTTCAAAATCCTTCCGTATCAAAGCAGGAGGGATAACCCCTTTTACAGCTCTTAAGTCAACAAATAAAGGCTTAATGCTTTGATCGTGAAAGACTCTGATAGGAAAGATTTGGTGTTGGGCTAAATAGGCCTTCATCCTAAGTAGCATCAGGGGGATGGTAGAATACTTAAAGGACAGGAGAATTCGGGTTTGATTTAGTACCCCGGGAAGCCATTCAACAGAGTCTAAGTCAATCTGCCCTAGTTGGCAGTGAAGGAGTTTTCCCAAAGAGGATTTGATTACTCTCTTGGAGGACCACTGTCCATCATTAACTCTGTTCTTGTGAACACTTAATACAATCCTTTCCGGTTGAAGTATGCAATTATCTTTCACAGGGATAGATTTTTTACTATTTTTTGTGGCATCTTTAGGGTATACATAGTTCTCTTGTGATGCAGTCCCCGACAATGGTTTATTTATTTCTTGGAGTAACCTCCTTGGGTCCGGGTTTTCGTCATTTCCTTTGGTCCTATCTACTAGGTCAACCATTTGAACATATTTGTTCAACTTGGTTACATCAGTTCCACATTTACTTATACAAGGGGGACTGGTAAAAGATCTTGCAAGTATCTTTTGCTCCAACATCTCTATTTCTCCAGTTAACATGTTCAGTTTGTGTTTTAACTCAGCTAACTGTTCAGATATAAAAATAACAGTTTGTGTGGTGATAAGGCAGTATTTCGTCATAAGTTGCGTTGGGTTCTCCCCAGGTTGTTGTTCCTCATTCTGAATCCCAACATTTCTGGGAAGTGTCCGATTATTTTTGGGCTTTATTTCAAGATCCCTGCAACTGGTACCAAAACAACTTGGATGGGCTAACAAGCTGAGTTGGGGTCCCAGATCTTCATCTTGATTTTCAGTCAAATTGACATTTAGAAATGGGGATGACTCCAGAGGCTGCTCCTCCCCTAGCTCTGATTGTAAGCCAGTTGCCAGAGATTCAAATCTGTTAGTGGTATGAATGGGGTTGGATTTCAATACATTCCCCTTACTTACCAAGCACTCATTGATTCTTGGCTGTTTGGGAAGTTTCATGTGGGGAAGCGATTTTGGGCTCCCTCCTAACTGTTTTCTTCGTTTTCTCTTTCCCATTATTTATTTAGATCCTCCCTCTTCCTCTCTTTTATAAAACGTCTGCTGTGCCTTGGCTCCTGGTGTCAATGGGGAAGGAGGAGGGTCAGCGTTTTATGTCCTTCCCTCTCTCACCTCTCTCTCAGCTGCTGCTGTGTTGCTGTGCCTTGGCTCCCGGTGTCCAGTTAGTGCTAGGGAATCATGGGATTTTTTTTTTCTGAGACATTGAGCCTTCTCTGTCAGAGAGCTCTGGTGCCACAATAAAATACAGTTCCCATGATTCCCTAACCCTAACCCTTAAAGTGGACTCAATTTGCACTATTTCTGGCAGTCTGCAATCCAATTTGGGAGTGCTTAATCTCTCTTATAAATTTGTGGGGCTTTGGAGGAGGCCCTCCAGGTTGGCTTTTCAAAATGACTGTCCAAGATGTCATCCAGTCTCTTTGGATTGTCCCTGTGGCCTGGGGCTTCATCCAACAGTGACTGGAGAGGTGGCATTGTTTGACATCTGTTCTGCAGCTAAACCCACAAAAAGTGTTTCTCTTCCTTTTATTTGTTCAGCCCAAGGCCATATACATTTGACTAAGTTTTAGGCCAATAAAGATGGCTGTTGTTTAGCCCCAAATACTGTGTCTGGTCTCATTACTTCATGGTTGATCAAAAATACCTGTAACAATCAGTATGTTCCTGGGTAAGTTCATTCAGCTTTAGAATTTTGTAAAGCAAAACTATTTCAAGAAGAATAACCAAAGAATTCAATATCCAGTGGCTCTGGTTTATTTATTTATTTTCTCCTAAGTCTTTTGCAAAATATTAATCTCTCCGCATTAAAGTGCTCAAATAGATTGGTTATGTTGCCACTCACAAAGTTCATCTTAGCTGTAACCCTTTGCTCTCACATGCTTTCAAATATGTGATAATGGAAGCAGTGCTCAAAATCTCAGAGTGCATTTTTCTTCTGAGGCAGTCAAGGGGCAATAAGAGAATGGATCAAGGTATGGTAGGCCATTAAGAGGGCAAGTCAAAATCTAACAGAATATTCATTACTTCTAAGTTAATAATAATCTTTCAACACACAAGTGTAGATTACTTCTGGGGAAGCCTGTAGAGGTCTTTTCCAGGTTATTGTAGCTTCTGTTAATCACTCAGATATAAATAATGGAGAGAAAGTCAGAGTGTATATGAAGTCTTCATTAATTACACCTTAAGCTTCTACTGACAGGAGGTTGTTCCTGTTCAGCATATATTTAGCTGAAGAGAGTATTTTGAGCTGATGTACAATAATCCTGCCGTAAATAATTGAGGCTGTCAAATGATTAAATTTTTGTCAATTAACTCTCTTGCCCTTAACTGATTAATGGATTAATTATCCAATTTAAGCATTACAGTATTTCAATAAAGGTGATATTTTGAGGATATTTAATTAAGATAACAGTTTCTTTTTAAGAAATGCAGCCAGATCAAATTAAGACCGTGTTCTTCCAAAGCCTAAAGCTCTTGATTAAATCCACTTAAATCAAGTTCTTATATTTAGTAAATGAATGATATTGATAACATTAAATACCAAGATCTCTGTTTCAGCTGTGTCAATAGCCACTACTTACACAGCAATCCTTTATAAAAGATCATCAACAACAGAGAGTATCTTTTGTTTATTTTGGGTCATTTGCATTAGGTTTTGATTTGTTTCTGGGTAAACTTGCTGTTGTTGGTGGAGTGGCTCTGGTTCATAAAGATAGCCTTACCTTGACTAGGATACCTATCCGGCAAACAGACCACTTTGAGTGTATGTACCTGAGCCTGAAAACTAGTATAGGAATTCTGTTGGTATACCAACCACCCCGTTGCTTAACAGACTCCCTATCTGAGCTGACTCAGCTGGTCTCAGAGTTGCTGCTGGAGTTGCCTAGACTTTTAGTCCTGGGAGACTTCAACATCCCACTTGAGAAGAGTTTAACAGGTGCAGCTTGGCAGTTCATGGACTCCATGACAGGCATTGGCCTATCCCAACTGGTTTCCAAGTCAACACATCCTGTGGGTCATACCCTTGACATGGTCTTTAGTACGGAACAGACATATCCGTGGGCGGAGGTGATAAATACCACAGCACTGTCATGGATGGATCATTTCCTGGTCAAGGTTGGACTAAGAGCCACAGTCCACCCCACCAGGGGTGGAGGACCTATTAGAATGGTCCACCCTCAGAGGCTAATGGAGCCAACTGGATTCCAGAAAGCCTTGGAGGGTTCCTTGGTTGGCAAAACTGGTGATTCTGTTGAAATCCTGGTGAATACTTGGAACACCGATTTTACCAGGGCTATCAACACGATCACTCCCAAGCGTCCTTTCCAACCTGTTCTAAATCATCAAACTTGGTTCACAGATGAACTTAGGAATATGAAACAGATTGGACAACGACTAGAGTGCACCTGGCAGAAAACTCTACTCTTATCTGACAAGACTCGTCATAGGAATTTTTTTCGTTCCTATCGAGAGGCAATACATGCAGCACAGAAATCATGATCCGCTGCACTATTGTGTCTGCAGAATCCGATCCAGCAGAACTGTTTAGGGTGTTAAGGGAGCTGACACAGGCTCCCCCAGTGCAAAACCCTTTACTTAACTGGACAACAGCCCGTAGTGACATTTTTAACAACTATTTGCAGATAAAATCTCTCAGATAAGAGCCTACTTAGATGCCGGGATTACAGCAGAAGTGAATGATGGTGTCCAGTAAACCCATTTTTGAGATTAGACTGGATCAGTTTGAGCAGGTAAGTACCGATGATGTGGACAAGATCCTTGGAAAAGTGAAGAAGATGACGTACTCCTTCGATCCCTGCCCATCTTGGCTGGTTGTCCAGGGGGGTGATGGCTTTTCTTAAAAGGGTCATCAATCCATCCCTTAGGGAAGGAACTGTTCCATCAAGCTTAAAGGAGGCAGTTGTTAGACTGCTCCTGAAGAAACCTTCCCTGGACCCCCTGGACCTGAAAAATTATAGACTGGTCTCTCATTTACCATTTCTGAGCAAGGTGATCAAGCGAGCTGTTGCCTTTCAACTCCAAGTGATCTTGGATGAAACCAATTTTCTAGATCCATTTCAAACCGGCTTTAGGCCTGGATATGGGGTGGAGACTGCTATGGTCATTCTGGTAGATGACCTGTGCCTTAGCATCGACAGGGGAAGCATGACCCAGTTGGTGCTTTTGGACCTTTCAGTGGCTTTTGATACAGTAGACCAGGGGGTAGGCAACCTTTTTGAGCCGGGGGCCGGGTTGCTGTCCCTCAGACAATTGGGGGGCCGAAGCACCAAAAATAAATAAATTTAAAAACCTTTTTTAAAAAACTTTAAAAAATTAAAAAATTTTAAAAATATGCATGCACACTCTCTCAGCCCCAGAAAAGCCATGGCAAACCCCCTGTGGAGATTTTGTCAAGAAAACCCCAAGAACAAGTAATAACAACAATAATCAATATCATCATGGTGGGCAGGGGCGGGGGCGGGGTCGGGGTCAGGGGCAGCAGGACAGGCCTGGGGCCGGTCCAAAGGCCCCGGGGGGCACATCTGGCCCCTGGGCCTTAGGTTGCTTACCCCTGCAGTAGACCATGACATCCTCTTGGAACACCTGAGGAATGGGAGGCACTGTACTTCAGTGGTTCCATTCCTTCCTCTCGGGTAGGTTCCAGAGGGTATCACTCAGGGACAGCTACTCCTCAAAAACTGAGCTTAAATGTGGTGTTCCACAGGGTGCCATCCTGTCCCCAAAGTAGTTTAATATCTATATGGAGCCACTGAGGGAGATCATCAGGAGACATGGGGCGGGGTGTTGTCAATACGCTGATGACACCCAAATATATTTCTCCATGTCTCGGTCAGCTGCCATGATGGCAAATGGCAGTTCTCCCCTCAATCATTGTCTCGAGGCAGTAATGGACTGGATAAGGAAAAACTGACTCAAGCTGAATCCAGACAAAACGGAGATACTTACAGTAGGGGCCCCTAAACCAGGTATTGGGTTGCAACCTGGATGGGGTCACGCTCTCTGCTAAGGACTGTGTTCGCAGTCAGGGGGTGCTCCTGGACTCATAGCCTCACATGACAGACCAGGTGAATGCAACAGTCTGATACGCCAGCTGTGCCCTTTCCTCAAAGTAAGGGACCTAGAAACTGTAGTACATTCACTGGTAACCTCACAACTCGACTTCTGCAATGCACTGTATATGGGGCTACCCTTATACTTAACTCAGAAACTACAACTAGTACAAAATATGGCAGCCAGGTTGATCACTGGAACATCAAGGGGTGATCATATCATATCCATTTTGAAATCTCTCCACTGGCTGCCTATTATTTTCCGAGCACAATATAAGGTGTTGGTGATGACCTTTAAAGCCCTATATGGCCTGGGTCCAACTTACCTAGGGGATCGCCTTCTTCCATATAATCCGCCCTGCACCCTCAGGTCCTCTGGGAGGAAGTTGCTCAAACTGATAAAAACAAGATTAGCGGCAACTTCCCAGAGGACATTCTCTGCCACTGACTCTGAATCTGGAACACCTTGCCGGAAGAGATCCATCAGATAACCAGCTTAGATGGCTTTAAAAAAGCCATCAAGATGGATCTCTCCCTCGCGTCAGACATCCTTCTTACATCTTCACTGCACCCCAGAGTGCCTATTGTTTTAATCTTATGTTTTAATTTATATCTGTATTTAATATATTTTTAATAGGGGTTATCGTTATTTATCAATATTGTTTTATTGTTTATTTTGGGGTAGTTTTATTTAATCTAATTTTAGATGTAAGCCGCTGTGATTACCATGGCAAAAGGCAGGGTATAAAAATAAAATTATTATTATTATTATTATTATTAGCCTTCATTTCTGACTTATAGAGATTCTTACAGACTAGCAACCTTAACAAGTGAACCTTTCTTGGCAAATTTCTTCAGAAGGGGTTTGCCATTGTCATCCTCTGAGATTGAGAGAGTCTGACTTGTCCAAAGTCTCCGAGTAAAAACTAACCAATAAACCACAGGATCTTATTTATTTATAGGTCTTCTCCTGTATATTGTTTACCAATCTGCAGGTGGGCTCAAGAAAGTCTGCACCATGGGGCTGAGCAGACGGGGCGGGGGGGGGGGGAGTTGGTTGATCTCCAGGATTTCCTGAGTCACAGGGAGAACCTGCTGACTGCACTGGCAGGTCTTACAACAGGCTGAACACCCAAGGGCAGTCAGCCAACCAGAGGTTATTTTGCTCCAGTGTTTAGTCCTGGAGTGCAGCTTCACCCACCAGATTCCTCCTGTGTTGGCTATGTGTGTTATTTAAACCTATGGGTTTCAAAATGGTGAACACATCTTATTGCTTTTGCAGACAGCCCCATGAGTCATTTATCTTTCAAGCATACATTTTGGGGGCAGGAATTCCAGCCCAGAGAAATCTATTTCATTTCTTTTTTCTTTGGTATATTATTTGTTTAAATGTAAGTATCTACAGAACTGAAAGAACAATCAAAATTCTCTGTGGAATTCAAAGAGCCAGAGTTTCCCTTTAAATATAATGTGTAACCTGCTCCCCTCTCCTTTGCTGTAATAGAGAAAAGGAAATATTTCTCTTTGGAGTATCAAGAGAGCTATAACAACATTATATCCAAAGTAAGAAAGGTAAGTGAAGCCTAAGACATTTTCTACCTGAGTCAGAGAAGCAAGTGGTACCTTCTCCCACTGATACTAAGGTTGAGAGTACCCAAATCTAGGAAAATCACTCTGGCAGACAGAAAATCCCACTGCAAAGATAACTCTAGGGGGATGCAGACCAGGGCGTCGGGGACACCCTGGTCCAGAATGCCGCGGGACCGCGGCAGCCGGACCGTGGCGCTCCTGTGGCGACCCTAAAAGGAGCGGCAAATTGCTGCTCCTTTTACAAGACAGGGAAAGTGCACCCTAAACGCATAGGGTGCACTTTCCCTGACTTATCCTCTGCAGCGCGTCCGGTCGCTGCGGAGGGAGGTCATCCCCGGAGCGCTGGCCGTCCAGAGGGCCGGAAGCTCCGAGGACGACCTCAGGAAGAGGAAGGGACACTGCGCGTGCGACTGCCCCTCCTCTTCCGGGTCTCGGAGACGGCCCTATTAGCCGTCTGCCGAGGCCTAAAGTTTGGAACCAAGTTGTCAATTTGCTCACTGCATTATTGTTAGGTCTTCCTAACATTGGCATGATTTAACTTCCTGGCTTTCTTTGTTAACATTGAAGGTTAATCTTAGGCTTTAATTGATTAATTATTTTTAGAAGATTAGAATTTGTTATCCTCAGTGGCTTTTTGTCTGGGAGAGTTAAAAAAAAAAGTAAGGCCTTAGACAAAAAAGTATTGTGACTGGAGACTATGGATCTTGTGACACTGTTACTAGGGGACAGAACCCAGCAGAAGAATACCTGGAAAGCACTTGGAGAGCTGGGACTGCAGAGCAATTGAAGAAGGATAGAAAGAGGAGGAGAATCAGTTTATGAATGGAGGGGTGATTTGTTTGTTTGGCCCACAAACTGTCATAGGGTCTTACAGAATGCTAGGTGCTTTAGGCCTGATGAGCTGGTATCTCCATCCCCTCACATTGGCCTGTGTCTTTTGGGTTATGGTTCATTATGAATGTCTACAATTGTTTATTTTATTCTAATTTCTACTGGATTATTGTATCATATAAACACTGTTTAATATTATTTGGGGTGAGCTGAATCCTTTAGTATGTTTTTCATACAGTGCTAGACACTCAAAAAGTGAAACATTTTTCTCAACCCCACTGCTTTCTTCTCATTTGTCTTCCCTCTTCCCCTCTCATTTATCCTTTTCTGCTTTCTATCCATCCCTTGATTCTGAGGATCATATACTCTGATGTATTTGGTGAACTTGGAGCTATTAATTGAAAGTCAAAAGAGTAATTAAGCTAAAATCATGACCTCTCCCATGTCTAATCAAAAATAAATCCTCTTAACTCCCCACACCCCTTTATAATTGTTTAATGGTCACACAGTGTTGAGCACTTGAATAATAATCTATTTTAAGTTTTCCCCAGTCTTCTTCCCATTTCCTTCTCTCTTCACTTTTCTCTTTTCTCCCCCCTCCCCATTCTATTGCTCATCCATCATCTTCTTCTAGTAAGGGGGAATTAGTAAAGTGGAGCTTGGAGCTGAAAGATACAGCTAGCTAAAGTCATGCCCTCCATCCCTGCCCGTGTCTTATTCCTAAGTAGGTTTGAAGAAGAAGAAGAAGAAGAAGAAGAAGAAGAAGAAGATCTCATTGAGTTAAAAGAGAAAAAATGTACATGTCTTTGCAGAGAACATTTCTTGATTGAGAAGGGAAAGGTAGAGAGCATGCAGTAATTCAATTGTGCAGGAAAAAATTCTGCATACATTCAGAGGCATTCAGAATATGTCTGTCAGAACCAAGAACCTTTAGGCTTCAATCTACCAAAGAATCAATCTTTCTTGAAGTGGAAACAAAAGAACTTTATTGGATACACAGGAATAGGATATTCTCAGTAATGTGTCTAAAGGGGGAAGCAGACAGGCAGCACGGTGCCGCCCCGGGAAGCTGCGGATTGGGGCCGAGGTCCCAGGCCCAGGAAGGAGCACTAAAATAGTGTTCCTTCTGCAAGACGCGGAAGGTGCACCACAAATGGCCTCTGGCGCACCTTCGGTGCCTCTTCTGCTGCAGCGTGTGTGGATGCTGCAGCGGAAGTGCGTCTTCGGAGTGCTGGCCGTGCGGAGCGATGGGCGATCTGATGACGTATTCGGGAAGCATTGGGGCACCCAGCGTGAGGCTGCCCCTCCCCTTCCTGGCCTCAAAAATGGCGCTTTGATCCTGTCTGCTTAGGACATAATTTAAAACTGCCCACACATAGCTCAAACATCATATTAAAATCCTATTGCTCCAAACTCCTCCCCTACAAATTGGCATGCAAAACTACATTCCCACCAATTAAGATCCTAAACACACTGCAGAAATAATCCAGTCTGAGACCACTTTAACTGCCCAGGCTCAGTGATAGGGAATCCTGGGAAGTGTAGTTTGTTGTAGCACCAGAGCTCTCTCTGAAAGAGAAGGCGAAATGTCTCACAAAGCTACACTTGCCAGGCTTCCCTAGCATTGAACCAGTTAAAGCAGTCACAAACTGGATTATTTCTGCAATGTGTTTAGTACCTAACTCTAATGGTCTCTCTATCACCCACCAATGCCCCTTAGCTACATACCAAGCACTACCAGACTACAAGCTCCCAAAGCAAAAGGAAAAACACCCCTACACATTCCAGCCTTTAACAAGAACAGTGTATGCACCCCCTAAGGCCATACAGATGGTTGTACAGCACCTCCCCCCTTGTACCATCCAAAACCCATCTCCAAGCCAAGGTACAATGTCCACATAACCCACAACTACATATATATCAATATCAAATAATAAAAAAAACATATAACAGAACCAACTGGGTCTGAAAAATTCTGATTAAGAATTCTTCACCTTTGATTGATTGACTGGTCCAGCTATCCATGCATTGCTAGCCTTGCAATAGATTAGTGTTCTCAGCTAAAAGTGGCATATAATTTGTTATTAACATTTGAAAGGCAAATAAACAGTGTTCATGCTGGAGAGAGGTCAAAAAAAAGAGAGGAGATAAAATATATGTGACAAGTATGAAGTCTCACCATCCTCAGGTAACAATTCCATTATGGGTTTTATAGTTTATGGGGGGGGGGTGGACTCCAGGTAGGGAGAGGACAACTTTAAAGCAAACCAACAAACAAAGAGAGCACATTGGAAGATGCCAAAAACAAAATATCAAAATCTTCATACTATTTCCTGTGAATTCCAGAATTTCTCCCCAAAACTAATGGTTTACATAAAGAATTAATTAACAATAACAAAACAAAATGATTGCAATCATTGTCAGTGATAATGAACTACATATTTTCTGGCATATAAGACGAATTTTTAACCCCAGAAAATCTTCTCAAAAATCGGGGGTCGTCTTACACACTGGGAAGAGAGGAGGGCCAGGCGAGAAGACCCCCCTCAGCCCAGCTGCCATTTTGTCTCCCTCCTCCTCCCCCTCAATGCACTCACCGTGCTGGGTGAGACCCTCAGGAAGATCAGGGAAGAGGAGGAGGAAGTGGGCTGAGGAGGGCCTCCTTTCCTCCCTCACTGCCCTGGGCTGGTCTGCCCTCCTCTGCCCTGCCTTTCCTGCCTCTCTACAGGGAAGGCCCTGTAAAAACCCACTGGGTGGCCTTGGGCAAGTCACACTCTCTCAGCTTCAGGGAAGGCCTCAGCTTCCTTCCTTCCCTCCCTTCCTTCCTTCCCTTCTTTCCCTCCCTCCCTCCCTCTCTTCTTTCTTTCCTCTCTTCCTCTGTCCCTCCCTTCCCCTCAGCAAAGCCCCCCCCACAGGAGGAGGAGAAGGAGGAGGAGGAAGAGAGAGGGTCAGGGAAGCCCCCTTGTAGGGTGGGGATGCCCTCCTCCTCTTCCTCCTCCTCTTCTTTTCCTCTCCCAGGGAGTTCCCCCCCTGCTCTCTCTCTGGGGCCCTGGCACTTGCCAGCCTTCCTCCTCTTCTTCCTGGTGGCGGACGAAGCATCTTGGGGGAGGGGCTTGGCTGGGCTCCCTCCTTCCCTCATGGAGCCTTTGGGGGGGAGGAGGGGGAGAAGAATGTTGTTCTTGTTGTTGTTATTGCTGTGTGCCTTCAAGTCGTTTCTGACTTCTGGCAACTCAAAGACAAACCTATCCTGGGGTATTCTTGGCAAGGTTTGTTCAGAAATGGTTTGCCATTGCTTTCCCCTGAGTCTGAGAGAGTGTGACTTCCAAAGAATGTGGTTATGGTTGTGGTTGTTGTGTGCCTTCAAGTCGTTTCTGACTTCTGGCAACTCAAAGGCAAACTTATCCTGGGGTTTCCTTGGCAAGGTTTGTTCAGAAAAGGTTTGCCATTGCTTTCCCCTGAGTCTGAGAGAGTGTGACTTCCAAAGAATGTGGATGTGGTTGTTGTGTGCCTTCAAGTCGTTTCTGACTTCTGGCAACTCAAAGATGAACCTATCGTAGGGTTTCCTTGGCAAGGTTTGTTCAGAGGAGGTTTACCATTACCTTCCCCTGAGGCTGAGAGTGTGTGACTTATCCAAGTTCACCCATTGGGTTTCATGGCAGAGTGGGGAATCAAACCCAGGTCTCCAGAGTGGTAGTCCAACACTCAAACCACTACACCATGCTGGACTATTTTTTTAAAACTAAGGTCCAAAACACACTGCAGAAATAAATGCTAGGGAACATGGGAGCTGTAGTTTGTAGTGTTTATAAGTGACAGTTTTCCTGCTAAGTACCTCCATGTCAAAATCATTCAAATTAAAATTACCATATTGAAATCAAATCTGATGGGTTTTTTTTAATTTTTATTTGGTGTGTGTTGGAAGAGAGGTCATCTTATATGGTGAGTACATCCCAAACTCAATATTTTAACTGGAAAAGTCGGGGGTCATCTTATACGCCCAGTTGTCTTATACACCTGAAAATACAGTAAATTCCAATTTCTAATGTTTATTCCTGAACTGATTTTGAAAACTGACAAAAATGCAGTGAAAAATAATTAATAATTTGTTGCTCAAGTGTCCCTTACTCTGGCCAGTGGTAGGGCTGGCTCTTATAAGGGCAAAGCTATTCAGTATTTTGAGACATGTCTATAAAAAATCAACTACTGCCCTTGGTTTTATGCATTTTTGGTGTAGAGTTAGATGTATGTCAGGTGCAAAGAATCCAGAACTTAACTTGGTAAACATAAATAAGAGATAGAACATCAGATTTATTAAGGTTGCATTTATGTTAGAAACAGAATTATAATTCTAGTCACACCAAGTTATTGTTTTCCAAGAAAATTCTTATTTATAAAATCCTACAGTGCTAAAAGGTCAGTCTCATCACACAAGATTTTTTTTTTTACTGAGATGTTTCAGATGTTTCCAACTGGGATGAACTAGAAAGGAATCAGACCAGGAACCTGGAATAATTCTCATACTCTTGGTTACTTGAAATCTTGGTTTATTGCAGATGTATTTTCATTGAGCATGGCTCATTTCTTTAAAAATGGTGAATTAAACAGAGCTTTCAGATTCTACATCAAGATGGGAAAGTGCAGTCCATGGGCTATATGCAGACCTGGACCCTGCTTTTGTAGCCTTTGAAACCTCCACCAGTGGCACAAAGCCTGCCAACCCCCAATCTAAAACAACACTATGATTTTTGAGTGACAGAAGACCTCAAATGTGCAAAGACAATCCTCCTTCATGCCCAGCCTGGTCCAGCATCCCCATCACCTTCAAATACCTCTGTTTTCATCAAAGATAATCACAAAATGAGAGATCTTCTCCAAATCTTTCCTACGTCATTTTGATAGTTTCTAAAGATAGGGCTATTGTGCTGTCCTGTGGTACTTGTTCACCTCTGTTCTACACCATCTGGCTGTTTGGCTAAGCAGAAATGAGGCTTCATGAAACATTTAGGACAAGAGGAGAAAAGCCAGTGTGGTGTAGTGGTTTGAGCGGTGGACTATGACTCTGGAGAATCCCTGCTCAGCCATGGAAACCCACTGTCACACTCTCTCATCCTCAGAAGGAGGCAAAGATAAGCATGCTCTGAACAAGTCTAGCCAAGAAAACTAAGTGATAGATTTGCCTTAGGATTGCTGTAAGTTGGAAACAATATGAAGGCACACAACAACAAAAATGTCAGGAAGGGAAATAAATACATATCCTTCCACTTTTTAGTTCTCCTATGATGATGGGTTTTTGTTTTGTTTTTTTAAAGAAAGGCTATAACCAGTTTTCACCCAAAATGTTTTACTTTCTTCATGGGACTGGAAAAATTATGTAGTGAGAGGGCTCTTAACTGTGTGGAAGATTGTAAGTAAGATCTTGAATACAGATCTTCCTCTCTTTTTTTTAAAGAAAGGTTTATTGAGTTTTCATATAAAAGAAACATAAGACATTACAAACACTACCAACATACATAAAATTACATGAATACATAAATTTACAAATCTACAAACAATAAAAATATAAAACAATACATTAAACAATACAATACCAACAAGACTAATGCCAAATTCTAAAAAAAGACTTCCAAAATCAAAAGCAATTGTTATACTTTCCTTTAGTCAATACTCCCCTTATTTCGAAATAAACAGAGTAAATTTCCTGTAACCATCATCTTATCTGATTAACTAACTTCCTTCTAATTTCATATGAATAAATGAATAGAATGGGAAATCTTTCTCAAGGATCTAATAATTCTAAAGTATATCTTCTCAGATTCCAATTCACAAAATTAATAATACCATAGTTATAATTTTCTGGATAATCATGAGAAAAAGAAAGAAAGAATTCCTTTTCATATAACTCCATGATATATTATTATTGTTAGATTTAACCATACAGGCAGGTTGATGTCCTCCTGTTCTGGAGGTTAAGGTCCATCAATTCATAGAAAGTCAATATTTCTCATCCAATTCCAGAGCTTCTTTTAAAGCTCCCAAAACCGGGTTCCAGTCTTCAACAAATTTATCTAATGAGTTAAATTTAATCAAATGTGTCAATTTATCATTGGCAATCAAATCATAAAGTTTCCACTTCCAATCTAAAATAGACGGGATCTTTTCTGATTTCCAAAATTTTGCGTAGACTATTCTAGCCACTGTTACCATATAAAATAAAACTCTGCCATATTTTCTCTCTAACTCCTGGTCAACCATACCAAGGAGAAAACATTTAGGGGTTTCCCTCAACTCTATTTGAAGGATATCTCTAATACTTTTTTGAATTTCGTCCCAAAACTGCCTAGCCTTTGGACATAGCCACCATATGTGTATAAAAGTTCCTTTCTCTTTACCACACTTCCAGCAGCAATAATCAGCATTCTTATACATATGAGCTATTTTTTCTGGTGTCATGTACCATCTGTACTGCATTTTGTAGTATTGTTCTTTTAAGTTTGTACAAACCGTATATTTAAGTCTTACACGCCAACATTTTTCCCATTCTTCTAACAAGATGGATTCTCTACAATCTTTTGCCCATCTTATCATACATTCCTTAACCACCTTAGTTTCAGTGTCCAATTTTAATAATTCTTTATAGAGTTTTGCAATAATCTTATTATTTCATCCTAGTAATATTTTTCCTAATTCTGAAATAGTCTCTTCTGTTTCAAAACCGTACAGTTTCTTATCCATCTTAAACCTCTCTGTCATTTGTCTATAGAAGTACCAATAATACCTGAGACCCTTTTCTTTCCATTCTTCTGGTGAGCTCATTCTATATGATCCCTCTGGATCTTTCACTAGAATATCTTTATATGTAGGCCACCTATCTTTGATAATTTCTTCTCTTTGGAAGAAAACCTCATTTGTGGAAATCAACAATGGAAGTTTCCCACTAATATATGGTTTATATTTTTGCCAAATCCTATAAAGAGATCTTCTAATATAATGATGAAGAAAGACCTTATTTACCTTCACTTTATCATAATACATATAAGCATGCCAGCCAAAAGCATTGTCAGTTGCTTCTAGATCTAACAATCTTTGGTTCTTTAAATTCATCCATTCCCATATCCAAGCAAGGCTGGCAGCATGATAATAAGTTTTTAAGCAGGGTAGGCCCAGACCGCCTCTCTCTATGTGGTCTCTTAATAATTTGTACCTAATTCTTCCCCCCCCCCTGCTCATATGAATTTCTGAATATCCTTCTGCCAAATATTAAAAGGTTTATTATTAATTAAAATAAGAATGGTCTGAAAATAAAATAACATCTTAGGTAGGATACACATTTTAATTGATGCAACCCTTCCTAGCAAGGATATATCTGTTTTATTCCACTTTAACATATCTTCTTTGATTTGGCTCCAGGTTTTTTCATAATTATTTTTGTAAAGGTCTGAGTTTTTAACACTGACTGTAATCCCTAAGTACCTAACTTTCTTGTCTATTTTAAATTTTGATAACTTTTCCAAATCATTTTGATCCCTTTTGTTCATGTTTAATACCAGAATTTTTATTTTTTCCTGATTAACTCTTAAGCCAGCAACCTGACCAAATTCAACCAATTTATTCTGTAAAATTTTAATTTTGTCTAAAGTGTTAAACAGATAAATTAGGACATCATCTGCATATAATTTCAACTTAAACACATCTTTCTTCATCTTAACACCCATTATCTGACTATCCGCTCTTATGCTAGAATTCAAAATCTCTATAGTGGTAATAAATAACAGAGGTGAGAGGGGACAACAGATCTTCCTATTCAACAAGGGGAGGTCAGGATGGAGGACACAGGCACATCTGTCCTTGTGACTATTTCATAATACCTGAAAAATGCTAAGCTACTAGTTATTCCTGTTTATTTGTGGCACTCAAGACAGCATCTTCACATTCCTTTGCTTTCTCTATGAGAAGATCTTTCACATATAACAGTGGTATAATGTGTAATATTATTAAAACACACTCCAAACCATGCATCCATTATGATAATACATTCATTTAAGAAATTATCACTGGGTTCACAAACATGCTTTAGTCTAGGACCCTTTCATACTATATAATTATGGCACTATGATTCCACACTAACTGCCATGGCACTGATCCTGGTCTCCCCAATATATTTGTTTTCCTGTTGATGGAAAGCTACTTTGTCTAAAGCTAGATTAGTGATTAGCCAGAGAGTCTGTCATAATATGCACTAGTTTCAATGTTGATATTAGTAGGAAAGGACAAACCTCAATAAAATGTGAGTTATGTATATGCACTGATTTGTAGAAGATTTTTTAAAATTGTCAATTATGACCCTCAACAATTTTCAAATGGTTCCCTCCCCACACCCCAATTTGAGAACAGCTGGTCTACGCTGGCAAGAGGTCTTTTCACACTTGGTCTTTAACAATTCTACCTGAAGATGTTGCAAACTGAACAATTATTCTATGATTCTATGGAAATTCACAGGTTACACTTTCTCAGCCTTAGCAAACCTTCTCTGAACATATCATGTCAAGAAAATCCTATGAGAGGATCTCTGCAAGTTGGAGTTGATTTAGAAGTGCATAACAACAACTACATGCACTTGCAAAGATGCTCCCACTATCATGGGGAATGTGTCTGCACAAAAGTAGCATGACCATGCAGAAGTGAGCATTCAGTGAGCGATATGTGTTGTTATTTTAAAAACAACAACAACTGTATTTCATTGTTGAAAGTTTAGTTTTTTCAAAACAAAGAAATATTGAAGATATTTGTCTGCAATTTGGCAAGATTTGTCTGCTCTGAAGTGGCCAATATGTCAGCAGATTTCAAGGATTTCTGTCACAACTCCTGTCCCCTCCATAACAACCATTTTGGTTTTACACTGCAAATCAATGGGAGACAAAACATAAAATTTCTGGATTTGAATTCAAATTTAGGAACTGAATAAGACTGGATTTGGTCCAAATAAATCTGAATTCCTAAATCATGTTCCAAATGGAATCTGAGGAGTAGGTGGGAACAGAAGGTGGCTTAAACAGCCCCAAATTTTAATTTATACAGATGTTTGCCTAATAAAGAAAAATCTAATTTTGAGAATATCCATAAGAATACATCACCAGCTTTATTGCGCCCAACCAGCTTTCAAATGATTAAATGTGGTGCATGGCACATATAACTTTAAAGCATCAACCAATCTTTCAAAAAACAGATGTGAAGAAACTGCTTTTAGAATGATAAAATAAGTTTTCAGCAAGGAAACGTTCCCCAGAAAGGCACATCAAATAATGGATCTACTCTTGACATAATAAAACACTACACAGGTGTTTCTGATAAAGAGCAAAGAATCCAATTTGGCAGGTGGAATATTTTTTCCTTTTACCTCTTAGAGATAGGAATCATTTTATGTCACCTTTGTGGACAACAAATAGACATACCAGGTTTTGATTTGGTTAAGAAAATACAGAGTACGGACAAGACCATAGAATGTATATGAAAGAGGATAAAAAGTGTGGCAAGACAAAGACATTTGAAACATGGAGAATCAAAAACACTTTTGCCCAGGAAACAATGCAGACAATAAGTCACTTTCTATAAATTATCTGGGCATTGTAATAGAAATTCCTAAGTCAAATGTCCTGATGTGTGTGTGCAATTTGATTCCATGGTTCTTCAGCTGCATGTAAGGGTTGAGGTCTACTCTTTTTTCTTAGAATATGCCTTTCTAGTCTACTTCTGCTTACTCAGCTGCCTAATGGGGGGAAAAAATCAGATTTAAAGCACCCAGATTCAAACTATCCAGTGTGGACTAAACAGCCTTATGAAAAAGCAGTAGAACAGGCATTACTCTGAAGAAGACAAAAAACACAGCTGCTTGTTTGATGTCTCAATGGAACAACAGCATAATGCCAAGAGAAATGTTGTGATGCTACCAGTTTTCCATTCTTGTGGAAGGGCAGAGCATTGTTTCAGCTGTAGCATAAAAAAATATCTGAGAGAAAGGCCTTTACATATCCTTTCGGAGTATGATAGTAATTTTATAATGGTGAGGCTGGGGCCATTTGTGTGCCACAAGAGATTTAAAATGATTAATTAAAATAATTAAATAAACAAAAGATCCCAATAATTCAAAAATCCCTACCCAGGAGCATAGGGAGTGTCTGGTAGCAGACAATCTATTTGAACTCTTCTACGGTTTCCAGGTCTCAGAGTGCTGGCTAAACTCTCCATAAATTGCTATAGTTTTCCAGACAAGGTACTGCACTCAGGGCAAAAAAATGAAATGCATAGATATAGGATGGGCGTCACCTGGCTTAACAAGACTAAGGGGGGGAAGCAGATGGAGGCGCCAGAGACGCCACCGGACAGAGTGCCACAGGAACGCAGCCTCCGCACCCCGGCGCTCCTGCGGCGTCCCTGGAAGGAGCGCAAAAATAGCGCTCCTTCCACAAGACAGGGAAAGTGCACCCTAAAAGCGTAGGGCACACTTTCCCTGCCTTTTCCGCCACAGCGCGTGCGGCCACTGCAGCAGAGGTTGCCCCGGAAGCGCCGGCTGTGCGGAGGGCCGGCAGCTCCGAGGGCAACCTCAGGAAGAGGAAGGAACGCCGCGCGTGTGATTGCTCCTCCTCTTCCGGGCCTCCAAGATGGCTCAATAAGCTGTCTGCCGAGGCCCCATGTGTGAAAGAGATCTAGGAGTCCCAGTAGACCACAAGTTGAACATGAATCAGTAGTGTGATGTGGCAGCTAAAAAGGCCAATGTGATTTTAGGCTGCATCAATAGAAGTATAGTGTCTAGATCAAGGGCAATAATAGTGCTACTGTATTCTGCTTTGGGCAGACCTCACCTGGAATACTGTGTCCAGTTTTGGGCATCACAATTCAAAAAGGAGGGCGGCCAAAATGGTGAAGGGTTTGAAAATCATGCCTTATGAGGAAAGACTTAGGGAGCTGGGTATGTTTAGCCTGGAGAAGAGATGGTTAAGGGGTGATATGATAGCTCTGTTTAAGTATTTGAAGGAGTGTCACATTGATGATGGAGCAAGCTTGTTTTCTGCTGTCCCAGAGACTAGAACATGGAACAATGGATGCAAGCTGCAGGAAAAGAGATTTCACCTCAACATTAGGAGGAACTTCCTGACAGTAAGAGCTGTTCGACAGTGGAACACACTCTCTCAGAGTGTGGTGGAGTCTCCTTCCTTGGAGGTCTTTAAACAGAGGCTGGATGGTCATCTGTTAGGGATGCTTTGGTTGTGATTTCCTGCATGGCTGGGGGTTGGACTGGATGGCCCTTGTGGTCTCTTCCAACTCTATAATTCTGTGTGCCTCAGTATAAAGTCGTTTGTTCTGTGTTGTACCCAGTATATTAATAACCCAGGAACTGGGAAGGGCATGGGAAAGATAGCTGACTTATTGTTCCATTTTGAGCAGAGCAAGGAGTGAAGCATTATTGCTTTGATACATGAATCTTCTTGATATAAAAGTCATGGCCATAATAAAGCAGAGGCTAGAAAAATCTCCTTTAGGACTGGCCATGACCCTTCAAAAAGCTTCAGCAGCAACATAGGGCCTGGAAAAACTCCATATTTGCTGAAGGTAAGACCACACGAGATGCAAGCCTTCTCAGGGATGGCCACAACTGCAGCTATTGGATGAATTTTTTAACCTTCCCAACCGCTGAAAAATACTTTGTATCCCCATGGAGTTTGAGGTGGCCATATTACCTCATCAGGCTGGTTTTTCCTAAATTTTGAACTGAAGGTCTCATGTCCATTTTCACAATGAATTGGCTCAGGAAGAATACCAACCTATCTTCCATACCCTTGCTTGCCCTGCCTCCTTGACATCATCACACAGACTTGTCCCCTGGTCTCAGAGTTTGACCCTGAGATTTCGCAGAATGACATGCTGCTGACCTGACAATCCTAACTCTTTCTGCTATCAAAAACAACACATCTCTTGCCCACTCCTGTTTCCTAGCAGTACAGAAATGCATGTTGGCAATACTTTTTCATTGCATTAGCACTTTAACAACCCTAAAACCTCTTTTCTCTGTTGGTAAAATAGGTTTAGATGTAAAAGGACTGAGTGGAATTGAGGAGAAAATAAATTAGATCAAAATGAGGCCCTAATGTTATTGATTTGTGTAAATTCAAGTCAGACACCCCTACAAATGTGCTTCTCTTCTTTTTAGAATCTCATAAGACAAAGACCACAAAGTGACCATAAAACTTGAGAGACATTTATAGGTTAGTTTTAGGGAGAAGGGGAAAGGGAGAGGAAAACCTCTAGGAATCTGCAGCTATTGATAATACTCTATGGAACTGCACTGAGAAAATTATTTGCTTCCCCTACTTTAGCAAAAGGTAGTGCTTTTAGGGGGGAAAAAACAGATAAATATAGACAGAAAATTAGGAATGAAGTAAAACATTTTTCCTAAGGTTGCACAGATTTGTTTAAAAATGTAAGGCAAGAAAACCCTGAATATCAGCAACCATTATCAAGCCAATCTTTAGCTTGGCTCACATCCATTTACTTCTATGGTAAGCATATACACAACATAATAAAATTGGCCACAAATTATTAACATATAGATAAGCATGGCATAGTGGTTTCAATGTTGGACTATGACCCTGGAGACCAGGGTTCAATTCCCAGTTCAGCCATGAAACCCACTGGATGACCTTGGACAAGTCACATGCTTTAAGCCTCAGGGGAAGGTAATGGCAAACCTCCTATGAACAAATGGTGCTAAGAAAACTCCATAACACCTTAGGCGGGTCTCCATAAGTCAGAAACAACTTGAATAATAATAATAATAATAATAATAATAATAATAATAATAATAATAATAATAATAATTTATATACGGCCCAATGGTTGCCCAATCTGGGCGGTTTACAACATAAAAACAGTTACAATAAACAACATATCACCCCCTTAAAACAGTATTAAACAGTGACATAGTTAAAAAATCCAATGACAATATAAAAAAATCATCATAACAATTAAAATAATAAAAGCCATAGCATATCATCCCATTGTTATACTACAAGGGAACCAAGGTTCAGATAGAGGAGGGAACAGCCCTGGGCCGGGCTATTTAGTCTGGGAAGGCCTGCCGAAAGAGATCCATCTTGACAGCTTTTTTTAAACTGTCCAGAGATGTTAGTTGACGGATCTCATCCGGCAGGTCGTTCCAGAGTCTGGGGGTGGCAATAGAAAAGGCCCTCTGGGAGGTCGCGGATAGCCTCGATCTTTGAGCCTCTAAGAAATTTCTCCCAGAGGACCGGAGTGCACGGGGCATACAGCAACAACAGCAGCAACAACAACCTGAGCACCATCAGCAAGCATCATGGTCCCCTGTTGTATTATTGCCCTTACTAAGTGTAGGGTTGCCATACCACTCTGTTGACTGGGTTTTACCTGATTTCTAAGAGTGTACATAAAAATAATCGGTATGGTTTAAGTATTGGATTGAATATTAGACTAAGGGGGGTTGCAGACTGCCAGAAATAGTGTGAATTCAGTCCACTTTTAGGGTTAGGGTTAGAGTTAGGGAACCATGGGAACTGTATTTTATTGTGGCATCAGAGTTGTCTGACAGAGAAGGCTCAATGTCTCAGAAAAATAACAGTTCCCATGACTCCCTAGCACTAACCCTAACCCTAAAAGTGGACTGAATTCACACTATTTCTGGCAATCTGCAACCCCCCTATCTCCAAGACATGAGGGTTTAAATCCTGACTTGGCCATAAGAATCCACTGGGTCCCCTTGGGCAAGTCAAACCATCTCAGCCTAAGACAAAGGTAATGGCAAAACTCCTCTGAACCAATCTTGCAAAGAAGACACTATCACAGGTGTTTCCACCATATGGAAACAAAAACAAAGAAGTTCTAGATTCTAAGTCTTCATTTGAAACAAACAAACAAACAAACTCTCAGGTCTCTTGCTCTTTTAAGAGCAGAGTTGTGGCCAAAATGTGCAGTCACTTTACCTGCCAACTGTTTTGCTAGAAACAAATTTACTTCTGGTTTTGAGTGAAGTGCCACATCTGTGACTGAAAGATGGGCTATGTCCTCTCTCAGTTCCCTGGGCCAGTTTTGCAGCTCTAGAAAAATGTTTAGCTTTTGGAAGAAAGTCTAGCTAAAGTCTGTTTTGTAAAGCTCCTTGGAAACATTGAACAAAAATAACAGTAGAACTATTGGCATGAAGGAGGAAGGATGCAACAAAGGAGAGTAAAGAAATAAAAAGAATTAAGGTCCTTAAGGTCCTTAAATATTTAAGGTTCCTTGAGATCTGACCTACATGGTGTAGCAATAGCATGTATTTTATTAGATGGTCAGGGAACAAAAGCAACAAGTTTCATTTTATGAGGGGAAGTTAGGGTTCCCCCACTACTGGATGTGAAAAAGAATGTACCACTCCATGACTGCCACTTTTCCACCTTACCTCTCCTTCCCTACTTTCAAGGGCTTCCTGTGATATTTTCATATATATATATACCATTTTGCTATCAGTAAAAAAACTTGATAGCAAAAATATATAGACTTCAGTGATCTAACAAGAATACAGTTGCATTATGTGCCTTTGCTGTTTGTTGCTGTTATTGCTCTTGTGGTTATCGTGTAGTTACTGTTGTTAAAACCCCACCAAGAATGTAGCTGGCTACTTTATATGGTTCCTGTTTTATTTTAGATGATTTCCTGTTTTACCACAAAACTGAGCAGAAATTTGAACTTAGGTCTCTCTTTTCCAAGTCCAGTATGTTAAACATCAGAATAGTAGTTACTATAAAAATGCTGCCAATGCACATAGTGCTGAGAAAAATGCAACCACTAATTTGTAGAATTTGCATAATTAGAATGTGAATTAACAATATGTATCCAGAGTGAATGTATATGGTAACTAGCACAGACCTATTAGTGTACACCACACCAAATACAAGAAAGGAAAGAATCAGAAAACAAGTTAAGGGCAGGAATAGCACATTGTAATGGCTCCTTGGAGATGTCACCCAAAAAGCATTGATTGCCTGCTAAGTACCATGAGCCACACAGATGGGCTACATCAGAAAGGAAAGATTAAGACACTGCAGTAATGGTGGAAGAGCACTAGATGCTGTGTGATCTTGGAAGCTAAATAGGGTTAGCCATGGATAGTATTGGATGGGAGAACACCAATGAATACCAGGTGCTATAGGCTATAATTCAGAGGAAGGAATTGCCTAGCAGAGGGGCGGGCTAGAAATAAATTTATTATTATTATTATTAAGGAACTGGAAAAACTACTTCTAAGTATTCCTTGCCAAAGAAAGCCTTATGAAATTGATGGGGATGCCATACATCAACAGGTGACTTGAAGGCACAGACAGACAGATTGGTGGAAGAGGCAAATTTTCCAATGAATGGATGGGAAGGAGAAGTCAGAGGGACAAAACGGCAAAGTCTCTTTTCACCAAGCCATCCTTACATTTGTATTTCAATAGAAGTTCCTACCATTTGTAGTGCATTTTTCTCACTGCCAAGTAATTATCCAGCATTTAAACAATTAATGTAGTGGAACTGTAACATACTGAAAGATTAATGCTAATTATACATATCACACACACATGCATACCAGAAATACTGAACTTATCAAAGTGAATGCAATTTCAGGGGTTTTAAGGTGCTTCCTCTGACTAGTCTTGACTGCTTGAAAAGGAAGGAATCCTGCCTAGAATTTCTGCTTATCAGCTTAATGTGATAAATAAGGGTGCAGTGAACATTCATTTATAGAAGCTGTTTAAAAGTAAAGTAAAATTAGTTTTGAAAATCATAATAGCAAAGCTAATTCCGTTACATTAAACATGCTTGGACAGTATTTAAATACAAGAAAAACATTACTTGCCTTCTGCAATAAAATTATGTCAGAAGTTCAAGAGTGTTGAATCTTGATTTGAAAGGCGGCTTAATCATGAAAAGCAAAAATGTTTCTGTCATCAGTACAGAAGAATATTGCAATAGGTAAACAAAACTATTTTAAAAGTTTGACTCTGGTTCCTTGGTCTGGCATAGAGATGGGCAATGTGTAGCTCTCCACATGTGTTGGACTGTGACTCCCATCATTGCTTACTGTCAGTGATGCTGGTCAGGACTCATGGGATGTACAGTTGAAGAAACTGGTTTTGGCCACATATTGGGAGAAATGTGAGATATAAAACAATTGAATCAATAAATAAGAACAGCTAAAATAGGAATGTGTGAGTAATCTACTCTAGTGGATGATTTTTTATTTATTTATTTATTTATTTATTTGCCCATTTTGCATTTCCAGGACTCTACAGGCTCCACTCTGACTGAGAGCTATACTTATCTGGACAAAAAAAAATAAATAAAAAATAAAAAAAATGCAAATGTGCATTGGAAAATGTACAGATATTAAAACTTTGCTTAAACCTACTTTAGAAAAGGGGGGAGTGCTATATTCAAGCAATGAATACAATTTTTAAAAATACATGTAGCAATATGCACATTTGATAAAGTATTCAGAAATGGGAAGGATTTCATTCTATAAAAGAAGAGGAAAAGGAGGAAGAAGAAAATGATGGAACATGCATGTATTGGCTATACAGCTGGGAAAAAGAAGAAATCCATGGACTATATAAATGCCTCATTCCTAATTTTGGCAACTATGAATTTCTCATCCTCATCTAGTGGAATCTAAATAGTCAACTGCAATTTCTTTTTAGATCAGCCTGACACACTGTTTAAAATATAAATCAAACATTAATTAGAATAAGGGTAGACAAACGACTCAACATGAACAGCTTTTCAAAGCCTCTGTGTGAAGCAGATTATTATTGTTTGCCTTGTTGCAGTGGCTATAAACTCCCACTAAGATCATGCAGACCTCTGAATACACAGTGAAAGAAAATTTCACACAGTGAAAGAAAAATAAAGAAAATTTCTGCCACTTTGAGGTTTCTAGTCATGCAATCAAAAGAAAGACAGAGGGAGTGAATGGATGGAGAGTGGGAGTCAAGCAGCCACTCATAGACAGAAACTCAAGGTAGCTGGGAAATAGAAAATAGAAAGTTAAAATAGCCCCTTTTTAAAACAGGAAGTGAAGAGGAAGTGACTCCAACTTATTTCCTGTTGCAAAAATGCCTCTCTATGGCTTAAGATGGTCCAGGGGACCCCATAAACATGTCAAGAATGCTCCATACACCCTAGAGAGTGTTTTGTGACATAATGGGATAAAAACTGTTTTTTCCCCCAGGGAAAATTTTCCAAGGGAATTCCCCCCCCCCCAGATCTCCTGGGAAGCTAATGTGGTACCCTACCCTCTGATATTTGCTCACCTGTACTATAGGGATGTGGTGAACACTCTGGCTATGTTTCTGGTATTCCAAAAGCCATCTTGTAAAGCAGTTTGTAAAATGCAATGTAAAATAGCAAGCTACTCTAAATGAATTAAAATGTCCAGGGCCAGATGAACTACATGCAAGAGTATTATAGGAATCTACATATATATTCACAGACTCACTGACTCACTGTCAATCATCTTTGAGAAATCTTGGAAAATAGGAGAAGTCCCAGAAGACTGGAGGAGAGCAAACATTCCCCCTCTTCTAAAGGCCAAAAAAGAGGACCTGAGCAACTGCAGACCAGTTAGTTTGTCAGTTTGATGTCCTTAAAAATGACCTTGATGATGGAATAGAGGTCATGCTTATCAATTTTGCAGGTGACATCAAGTGGCAGGGTAAGGAAGTGGTAGCTGATATCCTGGAGGGCAAGAGCAAAATTCAAAATGACCTTGACAGATTGAAGAGCTTGGCAAAACTAACAAAATTAAATTCAACCATTTTGGATTTATTTTTTTTTGGGGGGGGGAGGCTTGTGAAGGGGTAAGGCTCTGCTGAGTCACTGACTTGCTTGGGAGTGGGGCTAGCGGCCACTAGCTGTCCTTGTCCCTGTGTGAATCTGTACTTAGCAGCAGATTGAAACTGATGACCCATAGAGCACCTTCCAGTTTGATGAGTCTATGACTACAGGGATAAATGAAAAGTACCACATCTAGGTAGGAAAAATGAAATACTGAAATATAGGACAGGTGACTCCTGGCTTGAAAGCAGTATAAAGGATCTAGGGTCTCAGTATACCACAAGCTGAACATGAGACAATAGTGTGATCCAGCAGACAAAAATGCCAGTGCAATTCTGGACTGCATAACAGAAATAATCATAGTGCCAGTCTAGTCTACGTTTGTCAGACCTCACCTTGGAATACTATGTTCAGTTCTGGACACCACAACTGAAGAAAGATTTTGACAAGCTCAAACATATCCAGAAGAGGGAAAACAAGATGATCAAAGGTCTGGAAACCATGCTTTATGAGAAGCAACCTAGGAAGCTGGGTATATTTAACTTGGAGAAGAAAAAGCTGAAATGTGGTTTGATAGCTATCTTTAAATATCTGAAGGGATATCATGTTGAGATGGATCAAGTTTGTTTTCTGCTTCTCTGGAGACTAGGGCATGAACCAAGGGATTCAAATTACAAGATAAGACATTCTACATTAGATGAACATTTTGACAGTGGACTACATAGCCCAGAAGGTTGTGGAATCTTTTTCTTTGAAGGCTTTTAGGCAGAGGTTGGATGGGCATCTTTCAGGAGTGCTTTTATTGTGTATTCCTGCATGGCATGAGGTTGGACTAAATGGCCCGTGTAGTATCCTCCAACTCTAAAATTCTGTTATTTAGCAAAAAGTAATAATCTACCTGTCTGTCTTTCCATCTATCTATACATCCTCTGAGTTGTTTTGGGCCCAGAACCCTACCCCCAGGAGTACATAACACATGTGTGTGTGTGATTTTTTTTTTTTTTTTTTTTTTTAAGGACATGCTATGTATAATGCAACTCAGGGGACATCAAGTTCAATTGAGTTTCCTTTTATATTATTTTACTTTTATTATATTAATTGTGCATTTATCAAAATGTAAGGTCTTTCATAGGTACTTATATGCATATTTTTGTACGTATTTTTCTAAATAAACACATTTTTCCAAGTGTTTTCTATCATGCTGCAGTTTAACATGCAATATATGCTTATAACACTTTCTCTTCCCATCCCCATTTGAGTGTACATGCCCATTTTAGTGTGTACTTTTCAATTTCCAAAATATAGCTCATTGTGTACATACGTTTTGAGAGGGTGCAGATTGGGTCAATCTGCCTTAAAATGCGGAGCCAACACATTTCCCATCTATCGTTAGTTGAGATGACACTTCCTACCAAATGCCTAATATTTACACAGATAACTTTCATGTAGCATTTCAAAGAAGACTGTAGAAGTGCAAGAGGTTCAAAAAAATGTCACAGTTTGTTAATATTGACCCATGACACTTTGACCTTTCTAAGAAATTATTTCCTAATGTGTAAAATTTCTAGTTAATATAATCAATCAATGTGATGTGACCTAAATGATGAAAATAGATAGCAAGCAATGAATACCAAGAAAAAAAATCATTCATTAATAACTGGCACAAATAAGTTCAGATAGAGATTTCTCTCTCTCTCTTTTTACAAATGCATAAAATAAATAAAAAGGACACCTTCACGCTTGTGAATTGAAATTAAATGTCAAATTTGTCAAGGAGAGCATTACCTGAAAATCATTTCTCTAACCCCATACCAGAAATAGGTTTTCAAAATACAAACGAAATCAAAAGAAATGAGTAAAGTGGTTGATTATTAGCATTAGTATCATGATATTCTTAATGAGCCATTATTGCGATGATGTATTGTTCTTATGTAATCACTGCACAGCTCATAATAACAGAGCATTAACTGATGAGTGCTAATTAATGTGCCATTATGATCTTGTTCTTGACAGTTAGTTGAGAACAGCTCATACTTCCTTAAAAAACATGAAATGTATCCATTTGGCTGCAGCTCTTACATGACATGCTCAATAGCATTCAGGACTCATAAAGTGCTAGTCAATCTGATCCTTTATTTTAGTCTGCAGGGAGTACAAGCTGTAATTCACAGACTCATGGAATCATAGATTTGGAAGTGACATATTCCTGACTTAAAGAGTAGTCCAAAAAGGTGAAAGATAGGCCAACTGGTTCAACACTAGGCCAGCTGAAGCTGTGCTAAATCTACCCCACCCCACCCCTCTGAGCACCAAAGTGTTGGAAATTACTTAGGACTACCCTTGGCTTGGCCTAATATGCCAGTGTTATGGTTGCACCACTTGGGTGGAGAAGGTCTGATGTAAATTTTTAGTAATTCTGCCAGCATATATTATCCAGCATATCAGTTCCTTTCAACAGAATATTCTGTTGGAAGATCTTTGAGTTCAACTGGCAGAAGGCTTTGCTGAAAGATGAAACTTGTGCCTAATTCTGCTTACCAACAACCAAGTAATTTTTCTGAGTTATGATTGCATTTTGCTTGACTTCATTGATGAAAACAATATTTCTTAAAAATAGTATTGTAGATGTTATTTTAAGATATAATATAAACCTGTTGGAAAAGAAATTACCTTTTATACTGTATGCTTTAAGGTGGCAAGACATTTAACACTAAATTGAGGGTGATAACATTTCCTATGAATATATAAAACACATATTCGGGTTTGAAGAAACAAATCATTTTAAAACAAATTGATCTAAGAATATTCCACATAGTTAAGATACATTTTTCATGCAGTTGCCTCTACATACACCCCAACAAATGAACTGTAATAAGTATAATTAAATTTGTTGCATGAGTAAATTGGAGATAAGAATCAATAATGGCCTCAGTTTGAGATCTCGTCACTTATTGACTAAAGGGCCATTTGTCTCCTTCTGCATGCCACATTAAAAAGAATAATCAGTTAATGAAGGCACACAGATGGATATCAGAAATAAAATTGGTAGAAACAAGGTTTCAGAAGAAAAAATATGTTCATTGGCTTGAAACCAGTCAGAAAGGTGCTTCTGTTGCAGTAGAGGGGGAGCTCAACTCCACAAGTTTCTGCTTTTATCTTTAATCTGTAGTCAGAAATAAAAGCTAAAAGAGTATTTAAAATCCTATTGTATTGTTATATGGAATTGAGCTCTGCTTAGTAACCTCAGAAGCTGTTGCACAGAGTATGAGCTTGGTTTGGAAGCCCAGGAAGTTTTTGTGTAGAACTGAGCTCTCTAGTGCAGCTCAGGCCTATTTTAGTTTACTAAACCCACCCACTCACCCCACATCTCCTAAACTTTTCACCTTAGGCCTCTTGGAACAATCAGCTGGTATGACACCAGATCTCCAGCACTAGGCTAAAGAGGTCTTTTAAGGTTAGTTCCTGGACTCCAGGCCAGACCTGGAAGGCTGACACATTTTGTGGTCAAGTGATCCAATCTGTGGTCATTTTCAGATAAAAACTAAAAATCAACTCTGTGTTTACTCCTGGACAGTCACACACAGAACTGATCTATGTGTGTCCACTCATTGCAGGAATGAACCCACTGAAATGCTTCCTAAACTGATTTACAGCCCCTGGATCAGAAGAGGTCCCCACCTCTGCATAAATATCTACTGGGAAGAAACTTGTCTTGAGGCCAATGGGATTTATTCTCTCTCACACACATACACATACATACATATGATGACAGCCTAATGATTGAATGAGAAGATTGAATGATTGTATATAGCAGGGGTAGGCAACTTTTCCCCTTTAAGGGCCGAGGGACTTCAGCTCCCAGAATCCCAGGAGCTATTGGCCAACATGGGACTATTGGCCAACATGGCTGAGGCTTCTGGGAGCTGAAGTCCCTCGGCCCTTAAAGGGGAAAGGTTGCCTACCCCTGGTATATAGCCTTCTTGTTAGATTCTCTTAGTTTATGAAACTCTCTTCTAAGGCTTCTGTTCTCTCTCCACTGACTATTTCAATCAAGCCATTACTGGTTGTAGAGGTAGGAACTTTCATGGGAAGGTATGATAAACCCAAGGGAGTGTCGGGATCTTCTTTGACCACTGCTTCATTCTCAGACATCTCTGAGGAGGTACAGCCACACAGAGGAGTCCAAGAACCCAGGGAGGTGGAGGAATATGCCTCACAATGCCTGGAAAGAGGACAAGAAGGGGAAGGTGGGACTCAGGCGGGGTCCAGAAGGCTTAAAAGGACAGGAAATTGCCTGGGAAAGGGAGTTCTGAAAGAAGGTGAACATCTGAACACTGAGAAGGAAAAGATCAGACCATGTGGTGGAGAGCAAAGAAAGGCAGCTGGTTGAGGGAGGGAGAGAGAGGAGAGTCAGTGGCTGGAGTAAGGAGTATTACAAAGGTTGACTGGCTGGAAATCTACACTCCCACCATGCACCAAAGTCCAGCAGGAAGAGGCATCCCAAAGGCTGGTGAGGAAGCCCAAGTCTGGGACAAAGAAGAAACCTGGTGGGGGGCGTGCAAAGGAGAAGCACTCCCTCTGCCCCAAGAGAAAGGTGGGTTAAACACACCTGGGACAGAGTTCTGTGAGAGGGACTGGTGGGATGCCCAGGGAAGATGTTAGAATCTGGAGTGTGGCTACTGATGCAATGAGAACAAAGGACATGTCCAAGAAGACATAGAGGCTGGAAAACCAAGAGACCCTCCCTTAGATGTCAAAAGTGAGGGGGTGTAGTGATGTGATCTTATAGGGAATGTGTTTATATTCAAGGTTGATACCCAAAGCTTTGGGGCAAGTTTGTGTTATGTTGCCTGCTATTCCCATCAAAAAACCCACAAGAGGAAGTATTAAAGATATTTGTTTGAAGCATAACAAACTGGTCCCAGAATTATCCTTACTATGGAGAAACTGAGCCGAGCAGGGCCTTGTCCAGCCACGGGCAAGGGAGGGGCCACAGAAGGGCACATTTCTGTATTGATGTGTCTTTAAATGAGTTTCTGTCTATCTATTTCTAATATGACAATTTCTCTAATCCTCATTTTAAAACTTGCTGTAAATAGCTTCCTCTACTTTTTAAATTATATGGTGAGTTGCCTTGGGTTTGGAAAATAAAATAAAATTGTTTTAATTTCTTTTTATTTTACATTACATTTTATTTTCTTATTCATATATTTTATGCTTTAACCTCCTTTGCGAACTTCCCAGGGATCTCTGTCTCCTAAGGAGCAAACAGACAGACAGACAGATATACAGAGGCTTCAGACATATGCTTTGAGAGAGAAAGCAGGACCATCATCAGCCCTTCTAAGGGCCAGCTATACCAGGCTTTTCCTTTGTCAGAATTGACACCTAGTAGATTTTCTCACAAGCTGCAGGGAAAAAAAGACATAGGAAGCAAGTCTATCCTATTGGCTCAGCTTGTAGCACATCAATTTTGAATCTCATAGCACTGTGAATTTGTGACTGAGGGTGCATCTACACTGTAGAAATAATGCAGTTTGACACCACTTGGCTCCATCCTACAGACTCCTGGGATTTGTAGTATTGTGAGGTACCAGCATTTTTTGTTAAAGAAGGGTAAAGACCTTGCAGAAATACAAATCCCTGATATCATAGGATGGAGCTACAGTACTTAAAGTGATTTCAAAACTGCATTTGATGCACCCTTAGTCTTCTTATTTTCTTTTTGCTGGTTCACTTCCTTTTGCACTGTGAGGGGAAATAAGTCTACTAAGGTTTAATTATATACACCAGCCCTGAATTTGTATTTGTATTTAAAACAATTTTTTTTTAAAAAAATCTTCAAGGGTGGAAAGATTTTACCCTGTTGGTGAATAGACATCTAGGAAATGATATAGCTTGATAAGGAGAGTGACTGTGACAAAGGTATTCAGACTTGCATGGGTGTGAAGGACAATGGCAGGAAACAAATGGAAGTTGCACTGATTCTCATGGTAAAAGGCTTGGTATGGAGAACTCATTTTGAGAAAGATATTATTTCTTGCTAGCACAAGCTGAGGGGAAAACAAGCACCAAGGAAAGCAATTTGGGATGAGAAAGAAAGTTGAGTCGAAGAGCTGACTGTGAATTTGACTTCTAAGACTAGGACAGAAAGTGCTAATAGTTTATGGTGCCTAGGGCACAGGGAAATCATAAGCCTAAAAGGTGGCTTTTTCCTTTCCAAACCAGAGTACTGATTATGGAATTAGCTGCTGGGGAGCAAGAAGAATTGGATAGATCCTTTTGAATTTTTTATTCAGAAAATATTGTTTAATTGCAACATATTTTGAGCTGTGAAGTTAGAAGAAACTTAGGAAAAGAGAAATGATTTATTTTATTATTTTTTGAATTGGGGTTATTGATGAATTCTTGACTGATTCGGAAGTGTTATTTTCTTTTGACTGATGTGTTTTAATTGTGTTTGTTATGTTCTTAACGTTTTCATTGTGTTAATTAAATTTTTGATTTTGATTTCACTACAGCTGTCTTTTGTGCTTTTGTTAGCAGAATGGCAGTAAAAATGAATAGTTTATCTGTCCTATTGTGATAGAAACTATTCCCTGAATTGGTGATGGTGATGATGGAGAATGATGAGTTCTCTTGGTTGTCTCCTCAAGCATTGAAAAAAAAATTTTTTTTTGAGAATTGCACGAGTCATAGCCCAAACAGTAACATTTTCAAGCTCTGGGTCATATGGTAAGCCATAAGATGCTGACACAACAATTCAGAATGTTAACCATAATGTTTGTTTAAAATCCATGTTAATTAATGAAGTTTGTGACACAAACCCCCTCCACCTAGTTGCTGCCTTGTATCCTCATTTTGGGTGCTGAGAGACAGCCAAAGTTTCCAATTTTCTTTTCTATTTTTAAACATTCCTTTTAAAAGTTGAAAGAAGTAAATCAGTATAAAGCTTTCACTGATCAGAACATTATTAGGGTTTCACAAGTCATGGCTTAACACCAGGCCATAAAACTTGTGACCCTGAACTCTTCCAGATCTCCAAGGAAGACTCAAATTACTTTAGCCCTCAGGGCAGAGGAAGATATCAAATCAAGCACTGACACTTGACAAGGAGTGTGAAAAAGGCAATTTTCAGATATCAGATTATTAAAAATAAGTGTTCTGCCTGATATTCCAGTATGGAAAGACTGCAGTGATACCCTAAAAGAATATATTTAAATTTATATGCTAAATACCAGCACTGTAAATTCTGTTGTCTACAGTACTACTGCCAATTTATTTTACTATGCAGACCAATCTGAAGCAACATTTCTTGACTGAATATTCTGAAACCAGCACATTTAAGCTAGTTGCATACTTCTGAAATGATCTACTGTGAATATCAGAAATAAACACTTTCCAGGATAAAAAGGGCAATTACTTTAAATTATCCTAATTTCAACTCAGGTTTTATTAAAAGTTTCTGATTGATTACTAATAATGCAAAGAGTCTTCCTTAAAAATAAGATATTTATCAAATGATCCTGGCATTTTACTGAAGAGTTTGTTGTTGTTGTGTGCTTGCAACTAATTTTTGACTTTTGGTGTCCCTATCTTGGCAAAGGGGGGAGGGGGGTTATTATTGCCATGCTCTGACGCTGAGAGAGTGTGACTTTGTCCATGATCACCCAGTAGGTTTACATGGGGTAGCTGGGATTTGAACCCTGGTCTACAGAGTCCTAGTGCAATGCTCAAACCACTACACTATGCTGGGGAAAAGATTCAGTATTGGGACAGGGCTTGGCACAGTGCTCCTGTGCTGGCCGCCTTCTATCCTCACAGCTGATTTGGGTGGAAGCCAGTACAAATTACCAGGGCTTGAAAGAGGGACTAGAGTCTGGTTATGTTGAATATGTTTATTCTTTAGGGTAGAGCATGTTGATTTGTGTGATGTAAATATAGCAGAGATCAGAAGACTGTTTCCTTTCACCTTCCATCCTGGAAAATGCTGTTTCCATGAAGACACAATTGTAAATCCAAAGTAAAGCTTTATTGTTGCATAGTAAAAACAAAAAAGAACTATATACAATCCATCTTGCAGATGATAGAAACCATAAGATCACAACTTGTTGTTAAGTTGAAAGCAAGGCAAGTTCTTAACAAAGAGAACAAAGGAACCCTTGGCCCAACCCATAACTCCACCTCCTGGGTAGCAACTTATATAATGATAGGATGATCAGCTTTATCCCAGCCTCTAGACCAGCCCCTAGCTGTGTGTCACTCCCCATGTGACCTGGTTCTCATGCAAACCAGATGAACTCATATGTTTACCTTCCAGTATCCTATTTTCCTAGGCTTAACATCCTTGCCTTTGTTGTTCAATGTGAGATTGTTTTGGCTTCACACCACATGCATGCTGAGTCCTCTTTGTTTGCTTAGACACTTTTCTCAGAAGAGTTTTTTTTTCACACATCTCTACATTTTCACTTTGACTGCATATCCCATCCATATTCCAACAATCCCCTCCAAAATGTATAGATGTGTGAGGCGTGTTATTTACAGTATTGAAACCTTTCTTAGCTCAATGGCTAGAACTGCGCACTTAAGGTGCCGTTCCAATTAGACGTGACATCTGTCATGTCTTTCTATTCCCAAAGCCTTTGTGAAAATATTTGGTAAATTGTGTTTTGTTTTGATGTACTGTAGATGCACAACTCCTTTCTGTATCAATTTTCTGATATTCTGATACCTCACACCAATGTTCTTTGTTCTGCACTTGAAATTTTCAGCCTCTGACATGGCAATGCAAGCTTGTGAATCCTCACAAATCAAAACAGGCTCAGAACAATTCTCATTTAAATCCTGAAGTAATTGCTTAATCCACTGTATCTCATTCACTATTTCCGACAAAGCTGCAAACTCTGCTTCACTTGTACTCAGTGCTACATTACTCTGTTTTCTACTATGCCAAACTACTGGACTTTCTCCAAACTTGATCAACAATCCTGTGACTGACTTTCTGTCATGTAATTCTGAAGCAAATGAACTATCTACAAAGCATTTCAGCCCAACCATGCTGTTTTGTATCACCAGTTTCTGGTCTATGCTACCATTCAGGTATCTCAACAAATGTTTGACTGCTGTCCAATCCTTAACTTTTGGACAATTTACTTTTCTGCTAAGCACACCAATTGCAAATGCAATTTCTGGCCTATTGTTGTTTGCTATAAACATCAAGCTATCAACAATGATTTTAACAATTCCGGATTTTCAAACTCACTTGTTGTCTCACTATTGACAAAACCAACAGACATAGGGCTTTTCACTATTTTGGTGCTTTGCAATCCACATTTCTCAATCAGCCTTTCAATCTTCTTTTGCTGACTCAACAAACATCTCCCATACTCAGTCCATTGAACCTCAATCCCAAGGTAGGATTTGAGAGGCCCTAAATATTTGATAACAAAATTTATTGACAATTTCTTCTTTACTGCCTGAATTTCCTGCTCTGACTTTGCTGCTACAAACAAGTCATCAAAGTAAATAGCCAACGTAACATCACCCTTTGTGTAAACACACGCATCAGCAATGCTGCGTTTGTAACCAAGTTTCACTCACTCCTCATGAATACAAAGATTCCAACTCCTGGCACTTTGCTTTAATCCATACAAAGCCTTTTTCAACTTGTACACCTTTCTATCACTATCCTGTTCAAAACCCAAAGGTTGTTTCATGAACACATCCTCCTCAAGACAAGCATTCAAATATGTAGTCTCAAAATCAAAATGTTGAACCAATTGACCCCTCCTTGCTGCTAAAGCCAAAACCAATCTCAGGCTCTCAGGCTTAGCTGTAGGAGAAAATGTTCTGTCACATTTCTCAAACCTCTGCTGAGCAAAACCTTTTGCCACCAATCTAGCCTTGTATCTCTGGCTACCATCTGGCATCTATTTTCTCTTGTAAACCCATTGTGATTCTTAGGTCTTTCAACAATTTCAAAACTTCCTTGTTTGCCAAAGACATGTACTCCTGCTCCTTCGTAGACAACCATTTCTCTCTTTCCTCACCAGGAAAACTCTGCAAATCCTTGAAACTCTCAGGCTCATCAGCCACCACTATACAAACTCTAGCTTCCTGTACTACAAAACGATCTGGAGGCTTTCTCACTCATTGTGTTCTCCTAGGTAAAAATGTTTTTGTTCTACCTCCCTCATCTTCAGTGTCAGAACTTGTGTAAAGTTCTCTATCTCTGTGTCTCTTTGTCTCAGACATCCTAGATGTGGTTGGTCATGTTTGTGTTGACTGATCTGAAGTGCTGGACTCAGTCTGTGGATGTTGATTCATGTTTTACCACCCCTCCATTTCTGGTACTCATTTCCAACTGCCCCAATTTAAGAAAAACTTCTTTGTTGGAATGCAATCTCTCCCAACCTGAATGCTTTTCAAAGTTGGCACTTCTGGATAGCAATTTTTCCACCACCAAGATGAAACCTGTAGCTATTCCCAGAATATCCCACAAACATCAACCTCCACCACTTGGGCTCATTTTTCTTTCTGAAAGTTGCTGGCACATACATATTTGCATACTGCCCAAACACTCTAAGGTATTTCAGATTAGGTGGTCATCCATAAAGCATATGAAAAGGGATGTTTTTTACAGCAGAATTCCAAAGTCGATTTGCCAGAAAATTTGCTGTAAGAATTGCCTCACCCCACAGATGTTCAGGTGCTTCTGCATCTAACATCATACAATCCTTCATCTGCATTAGGACACCTATTCTTCTCTCCGCCATTCCATCCTCCTGAGGAACTGCAGGATTGGTGGTGATGTGGCAAATTCCCTTCTTTCTCAACCAGTTTCTCAAACTGTGAGATAAGAATTCTCCTTCCTGCTCTGTGATCAAGCTCCCTTTCAACCATGTTAACTCAGTCTTTGAAATCCCTTATCCTCAATCCAGTGAGAGGAGAAAGAGTGTATACCAGCTGTGCTCACAAAAACATTAAATGGATAACATAATGAAATTCCTGCATTTTCTGCAGAGAAAGCATATTTTTCTGAATAGGAATTAATATTTTTGCATTGAAGTAATACTTTCTGTGCAGAAAATGCTATTTCCTGTGCAAAACAGCCACAGGAAATTTTTGCAAAGAATAGTCCTAAACTGTGAATAGCTTTCAAAAATGGTGTAGTTTTCGAAGACTTTCTCACAGCAGGAAGAAAAATGCTGAAATTCTCATTGCTCCTTCAAAAAGAAATTTAGTGAAGAACTACATCCCTAATTAGAAGCAACTAGAGTATAATTTGTTGAATGTATAGCTTCTGCTGCTTGTTTTGACTTCTCATTTCATAGATAAATAATCTACTGGTTCCATATGTTCACAAACTGGAAATTTATTCTTGCACATGCTCAGTTCTTATTTCTGTAAATGACTTTAGTTTTGTTGGAAAATATACAGTATTTGGGAGAACTCAAGGGAGGGTACTATTCATTGCCAGCTGTCTGTCAGATAATGTGTGAGTCAGCAATACATTTCTTAATCAAAGTGATTCCTTAAGTCACCAGCTGGCTTCCATCTACAATAAGAAGATCCAGGGACATTTCCCCATCACAACTGACTGAAAGCATGAAGTGTTCCAAAAACTAGACCTAACACTTCATTATTTTATGGATGTTTTTATTAGTTGGTAACTTTGGAAACATTTTGCTGAAATACATTTTAAAAATCTGTTCAATAAACAGATAACAGGAATGTTTTGGACAAGGTCAGATATATGTATTTTATCAGATATATGCAGATCATGTGTTAAGCAGAGGTAGGTGAGAATTTGTCTGGTTGGGATATTTTTATAAATACATATAAGAAATGTCCACATTTCTTCATACATTTGACAGAGAGAACTAGAGTTTTTAATCCGTTTAAATTTGTGAGAAGTCAAAATTGACAAATTTGTCCATCCAAGAGGTAGGGTTCAAGCTCTTTAAGCCTGGCTTTGAACTGCTGCAGGCTTTGTAACATTGTAGTGTTTCAGCTCTCTCTCTCTCTCTTTCTCTCTCTTGTGTCTTTTGCTGAATGGCTTTTTCCAGCAGTAAGGCACAGAGAAAGCTGCTACTGTCCAGCTCCATTTGTGCCTTTTTTCATCATGCTATAATACGTCTGATGTCTCATATTTTCAGTGAGATATCCCTTCATCTCCCCTTTTCAGTGTGACAGCCCCAGCCTCAAGATGGCCATTTTTGTGTGATGGGGGATGGAACAGAAGAGTAGCAGAGGTGCATCCAGCTATGTCTGGACTTCTATATCCACAGATTCTGCATCTATGGCTTTAAAATATCTCCCCAAAGAAATGCCATAAAGCTAACCTTGTTTTTGCCATTTTGTATAAGGGACACCATTTTACTACACAGCTGTCTATAATGGGAGTTGAGCATCCATGGGTTTTGGTATCCAAAATACCAAGAGCCCATTGGTTTGTTGTTGTTGTTGTTGTTGTTGTTGTTTGTTTGTTTGTTTTCCTTTAGCCAGATACATTGCAATGGGCATCCTAAGGGATCTCCCAACGTCTCTAGAAGGTCCCTCCTGATGACACCATTGCTGTGTGTTCAGATAAAGGAAAATAGCTGGATGTGTCTCTGTTTCCCTCCCACACTCTCCAAAGAAATGGCTTCCTGAATTTGCAAATTCTGAATTTGGCTCCTAGTTTCATTGAGATACATATGCAGTCAGCCCTCTGTAGCCACGGATTCTTTATCCATGGATTCAACTATCCATGGCTTGAAAAATATTCAAAACAAAATATAAATTTCAAAAAGCAAACTTTGAAATAAGGGGCACCATTTTATTAGCCCACTGAATATAATGGGGTTTGAGCATCTATGGTTTTGGTATCTATGGGGGCCTGGAACCAACCCTTAGCAGATACCAAGGGCACACTGTATATCATCTGTTTGGTTTGCAGTTACAATTTTCAGCTTCTTGAAGGTTTTTCTTAATCAACATTGGGCCTAAACAGACTGCCAGAAATAATCCCACTTGAGACCACTTTAACTGCCCTGGCTCAGTGCTAGGGAATCATGGGAACTGTAGTTTATTGTGGCATCAGAGCTCTCTGACAGAGAAGGCTCAATGTCTCAGGAAAAAAAAACAAACTACAATTTCCATGATTCCATAGCATTAAGCCAGGACAGTTAAAGTGGTCTCAAGCTGGATTACCTCTGGCAGTCTGTTCAGGCACATTGTTGGGTGTATCTCAGGATGAAATCATTTTTGGTATCCTAGACCATTATTCTGTAAAAATTGGAGACTGGTTTATCTCTTCCCAGCTCTTTACCTTGCCTTCAATAGTAGATGTGCTTTGAATATAGTGCTGCATGTTTTCACTTGACAAAAGAGATTTTCAGGTATTTTAAAACATGCATGAAGATTAATCCTAAGGCACAAAGAGTTTTTTTTTAAAAGATTCAGACAATAAAGAAGGCAATAATTTCATGGAGAAGATGATGATGGCTTTTCTTGGGTTAAAATTTACTACTCCAATCTATGTATCCATCAGCTGAAAAAAGTGACTGAAATAATCCCAAGAAGAACCAAGGTAATAAAAATGCAACAGATGTGGATTCACAAGTTAAAACAACCACACAAGAAGAGCAGATCACATGTATAAGAACAAAGACACGGATAGATCACAGAATTAAAGTTTAAAGTCATATTGTTTTTTTCATACCATAGCAGTTCAGGGTGCATTTTTTTGTGTTGGTTTCTGGGAAAGATGGGATTTTATCAAATGGATGCATTCCTGTGGGACCATAATGCCCCTGCATTGCAACAATTGCACTTCCTGCTTCTTCATCTCCAGTTATTCATTATCTTTAAAGTTAAAGCTTTTCCATGTCACATCTATGAACAATGTAAGGAGAAATAGGAGACAAATAAGTTTTCTGTAACTAGGTTACTCCATGAGAGGTGTCTGGTCCCAGATCATTTCTCTCCAACTTGTTGTTTCTTTATTTTCATTTTGTTCTGCTAATCATTTGTCAGGCACTAGAAGTGTAGCTATGAGCAGAGCCAGATGAGGGCATTGTCCCCAAATAAGAATTCTACTCCCCAAAATGAAATTCTGCTTTAGTCCCCCAGTTTTCTAATATTGCAGAGAATGAGACACTGAAGATCATTCATATGTAGTACTCTTACATTTGCTTTGTTTCCATTCCCTTGGTAATTTTGCCTGCCTCTTTTCATGGGGCTGAAGGAGAATTTCATGAGGGGAGCAGAATTTTTATGGGTGGTCAATGCCCTTGTTTCCTCATAAGTACACTTCTGGTATAGCTTAAACACAGACAACTGTGACTGTTTTTTTTTCCCCTTGTGATTTTTGATGCTGTATAATTTAGTCCTTGCTAAACCATGAATGTGTTCATTCCTTTAATATTTCCATGCATTGCTGCAGTCTTTAAGCATCTTTTCTCTGATTCTCAAAAATATTTATGGTATGTATAATTAGCTCACTAATTTTAGATCAAAGCAATCCAAATGACTAAAACCTGGAAGAAAGTATGCTCAAAATAGGCATGCATCAGGAAGGCATTTTTTTTTACACACCTTCAATAGATGTTGAGCCTTTGATGATGAATATAAATGATTAGATAAACATTCAAAACATTCAAAACAGACTTTGCTTCACATCTGTCTCTCTTGTTGATAAGAAGGAAACAGATGGTATGGGCATATGTGACAGATTTGATATTTAAAAAATCCAGATATTTTAAAGAAAATTTTAAATTCTGAGAATGTGAATACAAAAGAAACACTGTTTGCAACTTCATATATGTACTGGAATGTGAGCCAGCTCAGTGTGTGATCTGAAATACATATGAATTTTTCTGAATTTTGAGGTGCTGCTTTCAACTAAATATTTTGGGTCTGTGTCATCAAATGTGGTGACTAACAGTGCATTTCTATACATGTCTACTCAAAAGTTCAATGGAACTTACATTAGGAAACCGAACCTATGCTTACAACCTAAGGATGTGATCCTAGGCACATGTGCCTGCATGTAAACTGTACTCTACTGCTTCAAAAATAATTGTATTAATGCTTGGACTGTAAATAAGATTGCCAGATAAGGAGTACTCCAAGCCCTGAAATTTTAGGAGCCAGACACTAGACCTATGCATACCACCTGCTGATGTCACAGGGGGGAAACTTTGATGATGTCACATGCTACATTAAGCATGATATACTAAGCTTCAACCCCAGTTGCTCAGAACATGCCATTCAAATTAACACACAAAGTCTAACAAATGAGATAATATTTCTCTAGCTGGAAATTAAGGGTTCAAAGCTATACCCTGAGCAGAAAGGGGAGGGGACCCCCTTTCTCCCATGTCACTCCCATGTCTTAAAGGGCATTCCATAGCCTTTCATGATCTAGGCAGTCAAAGGCTTTGCTATAGTCTATAAAACACATGCTGATTTTCTTTTGGAATTCCCTGATGCACTCCATTAGCCATCCTATGTTTCCAATGTGGTCCCTCGTGCCTCTTCCTTTCCTGAACCCTGTTTGGACCTCTGGGATTTCTCTCTCCATGTATAGCTGGAATCTATGTTGCAGAATTTTGAGCATGATTTTGCTTGAATGGCAGATCAGTGCTATGGTTCCATAGTTGCTGCAGTCTCTTGTGTCTCCCTTTTTGAAGATGGGGATGTATATTGATTGATTGCTATCTGTTGCCCATCATTTTGCTTTCCATGTCTGTTGACATATGTTGGTTAGCACTAGAGTTGCCTCTCTCAGTGTGGATTGCAGCAGTTCAATTGGAATATCACCTGTTTCTAGTGATTTGCTTTTCGCTATTTCTCTTATTGCAGTTTCCACCTCACTTTTTAGAATTTGGGGTTTATCTTCATATGGCCCTTCATTCCATGTGTCTTTCATTTTGTCTTCTCTTTTGTATAATTCTTCTGTGTATTTCATCCAATGTCTTTTTATTCCTTCCTTGTCTTGAATTATGTTATTTTTATTGTCATAGATCATCCCAGTCTTTGGTTTGAATTTTCCTTTGATTTCCCAGATCTTGTGAAATAGATCTCTTGTTCTTCCTTTTTTCTTGTTGTCTTCTATTTCTCTCCATTGGTCGTTGTAGTAATTTTCTTTATCTTTCCGTACGAACCATTGTACTGTTGCATTCATAATTCTTAGTTTGTTCCTATTTCCCTTTTCTTTTTCTTCTCTTCTTTTCTTTATTGCTTGCAGTGTTTTTCCTATCATCCATGGTTTTCTCTTTCTTTTTGTTTATTGAAAGTGTCTGGGGGATGGTTAACATACAAAAACCTAATATTGAAAGATGGAAAAGGAAACTTAAAAGTAAAAACAAGAGAATATCTAAATATAGAAGGTTACAAGTTGGATTGGTTCAGGTATAGGCAAATCGTGGAAAGAACTAAATTGGACATTAAAAATCAAGGGATAGATTTAAAATTAAAAGAAATGGATAGGTGATAGGTGAAAATAAGTAATGGATTGGGGCTTTTTACAAGATTCTATTGCAGTGGGACTTAGAAGATGGGAATATTAAAGAATGTATGATCAGGTGGGCACAAAATTTTGGGTATCCAATTGAATTAAATTTTGGGTATCCAATTGAATTAAATATGTGGGAGTGTGCTTGGAATAAAAGACTAAAATGTACAATGTTGCAAAGTCTCAAAGAAAATTTCTCCAAAGTGTATTTCAGGTGGTATCTGAACCCGGATAAAATATTGAGAATATACAAACATAAAAAAAAGTTGTTGTAAATGTGAAAAAGAACCAGGGACACTATACCATTGTCTCTGGACTTGTAAAATAGAGAAAAAATATTGATTAAAGGTAAATGAAACTATTAAAGACATGCTTAATATAAATATTCAGGCTCATCCAGAGATATACCTGCTAAACATGTGGGATGAAAAATTAGACAAAGGGTATGAGAAAATCCTTTTTTACTTAATTACTATGGCAAGAATAACCTTGTCACAAAAGTGGAAAACCAAAAATGTCCCAAGCATCAAAGAATGGTTAATTAAACTTTATGAAGCAATTGAGATGGACAATCTTACAAAATATTTAAAATCAGAAATAATTAGTGAAGAAGAAAAAATTTGGAAACTGATTCTGCAATATTTGGAAGACAAGTGGAGTAGTATAGCAACTATAAATTATAAGGTTTGATGGGATAATAACAATAAATAAGGAGGGAAGATAAATTTATTGCAAAAACATCCAAACTGCGATTTCAGGAGAACTTTAGTAATTATAGAGACTGCATGATATGATAATGTATTGAGGTATAGAAACATGATATAGATGGTCAAAGGTGGGACAATCATTGAGGAAAGATACAAATACAAATATTATTATTATAGAAGGGTAAAACACAGATGGAACAATGATAGACAATGTACAAACTAGCAGCATCTAATCACATAGGAACAGTAATAAGAAGGTCACGTTCTAGTAGTTAACTCACCAAGTATGAAAGGTTTAGTAAGGAAGTTTTTGAAAGACTGATAGATTAATGGCAAGGGTTGTGTTTTAGGAAGAATGTAGTTGAAGGTGTTAGAGGGTAGGAGTAAGTTGTAGAAGGTCAGAGAGGCTGGAATGGAAGATAAGAAAAAGCAATTGAAGGTGGTGGTAGAAGAGAAGAGAGAGACAATGAAGGATTTGGAAAGGAAGGAAAAGAGAAAGGGATAGGGAAAAGGAAAAGAAAAAAAAGGGAAAAGAGTAGGAAAGGAAGGTGATGTTTACAGGAAACTAGGAATATTAAGATGATATCAGGAAGACTACTAATCTTCAACTAACCTTGCTTTTTAAGAGATGAAACCAATATAATGACATGACTATGGTCAACTTACAACAATACTGGGTATAACTCTGAACCTCAAATGATCAGAATTGTAGTATATTATCAACTATCATATATATATATTTGTGAGAGCTCTGTGTTTGTATGATTTTGTGTGAATTTGTTATTTTTAATCAATAAAGTTTTTTTAAAAAAATGTCTGTCTGCATTCTTATTTTTTTTTTATGTCCCTGGCTTTAGACCATAGTTCCTCTGGTTCTTGGTGTATTATAGTTAGTAATGCAAATCTGTTTCTTATGTTGTGAGTAAATTCTGTTCAGATATTATTTAGATCATATTTTGGTATAATCACTGGTTTTTGTTTCTAAAATTCATGGATGCTCAAGTCCCATTATATGCAATGCTGTAGTAAAATGGTGTCCCTTATATAAAATAACAAAATCAAGGTTTGATTTTTGGGATTTATATATTTTAAAAAATATTTTCAAAACATTGATGGTTGAATCAATGGATATGGAGGGTCAACTGAATGTTGTTTTGTTTTAAAACATAAACATTAATTTTTTTAAAAAAAAGAAACGTGGAGTTCCTGGACCATGCATCTGTTTGTGAGCCCTCATAAACTTTGGCACATGCCTAGCTTTCTTCTGCCAGTGTTTGAGGACTACCTATATTCTTAAATAGGAGAAGGAGGATTCATTGCTGCACTGACATGGAGGCCACCCAAACACCCAAACACCCACATGTAAATATTAAGACATTACAGTACTACAAATACAACATTCCATAACAAATATAATTTTCTTGTTAATAAAAGTGAACATGGCCATCAATCTCATAATTAATGCAGCTTGTTTACAATGCTTGGGAATTTACTAACACTCATTCACTCATTTTATTTATATCTTTCTTTTTCTCCCAGAAATAAAACTCAAGGCAGCTTACAACTGAAAACAAATACAGTGTAGATAAAAATATGCCAGAGAGTATCATGAAAATGTAATTAAACTATCAATAACATTAAAACCAATTTAAAATAAAAATTTAAAAACAAAAAGCATGCAATTTCCTCTGTGACTAAAAGAAGAACAGATGACAGACAGCTACACAGGAGCTGTTAGGAATATACTCTGTTCCACAGAGGTTGCTGTCTGCCATATGATTATGAAGATAGCTCGTCCTACATCCTACAATCCTACTTCAGTTTCAAATTCATTGTAGTAAGTGTAGAAACGTTTTAAATATGAGATATATCCATTTCTTAGACTGAATTGTTAAAACTATTGAACCAACAGAGAACTTATGTAAGTGCTGACTTGTCAAGTGCCCACTGATGCAATGAGTTTACTCTAGCTGAGACTAACAATTGAATTTAGCCCTTTAAACTATCCCTATAAATTAGGGATGAGTAAGAAATTTCTGCTGACATGCCAAATTCCCTAATTTATATTTCTCCAAAATTCTGAATTTACTGGGTGTATCTGCATTCTAAAATAATACTGTCCTTCTGGCACACTTTGTCAATTAAAGGGAATGTCTACAAATGCATATATTAAGGGAAAGTGTGCACAAAGCAACATTATTTTAACAGATATTGTTTGGAAAAAATGCACACTGGACACATTGGAAAAATAAACACAAATAAAAATTATGTATAGCAAAACGACACATCTGCAAACGATAGAAAATTTCAACTAAAGGAGAAATTAGGTGAAACATATTTAATGTTTAAAATCCAAGAACCTGAATGTAAATGAACTTGATAGATTTCTCTGTCTGTATTTCTTGCAACCATATGTTTTAGAGTATATCCTATATGATTAATTGTTGCCTATATCCACCAAGTATTCCATCACAGAAGTGTGAGTGTGTGTTGGTATATACTAAATCAATTTGCTTGTTATTGTATGCCTTCAAGGCAGTTGTGTCTTACAGTGACTCTAAGACAAACCCAAGATAGAGTTTTCTTGTCAAGAATTGCCTTCTTAGAGTAAGAGAGTGTGACTTGGCCAAGGTCACTCAGTGCATTTCTGTGGCTAAACAAGGGTTTGAATCCTGTTCTCCTGAAATCCTAGCCCAGTGCCCAGACCACTACCCCACACTGACTCTCCAAATATGCTATGATTATTTAGTAGATTTTATGCTTAAGGAATGTGAAGCTTTCAGTAGCTTCACAAATTTCATCCCTTCCCTTATAGCTTTCTTTGGTGCTAAAAATTTGCTCGGGGGATTTATGAAGCCCTCCACAGTACGTTTCTAGCTTGAAGACGGTACAGCAGAGTGAGGATATTGAGACCATCCCACATTTAGCCCATCCAATATTGCAAAAAGCTCATGGTGAGCATTCAACTTTAACAGATCCCTGATAGCACTCTCATGAAATGGATCCTTCAAAGTTGTGATAAACTACATAGCTGAAATGAAATCCATAGAGTGCCCTTAGTATAAACAGAACCCAGTAAAATTGCTGTGGCCAGCATCTGTATGCCCACAACTGTAATATAATACTCAGAATTTATGAGAGCAAGTGTTTCAACTTACAGTAAGCTATAAGATAGGATTGTTCACATTTCCTACTTTAGAGATGTGCAATAAAAGCCAGCATTTTATTTACATTTGTATGAAAGTAATGTCATTTAAGTAACAGATTGTTAAATAACCATGAATGTCATTTTATTAGCCTTTCCCCATTGTTCTACATCACATAATTTTATTTGTTAGAGGTTCCATATTACCCTGTCCCCTACTTCTCCTCTACTGTGACAGGATTCTTTATGAAATTTTCAATCCAAGTATGATTTCTCCTGCAAATAATATTACTTACAGGCATACCTTCTGCTTTTACCTGTATATCATTCATTTCTCAGACATTTTGTCATACAGCTAGACTTGAAAATTGCTTTCCTATTGAGCAATCTTTCTTTCTTTCTTTCTTTCTTTCTTTCTCCTTCCTTCCTTCCTTCTTTCCTTTTTCAAACTTTCAATCTTCAGGGAACTCAACCTAGAAATTAAACATAATTTAAGTTACTGAACTCATAGACATTTTGTCCTGGGATTTGTGGCTAGGTTTTCCCCCTCACAGTTCTCAAGGTGAGCCTTGAATCTTTTCCACCTTACTGCACTTCCTTGATCCAGCATCATATATAATTTTCTTCCCCATTGTGTGTTTCATTGTATCTATCATATGCTTCTCTTACCCCTTTTCAATTTATAGTTCACTTCCTTTTTGATATTATTTATTTACAATACTGCTTAATGAAATTTCTAACCAGTCTGCATATAATGCACACTATTACAATTAAAATACATATTTTAATATTTATTTTAATACAGTATAAGCACAGCTAACAATTCAGATAAAAACAATAAGACTGAGCACTGTCAGAGATTATACAAGCTAGGGAAAACCTGTATAAAGAAGTATGTTTTCAGAAAGCATAAGAATTTTTTCATAGTCTTCGCCTCTTGCACAGCACATGGAAGGGTGAGTCCCATTAATGAAAAGACCCATTTCCCAAGATGTTGCATAGTGGACACTCTGTTCATATGGGAACAACTAACTAGGCAGACCTCCTGTGAAACTTTTGAAGGTCAAAATGAGGCCCTTTCAAACTACACAATTATAGTATTATGACTGCATTTTCACTGTCATGGTAACATCCTATGGATTAATGGGATTCGTGAGCCCCTAGATCCCTCTGGCTGAGAATTCTAAATATCCCTCCCTAAATTTCAAGTTCCAGTTTCACTAGGATGGAACTATGGCAGTTAATATATGGGATCATTGGCTATAATATAAAAATATTGAAATCACTCCACTGGGAGCTAGTTAGTTTCCAGACAAGGTACAAAATGTTGGTTATTACCTTTAAAGCCCTACATGGTATCAGTCCAGGTTGCCTTCAGGATCATCTTCTCCCACATAATCTGTTCCATACGCTTGGTCTTCTGGCAGACATTTACTCCAGTCAGCCAGAACTAGGTTGGCAACTGTCAGCCAGATGACTTTTCCTCAGTCATACTTAGGCTGTGGAATGACCTGCAAGAAGAGATTTGTCAGCTAAATATTCTGTCTGAATTTAAAAGAGCATTGAAGACCAGTCTCTTCTGGCAAGCTGATCCAGATGATTTTTAAATTGTGAATTTTAAATGATGAATTTTAGATGTGGATTGTTTTGATATCTGCACATCTTATTTATCCTTTTAAATTGATCCGTGTTTAAAATGATGTGTTTTAACTGATTTTGTTAGTTAGCTAATTGTTGTTCTCCTCCTCAATCTATGGGCATACATGAGTAACAAATAAACATTGTTGTTGTTGTTGTTAGACAAGCGTGTGGTGTAAAAGGGATCTGAGTGTACACTTGGGATGATGATCACCTGGTCCTGTACTGTAGCTAATACACTCCCAGTGCACTCCCACCACCACAGACATAATTGTATAGCAATAAAAAGTGCTGTTCCATTTTGTAAACTTGCACAAAACCTATGTGCAAGTGGAACAGACCTAAAGTAAATGCATTACTAAGTTATCAATACATAGACCACAACGACTGGATCCAGGATGGACACTAATCTCTTACTAAGTAATGTTGGTGATGGACACTTCTAGCCACTGAAGCCAATTAGGCCTCAAGAGTCATAGATGGATGAAGAAGCACCTCCAGACCACATTATTTTTGTAACTTCTTCCAGAACTGGTAAATAACTGTGGACCTGGAAATCACCCACCAATCAAATTTCTCCTTTATCAGAATTCAAATACAGTTTATTCACTGTCTCTCTCATAACATTTCATAGAATCATAAAGTTGGTAGATACTTCAAAGGCCATCTACTCCAACGCTCAGCCATGAAGAAATGTACAGCTAAAATACTACTGAGAGATGGTCACCCAACCTCTATATACAAGCCACCAAAGAACAAGGACCCATCACTCTCTGAGACAGTCTATTCCACTGTTAAACAACTCTTAAAGTTTTTTTTTAAAAAGTTCTTCATAATGTTTAGGCAACTCTCTTATTTTGTAATTTGAATCCATTAGTTTATGTTCTAATCTCCATAACGCAGAAACAAAGCTTGCTCTGTCTTCTACATGACATCCCTTCAGAAATTTAAAAGGGGCTGTCATGCCACTTCTTACTTTTTCCTTCTTCAAGCTATTCATACTCAGTTACACATTTATAACTGCTTTTCCTTTAGAAAAATCTCAAAGCCATTCACAATTAAAAAAAAAAAAGATTCAATCAAATAGTAACTAAAAAGATAAAACTATTAAAACAGTAATCCCATAAAACGGTTCATTAAAAATCAGTGGGTCATTGATAAAATTAACAAGGGGGGGATGGGGGGACAGGAAATTGTCTGGATAAACAGAGAGGCCCTAACATTATGGCCCAAAACAGATGGGCCAACTAGAGTGGCTTCTGACTGCTTTGGGGGCTTGGCTTTTGTACAATGCATGCCTCCGAAGCAGTTGGAAGCCACTCAGTGACCAGCTAATGTGGCACAAAGCTGCCAGCAAGCAGATTAAATCCACTCCTGCCAGCAGCCCATTCAGGATCGCAGTGCTGGCCCACTTCAGGAGTGCACATTCCAGTGGCCATGATGCTGGGCCAATCAGGCCATGGTGCTGGGCCAATTGTGGCTGAAGTGGCCATTTGTTTCACCCCTAAGTATTGCATCTTCCAGTTCAGATGTTGTAAAGAAATAGACAATATACTATATCACCTGATGACCTCACCCAATAGCATTGTTGTTGTTATTGTTGCTGTTGTGGGCCTATTATACTAAAGATATAACAGTGTGTTTTTGGCAATCTTCTTTTTGGGAAGTTACAACTTAAATAAGATCCAAACCACTGTAAACTGGTGCCTTCATAGAGTTGATCTGGCAGAAAGCTTAATAATGAACAAAAATATGAAAATTGATGAAGCAGAAGTAACACAATTCAAACCCCTTTATCTTAGTTCAAAGAAGGCAGTCAGCACAGAGATCATATTGGCTGCTTGGCCCAAAGCAGACAGGTCAAATAAAGCAGCTTCTGGCTGCTTCGGATGTGGGGCATAGAGACTGGAAGCTGCTCTATGGCCTGCTAAGGTGGTCTCAGGATGCTGACAGAAAGAGCACAGAAAGTCTATTCTTTGCTGACAGACAGTTTGAGACCGCGGTGGTGGTCTCCTGTCAGAGCAGACTGTTGGGTCACCATGAATCTGCACCAATTGGGAGTCAACTGGGGCTACTTCACCCCCTTGTCTGCATCAGGTACCCCTTGTACTACATCAGGTACATCCCCTTGTTTGTATCAGGTCGGGGACTTTTTCTACCACGGCTCCTAGACTGAGGAATGCCCTGCCAGAGGAGATCCGTCAGATAACCAACTTAGGGGGGTTGCAGACTGTCAGAAATAGTGTGAATTCAGTCCACTTTTAGGGTTAGGGTTAAGGCTAGGGAATCATGGGGACTGTATTTTATTGTGGCACTAGAGTTCTCTGACAAAGAAGGTTCAATGTCTCAGAAAAATTACAATTCCCATGATTCCCTAGCACTAACCCTAACCCTAAAAGTGGACTGAATTCACACTATTTTTGACAGTCTGCAACCCCAAGTAGATGGCTTTATAAAAGCCATCAAGATGGATCTCTTCCAGCAGGCATTCTCAGAATGATATTTCCCATAATCTCTCCCCCACCATTAGGGAGGCTTTGCGTGCAGCGCGGAAATCTTTCAGTTCTGCACGCATTGCGTCTGCAGAGTCTCGCCCGGCAGAGCTGTTTAGGGTGGTGGGGGAGCTGACAAGGGTTCCTCCTGCGCCGAATCCCCTACTGAACCCGACGACAGCCTGCTGTGAGGCCTTTAATATCTACTTTGCAGATAAAATCTCTCGGATAAGAGCCGACTTAGACACCATTGTTTTGGCAGAATCCGTAGATGAGGCATCCAGGAACTCCGCTGATGACATTTCACTGGATCAATTACAATCTGTGAGTACCGATGACGTGGACAAGTTGCTTGGAATGGTGAGGAAGACGACCTGCCCCCTCGATCCATGTCCATCTTGGCTGGTCGTCCAGGGGGGAGATGCGTTGAAGGGGTTCCTTCGGGACACAATCAATGCATCATTCAGAGAAGGCAAAGTACCATCTTGTCTAAAGGAGGCGGCGGTTAAGCCACTCCTGAAGAAGCCTTCCCTGGACCCCCTGGACAGAAACAACTATAGACCAGTCTCCTTACTCCCTTTTTTGAGTAAGGTGATCGAGAGGGCAGTTGCTTCCCAGCTCCAGGCAGTCTTGGATGAAACCGATTATCTTGACCCATTTCAAACCGGCTTCAGGACAGGATTTGGGGTTGAGACTGCCATGGTTGCTCTGACCGATGACCTCCGCCTGAGTATTGACAGGGGTAGTGTGACCCTGCTAGTGCTCTTGGATCTCTCTGCAGCCTTTGACACTATAGATCATGCCATCCTCTTAGATCGCCTGAGAGAGTTAGGAATTGGAGGCACTGCTCTGCAGTGGTTCCGTTCCTTCCTCTCGGGCAGATCTCAGAGGGTGAGGCTCGGGGACAGTTGCTCATCCAAAATTGAGCTTAATTGTGGCGTCCCTCAGGGCGCCATCCTGTCCCCGATGCTGTTTAATATTTATATGAAACCGCTGGGGGAGATCATTCGGAGGCATGGAGCGCGGTGTCTTCAGTATGCTGACGACACCCAGATATATCTCTCCATGTCCAGATCATCGTCTCAGACTTCAGATGGCGTCTCACCTCTTAATGACTGTCTAAGAGCGGTAATGGGTTGGATGAGGAAAAACAGATTGAAGTTGAATCCAGACAAAACGGAGGTACTCGCAATCACAGGCCCGAAACCAGGTCTGGGAATACAGTCTCCAGTCCTGGGCGGGGTCACACTCCCCGTAAAGGACTGTGTTCGCAGTTTGGGGGTGCTCCTTGACTCATCGCTTCACATGACTAGTCAGGTGAATGCGGTGGTCAGGAGTGCCTGTTATCAGCTTCGGCTGATACGCCAACTGCGCCCTTATCTGGATATGAGGGATCTGGAAACTGTGGTACACGCCCTGGTAACCTCACGTCTGGATTTCTGCAATGCACTCTACATGGGGCTACCCTTGTGCCTAACCCGGAAACTTCAATTAGTACAGAATATGGCAGCCAGGGTAATTACGGGAACATCAAGGAGGGAGCACATAACACCGGTGCTTAAATCCCTCCACTGGCTGCCGATTAGTTTCCGGGCACAGTACAAAGTGTTGGTTTTGACCTTTAAAGCCCTACATGGCTTGGGTCCATCTTATCTTAGAGACCGCCTCTCCCCGTATGATCCCCCCCGCGCCCTGCGGTCCTCTGGGAGGAATCTGTTACAGCCAATAAAAACTAGGCTGTCCCGGACCTCCCAGAGGGCCTTCTCCGCTACCGCTCCCAGACTGTGGAATGGCCTGCCGGATGAGATCCGTCTGATAACCACCCTTGCTGCCTTTAAGAAGGCAGTAAAGACGGATCTCTTCCGGCAGGCCTTCCCAGAATAATATCTGTCCATGGAGAGGGACAACTTGCTCATTGACCACTGACTCCGGATTGAGTTTTTAATTTATTCTTGTGTTGTTTTAATTATTTTTTGGTTTAATCTTGTTTTAAGGGGTGGGTGGAGGGATTATGTTTGGAGAGAATGTTTTTAACTGTGCTGTTTTAAAATGCTGTAACCCGCCCCGATTGCCTAGCAGAGGGGCGGGCTATAAATAAAACTTATTATTATTATTATTATTATTATTATTATTATAGATCACTCCTTTATAATCAGAGTGCCCTGTTTAATTCATATTGCATTTGTAATTTTGTTTTAAGTTAAATGTTATTGTTGTTATGAATTTAATATATATATTGGGGGGGGGGGGTTGAATGTTTTTTGTATTGTATGGGATTGTGCTTTTAGATTGTAAGCCGACTTGATAGCCTCGACTAAAGGTGGGATATAAATAAAATTTTATTTATTATTTATTATTATTTACAGGTAGCTGTTAAGGGTGGTAAGAGAAAAAGATGTTATAATTGTAATCCTGCAGTCCACACCTGACTAAATACCTAGGGATTCAAAGACTAACTGGAAGAACTACTAGGCATTCAAACACCAAAGATAGGGAAACCTGTAAATGTTGCTTTCTGTCATTTTTTTTTAAAAAAATCATGTTAATTCCTTCAAATTTAAGAAAGTAGACTGTGATTTTTTTTGAAATTCTTACAAAAAAAAAATGGTTAAAATATCACTCATTCTGATTTTTCAGCTCATGAAAGATAAAGAATAATATACAATGACCAATGCAGAGAAAGAGAAGATAACTACAAAAAGGAAGAACAATAGATCTATTTCACAAGATGCAGGAAATCAAAGAAAAATTCAAACCAAGGACTGGGACACTCTGTGACAATAAAAATAATATAATTCAAGACAAGGAAGGAATAAAAAGACATTGGCTGCAATACACAGAAGAATTATACAAAAGAAATGACAAAATGAAGGACATATGAAATGAAGAGCCATATGAAGATGAACTCTAAATTCTAAAAAGCAAGCTAGAAGCTGCAACAATAGAAATAATGAAAAACAAATCACCAGGAACAGATTATATTCCAATTGAACTGCTAAAGTCTACACTGAGAGAGTCAACTCTAGTGCTAACCAACATATGTCAGCAGATATGGAAAACAAAATGATGGGCAACAGATAGCAATCAATCAATACACATCCCGATTCACAAAAAAAGGAGATACAAAAGACTGCAATAAGTACAGGATGATAGCACTGATCTCCCATGCAAGCAAAATTATGCTCAAAATTCTGCAACATAGACTCCAATCATACATGGAGAAATCCCAGAGAACCAAGCGGGGTACAGGAAAGGAAGAAACACAAGGGACCACATTGAAAACATACAATGGCTAATGGAGTGCATCAGGGAATTCTAAAAGAAAATCAACATGTGTTTTATAGACTATAGCAAAGCCTTTGACTGCCTAGATCAAGGGTAGGCAACCTTTCCCCTTTAAGGGCCGAGGGACTTCAGCTCCCAGAACCCTCAGCCATGTTGGCCAATAGTCCCATGTTGGCCATAGCTCCTGGGATTCTGGGAGCTGAAGTCCTTCGGCCCTTAAAGGGGAAAATTTGCCTACCCCTGGCCTAGATCATGAAAGGCTATGGAATGCCCTTAAAGACATGGGAGTCCCAACACATCTGATTGTCCTTATGAGAAATCTATACCCAGGACGAGAGGCTACTGTCAGAACAGAACATGGAGAAACAGAATGGTTCCCAATTGGCAAGGGAGTCAGATCTCTTCAACTTGTATGCAGAACATATTAAAAGAAAATGAGGCTTGGACACAGAAGAAGGAGGAGTGAAAATAGGAGGAAGGAATGTCATCAATCTAAGATATGCAGATGACACCATAATACTAGCAGAAAACCTCACAGACTTGGAACATCTACTAAGGAAGATCAAAGAAGAAAGTGCTAAGGCAGGCATAATGTTGAACATAAAGAACACAAAAATAATGACCACAGTGAATTTACACACATTCAACCTAGACAATGAGGAAATAGAAATAGTAAAAGAATCCCCATACCTGGGATTAAACATTAATAGAAATGGGGCCTGAAGTCAAGAAATCAGAAGACTGAAAATGGGCGGGGTGGGGTGGGGTGGCTATGAAAGAACTAGAAAAGATTCTAAAATGTAAAGACATACAACTCAGCACAAAAGTCAGAATCATGCAAGATATCATATTCCCTATTACCATGTATGGATGTGAGAGCTAGATAGTCAAGAAAGAAGATAGGAGGAAAATTGACTCCTTTCAGATGTGGGGATGGAGAAGAGTGTGAGGGTCCCAATGACAGCCAAAAGGACAAACAAATGGGTCCTAGAGCAGATCTAGCTGAAAACCTCTCTGGAAGCCAAGATGACCAAACTGAGGCTGTCATATTTTTGTCTTACAGCAGATTAAGCCAGAAACCTCCCTGGAAGCCAAGATTGTTAGAATATGAATGGGTTATACAGTCAAAGGAGAAATGTGTGTGGAAATTTCTCATGAGAACAGTGTCTACTGAAACAAAGAGAACTCGACAGCAGGTGGTCGAGAAGTCAAAACATAAACACAGTTTCAGCCTGGGAATAGATGAGCAACACATCAACATATGAGCTCATGGGAAAGAAGTCACATGGGGGATGATAGACAGCTAGAGACTGGGTTAAAACAGATCATACAGGCAATATCCAATCAGCATAAGGTTAACACCCAGATGGTGGAGTATGCGAAGGCCCAAGAGTTTCTTTGTTCTCCTGTTTATATATGCAAGCAATATGATTATTCTGGTAGCTGGGTTGTTGTTGGTTTTTGTGTTGTTGGTTTTTTGCTTATGCTTATGCTTGGGAATTGTTTTTACAATGTAACTGTAACTCCTGGATCTGCAAACATGGATATGTAGCTTTTCTATTCTACAACAACAGCAGCAAGATGTGATCCTATAGTGGATTGTATGTTTTCTTTTCTTATTTACTTTATGGAACAATAAAGCTCTACTTTAGATCTACAAGATATGTCTGCATGCTTTTTGTCATGGAAAAAGCTGATGGAGGAAGCTATTTTCTCAGCTCTGCTGCTCTGCACTTCATATCCAAATATTCAACAAGGGTTATGGACTCCAGTCACGTCTTCAACAGCGCAAGAAGCAGAGGAATTTGCCGGGGGAGGCAAGACAGAATGCTTCTGGAACTCGGCAGCTGTAAGTAGAGTAACTGCACTTCTGCATGTTTCAGAGAGCTGTCTGGCCATTTGGGAGAATGTAAAGGCTTTTTAAAGAACTGAGTTCTGGCCTGACCATTTTCCAAGACAGTTTTTTCAAAGAGGCTGGGGGGTGGCAAGCTGCTAAAAGACTCTTTTGTGTGTTAAGTGTGAGTCATAATGGAAGCAGTGAAATTTACGAAATTAATGGACACTAATTACCCCTCCTGGTGTGTTTACACTGAGCCTCTTCTAGTTCGTGAAAATCTTTGGGCGATTGTCCGAGATGGACTGCCACAAGCACCCACTCAAGCAGATGTGGAGCAGAAAGACAGAGCTCGCACAACCCTCTTTTTGGTCATCTCAGAAAATCAATTAAATTATGTGAGGGAGAAAACTTTGGCTAAGGGCATTTGGGATTCCTTGAGGGACATACACCAGTCTGCCTCAGCTTTAGCCAAAATGATGTGGTGCAAAAGACTGTATGGGCAGAAAATGGAGAAAGGTCAATCTCCAGAAAAGCATCTGGAAGTGATGCAGGACTTGTTTAAACAAGTACAAATGAGAGGAGTGGAAATTCCTCCATTACATAAATCGTATATCCTCCTTGGTTCTCTTGCATCAGATTATGCTGACATTTTGCATGGGCTGAAAGGAGTACCTGAGGCACAGCTTACCATGGAGTTGATGGCCTCTAGGGTACTTGAAGAAAGCCAATGACGGAGGTTTGAAGCAGGATTACACAAAAAGCCATCGACAGCTTCAAAGTCCTCAAATGTTTCAGAGGAACATCCCGAGAAATGCAGACAGAGAGGGCAGCAGTTTCCAAGGAAAAGATATGCTTCTACTGCAAGAAAGCAGGTCATTTGAAGTGAGACTGCAGGAAATTTGCAGCAGACAAAAAGAAGAAGAACCAACAATAGCAACACAGAGACTTTGGGGCTAACAAAGGTACTGCAGCTATTACACAGGGCTGTGACAGTGTGACTCAGCAGATGGTGAGCCAAGTCTGGATTTTGGACTCTGGTGACACTGGACATATGGTAAACACTCCTGAACTACTCAGACATAAGAATCCCTCCACAGTAAATTCTGTTGCTCTAGCTGATGGAGCAGCAAGAGAAATCAAGCAGATGGGGACTGTTTGCATTCCTGGTTTTGGTAAATCTTTTGATAATATTTTATGTGTGCCTAAATTACAAAACTGTTTAGTTAGTGTATCTGTTTTGACTACAGAAGGGTATACACTGCAGTTTGTGGGGGATGAATGCATAATTTCCAAAGATGGGGAAGTTTGTGCAAAAGCTTTAAAGAAAGACAGAATGTATTACATGCTAGATAAGGCAGAATGTGCAGCTGTACAAAATGTGCCTTTGTATTCAAACTGTATTCATTATTTTCACAGAGTGATGGGTCGTATTGGTTTCAATCGTCTTGGGAAACTGGAGGAAATATGTCCAGATTTTAAAATGTCACCCTGTTCTAATCACCTGGCATGCTCGGTTTGCAGCAGGATAAAGTTGAAGGCTTTTCCTGTGGCAAAGCATAACAAACGCATAGCTTGTAAACCTTTTGAGATTTGTCATGCTGATATTTCTGGTCTGACAGTGAAGTCACTAGGTGGCAGCAGATAGTTCATGGTGATTGTGGATTGCTTCACCAGGTTTTCTTATATGATGCTTTTGAAAGAAACGAGTGAAGCAGCAGACAGATTTAAAGATTGGTGAACATGATTGAAAGAGAATTTGATTACAAAGTGGGGTCTTTGGTCACAGACTGGGGAGGTGAATTCTTATCTCACAGTTTGGGAAACTGGTTGAGAAAGAAAGGGATTAGACACAATACAACCTCCATCCTCTTGGAGTTCCTCAAGAGGATGGAGTGGCAGAGAGAAGAATTGGTGTCTTAAAGCAGATGAAAGATTGCATGATGTTAGATGCAAATGCACCTGAGATCTCTGGGGTGAGGCAATTCTTTCAGCGAATTTTCTGGCAAATCATACCTGGAATTCGGTTATAAAGAACACACCTTTTCACATGCTTTATGGGAGAGCACCTAATCTGAAATACCTTAGGGTGTTTGGGCAGTATGCAAATGTGTATGTGCCAGCAGCTTTCAGAAAGAAAAATCAATCCAAGTGGAGAAGTTTGATGTTTGTGGGGTATTCTGGAAATAGCTACAGGTTTCATCTTGGGGGTGGAGAAATCTCGCTATCCAGAAATGCCAACTTTGAGAAGCATTCAGGTTGGGACAGATTGCACTCCAACAAAGAAGTTTTTCTTAAGTTGGAGCAGTTAGAAGCACCTACCAGAAATGGAGGTGTTGGTAAAACAGGAGTCAGCTTCTTCAGATAGTGAAGCTAGCACATCAGATCAGTTAACACAAACATGGCCAACTATGTCTAGGATGTCTGAAACAAAGAGACACAGGGATAGAGATCCTCACACAAGTTCTGACACTGAACATGAGGGAGGTAGAACAAAAGTTTTCATTCCAAGGAGAACCCAACAAGTCAGGAAACAACCAAATCATTTTGTTGTACAGGAAGCTAGAGCTTGTACAGTTGTGATTGATTAGTCAGAAAGTTATAGAGATTTGCAGAGTTTTCCTGATGAGTAAAGGGAGAAATAGTTGTCTGCTATGGATCAGGAGTACATGTCTTTGGTAGACAAAGAGGTGTTTGAAATTGTTGAAAGACCTAAAGATCATAAGGTGATTGGTTGCAAATGGGTTTACAAAAGAAAGGAGATGCCTGATGGTAGTCAGAGATACAAAGCTAGGTTGGTGGGAAAAGGTTTTGCTCAGCACAGATTTGAGAATTTTGACAAGACATTTTCTCTAACAGCTAAGCCTGAGAGCCTGAGCTTGGTTTTGGCTTTAGCAGCAAGGAGAGGTCACTTAGTGCAACATTTTGATTTTGAGACTGCATACTTGAATGCTTCTCTTAAGGAAGTTGTGTTCATGAAACAACCTTTAGGTTTTGAACAAGACAGTGACAGAAAGGTGTACAAATTGATAAAGACTTTGCATGGATTAAAGCAGAGTGCTAGAAGTTGGAATCTTTGCATTCATGAAGAGCTTGTGAAGCTTGGTTACAAACACAGCATCGCTGACGTGTGTGTTTACACAAAGGGAGATGTTATGTTGGTGATTTATGTTGATGATTTGTGCGTGGCAGCCAAATCAAAACATGAGATTTAGACAGTGAAGAAGGAATTGTCAAGGAATTTTGTTGTTAAAGATTTAGGTCCTCTTAGATCCTATCTTGGAATTGAGGTGCAATGGACTAAGGGTGGCAGTTGTTTATTGGGTCAGCAGAAGAAGATGGAAAAGCTGATTGAAAAGTGTAGATTGCAAAGTGCAAAAGTAGTGAAAAGTCCTATGTCAATTGGATTTGTCAATGGTGAAACAACTAGAGGGTTTGAAAATCCAGAGTTGTTTAGGAGCATTGTTGGAAGTTTAACGTTCATAGCAAATAACACCAGACCAGATATTGCATTTGCAGTTGGCGTGCTTAGCAGAAAAGCAAATTGTCCGAAAGTTGAAGATTGGACAGCAGTCAAACATTTGTTGAGGTACCTGAAAGGTAGCATAGACAGAAAACTGAAGATACAGAACAGCCAGGTTGGGATGGAATGCTTTGTAGATAGTTCATTTGCTTTGGAATTGCATGACAAAAAGTCAGTTACAGGATTGTTGATCAAGTCTGGAGAAAGTGCAATAATTTGACGTAGTAGAAAACAGGGATATGTAGCACAAAGTACAAGTGAAGCAGAGTTTGCAGCATTGCCAGAGATAGTCAATGAGATACAGTGGATCAAACAGCTACTTCAAAATTTGAATCAGGATTTTTGTGGGTTTTTTCGGGCTGTGTGGCCATGTTCTAGAAGAGTTTCTTTCTGACGTTTTGCCAGCATCTGTGGCTAGCATCTTCAGTTGCTTTCTGGGACGGTCATAGAATCATAGAGTTGGAAGAGACCACAAGGGCCATCCAGTCCAACCCCCTGCCATGCAGGAACTCCCAATCAAAGCATCCCCAAGAGATGGCCATCCAGCATCTGCTTAAAGAACTCCAAGGAAGGAGAGTCCACTACTCTCTGAGGGAGTGTGTTCCACTGTCGAACTGCCCTTACTGTAAGGAAATTCCCCCTAATGTTAAGGTGGAATCTCTTTTTCTGGAGCTTACATCCATTGTTTTGGGTCCTAGTCTCTGGAGCAGCAGAAAACAAGCTTGTTCCCTCCTCAATATTTAAATACGGCTATCATATCACCTCTCAGCCTTCTCTTCTCCAGGCTAAACATCCCCAGCTCCCTAAGTCATTCCTCATAGGGCTTGATTCCCAGACTCTTCACCATTTTAGTTGCCCTCCTTTGGACACGCTCCAGTTTCTCCACATCCTTTTTGAATTGTGGTGCCCAGAACTGGACACAGTATTCCAGGTGAGGCTTGACCAAAGCAGAATAGAGTGGCACTATTACTTCTCTTGATCTAGACCAGGGGTAGGCAACCTTTCCCCTTTAAGGGCCAAGGGACTTCAGCTCCCAGAATCCCAGGAGCTATTGGCCAACGTGGGATTATTGGCCAACATGGCTGAGGCTTCTGGGAGCTGAAGTCCCTCGGCCCTTAAAGGGGAAAGGTTGCCTACCCCTGATCTAGACACTATACTTCTACTGATGCAGCCTAAAATTACATTGGCCTTTTTAGCTTCTGCATCGCACTGTTGTGAACATGAACTCATGTTCAACTTCTGGTCCACCTGGATTCCTAGATCCCTTTCACACTTAGTCTCATTCAGCCAGGTGTCCCCCATCATATATCTGTGCTTTTCGTTTTTCTGCCCTAAGTGCAGTACTTTACATTTCTCCGTGTTGAATTTCATTTTGTTAGCTTTGGCCCAGCTTTCTAGTCTGTTCAAGTCATTTTGAATTTTGATCCTGTCCTCTGGGGTATTAGCTACTCCTCCTAATTTGGTGTCGTCTGCAAATTTGATAACTATGCCCCCAATACCATCATCCAAGTCATTAATAAAGATATTGAATAGCACTGGGCCCAGGACAGAGCCCTGTGGCACCCCACTGGTCACTTCTTTCCAGGTTGAAAAGGAGCCATTGTTGAGCACCCTTTGGGTTTGGCCAGTCAACGAATTACAAATCCATGTAACAGTTACTTTGTCTAGTCCACATTTTACCAACTTGTTTGCAAGAATGTCATGGGGAACCTTGTCAAAGGCCTTACTGAAATCAAGATATACTATATCGACAGCATTCCCTTTATCTACCAAGCTGGTAATTTTATCAAAAAAGGGGATCAGATTTGTCTGCCATGACCTGTTTCTCTGAAACCCATGTTGACTTTTTGTGATTATGAAATTACCGTCCAGATGTTCACAGACTCTCTGTTTAATGATCTGCTCCAGAATCTTTCCTGGTATTGATGTCAGACTAACTGGACGATAATTGTTGGGATCCTCTTTTTTCCCCTTTTTGAAGATGGGGACAACATTTGCCCTCCTCCAGTCCAGGCACTTCCAGTGCCATGGTAGGACTTTCAGCCTCCTCCAACTCTGACTTAGGCTCATTATTCTCACTTTTCTCTTGTCTGTCTTCATACAAAAAACCCACATCATCTAGGCAGAACATGACATTCCACAGGTTTAGTCTGCATTTTATAGACACTGACTAAAGTGCTGAATTATTTTATATACATTTTAATAATAATAATAATAATAATAATAATAATAATAATAATAATAATGTATTAGTTTAATTTTAAAATATATACAAACAAACATTAATAAGAATATGAAAGAATAAATCTATTAAAAGGAAGAAATACATTAAATAATATCTACAACAACCACATACATTGATTAAATATAACATACAATATATCATAAATAGTATACATGATGACATTTAACTTTCTGTAACTTTAGTAATGCATTGACTTCCATCTTTTAATCTATCAAATTTGTCATATAGTTGAAAAAAATGAAATCATTTCCGAGATTGTTTCACATTTATCTGATACATTTTTTTTAAAAAAAAAACCCACACAAAATGAAAATTAAATCTTTGATTTTGTCCTAATCTCCCTGTATCCATCAAGGAAATAATAATTTCCACATTTCCATGGCCTTGTTTATAGTAACTACCCTTTTCTCTGTTATATGTGTGTCTAAGATTATCCTGTCTAACCATATTTGTAGTCAAGCTACCTCATTCCTGTTCTAAATAAATAAGCACCTTTCTCCAATCTTCTAAGAAACTGTCTGATTTTCATCTTTTACTTTTCTTGTCATCCCATCCAGATTTAAAACTTCATAGAGTTTTAGGAATCATTCCTCTATGTTAGTTACTTTTTAGTTTTTCCACCCTTTAGCAAACACCTTTCTGGCAGAAGATATCATGTAGAACAGAACACAACCATTGTTTTTTCCCCCAACTGATTATCTATCATATTTAACAAAAATATTTCTGGTTTGAATGTTAATTTTATCTGCATAATTTTATGAATTGCTCTACAAATTTTCTTCCAGATTTTTTTTTGCTTCTTTGCACCTCCACCAGATATGAAATAGCATCTGTTTTTTTCTTTGTGCATTTCCAGCATTTATTGTTAGTATTACCATAGATTGTATATATTTTTTTCTGGTGTCAAGTACCACGTGTAATATATTTTATAGTAATTCTCCCTTATATCTTGACATAAATTATGGTTCAATCTTTTGGTCCAGGTTATTTCCCACTATTCCAAATCCAGTGCTATGTTTTGAGCCCAGGTCACCATATTCTCTTTCACAATTTCATCCTTGGTGTAATGATTTAACAAAAACTTATATCATTTTGATATTGTTACACTTTTTTTTACCATAACATTTCATCCAATTCAGTCTTTTTGATTTCTATTCCAATTGTTTTAACATCCTTCTTATATCTCTCTTTCAGTTGAAGATATACAAACCAATTATTCACTTTACCTTCATTTCTTAACTCTTCTAATTATTTCATTTCAAGAGATCCCTGATGTTAAGTATACCATCATATTTCAACCACTTGTCATTTCCTCATGAATCTGTTCTAAATAAAGCTTCATGTGGGAGATCCATAATGGAATTTTAAGACAAATTACTTGTTCCAGACCAAAAGTAATGATTTTCTAAGAAAATGATTTTTAAAATTTCTGTTCACTTTTGTCATAAAATAAATAGGCATGCCAGCCAAATCTGAGATTTGTGCTTTCTAATTTAAGTAAGACCTTATTCTCTAGGTCTAACCAATCTTTCAACCAGATTAGACAGCATGCATCATAATGCAGCTTAAAATTTGGACAGGCCAATCCTCCCCTCTCTTTGGAGTAAAATGCTGAATTATTTTAATGATTGGTTTTACCACATTGGATTGCTATTTTAAACTTCATATTAAAACCTGGAGATGATTCACTGTCCCATTGACATGGAAGTTACTGGTTATCATTGATTCCCTAATTTCTATAGGAGATATCAGACAAATATTTATACGATTGAACTAAGAAATCTACAGTATGATCTGTCATGGTCATGCTACACCAGGCAGATATTATTTTTGGTCTAAGGCTTGCACAGTATCATTAAAAAGAAAACACAACCACAAGAACATATCTCGCATCAAGAATGTGTGAATGTGTCACCCACAAGGCAATTGCTACTTTTGGGTGTTCTGCTGAAAACAATTTTAATGAGAAGGACATAATATAACATTAAAAGTGATTTCTGTTCCATAGAACAACAGCCTAATGACTCACGATGAAACTTTGTAGTGTGCCCTTTCTTATCTCACTCAGCCTAATGCATATGATAGTCAAATAGTGTAGAGAATAAAGGTATTCCCCATTGACAAGGTTGTCAAGTCATGTCTTAGCATGGGGGTGGTGCTCATCTCTGTTACTAAGCCAAAGAGCCAGTGTTATCAGAGACTACTCTGTGATCATGTGTCCAGCATGATTGCACAGAATGATATTTACCTTCCCACTGAAGTGGTACCTATTTATCTATTTGCATTTGTATGTTTTTGAACTGCTAGGTTGGCAGAAGCTCGGACTAGTGACAGGAGCTCACCCCATCATGCAGCACCTGGGCCTCAAACTACCAACCTGCCGATCTTGCAATCAACAGAGTCAGCATCTTAACCACTTGAGCCACTGCATCCCAATCAGTGCATCTTGCATCCCAAGAGAATACGTCCTTGAATTTTAAAACATAGACATACACATCACTTTAATTTTGCATTAATAAAATATCCAACTTTAATTTGAAATAGCAAACTTCTGTGAGATTTCTAAAACAAACCTGTATTTTGGGTTTAATTAGGCTAACTATTAAACATATATAAAAAACCCCTAAACAATACTGAGGGACAAATGATTCCCCAGAAGTTTCATTATCAAGTATCCTCATCCTGCACAATGCTGATCATAACACTGGTAGAACATTTATCAGTTATGCCCCAGTGTTTTGACTTCAGAATTGAGGTCACCTCCTAATGGAGTCACAGGAATGTCAGGGGCAGAAGTCAATCATTTGTGTCTGTAGCTTGCTGAATATCAGTCTTTAAAAAAGCATTGCATCTGAAGCCACTGAAATCCCATGGCATTCTTCAATAGGCTAATTTGAAATGATGGCCCAATCCAAGTGCAGTTGCTGTGACCACCATTAGATGTAGCTGTCTAATACTAGAGACAATTGTAATAATAATTTGTCAGTACCACCATCATCAGATTTTATTTTGATGAGGTACTTCAGATTTGACACCGGAGTGCACTGATCTATTGACATGAACTATAGCACTTGAGCTCTCTAATGTAAAACTCCTAAGAGCCTCATTAAGCTATAATCCCAGGGTTGCATAGAGTGGAATAATGACAGCTAAAAATCAAAGTGCTGTGTAGAGGAGTTACACACATTCAGAGCACTAACCTCTTTATAGATCTGTAATTTGTTGAAGAAAAAATAATACACATTTGACTCATACATAACTCTGGTGCATTGGCGATGAGGAGATACATTATTTATTGTTGGCTTGGCAGACATAATTTTGTCATAATGACATTCATTCATTCTGTTATGATGGCTGGCCTCTTTTGAGTCCCTGCCATGGCCCTGGACTGGTAGGAACCCCTATCGCCATAGATCCAAGGTGAGCACATCACATGCGCACCTGAAAGGTCACATCTGCACTTACAAGGCCCAGGAGCTGCAAAGCAGGACATTCACACCTAGAAGATTTATGGGAACCAGTCAGGATGTGTCCAGCTGAAGATGAGATAACATTAACATCCCATCTCCTCTCCTTGGAAATTGTTTACTTCAAAGATTAGGAATCAGAATCCTTTGATATACAATAGCAACTCTTCACCTCAGGCTAGGTATAAGGGTATAAAAGATCCCCAAAATCTTAGGCAAAGGTGGTCTGGTTAGGTTTCATGGTGCCACTATGCCACTGTGAACACTGACTAGTGTCCTAACTCTTTCCGTTGTCCTTTTCCCTTTTCATAACAGTTGAGTCTATCCATCTTCATTTATCCTTGGAGCAACCCTTCAGGTTATTATCACCATTAGAAAGCCTTGTGTTTCCTCTCCAAGGTCACTACTTTATTCCTAAGTTCTTGTGTGTATGAGTGTATGGTAGCGTGCCTTTGTATGTTTGAATCCCCAAATAAATTACAGTTCATTGGAAAGCTTTTTCTCTATCAGTCTACTCCCTAGCTACCTCCATAAACATAGGATAAAAGATCCCATAGAGGCTTGGACTTTAGTAATTCCCCAAGTTCAAGTCCTTTACAATTCATTCATTTGTTTATTGCATCTAGTGTTCAAAGCAATAATCACAGCAATCTTCACAACAGCCCTGAAAAGTAGGTAGGCATTGTTTTCCCAATACTGTAGAACAAGAAGGTAAGCTTTAGAAGCAATCACATATCCAATGCTCTCATGGTGAGCTTGAAACAGGCAACCACCTAAACTAAAGATTTTCTTAGCAGTAGAACCTCATTCTTAGAAGTGATTTTATTTATGCATGCTAGCACTTTTAAAGGGGCCTAAATACCCTAAAGGCACCAGATGCCCTCTGACATTGGAAGCTAAGCAGAGGTTAGTACTTGGACAAATATCAGGTATTGGAGGCTATGGGCCTTTGCAGACTGCTAGAAATAGTGCAAATTGAGTCCACTTTAAGGGTTAGGGTTAGTGCTAAGGAATCATGGGAATTGGTTTGTTTTTTTTCTGAGACATTGAGCCTTCTCTGTTAGAGAGCTCTGGTGCCACAATAAAATACAGTTCCCATGATTCCCTAATCCTAACCCTAACCCTTAAAGTGGACTCAATTTGCACTATTTCTAGCAGTCTGCAAAGGCCCTCTGTTTCAGAAGAAGGAGCTGGTAAAACCACCTCTTATTCCTTGCCTAAGGAAACATTTGAATTCAACAGGTACGGTAACTAGAAGGCACACACACAGAACACACAGAGGTGTCAGTCCTATGTCATTAAAGTTAATGGGAACTGATGTCAGCTGGGTGGAATTTTATTTAAATGGAGGGTATGCATTCTAAATTTTGCATAACATGCATTGAAATAAATGCAAACATATTCATTTTCTTGGATGTGCTCATTCTTTTGGAAGTAATCAGAAGCCAAACAAATTTCTACAGAAAGCTGTTCTCCTGATGGGGCCATTAAATGATTACTCAGACAATAGAATGCAACAGTCTAAAGCCATTAGTGCAGGAGGGATGTTAGAAGACTTCAACATACAGCAAATAAAACTGTTTAGATAGTGGCAAAAATGCAAGAGATTTCATCATTCATTGCTTTTGTATTTTGCTAAAATTTAGTGGTGATGGGCAGTAACATTGCAACCAGCTTTGTTTAAAGGTCCAATGCTAAGAATTGAAGCACTGAGTCAGATGGCTGTAGCAGCTGCCATCTTCATTATCCCACCATGGCTCGGGCGTCCTGTTAGCAGTGTCAGAGTCCATAGTGAGTGAACCATCAGTAAACATACCAGTCAAGAATAGTGCAAAGCCAGAGTCAAGATAAAATTCTACCAGAAAGTTGCACAAACCAAAGGAAGAGTATCCAAAATAAAAAATAATCAGGGTCTAACCCAGAACTCGAGAACAGAAGGTCTGCAGGCTTCATACAGCCCCTGAAATTCAGTTTCATGGACCCCAGAAACCCCAAATGCTCACAAAATGTCCTCAATGTAATAGTTTTCCACATTGTTCCTGACTCCCAGTAACCCTGCCAAATGCAAAAATGTGATTAAAAATTATCCACATTATCTTTGACAGTTCTGTACAAGAAGGGTATTTAGCAAGTGTAGCTTGCCATTTAACCACATCAGCAAAAATCTGTTTAACTGCACAACTATTAAATTCACAGGAGCCATGTCCTCCTTTTCATGTGGCCACTTTAATGCTGTGAAACATGTGCTAAGAAGTAAGGAATTTATTTTCCAGGAATTATTACAATACAAAATTACCAGCACTACTGGCATTTAAGCTTATCATATCTTTTTCAAGGGTCTACTTACCTCCTAATAAAACTTTTGATTATAAAACACCTGAGCAGGGGTGATAGGAGGGGAACCCAACTGTGTAAAATATTTTCATAATATTTTGCCTACATGACTGGCTGTTTGAGAGATGTTGTGGTTAGCACAGCACTAACATGAATGATAATGCTATGCTTATTGAAAGAGAAGCCACTACACTGAAAATAATTACCTCCCCAGAGCATAATGTGTCCTCCACTGAACATTGTTTGTGTGTTTTGGGATGGTTTTCTTTGCAGGCTTGTCAGAGAGCTGTTAATTTTCATGAACATTTGGAATGGAGAGGGGAGAAGCCAAGCAGTCCCTTTGATTTTGGAAAATAGGTTTGGATTGGGCTCTGTACTTCTGCTCTCACAGTGAAAGGTTCCTCAAGAGGATTTACATGTTGAGTGACTCATATTTGATTGAAGACTCAAGGAAGTAATTTGGAGCTTATCACAGAAAAAAATAATATTTACATTTTGCATTTAGCAAGGAAAGTAGCTGGTGTTCTCACAAAAGGGAAAGGAAGACCCAAAAGGGAAAGGAAGACCCAGCCATGGCTATCTGATTGTTTGATACATCTGAAATATGTTTGTCACCCATGCTTTGCCAACATAAGAGGGGTCACTCAAAACTGCATCTTTGCCTATCTACCACACAGCAACTCTTAAAATATAATTGAATATCACACAAAGTTGATACTGCATTAATGATGCTCATTTGAGAGGAAATGGAAGGGATGCCTCATTATTGTAGTACTAACCACAAAGCTAAAAGCATTCAGGTATGAATTTCCTTTCACTATGAAACATGCAGTGTGGTGTAGTGGTTTGATAAACTATGACTCTGGAGACCAGGGTTATAATTCCCACTTGGCCACTGAAACCCGTTGAGTGCCTTTGGGCAGGTTACAGTCCCTTAGCCTCAGAGGAAGACAAAAGCAAGCCCCCTCTGAACAAATCTTGCCAAGACAATACCATGATAGGTTTGTCTTAGGGTGGTAATAAGTTAGAAATGGCATACAACAACAAATGAGTTTAATTCCAAGTAGAAAGTTGAACAATAAAGAATGATATACCTGCACAATTAGTGGATATTGTACTTTGCAATGCATTGTCTTCTTGGGAATAAGGTTCACTGAAGTCAGTGGGCTCAGGGACATAGGTAGCTATAGGGTAGAGGAATGAAGGGAATGTACTCTAAATAAGAATTCTGACCCCCAATGGAAATTTCCTCTAGTTCCCAAATGAAACACTGAAAATAATTAACAGCTAGAACTCTGAGATTTGTTGTGTTTGCATTCCTTTGGCAATTTTGCTTGTTGTTTTTCTTTGGATATATTTCTAAATGTCCATTTGACATAACTTACTGCAATGCTAGAAACATTGGGGTTGATGGAAAATTTCATTGGGAAAACAGAATTCTTATTTGAGGGAAAACATCCTCATTTTCTCCCCCTTGCAGTTACACTCCTGGAGGGGCTTACATCTAAAGAAGCACGGTTACCTATTTACCGATAATGCTCTACATTTATACACCTGTAAAGCCATCCACATTACTAAGCATTTTTGTCTTTCCTAATAAGCCATGTCTTTTCATGATATAAGTATGACTGTCTCAGTTTAGTCATCTTGGCATCTAGGGAAAGTTCAGGCTTGATTTGCTCTTGAACCCATTTGTTTGCCTTTTTGGCAGTCCAAAAAAAATATCTATAAAACTTTCCTCTAGAACCACATTTCAAATGAATTGATTCTCTATACATAGAATTCAGAAATACAAAAGCATGGAGAATCTTGATTTTAGTTTTCAGTGATGTATCTTTACACTTGAAGATTTTGTCTAGTTACTTTATAGCTGCCCCTCCAAGTCCTAGTCTTTCTCTGATTTCTTGGCTACTGTCTCCATTCAGCTTTATGAGTGAGCAAAGGTTTGGAAACAATTTCAGTGTTTTCATCATTTACTTTAAAGTTATGTAAATCATCTATGGTCATGATTTTTTATTTTCTTAATGTTCAACAGTAACCCTGATTCTGCATTTTCTTCTCTTTAAGAATAGCCTCTATTTTGTTTCAATCAGGGTTAAACATTTTGCTTAAACATCATGTTTCTTTCACAAGATCCAGGAAATCAAAGGAAAATTCAAACTAAAGTCTGGGACAATCTATGACAATAAAAATAATATAATTCAAGACCAGGAAGGAATAAAAAGACATTGGATGCAAAGACAGAAGAATTATACAAAAGAGATGACAAAATGAAGGACACATGGAATGAAGACCCATATGAAGATGAACCCCAAATTCTAAAAAGTGAGGTGGAAACTGCAATAAAAGAAATAGCAAGAAACAAATTAAGAACAAATGATATTCCAGTTGAACTGCTGCAATCCACATTGACAGAGTCAACTCTAGTGCTAACCAACGTATATCAACATATATAGAAAACAAAGCGATGGGCAACAGATTGGAAGAGATCGATATACGTCCCCATCAACAAAAAGGAAGACACAAGAGACTGCAGCAACTATAGGACCATAGTTGTATCTTTTCACCCTATCTGTTCAACTTGTATGCAGAACATATTAAAAGAAAATGAGGCTTGTACACAGAAGAAGGAGGAGTGAAAATAGGAGGAAGGAATATCATCAATCTAAGATATGCAGATGACACCATAATACTAGCAGAAAACCTCACAGACTTGGAACACCTACTAAGGAAGATCAAAGAAGAAAGTGCTAAGGCAGGCATAATGTTGAACATAAAGAAAACAAAAATAATGACCACAGAGAATGTACACACATTCAACCTAGGCAATGAGGAAATAGAAATAGTAAAAGAATTCCCATACCTAGGATCAAATATTAATAGAAATAGGGACTGCAGTCAGGAAATCAGAAGAAGAATGATAATGGGGAGAGTGACTATGAAAGAACTAGAAAAGATTCTAAAATGCAAAGATATCCAACTCAGAACAAAAGGTAGAATCATACAAGCCATTGTATTCCCTATTACCATGTATGGATGTGAGAGCTGGACAGTTAAGAAAGAAGACAGGAGAAAAATCAATTCATTTGAGATGTGGTGCTGGAGAAGAGTGCTGAGGATCCCATGGACAGCCAAAAGGACAAACAAGTGGGTTCTAAAACAGATCAAGCCAGAGATATCCCTAGAAGCTAAGATGACAAGACTTAGACTGTCATACTTCAGACACGTCATGAGAAGAGAGGACTCTTTGGAAAAAGCAATAGTACTGAAGAAAGTGGGGGGAAGTAGGAAGAGAGGAAGGTCACATGCTATATGGATGAACTCTATTAAGGAGGTCACGGGTATGGGGTTGCAGGAATTAAGCAGAGCAGTAGAGGACAGAGAGTCTTGAAGATGTCTCATCCATAAGGCCATCATGAGTCGAGATGGACTCGAGGGCAGTTAACAACAAAAATGGCCTCTCCTATTCTGGAGACAGTAAAGTATTGTATGACATGACTGATCTGTTTGTTTGTTTGTTTCAACCCTGAAAAATATCTTACTAAGATTTTATGTTATATCAGACCTCAGTATCCTGAAAAGTTGTAAATCATTGCAATTCTTTATGTTTATCAACTGACAACTCTTCTTTCTATACCAGCATGGTGTAGTGGTTCAAGTGCTGGACTAGGGCTGTAGAGACCAAGGTTCAATTCTAACTTGGTCATGGAAATCCACTGGATGATCTTGGGCAAGTCACACTTTCTCAGCTTTAGAGGAAGGCAATGGCAAACCTCAGAATATTTTTTCCTAAGAAATCCCTGGGATAGGTTTGCCTTAATTTTGCCATAAGTTGGCAATGACTTGAAGACACACAACAAAAACAATTTCCTAAGTGTGGGACAAACTTGAGAGGATGAAGGGAAAGTAGCTGTATCCTTTGTAAACTACTAATATTTGAAAAAGGAACTGAAGTTGACTGAATACTTTCCTTCTAATACAATCTGCTGGCTGTGAAGATGGCAGCATAAACATATCTCTTTTCTGTTTCCTTGCCTAATAACTAAGTGTTAAGAGAGATAAAGCAGAATAGGTTGGTGAATAATTTACAAAGAATGGAGGAAAGATGTCAAAGGATAATAAATCAGCAACAAGTTATTTGTGAGATGAAGAGAGTCAGAGGATGAAAATGACTTTTCCAATCAAAATGATGGAAGAAATGGGGAAAGTAAGATGGCCTCTGAAGAAAGTAAAACTGCAAGAGGCAGTAAAGAGGGAGATAAAAGGAATTCAAAAATAGTAGATTATTTTAAGCAATTAAATAAGAATTCCAAGCTGATCTTGCTAAGGAGCTCAGGCCATCAAAAGAAAAGCTGAAGAAACTAGATAAGTGATATAAGCAAAACAGGAGGAGAAGTAGTGAAGTTGAGCATAAAACAGAAAGAAAAACAAAAGGCAGAATGAGATTAGAACATTACAATGCAAGCTGTACAATCAGAAAAACCTAGATTGTCATTTGAACATTGACATTCACAGTTTCCCTGAAGAATAAAAGCAACATAACCACTCTAAAATATTTATTTATTTTATAAATAAAACATTTATATCCTGCCTTTCTCTCAAATGGGATTCAAGGCACCTTACAATATTTTGAAAAGCTACACCTAAAACACTAATGCACAAAAGTTAAAGTAATTAAATGTTACTATTATTTAAAAACATGCTAGAAAATAGCTAAAACACTTAAACATATTTAAAATGTGGTTTCAATAATAGTAAGGTAAAATAAAAAAACATTATAATATGTGGTCTCTTGAAATAGCTTGGTATGATAATGCAAACATAAATTCTATCAAGTTTTAGCAGAAAGACACCCCCTGACTTGTCGGGAAGGGTTTCTTGTTGCATCGGCCATTTTAGGACAAGAGACGCCTGGTTGTCTAGGCACGCAGGAATTCCCGCCTTAATTCCTGTGCGCCTGACCAATTAGGTGTTGCTTAAGTTGTCTCAAGGCACACTGGGAAATTTTGTGGTGCTTATGCCATCGTGAGATTTCCTGAGGGATTTTGGGCTATATAGCCCTATGCTGCCACATGGCAGCAGCCATTTTAGAGCTGTAGCTGAGCAAGTCACTTCCCTCTGCTCCATTCTTTGGCTATTTGGCTTGGCTTTGCCTAGTGGATTCTTGGCTTTGCTGCTTATTCATTCTGGTTACTTATTCTTCTTGCACAGTGGGAGTTGTTAATTCAAGCCTCCCATGCTTTTTTTGGTGGAAAAGGCCAGGCAAGACCTTCGGGCCGGTCGCCTCGGGCCTGGAGGGTGGCCTGCACACCTCCAACACTCGGTTGGCTTACCACTGGGCCAAGGCGGGTGCTGCGTCAGGCATTCTCCGCCGGGTGCATGGACCCTGCGCTTGATCACAGGCCCAGCAGCACCCCGGTCACTCCAGACTGGTAAGGTCGGGACCCTATTTTACACCTCTCCCCAGCAGTGTGGGGTGTGAAGGCAACAATTGTCTTAGGACTCTTGTGGACACCTTCCCCCCCTGTTTGGTGGTCACCAGCGACGCTTCCTGGCTGTTTGCATCTCTTGTTGAGACTTGGGGAAGGGCGGCCTTTGGCCTGGTAGTAGTCATCCAAAGTTGGGTGATTGTTGCAAGGACCCGTGCTTTACAATTACGTGGGGAATGATGCCCTGCTGTAAGTCTCAATCTAAAAGGTGTGCAGCCCCGGCTGCGCCAGGCTCTAGTCACTCTGCTCCAAAAAGGCCTGGGCAAGACAATACAGGCCTGTGTTGCGGTCTGTAATCAGCTTGCCCAGAAGGGGCTTCAGGCTACAGCCACCAGCCTTTCGGCCAGCACTTCTGCTAACCCTGACACAGATGTGCTGCCCCCTCGTTCTACACCTGACTCTCAGGTAATTGATGCAACACCAGGTCCTTCAGTGGTTTCGGCTATAGATGTTGGACAACCAACTATAGCCGATGTTTGGGAACTCCTGAAAAGGGTCCCTGGTGTGGAGATTCAAGATGCTGCTGCGGTGAGCCCACTGTGGCAGATTTATATAACCTCTTGCAAGGAGTGGTTCTTCCAGGTGGTGGTGCAATGGTGCAGACCTCAGAAGCGCAGAGGAGAGACCAGGCAGCTGTTGCTGTGTCTCTGCCTGACACCCGAGCTGTTGTGGGGCCACACTTTGGGGGACCTGTGCAGTTGGCTGGTGATGCTTCCCAGCAAGCTTCAACATCAGGTTTGTCTCCTTCTAAGCCTTTGCATGCGAATTGGCCCACCTTGGTATGGGCTCCAAGTGGCCAGGTTAGCCAGTGTTTGGGGTTGGAATGCCCCATAAAATTTTCTTCCAGGTGGTGGTGCAATGGAGCATATCTCCAAGGCAGAGAGAAGAGAATAGGCAGATGCCTCTGTGCTCAGCCTGACACCCAAGCTGTTGCGGGGCTACACTTAAGGGGGACCTATGCAGCCAGCTGGTGATGCGTCCAAGCAAGCCTCAACATCAGTTCTCCTGGCTCCGGCAGCTGACTCCCAAGGTGGCGACACTGCCATTGGAGGTACCAACACTTCTATGGAGCTTTTAGGGACTAGAAATCGTCAGGGTGATACTAAATTCTATTGCCCCATCTGCACGTAAGTCCTATCAGATAGCTCTGAATGCACTTAGTCAAATTTTGTAGGAAATTGGGAAGGAGGAGGCCTGGCCTATTAAGTGCTGCATTTCATAGTTCATCTCAGGCAAACTGGTTTGTCGCCTGTTACCATTAGGGGCAGGTTGGCTGCCCTGGAATTTTACCCCAGGGCTAGAGGATGTTATGGTCCTACCACTGATTTCAGGGTTAGGTGAGCTTTGGAGGGTTGGACCAAAAAAGCATTATTAATCATGGTTTATTGTATGGTTCATGGAAATAAAACCTGATATTACTCTCACTGAAGAAAAGGAAAGAATTCATAGGACTGCCACAATAAACAGGGGCTTGTCTTATCAGCCTTATAAAGATTATTCAAGAGACATAATTACCCAGTTTGCAAGATACCCAGAGAAAACATGAATTTATAAAGCCTTGTGCAGTAACAAGATGAACTTGACATATAAAGGGAAGAGAACTGTGGCAGCAGAATCACTAAGGAAAAAAAATCAGGATGTTAACTGCAGACAAGATCCTTAAGGGAGGTTGATGTTGTGTCCAAATGGGGCTTTCCTTTTAAAACTGTGGTCCAGAGCAAGGAAGGAATTTTGGTAGCCTCCACAAAAAAAGAAGCTGCTTGAAATCTGTAGCTGGAAGTGAAAATTCTGGACAGGGTTAGATCAACACGCTAAACATAGCAAGAAGAAATGAACCAAACAGCTGCTGGGAGCTGGAGGAGGATGAAAACTAGAAGTCAACATTAATTGCCAAGGTCACTCAAAGGAAAGATAAAGCATTCAGTCTGTAATTGAGTAGCATGGCTATATATTTAGAGTAGATACAAATAGCCATGAAGTTATGAAGTTTAAAAAAGCAAGGATTGAATTAAGTCACTGGATGTTAATTTTTTTCATCAATATTTTTGTGTTACTTAATATTTATGTATTCTTTAAGAAGAGATTATAAGATGTTGTTGTAAATATTTAAATCTGTTTATCTGTTGAGTGAGGAAATTAATAAGACTTCCCTATCATGTTGATAAAACTAGTAATGTAGAAAGGGTAAAAGAAGAATTTGACCATAAGAGAGACATGACCCCTTGGTTTGTTTGAGATTACTTGGGATCCATTTATTGCTTACATTTCTAGTGGCAATACTGGATTTAAACCCCATTTAGAGCAAGAGAGATTTTTGTAAAAACGAGACTGAAGGTGTTGACTACCATATAATTTACAAATGTGCTCATTTGTGCATTTGGAGCTTCTGGTAACACTGCTGTTTTGAGCTCATCAGGTCAGTTAATTACTGTGACTTTGGGCCTTTGCAGACTGCCAGAAATAGTGCACATTAAATTGAGGCACTGCCCTGGATCAGCGCTAGGGAATCATGGGAACTGTAATTTATTGTGGCACCAGAGCTCTCTGACAGAGAAGGCTCAATGTCCCAGAAAAAAATACAACTCCCATGACTCCCTAGCACTGAACCAGGGCAGTGTCTCAATTTAATGTGCACTATTTCTGGCAGTCTGCAAAGGCCCTTTATCTGTTTTTTTATTTTATCTTAACTCTTCCATTTTTTGTCATTTTTATCATTTTATTGTTTTCACTTTTTAAAAATATAATTTTACTGCTTCACTTCTGGTCCCTTTGTTTTTTTTTATTACTTTAAAAACCACAGCATGGTTTACTGGTTTTTTGCCAACTATTCAGCCTCTGAGAACTCTGCAATTAATGGACAGCCTTGTGTTTTGAAAAACAATTAACAATACTTTTGGGGAAAAGCTGTGAGTTATAGCCTGCTTAGTTGTTTTTTGGTTTCACTTTTCCATGTGTCTTAGTCATGGATTTACAAGTAGAACGTGCAAGTTAATGGGACTCTCTTCTCTATCCACATTTGATTTACCAAAGAGAAAGAGAAAAAGACAGATTTTTTTACCTTCTTTTCACCTAAAAGTGAACCAGCAGAATACCCCAAAAAGTTTAGTTAAAGCTAACCAAAATCCACATGATTGGACAATAGATTCTCCTTGGAGAAAGACAAAAAGTTTTGTAAAATATGAGGATTGTTTGTCTGAAGTGGATTTGGCAATGGAAATAGCCAAAGCTGAGTGCATAGCTAGTTCAACCCAGCACTCTTCTCAGCATCTCGTAAGTAACAGTAGCAAGGTTAGAAGGGGAAAGCCTCGAGGAAATAATAAGCAAATAGATCAAATGACTCTAAAGCATTTTGCAACTGAGCAAAATAATATACCGAATGTTGCTGCTGCTACTGCTGCTGAAGCTTCAACAAACAAAATGCATATCTCTAATACAGAAGATCTTTGAATATATTGATAGACTTATTAAGAAATAAATGGTTTTTTTCTCAAGAAACAAACAAGTTAGAAACAATCTTGATTTTTTTTTTATCAGAGTGTTATATGCTGTGATAACTTTAGTAGAAATTCATACAAGAAATGAAAAAGCAATGCTTCAGTCTGTATGTCCTAGCACCTGTGAGAAGGGTGTAAATACGGTCGACTTTAAAGAAGGCTGTAGAAAGATCATCTAATATTAGTAAATTTTCCAAAACCAAGAGGCTTGATGTCACAATTCCAACATAAAGTACACTTTGCAAAGGCCATTGGATCGACTTACACTTAGATATTAAAGTAATGGACATTTTAAATATAGAATATCCCTTCTACAATTATCACCGAGCCTGCGCAATTATGACTTTTAAGAATTAGCAAATCTCTAACAATATATATATATATATATAGAGAGAGAGAGAGAGAGAGAGACAAAAAAAATCAAATTTACTGAAGTGAGCATGATGGAAATACATAGATATTTTAAGAACATGATTATTACCCCACTTTTCAAAAAGAGCCTACAGTTTCCCCACAACTGTAAGACTGGAATATTGATAAACTTAGAGCAGGGGTAGGTAACCTTTCCCCTTTAAGGGCCGAGGTACTTCAGCTCCCAGAAGCCTCAGACATGTTGGCCAATAGTCCCATGTTGGCCAATAGCTCCTGGAGCTGAAGTCCCTCAGCCCTAAAAGGGGAAAGGTTGTCTACCCCTGATTTAGAGAATCCTCAGTCAGACAATATCTATACTAAAGGAAGCACCATGCAGAAATGTAAGGACCAATTTACAGTTGAGGAACAATCTTTGATAAACTCCTTCTCAGTTCTCTCTACAACATCTCAGGAAGAAATCTTCAACAAATTAACTAATTTGTGTGATACTCCCATTGAAATGCAACTATCAGAGGAAGTACTCAGCACAGCAACAAATAAAAGCCCCTCAATTAAAAGAAACAGAACAGGAAATATCCAACAGGAAGAACAAGAAAGTTCCCAATTTGATAAAGTCTATCCTCCTCCAATTGAGTACAACTTTGTCTCACTAACAAAATCGCCCATGTTCTCAGAGGAACGGCTACAAAGAAGATTCTTATCACCTGATGAACTTGGACATGCCTTCCTCCAGTAAAATGGGTCTTTCCCATAATAAAAGATTACTTTAACCCTTCATTTGGGGGTGGGGCTATATATATGGATAAAGATGATAAGTTTAATCAAATAGTGGAACTTGATTGACCTTTAAAAACATTTGATAATACCCAAACTTCCTGTGCTAACTTTGAGCCAATAGTGTAACTTTACAATTCACAAACAGCCCACAATACTTTTAAAGTTTTATCTTGGAATGTTGCAAAGTATTAAAGTGCCTTCTAAATTAGTTGACACAAACTTTAGAGATTTTTGTATAAATTACCAAATTATTTGTATTCAAGAAACCTGAGTTACTTGTTCTAATTTTCCTTCCTTTCCAGGTTATATTGTACACTCTCTCCCAGTTATCAAAGCAAAGATCAAAGGTTGCCCCCATGGTAGTTTGGCTACCTTGATCTCCACCGAGTCTAATCCAAAAAATTTTCAGATGGATTTTGGATTGTGTAGCAATATCCTAACTCTCCAAACTAAATGGCCCAGTGGGGTGCAACTTTTCTTGATTAATATATACTGCCCACCCCAAACTTCAAAGTATGAAAGTGCTTCCAAGTGGTCTGATTTGGACTCAGTCGGTAGAACCCTTATTGAGAATTTTGCTGACCCTATAATTTTAATAGCTGGAGACATGAATGCTAGATTGGTCTTTAACAATTGTAAAATAGCTGAGAAACTGTGTTAGTCCCAGAGGATCTGATCCACGGGAAATTCAAGGATCAGGGGATTAATGAAGCTTGCTATTGTCTCTTTTTGCTTATTTTAAAATTCTGATTATTTCTCTGTAATGGATCTAATAGAGATCCTGAGTAAGACCTACATACACAGATAGGTCCTAAAGGGAAGAGTATTATAGACTCGCTGATCCTTTTGCAGGCAGCTACTTTGTTTTTTGAAAATGTTAAAGTTTTGGCCAGACCCGAGAGTGATCATATGCCACTCCAATTATCTTTTAGCTCTCTGAGTAGGCCAACATTTATTCCAGAAAAAACAAACATTGAGTTTGAAAAGCTTCCATTTCACAGTGAAAGAAATATCCGTTGGAGTGAAAAAGTAGAAGACACCATTAATTCCTTTATAATGTCTTCCAGAATTTTGCATTTAAGAGCTCAAATTCTGAATCTGGGTGACCTATTGGAATACTTTGACCAAGTAGTCCAAGAAATTAGGCCTCTCCTGATTGTCACTAAATCCACCAAGCCAAGTAACCAACCAGCCCATGCAATGAATGCAGACTTGAAGTCTGTGAAAATGGACGGGCAACTGTATATCCATTGGTTTTGGATTGAGTTAGGCCAGGCACTTGTGGACAAGGATTCTACAAGATCCTTGGCCCTGATAGAAAAAGGGACAAGAAAAGTATATGTCATTATTGAAAATTAAATCATGTTTATACAATGGCAGGCCCATTTCTCTTCCCTCTATAAACAGCATGCTCTTGAGCCCAGATTAAATCCAAGTAACAATTTTGTTGTGACAGAGATATCATGTTGCCCTGAATGGGAGCCAGTAACTGCTGATGAGATAAATGGCTTGATTAATTCTCTATGTGGCTTGATTAATTCTCTAAGCCCTAGGAGAAGATATGTTACCTGGTGAGCTATTTAAATCAAATCCTGCATGGTGGTCACCAGTACTCGCATCATTGTTCACTTATATAAATCAGCATGGGAGAACTCCTCAGAGTTTCTATTTATAACAGACTCTGTCTAACAGACTCCCTAACTGAGCTGACACAACTGGTCTCTGGGTTACTGTTGGAGTCACCTAGACTTTTAGTCTTGGGCGACTTCAACATTCCACTCGAGACCAGTTTGCCAAATCTAACAGGTGCGGCTCAGGAGTTCATGGACTCCATGACAAACATGGGTCTATCCCAATTGGTCACTGGGCCCATGCATTGTGCAGGTCATACCCTCAACGCAGTCTTCAGTACAGAACAGGAATATCTGTGGGTGGAGGTAATAAAAACCTCTGTGTTGTCATGGACGGATCATTTCCTGATCAAGGCTGAACTTAGAACCACTGTCCTCCCTGTCAGGGGTGGTCTGCCCTTGAAGACTAATGGAACCAATTGGTTTCCAGAAAGCCTTAGAGGGTTTAATAGTTGGTAACACCAGCGATTCTGTCGAGGCTATCAACATGATTGCTTCCACGCATCCTTTCCAACCCGCTTCAAATCATCAATCGTGGTATACCGAAGAACTCAGGAAGATGACGCAGGTTGGACAATGACTAGAGTGTGTCTGGTGGAAAACTTGACTCTTATCCAACAGAATTCATCATAGGAAATTTCTTTGTTCCTATAGAGAGGCAATACAAGCAGTGAGGAAATATTTCTTCTTTGCATGTATTGCATCTGCAGAGTCCCGTCCAGCAGAGCTGTTTAGAGTGATAAGGGAACTGACACAGGTTCCACCTGGGCAGAACCCATTACTTAACCCAACAACAGCCTGCTGTGATGTGCTTAACAACTTCTTTGTAGATAAAATCTCTCGGATAAGAGCCGACTTGGATGCCAGTGTTATAGCAGAATCAATAGATGATGTATCCTGCAAGTCTGTTTATGAGATTATACTGGATCACTTCCAACTGGTGAGTACTGATGACACAAGCTCCTTGATAGAATGAGGAAGACAGCTTGCCCTCTTGACCCCTGCCCATCATGGCTGGCCGTCCAGGTGGGAGATGCCTTGAGGATGTTCCTGAGGGACATCATCAATGCATCCCTTGGGGAAGGTCGTGTCCCATCTTCTTTGAAGGAAGTGGTGATTAGGGCGCTTTTGAAAAAAACCTTCCCTTGACCCTCTGGACATGAACAGCTATAGGCCAGTTTCTCTGCTACCTTTCTTGAGCAAGGTGATCAAGAGGACTGTTGCTCTTCAACTCCATGCTGTCTTGGAGGAAACCAATTATCTAGATCCATTTCAAACTGGCTTTAGGAGAGGATATAGAGTGGAGACTGCAATGGTTACCTTGGCTGATGACCTCTGTCTCAGCATCGACAGGAGTAGTGTGAGCCTGTTGATGTTATTGGACCTCTCAGCAGCCTTTGACACAATAGACCATGATATCCTCCTGGAACACCTGAGAGAATTAGGAATCAGAGGCATTGCATTGCAATGGTTCTGTTTCTTCCTCTCGGGCAGATTCCAGATGCTCGGGGACAGTGGCTCAGCTAAAAAAGGAGCTTAATTGTGCATCCCTCAGGGCACCATTCTGTTCCCAATGCTATTTAACATATATATGAAGCATCTGGGAGATATCATCCAGAGACATGGGATGTAGTGTTATCAGTAGCTGATGACACCCAGATATATTTCTCCATGTCACAGTCTACAGCCTTGACTTCAGATGCCATCTCCACTCTCAATGAATGTCTTAAAGCAGTAATGGACTGGATGAGGAAAAACAGATTGAAACTGAATCCAGACAAAACGGAAGTACTAACAGCAACTGTCCCGAACCCAGATATTGGGACACTATCTCCAGTCCTAGATAGTGTCACACACTCCTCAAAGGACTGTGTTCACAGTCTGGGGGTGATCCTAGATTCGTCGCTTCAGATGACAAATCGGGTGAATGCAGTGGTCAGGAGTGCCTGTTATCAGCTTCGGCTGATATGCCAGCTGCACCCTTTCCTGGAGATTAGGGACCTTGAAACTGTGATACATGTGCTGGTAACCTCTTGTCTCGATTTCTGCAATCCACTCTACATGGTGCTACCCTTGTGCCTTGTTCAGAAACTTCAATTGGTACAGAATATGGCAGCCAGGTCAGTCTCAGACAAAACCAGAAGAGACCACATTACACCAAATCTAAGATCACTTCACTGGCTGCCTATCAGCTTCCGGGCACTGTACAAGGTGTTGGTCATCACCTTTAAAGCCCTAAATGGCTTGGGTCCAACCTGTATTCTGGACTGCCTCCTTCTATATAATCCACCCCATGCACTAAGATCCTCTGGGAAGAATGTATTGCTATCTATAAAAACTAGACTATCTGCAACTGCCCAGAGGACCTTTTCGGCTATCGCTCTCAGACTTTGGAATGGCCTGCCGAATGAGATCCATCACTTGACTACCTTAAACACCTTTAAAAAAGCTGTTAAGATGGATCTCTTCCGGCAGGCTTTACCTGAGTAGATAACATAAAAATTATGCCTGTCCCTGTTTTCTGTTACAGTTATTTTAATCTAATTTATTTGTCATGTATTGTAACCTGTTATTTTTAAGTATGTTTTAAATTGTATTTTAAGGGGGGGGGGCTACTGGGGGACTGGACTGTTTGTTTTTATCTTGTAAGCTGCCACGGTTGTATTTTACAGAGAGGCAAGATATAAATAATAAAAATAAGGTTCTAAAGCTGCCCCTAAACATTTCAGACCAATTAGTTCTTTAAGTATTGCATCCAAATTGTATTCAAAACACCTATTGGGTAAGTTGGAGTTGTGGGTTGTAGAAAATGATATAATAGCAGAGGAACAAGCTGGTTTTAGTAAAGTTAAATCCAAAATAGACCAGTGCTTTATTTTACAACATGTGATACAAAAATATACTCAAAAAGATAGAAAAGAACTTTATGCTGCATTTATAGACTTTAGCTCCACCTTTGACCTAGTCAATAGAGAACGACTATGGCAAAAATTAGAATCCACTAATATTGACAGAAGGTTACTCCTTCTAATTAAAATATTACACTCTGATACATCCCTCAGAGTTAGACTTGGCCCTAATGGATTTTTATCTCATAATATTCCCACAGAAAAACGAGTATGACAGGGATGTCTTTTGGCCCCCTTTTTATTCATTTTTTTAAATATAAATCATATAACTAGAGACCTATGGGGGCCAGGGTATTTTCCAGTCTCCATACTGGAAACCAAACTCTGAGTTCTCCTATATGCTGATGATATGGTTTTGATTTCTGCCACGTTGGTTCAGATAAGGAGAGTATTAAACAAGCGACAATGTCTTTAGCTCAAGAAAACAACTAATTGTCAATCATTCTAAACCCACTAGGTTTCTATTTTGCTTTTGTTGTTGTTGTTTTCTAAAAGAAGAAGAAGAAGAAGAAGAAGAAGAAGAAGAAGAAGAGGAAATCTGCACTGACACCTTAGAGTCTAGATTTAGCCCATGAAACAACAGTTGCTGACTCCAAACTGATAATGAAAGAAAGAAAGAAAGAAAGAAAGAAAGAAAGAAAGAAAGAAAGAAAGAAAGCATGCTATTCCTGCTCAATCATTTCTGTCTGGAGGTTTTGATGGTTGCCTTGGAGATTTCATCATTCAAAGTTGTATTCCTCACTAGGCAGCTATGCTTTAAAGAGCCCCCCAGAAAAATTGCCTAGTTACTTTAATAGTATTTCCCCCCTTCGCCTGCCTCTCACCATCAGACTGACAACACTCAAAACCTAGACTCTCATGATATTGCTGCACATCATTTATCTGATTGATATGATACAATAATAGGTCATTTGCTTATGTGACAAGGAGTATATTCCCACACCACACAATTATAGTCATGTGATACCATTTGTACAGTCATGGATCCATCCTCTGGGATACAAGGTTTCTTGAGGTACTTTGAATTCTCTGACAGAGAGTTCTAGTACTGTAGTTCAGGGGATTGAATTAGAGAATTCTAATCCCGGGATTCTGTAGGATGGAGCTGTGACAGTTAAATTGGGTTCAAATTGCTATAGTTGTGCATGTAGATGCACCCTATGTTGCATACATAAAGTTATTTCAGGCACAGATCTCCTGGTATGGTTATCATATTTCCAATATTTTATTCTGATTCTAGCCATGCCACCTGGTAGCAATGGTATCAAGTCATCATCTGGTCTAGATTTCCAGCTTTCTTTTCTTTTAAAGTAAGTCTCCAGCCCCTGTAGAAGCCAGGATTTGAGGTAAAATATACAGTAATGATTTTCACTAATTATTTTGCAAGAAACCAGCCTTCTTCTGCCTTTTCGCATAGCTAAAGGATGGAATGATAGCTATGACTGACATTTCAAGGGAATTATAGATTTAAAATTGTAGACTCTGCCTATCAATCTCTGCTCTGCACAGAAATACAAACTGTGTATTCTTCTTCAGACCAAGTCCATGAAAGCTTATGCTACAACTTCTTTTGTATAATTAGTCTCAAATGTGTTACAAGACACCTTTGCATACTGATATTCCAGACCAACAAGGCTATGTCCTTAAAACTATGTATAATTATATTTAGTAGCATAATTATTAAAGAGTTAAGAGGCAGCTTTCAGTCCCTGAATGTTAGAAGAGCCCAAGCATATGGTAGAGGAAGGTGGCAAAGGTTTCTTGCTGTTCCCTGTTCCTTGAATGGGCAACAGCTTTTGTATCTTGTAACCGTATTTTTCCTGCATTGGCAGGTGGCAGGGGAATGTTGAAGTGAGTATGCATGAGGCAGAGAAGGAGAATGGGAATGGGAAGGGAAGGGAATGGTGAAGGACTAAGCAGGGGTTCCTAACGTGGGGTGCCTGCACCCCCCAGGGCGTGCAAGATGGGATTTCTGGGGATATGACAAAAAGAATTTTGTCTCCTTGACAGATGAGTTGTGAGCCATCACTCAGCCAGTTCCCAGTGTGCCTTGAGAAGTGGTAGTACATGATTGTGTTGCATAGACAGTAGTTTCAGTGATTATTTAATCAAGAAGAGATACTTGAATAAAATAGAATCTAATTGCTCAGTTTAGATTGACATTTTATGTACTAAGGAAAAGCATATTTTTTCAAGTTCAGTTTGTCTACCTGCAGTATTGTATGCAGTTCAATTTGCAGCTTAAAAATTAGAAATTAGAATTTTTTATCTTCAAATGTGATATTAGTTTTGTGGGGGTGCAAGCATTTATCAAACATTTCCTAGTGGTGCAGGGCATAGAAAAGGTTGGCAGCCACTGGACTAAAGATTTTCCTTTATAGACACTTTCAAGCCGCAATCCATCCTATATCCAAATATACTCCAGACATAAACTTCATTGTACTTTGTGTTTTGTAGTTTTGTGTAAGCATGCACTGTTACTTGTATCAACTACAATTGTGAAAAGAAACTAATTTTATATTAAATGCTGGAAGCAAGAGACAATTTATCCTCAGGAATGGTTTTTTTATTGTTTTTTGTTTTTTTAAAGCAGCCAACTCCTTCTTCAAGAGAAAGTTTGGAGACACATTGTTTAACTCTGCCATTGCAGTTATTCTATATCATTACTATTAATCATATAACATTTTAAATGTGCTTTGGATCACACAAAGCATTTTTCCTATATAAGCTCTGTAATTTTTACCTAACCCTTTGTCAGGTCAGTACAGTTATTCCCATTGTGTAGATTCAATAAGGGCATGAAGATGAATATAGGTAGATAGATTCTACACTTTATACAGGGAGTGGGGGTTCTGTAGTTGTTAATGTATATTATTTCTCACATATTAAAATGTTTCTGCATTTTTTCTAGATCTCTTTGTACACTCTTTGTGCTCTCTTTGTGTTGACAACCTGATGAGAATCTTTGCAGTTTGGGATTTATTCTGTAAACAATTTGCACATGGTTGTTTTGTACAGAGTACGGCAATTTCTTCTCATGAAATAGAATTTTATGTGAGAGGAAATAACATTTATTTATTTATTTATTATTAATATTAATATCCCACCTTCCTGCCAACATAGGGACTCAAGGCGGCTAACAACTCTAAAACAATCCAAGTTAAAACAGTAGAAAACATTAAAAAAGCAAAGTTTAAAAAACAATTCAACTATTAAAAACATTACATTCTTAAAATTTTAAAATTTAAAACTCTTTAAAACAAGAACAGCATCCATGTCAAATGAAAGCCTGGTGGCATAGAAATGTCTTTACCTGCCGCCGGAAGTACATCAAGGATAGAGCCATCCTGGCTTCCATGGGGATGGAGTTCCAAAGCTTGGGAGCAACCACTGAGAAGGCCCTTTCAAAGAATCAGTATTAATTCATGTTCAGCAAGTGCTGTTTTCTGTGCAGAAAAATCTGTAATTGAAATTTTTATTCTGCATAAATTTTACATATTGTTGATTTGCATAGAAAACAGAATTTTCTGCACAGAGAACAGTATTTTCTGTGTAGCAAGTAATATTTCTGCACTGAAATATTAATTTTCACACAGAAAAGACTGTAATTGGACTTGTTTGCACATGGTTGATTTGCATGGAAAATAATATATTCTGCACAGGAATTAATATTTCTATGTTGAAATATTTTTCATGTAAAAAATGTTGTTTCATGTACAAAGCAACAGTGTACATATGTTGTGCAAAATAAGTCCCAAATTGTGAATAAACATTGAAAACTACATGGTTTTCAAATACTTTCTTGCAGTGGAAAGAAAATTGCTGAAATTACTCATCACTACATTGGAGAAGAAACTTTGAGGCATTACATCCCTGCTTTGCCAGAAGAAAGAGAAATATGCATGCATGTTCCAGAGACTTTAGTTTTTCTGTGAATATGACAAATTTCTATGTAGCACATATTTATACTTTACAACACCAGGGGATTACAACTCTAAAAACCACAGTCATTTTATGTGACAGATACCTCTGTCTGTCTCAGCCTCTGTCTCAGCTTTTCTCTCTCTCTCTCATTCCTGTGAGATGGATGAAAACAAAATTGGTGCCATTTGGGTTTCCTGCCCAGCTTTTGCATCGAATGACTTCTCTCCCTGTAGTTTTGTTTACTTGCTCCACTACCCATTTAAATGTTTCCTGTCTGTGAATACATTGAGGCAATGCTCTGATCATCTGAGTCTCTTTAGTAAGAATAACCAACTACAAACAGATGGATTATGAATGCATATAAGACTTTTAATGGAACCAATCTTTCTAATTTACTTTTTCCCACAGAATTCAATTCATGCTCTTTTTGTTCCTTTAGAGGGCATTTCTCCAAAGCATCCATTTGATCATGATCCTGCAGTGGCACAAGCCTCTCTTATAAAATGCAAGCATTAATACAATAACAATGCAGAGAGAAGCAAATACCTGGCAAGGTTCATATGTGTTGTCAAAGGCTTTAATTGTTTAGAGTGCTTACCCAATGTCATCACAGTGCTGGTTACCTTGGATGAATATTCATTCCTGCATTAGTGCTGGATGAATGTTCATGGTTCATCTACAGTGCTGAGAAGGGTGGCTGCTTTTCATAAATACATCCATCATTTCAATAATTACATATAAGCCATGATATTATCTTGTAATTCCTGCATCACAAATTTCATTCAAAAAGATGATAAGATTAAAGGACTAGTCTTTCAGATGTGTGAGACAATGTGTGAGACAATGGAGGCAAATGTTTGTGACATTTGCATTTCATCTTGTAACAGAAGATTCCATAGATGGTTTACCATGGGGGGGGGGGGGAGGGGGAATTAAAAATAAAGAAAATAGCAAGTTAAGAGAGACTGATGCATCAAAATTCATGAGCAAAACATAAAAACATAGAATCCTAGAATGAAGGGCCAATGAGTCCAACCCCTTGCTTAATGCAGGATCTCCAGGTAGAGCATCCCCAGCAAGAAACTGTCCAGCCTCTCTTTGAAAACATCCAGAGAAGGAGACCCCACAATTTGGGGTGAAATTGGTTCTGTTGTTGAACCACTCTCACTGTCAAGATGTTCCTTCTAATGCTTAATTGATATTTATTCCCACTTGTAACTTAAAACAATTACAGTTGCCCCTCTGTTTTCATGGGGGATCCATTCCGGACCCACTGCGAAAATGGAAAACCACAAATATTCAAGCCCCACAGGCTTGAATGATGGCATGCACCCCATTTTCCCCCTCCATTTGCTGCCCGTGAACGGGTGAGGGATGTGGACTTCAGATCTGAGAAAATGGAGGGCCAACTGTAGATATAGCTCTACCCTCTTGAGCAGTCATATCATCCAGTGTGGTAACTCATAGTGTCACTCCCAGCATTGACCTCTTCCCATATCACAGAATACAAAATCCTTAGTAATGTTTTTTGTACTAATGTTACTCATAAATCGTAATTCTTGTATATCACTGAATATAATGGTAACATATATATATAATAGTTGTGACATAAACAACTAGCAAAATTAAAGTTATACCTTTACATTACAATATCATACACACAGCCTAAAAGAATTTATGTATACATAGTTTCATGTGGTTAAAGTGAAAATTTGGTAAAATGTGATGCATATTTTTTTTTTTTAAAAAAATAACATTTTAAACCATGGAGTTTTGTCCCACTCACACCATCTCTTCAGCATTCTAAAGCGACTCAGGCAAATATCACAGCCTGTTTCTACCCAAAGCAGATGTTTGGAGAGCAGTGGTGTCATCCCATTTAGGGTGTCATCTGATTTGGCCTGTAACCCCCATACGCCATAGTGATACCCCTGCCTCTGAGGTGACAAATAACAAGTCTGCACCCTTCTCTTTGTGACAGCCCTTTGAGTATTTAAATAGAGTAATCATGTCACCCTTTAATCTTTTCTTCACTAAGCTGAACATGCCCAGGTCCTTCAATATCTCCTCAAAGAGTTTGTTCTCTATGCCTCTTATCTTTGTTGCCCTCTGAACCCACTTCATCTTGTCTATAACCTTGTTAAAATGAGTTGTCCAGAACTGAACACAGTTCTCCAGATGAGGCCTGACCAGTGCAGAATATAGTGAGAGTACTACTTCCCTTGACTTGGAAACTATGCTTCTATTAATGCATACCAAGGGGTAAAAAGGGGTGGCTCAAGGCCACCCAGCACCACAGTAACCACATGCATGTGTCCCCATCCAGTCTATCACTGCTGTTTCCAACTAGCCTCTGAAAAAGAGTGTTTTTTTCTGCGCCTTTTCAGACTGATTCTTCCAGGTTGGAGTAGTGTCAGTGTGGCTTCTGGCTATGTTCAGGGCATGTGGCATGTCATGCCCCCAGTCTGATGGAGTCCCTTTTGGCCCATCTGTTTCAGGCCTAAGTTAGCATTTGCTTTCTTTGCTATAGTATCATATGGCTGGCTCATGTTCAACTTATCAAGAATAATTCCAAGGTCCTATTCATATGTGGTACTGCTGAACCAAGTATCCCACATCCTATATCTGTGGGGGCTTGTGAGTCTAAATATATAATTTTTCATTTGTCTCTGTGGAAATTTAATTTATTAATTTCATCCCGTTTTCTAGTTCATCAAGATCCTTTTAAATTCTGTTCCTGTCTTCCAGTGTGCTAGCTACACCTCCTAGTTTTTCACATTTGATGAGGATTCCTCCATCCCATCATCTAAATAATTGATATAAATATTGGAAAGTGTCAACCCCAGGACAGAACCCAGCTGCACTGCACTTGAGACCTACTTCAAATTTGAAGCACAACTATTTATGCCAACTCTTTCAGCATGGTTTTGTAAGCAATTATGGATCCACCTGTTGCTGTTTCCACCTATTCCATATTTAATTAGTTTGCTAATCAAAATATCATGGGAGAAACTTATCAAATGCTTTACTAAAATCCAGATAAATAGACCCAGAACATTCCCGCCATCTATTAAACTAGTGATCCAGTAAAAAATAAAATAAAAAAAAACATAAGATTAGTTTAGCAAAATTTGTTCTTGACAAACCCATACATCAAGACACAAGCGGACTTCTGTATAATCTGTTTTACTATTTTATTTTATTTTTGGTATTGAGGTCAGGTGGACTCCTATAGTTCTTTGGATCTCCTTCTCCTTCTCCATTTTATGAGAGTATGTCATAAGTTTCTTCAATATTCTGGGATGCAGTTCTTCTGGTTCTGTAGATTTGAACTCATTTAGGTTAATGAAGTAGTTCTTGATTATCTCCTTCTCAGTCTTGATTTGCAAGTGTAATTTTTTTCCAAGGCCCCTGCTTAAGAATGGAAGTAAATAGTTCTATTTAGGGGGGAAAGCTGAAGGGAAACAGGTGTTGAGTAGTCATGTCTTTTTGTTGTAATCTGTTAATATTTTACTATCCTTGTTCCCCAAATATTTGAAAAATCCCTTTTTGTTGCTTCTTGCTTTCCTAGCAAGTATCATCACAGTTTGAACTTGGACTTTCCTTACACTATTCCTGCAAGCTTGTGCTACATATTTACACATATTTGTGATGTGTCCTTCCTTCCATTCTTTATACATGCTGTTTCTTTTCACTTCCTCCTCAAGTTTCCTGTGCAGGCACATTGGGTTTTTCAGATATTTCAGATTTTTCTTCTTCCATGGAATTGTTTGTGATCATGATTTTAGCAATTCCTCCTTCATGAACTTCCACCCTTGCTTAGTGTCTTTTTTCAGTAAGCTTCTCTAGCCATGAGATTATACCCAGTATTCCCCTGAGCTTGATAAAATCATCTTTTCTGAAATCCAGGGTCTGTAATTGACTATACTTTTCTTTGGTATGTCTCACAGTCATGAATTCTAGCATTACATGCTCACTTCCCCCCAAAGTACCAATTGTTTTGGTACCAGTGAGAACTCCTCCCTATTGGTTAGGATCAAGTCCAGGATTGCTGATCCCATTGTTCCTTCCTCTACCTTTTAAACGAGGAAATTGTCTGAAAGGCAGATTGGGAATTTGTTATAGAGACTATGCTCAGCAGAGATAGATTCCCAGCAGATATTTGGATAAGTAAAGTCCCCTATAATTGCTTCTTCTTGCATCATGGAGATTTCTTAGATTTGTTTCTGAAAAGAATCATCTACCACCTCTTCTTGGTGCTGTGGCCTATAGTAAAGTCCTACCACAATGTTCGGATTAAAAACACACACAATCTTTCCGCATTTATTTTTACCCAAATGCTCTCTACTGGTCCACTCTAGTCACTCTTGTGGATTTCCATAGAAATGAATTTGCCTTTGACATATAATGCAACCCCCCCCCCTTTTCTGCCCCATCTTAAAAAAAAAGAAAGATGTTATGCTCTTCACTTGTTATATTCCAATCATGGGAGTCATCCCTTAAAGTCCCTGTTATACCTATAAAATTATATCTACCCTTCTGCACTAGGACTTCAAGGTCATCTCCTTTCTTCTTCACACTTTGTGCATTGGTCTATAGATCATAGAATCATAGAATCATAGAATCATAGAGTTGGAAGAGACCACAAGGGCCATCCAGTCCAACCCCCTGCCATGCAGGAACTCCCAATCAAAGCATCCCTGAAAGATGGCCATCCAGCCTCTGCTTAAAGACCTCCAAGGAAGGAGACTCCACCACTATCCGAGGGAGTGTGTTCCACTGTCGAACTGCCCTTACTGTCAGGAAGTTCCTCCTACTGTTGAGGTGGAATCTCTTTTCTTGCAGCTTGCATCCATTGTTTCGGGTCCTAGTCTCTGGAGCAGCAGAAAACAAGCTTGTTCCCTCCTCAATATGACATCCCTTCAAATATTTAAACATGGCTATCATATCACCTCTTAACCTTCTCTTCTCCAGGCTAAACATCCCCAGCTCCATAAGTCATTCCTCATAGGGCTTGGTTTCCAGACCCTTCACCATTTTAGTTGCCCTCCTTTGGACACGCTCCAGTTTCTCCACATCCTTTTTGAATTGTGGTGCCCAGAACTGGACACAGTATTCCAGGTGAGGCCTGACCAAAGCAGAATAGAGTGGCACTATTACTTCTCTTGATCTAGATACTATACTTCTACTGATGCAGCCTAAAATTGCATTGGCCTTTTTAGCTGCTGCATCGCACTGTTGACTCATGTTCAACTTATGGTCCACCTGGATTCCTAGATCCCTTTCACATGTAGTCTCATTCAGACAGGTGTTTCCCATCGTATATCTGTACTTTTCGTTTTTCTGCCCAAAGTGCAGTACCTTACATTTCTCCGTGTTGAATTTTATTTTGTTAGCTTTGGCCCAGCTTTCTAGTCTGTTCAAGTCATTTTGAATTTTGATCCTGTCCTCTGGGGTATTAGCTACTCCTCCCAATTTGGTGTCATCTGCAAATTTGATAACTATGCCCTCAAAACCGTCATCCAAGTCATTAATAAAGATATTGAATAGCAATGGGCCCAGGACAGAGCCCTGTGGCACCCCACTGGTAACTTCTTTCCAGGTTGAAAAGGAGCCATTGTTGAGCACCCTTTGGGTTCGCCCAGTCAACCAATTACAAATCCATGTAACAGTTACTTTGTCTATCCCACATTTTACCAGCTTGTTTGCAAGAATGTCATGGGGAACCTAGTCAAAGGCCTTACTGAAATCAAGATATACTATATCCACAGCATTCCCTTCATCTACCAAGCTGGTAATTTTATCAAAAAAGAGATCAGATTTGTCTGGCATGACCTGTTTCTCTGAAACCCATGTTGTGATTATGAAATTATCTTCCAGATGTTCACAAACTCTCTTTTTAATGATCTGCTCCAGAATCTTTCCGGGTATTGATGTCAGACTAACTGGACGATAATTGTTGGGATCCTCTTTTTTCCTCTTTTTGAAGATGGGGACAACATTTGCCCTCCTCCACTCCACTGGGACTTCTCCTGTTTTCCAGGAGTTCTCAAAGATTATTGCCAATGGTTCCGATATTACATTTGCCAGTTCTTTTAATACCCTTGGATGTAATTCATCTGGTCCTGGAGATTTATATTCATTTAGATTAACCAGATATTTCTGTACTATCTCTTTACTTATTCTGTGCTGAAATTCTCCTATTCTGTCTTCTGCTCTATTATACTCTGGTTGAGCACCCTTTGCTTTTTCTGAGAAGACTGAAGCAAAGAAGGTGTTGAGTAATTCTGCCTTTTCTCTGTCCCCTGTTAACTTTTTGCCATCTTCTCCACACAGTGGCCCTATCATTTCCTTCTTTTTCCTTTTGCTGCTGACATACCCAAAAAAGCCCTTTTTATTGTTCTTAACCTCTCTAGCAATCCTTAGTTCATTCTGCGCTTTAGCTTTTCTGACTTTAACCATACACGTGCTACCTATTTGCTTGAATTCCTCTTTGGTGATTTTCCCCATTTTTCCATTTCTTATACATGTTCCGTTTAAAACATAGTTCAGTTGCAAGTTCCTTAGTCATCCATCCTGGTTTCTTGAGACACCTCCCATTTTCCCTCCTCATTGGCACGGTTTGAAATTGTGCCTTCAGTATCTCCCTTTTGAGAAACTCCCATCTGTCTTGAACTCCCTTCTCTTTTAGTATTCCTGTCCATGGGATCACCCCCAGTATTTCTCTAAGTTTAGTAAAATCAGCTTCCCTAAAGTCTAGAATGCGTGTCTGACTATGCCTGGCTTCTTCTTTCCACTGTATAATAAACTCCAGGAGGACATGATCACTCCCGCCTAAGGATCCAACCACTTGCACCCCATTAACTAGGTCTTCCTTGTTAGTTAGGATCAGATCCAAAATAGCTGACTCCCTCGTTGCCTCTTCCACCTTTTGAACAATGAAATTGTTTTTGAGGCAAGTGAGGGATTTGCTAGACCTTGAGGATTTTGCTGAGTTTGACTTCCAGCAAATATCAGGATAGTTGAAGTCACCCATCACTATTATATTTCTTCTTTCTGAGTGTGTGGTCATCTGTTCTAGAAAGGCATCATCCAATTCTTCTGCCTGAGTTGGGGGTCTGTAGTAGACTCCCACACTAACATCCCTGTTGTTTCCCTCCCCTTTAATTTTTATCCAGATGCTCTCCATCTGGCTTCCAGGATTGATGTCCTGGATTTCTTCACTAGTGTAAATATCCCTGACATATAATGCTATTCCTCCTCCTTTCCTGTTTGGCCTGTTTCTCTTGAAAAAGTTATACCCCTGTATTTCTACATTCCAGTCATGAGACTCATCCCACCAGGTTTCAGTGATGCCTATTATATCATATTTGCTTTGTTGTGCTAGGATTTCAAGTTCATCTTGCTTATTTCCCATGCTCTGTGCATTAGTATAGAGACATCTAAGACCATATGTCCCCCTTACTTGCTACCTGTGCACGTTTTTTTGCCTCCCACTGTTGGGTGCTTGCACTGTTTGCCTTGTTCCCTCTGTGACAGTTTGACTATTTTTTCCAGTCCTTTTGTCTTCCAGGACGCTGTCTCCCTTCCCCACATAATTCAGTTTAAAGCCCTCCTGATCAAATTCTTGAGACTGTTGGCAAAAACGTTTCTTCCAACTGGTGTGAGATGCAGCCCATCCCTTGCCAGGAGTCCGCCCTCATGGAACCGCAGCCCATGATCTAAGAATCCAAATCGTTCTCGACGACACCATCTGCGGAGCCAATTGTTGACATCTGCTATTTTCCTCTCTCTTCCTGGACCATGCCCTTCAACTGGCAGAAGAGACGAGATGACAATCTGTGCCTCCATTTCTTTCAGCTTCTTTCCTAGAGCCTCATAATCCCTTTTGATGTTCTGAAGGCTGTGTCTTGCTGTGTTGTTTGTTCCCACATGGACCAAAAGGAAGGGGTATTGTTCAGTAGGCTTGACCAGTCTTGTCAGCCTCTCTGTCACATCTCGGATCTTTGCCCCAGGGAGACAACACACCTCCTGAGATATCTTGTCAGGCCCACAAATCACTGCTTCTGTCCCCCTCAGCAAGGAGTCCCCCACCACGACCACACACCTCCTCCGAGGCTTAGCAGTGACTGTTCCCTGTGGTGGAACTCCCAGGGTCCCCTGCTCTGTCCCTGAAGTCTGTCCATGCTGCTCCTCCTCGTCCTCCTTGATAAGGGAAAGAGCTTGAAATCGATTCTATAGCTGCAAGCTCCCAGAACGATCTCTGGTCTCCCTACTTCTGCATGTGACATTCCTCCAGCTGTCTACCTCCTGTGTATGTGGTATGACCTTCTCTTCCGCAGCAACTTCCTCTGTGTGGTCCCCATCCAAGACTGTTGGTTCCGTTCTGTCTAGGAAAGCCTCTTGCTCCCTAATATGCTGCATTGTAGCTACCCGCGCCTCCAGCTGCTGTACTTTCTCCTCCAAGAGGGCTACCAACTTGCACTTGGAGCATGTATAGTTCCCCACATGTGTAGGTAAGAAGACAAACATCCCACAGGTATTGCAGGTGACGGCAGCAGTTCCTTCAGTGTCCATACTAAGTCTTAATTAGTACCTGAAAGAGGCTTACGGCTTTCCTCCTCAAAGAAAATCCCTCACTAACAACAGTGTTAAGGTCTGATGATGACCGGAATTTTTCTACAATTAGTAGTGGTTATAAAGTTGACCTGAAACTGGCCTCTGGGAGCAGTTGTATAGAGCTAACTGCCTAGCCCACCCCCTATTGATTTGCAAATGTGGCTCAACAGAGCCCCACCCTCTGAATAACAGTCACACTCTCCCCAAGTGTTTTAAAAAAGAATTTAAGAACTTACCCACTCAAAATGGCTGCCTGGAAACTGCTTTCTTCCTCTTTCCTAGCAGGAACTGGCCTGAAAAGCCTCCTTCTCTTTCTCCTTTCCTGGCAGAAACTGCCTGGAAAGCCTCCTTCTCTTTCTTTCAGAAACTGGCCTGGAGAGCCTCCTCCTCCTCCTCCCCTGTCTTGGCCGAAACTGATATCTAAAGCTTTGTTTGTTCTCATTTTAAATTTTACTGGTCTGTGCTCCCATTATGTTTCTCCTCTAGCATTCACATTCTTGTGTTTAGAGGTTGCCTTTGGATAGGTGCTTGAGCTATCATATCCAGCCCCCAGGGATTTATTTTAAAGCCCTCTTAATAAGACTTGCCATGCTATTTGCCAAAGACATTCTTCCTCATCTTCATGATGTGCAGCCCATCTGTATCCAGTAGTCCTTCATCTTAGAAGTGAAGATGTTGGTCACAGAAGCCAAACCTCTGTTGCTGACACCATCTGCATAGCCAGTTATTCACTTGCAATATCTTCCTGTCCCTGTATGGTCCTCTGTCCTTCACTGGTAGAATTGGCAAGAATACCACCTGCTCCTAAACTCTTCACTTTCCTGCCCAGGGCTTTATAATCCAAAGTGATCAGCTCATAGAGATTCTTTGCAGTGTCATTGCTACCCAAAGGGATCAGGAGAAAAGAGCACTGCTCTTGTTCCTGATGAGCTTTGGCAAGTTGTCAGTGATATTCAGGATATACATGTCAGGAAGACAGCATATGTCCCAATTCATCTTGTCTGGCTGCCACACAGGTCTCTCTATACACCTGAGTATTGAATCCCCTAATGCCAGCCCCTTTTCATCTTGCTGCAATTGGTGGTTAGGTTGGCTCTTACTTGGCATACAGTGTCACTTGTTGTTGGCCTCCTGTTTGCAACTCTTCATCACCATTTTCCTCAAGAAGATGTTGGAAGATATTTCTTAGCTGAAGTGGTTTTGAATCGCTTGTGCATGATCCTCTTCTGATGCTGACTGCCCTCCAGGGTGCTTCCTCAGTTTTACAGTCTTCTTCACTTTCATTGGCAATTTCCTACTTTAGTTCTGTAGGTTTAAGTCTCCAACTGTTCCTTCCAGGAAGTCCTTGTGTTCTCTCATATGTCGAAGAGTCTTGAAACATAGCTAAAGTGCATTGACCTTCTCTTCCAAGTAAACCACCAATTTGCACTTGCTACAATTGTGGTCAGTGGGGTTTTCTGGCAAGAAAACAATCATGGCACACACATTGCAGCAGATAATGACCGATCCTTCTGCCTTCACCCCTGCAGTTATTTTTTTTATCCTTTCAGTCTGTAATAACTGTTAGTTAGATAATTAACTGAGATATAACTGTGTGTGCCAAAAGGTATGCAACACTGGTCTTCAGAGTCTGAACTCCAAAGACTAACGCAGCAGTTATATAGAGTTAGTGACTGTCAGCTCTTCCTTCAAGCAAAGGAGAGCACATGATGAAAAAGAGACAGAAGCCTATACAACAAGACTTCAAAAATAAAAACAACAAAATAAATAAAAATCAACCACAGTCAAAGAGTCAAGGATAACTGCTAAAACACAGATCACCTTCTGCTCTCTCCTCAGAGACAATTTAGGTCTTACTTAAATCGATAATTTAGGTCTTACAGTTTAGGTCTTCCTTTAATAGCTAGTAGAAGCTACTAAAGAGTGATCAAAATATATGGGCATTTTTTAAAAAGTATTGGCTTGATGAAAAAATTAAATCGAAGTGGCCAGTGCAAGTTATTATGGATGTTGGTGCCCTAAAAAAATCCTGCATTTCCCAAAGCTGCTAATTCTTCCCTTGCTATGTTCCTGTACTCCAAGAGCCAGGAATGTGTAAAAGGAAGAACAGAGCTAGGGAAGATAGAAATAGAGATGAAGAAGGGAATAGGGAAAGAAAAAGAAAGACCTTGATCTTTCCACCATTGTGGCTATCAATAGGCCTAAGCAGACTGGCAGAAATAGTGCACATTAAATTGAGGCACTGCCCTGGCTCAGTGCTAGGGAATCATGGGAACTGTATTTTTTTCTGGGACATTGAGCCTTCTCTGTCAGAGAGCTCTGGTGCCACAATAAATTCCAGTTCCCATGACTCCCTAGCACTGAGCCAGGGCAGTGCCTCAATTTAATGTGCACTATTTCTGCCAGTCTGCTTAGTCCCAAAGAGGAGGAGGAAGACTCCCTCCACTACCAAAAAGGAGACATCATTGTAAGTAAAGTCTTCCAACAGCCACCGAGAAATTCTCATTCTATGATTCCACACTTCCCCCACCAGGCCTCATTAAAAGAGCTCTCACATTTTTTACTTGAAGATTGAGAATTGTGTAGACCTCAAGATTTTGCTGAACTACAACTCCAGCATTGCTCACCATTGGTTATATTGTATATGTGGTTGATAAAAGTTGAAGTTCAACAGTGACTCAAGGCCCTCATGAGCCCCACTCACAATAAAGGAGTTGGAACTTCTTTAAAGGAGGGGTTTGTTGGTTTATGTAGAAAGGGAAGTGAGGAATCATAGGGTGTGAATTACAATCAAGTTTACAAGTGAAGAAGCAGTTATGCCATTATGATTACCATTCTTTAATTTCTAAAAAGAAACAAATGACCATTTCTTTCCAAGTCCTGTCCTCAGCCCACATGTGCTTGCACACACTTTGTAATTCTCTGTAATATGGCCACTTTGTCAATGATAGTCAAAGTATTTTTCTCTGATGTCTTAAATCTACAATAAAATAGTGTAGACAGATACACAAGAAGCTACATTACAATAAAGCTTCTGTGCTAACACTGATTGAAGACTGGGTGACTTATTTCAGAGGGGCAAATATTGTTTAATAGAGTGGTTCAAATGCATTGTCACTCTTTCAACGGGCATGTGCAATCCCCTGAACAGATGCAGGCAATTCTGTCTGTTCAATGACACAAGATTTAGCATATTTAGCTGTGTGGTGGCTTTTGAATTTATTTGAAGGATATTTTGCAACACTGATCTCTTAAGTGTTGTTTGCTGATCTTTTCAAACAATATCATTTAAAAAGGTCCCTGTGGTTTACCATTAATTCCCTTGAATTTATTAATACACAACATATGTTCAAGCTGATTACTGTTGTGAATGACTTTTTATGGATCTGTGTTTTGCAATGCAAATGGAGAGTTCATTTAACATGGCATTCAGATTTGTTCCATTGTTAAGGTCATGGAGGCAGATGGCGCCTTTACAGACTGCCAGAATGCAGCTTGAGACCACTTTAACTGTCCTGGCTCAGTGCTAGGGAATCATGGGAACTGTATTTTTTTTCTGGGACATTGAGCCTTCTCTGTCAGAGAGCTCTGGTGCCACAATAAACTACAATTCCCATCATTCCCTAGCACTGAGCCAGGGCAGTTAAAGTGGTCACAAGCTGCACTATTTCTGGCAGTCTGTAAAAGCCCTAAGTCAGCTAAAATTAGTCATAATTTTGGCTTAGTTTTTACAAAAAGCCAATGAATCACTAAACCTGTAACACTTCAGGCCTGTAACATGTCAGAGACCAGGTGGAGACTACCTTGATTTTTTTTCCAAAGAAATGTACAGAAAGAAAACATTTATGTCTTGGCATTTAGTTTCATTTGGGTTACCGTAAGATAATTTGCTCATGGCTCTTTTCCATTTTTGTTATGGGGATTTTTTTAATGTTTTTATTTTATGCATGGAAAAGGGGCATTCAGTAATATGAGCTCCCACCTTGAGTTGGGAGACTAGAATTCTAGACCAGGACTGGAAGTCATGCAACCCTCTAGATAGTGTTAGATTTGAAGTCTGAGCAGCCCAAGCTTCAGCCCAATAAAATCTAAAGGGCTGCCCTGATTTACAGAAACCCTCAAAGAATTGTTGGTATACTCAATGCATGCTCACAAACTTTTTTTGATACAACCCATCTGTTTAGATTTATAACAGAGGTGTGAATCAAGAGGACTTCAGTGTTGATGGACTACAACTCCTAGCAACCCTAGTCACCATAGAAAATGGTGTGGAATTCTGTGAATTGCAGTTCAATAACATTTAGAGGCCCACATGATTCTAGTCCCTTTCCAGATATAGCTTTATCACCAATCTACTGCTTGTGACAAGTATGCATCAGTCTCATTGAATTAACTTTCATTGAACTGGGACTGAAACATTGCATGCTTCTTGATCTCATGACTTTTCTGAGAATAACACAAGGGGGAAGCAGACGGCTAAAAGGGCCATTTGGGGGACAAGGAAGGGGAGGGGCAGCCGCACGGTGGGCGCCCCAACCCCTTCCCGAAGGCATCGTCGGAGTGCTGGCCCCTCTGCACGGCTGGCACTCCGACGATGCCTTCCCACCGCAGCGTTCACACACGCTGCAGTGGAAGAGTCACTGAAGGTGCACCACCAGCCTTTTGCGGCGAACCTTTGGTGACTTGTGGAAGGAGCGTTATTTTAGCGCTCCTTCCAGGGGTGGCGAAGCTGCGCCACGGGGCCGAGGTGTGTGGATACCTCGGCCCCACGGCGTAGCTTCCCAGGGCGGCCCACAGATGCCCATCTGCTTCCCCCCACAGACTCAGCTTGCAACTGCACTGCAAAAATGATCAAGTTTCTCACCAGAATTCCATAGCATTGAACCATGGTGTTTTAAGTGGTGTCAAACTGGCATATTTCTTCAGTGATGATGCAGCCACAGATTACTATCCTGATCTGGGATATTGAACTAAAATTGGGTGTTTACAATTATTTATCCATGGAATCATACCTCATCATAATTCCAAATGCTCAGGATCCATAAGAAATCTGACATTTAGAATGAAAATACAAAAGTCCCCTCCTTCTGGGAAAGGGTTGTAGCTCAGTAGTGAAACAAATGGTTTGCTGACAGAAGATTTTTGTTTTAGTCCCTGGCATCTTCAGGGAGTGCTCAGAAAGATTCCTCTTTGACACTGTGATGAGCTGCTGTAAATCAGTGGGACTGTCAAATTTCTCTTGTTATAAGGGGTGCCACCTATTTGAAGGCTGGAAAGCTTATCTTTTATAGGATTGACAGTTATTCTTTATCATAAGGGGTGTCTCTTATTTGAGGGTTCGGAAGCTTCTTATTTTTTGTAGACTGAACATGATACCAAAGATATTGTATTTATGGGCTTGAGAAATATGTGCATGATGCAATTTATAAGTGTGAACAATACGTTAATTTTACAGAGAAACGACATGACAAGGTTAATTGAAATCAATACTTTGGTAGAATATGAACTTGTTACTTTTGATTGTCAACTCTGCACATCATGAAATTCTCTGTCCTTTATTGATGTTTCAAAACTCTGGCAACACTGATATGTCAGTGAACACAGTACAGGGACTGATAGACTAATGGATTGACTAAACAGTTCCCCGTATTCCTACCTTCTGCCAAGTGATGCGTAAATCCAGTGATTAATTTCAGCTAGAGTAGGCCCATTAAATAAATGGGAACTTGAAAAATGAACACTTATGCAAGTTTAATGGATTCAGTGGTTCTACTGAAGTTAAGATTAACAGTTATATTTAGGGCTAAGAGTTCTCTGATCATGTTCCCCCCCCCCCCCAAAAAATAATGTCTATGTGTATGTATGTATGAGGATTCACAAGCGTGCATTGCCATGTCAGAGGCAGAAAATTTGAAGTGCAGAACACTGGTGTAAGGTATCAGAATGTCAGAGAATTGATACAGAAAGGAGTTGTGCATCTACAGTACATCGAAACACAACACAATTTGGGGACTTCCGGGTATGATGGCGCCGAGGGAGGACGCAGGTTTAGAAAGCTAATGCCTGCTAACTCCGCAGCAATGGTGCTTGTTGGAACGGGGACTCTAACAACCCGTCCTCTACCGTTCTGATAAGAGGGGTAGAAAGGAGGGTTTCGTTGGGGGATTCCTTGGAGGTCCGGGAAGGTCCGTGACGCGTAAGAGCGAGGCTTTTTGCCTCAGCCGTCTGACCCAGGGCCGTGACAAAGGGAATCCTGAGAAACCATCCCTCCCATTGACTGCACTCATCTGCAGATGAGGACATCGTCGCCCGTATCCTAAGCAGATGGATAGATGGGAAAAGAAAAACAAAGATAGAAGGGCGGTGAAGAAATAATATTTGCCAGATATACATACCCCAGAACGGAAAAAAATGGTGAGTGGCTCTTTAATAAGGAGAGAAGAGTCGGACTAAGCAGGAAGACAGTGAGCGTCCCCCTTTTTTGGAAGAGGGCATTGCGGAAGTAGATAGGAGTAAAGAAGCTGGAAGGAGAGTATCATAGCAACAAAGGACTGTAAAAAGCCATAAGGAGAGGCTAATTGTTTTGGAAAGGACTGAGTAAAGAAAGAAAGAGAAGGAGAGGAAAGAGGAAAGAAACGGAAAGAGGAAAGAAACAGAACTGACATATTAGAAAACCTGGAATATAAATATAAATAGATGGACATAGAAAGAACAAGGAGAAACAGGAGAACAAGGATATAAGGACGGAAGGAAGGGAAAAGAAACAGAATAAAATGGACTGGAGTAAAATTTGAATAAATGAAGAAAAAAAGGAGGAGTTTATACAACAACAAAGGAACTGGTATAAATTATTGAGTGTGAATTATAGAGAAAATGGAGTATTGATTATTGAAGGTACCCTAGAAACTTGGACTATATTGTATGAAGTTAAGAAGTTAAGAAGTTAAGAAGTTAAGAATAATAGTTCATAGATACAGATTACATAACATTGAAAGCTGACTATAGAACTGTGGACTATAAATATTTGAATATTGAATTGACACCAAAGGAGAAAGAAGAATTGGGAAATTGATGTTTGAAATAGAACTGCATTGTTAATACAGGATTACATTGCTAATATTGGACTACACTGGATTATATTGGAATACGCTGGACTTTATTGGACCACAAAAATATAAATACAGAGACAAAAAGATACAGAAATTATAAAGAAAGAGTGACTACTGGATGGATGGAAACAAGGGAGACAAGAAGGAGAAAAGAGAAAGTAAGAAGAGGAAATCATTGGGGGGGTTATAAATATATTGTGTGACTATAAGTATTATTATATTCTTCCTTTTTATGTGAAAAAGAAGAATTTTATGTGAAAAAGAAGAATTGAAACAGGGAAAAAGGAGGAATCAATTACATTATTGATATAATTACTGATATAAGGTGTTGATATTAAGAGTTTATAAGGACTCCTCATTGATACTGATATTGTTATTTGAGATTTGATAAACTGAAAATGTGGGATTAGGAGGAAAGGTGAGGAAAAATGAATTACTGGACTAAAAGGGAATATTTGTTAATTTGAGAAGTGTAGTAGGAGAAAATATGTTATAAGAGTAATTGTGGGAATTTAGAAACACAAGAAATATTAGAAAATAAGTTTTTTAAAAAAGTGATATATTGATAGTGATGGAATGAGATATATCCATTTAAATATTTAAATAATTACTGATGTTGGGGTTGTTAGGGTAATGGGAATTAATCATATCTGATTGCACCATACAATAGATGAGATAATTAATTTAAGAGGTAGAATATATATAGGGATTAGATTAAGTGGTTAAGCAAAAAAAAGTGATAAGATATATTAGAAAAAGGTAGTGAAACATAATTGGAAAATTATTATCAATCATCAATTATTGATTATTGACTACTAACCATTAATTTGATAAATAGATTGAGAATTTGATGAAAATGGCTACCGCAAAAAAAGCTTGCCACAAATGCAAAGAAGGGGATCTGTAGAAGATTCAGTTAAAGTGACAGATCCAATAATGCTATTATTAGATGAAGTACGTCAACTGAGACAAGAAATTAAAGAAAATAGACAAGAAGCGAAAGAGGATATGAAAGAACTGAACCAGGAATTAAGGGAGGAGATAAAGGAAGTGAGAAATGAGATAAGGAAAGATTTCAAAAAAGAGATAGATAATCTCAGGAAAAAGATGGAAAAAATGTCAATAGAGATAAACAAGACCCAGAAAGAAATGGATAAAATGAAAGAAAGAAAGAACATAATGGAAAAGGGATTAAACGAGAATATAAGAAAACAGGAACACCAACAATTATTGTCATGGACGAATGAACTTCGTTACTGGGAACGGTGTATAAAAATGAGGGGGTTATCAGAAAAGATGAATGAAGATTTGATTAGTAGAGTTATACCAGAATTAGCAAATTTTATTGGGATGAATAAGGAAGATCTGGAAAAAGAAGTAGATAAAATCTTCCGAGTGAATTCAAACCAAGCGAAAGACAGAAAGATGCCATGAGATGTGGTAATTTGCTGGACAAGAACGAGGATAAGAGATATGGTGATAAATAAAAGCTACGCTGAACAACTGACAATCGAAAATGCAGAAATAAATTTTTTTAAGGATGTGCCGCCTCAAATCATGTTGGAGAGACAAAAGTATAAGAGCTTATTGCAACTACTAAAGAATCTTGGAATTAATTATAAATGGGATAGAATTGAAGGACTTATATTCTTTTTTAAACAGAAAAGAGTTAAAGTTGATAACGCAACAAAAGCAAAAGAAATGGAACAAAAACTAAAAGAAGAATTTGGAGGGAAAAGAGAAGAGAAGAGAGAGAAGATGGTATTAAGAGAATGGCGATCTAGAAGACATAGAGAAAATAAGAAAGAGAATGGAACCAGGAACGAGGAAGGAAAAGAAGAGGAGGAGAACAGTGAAGAAGATCAAACAAATAGAGAGAAAGAAAGAAAAAGCTCCAAAATAGAATCGGAAGAAGACGGTTTAACTGAAGAAGAAGGAGGAATATAAGAAGCGTGTTAATAAGTTACATAATAAATATCAAATAAGAGAAAATAAAGGAATACACAAATAAAATTAATAAAGGGGAGGAAGGGGTGGCAAAAAAATAAAAACATATAAAGATTGTCTGAAGTATTGAAAAAAAGAGAAAGAAAAATGGTTAAATTAATATCATGGAACGTTAAAGGCATCAATTCTAAATATAAAAGAAATATAGTATTTCATCAATAGGAAAAACTAAAAAGCGATATTATATGCATTCAAGAAACTAAAATTAAGAAGAAAGAAGAGAGACTTATTAGAAACCCCAAATTAGGATATGCTTACATATCGGCAACTAATAAAAAGAAAAGAGGAGTAGTAATCTACATAAAAAGGAAATATCACTCGCAAGAAATTTTTAGTGACGAAGAAGGAACATATTTAGGAGTAGAGGTGAAAATTGAAGACTTAAAAATATTAGTGGTGGGAATATATGCACCAATGGAAAGGAGATATAAGTACTTCACAACTATAAATAATGAAATAAAGAATTTAAAATACAATGAGAATATTATGCTAGGAGATTTTAATGCAGTCTTAGATCCAAAATTAGACAGACCATCGAACAAAGGAAAGAAAATAAGAATGAATCAAGGCAAGCTTCCAAGATCTTGTTTCAATATTATAGAGGATTATGGATTGATAGATGTGTGGAGGTATAAATACAAGGAATCCAAAGGTTTTACCTTTTTTTCGGAAGTACACAATTCTTTCTCAAGAATTGATTTATTTTTAATATCTAAATCATTAATTCCAAGGATTGATACAATGGAGGTTCTAACAAAATATACATCTGATCACAACCCGATAGCAATGGAAATGAAAACAAAAAAGAAATATTTTTTTATGGAGACTACAGGATGATTTATTGAAAAGTAAGGAGAATATAAATAAAATAAGAGAAATACTGAAATATTACTTTAAAGAAAATAGGACAGAAGGAATACAGAATAAAGTTATTTGGGATGCTAGTAAAGTGGTAATTAGAGGTGCATTTATTAAACTAAGGGTAGAACAAAAAAGGAAAGAATTGGAAAAGGAACAGAAAATCAAAGAAGATTTAAAAAGAAAAGAAGAAGAGTGGAAGAAGAAAGGGCATAAGAAGCTGAAGTGTGAAACAGAGGAATTACAACATCAATTGAAGATACTAGCGATTAAGGAAATAGAAAAGAAACTAAAATATATAAAACAGGAGCATTTTGAGCTGGGTAATAGAACGGGGAGAGTGTTAGCAAATAAATTAAGAAAAGAAAGAGATAAGAAGATAATTGGGGGAATACACTACAAAGGAGACATAGTCACGAACCAAGATGAGATTAAGAAGCTTTTTAAAGAATATTATAAAAATATATATATATAAGAATATGTCAAGGACAACAGAGGAACAGATAAGAATTATAGAATACATAAACCAACAAAAAATCATAACACTAAATGAAGAACAAGAAAAAAGCTTAAATCAACTGATTACGGAGAAAGAAATCAGAGAAGCTGTGGGGAAGATGAAACCAAAAAAAAAAAAAAAACACCAGGCCCAGATGGGTTGACAGCGAACTATTATAAAAAACTGATTGATGTATTACTAGAACCACTAAAAGAAATGGTGAATGAGATTAAAAAAAAATGGAATACCCGACTCTTGGAAGGAGGCATATATTTCATTAATACCCAAAGGAGAAAAAGAAAGCGGTGAAATGAAAAACTACACACCCATATCTTTAATAAATGTGGATTACAAGATCTTCACCACAGTGATAGCAGCAAGGATGAAAAAGATAATGGAGGTAATAATACATGAGGATCAGAATGGTTTTATTCTGAAAAGACAAATCAAAAACAATATAAGGAAAGTATTGGATATAATTGAATATTTTGAGTGTCACAACGAAAGGAAACTGGCGTTGATCCTCTTAGATGTTGAAAAAGCTTTTGATAGGGTTAATTGGTATTTTATGTTAGAACTGATTAAACAGATGAAAATGGGAGAAACAATTAACAAATGGATAAGATCAATTTACACAGAACAGAGAGCGCGAATTATTATTAATCAAGAGAGAACGGAAATGATAAATATTGAAAGAGGTACAAGACAGGGTTGTCCCCTTTCCCCATTACTATTTATATTAGTATTGGAAGTATTAAACAATAGGATAAGAGGGGACACCGATATAGAAGGAATTAAGATAAAACGGCATACTTATAAAATACAAGCATTCGCTGATGATCTTATCTGCTTCCTAGAAGATCCTAATAAGAGCGTAAGAAGGTTAAATGAAGTAATTCAGGAATATGGTAGAGTGGCAGGTCTTCAGATAAATAAGGATAAAATGGTAATATTGACTAAAAACATGAGTGTAAAAGAAGAAGAAGTATTAAAAGAGATATCGGGTTATAGAGTGGAAAAGAAGGTGAAATATTTAGGTTTACATCTCACCAAAAGGAATATAGATTTGTTCAAAAATAACTATCAGAAAATATGGGATGAAATCAAAAATGACCTGCAAAGATGGACAAAGAAAATATTCTCCTTTTGGGGGAGAATTGAAATAATTAAAATGAGCGTTCTGCCTAGATTGATGTATCTATTCCAAAACCTACCCATTATCAGTGAGGAAAATTTCTTGGAAAGATGGCAAGGGGAACTGACAAAATTTATATGGGAAGGCAGAAGAGCCAGGATAAGCTGGAAACTATTGACAGAAGAGAAATCAAGAGGGGGATGAGGATTACTGAACTTAAAATTGTATTATCATGCAGCTTGTCTAAACTGGATAGAAGAATGGGTCATCTTGAAAAATGAAAGACTGTTAGAGTTAGAAAATTGCAAGATGAGATATGGTTTTCATGCCTTTATGTGGCATGATAAATTAAAAGAAAATAGGGATTTTGCACATCACTTCATAAGAAATGCACTTTTGAAAACATGGTTAAAGATTAAAAAACAATTCTATAACGAAATTCCGAGTTGGGTATCGATTCAAGAGGCCTTTTTTAAAAGGACAAGAAATGAGGGAACACAGTGGTTAACATACAAGGAAATTATAGATTGGAAGAGTGGAAAAGGTGACATGAAGACAATGGAACAATTGGAGAAGATACTTGGAAGGAATTGGTTTCTATATTATCAATTGAAGGATAGATTTAGACTAGATAAAAAGAATACTGGAATTACGAATGAGAAATCAGAATTAGATATGATCTTTAGTGACAAAATAAAAGGTCATATAGCTAAATATTATAAGTTGTTGAGGGAAAGAAGTTTAGAAAAAGAAAAAATTAAACATTCTATGGTTAGATGGGCCCAAGATTATGGGAAATCCATCGATTTAGAAAGATGGGGAAAAACTTGGCGGAATACTAATAAATTTACGTGTTGTCAAAATTATAAAGAAAATCATATTAAAATGTTATATCGTTGGTATCTCTCACCAATAAAAATCAAGAAAATATACAAAACAGGAACAGCAAAATGTTGAAAATGTGGAAAACAAGATGGCACTTTCTTTCACATTTGGTGGGAATGTAGAGAGGCGAAACGGTTTTGGAGAGAGATACAGAAAATGATGTCCAATATACTTGAAATTACTATACCATGGGACCCAACCTTTTTTTTATTAAATATGACAGATTTAATGGAAAAAGAACAAGAGTGTAAATATAGAAAAATAGTATTGTATATGATTACTATAGCAAGAATTCTTTACGCAAAAAGATGGAAACAAAACCGAATACCTTCAAAAAGGGAATGGAGAGAAAGAATGAAAGAAGCTATGGAATCTGATATGTTAACAACGCTAATGAGAGAGAAAGAAGAGGAAGAGGTGGAAGAAGAATGGAAAGGCTTTAAGATATATTGGAAAAGGGGGAAATATGAGGACAAATAATAATAATAAAGAACCAATAGTTACTTATTTAATAGGTTTAATTTTCAAGTAAAAATGTAAAGGAATGTCAAAAAATCAAGATGAAACGCTGTATAGATAGATAAGTTAGGGGTCTCAAGGAATTATACAAAAAAAGGCAAATAGTTATTTCTTCATATTGGAAGTGTATCTAGCATTGAAATGAAGCATCGTATAGGATGGGTGTTTTATGTTTAATGTTAGTAGATAAATGTGGTAGATATATATGTTAATTAGTTTGTGATGTTATAGGTATGTATGGATGTCTTAAGTAGTGTGTTAATTGTATTTTGTAAGTTGTATATGAATGTAAGAATGTATATTTATTTGTTTTGTAGAAATAAAATAAAATTAAAAAAAAAGAAACACAACACAATTTAGCAGATATTTTGACAAAGGCATCAGGAATAGAAAGACATGAACAGATGTCACCTCTAATTGGGATGGCACATTAAGTGCGCAGTTCTAGCCATTGAGCTAAGAAAGTTTCAAAACTGTAAATAACATGCCTCACACATCTATACATTTCGGAAGGGATTGTTGGAATATGGATGGGATATACAGTCAAAGTGGAAATGTAGAGATGTGTGTGTAAAAAATCTCTTATGGGAAAAGTGTCTAAGGAAACAAAGAGGACTCGGCCAGCAGGTGGTTTAAAGGCAAAACAATTTCACACAGTACAGAATAACAAAAACAATTTGGGCCTGGGAACAGGATGCTGAAAGGTAAACACATGAGCTAATTTGTTTCTCATGAGAACCAGGTCACATGGGGAATGACACACAGCTAGAGGCTGGTCCAGAGGCTGGGATACAACAGACCATCCAATCATCATATAGGTTAACACCCAGGAGGTGGAGTATGGGATGGGCCAAAGGGTTCCTTTGTTCATCTTTATTAAATACTTGCTATATGCCTTTTCAACTGAACAAGAACTACAACATCAACAAGATGTGATCCTATGGTCTTTGCTATCGGCAAGATGGATTGTATATATTTCTTTTCTGTTTTTATTATGCAACAATAAAGCTTTATTTTGGGTTTACAAATGTGTCTTCATGGAAACAACATTTCCATGATGGCTGGTGAAAGGAAGTAGGCTTCTGATCTCTGCTACATTTACAACACACAAATCAACATGCTCTGCCCTAAAGAAAGTTATACATCCTTTTGTATTCTTATCTCAAAAAAACAGGCATCACAAACAGGATTCAGTTTTTGTCATGATTTCGTAGGGGCAATAAAATTCTTTAAAAATGCAGGTACATCCTTTTTGGTCATAATTTCATAGGGGCAATAAATTCCTTAACTGAGGGGTCTTCTAAAGCTATTTAGTTTCAAGTATGCAGAAATATTCTTTTATTTGTGGCTTTGATATCATAAGACACAAAGTAATTATTTTTAATTGTTTAGAACTCATAGACATATGCACAGCATTTAATTACACTGATGGCATTGCATCCTCACAGCATCCTCTAGCCACCAAAAAGCTTGGGTTTCTACAATACAGAATAAATAATTAACCCTGCATTCAAAAACATTCCTAGATGTCAATAAAAATCCCAAATAATTTTTCTTCAACCTGTGGCAGCTTCAAGGAGAATATAGACAGATACTCTTTATTTGTGGCTTTGAAATTGTCTTATGAGAACAGTACTTATTTAAATTCCTTAGAGCTCATATTAATAATGTACAGCATTTAATTACACTGATGGCATTTTATCTCTGACCCATTGCAATATCAGTCTGAATGCAAAAAGCCTTTATTTGCAGATTTGAGAGGAATTTAGGTATTATTCTTGCCAAATCATGGAAAGATGCCTTTTTTAAAAAAAATAAAATTAAAAGGCTAATGGAATGAACTTCTGGTGACCCTCAGGAAAAAAAGGAATTCTAAATAGCAGATACAAGGGCCATAACATATCAGAACATCCTTTTTTCAAAAGTTATCTTGAACAACAGGTCTCACAAACAAACGTCCTTTGTCATGATTCTACAAAATGAACACACATCCTTTTTTTTCAAAAGTTATCTGAAAGACCAGAAATTCATTTTGGTCATGATTTTGTAGGTGCAATAAATTCCTTAAGTATTTGGCTACCCCTGCAAAATTTAGGATAGGAGAATAAAGAGAAATATTTTTGTCAGAAAAGCCTTTATTTGCAGATTTTATAAAGTATATATCTTCATTTTTTCCAGATCATAGACATTTGACTTCTTTTAATTACAGATTCAACATAATGTAAAATTTCTTGGCTGAAATCTTCAATAACGATTTTAAGGCTTCTATAGCTTTTTCAGATTTTCTTAAATAAATTACAGTTTTTAATATATCATCAAGAAATATTTTGTCAGATTAAGATTATTTAAACTATATGATACAAAAATGATCATATGTATTAAGTTTTTAAAGCAGATTTTACTGGCTATCTCTCTCACATATTTAGAAAGTATTTTTTATTCTTTTTATACATGTAAGACTTTCTAATGATTGTTGTGCTTCAGATGCACAGGCATAACAATTTTTTAGTAATTCTGCATCAACAAGTTTTCTTATAATCACAAAAATGACTATTCTTGTGATAGATTTCATAGTACACCATCTTTTCTAAGGAGGGGCTGGCAATTCTTCAAGGCCTGAGATCTGCTGCATTCTGACATGAGATTCCTAAATATTAAAAAATGCTTTTAAGAAGATGTTCTATAGAACAACAGGCTTTTACTATGATTATCCAGATAGGCTCACACACACCTGTGAGGTAAGGTTCTGCAAACCTAAATTGCAAGGACCATCTTTTGCAGCAGCTTGAGTACTGTTTGTTCCAGATCTCTATAATGTAAACAAACAAACAAACAAACAAACAAAACACAACCTAGTTATTGCTTTTGATCTCTATCATTGGGGTCTCAAATAAAAAAACATGTTTTGGATTTGGATTTTTACCTGCCTTGAAGCATTCTCAGGGCAACTTTGGGAGTCTTCATTTGGTGCACAATTCTTTTTATTAGAATGTGAGTTCTCACCCATATTCAATGGTATGGGAGGGTTAGTAAAGCCCACAGGCCCATGATAATTATTTGGCCAGGATGCTATCTTTGTGGGTTTTATTCTCCTGGTTGTAGAAGGTGCAGCCAAATGCCTTGGTGTCTTCATGTTGCCTCGCAGAACGTGTCTGGACATGCCTAAAATGGAGGCTCTGGGAAATCTAGTACCATTGGCCAGTTAGGAACACATGAACTCAAGGGACCAATCAGAAAACACAGAAAATCTAGTACCATTGGTCAGTTAGGGACACGTGATTCAGAACAGGAACCAATAAGCAGCCATTGGTCAGGGAGTGAGGTCACATGGACTCAAGGGGCACTAATTGGAACCCCTGGGGGTCACGTGGACAGGATGTCCCGCCTTAGCATTTCCAGGGGAGAGACACGTCCATCAATTTGACAGGTCATAAATCAGTCAATTTTGACAGGTCATAAATCATCCTTTGACAGGCATCAAAAGGTCATAAATCATTTTTGACAGGCGCTACCATGACATACTACTAATGTCATGCCTGTAGCCTTTCATCATTAATTAAGGACATTATTGCACAGTGTTTTCCTAACGATCTGGATACAGGGTGTAAATGGAATGGAACAAATGTTTTCACACAGCCCCATCCTCATCCAGTACCCATCCTACACCCAGACCATCCCTCTCCCATCCCAGATGAAAAATAGGATAATTGCATCCTCAGCCAGCATGAATGCTTTCAGGCTGTTCCAGGAGATGTGTATGCGATAATTCTATCTGGTCTTAATCAGTCCTTGTGTTCTGATTGGTTGGGACTACCTTCTTCACTCCTGTCCTAGAACATCCTCAAACTAATCTTCTTCTGTTGGTGACACGGGGAGGATGACATAGGTAATTTAATTTTTTCTTATTTTTAAAAATAATTTATTGCGCTATGTTTATGAGAAAAAAACAATGCATGCTTGCAACCTAAACACTTCATTAGCATTCCTCCAATGCTGAAAGGGGGGGCATGCATTGCAATTAACCTTTTTTATATATACAGTATACAGTACTACAAACCCCACAGCAACAGTACTCATTTGCCAAAGAGGTATGGGTTAGGAACAATCTGAGCACCATTACCACAACAAAGACACCCCTCGACGAGTCGGGAGGGGTTTCTTGTTGAGCTGGCCAAATAAGGACATGAGATGCCTGGTTGGTCAAGGCATGCAGGGGAATGGGAACACCTGCGCGCCTTGTCCAATCAGGTAGTTTGGTTGCTACTCCAAGTCTCGCGGTGCTACTGGTCTCATGAGACTTGGGACGAGAGTTTGTTCTTTATAGCTCTGTGCTGCCACATGAAGGCAGCCATTTTCGAGCTTGAACTGAGTGAGTAACATCGCTCCGCTCTCTGCTCTGGCTTTGCTTGGCTTTTGGCTTCCTTTGCTTGGCTTCCTTTGGCTTCGGCTGTTTTTGGCTTTGCCTACTTTTATTCTCGATTGTATTGGGGGCTCATGGGACGAGTGAGGCCTTCAGGCTGGTCCTCTGGGGCCTGTTGCGCTTCCGCATCCCCAATTCTCGGGGGTGTACACCTGAGGAGGGCCCTGCGGGAGGCATCTTTCACCAGGTGCATGGACCCGGTATTGGATTCCAGGCCCAGAGACTCCCCGGTAACCCAGCTCTGGTAAGGTCGGGACCCCATTGCTGGTTTGGGAGGGTTGGTTACACTTCTCCCAAGCGGTGACTGTGTTGAAGACAGCAGTGGACACCTTTCCCCTTGGTGGTTGCCAGTGACGCTTCCTGGCTGTTTGCGTCTCCTGTGAGACTTGGGAAAGGGTGGCCTGATGACCTGGTGGTAATCATCCACGGTTGGGTGATTTGGCTTGGGCCCAGCATTCCATTCACTGAGGGTAAAATGCCACGTAGTAAGGCCCAATCCAAGAGGCGCGTGGCTTCAGCCTTGCCTAGCTCGGGTCACTCTGCTTCAAAGAGGCCTTCCCAGTCTAACAGCAGAGATGATGAGATTTCTGCCCAGGTGGCACAACTGGGCAAAACTGTTCAGGCTTGTGTGGCGTTTTGCAATCAACTTGCACAGAAGGAGCTACAGGCTACAGCCACCAGCTCGATCGCCAGCCCTTTGGGTACCAGTAACAGTGAAGTGTTGATTCCTTTAGTGGCATCTGATTCTCAAGTGGCGGATGCTACACTGGGTCCATTGGTGGTTTCGGCTGTGGAGGCTGGGCACCCCACTATTGCCGATGTGTGGGATCTCTTGAAAAGAATCCCGGGTATGGAGGCACAGGGTGCGGCTGCCCCTGTGTCCAAGCAGCCTACTTTGGCTGATTTATATAACCTCTTATGAGGGGTGGTTCTTCCAGGTGGTGTAATGGAGCAGACATGTGGTGAACAGAGAAGTGATCAAGCTGCTGCTGCCTCTGCTGTGTTTGACACCCGAGCTGTTGTGGAGCCACACTTCAGGGGACCAGTGCGGTCAGTTGGTAAAGCTTCCCAGCAAGCTTCAGTTTTAGGTTTGTCTCCTTATATTGCACATGCTAATTGGCCTACCTCGGTATGGGCTCCAGGTGGCCAGGTTGGTCAGGATGTGGCTTTGGAACGTCTCAACCCTGTGGTTTTGGATGCACCCATGCAGGCGCCTGCCATTTCACAAGTCCCTGACACTTGGGCACAAGGTGGTCAGCATACGGCTGTAGCTAACAACACCTCTGTGGTGTCTCTTTCAAGTGCTCTTTTGTTATTTGGAGTGATTGGGAATGTGGAATCTACACCTTACGCTGGAATGTCTACACCCCTTGGTTCACACCTTCCCCTTTCCACTAAAAAAAGGATTTGGAAGGGTGCATATACTGATTTATTTACTCTGACTTTTAGGGATCCCAAGCCAAGGATCATGGTAAAAGATGGGATTGTTTTTAGTTTGCCAAAAGAGTTTCAAGCGCTCAAACGCCCTAAGCTAGAGCGCAATTTTGTTAATTGGATTATGGGCTTCACTATTTACAGAGGTGTCATAGAGGAAAAAGAGCCACTCAGATCCCTTGACTTTTCTAAATATCAGGAGATTATGAAAAAAGTGTACACTAACTGCCATCACAACTCAAGGGGTGCAGCATGGCTACCATATGATGAGCAATTTAGGATGAGAGCAGCACAGGATTGCTCCTTGTCTTGGAGGCATGTTCAGTCCGAACTTTGGGCTGATATTATGGTGGTGGCCTCCCCCTCGAGCAGGTGTGACAATGGGTTTGTCCTGATGCCAAGAGGGCCGAATGCAAGGCTTGCCACTGGAGAAAGAAGGCAATTTGGCTTATGCTGGGACTTTAATGCTGGCAAGTGTAAAAGACAACCCTGCAGGTTTGAGCACAAATGTAACACCTGAGAGGGTGGCCATCCTGGAACTTCCTGTGGTAGAGGTAAAAGAACAGGAGTGGGTACTGCTCCTCAGCCAGCTTCACCTGGGGGAAAAGGCCCCATCATCAATTAAGCTAGACACTATGGTGGCGTGGCTAAAGGTTTACTTTAATAAGGAGGCTGCTATCTATTTATTCCAGGGTTTTTTCTTAGGCTTTCGTATTCCCTATACAGGCCCTAGGATTCATCGCTATGCACCCAATGCTCGTTCTGTGAGGGAGTTGCGGAGCGTTGTGAGGGAGAAATTAGCTAAGGAAATAGCTGCAGGAAGGATTTTGGGATCGCATGATCAGCTACCTATCCCTATGCTTCGCTTATCTCCTTTGGGTGTAGTTCCTAAAAAAGCTCCTGGGGAATTTAGGTTGATTCATAATTTATCATACTCAAAGGGTGAGTCAGTAAATGATGCTATTGATCCTGGGCTTACCTCTGTTAAGTGTACAATGCTCGACTCAGCAGTTAAGATGATTATGAATTTGGGCATGGGAGCCCTTTTAGCTAAGTGCGATATTAAGTCTGTTTGGCCAGGACAGGGGAAGGAGGAGGAGGAGGTTTTCCAGGCCAGTTTCTGAAAGAAAGGAGAAAGAGAAGGAGGCTTTGCAGGCAGTTTCTGCCAGGAAAAGAGAAGGTAAAGGAAACTTTCTAGGCCAGTTCCTGCTAGGAAAGAGGAGAAAGCAGTTTCCAGGCAGCCATTTTGAGTGGGTGTTGAGTCGCATTTGCAAGTCAATAGGGGGTGGGCTAGCCAGTTAGCTCTATACAACTACTGCCAGAGGCCAGTTTCAGGTCAGTTTGGCCAGGACAGGGGAAGGAGGAGGAGGTTTTCCAGTTTCTGAAAGAAAGGAGAAGGAGAAGGAGGCTTTGCAGGCAGTTTCTGCCAGGAAAAGAGAATTTCGTAAACACTACTAATTGTTGAAAAATTCCGGTCATCAGCAGACTCTAACACTGTTGTTAGTGAGGGATATTCTTTGAGGAGGAAAGCAGTAATCCTCTTTCAGGTACTAATTAAGACTTAGTATTCGGCCAGAACAGGGGAAGGAGGAGGAGGAGGAGGCTCTTCAGGCCAGTTTCTAACAGAGAGAAGAAAGAGAAAGAGGCTTTCTAGGCAGTTTCTGCCAAGAAAGGAAACAGAGAAGGAGGCTTTCCAGGCCAGTTCCTGCTAGGAAAGAGGAGAAAGCAGTTTCCAGGCAGCCATCTTGAGTGGGTAAGTTTTTAAATTATTTTTAAAAACACTTGGGGGGAGTGTGACTGTGACTCAGCAGGTGGGGCTTTGTTGAGTGGCATTTGCAAATCAATAGGGGGAGGGCTAGGCAGTTAGCTCTATACAACTGCTGCCAGAGGGCAGTTTCAGGTCAGTTTCGGCCAGGACAGGGGAAGGAGGAGGAGGACGCTCTCCAGGCCAGTTTCTAACAGAGAGAAGAAAGAGAAAGAGGCTTTCTAGGCAGTTTCTGCCAGGAAAGGAAACAGAGAAGGAGGCTTTCCAGGCCAGTTCCTGCTAGGAAAGAGGAGAAAGCAGTTTCCAGGCAGCCATCTTGAGTGGGTAACTTTTTAAATTCTTTTTAAAGACACTTGGGGGGAGTGTGACTGTGACTCAGTGGGTGGGGCTTTGTTGAGTGGCATTTGCAATTCAATAGGGGGTGGGCTAGGCAGTTAGCTCTATACAACTGCTGCCAGAGCCGCGCACCTAGTGGCGCGCGAATTTTATAACCAGTACAAATTGTAGAAAAGTTCTGTTCATCAGCAGACTTAAACACTGGTGTTAGCAAGGGATTTTCTTTGAGGAGGAAAGCCGTAGTCCTCTTTCAGGTACTAATTAAGACTTAGTATGGACACTGAAGGAACTGCTGCTATCACCTGCAATACCTGTGGGATGTTTGTATTCTTACCTACAGATGTGGGGAACTACAGATGCTCAAAGTGCAAGTTAGTAGCCCTCTTGGAGGACAAAGTACAGCAGCTTGAGGCGCGAGTAACTACACTTCAACACATTAGGGAGCAAGAGGCTTTCCTTGACAGAACAGAACAAATGGTCTTGGACGGGGAACACACAGAGGAAGTCGCTGGAGAAGAGAAGGTCACATCACACACACAGGAGGTAGAAAACTGGAGGAAGGTCACACGCAGAAGTAAGGAGACCAAGGATCGTTCTGGGAGCTTGCGGCTACAGAATCGATTCAAGCTCTTACTCTTAGCAAGGAGGATGCAGAAGAGCAGAATGGACAGATTTCACAGACACAGCAGGGGACCCTGGGAGATCCACCACAGGGAACAGTCGCTGCTAAGACTCGGAGGAGGCGTGTGGTCGTGGTGGGGGACTCCTTGCTGAGGGGGACAGAAGCAGTGATTTGTGGGCCTGACAAGATGTCTCGGGAGGTGTGTTGTCTCCCTGGGGCAAACTTGAACTCCTAGCACAAGAAAGCAAATATGATATAATAGGCATCACTGAAACCTGGTGGGATGAGTCTCATGACTGGAATGTAGAAATAAAGGGGTAGAACCTTTTCAAGAGAAACAGGACAAATAGGAAAGGAGGAGGAATAGCATTATATGTCAGGGATATTTACACCAGTGAACAAATCCAGGACATCAATCCTGGAAGCCAAGTGGAGAGCATCTGGATAAAAATTAAAGGGGAAGGAAACAACAGGGATGTTAGTGTGGGAGTCTACTACAGACCCCCAACTCAAGCAGAAGAATTGGATGAAGCCTTTCTAGAACAGATGACCACACACTCAGAAAGGAGAAATATAGTAGTCATGGGTGACTTCAACTATCCGGATATTTGCTGGAAGTCAAACTTGGCAAAATCCTCAAGGTCTAGCAAATTCCTCACTTGCCTCGAAGACAATTTCATTGTTCAAAAGGTGGAAGAGGCAACGAGGGAGTCAGCTATTTTGGATCTGATACTAACTAACAGGGAAGACCTAGTTAATGGGGTGCAAGTGGTAGGATCCTTATGCGGGAGTGATAATGTCCTCCTGGAGTTTATTATACAGTGGAAAGGAGAAGCCAGGCATAGTCAGACACGCATTCTAGACTTTAGGAAAGCTGATTTTACTAAACTTAGAGAAATACTGGGGGTGATCCCATGGACAGGAATACTAAAAGAGAAGGGAGTTCAAGACGGATGGGAGTTTCTCAAAAGGGAGATACTGAAGGCACAATTTCAAACCGTGCCAACGAGGAGGAAGAATGGGAGGTGTCTCAAGAAACCAGGATGGATGACTAAGGAACTTTCAACTGAACTATGTTTTAAATGGAACATGTATAAGAAATGGGAAAATGGGGAAATCACCAAAGAGGAATTCAAACAAATAGCTAGCACGTGTAGGGGTAAAGTCAGAAAAGCTAAAGTGCAGAATGAACTAAGGCTTGCTAGAGAGGTTAAGAACAATAAAAAGGGCTTTTGGGGGTATGTCAGCAGCAAAAGGAAAAAGAAGGAAATGGTAGGGCCACTGTGTGGAGAAGATGGCAAAAACTTAACAGGGGACAGAGAAAAGGCAGAATTACTCAACACCTTCTTTGCTTCAGTCTTCTCAGAAAAGGCAAAGGGTGCTCACCTTAAGTATAATGGAGCAGAGGACAGAATAGGAGAATTTCAGCACAGAATAAGTAAAGAGATAGTACAGAAACATCTGGTTAATCTAAATGAATATAAGTCTCCAGGACCAGATGAATTACATCCAAGGGTATTAAAAGAACTGGCAAATGTAATATCGGAACCATTGGCAATAATCTTTGAGAATTCCTGGAAAACAGGAGAGGTCCCAGCGGACTGGAGGAGGGCAAATATTGTCCCCATCTTTAAAAAGGGGAAAAAAGAGGATCCCAACAATTATTGTCCAGTTAGTCTGACATCAATACCTGGAAAGATTCTGGAGCAGATCATTAAACAGAGAGTCTGTGAATATCTGGAAGATAATTTCAGAATCACAAAAAGTCAACATGGGTTTCAGAGAAACAGGTCATGCCAGACAAATCTGATCTCTTTTTTTTGATAAAATTACCAGCTTGGTAGATGAAGGGAATGCTGTGGATATAGTATATCTTGATTTCAGTAAGGCCTTTGACAAGGTTCCCCATGACATTCTTGCAAGCAAGTTGGTAAAATGTGGGCTAGACAAAGTAACTGTTACATGGATTTGTAATTGGTTGACTGGTCGAACCCAAAGGGTGCTCAACAATGGCTCCATTTCAACTTGGAAAGAAGTGACCAGTGGGGTGCCACAGGGCTCTGTCCTGGGCCCAGTGCTATTCAATATCTTTATTAATGACTTGGATGATGGTATTGGGGGCATAGTTATCAAATTTGCAGATGACACCAAATTAGGAGGAGTAGCTAATATCCCAGAGGACAGGATCAAAATTCAAAATGACTTGAACAGACTAGAAAGTTGGGCCAAAGCTAACAAAATGAAATTCAACACGGAGAAATGTAAAGTACTGCACTTAGGACAGAAAAACGAAAAGTACAGATATATGATGGGGGACACCTGGCTGAATGAGACTACGTGTGAAAGGGATCTAGGAATCCAGGTGGACCACAAGTTGAACATGAGCCAACAGTGTGATGCAGCAGCTAAAAAGGCCAATGCAATTTTAGGCTGCATCAGTAGAAGTATAGTGTCTAGATCAAGAGAAGTAATAGTGCCACTCTATTCTGCTTTGGTCAGGCCTCACCTGGAATACTGTGTCCAGTTCTGGGCACCAAAATTCAAAAAGGATGTGGAGAAACTGGAGTATGTCCAAAGGAGGGCAACTAAAATGGTGAAGGGTCTGGAAACCAAGCCCTATGAGGAACGACTTAGGGAGCTGGGGATGTTTAGCCTGGAGAAGACAAGGCTGAGAGGTGATATGATAGCCGTGTTTAAATATTTGAAGGGATGTCATATCGAGGAGGGAACAAGCTTGTTTTCTGCTGCTCCAGAGACTAGGACCCGAAACAATGGATGCAAGCTGCAAGAAAAGAGATTCCACCTCAACATTAGGAGGAACTTCCTGACAGTAAGGGCAGTTCGACAGTGGAACACACTCCCTCAGAGAGTAGTGGAGTCTCCTTCCTTGGAGGTCTTTAAGCAGAGGCTGGATGGCCATCTGTCAGGGATGCTTTGATTGGGAGTTCCTGCATGGCAGGGGGTTGGACTGGATGACCCTTGTGGTCTCTTCCAACTCTATGATTCTATGATTCTATGATTCTATGATTCTATGATTCTAGTATGGACACTGAAGGAACTGCTGCCATCACCTGCAATACCTGTGGGATGTTTGTCTTCTTACCTACAGATGTGGGGAACTACCCATGCCCCAAGTGCAAGTTGGTAGCCCTCTTGGAGGAGAAAGTACGGCAGCTGGAGGCACGGGTAGCTACACTTTAACATATTAGGGAGCAAGAGGCTTTACTAGACAGAACGGAACAAACGGTCTTCAATGGGGACTACACAGAGGAAGTCGCTGGGGAAGAGAAGGTCACATCACACACACAGGAGGTAGAAAGCTGGAGGAATGTCACATGCAGAAATAAGGAAAGCAGTAATCCTCTTTCAGCTACAGAATTGATTTCAAGCTCTTTCTCTTATCAAGGAGGACGAGGAAGAACAGCATGGACAGACTTCAGGGACAGAGCAGGGGACCCTGGGAGTTCCACCACACTGAACAGTCACTGCTAAGCCTTGGAGGAGGCGTGTGGTCGTGGTGGGGGACTCCTTGCTTAGGGGGACAGAAACAGTGATTTGTGGGCCTGACAAGATGTCTTGGGAGGTGTGTTGATTCCCTGGGGCAAAGATCCAAGATGTGACAGAGAGGCTGACATGACTGGTCAAGCCTACTGACCAATACCCCTTCCTTTTGATCCATGTGGGAACGAATGACACAGCAAGACACAGCCTTCAGAACATCAAAAGGGATTACGAGGCTCTAGGTAAGAAGCTGAAAGAAATGGAGGCACAGATTGTCATCTCGTCTCTTCTGCCAGTTGAAGGGCATGGTCCAGGAAGAGAGAGGAAAATAGCAGATGTCAACAATTGGCTCCGCAGATGGTGTCGTCAAGAACAATTTGGATTCTTAGATTATGGGGTGTGGTTCCATGAGGGCGGACTCCTGGCAAGGGATGGGCTGCATCTAACACCAGTTGGAAGAAACGTTTTTGCCAACAGTCTCAAGAATTTGATCAGGAGGGCTTTAAACTGAGTTATGTGGGGAAGGGAGACAGCATCGTGGAAGACAAAAGGACTGGAAAAAATAGTCAAACTGTCATAGAGGAAAGAAGGCAAACAGTACAGGGACCCAACAGTGGGAGGCAAAAAAACATGCACAGGAAGCAAGTAAAGGAGACATATGGTCTTAGATGTCTCTACACTAATGCACAGAGCATGGGAAATAAGCAAGATGAACTTGAACTCCTAGCACAACAAAGCAAATATGATATTATAGGCATCACTGAAACATGGTGGGATGAGTCTCATGATTGGAATGTAGAAATGCAGGGGTATAACCTTTTCAAGAGAAACAGGCCAAACAGGAAAGGAGAAGGAATAGCATTATATGTCAGGGATATTTACACCAGTGAAGAAATCCAGGACATCAGTCATGGAAGCCACATGGAGAGCATCTGGATAAAAATTAAAGGGGAGGGAAACAATAGGGATGTTAGTGTGGGAGTCTACTACAGACCCCCAACTCAGGCAGAAGAATTGGATGATGCCTTTCTAGAACAGATGACCACACACTCAGAAAGGAGAAATATAGTACTGATGGGTGACTTCAACTATCCTGATATTTCCAAAAGGTGGAAGAGGCAACAAGGGAGTCAGCTATTTTGGATCTGATCCTAACTAACAGGGAAGACCTAGTTAATTGGGTGCAAGTGGTAGGATCCTTATGCGGGAGTGATCATGTCCTCCTGGAGTTTATTATACGGTGGAAAGGAGAAGCCAGGCATATTCAAACATGCATTCTAGACTTTAGGAGAGCTGATTTTGGTAAACTTAGGGAAATACTGGTGGTGATCCCGTGGTCAGGAATAATAAAAGAGAAGGGAATTCAAGATGGATGGGAGTTTCTCAAAAGGGAGATACTGAAGGCACAATTTCAAACCGTGCCAATGAAGAAGAAAAATGGGAGGTGCCTCAAGAAACTAGGATGTATGACTAAGGAACTTTCAACTGAACTAAGTTTTAAACGGAGCATGTATAAGAAATTGAAAAATTTTTTGGGTATGTCTGCAGCAAAAGGAAGAAGAAGGAAATGGTAGGGCGACTGTGTGGAGAAGATGGCAAAAAGTTAACAGAGAATAGAGATATAATGGAGCAGAGGACAGAATAGGAGAATTTCAGCACAGAATAAGTAAAGAGATAGTACAGAAACATCTGGTTAATCTAAATGAATATAAGTCTCCAGGACCAGATGAATTACATCCAAGGGTATTAAAAGAACTGGCAAATGTAATATCGGAACCATTGGCAATAATCTTTGAGAATTCCTGGAAAACAGGAGAGGTCCCAGTGGACTGGAGGAGGGCAAATATTGTCCCCATCTTTAAAAAGGGGAAAAAAGAGGATCCCAACAATTATCGTCCAGTTAGTCTGACATCAATACCTGGAAAGATTCTGGAGCAGATCATTAAACAGCGGGTCTGTGAACACCTGGAAAATAATTCCATAATCACAAAAAGTCAACATGGGTTTCAGAGGAACAAGTCATGCCACACAAATCTGATCTCTTTTTTTGATAAAGTTACCAGCTTGGTAGATGAAGGGAATGCTGTGGATATAGTATATCTTGATTTCAGTAAGGCCTTTGACAAGGTTCCCCATGACATTCTTGCAAACAAGATTTTAAAATGTGGGCTAGACAAAGTAACTGTCACATGGATTTGTAATTGGTTGACTGGCCGATTACAAAGGGTGCTCAACAATGGTTCCTTTTTAACCTGGAAAGAAGTGACCAGTGGGGTGCCACAGGGCTCTGTCCTGGGCCCAGTGCTATTCAACTTTATCAATGACTTGGATGACTGTATTGGGGGTATAGTTATCTTTATCAATGACTTGGATGATGGTATTGGGGGTATAGTTATCAAATTTGCACACAACATCAAATTAGGAGGACTAGCTAATACCCCAGAAGACAGGATCATAATTCAAAATGACTTGAACAGACTAGAAAGCTGGGCCAAAGCTAACAAAATGAAATTCAACACGGAGAAATGTAAAGTACTGCACTTAGAGCGGAAAAATGAAAAGCACAGATATACAATGGGGGACACCTGGCTGAACGAGACTACATGTGAAAGAGATCTAGGAGTCCAGGTAGACCACAAGTTGAACATGAGTCAACAGTGTGATGCAGCAGCTAAAAAGGCCAATGCAATTTTAGGCTGCATCAGTAGAAGTATAGTGTCTAGATCAAGAGAAGTAATAGTGCCACTCTATTCTGCTTTGGTCAGGCCTCACCTGGAATACTGTGTCCAGTTCTGGGCACCAAAGTTCAAAAAGGATGTGGAGAAACTGGAGTATGTCCAAAGGAGGGCAACTAAAATGGTGAAGGGTCTGGAAACCAAGCCCTATGAGGAACGACTTAGGGAGCTGGGGATGTTTAGCCTGGAGAAGACAAGGCTGAGAGGTGATATGATAGCCGTGTTTAAATATTTGAAGGGATGTCATATCGAGGAGGGAACAAGCTTGTTTTCTGCTGCTCCAGAGACTAGGACCCGAAACAATGGATGCAAGCTGCAAGAAAAGAGATTCCACCTCAACATTAGGAGGAACTTCCTGACAGTAAGGGCAGTTCGACAGTGGAACACACTCCCTCAGAGAGTAGTGGAGTCTCCTTCCTTGGAGGTCTTTAAGCAGAGGCTGGATGGCCATCTGTCAGGGATGCTTTGATTGGGAGTTCCTGCATGGCAGGGGGTTGGACTGGATGGCCCTTGTGGTCTCTTCCAACTCTATGATTCTATGATTCTAGACTCCTCCCTGTACACCCAGATGATTTGACTTAATAGTTTTCAGTTTGAGGGGAAATATTTTTTCGACAAAGCCATGCCAATTTGATGCTCGATATCTTGTTCAGCTTTCGAGACATTCAGTATCTTTCTCCATTGGTGTGCAGTTAAGCAGACTGGTAATAGAGCCATAGCACATTATTTAGATGATTTTTTAATCACTGGGAATCCCAATTCTTCACAGTGTAAGGATTCCTTAGCTCAATTTCAGGAATTAATGTATGAGCTAGGTGTGCCCTTAGCGGAAGAAAAGACTGAGGGTCCACATACCCAACTTACCTTCTTTGGGTATTGAGATTGACACCATAGCTGGAATTTCCCGTTTACCTAATGAAAAACTAGTGGCTATGAGGCAGCAATTTGGGGCCTTGTTAGGGAAACAAAAAGCTACGCTTTATGAATTTCAATCACTTACAGGTCTTTTGAATTTTGCCTGTAGGATTGTTGTCCTGGGACGAGTATTCTGTGCGAGATTGTATAGGCTACTGCAGGAACAGTGACCCAGCATCATCACATTAGAATCACAAGATGCATTCGTGAGGATTTGAAGGTCTGGCACTCATTTTTGGAGCAATTCAATGGCATATCGTTTTGGAGATCTGAAATGCTGCTGAGGGCAAACTTTCAGGTGCATTCTGATGCTGCCCATGGCTTCAGTATTTATTGGAATGGCCAGTGGGCTGCAGAGGCATGGCCTTCTGCATGGGTCAAAAGTGGTCTGACTAGAGACCTTATGTTTTTGGAACTGTTTCCTATAGTGGTGGCAGTGCATTTGTGGGCAAGCCAGTTTGCTTACAGGACCATCTGGTTTTGGTGTGACAACCAGGCAGTCATGCACATGGTAAATTCTCAGTCCTTCAAGTCTCTTAAAGTTATGGGTTTGGTAAGGGCTATGGTGATGCAATGCTTGAATTATAATGTGTTATTTAAAGCTCAACATGTTCCTGGTGTGCTTAACTCTTCAGCGGACGCCCCTTCTCGTTTTCAGCTCTCCAGGTTCCGGAAGCTGGCTCCCGAGGAGTCGACTCACCCACTGGAGGTACCGCCGTCGCTCTGGAGCCTTGGAGATTAGAAGTTCATAGGGCAATTTTGAACTCCATTGCCACAGCTACACGCAAGTCCTATCAAACAGCTTTGAATTTGTTTAATCAATTCTTACTGGAAATTGGGGAGGATCAAAAGTGGCCAATTGAAGTTGACCTGGTCCTTCATTTTATAGTTTATCTGAAGCACGCAGGACTTTCACCTGTTACTATCAGGGGCAGTTTGGCCGCCCTGGCATTTTACTCTAGGGCAAAGGGCTGTTTTGATCCTACTACGGACTTTAGGGTCAAAAAAGCAGTGGAGGGTTGGTCCAGAGAATTCCCCTGTCACAAAAGACTCACAATGGTCGATAACTGGCCCTGTCCTGGTCAGGTTATGGGATCAATTAGCCCATACATGTTATTTACCTGGGGAAGAGGCTTTATTCAAAGCGGTATTTGCTATAGCCTTTTTTGCTGCTTTAAGAATCAGTGAGATTGTACCTGGATCCCATAATGATAAATCTGGCAGGGTTCTATTAATTACTGATATTATTTTAACAGAACAGGAGATTCAAATCCACCTTAGGCCCTCTAAGACTGACCAGTTAGCAAAGGGTCAGTCTATTTTCTTGGCTAAAGTGCCACAAGGTCAAATTTGCCCAGTGATAGCGATGATTAACTACTTGAACATTAGGCCTAATTTGGCTGGCTACCTATTTATTCACTTGTCTGGTTTGCCCTTAACACAATTTCAATTTAGAGCTGTGTTAAAGGAGATTGTAAGGAGGGCTCAGTTGCCTCAGGAATGTTTCTCCTCACACTCCTTTCATATTGGAGCAGCAACAGCTGCGGCCACTCACGTTTTGAGTGAAGCCGATATTGCAGAATTGGCAGATGGCGTTCACATGCATTCGAGTCCTATGTCAGGCAATCAGGTAACCGGACTCCTGATAAGCCACGTTAACTTTTTTTGTTTCGTTTCAGCTGACTTTTTCCACGGCAATATATGGATCATAGGTCACAGCCTGGTCTTCTGGGCAGAATGCCACCTCTTGGAGAATTGCCATGACAATACGTTGGGCCTTTCGCACATTGGACTCACTGAGTGGTTCAGACAAAGGGGCATGATGTGGGGATCTCTCCTTCCCCTTATTATGGAGTTGGCACATTTGCACTCACAACCCCGTGTTTTGGTAGTACACCTGGGGGAAAATGACTTGGTTCGGATTCCGTGCTTACAGCTGGCTAAACAGATTGTCAAGGACATGCAAGAAGTCCAAAAGATTTTATTGGGTTCTGTGATCCTTTGGACCTAACTTTTGCCAAGGCGTTGCTGGACTGGAGCGCAGAAGGACGTGGCAATTAATAATGCTTGGCACTGGCTTAATCATTATGTGGCTAAGCAACTCTCTAAAATGGGCATCTTTTTAGTTGAGCATGGTATTAAACTTGACCAGCCGCAGCTGTACAGGGGGGATGGGGTCCACCTCTCTCCAGAGGGATCGGAGATGTACGTCACACACTCTCTGATCAAATTCAAACACACTCTGATCCGGGGGGGGGGGGGAAGAGGAGATGCCTAGCTAGGCTGGCCCCCTCTTGTGGCGGGTAATGACCACCACCCCACAGGAAAATTAATCTGGCTATTTAAATTAATTGGGGTAAAATTGGCATAAGACAAATTTAAAGAAATGACGTATGCAGTTAAATGCATGACGTCATTAATTTGCATGACATCATATGACATAATACAGGGGTAGGCAACCTTTTTGAGACCTGAGCCAGTCCCCCAAAGTCCTGGTCTCCACTGGGCCGAATGGGGGGGTGGGAATGGCGGCGTGCGTGCTCACGCGTGCGTGCGCACCCCCCCACCATGTGCAAAAACACGCATGGGCGCTGGTGCCACCGCCGCGGCACGCATGTCCGCAGCCATCGCCGCACATGTCACGGCTACCATTTTGATTTCCAAAATGGTGGCCGCGATGCGCTTGTGCATGCGCAGGAGTACTGTGCATGTGCAGTACTCCTGCACATGTGCAAATGTGTCACGGTCGCCATTTTGGAAAACAAAATGGCGACTGTGGCGCATGCGGCCGCACGGAGCCTAAAACATGTGGCGGCGGCGGCGGCGGTGGAAGGGGTCTGCCTGGGCTGTTAAGTCCGGCGACCTGGGCCGAAACTGGCCCGGGGGCCATAGGTTGCCGGCCCCTGACATAATATGACATCATTTGTAAATTTGTTGATATTATTGTTTACTTATTTTGTCACGTGCGGTGAAGGACCACCCATTTGTGGGGTTACACCTTCACTTACACACGTGACAAATTTATTAATGTTTATTGGTTTGTAAATAGACCCTGTACAGCTAAATAAAAGTTGTGGCCTGTTTAAACCCAAAAAGAGGCATCTCGTGTCCTTTGTGCCAGTGCAAAGACACCCCCCGACGAGTCGGGAAGGGTTTCTTGTTGTGCTGGCCAAATAAGGATATGTGATGCCTGGTTGGTCAAGGCACGCAGGGGAAAGGGAACAACTGTGCGCCTTGTCCAATCGGGTTGTTTGGTTGCTACTCCATGTCTCGCGGTGCTACTGGTCTCACGAGACTTGGGATGAGAGTTTGTTCTTTATAGCTCTGTGCTGCCATGTGAAGGCAGCCATTTTCGAGCTTGAACTGAGCGTCCCATCCCACCCACCCTTTATTAAGTTATAAATTGTTACTCTCAGGCTTAGGCTGGTCGCCTTCAGGGGCCGGGAGGGAATTTTTCCCCAGGGTGCTTCCCTGGGTTTTTTGCTCTCCTTGAGATTATTAATTAAAATTGATTTGGGAATGGGTCATGGTGTGATAATTCATGTTGTTCTTGTTAATTGTTTGTCACAACTTAGGGGGAGGGTCTATAACTTAAAATTGTTTGTTTTGTACTTGAGGGTGGGTAATGACCCCCACCGAACAGGAAAATTAATCTAGCTATTTAAATTAATTGGGGTAAAATTGGCATAAGACAAATTTAAAGGAAATGACGTATGCAGTTAAATGCATGATGTTATTAATTTGCATGATGTCATATGATGTAATACAATGTCATTTCTGGAGGGGAGGGGTTTGTAACTTTGTTGATATTATTGTTTACTTATTTTGTCACATGCGGTGAAGGACCGCCCATTTGGGGGGTTGCACCTTCACTTACACAGAGTCTGTACAGCTAAATAAAAGTTGTGGCATGTTTAAACCCCAAAAGAGGCATCTCGTGTCCTTTGTGCCAGCGCAACAGTAAATGGTGTGTGATAGTACGTATTCTCATAACATTATCATTGTGCTATTACTAGTTGAATGTGGGAATGACTGTTCTCATATCATTAGTCTAAAGAGTGTTTCCAGGACTTGAAGGATACTGGTGTGATAATGACCTATCAAAGTAATAGTAAAGTAAATATCTTCTATATGTGACCATGTGTTTCAACATCACTTACTGCCCATTCATCATTTGTTAATTTCATGAGCATATGATATGGTCTTTCCAGGGTTGGGGGGGAGGAATATTATTTTTCCCCAGGTAGAAGTCTTACAGATTAGTGAAAACGTCAGAACATTTAGAGCAGTCACAGACTGCCAGAAATAGTGCAAATTGAGTCCACTTTAAGGGTTAGGGTTAGTGCTAGGGAATCATGGGAATTGTTTTTTTCTGAGACATTGAGCCTTCTCTGTCAGAGAGCTCTGGTGCCACAATAAAATACAGTTCCCATGATTCCCTAACCCTAACCCTTAAAGTGGACTCAATTTGCACTATTTCTGGCAGTCTGCAAAGGCCCTTAGACACTCTATTACAGTCTCAGATCATTACTGTCATCCCCATCTGCAAAACATCTGTTTAGATAGAACACTGCCACACCCCAACAGCTCTGATGTGATTGCTTTGCTGTTTTATTCCTCATGAATAATTGGCAGAGGGGAGCTTTCAGAGTCTACCATTATTTATATGTATTTCCCACATCTTCAGCTTAAACTTATGTTCCCAAGGTGGCTAAATATACAAGTAAAGTATAAAACAAAATATGATTTAAAAAAAAACTCATCTAGAAACAACTAAAATAGTACTCATTCATTTAAATAACCATAACTTTAGCAAAGATGTCCCCAAATTGAGAAAGCTCCTAAAATGATTAACAGTTCTTAAAAACACTGGAAAACAAAACCAAGAAAGTGATTAAGTTTGGGGTCTAAATGATGATGATAATGATAATAAATCCAGCTAGGAAATTCCAGAGGTGAGGAGCCACCAATGAAAATTATATAGTCACCATTGAAAAGAAACTGTCTCTGGTCACCAACTGTCCTGGGGTGATCTTTGTCTTCTTACTGCCTTCATACCATCAAAATTGCACCATGCTACCTAAACTACATTTACATAAACTACATAAACTACTTTTATTTATGTGACATTTTCATTTTCTGTTTAGTGCTGTTTAGTACCATGAGAGCATAATTTATGCCTATATTAATAGCTAAATTAAGGCTTTTCTCATTATGACTGTCTGACTACCTAGACTGCTTGAGTTACATTCTTATTTGGATATTTTTACATCAAACTTTGTTCATGTTGGGTCCCATTTCTAATTTAAGTCTTATATCAAATTCTATGGAGATATTTTATTCCAGGAAATTTTGTTACTATTCTCTATTAATAGAGATTTCAACTCTAAAGAAGAGAGCCAGTGTGATGTAGTGGTTTGAGCATTGGACTATGACTCTGGAAATCAGGGTATGAATCCCTGCTCAGCCATGGAAACCTACTGAGTGACCCTGGACAAGTCACATTTTCTCAGCTTCAAAGGAAGGTAAAGGCAAACCCCTCTGAAGAAATCTTGCCAACAAACCCCAGTAATGGATTCACCTTGGGGTAACCATAAGTCAGAAACAACTTCAAGGCACACAACAAGAAGAATATTTTTATAGTGAGTTTGAAAGGGATCTTCATACTACCGAAACTATCTAAACTACATTTACCTAAACTACCTAAACTACTAACTAACTGAAAGAAGCTGGTAGCATGAATTTTTAATTAATGTGCATGGGAGTCTTTAAATGGGCGAGATATGAGCTGCATAGGTTTTACAATCTGCACTTTGAATTGTGCCTGGAGCCAATAATAATAATAATAATAATAATAATAATAATAATAATAATAATAATAATAATAATGATGTGGTGGCTCAAGTGGTTCAGATGCTGACTCTGTTGATTGCAAAATTGGCAGGTTGGCAGTTCAAGACCTAGATGCCGCATGTTGGGGTGAGCTCCATCACTAGTCCCAGCATCTGCCAACCTAGCAGTTTGAAAGCATGCAAATGCAAGTAGATAAATAGTACCACTTCATTGGGAAGGCAAACAGTGTTCTGTGCAATCATACTGGCCACATGATCACAGAGTAGTCTTCGACAATGCTGACTCTTTGGCTTAGTAATGGAGATGAGCACTGCCCCCTATGATTGGATATGATTTGACAACCTTGTCAATTAGGAATACCAATAATAATAATAATAATAATAATAATAATAATAATAATAATATCTTACCTGCCTCTTCCCATGGATCGAGGTCGGAAAACAACAAATCAACAATTAATAACATCAATTCAGCACATTAATTAAAACATGCAACAGTTTAAAAGGACAAATAAAACATACATGTTTTTAAAAAGTCTACATTTAAAATTCATGTCTTAATTCACAATTTAAAATTATCTGGATAAGCCTGTCTTCAATGCTCTTTTTGGCTGTCGAATCTCTTCTGGCAGGTCATTCCACATTGGCAGGTCATTCCACAACTAAGGAAAAAGGCCTCTGAGAGGCAGTTGCCAATCTAATCCTGGCTGACTGGAGTAAATGTCTGCCAGAGGACCTAAGCATATGGGACAGATTACATAAAGAAGGTGATCCTTTAGGCATCCTGGCTCCAAACCATAAAGGGTAAAGGTAAAGATTTTCCCTTGACATGAATGTTTAGTCATAAACGACTGTAGGGGGCAGTGCTCATCTCTGTTACTAAGCCTAAAAGCTGGTGTTGTCTGAAGATGACTCTGGTGGTCTTGTGCCAGCATGACTGCATGGAATACTGTACCTTCCCACCAAAGTGGTACCTATTTATCTACTTGCATTTGCATTCTTTCAAATTACTAGGTTAGGAGAAGCTAAGACTAGAGATGGGAGCTCACCCCATTATGCAGCACCTGGGCCTGGAACTGCCAGCCTTCTGAACTTACAATCATAAGAATTGCCATCTTAACCACTAAGACATCACATCCTATCCAATCAATATACTTCCTATAATCAATCCTAGGGCCCTTTCATACTCTACACCTATAACACTATTGATAAGTCTACTCTGGATAGAATACTCCAGGCTGCCCTTGGAGTTTTCTGGCTCTGGAGCAGCCCCAAATTCTCCCCCCCCCCATTACCTCCACACTCTGGAATGACAGTGGGCAACTATCTACTCCCTATGCTACCCACTGCTGCTATCGCTGGTGTGAGTCACTCCCTCTGAGGTTGAAAATGATCCACCAAGTCTTGATCCCATGGCTGGGCACCTCGTTGTGAACCCAGAAGAAGTCAATCATGCCAGTGGCAGTGCCAGGTGGTACAGAGAGACACTGTGTGAACAGTCACCCAGAATTGTTCCAGAGTGCTCTGGGTTTTCCTGGAAAATCTAAAGCAAAAGTAAATCTTTTTCATCCAGTTTGAGGCAGGGGTGGGCTGGATTGATACAGAACTGGTCTCATATTTCTGAAGATAGTCTGCAGTTGGATTGGGGCTTTGGCCACACATCATGAGGGCAGGGGAAAACATGTAAGAGTAAAATGCACTCTGAAGAGAAAATGCCATAGATGTGACTGGGGCAAAGAAACTGGGACAAAGGTGAGAGTATTACCTTAGTACAATTGGGAGCTATGATGATTCAACATTTGAAGAGTCCTGAGTCACAGGGGACTGATGCAACACTAGGCAGAGGCATGAGTCAGAAAACTTCAATTCTGCAGAGTCACATCAGTCAGGTGACTGGAAACTGGATGACATCACAGGAGTGGGCTGGACTAGTATCCCAGAAGGGGATATTGTATATAAGTGGGTGAATTGGATACTCATTTGTGGGTGATTGTATATAGAGATACTGGTGGAGCACTTTGTTAGTCTGTACATAGTCTGCAATAGAAGAATAAAGAACTTCTTCCTAAGAAAAGAGAGAGTCCAGCAGTTTTCTGTCTTGCAGACAGCTGCCTGTGTAGGAGGTTTTTTCTTTGCAGTGTTTGCAGCTTGCATAGAACTTCACAGTGAAGGCCAATCTTTGGTGTCTGTTCCAGTGTAAATTTCCTGCACATGTTGAATTCAGTTCACATGCACACCAACAAAACGTGTAGACATTTTATGACTCCATGGCTTTAACTGTGTTGCATCCTGTGGAATCCTGGGTTTTATAATCTCAGGAAGCAATACAATTCTCTGGCTGAGAATTCTTTATACCTCTCCCTGAACTCCAAATTTCAGAATTCCATAGGATGCTGCTATAACATTTAATGTGGAATCATGGTGTGTGAAAGTGTGAAAGGTACCTCAATTAATAGTTTGTTAGTTTGTGTAGTTTCCATTACAAAGCTTTTTGCAAACGCAGTGATGACAGAGTAGAATGATTATTTTGCTACCTTCATTGCCACCAAGGAGCTCTTCAATTGGATTCTAGGATTGGATTTGGATGAGTTTTCCACCACCATCACTCCACTCACTTTCTATCTCATTTCATATCTGCCAGCTCCTTAGTTGAGTTGAGTTGAGTTCCTAGGCGAGTGGAGGAAGAAAAAGGGTGACCAGCCATCTCTGCCCTCTCCCAACCATGGAGAAAGAAGTGAAGAAACTAAGGGTCTTTACAGACTGGCCCAAAGGGCTGGCCTGGAGGCAGAGATGGGGCAGGGCAGCCACACATTGGCCCAACCCCACGCTGACAGCATCCTGACACCACACTCCATTACGCATGGTGTGTGGCATCAGGACTCCCTCCCAGCGCAGCATCTTGATGCGTTGCAACAGAAGGGGCAACAAAGAGCCGCACACTGGCTCTTAGAGCACCCTTTTGCCACCCCTGAAAGGAGCAGCATTTTGCCGCTCTTTTCGAGGTGGAAAAAGGGAGGATTGGGGCTGTGGTATGGGGTAGTCATGGCCCCATCTGCCACTTCCCATGGTGGCTCTGTGCCACCCATCTGCAGACCCCCTAAAAGAGGGAGGCGGTAGGGATGGGGATAGAACAGATGATATTCAAATTGAACTGCTGTAATCCACATTGACAGAGTCAACTCTAATGCTAACCAACATATGTCAACAGATATGGGGGTGGGGGATGGTGACCAGCAGATTGGAAGGGATCAATATACATCCCCATCCACAAAAAGGAGATACCAAAGACTGCAGCAACTATAGGACCATAGCAAGCAAAATTATGCTCAAAATTGTGCATCGTAGACTCCAACCATACATGGAAAGAGAGATCCCAGATTCTCAACCAGGGTTCAGGAAAGGAAGAGGCACTAGGGATCACATTGCAAACATACGAGGGGTAATGGAGTGCACCAGGGAATTCCAAAAGAAAATCAGCATGTGCTTTATAGACTATAGCAAAGCCTTTGACTACATAGACCAGGGGTCTTCAAACTACAGCCTGCAGGCCAGATCTGGCCTGCCAAGGCCTTTTATCTGGCCTGCAGCCTGATCCTGCTGTGCTGTTGCTCATTGCCCACCAAGCCCCGCCCCCAGTTGCAGGGCAGGACAGGAAGAGAAAGGCCGCAACACGAGTGAGCGCATGACTCCAGCCGCCATTTTGTTTGGGAACCACCATCTTAGAAGGAGGGAGGTGAAGTGGCGGCTGAGGGAAGAAGGAAGGAAAGAAAGAAGGAAGAGAAGGAGGCAGGAAGAAAGGAAAGAAGGCAGGCGCCCGACCCAGCCTCGGCCGAGGTGAGCAGTGGGAGAAGGGGAAGGGGAAGCAGCCCTCCATCCCTCGCTCAGGGAAACCAGGGCCCTGAGGAGGTGGGCAGTTTGTAGGCTGCTCCTGCCACTGTTGCTGCTGCACTGCCGCTGCCGCCGGGCCTGCCTGGTATTTTTTTTTTCCATCTGAGTGTGGCCTGACCAGGTAATCCAGTGCCTTGGAGTCATTTCTAACTTATGGCGACCCCTATCATGAAGGTTTTCTTGGCAAGTTTCTTCAGAGGAGAGTTGCCATGGTTATCCTCTGAGGCTGAGAGAGTGTGACTTGCTCAGGATAATCCAGTGCCTTGGAGTCATTTCTAACTTATGGTGACCCCTATCATAGGGATTTTCTTGGGAAGTTTCTTCAGAGGAGAGTTCCCATGGTTATCCTCTGAGGCTGAGAGGGTGTGACTTGCTCAAGGTCAGGCAGTGAGTTTCCCTGGTTGAGCAGGGATTCATTGACCATCTCATTAGCCAGTAGCAGGCCCATAGTTCCCATTGAAATACTGGTAAGTTTGTTGATTTAACTTTACTTGTTCTTCATTTTAAATATTGTATTTGTTCCCGTTTTGTTGTTTTTTTTTACTTCAAAATATGATATGTGCAGTGTACATAGGAATTTGTCCTTTTTTTTTTTTAACTCCGGCCCTCCAATGGTCTAAGAGATGGCATACCTGTCCCTGGCTCAAAAAGTTTGAAGACCCTTGACATAGACCATAAAAGGCTATGGAACACCCTTAAAGACATGGGAGTGTCAACACATCTGTCAATCCTGATTAGGAATCTGTCCTAAGGATAAGAGGCTACTGTCAGAACAGAACAGAGAGAAACAGAATGGTTCCCAATTGGCAAAGGGGTCAGACAAGGCTGCATCCTTTCACCTTATCTGTTCAACTTGTATGCAGAACATATTATAAGAAAAGCAGGCTTGGACACAGAAGAAGGAGGAGTGAAAATAGGAGGAAGGAATATCAACAGTCTAAGATATGCAGATGACATCATAATACTAGAATAAAACCTCACAGACCTGGAATACCTACTAAGGAAGATCAAAGAAGAAAGTGCTAAGGCAGGCTTAATGTTGAACATAAAGAAAACAAAAATAATGACCACAGAGAATTTACACACATTCAAACTAGAGAATGAGGAAATAGAAATAGTAAAAGAGTTCTCATATCTGGGATCAAACATTGATCGGAATGGGGACTGCAGCCAGGAAATCAGGAGAAGATTAAGAATAGGGAGGGCAGCTATGAAAGAACTAGAAAAGATCCTAAAATGCAAAGACATACAACTCAGCACAAAAGTCAGAATCATACAAGCCATTGTATTCCCTATTACCATGTATGGATGTGAGAGCTGGACAGTTAAGAAAGATGATAGAAGGAAAATCAATGCATTTGAGATGTGGTGCTGGAGAAGAGTGCTGAGAATTCAATGGGCATCCAAAAGGACAAGCAAATGGGTCCTAGAGCAGTACAAGCTGGAAACCTCCCTGGAAGATGACGAAACTGAGACTGTCGTACTTTGGACCCATCATGAGAAGTGAAAACTCTTTGCAGAAAACAATAATGCTAGGGAAGGTGGAGGGAAGTAGGAAGAGAAGGAGGCCACATGCTAGAGGATGGACTCTATTAAGGAGGTCATGGGTATGGGTTTGCAGTAATTAATCAGAGCAATGATAGCCTTTTGGCTGAAGAGCAGGGTATAAATACTTCATACTTACTACTTCATACTTCAGAAGGTCTTGGAGATGTCTCATCCACATGGTCACCATGAGCAGAGATCGACTTGATGCCAGTTAACAACAACAACAACTCCCTAGAGGCATGGTGGTGAACCTGTAGCATCTGTGCCCTCTCTGGCATGCCAAGCTATCTCTGAGGGAATGCAATGATGGAGGCTTGGGTTGGGGAACTGGAAGTAGCTGAGCCCTCCTATTCTTGTCAGTGTGTGGATGATGGGTGTTGCAGTGATGCTCTTTGACACCCAGCAGAATCTGCAGGACAAGCTGGCCGCTGTGATCCACAGCCACTTTGTATCTCTTACCATCAACTAGCTCAGCTTCTCTTCTTCAGGATCCTGTCTTCCTCAGTCAAGAAGACACATTGTAAAGTCCAAAAGTATAGTTTTATGAATGCATATAAAAGAAAATAAGATAACTAAGTAAAATCCATTGTGATGAACTTATCTAGTTCAGCCCTGAGAGATTACATCTTTAACAGTTCTGCCTGGAGAATTCATTCAACGTCGCCACAAGCACCATCTGTACGTGCCTGCCATCGCCCAGGACATGCCTCCCCTTCATAGAATCATAGAATCATAGAGTTGTAAGAGACAACAAGGGCCATCCAGTCCAACCCCCCTGCCATGCAGGAACTCATAATCAAAGCATCCCTGACAGATGTCCATCCCAAGCTCAGCTCTTGTATTGGGGGTGGACAGGCATCCCCCTGGGGCAAATTTCCAGGCTAGATAAGGGCTTGGATCAGGGACTGGGAGGGTAGGCAGGAGAAAAGGGCAACATTTTTTTCTTCTCTTTCCTCACTTTCCTCTGCCAAGGAAGAAGAGGAAATGCAGCGACAAGCCCAGGAGGGAAAAGAACCACCTTGACTTCAGCACCCTGAGTCCATGCTCCCTTGTGACTGGCTGAGGGGAGAGAAGCCAGAACAGGGGGAGAGTGCAGCCACTGCCATCACCTAGAGCTGGAAGCCAGCCAGGGGCCCCACAAGTGAGACAATCTATGGGAAAGATGAAGGAAGAGGAGGACGGTTCCTCTAGGAGTACTTGAGGCACTGCTTGATGAGTCCTTGGCAGCCTTTGTCGTCACCCTCCATCTCCTAGGAGCCAAATCACTATGGCCAGATTCAAACTGCCCAATTATGGCATAGATTGGAGAAAGGGACTGGGTGAACAGCAACCAATGTGTGCCGGGGATGTGCTTTCAAACCCTGCCGAGGAGTGGCCCTAGTTCCACCTTAATGTTTAGCTGTGTAATGCAGCAGCTAAAAAGGCCATTCCTGGGCCCAGTGCTATTCAGTGTCTTTATCAATGATTTGGATGAAAGATTAGGGGGCATGCTTCTCAAATTTGCAGATGACACCAAATTAGGAGGAATAGCTAATACCCCATAAGACAGGATGAACATTCAAAATGACCTTAATAAATTAGAAAGCTGGGCCAAAGCTAACAAAATGAATTTCAACACAGAGAAATGTAAGATTCTGCACTTAGGGCAAAAAAAATGAAATGCATAGATATAAGATGGGGAACACTAGGCTTAACGAAACATGTGAAAGGGATCTAGGAGTTCTAGTAGACCACAAGCTGAACATGAGCCAACAGTGTGATGCCGCAGCTAAAAAGGCCAATGCAATTTTAGGCTGCATTAATAGAAGTATAATATCTAGATCAAGGGAAGTAATAGCGCCACTGTATTCTGCTTTTGTCACGCCCCACCTGGAATACTGTGTCCAGTTCTGGGCACCACAATTCAAAAAGGATGTTGAGAAACTGGAGCATGTCCAGAGAAGGGCGATTAAAGTGGTGAAGGGTCTGAAAACTATGCCCTATGAGGAACGACTTAGGGAACTGGGTATGTTTAGCCTGGAGAAGAGATGGTTAAGAGGTGATACGATAGCCCTGTTTAAATATTTGTAGGGATGTCATATTGAGAAGGGAGCTAGCTAGTTTTCTGCTGCTCCAGAGAACAGGACCAGGAACAACGGATGCAAGCTACAGGAAAAGAAATTCCACCTCAACATTAGGAGGCACTTTCTGATTGTGAGAGCTGTTCAACAGTGGAACACACTCCCTCAAAGAGTAGTGGAGTCTCCTTCTTTGGAGGTCTTTAAACAGAGGCTGGATGGCCATCTGTCAGGTATGCTTTGATTTTGAGTTCCTGCATGGCAGGGGGATTGGACTGCATGGCCCTTGTGGTCTCTTCCAACTCTCTGATTCTATGATTCTATGAGTAATGCTTGGCCCGGGTAAGGCTTGCCTCCCTTTGTGAGGGGCCACCATGAATTTAGGTGTGTGTGTATGAGGGCATTGTCACAGAAACAGCCAGATTCCCTCATGGTCTTATTTCCACCCTGGTGGGCTAGAGAGGCAGGTGAAGGCCTGGAATGGCTTGAAGGAGGAGGAACAGGTGCACACCTCTTCTTCCTCCTCCCTACCCTCCATGTGCTGGGGAAAATGGCTTCACATGCTATCTCTGGCACATGTGCCATAGGTTCACTATCATGGCCCTAGAAGGTTGGATGGACTGGCTTAGCATCATTCTGCAAGAATGTATATATTTATATTTACATCTAGAGATTTGTTCCCCCCAATGTGTGTGTGCATGTATGTGTGGTCATGCCAACTTATCAGTGTGTAGTCCATGTTACGACTTTGTACTTGTACCATGCAGCCAAAATTGTTGGCTATGTGATAACATCACTGAGCAGGGTTAACCCAAGATATTTGGTGCCTGAGCCAAAGTGGCAAACAGAGAGTTGAGAGAAAGCAAAGGTGCATATTACTAAGTGAGCCAAGTGTATAGGATAGAAAATTCTACTAGTGGCGCTATCCCTTAATACGAATATAGTAGTTGTAAATAAAATAATTGACCACTTTCTGCTCTCCTGTGACATCCAAATTAAGCTATGTGAGAAGGATAATACATCTTTACTATGAATGGGAAGAGCGCTGCACATTTATTGGGATGTACATTTGTACATCCTTGTGAAAACTCTAGTGTATTTGCATTGGATCCCTCTGATCCCTGAAGTGGATCCCATACATGTCCCCATCAAGGTCCAAATAAAGAGGTATGATTGGATTGAGATGGAGGTGTCTCATCCTGGAAGTAATGGAGGGCTGGGGCATTACACACTTTTCAACAGTATGTTGAATATCCAGTAAACAGGTGGTAGTTTTTATGGGTTTGAGAAAGTAAAATAATCACCCCCTTTTGGGGAGGGTCTCAGTTCTAATTCTGTCCCTTCATTAACTAATGTTACAAGCATAAAAGTAATGTGTAATGCATGCATTGGTCAAGATATGAATACTGAGGTTTTATGGACTCCAGTATTTTATATGGGCTATCGGGATCAATCTAAGCTTCATAACCTCAAGTAACATTAATTTTCTGAGTCTTTACCATCCAGAATTGGTCCTATTATTTTTCTATATCATTCACCACTACCCTACCAACCAGGTAATTAGACTTCCAATGTGTTTTCATTCAAGTCTCAGTTGAAACTAGAGTCCCATGGGGAGGTTTGTCAAAAAGCAATTCCACACACAGAGAGGAAAACATATATTCAGTTTTGAAACTCTATCATTGTTTAGCTGACTTCATCATATTGACGATAGCAAGTAAACCAACTGAGATTATCTGTGGAATTCATTTGTTAGAACTCAGCTTTCTCTAACTCATTTCATTGGGGAAAGCACACAGAATTTGAATTAAATATCCTGACAGAGAAAAAAATAAATTCAAGGAAAAGAAAGTGAGGGTGAAAACCATGCAAAGCCTCCTATGAATATTGTAATGTAGTAATCATTTGAAGCCCTATGGATTGGAGTTGGTGTTATGCTAACCAATGCAGAAAGAGGCCAAAAGGCAACATCTCTTTTCTCCAATAGTTTATTGTATATATTCAAGAATAAACACAGGAAGAAATTCTGGTAACAGTAAAAGAAAGAAAGAAAGCTGTATATTGAAAAAGACTTGGGCTAGGAAAAGATAAATTAAAAAACAAAACACTTGTATATACAAAATTTTCAGAGGCATTCAACATATATACAAAACTAAATTAAAATCAGATTGAAATGGAGGAAATGCAAGACATTAATTTTCATGCATGTTCTTCCAAGAGAAATAGCAGTCTCTGTTTAAAGTGTAACAAACATATGATTATTTGGCTATGAGGAAAGTGGCTACACAGATCCAGCAAACTCATTTCCAGGAAGAAGAAGGCTATGCTTTAAATAGTAATAATAATAATAATAATAATAATAATAATAATAATAATAATAATACAATCATCGCCTTTATGATATGTGGTAGGAAAACAATTCAACCACTCCTATTGTGGGAACACAGAGAGAATGCAACATTCTGCTAATTACACCATTGGCTAACTCCAACATAACTTTCTTCCTAAATTTATGTCCAGGGTGGGAATTGTGTGCCCACACTGGATGTTGTTGAACTTCAGCTTCCACCATTCCTTCCCGTTAGATATGTTGGCTAGGGCCCCTGAAAGTTGCAATGTAGCAACATCTAGAGAGCCACATAGTTCTCAGACCTCATCTAAGGATAGACCTGTCTGGATTTAGGGCTGTGATATGCTAGTTACTTGAATGACCAACCACCTCAGTGATGGTAGCTGACATTGCAGGTGCTCTGAATGCTAGCTCTATTGTTTTGAGAATATTCAAGAAAGGAAAGAAACCCAATTTTCATGCAATGATTGTCATGCTGTGGGTCAGTATAATGCAGAAGCCAGCTGCTACAGTAAAGGAGTTATTCAGGAGACAAAAACTATACACAGCACTTACAGAGCTCACGGAACAAACTGAAACCAAAACTCTCTCACACACACTCTCAACTTCTCTCACCACAGAGATGGACTTGTTATCCTTTTTACAGTCTCATGTGGACTTGGCTAGGCTGCCATATAAAGATAGCCTTGCAGTTCAGGTGCTTCCAATACACATTCAGTGTCTGGCTTCAAGACTACTTTGCCCAAGGTCATGATCACCCCATGTCTGGGCCTACACACAGAGAGAGAGAGAGAGAATGATTCTGCAGTTCTGCAGACATAACATATTTCAGCAGCTAAGTGTGACAATGATAAGGCAGAATTATTTAGAAATGGTGATGCAGCAACATACTAATGGACCTTCAGTCTATGATTTGGTTTCTCAGATGCGGGAGTTATGAGGCTTTCCAGATGCTGTTGGACTTCACACCCCAACACTGGTTAGCTAGAGCTAATGGGAGCTGAAATCCAACAAAATCTGGAGGGCTACACTTTGGCCACTCTAGCTTATTTTGTCGTCAGAACTTGTCTTTCTTCCAGAATGCCAGAAAAACAACCCAACATACCATTAGTTGAGAGGAGGCAAAACATAGTGCTTGGTTGACATGTCAAAATAAGCAAAGTATGGATGGAAAGTTTCATACTGACACACATTTCACAGATGAAAGCTGAGACACATGTGGCCAAGCAACACTGGAATGTAGTCAAGATGGCCAAAATAATTAATGAGGAAGAACACACAAGCTAGGAGAGGCTGCAGCTGTTTGCTTTTCCCTGAGCCTACTGAGAGGTGCAAGATTCTGTCCCTTTTTCTCCCATTCTTCCTGCTGAGTTGAGTGCAAACTACTTTCCCATTTACTGCAGCAATTAAAGGAAGCTGAGGACAAAGTGGAAGGAGCATAGGAAAACTGGGATATTTTAAAGGCATCTGAAAAAGTAGGTTGTCAGATGATTAATTGGGACTATCCCTGACAAATAGGTAAAGTTGGATGGTATGTGTTTGGCTCTGGTTTAGGCTTGGTAATCTCATTTTTGAAGAATACTGGCTTGTCCTGATATATGAATGAGCCCATGGGTTCTCCATTCTGTGTTCTCCATAGAATACATAGAAGAAACTGGAAAATGTTGTGGATAGATAAAGAAATCTATGCTTAAAGGTCTCAATTCAGGTTTGTAGAGTAGTTATAGGCTTCTCAGCCACCTCTAATGGCAAGCATAGTGATAGCAGCACCATGAAAACACAGAGCACTTTGTGGAGAAAAATTGTCCCCTCCAAATATTATTTTGACAGCTATATGTTAATACCCAAAGGTAATATTTCAAAATATTACATTCATTAATCAAAGTGCCAAGGTAAGAACATTATTGAACCCTCAAATGTAGTGTATTTTTTATTTAAGTCTTTAACATTTTCAAAATTTATTCTTGTGACCAGTTTCAAAATTAAAAATTATTGTTCTATTTTACTCTATTTTAACAGATATGCCCCACCTTATTCAAATTTATATTCATGCCAACAAATAAAATAGCTCCCCACTATTTCTAACCAACCTATGCAAAGTGAACAGTACAAATGGGCTTCTCACTTCTTTTGTTTTCCCATTGAGTGTTTTATGGTGATTGCATAGTTTATTGTCTATTTAATCTGATTATACAAACAATAAAATACCCATTGACCATTGGACAGTCAATCTGAAAACAACAGTATTTAGAAGCCTATTTTAAAATATATCTAGGAATTTCCACTGTTAAAGTTATTATTTAGTTAAAATAGATGACATTTTAATTTGTTCATGTCAAGCCAAATATTCCATTTGTACATAATACAAAGCTGATAACACAGTAACATCAAAATGCAAGACAAAAGGAGTGCTTATTCACATTCTTTTTCTATTTGAAAGGCCTATTTTTCACGAAATGGGGCAGTATTTAAAGTCTTTTCTATTCAAATTTTTCCACAGTTCCATCTTTCTATAAAATCACATCTGTTCACATATTTTTATGTATAATTGCCCATGAATGATTTACTTAACTGCTCTTTCTGGATGATTACTTTCCTTAAAATGTTAATTGCCTAAAAGCTTTAGCATGAAACAATATTTTGCCAACAGGTGATCAAGAACAAAATGTAAGGCGATAGAAAGATTGTATGATCCTTTGATGAATATATATCTTGTAAAATGTTTCCAGGGAAATCCCTGGTCTCATTCAATGTGACACATTCACAAGCCTCTGAAGACCATAGGATCATCCTACAGTGGAATAAGTACTATGACAGGGAAGCACATTGTGGCCAGGAGTGCATCACTTTTTTTAGAATGGATGAAAAAGATGGAGGTATGTAATAATCTGAGAGGACAAATTTTATTCAGCTCCTCTTTTCCTGAATTTTTCTTGCCATTTCATTCACTGTATGTGAAAAGGTCTCGTTCACCAAAGTTCTCCATCATCAAAATCACACATGTGCATCCACAATTCTCTAAACATGGCTGCATGGATGATATATTTTTAATCTTCATGGAACCAGCAGGAAACAAACTTGAAGATGGGGGGAAAATGTTTAGAAAATTGTGGATGCACATGCATGATTTGGTCATGGCTTGCTCAGTAAGGGATTCTGGAAGCAGCTGCTGTTTACCTTACCTAATGTTGTCAGGAACACACCATTACAGTAGGATTGTCTAGAGTAGAAATTCTTCTTTCCCAGCTCAAACTTTATTGCATTATTTAGACATGCTGCTGTAACTTGACACCAAAAATTTCACTAGCCTTCCTTCACCATCCTTCCAATGCTGATGCTGCCAAAAGACTTGCAGGCAGACAGAGGAAAAGGAAAGACACCCCCCCCCCCCGACGAGTCGGGAGGGGTTTCTTGTTGCGCTGGCCATATAAGGACAAGAGAGGCCTGATTGGTCAAGCGCGCAGGGGTATTAGAGCACCTGCATGCTTGGTCCAATCAAGTTGCTTGCCTGTGTCTGGGAAGTCTCGTGGTGACTGTAAACTCACGAGACTTATGACGAGAGTTTGTTCTTTATAGCTCTGCACTGCCACATGGTGACAACCATTTTAGAGCTTGAACGGAGTGACCCAACCCACCCACCCTTATTTAAAGAGCTATGTTGGTTACTCTCAGGCTTAGGCTGGTCGCCTTCGGGGGCTGGGAGGGAATTTTTTCCCAGGGAGTTACCCTGGGCTTTTCGCCCTCCCTGAGATTAATGAATAATTTGATGTTTTGTATGGGTCATAGGATGATAATGGATGTGTTTTTATGTTATTATTAGCTTTGTCACAACTTCAGGTTAGGGTCTATAAATTAAAATTTGCTTGTCTTTGTATTGGTGGCGGGTAATGACCCCCACCCCACAGGAAAATTAATCTGGCTAATTAAATTAATTGGGGTAAATTTGGAAAAGGTTAAATTAAAGGAAGTGACGTATGCAATTAAATGCATGATGCCATTATTTAATGACGTCATATGACATAATATGATGTCATTTCTGGCAGGGAGGGGTTTGTAAATTTGTTGTTGTTATTTGTTTACATCTTTGTCACATGTGGTGAAGGACCACCAATCTGGGTGGGTCACACCTTCACACACATGTGACGAAACTGTTGGAAGTTTATTCCTTGTAAATAGACCCTGTACAGCAAAATAAAAGTTGTGTCCTGTTTAAACCCAAAAAGAGGCATCTCGTGTCCTTTGTGCCAGTGCAAGTAAAGGAGGGATGAAGAAAGGCATAAGAAGACTTTGTAAAAAGCCATGTTTAGAAACTTTGTTAATTGAAATATGCCAATTTTGCTGTTTTCTATCTTTGTGTATGTCTTTTTTTTGGGGGGGGGGGGAGTAGAAACACTGGATTGGTTGCTTGTGTTGTTTTGACCAATAATCCTACTTTTCCATGCCTGCTGTATCTGTGTGCATTCTTCAGAAAAGGAAGTCAGGCTAATTTTGTGCAGAGATTCTAATGCAAATTGTGGACACTTTGACAGGGGGAAATGCTCAACTTTTTGTTCTTGTACAGGGAATGAGTAATGTCATGGTGGTCTTGCTTTCACATCTCAGACAAGAAATTTGCAAACATTCTTCAATTTCTAACCTAATGGAAGAATGTAGGGAAAGGGGAAGGAAGACCATATCAGAGGCCAGAACAAGGAATGCTGTAATGGACTCAGACTTCAGGAAACAAAAGACAGTGAGTAGAAACAAGATGGCTGGAAACTAAAGTATTTATGGACTACTATGAATAAACAGAAATTGCTTGATATCTTAAATTAAATTAGTAAAAGTGTCTCTACTAGGAAGTATGTTTTCCTTTTGTCTTCATATCCTAATCAGTCTTCTGATTAATTGCTAAAACTGTTGTGAAATCTTCTCCCCCTCCCCCCCAAAAAATACAATAATGGTTTAATTGCTGCCCTTCAAACCTTTTTGTGCAATCTAAATTTTACTAATTTAATTTAAATAGTTATTTTACTAGGTTTCATTTTGTTCTGATCCCTTGACTTCCAGCCAGCAGCTAACTGCATACTTAGTGAAGTGTGTTGGTGGAAACAGTATGGAAGCATATGGAGACAATGACATTATAGAGGATAAAGGACTATTGGTGACCTAACCTAGGACACCTAAATACATCAGTGACAGCAGTGAGGATCATAGGAAAAGAGAAAGATGAAATAGTTGGCTTTTGCCTCCCTTCTTTTCCTAATACAAAATACAGCTCATGCCAGCACAGAGTCTGTGGATGAAAGGAAAGGGTCTCCCCATGGTGTGGTGTTGACCCTACTTCATCTCCCTGCAATTACACTTTTTTTTTTTTTTTTTAAAGCAAAACATGTCCATTCTAATTACTTACGCACAAATACTGTAAAGTCTGTTTTGGTTGCCAGTAATGGTTTGTAAGTGCTTGGCAGCAAATGAACAAAGCTCCTATAGTAACAAAAGAAAAACTAATGTGACAATTCTGCCTATACATAGGCTACAGCAAGATAGCAGGTAGTTCTTCTCCTGAATATTCAGACCATCAGTTGTTATACTGATGGTATTAAATGAATACAGCTCTTGCAAATTGTACTTTTGTACTGAATCACAGATAGAGGTGAGGTTTGAGTCTTCAACACTCTTATTTAACTGTACTTCCTGGAATGTTTTGAAAGAAGTACCACATGATGTTGTGAGAGTCAAGGAAAGGTCTTTTTTATACTGAAAAAAAATTATGATCACCCCATGTTACAAAAATGCATGAAAATTTTGTACAAATTTCCATGCTGTCAAAAAAATGACAGAG